>CM053786.1:81322069-82639569 GCA_028749045.1 Cupressus sempervirens | reverse complement strand
GAATATTTTTCTTGCTCTTATCTTCCCACTCTTGTTTTTGGTTTGAATAGATTAGGTAAGATATGATGTATTTTCCCCTTATCTTGTTTCTTTTAGAAACATCATGTGGAATCTACCTGTATTCACCTAAAAATAGTTAACCTAGAATTCTACACCACCAACTCAACATCCTTATCTTCCATGTGGTTCACAAAATTCAAGGTAACAAAATTATCAGCTTAGATCTGGTGAATCTTTGAATTTTCAAATAATGCAGTAGCTCAACACTATTAACTTTTGGATGCTCAGTACATAGTGTATTACTCAACACTTCTTATGGATTCAGTTGGCATCAACTAAGTTTTACTGATGCTTGGCACCTATTACATTTTATCTAGCTTGGAACCTATTACATTTTATTTAACTTGGCACCTGAACTTTCTCAGCACCTTTTGTTTCACTCAGCACACACTAGATTTTGCATTTTCTTAGCACTTACTAATAATCTTCTTTGCATGAAATAACTTACTTGGCATCTACTGATGAATTTAGTCAAGTTTTGCAAATAGTTTTGTTATAACTTATTCTGCTAGAGTTTCTAAGTGTGGCCAACCTCTATCTCTTCAAGTGTATTATCAATACATCATTTTACTAGTGTCTTAACTAATCCTTGTACTTCATTACAAAATCTTCACTCAACCTTTCCCTTAGGTGACTTTGTTACATCTTATTGATTAAATCCTCTTCATCAATCAACTATATGATAGTACTTGGAACTTATAATGCATGTATGGGTAGAGTGATAAGAGTTAAAGTTGAAGAGGTTTGACTAATTGCAAGAGCATGCTAAGGGATCACTCGATCATGCCCATTAATAATCAAGTTAATGGTGGTTCCCTTCTTTTTTTGGGAAACACACAAGCATCGATTTCCTTCAATAATGTGGTGATATGTTAATCACTACCATTGGGCCCATCACTAAATATACAACCTGACACAATTACTAATGTTCATTATGCAACACTATAAAAAAAAAAGGACTACTCTTGGAAAGCTTAAGTTGAGATGAATTTAATAAAAGATGTTGATCTGGCAGTGTCCATGCAAAACTTGAGACTCCAATTTGGAAGCAACATGTATTTTAAGGCACCAAACAACTATATGAATCAACCCCGCTAAAGGATCATGAAGAAATCATCCTACGATGTATTTGAAGGCACCAAACAAGCACATGAATCAAGCCTGCTAAAGGATCATGAAGAAATCATCCCGTGACCTGATCTCTGAGGTGAGATCCCATAAAAGAAGCATCATGGAACTCCATACGCATGATATTCACCAAGATGCTTGACAGAATACCCATGGACATAATAAGCGGAATCTTTCATAGAGATGAAGAGATAAAGGTTTTTGGCAGCTGTACACACATTCATGATACTTAACAATACATTTTAGTCATAGAATTGAAGATTTAAGTATATTGGTTGCATTTATATTAACCTTGAGCATAAGGAAGACATCCCTTGCTTACAGTCAAGACTTGGATCTTCCAAATGAAAGAAAAAATATCAAATTAATCGATTTGGAGGAATAATTAGGGTGAGCATTGCATGACTATGACATTAAAGTCAACATAAAGTCATTGATGTTATTCTTAATTGCAACAATCATCAAAATTTAGTATGGTAGGGATGAATGATATCACCATTAAAGAACCACCTCCAAATATATCAGGTAACTCAAGAGTAAAAGGCTAGATAAAGGGAAAACATCGATTATACACATAGCTCTTTTAATAGGGTGACTCATCTCATAAATGAAAGATGGCAAGATAATTTAGAAACAAATAATCTATTGGTGTTTATTCTAGAATCAATCAAATCACATCCAAACATATGAGGTCATATGATAGTCACAGATCAAAATTCTTAAGGGAACCAATAATTTCACAAAATTACATTTGACACCTAATCTATAATAAATCAATTTTATTTTCCAAATATTTCAATAGGTCAAGATGATTATCAAGCAAAAAAATGAAGCACAAGGGGCTCATGAAGTTAAAATTAGGCTATTTCGAAATGATAATATAAAGGTTAGTTTTGCAAGAAACAGTTATTTGAACCAAAATACAACTAAGAGATATTATTTATTGGCACACTTTTGAAAGAAAAAGGGTTCTTCTTTTTGTATTCTAGGATTTCTATAGGTACAGGGGAGGGGAAGATAGTGTTTTTAATTGTACAAAGGGGAATACAAAGGAGTTATTTTATTTTTTTGCAAAGATTGTGATGACAAAGATGAAATGATAATGCTGTCATTATGGTATGCTTTTGAATTAAAGGTAAATATACATGCATGCTAGATTTTGAGGTCTGGGCACTTATTTTTCTAGTTGAAAGTGATATTATGGTCTTTCTACCATATTTCAAACTTATTTTTTTCATTCCATAGTTTGTAGAATGAGATATTTAATCCCTTTTTGTTTTCCTCTACATATGAAAGGCTCAATAAGTGGTCATATGGCCATCTAATGATCTTTCCTTCTTTACCTTATTATAAATCTAGCAACTACATTCATTTCATGCTTAGGAATAAATGTCAGAATACATTTGTATCTTCACGTTAAACATAGACATTGCCATATAATTCATTGAATATCTTATAAGAGGGAGTTGTATCTCTCAATTTAGAGGAAGATTATAAATGCAATTATAATCTATTCAACTATTGGTAGGATTTGTGTCTTCATTTAGGAATTCTAAGTCATTATTTGCATTTCTTTTTCAAAGGACAAATTATCTATTTACCAACAAGTTCAAAGTAGGTGGGAATTTCACCTTTGACCAAATTTTTAGTTAATTCTTATATTTGTTCAATATATGGGAGAAGAAAAACTTTAGTTTTTAAAGCTTGTGATTAGTTCTATGTATTGATTGGTTTAATATTGTTCCCCAAGAGTAATGTCTGAAACCCTATATACTTTCTGGTTAAAAGTTCTTGTGTATACATATATTAACATAGATTCATTGAAAATCTATGTAGAGTTGTACCTTTTTAAAATTATAGGGTAGTAACTATCATATACTTACCCAACTATTGATTTAATATTTTAAGGTGATAAGAGTGGGAGACAAATCTATTTGAGCCAATAAGATTAAATAAAACTTCATAAAAATAAATATAATCTACAGTTAAAAGTCATAAAATTTTGAATATAATCTGAAGGTTATTGAATTTTTTTGTAAATAACAAATTATTGATAATAAAAAAAACCCTTTAGTTTTAAGTTTCTTTAACATTAATTTTATTATTTTAAATTTGGTCTTTCTTTATTGTGGCTATTAGTTTTCCTTGCAACATGAAAGGATATAGTAGAATGAATAGCTTGAAAATATTTATCCATTTAGAAAGTGTTTAAAGTTTCAATTAACAAATGAGTTTTCTAGAGTAAGTGATTAAATTTGAAAACAAGATCTCTTTTTAATTCTGTTGGAGGGAATGGTTATGTTTTCTTGGAAATTAGAGATAAAAATATTTATATATGAGAAAAGAAACAACTAATTTGATGGGCCAATTGTAGCCTTACTACTTAATTTCTAAAATTAAAAAACTAGAAGATCCTATATTTTTACAAAATATTCTCAATAATTTTGTCACAAAAAGATAAAGCATCCAGCTACAATTCTCTTTAGGGATTCACTAGGGGTCCTTATCCTAGATCCATTTTCCTTTGGAAAGTTGACAAGGAGGAGAGGTGAGAATCCCACCCTTTTTAGTGACCTATTAATAGTTGTTAAGGTTATCATTCTTAAGGGTATCCAAAGCATGAGATATAATATGGCTTAAGTGACAATTAGTATGGCTAATTTGTCTCCCTTTTCCTTCACTAGTTATCTACTCTTCCTCATCCTCAATGTATGGTGTAGAGCACCTAATAAAAAATTTATTTTTGTTAATGTAATAAGGTCTAGGGACTGGTCATGTGATCCTCCTAAGACCATCCACCCATGTAATGGATACAAGACCCCATGGTGTTAATATAAACCTGGGCATCATTTGGTCTAAATAAGGTGGAATTTTTTTTTTTTAATGTTTTCTAGGGTGGTTTCTATGTTTAGGGCTTTAGAACACCATTTAGGAATGATTGGAAGTCACTTAGCAAGGAGTTTTTGACAACTTTTTCAAATAACCATCCCTAATGGCTAAAATTGCCATGGGTGGTTCTACCCACTTGGAATAGCCTATAAAGGCTCTAGACAGCTAAAGGAAGAAGTAGTATGAAGAAACATTGTACTTTCTCTTTGAAATCAATAAAAATTAGCTGTTTCAAGATGGATTTCTCTAACAATTTCGTATAGTATGGGCTTTAATTATTGGGGAGTGAAACTTTTTACACTAGTTGGATAGCCCTATTCATTTGTGAAGTATTAGTTCTGGTTTCAAGCCTCTATCAATCAAGAAACACAAGTTATTGATTTTTCTTGGTCACTGCCCCGTGAAACCCTTAAAATCAAGGTTTGGCCAAATAAATGGCCCTAACTTGAAACTCCACCATTGGAATTTGTTCCAAATGGGCATGGAGCAACTTAGGGTGATGTACTTTCATATTTTAAAAGTCTTGAAGTAGGAGGTTGCAGCAGAGATTTATGGGAGCAAGCCCTAGGTCTAATATTCCTTATGTATTAGACCTTGTTCAATGCAATTTGGTGAAGTAATGTGAAGAAGGGAAGTTGGGGATATGGTTTAAAATTAAGACATCTTTATTTGGGTTAGGAAAACACTCTGAAGTTGGAGGTTTGATTTCATGAACACATCTCTTGGCCATTTCCTTGTAGACCATGCCGAAAGTAGCTAATTAGGCCTGAGTGCATGGTTTGGGTTAAGGCATGCTAGAGAGGAGTGAAGCCTTAAAAATTTGGAGTCCTTTAGAACTTGTAAAAGGGTATTCTAAACTATACTTTTTTTGCTAGGTCCTTTGGAAGTCTTTTGTGTTATTGCTAAAAAATTGAATTAGGAGGCCTAATTGGGCTACTAGGTCAAATGCTGCATTTTGTATTTTGTGTTGTTAGAAGTGGATCCAATCATTAATTTTCTTTGTTTTGGTTATGTTGAGGTTGTCTCAAACCATTACTAGTGTTAGGAAGGTTGGGAACATAAAAAACCCACTTTGTGCGAAGTTGGGGGATAGTAGGCATTGTTGATTCAAGTAGGAGGTAGTTGGTTTTATGTAATACTGGAAGAGTTGGGTTTGTAAACCTAATGAAGAGTTTTTGAGATCAAAGTATAGTCTTTGTGAAGTGAGTCAAGCCTTTGGAGTAACCCTTTGTGTAGTTTGGAGGTTTGGGTAGAAGGTTGAAGTAACATTTGCTTCCTTGTGCTTACTTTGCATCAAGTGGTATTAGAGCCACTTTGATTTGTTGAGACACAATGTCTGATGGAGGAGAAGATTCTAAGAGGGAGATCCCTTTGAGGATCACCAATGTGGAACTAGCCAAGCTAGTTAATTAACAAATGGCAGAGAGTAGGGTGGTCCGAGAAGAAAATAGGACCATGAAGAGAGAGTTGGATAGACGCAAGAATAAGATGAGGAAAGGGAGTGATGATGAATTAGAGCCTAAGGAGATAGAAGGGAATGAGGAGCAACAAAAATACCTATAGATCTGTTGGTGCTCAAAATTGCGTTCTCATTTTGAGCATCCATTTGAAATTTTGAGTCAAATCAAGCCCCATAAATGCATGTGTACCTGACTATACCTTTGAGGCCCCTAAGGTGTTTAATGTTTCTAAAACCTTCCATTCATCCCAGCCACTTGTTTCATGATGATAAAGTGCCATTCTGAGCCATTTTGTGAAGTCTTGTTTTGATCTAGTGTTAAAATTTGCAATTCTGCCCGAGTGTCAAATAACGACAAGAGGCTATGTTTGCAATTGAATATCTTGCACCCAAAAATGTTTCATGACTCACTACTTTTGAAGAATTTAGTATCCATACCCGAGAGCCTATGTTTCATATTTTGAGTCATTTTGAGTCCATTTGACTAGGTTTCAAATCCCTCAAAGTTGGTAGTTTATTGTTTTCATGGTGATGCACTTTGCACCTAATTTTAGGAAGCCCTATTTGATGTGCTATAATTTTGACCCAGTTGACCAAAATGAGAAATTTCCTTTTGTGTTGCATTGTAGATGTCAGAGACTTGTTATGTTTCAAGTTTTAACTCATGATGAATTCATTTCATCAGATTTCAAGCGTGATTCCAAATGCAATTAATAACTTTTTATTGGTGTCAGCATTTGCAGATTTGTCGGGACCCCTATTCGTGACGTTATAACTCCAAATCCATGATAGGTGAGGTCAAATGAATTGTACCAATGTGTTTTCCTCTGAAAAGACTTTAAGTGTGCTAGTTTACAAGTCATGACGAATCCATTTGCACACTTTTTCAGGTAAATTCTGTTTGCAAAAAATGCTTTTCTGCCATTGTTTCCAGTCTGTAAATTCTGAGTAGCCCACTTTGATCGCTTGCCATTTGCGCCCAGTTATTTTTCATGAGCCTAAATCATAGATTCATACTCTCCTCATGATAGTGAACCAACATCCCAATTTTTGTTTTCCCAAGTGTCCATTTGCCCAATTTTTGAGGCCAAATCCAGACCTAGTTTAGTGTTTTCTGACATGTTTACGTGTAGGTGATTTTAAGAAGGAAACTTTTATAGCGAATATCTTTTGACCTTGATGTCATCATACAATGAGATTTGGCAGGCCTATTAAGTATGTCAGAGAGAATAGAAGTCCAAAGTTTTGGAGCCCAATCAAATGTTCAAGTAAATCTTTAAAGCCAACTGACAAGCCCTGTTAGCTAAAAGTCACAGTTTGTATAAAGATATAAGATGAATTTCAAATTGGTTTCAAGTGATTGATTTTCCATCAAATTAGTGCCAGACAATTAATGGATTAGTTTTGAATATCAGTTGTTCAAAAATGAATTTTTTTTTAGCCGGATCCACTTTGGGGCCCGACTAAATGATATCAGATTGATATGGTGTTTAGAGATGAAGATACTTTGATATGAGGGTATCATTGCAAGTTAAATTGGTCAAAAGGATTCCATCAATATGCACTTATCATCAAGTACTTTTGCATAAGATGATTATGAATTTCTTTAAAGATTCTAGAACGATTGATGAAACTAAGTGTTCACATACAATCTTCTTAGGCAGTTAATATCAAGCAAGTTCATGAGGGTATTGAATTTTTCTTTGGTAATAGGAGCCATTCTTCAAAGTTTTTGAACTTTTGGGTAGTGTGGTGCCTACTTTCAGTCGAAATGATAATCAGCTAGTATCATAGGATTCAAAGAATAATATTTACAATTGCAAGTATACTTCCTCTGTTCAGTTTTGTCCTCTTGTTTTATGTACCAAAGTAAGTACTAATATTGTGCTACTCGATCCATTTACCTCAAGGCATGCATTTATGGATGCAAATCAATATTGGAGGGTGCCTTTTAGAGCTCTTCTTTCAGGCAGGCAATTGGTAGAGTATATTGTTTTGGATATTGAGGTTACTTTGGTGCATAAAACAAGAGGACAAAACTGAACAGAGGAAGTATACTTGCAATTGTAAATATTATTCTTTGAATCCTATGATACTAGTTGATTATCATTTTGACTGAAAGTAGGCACCACACTACTCAAAAGTTCAAAAACTTTGAAGAATGGCTCCTGTTACCAAAGAAAAAGTCAATACCCTCATGAACTTGCTTGATATTAACTACCTAAGAAGATTGTATGTGAACACTTAGTTTCATCAATCCTTCTAGAATCTTTAAAGAAATTCATAATCGTCATTCTTTTGGAAACCGAGCATATGGGCAGTTCAGCAGTAGTTACCAAGTTCACAGTGGTTACCAAGTAGAATAGTGCTCCCCAAGCAGTCAGTGCTCACCGATTCATCAAAAGAACTTAATGTTTATCAAGTGATCAAGGTAAACAAAGAACTTAGTGTTTACCGAGTGATCAAGGTAAACAAAGAACTTAGTGTTTATCGAGTGATCAAGGTAAACAAAGAACTTAATATTTACCGAGTGATCAAGGTAAACAAAGAACTTAGTGTTTACCAAGTGATCAAGGTAAACAAAGAACTTAGTGTTTACCGAGTGACCAAGGTAAATAAAGGAATCAGTGACTACCGAATAACCAAGGTAAATGAAGGAATTAGTATTTACCAAGTGAAGAAGGTTATCAATGGATTCAGTTTTTACCGAGTAACACAATATTCACTGAGTCAACAATGGTTACCGAGTTCCAAGCTACTTAGAATGATTAGTATGGACCATGCCTCTACTCTTACCAAGTGTATGACGATGCAGTGTATTATAGTGGATGCCGAGTATCAAAAGGTCACCAAGTTAGTTTGTGGAACTCGAGTTTTCTACCACCTAGCCGACTCAGTAATACTTGTTCACTTGTATTTGGCCGACCTTGCCAATGTAAATATTGGATTGGTATAATCATGTGAAATGATGAAATGATAAATAGTTGATGATGATGTGTTGCAATATTTTGAGAAGAAGGAAAGCGAATCACCAACATAACAGAGAAATACAACAAGGTCAACATTGATGCAGAAAGGATATATTCATCACATCAGGTGATCATAGTGCAAAGGATCTTATCAGCAATCAGTTGTAATTAGATCCACTGCTTCATCCTAACAGGTGAATCAGTTTGTAAATCCTTTAATAGGGTAAACTTAATAGTCTTTTTTAAATCTCCTAACAGAGTGCATACTTCATTGTATGTTTGCAAATCCTTTAACAAGGTGGATCTAGCAATGCTACTTGCTCCTAACAGGGCAGATCATCAGAAGTGATCATTGTAAGCCTTAACTGGCCAAATTTATACTGTAGTATTGAAGTTTTGTGGGTATCATCCCCACCCTAGTTTTACTTTCTAATTGGAAGGTTTCTGGGTCACCAAATCTGTGTGTTCATGTGTTACAAATGTTTATCTTTTCATGCATACAATAGTTTAGATGGATGAATGGTAAAAATATTATTATGCAAAATAGAGTTAAAGTTTTAGACTTACTAATTCACCCCTCCCCTCTTAGTAACCTTGTTAGTCTTGATTATTTCCAACAAAACCAAGTATGCCAGGAACTTTTCTTTGTTTGTTTAGCTTAGTACCATTTCCACTAGAAAGTTGCCTGTTTACAAGACGCATCAGAGTATCACAAAATTTAGCAATGTTACACCCATTCTGAACCACACCAGCTCTAATTTCAGATGTTTTGGTTTGCTACACAGAAACACAACCATTTATTTTGTTTGATAGAACCTTTCCACGAGATTTTTGTGGATACTTAGAAGCAACTAAACATGCAAAAATTTTCGCAGATGGATACTCTTTTCCAAAAGGCATTTTTGCAGAGCATTTCTACTTATGAAAAATGTTAGCCTTCTTAAGCTGTAACTTCATGCATTTCTTCCTTTCATTTGATCATTTCTTCCTCAAAATATGCATTGATCTTAGAAGAAAATGCCCCCTAAAAGAAAATGCTTGTAAAAACCAAGGACATGGAAGATGCTTCATAAGCTTGAATCTGTTTCTACTAACAAAGTAGTGGTTGTCCCCAAGGTGTTTTTGGTACTTTTGGCTAGAAATACATTTAGTTTCTTGACTATATTTTTGCAACCTATGTGGATGCATAGCTTTTACACATGACCAATTCATTTCCCTTCCCTTACAGAGAAAAGAACCATTTTTGCCTCCCTACCAAAAGGGACATATAAAGATTCATTAGGAGTAAAAGCAATTTTCTCAAAAACAAACATATACACTGCAACATTAATACAAAAAACAAGCACCTGAAATAAGGAACCATCTTCCAAGGATAGGATCTTAGTAGCCTCACTCTCATTATCTATAGAATTGTGGACCACACTACCATTCTCTAGATTCTCATCAGCTACAAGTTTACCATTTGAATTATTTTTTGGAAGTTTAGTATCATGATGCCGAGTAATAATACTTGTCAAACCATTTGTAGAATGTTTGACATTCTCATGATTTGTTACCCTTAATTTTTGAATAAGCTTCATAATTTCTACCAATATAGTTCTCATTATCATTGCTCACATCACAGTTTCGAGAATGTCTAACAACCATATCATTAAAATTACCCATAGAATTAATTCCTTTTATTTCAGATTCCTGCTTCTTAACATTATTACTAGGCCCATTCAATGTGGATCCATTACTTATGGTATGACTTGACTAGAAGACATTATTTGTTTGAATACCATTGGTTCTTGGAGGCACCATCTGTAATGTAGCATCATGATCTGGATTTACTGCATGACTGGCCAGAACTTGTGTTCTTTTCTAGATTTTCTGAAATGAAATTGACATTTGACAAATTTTCTACCTGTTGAGGTATCTTGCTTACACCTGCAACACTAAAAGAGATTGCTTTCGTTTGGAAAGAATGCATGTTTTCTGTCACCTAAGGGGCATATGAATCTTGTAAGTGGTTTTCCTTTGGATGTCCAATGTTCAATGACACCCTCTTCTTTAGTTTAGAGCCATTATACTGAGATTCAGACCCACTTGCTATTTGAATGCTAGTTTTCTTATCTCGTATATAGAATAGCATGTAAGCTTTCTGGGAAATCACACTTTTCTCACTGACTGAATAGACCTAGAGTACAAAATTTCATAAGAATAACTTCAATCAGTCTAAGCAACTTCAATATAATTAGTGTTACCATATAAAGAAAAGGTTCTACATAAAATTGTAGCTCTTTTGTGTTTTTTGTTATACACAAATTATAATGAGCTTGCTCCACAAAATTAAACATGTCTTCACAGCTATAGCAAATGTATACCTGATTATCATCTAAAGCATGCCAGATGCCTATGGATGAATGAATAAAGTAGAAATGCATCTTCAATTCCATTTGGTGAATGAACCATCCAAATTTAGTAAATGTTAAAGGATCAAGCATTTATAAGGTTATATAACTTCAATTATTTGAACTAAGTGAGGATATTATTTTAATAGAGGCAATCTTGTTTTCTCTCAAAAGAACATATGGATATGGACAATACGCCACTACCTCAAGGGCCAAGGATGAGACAAAAACTATAGTCTAAGAATTCTTCACCTAAATCATAGTCTGATCAGAAAAATCTTAGTTTGTAGTGATAAGGGCTAATAATATTCACCCAGGGGACCTTTTCTCTCCTTTCCACTGTAAAACAATTGCAACTTGAGAAAGTTCAGAAATGAAGGTTTGACTCAATTTGTACAAAACCACTATACCCCAAAAAAATAAATACTAAAAAGCCGCATATAGAAATATCTTAGATTATTTCTAAGGTAAAGTGGCAAGGAATGATATCGTTATCATAGGTCTTTTTAGGTTTTAATGCACAACTGCAACAATTTTGGTCATATATGTGCTATTTAAGATTTTAACAAGACTTTATGCTAAAGCTTATAAATGATGGCTCTTTCTATGAAGAGTTTGGTCACATATTGGCTTTAAAAATCTCATGTTGGCCCTATAAGTGCCCTAGAAGCAGCTTTTCTGACTCAAAATAACATAAAAAAAATGCCTCAGCAAACTATATGACTACATACAAGCGAATGTAATGAGAAATTTGTTCTTATGAACCAGTACTTGTGAAACATGGGTCAAGAGTTGAATCCTGTTAGCAATATCACAATATAAGGTCAATTTTTCTAAACAAATCTTGAGAATATTTTTGATGTTCAATATGGTTCAATGAAGTTTAAACATGGGTCATGAGATATGAACTTTAGTTAACCACTAACCACTGCTCATTGAAATATGGATCACTGTAAGTTGAATCTAGATAAACAAGCACAAACTGATACAATACAGAGCACCAAATATTTGAGTAATCTATACAAAACAAAAGATTGTAAGAATTTAGATATCTTAATTAAATGCAGAGATAGCATAATTTGACACACTACAAAAAAAAAACACTTGAAACTGAATTCAATTTGAGAATAAGAACAAGTAAACATGAGAAGGTAACCATTAAAACTGAGGTGCTAAAGATACATCATGGAAATTGGCACTTCTTATTGAAAACTCAACAAACATGTAATTTATTTCATTCACAAAAGAAGTCATATAGTCTATTAGTTACAATTTCAATACAAAATTACAAATCATACCAAAGATATTTTCGACATCCTCCACAAAGCCCATGTTAAGCATTTCATCAACCTCATCAAGGACACAAAATTTCAATGATTTCAAGTTTAGACTACCTCTCTCAATATGATCTTGTGTAAAGAAATCGAAACATTTTTTTAACCAATGAACTATTGCATATCAGGAAAGTAGTTAATAAAAGCTACTCACTTACCTTGATACGACTTGGTGTTCCAACAACAACATCTACACCTCTACATAGTGCATTCTCCTGTGGACCATACAAAGCACCTCCATACACACAAAATGTATTAATGCCAATACATCCACCATAAAACTCAAAATCCGCATGAACCTGCATATCAAAAGTCATCATACAAAGTTCCTAGATTTGCTGATGTAGAGAAATTGCCAAAGAAAGAACATATTTTCAAAATAATAACATAATCAGATAGTTTATAGGTCAATGCTGACATAATACCTATTTTGCAAGCTCTCAAGTTGGAACCAAAACAATCACACTAGGTAGTTTTCCATAGGACTTAAATATGGAACACATCTAATAAATGATAACTTAATGACAATTGTCAAATGTCAATAAAAAAGCAAATTGATTTATACACATGCAATCTCCACAAAGAAAAAAATAACTTGCAAAAAAAAATTGAACAAAATATAAATGGGAAAATTGATTCTCTTTTGGACAAAGGTATGTTGCTATAATAGGAGTACAAGGCCACAAAGGATATAGAGTATAGTTCATCAAAATAGTGGACTTTGAAACTCTAAAACAATGAAGAATAGCTCATCACTTTTACAACTCTAAAATAATGAAGAATAACTTATCATTATGGTAATAAGACATCAACGTCATAACTCATAACAGAGAGAGTACAATTATGACTGTCAGTGACATTATGCAAAAGATGCAGTGACCATGGAACCATCGACAAATAGTGGCATTGAACATCAAACTAAAATACATACATAGTCATGTGCTATAGAAAAAATAATCTAACCATCGACACTAATGACATAGCAGAGATAATGTCTAAAAATAATGGTCATGGAAAGCAAGTAGGCATGTTGTTTTACAAAGGCAAAGGGGTACGAGTATGTTGTGATAAACCCAAACCAATGTTACTTGAGTCACAATGATCAATCTAAATATAAGTTTGAGAAATATGCTAAGGAAATACTATAGCAGTAAGCTTATGAAATACAATGAAGTCATTGATGCACCAGTGATGATGCATTAGTGATAAAGGGAGTGGTCCCCAAGAATAAGAAACTAGTGATTAAAGAAAACAAATAGTTATCAATAATGATAAGAGTCTATAAGTCTCAAATAAGTGAGTTAAAATCCAATTCACAATGATAAAAATTTATACTTGACATGAAAGAACATGTCTATAAAATTTTTATTTAGTCATAAATTTATTAGAGATTCATAATATAGAATACCCAAAATGGATTCACTCCAGATGCATTCTTCACAAAGTTAATAAGATCAAAAGAGAAAATATTATCTCTTAATAATATGATATTTCCACTGACATTCAGTGTCTTCAAATTTCAAATTCAACATTTATCGTTTGTATTGTCAATTTATTTTCAGCATGAATAAGACATTGAGACTAATATAAACTGAACTCAAGCAAGAATCAAGTGCAAAGGGATTGTGATGACCTGGAAAAAAATACTCTTCACTTTATTCCAAAAAATAGTGTTCTAAAACAATTTAGGGTGCACCTCTGAGAGCAAGACCTAGATTCATATCTCTATTACTGAATTCAAGAGACCAATTAACAGTATTTGACAACTTGATTAGCTATAAAAAGTTCTTGTTTGCTAGAGACACTTGAAAGATTTTCACCATTCTCCCCATAACCTCCATTTGCGTAAACAAGACCATCCAACACTACATAAGAAAATTCATAGTGTGCCACATTCATTTATGTTAGTTTTCTCTATCTAGCACACGGTCTAGTACCAAGGGCTTATCAATCTGGCATTTCCTTATGCCAGAATGGAGTTAAAGCATAAAGATATTTGAAATCCAATCATATCACAACCTTAAAACTATCTCATCTAATCAAATTTAATTCCATAAAACATAACTATTTATCTAATTTTAGTTACATTCAATTCACCATAATACCCTACAATAAATAAATTCCACACATAGGCTGATATGTAATGAAAAAAGAGAAGTCGAGGGGGATAGAGAACTCCAATATTCAAGTCATTTACTACCCAATTAATTTGTACTATCTCTTGCTTCAGATGATCATCACCTAATTCCTTCAATCTGGGCCTCTCCTAACAAGGCTTTTGTCACCTCATAAAGATAAATTGGATCAAGCTATCAATTCGATTGTTGCTTCTTATATGTGAAACCTAGATTTTCACTCAATTAGCCTACAAATTAGGAAAACAGTATGCACCAAGAAAATTATATTACAAAAATAAGGAGGAAGAAATCTGGCTAGAAGTCACTTTCTCCTCCTAAAACTCATCCAAGAATTGAACAAATGCCTCAAGTGTCAAATAGCCAACCTATTGGGGGAAACTAAAGCTTTCAGGGTGAAACCAATCATGTTTGTTGAAAAAAATTTTAGCACTTCACAAATAGTAAGGACACAATTTATACTCAATATAAATATCATAGAAAATACTATCATATGCTTACTAGGTTTTATGAGCAATAGAAAATCCTCATTTCTACTACGCATGCCCGAGTGACTGGTTCAGGAGCACCTGTATGAGGGCCCTCCCCTTCTTTGTTTTGGTGTGTGTTTTGAATGTCAATAGAAATAATAGTTCTCCTTGTGATGATTGACTCAAGTTTTGGTTGTGACTAGGCTTGGTGATAGTCCTAGAGGTCTGCTAAACATTATGAATGTGTTTTGCCCTTTAACTCAAGCAAAATGTCTATTTAAGGTTTTTAGGCTTATTTTTAAAAATGAGCAGAGGAGTTAGTGGTTAGTGGGTTTGTAATGAAAATAAGAGCTTTATAGGACCTAGAAATAATACATTAGGATGAATGATCAAATATTACTCAAGCAACTTAATGTTGATCAAAAAGTTGCTGTCAATTTTTGCCTTGTAATGGAAAAATGGCCAAAGAGACTTGTCACACGCTAAGACCCTAATACTCACTCATAAACCATCCTATTTAATGCTTTGAAAACCCTAATGTATTGGCAGTTTTTGTTTGTCAGAGTTTTGGAAGTTGTGTTGTAGTAGACTGGTTTTTCTAAGAATTGCAGTAGTCACTATTATGACTATGATTTTGTGATTTTGTGAATATAAAAGTGTTTTGCGGAAAATTTGAAGGTTTTATTTCTTTTTTAGTGTTTATTTTTTGTATGTGGAAGTTATTTTAGTTTTCTTTTACATTTGGTGTGTCATATTTTGTATATACAACTCTGTGTATTAGTATTCTGCCAGTTTTGGAGAGTTTCATAGAAAATGGGGCTGTAACTTTCTTATTCGTCGTGGGTTTTCCATGGGAATGTGGATATTGAAGGTAAAAACCCCAATGTATATTGGTACCAGTGTAGGGCCCTTGAAGAGATAGGCAAATAGTTTCTTAACAAAGCCCTAGGCGAGTGTGACTATACCTAGCTAGGTTGCAGCAGTAGCAAAAAATGTGCTATAGCATGTGACTGGTAAAAATTCATGATCTGCCCTTTTGAGGGAGTAAAAAGGGATATGAGAAAATCCCAAATACTGAAGAAGGAGGCTTGCTAAGAGGTGGAAGGCTAAGAAAAATCCTAGGAGTTTGGAGAGTTAACAAAACCCTCAAAACCCTCACTTTTGGCCAAGTACATTGTATAGCCTTTTGGGTGCTTGAGACCCCAAAAATCTTTTAGAGGGGATCAATCTAAGAAAATGTTCTTTTTTTTAGAGGTACTGAATCTTTGAGTAAATGGTAAAACTCCCTACAAATCCAATGGAGGGCTAATTAGGCCTATTCTAATAGCCCAGTTTCCAAAGAAACTATCAAATTGGGTGAATGGGATGATAAAGTGTAAAAAATGTTTCAAAAACATCTCCAGTTATATTAGATCTCCCTCTTGAACTGTGTAATAGCATAGGGAGTAGAAAGACCATTTTAACCTATATGATGTCTTAGTTGTTAGAATGCAAAGCAAGAAGGTTAATGAAGGAGAGTGTGAAACTTGGTGGGAAGGTTAGGTAGGTCAAGGGAAGTCCTTAGTAGGATAAGGAAGCCTATTACATGTTGTTTTACTTTTTATTACTATGCTCAAGAAGAAAGAAGACTGTAATGTCTTCTATAATCGTAATTCATATGGTTAAAAGACTCATATTTGTCTTCCCTCTACTCTTCCTCCCACACATCATTTATTCAATACAATAGAAGTATTTTAAACAACACAAAAGACTAACACATAGTAACCTACTCTAAACAATTATTTCATACTAATTTAACATTTTATACACCTTAGAAGTTTGGAAATATTTATATTATCTGTTATTACATATTGAGATGTTATAATCGATTTATATATAGAATAAATGTTTAGGCTGTGTCAAAACCTTCAAGGGATGGATAAGCAAGACAACACATACTTCATCATGCCTCTAGATATAGTGCCTCTCACATGATCTTTCTATCTCTTGAATCAATTCTTTTCGATGTGCTTGAGCATACATAGAACAAACCTGCATCCTTTATAAGTTTAGGCCAATCTTGTGAAGCAACAACCTAAAAGTTCAAGAATCACAAGAAAAATTAAACATGGAAAAAAATCCAATACTATCATCATTATAATCTACTAGAAATAGAAAATTGTTCATGTCCAAACCTATCAATAAATGCCTAAATGCAACATCTTTTCCTATAGAATAATTCATCTACTCTAATTTTAAAAACTTATAGAAATTATATTTTAGAAGTTTGTTAGGGAAAAAACATAGATAGATATGACATCATTCTCATGCTCAAATTAAACACCCAGTGATAGCATAACATATATTAATTCAATGAAACTAATTTTAAGAAAGGTTCAGTAATCTAGATGCCTATTTCACATGTGAGCAGTGGTACTCTGCAACAATCATGAGATAATGTAGTTCAGATTTTGGTGAGAATGTTGAAATGTCATAAATGAACTTAAAGTTTCATCTAGAGTTACTTGTTAGTGAATGTAGATGTAAGTTCATAAGGATCATTGTGATGAAACTAAGTTACATTCATATCTTTAACTTGATATTTACCTACTTGAATGAATAGTAACATTACATAATTATTGTGACCGTTTTACTACAAGATTTGTAAGTACATGTAAATTAATAACTATCAAATGATAAGATTCATGGAACAATCATTTCCAACATAATGTGCTCCCACTTTATTGACATCCACGAAGGAATGTTATTGTTGATAACAAAAACAGGCCACATCGAGTAAATAGATCTCATCTCTCCAAATGGATTGACACGATCCGCTGCCAATGAAACCCTGAGATTATGAGGTTCTTCTTTTAAGTGTTGCCATTTTTCCTCTATGTGCATAAATGTTGAACCATTTGCAGGGATTCAAATAATGTCATCTCGACTTCTATTGTGTGCATGATAATCCATAAATTGAGCCAAGCTAATACACCTAAATAATTGTCGCATCCGTGGAATAATGGGGATGTAATGAAGAACCTTGTGAGGAACCTTTTTTGTTATTCAATCTATTTGATATCTACTCGTATGAAATATAGGGTATTGTGTTGCAAATTCATGTTCTTTATAATATATAATATGATCATTGGGACAAGCACGTATTGCTTCATACTCCATTCCAATATCTTTCATAACAGCAGTTAATTCTTGATATGAGTGAGGTAGAATATTTGATGATGGTAATAGAAACTTTCCTATCAATCTACAAAAAAAAATATAAGTTTTTAATATAAATAATAGTAGTGGTACATTATTCACCCTTTGTTAACTATAAAGACATATATGACATACCTTAACATACGTGACATTGTTATGTTGGATAAACCATTCATAACCTTCAAGTTCAACAATAACAATACAACAGAGAGAAGAGTTGTTTGGGAGTCTTTGTATAGGGGCTCATATGCCTTCTGAAGTAGAGGTACATCGAGGCTATCATTTTCATCATGATCAGATACACTTGGACTAAATGTGTCATGGATCAATGTATTTATACCATCCTCTTCAAATGTGTTTTCTGGCGCATGATCATCATCTTCCATGGGATCATTATCTTCACCTTGGATATTTGCACCTCCATGTTCCTCCACTTCAAAAACCATATTCTTTGAATTGTTGTGGTTCACATCATGTACTTCCCTGGGAAGATCAACCTATATAAAATTGATTAACATAAATAAAACATGATCATCAACTCATCATCAAGTGATTTCATATGTATATAAATTGTTAAAATGATATAATGAATGAATTACCAGTGGATGATAGTCATGCCTCCCTTCAATGTTACCATTCTCCCTACAATGTCTCTTAACTATTTTGATTAGCAGTCTTCTACGGTTTAAGCCCTTATAAATATTGCAAGGACAATAACATTTTCCATCACCTCTTCTTTTCAAGTTAGACTAGAATCTATCAATTGTCTCCCTATTTTGTTCTTCACTTATATTATTTGACATGATCATTCTTTGCAGGAAGCAAAAATTGGGCTATGAAAACTTTGGTCTACAACTTTCACAAACTAAGCAAAACTATCAAAAGTACACAAATCTTCTTAGACCTAGCTAAATACTTTAATATTTTAAAAATACTTTCTTTGAATTTATTCCTAAGATTATACGTAAAACATTGACCAATTTCAAAACATATAAGCTAAAAGTCTAGTTAAAATATACATTAGAATAAAAAATATACAACTTTCATACTCGAGCGTGTGGCTATAAATCGTGCAACGGCCTTCTTGCTTAGCTGTAGAAGCTCTCCAGCAATCCAATTATACAAACTACAAGGTCTAATAGCAATTTCAAAACATATAAGCTACAAGTCTAGTTCAAATATACATTAGATTAGATTCAACAATAGCAAGCAATGTTATTCAGAATTAGATTCAACAAACCTTAGTAGTGTAAATAGCCATCTCCTCTAAATTGGACTCCAGACATGAGGGGGCATTCACATACTCTTCCCCTAAAGGTATCCTGAAGAACAAAAGCCACTATTCTTGAGTTTGTGAATTGCACCTCAAGATGAATGAAGCTTAAAAGGAATGAAAATTGTTTTCATACATTTAAATTAGGATGTAATATTTATTCATAAGTATATACCTTGCAAGCACTTAAAATTGCGGTTATATGTGTTGCAGGAAAAGAAGAAGTTTCAAGATAAGTTTACATTGTTGTTATATGTGTTGCAGGAAAAGAAAAACTTTACATTGCTTTAACTTGCCATTAATGAGTATCATCTAAGACTTTTACCAAAAATTTCCCAAAATTTTTTATCAATTTTGCCTCTCCATAATTATACTTATTAAATAAAATAAACCATACAATTATTGTTTACTACAAGAGAGTTATGTTCATATGTTAAGAGACAATTCATTTTCTGTTATGAAAATCTAGGGATGCCAAATGCTCTCAAATCTGTTATATTCACTTTTGTTCTAATTTTATTACAGTTAATTTCAATGCAAATTAAGGATATGCTTTTTCTGAAAAATTATATTGAATGGTCTTTCACAAGTATGTGCTTCATCACTTGGTGAGATTTTTGCTAAGGCTCAATTAGATGAGAGAGCCATGTTTGAAGAGGCCTCAAATTCTATAGCCACTAAAATTCCAACCATTCGTCCAAGTGCTACTAAGGAACATGGTGAAGTAGAGAAACCAGAGTCTTCAAAAAAACCAAAGGAAACAAATGAACCACTTGAGGAAGATGGATGCCAGTTAGGTAAGGTTGATTCTAGTGAAAAAATACTTGAAAATTTTGAAACTCCCATGCAACAAGATATAACCAAAGAGGTTGAGATGCACTTGGTGGAAAATCAGGAATCTCCAACCATAGTTCAATCATCAATTGAGATCCTCTCTCAAAGTGATGATATTGTGAAGTAGCAAGAAGAAGGGTTACTAATTGTGGAGCTGATGGTAATGCTTCTACTTCTAAAGAACCCGAGTCTCAAGCAGTACATTCTAGTGTTGATGTTCATAATGAAAAAAATGTGACAAATAATACTGATATTCAATGTAACAATGATATCAATAGTTCTTTAAGACAATACACATCTCTTAGATAGTGAGATATCAATAAAAGAAAATGATGCTCAATAGATGTCACTACTATGACAAGCAAGGTCTTTTATATTATAGAGATCTTTAAGATGATAAGAGCAGTTAGGAACAACATTATGAAGAGTTGTGAGAAAAGGAAAGAAACTAAGAAATGAAGATAATATCAAGGGCATTGATGAAAACATCGAAAGAATGTGATAGCTGTTAGAGATGATACAAATCAGATGAAATACATTTTTACACAAATGTTTCTAGTATAGGAGTTCTTATAATAGTTTTCCATTTTTATTAACTTTCATTATATAAATGAAGATCTATCTAGGCTGCATTGCTTACAAAGCAAATCTTTATGATTCTGGTAAAATTACTATTGGTAGTTGGGTAAGAATGGCACCTTACATCAAATGTAGGATGGTTAGGTTGATCTAGACATCCATGGAAAATATTGTGACTCAGAGGGAATTTACATGAATATTAGGTCCTAAATGATATTTACCACTATAGAATTTTGAAAAAAAAGTGATGGTCATTACAACTCAGACAAAAGGATGTTTAACAGAGCATAAGGTCTCATGAATATTATAGTAGTAAGAAAGAGATAATGGAAGACATGTGTCTTAGAGACAAAGATACAAGTTTGTCTAAGAGCAAAGTATTACATAAAATAAAACAAGAACATTTTTGTTGAAAAGATGAATACTGAAATCTAAAAGGAAAGCCCAAAGAACGAGAATTCTAGTGCAAAATAGTGATCAAAAAATTAAAGGACAACAACAGTCAAGAATCATGCAATTAAGATAGTAAAAAAAAAATTAATGGACAAGAGCCAAGTCATTAAATGGTGCTCATTCAAAGAAAAACACAAGTACTACAAAACACTAAAAACAGTGAGAAGGAATTGGAGATATCTTGAGCAAAGATCAATTAGAAGTCATCAAAATTAGTCACTATTATCTAGGAACAATGTTAAAGGACAGTGATAAAGAAATACAACATTAAAGGACAATGATGAAGAAATGTTGACACACTTTTATATGTATGTTCAGTGACCACAGATCAAGAACAATGGTAAATGCTGAAAATAACAAAATAGATATGTCATCAAATGGAATCCATAACAGTGACGATGAGATAGTGAGATGGACTATTATAGAAACTTAGAGATGATAGGACATGACAAGATGTACATTTACCATTGTCTAGAGGAGCATCATCATCAGAGGTTACATAAGAGCTATCAACAATGATATGAGTAGATTTAATGACATTAAAACAACATGATCGCAATTAATTTCAGTGAAGAAGAAGATCAAAACTATGATAAATATTAGAGAGCATGACTCATATGATTAGGGGAAGAAAGAGAGATAATTTCACCTTTCTGTTAAAGGTATTTAGAGTGTTTGCAAGGTAATTCACTATCCTTGGATACATTCACAACTTTTATTTGAAGGAGATTCACCATATAATGATCATCAATTTACTATCTTGTCTAAGGGGTCCAAGCACTAATGTCAAAGACCATTTTCTGTTAATAATGGTACAACACTTTTGGTGAAGATACAATATCTGCGATTGTATGAAACGATGCTCTTAGTTACACAAAGTAGACCTAGAAACGCAGTAAGAATATTATGATGGCCATCAGACAAGAAAGAGCAGTGAGGTGGCCAAGGGTAGAAAAAATGTGTGTGCCATATAAAAGCAATAATAATATATGTATAAGAGAAAAATGATCAAACAATGTAAGGAAATAGTGACAGATATGCATTCAAATAGCGCTACTGCAATGAAAAAATTAGTGACATCAGAGAGAAAGATAGTGGTGAATATACATGTAAAACAATGATTGATGTTTGTAGGCACACTTTTAGTACCCCTATTTCAAAACTTCAATATGTGGTTGTCCTAAATCTAGGTTCCACTGGTTTACTAGTCTCCTGGTTGATGAAATATGCAGACAATATTGTCAAGGTCTATGCAACATCTATGGCAGAGTTGGAATGGTATAAAATGCTTTGTAAGGATAAAAACATTGGTTATTATGATTCTTTCAAAGAGCGGGATGGATGATTGTGCCACAGGTGTTGGGCAAAGCCCTAGCTATATATCTACTAAACTTCATAAGTTTAAGAGGAATATCGAGGAAGCTGAAAGGGAAAAGGAGCTCCAAGATGTCCAGTATATGTAGTAGGTCATGGCTCTTCTTTCTCAAGCAGATGCTGACATGGCATTAGAAACCTCCTGCAAGCATTTCTTGGAATTGAGGAGAGTAGTTAGTAGATCTTGGGAGAATTTCATTACTCATGAGCCATATTCACATTTTAAATTTCCTCTTATAGGGAAAGTGATGAATGATCTAGTTTTGATCTCAACTAATAATTCTTTTGAGATAGAAGCAATTGAGAGTGAATTTTCAAGAGGTGAGCCAAAGGATCCCCTTACTAGTATAGTTCTCCTGAATTCCATTCTTATACCAAACCAAGCCTTGTACTGCACTATAAATATCTGGAGGTAGTAGAACTATGTGGCAAGGATTTTGAAGGAAAAGATAAAGTTGGAGACAAAATTATGTGCCGAGCAAAAAAAAGAGCACTTGTTGATCTGTCAGAACTCTGAAAAGAGAGTACAAATGATAAAAATTGGATTATTTTTGAATTTTTACTTCCATTAATAGTGGGAGCTTTGAAGCCTAATGATAACAAATTGAAGGAACTTTGTTTTTCAGTTTTAATGGCAGTTGTGCAAGACAATAACCATGGGAAGGAAAAACTAGTTGAAGCGAGTGGGCTTAGTAAGATCATGAAATGTCTGTTGAATGACTTGAGCCCTGACCTGACAAGGGCTGCTATAAAATTCTTGTTAGAGTTGAAAAAAATATAAGAATATCTTGGAGCAGCTAGGCCAACAACATGGTTCTATTTTGATAATTTTTACGATTTTAATTAGGGGCAATCATTGAGAGTTGACGATGGATATTGAGACTATTCTCAATGAGCTCTCTTATGATGGAAAATCATAGAATGAAGGAAACATAAGATCAATGATCTAGTTGAATTGGTGCAAATCCTTTGCCTATTGCCTTTTAAGAGGTATGGAGGAATCCAAATTGGGAATGGTCAAAATGCTTACACAATTGCAGCTCAATGACAACAAAAGAGAGGCCTTGATTCAACAAAATGTAATTGATGCTTTGAAGCTAGAGGGGATCCTTTGCTACTTGTCTTCTTAGAGAAGCCTGATTTGAATATGAAAGTCAAAGCTATAGCTATTCTAGTAGATTTAACTATGGACCATGGAAAATCTTTTATTTTCTATGATGACAAGACACCAATGGAAGCATGCAAGCTTTTTGAAGCCATCATGGGAATTCTAACTTTTTGCAAATTACCAATTGTAGAGAATTCAATGAAGGTGATGTTATTGTTGACAAAAGCTTTAGATGCCAGTGATGTTGTAGGATTGATTCAAGACAATGATAATAACCTTCAAACCATTTGGGCTTTTATCAAAATGGCCAAGCATCCCTTCCAATATCAAGCTATACAACTAGTTTTTTTAATGTGCATAGATTGATGGTTTTGTCTAAATGGATTCTCAGCATGTTCAAAATGCGGCTGCCACATTAAAGTAGAGAATTTGGAGTTGAAAAAGTTCATATATCTATATCTCATTAATCATGCAAAGAATATCATGCTGATGTTGAAGGTCAAGAATTAGGAAGGTGTAGTCATTTTTGATGAGATTGTGAAGGAGTTAGATGCTTTCATGGTTGCCCGTGGAGATAAATGGCATATCAAGAAATGGTCATGTATTGGTAATATTTATGCTAGGAAGAGGTAGGCACAAGATCGTGTGTTGTCACTTACAAAAATTCAAGATCTTGTCTTCTCATAGGATTTGAGTAGAGAGGAATCTCAAGTTGTTTGACAAGTTAAGTAAGTAATGAGAACTATTTTTAGGAAGTAGAAGGTAAGGGTTGATTGGCTTTAGGAAGGAGATATGAATATAGTCTTTTTCTATAATTATGTGCAAACTTATAGTTAAAATAGGATTTATATATCTACTTTGGTTAATTTAGATGGAATTTATCTAATCTTTTCATATTTTTTGTCTCAATAAAATCTACATGGTACTATTTAGAAGATTCATCCCTACTAAGGATGAGGGGAATGATGTAGAAATGGGTAAGAGCTCTTTATCAACTATTAGGCAGTCTTGCCAAAAGATCAAATTGCAATCCAAACTGACAATGTTCCTTAGGGCTACTAATGGCTCACATATACAAATACAAGGACTCAACTTCACGAAGGTTCAACTATGGTTTCCAAGGTCCTCAAACACCTAACCCAACCCAAAAAGTTCACTCACCAAGTTAATGGTAAACTAACAATCAAATACCATTAGAAAGAATAAAACTAAGTTGTACAACCTTTTGACCATTACTAGAGCATGTGGAATTAGAGTTCTCAGCCTGTGAAATATTTGAAAGGTTTCTTTACTAGATGTGGAATGGGAGTTGCAAGCCTATGAATTATTTGAAAGGTTTCTTCAGTAGATGTCATCTTGTGGGATACATGTTTGTATGAAGTATTTGAAAGGTTTCTTCACTATATGTCATCTTGTGGGACACATGATTGTTTTATTCTCATAAACTTAATCTATGCTTGTGCCAAATGGGAATTTTGATGACTGGATGTCCATTAAAGCTCATGCCAAATTTAGAAGTTTATAAAGGTGACGTAGGAGCATAAGTGGTTCTCGGAAATCTTGAATCAACCAAAAATATTTGCTTTGAGTTTGTTCCTTTTCATTCCAGTTCTATGTTTCTTTCAACATTATTTTGAATTGGTTGGTTTTCTCATGTAGACCTGTTTGACATGTTCCTAGCACTGTGGTGTAGGAGGACCTAGGGTTTGGGCTAAAACCCCAAGATATTCTAGCTTGTAAATGATCCTAGTCTAGTCATTGATGAATAAAGACTCCAAGAGGGTTTAAGTGGTGTGTTAGGGTAGTTTGTGTGTGTTTGGGCAAAATTTGCCAATAGGTGACAAGAAATTGCCAAGTTTGGCAAAATGAGATCATGCCAAATGACCCTACAAAGTGTGTAATTGTTTGAAAAGGATGGAGACATGGTTCATGTAGCTGAGGAAGGCATTCTGCATCAATTTGAGGTGATGGTAGGTTGATAGGAGTCAAGATGCTGAAAAGTTGTAGAGTTGTCATTTTAACTTCAACATTTGGGCAAGATTTTACAAAATCTCCAAAGGTGGTTATGGGTCAGTTCCAATAGTTGGAACATGGCAGTTGGAACATGGTTTTTATAGCTAACATATAGAATGAATAGTTCTTAAAATAGGAAAACTTATGGGGAAAATAATAACAATATCTCAAACTAACATATAACTGATTAAAAAAAACTACAACCCTACATTCTTGTATGCATAACAATTAACATTAAAAAAAAAAATGGAATATGTAAATACCAGACATTGGCAATGAGACCCTGCTTCCTGCCAATCACCCTTCCTTACACCATTTTCTCTATACAATACAAAACCTAGGCTTTCCCTAGAACGTGGTTAATGTATGTCCGAGATTTTGGAGGAAGAAATGTATGTTGGTTTCGTAGCTGGTACTGGAGGGTTTCGTAGCTAGTACTGGAGGGTACTGATCAAAATCCAAATTCTCAAAGCATTTGACCAATCCCCTTGCCCATGCCTTAGTAGATAAGATCTACCATAATTACTTCACACCTAGCAGAATAGATTCAAAGCGCAATTGCCACAGCGTCTATCCACATTGCCATTTTATTGAAGAATTATGCAAAATCAAGATGGTGCTTGTATGAGCTTTTCCTGATGTTGAAATTGAGAGCACCCATAATTCTAGTGTTCTTATACGATGTGAAGCCTTGTGACCTCCGATGGATGGACAAAAGAGGACCTTATGCCAAAGCTTTGAAATTGCACCCAACAAAGGGGAGATATCACTTCGAAACCATCAAAAATTGGAAATAGGCTCTGCATCAACTTTCCTATCTCAATGAATTTGAGCTTGACACCTATTGTTAGGAATAAGGTGTCTCAACCTTCTATAAATCCTATTCTTATTATTTTTTTTGGTAAATGTATTTCTTGCAAATAATGTTGATGTGTTGACATCTTGAATTGTGTGTAAGGAGATCATGGCTAAAATGGCTATGACAGATTCCTATGACACGTAAGAGCTATGTTAGGAAGATTAAATGATAGGTGAAGACAGGTGGCAACTGATAAATTAGAGAATGGTAAAACCCTAATACAATTTATCTTTGAGAGTAGCTCTAAAGTGAAGTGCATGTTATAAGTATTTTTAGGGTTACGAAGAGAAGTGATGCAAGAGAGTGTATTTTTGGTAATGTAAGTTGCTATTGGAGTCTTCTATTGTCACTGTTGAGCTTGCACTGCAAGTGTATTGTAACCTTTTGTTGAAGATAATACATTGTACAGGTTCTGGAGGAGTGGGGTTGTTTTACCGAAAGGTTTTTCCCCACCAAAAAATCTTTGTGTTATGTGTTTCTTTCTCTATCTATTTTTATGTATGCATTGTTGGCTACAATATTGTTGTTCTTACAAATCTGTAAGTGAAAAGTTTTCAAAGGATTTGCACCATACCTTCCTTAAGAGATTAGTCTAGGAAGCTTTTTTCGCACCTGAGTTTCCTTACAAATGGTATCAGAGGTTGATCAACTTTTAATCCTAGTTGTTGGGTATGGTTTTTTGAGCTAATCTCAAGTTGAGTGGGAGTCTTGTGTAGAGAATCTTGAATCTTATTTGTAGATTGAGATGGCGAGTTCATCATATGGAAGAATGGAGGTGGAGAAATTTAATGGCACTAATTTTGAGTTGTGGAAACTCAAGATGGAAGACATGTTGGAAGATCATGACCTATGGGAAGCGACTACAAGTGCTACAAGACCAAAAAATGTAGCTCAAGTAGATTGGGATATCAAAGACCGTAAAGCTAAGGGTCTCATAAGACTCTATTTAATTGATGTAGTTCTTCTGAATGTTCTAGATGAGAAAATTGCATATAGTTTATGGGAGAGACTTGGGGTCTTGTACCAGGCCAAATCTTTGGTGAACAAGTTGTTCCTAAGGAAGAATTTTTATTCTTTGTGAATGGAGGAAGGTGGATCCTTAACGGATCATTTAAATGCATTTAATTTGCTGGATAAATGCATTTAATTTGCTGGCTGCACAGTTAACATTAGCTGGTGTCAAGTTAGAGGAGGAGGATCGTTGCTACACACTTTTGTGTTCTTTACTAGATTCATGGGACCATCTTGTGATGGCTCTAAGAAGCACATTAGTCACCTTCAAAATGGATGATGTGGTGTCTTCGCTGCTATCAGAGGAGATGCAGAGAAAGGATTCTATTTTGAAAAAAGAAGCCCTTGTTGTTTGTGGGAGATCCACGGAAAGAGGGAAGAAAAATGACAATAAGTCTGACAATAATGGTAGATCCAAATTCCATGGGAAGTCAAAGACTTCCAATAAGTCCAAGGCAAAATGTTGGAATTGTGATAAGACTGGGCACTTTCGAAAAGATTGTAAAGAGCTTAAGAAGAAGAAGAAAGCCTCAGATTTTGGTTCTAAAAAATCTCAAGGAGATGGCAATGCATTCATCGTAGCTTTGGCAGCCCATGCATCTGATGATGTGTGGTTGGTTGACTCAGGTGCATCTTTTCACGTGACCTCTCATTAAAATTGGTTCTCAAGATATGAAGAGTTTAATGGTGGAAAGGTGTACTTGGGTGATGATTCTCACCTAAAGATAGTTGGATGTGGAAGGGTCACTATCAAATTTCCTGATGGACGAGTAAAGGGAATCAATGGAGTAAAGCACATTCTAGGTTTGGCACGAAACCTATTATCTGTAAGTATGCTAAATTATGTAGGCGTGCAAGTTATTTTTTCAAAAGAAGGATGCAAGATGATGAGAGGATTGATACTACTTGCAAGGGGTACTAGGAGAGGTACCTTATTTCAGCTAGATGCATGTATTCCTCTATGTAATAGTTCTTCATCTTCACCATCTGAATGAGCAGTGAAGAATACTATGGTTATTGGTTTTGATGACAATGCAAACACTTTGGAAGGTAAGCTTCCTACAGAAAAGACAATGTTATGGCATTTGAGATTTGGTCACTTTGGTGAAAAGGGTCTCAGAACCCTGAAAAATAAAAATCTTGTTGAGGGGTTAAATGATTGCAATCTTGAGTTCGACTTCTCTGAACACTGTGTCTATGGTAAAAAAAATTGTGTTCAATTTTACTCTAGTTCTCACAAATCTTCTGATGTTTTGGATCTTATTCATTCTGATGTATTTGGTCTTGTAAAAGTTCCTTCAATCTCCAAGTCTATATTTTTTGTATCTTTCATAGATGATTACAATAGAAGGACATGGATTTATTTCCTTAAAAGTAAGACACAAGTCTTTAGTCAATTCAAAGAATTTAAAGCCCTTGTAGAGAATCAGACTCGTAAGAAGATTAAGTGTGTGAGAACTAACAATGGTGGTGAGTTTTGCTCAGCAGAGTTTGAATAGTTCTGTAAAGAACAAGGTATCGAGAGGCACAAGAAAACTCCTTACACCCCACAAAAAAATGGATTTGTAGAGAGAATGAATAGGACAATAATGGAGAAGGCTAGGAGTATGCTTAGTGGAGCTAGTTTAGAACAAAGGTTTTGGGCCGAAGTTGTGGTCACTACTTACTATCTAGTTAACAGATCTCCTACATCAGCCCTTGTTGGTAAGACACCCATGGAGGTGTGGTCTGGTAAGAAGAATTCAATTAGACATCGTCATATTTTTGGTTGTGAAGCTTATGCACATGTTCCAAAGGAGAAAAGATCTAAGTTGGAAAACAAACTTGTTAAATGTATTTTCATCAGGTACAATGTTGGTGTGAAAGGATACAAGCTTTGGGATCCTGTGACTAGTAAGGTGTTGTATATTCGAAATGTTATTTTTATAGAGCTAACATCTTCTCCTATTGTGCTACAACCAGATGAAAAAGAAAAGGAAAAAGATGTTGTTCAATTGCCTCCTACCCCTGAGAAGACTGAACAGAGAGACCATGTTGGGTCTAATGATGAGGAGAGCTCTAGCAACTCTGATAGTTCAGAAGAAGAGGAAGAAAAACCTCAACCTCGGCCCTTGAGGAGATCCATGAGAAAAAGAAAGTAACCAAAAAGGTTTGGTTATTCTATGTTAGATTCCAATTGTGCTTTTGCTTTGATTACTAACACTAATGAGCCTAGATCTGTGAAAGAGGCTTTGGGCATGGAAGATGCAAGTTCCTAGATTGAGGCTATGGATGATGAGATGGATTCATTAGAGAAAAAAAAACCATGGGACTTTGTACCTTTTCCTAAAGGGAGAAAATCTGTTGGCTGTAAATGAGTGTTCAAGAAAAAATTCTGTGCAGATGGCAGTGTTGAAGGGTACAAAGCTAGATTGGTTGCAAAGGGGTATTCATAGGTAGAGGGAATAGATTATGGTGAAATATTCTCTTCTGTTGTAAAGTTTACATCCATTAGATTTTTGTTATCTCTTGCTGCATCATATGATTTAGAGATAGAATAGATGGATGTGAAGACAACTTTCCTTCATGGTGATTTGGAGGAAGAGATTTATATGTCATAGCCTGAGCACTACATTGTTAAAGGAAAAGAATCCTTAGTTTGCAAATTAAAGAAACCTCTATATGGTTTGAAGCAATCTCCTAGGATGTGGTACCTTAAATTTGATGCCTTTATGTTGTCAATTGGATTTGTAAGATCAAAATCAGATCATTGTATTTATTTCAGAATTGAAAATGATCACCTTCTTATTGTTGCATTATATGTTGATGATATGTTGTTGTTTGGAAAGGGTAAGTGTATGATTTCTGATTTTAAATCTCAGTTGTCAGCATAGTTTGAGATGAAAGATCTTGGGGCAACTAGGTACATCTTGGGTATGGAAATCAGTAGAGACAGGTCTAACAGAAAACTTTGGTTGAGTCAGAGTAAGTATGTGAAGTCTGTGTTGGACAAGTTTAGCATGGCAGATTGTAGACCAGTATGTGTTCCTATTCTTGTGGGAACAAAGTTATCTGTAGATGATTGTCCAAAATCTCCTAGTGAGGTGGAGGACATGAGTAGAGTACCTTATGCTAGTGTAGTTGGTAGTCTTATGTATGCTATGGTCTGTACTAGACCAAACATTGCCCAAGTAGTGGGAGTCCTGAGTCAATTTATAGCTAATCCTGGATGGATACATTGGGATGTAGTTAAGCGAGTATTCAGATATTTGAGGGGTACATCAAATTACTCCATATGTTATCATGGTAACTCTTCTGGATCTCTGCATTTAGTTTGTATTCATGGGTTTGTGCATTGTCATGTCCCCTTTTCAAATAATTAAAAAATAATAATCTTTGCTAAGGCAGGCAGGCCCAAGAAAGTGAAGTTTCAAAAAAAGGGGATTAATCTTTAGAAACCGTTGGACTAATAAATGAAAATTATTATTAAAATATGTTTCATCAACCTCTCTTGGATGTGAGTTACAGTTATGCCCTCTTTTAAGGGGTTTGGAGGCATTTTGGGCAGGGAGGAGAACTTGATTTTTGCTCATTCTTTGTTATTCTTCAGAGGCTGCCAAACCTGTGGAGAAGGAGACCCAAGAACGGGAGTTTGCAGGTTTCCAGGGAGACCCAAGAATGGGAGTTTGTTAGTTTCTAGGAAGGCTAAGGATGGGAGTTTGAAGCCATTCCATGTGCATGCTCATACAGAGTTTGCCTTTGTGCTGAACAGTGCAGATTTGTGAGTTTCGGGTGTGTTTTTTTCTATGAGTTTGGTGTTTTCAGTTGAGTATTTCATATCAGTTTTGGTTGCTGCTGTATTTCAGAATTTAAGCTGTTAAAATAGAGCTGAATATATGTATTGGAACATGATTAAACTTTTGAGATAGTTTATTAGTGTTGTGTGGTGTTTCCGGGCATTTTTGTGTTAATTTCAAGAGCCCGATGAGCATAGTTTTTGTCCTACATTTGAGAATTGTTGTGTAAAGGTTATATGGATCTGGAAATATCATTTTGTAGGCTATTATGCTGCTGAAATTTCTATAAAAATTTCCACTTTCAGATTTATTAATCATTGGTGAAGCTATGAAGCTTTTGGCACAATTTCTGGCATACCCGATTTGGGGTTTCTTGAGAAATTTGGAGGATCTTTGTGATATTAGTTGTTTGATCTTAAAGATCTGATTAAAGGTTGGAAATATCATACAAAAATAGAAAAGGGACATTTCAGTGGTATCAAAGCCATGATCTTGCCAGCCTGAGGGTTTGTAGAAGTTTGCAGGTCAGTTTTGACAACTACCCAGATCTTGCATTTCAGTTTTGAGAACTACCCAAATCTTGCATGTCATAATTTATGATTGCATGTTGCTTCTAATCAGATTCATGTCAAAATTTATGGTTGCATGCTACTTCTAATAATTTTCATGTTACTTCTTGGTGAATTTGGTGGTTATAGAAGTTTGCATTTCAGTTTTGACAAGTACCCAGATCTTGCATGTCAGTTTTGACAACTACCCAGATCTTGCATGTCATAATTTGGTGGTTGCATGTTGCTTCTAATTAGTTGCATGTCCAAATCTATGGTTTCATGCTACTTCTAATCATTTGCATGTTAGTTCTTGGTGAATTTGGTGGTTGTAGAAGTTTGCATGTCAGTTTTGACAACTACCCAGATCTTGCATGTCAGTTTTGACAACTACCTAGATCTTGCATGTCATAATTTGGTGGTTGCATGTTGCTTCTAATCAGTTGCATGTCCAAATCTATGGTTGCATGCTACTTCTAATCATTTGCATGTTAGTTCTTGGTGTTTGAAGAAGTTATATCCTATTGGGGTTACACTCTACTTTATCCAGAATGGACAGGTATAGTATAGAGTCTCAGAGGGAACGATCTTGGACAATTGATAGCTAGAGTCAAAATAGTAGAAAGGATGGTTATTTAGACATTTGAGATAAACTTATGAAAATAATCCATGACATGTCTAAACAGTTGGTTGAGCACCACCGTATAATGAATGACATGTTATCTGACCCAGCTAAGGTGGATAAGTTGACTGGATTTCTATTTGGCAGATTTTCTCACAGGACAAATGACACAATTCCCAAGAACTTGCATGAGGAGTTTGAGAAACTAGCTAATAGCCAGGTAGAGGTCTCAGATTCTACTCTGCCACAGGAGGTGGTGGGAAAGGATATTACACAAATTGATAGTAACGGTCAACTTGATACTCAAATTGAGACAATTGTTTACAGGTTGTCAAAGGGTAATGCCACAGGTATTCAGGATGGTATAGTTACAACAGGTAGTGACTACAGTGTAGTGGGTTTAGATGATGATTATGAGGATGTTGTTGTGTAGGATGGTGAGATACCTGGTAGAGATGAGCAAACATTGAGCATTCATGACTTTTCTGAGAAAGAGTACCAGGCACAGTTAGATGCTTCATCACATGAGGTTGAGGCAGGTAGTACTTCACATGATTTATCCCGCCAGCTGAAGGTGAGTGAAGATAGTATTTTGAATTCATTATCTCATCATGATAGGTATGTGGAGTTAGTTGGTATTGGTCATATTACTCAAGTGAGGATTTTTCTTGAGTTACCAGCTGATTCTAGTTTACAGATATGGACTCAAGATTGTTATATTGGCATTTGGGATTCAATTGACAGGAGATCTTTAACACTTTTTGGTAGCAGTGTTTGTTTGGGTGCTATCATGGATTTGATTAGCAGATTGCACGGTGTTGTCTTTTCTTGTGCTAGTAGCTTGTTCAATGTTGGTATTAGTTTTTATACACCGATGTTGGGATTTGTTCATATATCCAGTCGACCATACTTGCTAGAATGTGTTGATGATATTTCATATTTGGCAGTGTGTATAGATGAGTCCTAGGATCATATTGGCATTGATGAAATCTAGGAGGATGTAGTGGGAAATTTTGAAGACTTAGTTTCCTTGGGTATAGAGGAGTTGGACAGCAATGCTAATGTTTTTGATACTCCGTATGTTGATATGAGTTTTAGATTTGATTCACAGGATATGGATGGTAATACTCTAGAGACTAGTAACTTTGAGGATACTCCTTTAGACAGTGCATCAAAGGAGGTTTGTAGGAGACAGTCAAGCCAGTGCCATCATGTGTCTAATCAGTTGAGAGTTAGTGACCAAGATATTGCTATCACTTGCCAGCTTTTCGATGCTGCTCGTCAGTTGTTAGCAGGTTATGGATGGGGTTCTCCTACTAGTGATGAGCAGGGAGGCAGTTATCTTTCCTTGACAGAGTTCCACTCTTTATGGGAGGCTATCTAGATTCTGAGACAGGATTATATGCAGTTGGTAGCCAACAGAGATTATCTTATGAAGTGGGGCAGTACAGCATATGATGCATTGTTGGCCAAGGAAGATGAGGTGAGTGAGCTTACTGAGCAGCTTGTGGTGACTTCTGAGATTCTTGAGAGTACACAGTTGGCTTTCAAGGAGTCACAGTTTCATTTGGCTAAGGTGACCATGGAGTTAGAGTGACTACAGTCTTCACTTGATTCTATACAGTCACAAGCAGTGGTGTTTGGTGATCCGAGGATGTCCATGGCCGAGATTGTTAGAGACAATGGAGATGGGGATGCATCAATTCTTGATACTAACATTGGAATATTAGGTTCATTCCCACTAGAGTTAGGTTCAGTTGAGTTGGGTATTGTAGCAGATTGTTGTATACCTGACATGGTGGTGGCCTCTAGTATTGATGGCATAGAGACTAGAGATTTATCAAAGATCATGTGTGATGTTGGTGAGTCGGCAGTTGGCATGGTTCCTACTAGTAACACTACTCCCTTGGTGATATCTTCGGAGGTAGTAGTTAGTTCCAACATGGTTAATGATCAATTGCAGTTAGTTTCATCTGGATTATAGTCTGAGCCACTGACTGAGATTGGTGCATTCTATCGACATTACACTGTGAGGTATGCTCATCAATTTACCTTTGATGACCATGTTGATGAGATAATGATACAGAGATGTACTTTGGTTCCTAGTGCTTATCATCAGTTATGGGACAATTTGATGCCTCAAGATGAGAGTTGTGATGGGCATGACATGGAGATAGGTTCTACAATTGACAGCTTGATAATACATGACTTAGAGCAGGAGTTTCAGAGTGATGCTTCAGCGGGTGTTGTTATTGATTCTACTCCTTTGGCTATGACATCTCCTGACTTAGCTGGTGATCAGTCACAGTGGGTTGTATCACTTGTTCATGGTGAGTTGTTGACTAAGGTTGGTTTTTTTTATCAACATTATATTGCAAGGTATGTACATCAGTTAGCATTTGATCCTTGTGTTGAGGAGTTGATGGCAGGAAGATTTGGTTTGGGTTCCAATTCTTGCTATTTATCTTGTGATGGCTTTTCACCATCAGGGGTGCATGGTAGTTATGGTTATGAGATAGTGGCCGGTGATTTGCAAAGTTGTGTTGACTGCAGGATTTGTACAGTGTGTGGATTCTCCATACTTGGTACAGTTTCATTCGAGAGCATTCACCATTGTTGCAGAGTTGGATTGTGCATTCCGTATAGGCCAGTGAGATGCGTTGATGGTATTTACTGTGTTGTTAGTTTGATTTGTCCATTTTGCTTGGGTTCTGATGTTCTAAGAGTTTGTGCCTCATAGGTTTTTGATTGTGATAGTGGTGATTTCGGAGTTTGGTTGAGCTATAATTATCAGTTTGATTATGGATTCCTCTTGGTCATATTGCAGAGGATATTGCAGGAGCCTGTGTTAATTGGTAGTAGTATAGTTCATGACTACATTTGGGATCCAGGTGGATTGATTGGTTTATTTTTCAACCATTGCTTGAGGATAAGAAATTTTTGGGAGGGGAGGACTTGTCATGTCCCCTTTTCAAATAATTAAAAAATAATAATCTTTGCTAAGGCAGGCAGGCCCAAGAAAGTGAAGTTTCGAAAAAAGGGGGTTAATCTTTGGAAACCATTGGACTAATAAATGAAAATTATTATTAAAATATGTTTCATTAACCTCTCTTGGACTTGAGTTACAGTTATGCCCTCTTTTAAGGGGTTTGGAGGCATTTTGGGCAGGGAGGAGAACTTGATTTTTGCTCATTCTTTGTTATTCTTCAGAGGCTGCCAAACCTGTGGAGAAGGAGACCCAAGAACGGAAGTTTGTAGGTTTCCAGGGAGACCCAAGAATGGGAGTTTGTAGGTTTCTAGGAAGGCTAAGGATGGGAGTTTGAAGCCATTCCATGTGCATGCTCATACAGAGTTTGCCTTTGTGCTGAACAGTGCAGATTTGTGGGTTTCGGGTGTGTTTTTTTGTATGAGTTTGGTGTTTTTAGTTGAGTATTTCATATCAATTTTGGTTTCTGCTGTATTTCAGACTTTAAGCTGTTAAAATAGAGCTGAATATATTTATTGGGACGTGATTAAACTTATGAGATAGTTTATTAGTGTTGTGTGGCATTTTCGGGCATTTTTGTGTTAATTTCGGGAGCCCGATGAGTATAGTTTTTGTCCTACATTTGAGAATTGTTGTGTAAAGGTTATACGGATCTGGAAATGTCATTTTGTAGGCTATTATGCTGCTGAAATTTCTGTAAAAATGTCAACTTTCAGATTTATTAATCATTGGTGAAGCTGTGAAGCTTTTGGCACAATTTCTGGCATACCCGATTTGTGGTTTCTTGAGAAATTTGGAGGATCTTTGTGATATTAGTTGTTTGATCTTAAAGATCTGATTAAAGGTTGGAAATATCATACAAAAATAGAAAAGGGACATTTCATGCATTCATATTGGGTAGGTGATATTGACCAAAAGAGATCCACCAGTGCTTATGTGTTCACTATGTTTGGTGGTGTCATCAGTTGGATAAGCAAGCGGAAACCTATGGTTGCTTTGTCCACTAAAAAAGCTGAGTACATGGCTACTACTCATGCTTTTAAGGAAGAAATTTGGCTTAAGAGATTTTTTTTGATGTTGGTGTTGATGCATAAAAGATTACTATTTGGTGTGACAGTCAGAGTGCTATTTGCCTTGCGAAGAATCCAACTTTCCATGCCAAAACGAAGGACATTGATGTGCAGTATCACTTTGTGAGAGATATGGTGGAAGATGGAAAGGTAAATTTTGAAAAGGTAGATACTGTGAAGAATGTTATAGATGCATTAACGAAACTAGTGGGCACTAAGAAGTTCAGATGGTGTTCGGAGTCTATGGGCCTTTTGGCCTATAGCGGTTAGTTCCTATTATATTCCTGTTGCTCTTACAAGGTGTTCAACAAGTGGGAGAATGTTAGGAATAAGGTGTCTCAACCTTCTATAATTCCTATTCTTATTATTTGTTTTGGAAAATGTATTTCTTGCAAATAATGTTGATGTGTTGACATCTTGAATTGTGTGTAAGGAGATCATGGCTAAAATGGCTATGACGAATTCCTATGAAACATAAGAGCTATGTTAGGAAGATTAAATGATAGGTGAAGACATGTGGCAACTGATAAATCAGAGAATGGTAAAACCCTAATACAGTTTATCTTTGGGAGCAGCCCTAAAGTGAAGCGCATGTTATAAGCATTTTAGGGTTACGAAGAGAAGTGATGTGAGAGAGTGTATTGTTGGTACTGTGAGTTTCTATTGGAGTCTTCTAGTGTCACTATTGAGCTTGCACTACAAGTGTATTGTAACATTTTGTTGAAGATAATACATTGTGCAGGTTCTAGAGGGGTGGGGTTGTTTTACTGAAAGGTTTTTCCCCACCGAAAAATCTTTGTGTTATGTGTTGCTTTCTCTATCTATTTTTATGTATGCATTGTTGGCTACAATATTGTTGTTGTTTACAAATCTATAAGTGAAAAGTTTTCAAAGAATTTGTACCATAATTTCCTTAAGAGATTAATGTAGGAAGCTGTTTCCACACTTGAGTTTCCTTATACCTATAATAGGTAAGACAACAAGGACCTTTACACTCTTCTTCACTATGGCCTTGATGAGGCAAAGATATGCATGCACTTCTCCAAACATTGAAATGGCATATATTGTATATGTCGCCAAACAAAACCTACGTTCCAAATGTTTTTTTTTCAATTTTAGCTCGACGACATCGCAATTGCGACACCTACATTGCTTGATGTCATAATTGTGATGTCATCGAGCTATAATTGAAAAAATAAAGCCAAAAAAACATAACATTTTCCTGTCGTCACAAATTGGCATCACAAATTGATCCCTCATGTATTAGTGCCAAAAACCAAGCACATTACAATAAAATATCACTTTGTCAGAGAATTGGTGTACGATAAGGAGATTAAATTGGAATATGTGCATACAAAGGGACAAATTGCTGACATATTCACTAAGCCTTTACCTAAGGATGCATTCTTGTATGTAAGAGGTAAATTAGGGGTGATTCCCCTATTTGAAGTTCACTAAAATGAAGTTTTAGTGATGCATCAATAGGTAACAAGCTAAATATCTATCAATTGATGTAGTAAAGTCATGGAAATATTCATATGAATCAGTACATAAGGTACATTGCTACTCATTTATTTTGTGTTGTCTTTGGCATGTTTTGTCAAAGAGGGATAGTATACTTTCATATCATTATAAAATTGGATTTTTTTTGTGAAGAGTTAGATGTTTGTAAAGAAGCTAAATAATTCCTTCACAAAGGGAGATTATTGTATTTGAGAAGTTTGTGGAATAAAATGTAAGAGGGAGAAACATTTTGTCAAGAAAATACTTGTTTTCAAATTTCATTCTGTTATGACATGTTGTTTTTCCATCAATGCCAAAGAGGGAGATTGTTGGATACAATTATTTAATTGCGTGTTTTCTTTCATGTCACACAAATGTCATATCAATTATCAGATAGAGTCTACTAACCTCAGTTGGTCAGCAAAGAAAAAGAAAGAGTCTACCGAGTTAAAAAGGTCAGCAAAGAGAATTACAGAGTCTACCGAGCATTCCTAAATTCTACACTATGAAGATAGTTTCAATCGATCTCACTCAGGCATCAAAGGATTGTAAGATAGAGGTTAGTGTTAACCAAGCTCCCAAGGTTAACAAAGGAATGTTAGTTTGTACCGAGCTCACAAGGTTAGTGAGGGAAAATTAGTTCTTATCGAGTTAACTCAATCTCCAAAGGATTTTGTAGAGTTCGCAGTATTTACTGAGCTTCACTTGGTTAACACTCGAAATCATTTCTAGAGAAGTGTTTACCAAGTAGGGTCAGCTAATGAAGGATTCCATTGATAGTTTATTTGTTTCATGTAATGTCTATAGTTGATTGATGTATTGTTTATTGGTAAATGTAACTTGTAAATGAGCTGACTTGACAATTTGTAATGTATAAATAAAAGGTCAAGTTATGGATTCTAATTATAATGAATGAGCATGGAAGTGAGTTGATTGTGAAGAGGAAGTGTGAGTGAATTTTGAAGAAGGATTAGATATTGTTGAGGAGCAATAGAGTTGTATTCAATCAGTGAGGATCTATTGAAGTAGAATAGAGATCTATATCAGTAAAGTTCAGTTGTATCTCATTTAGGTCACTCATTATTACTTTCTCACAATTGTAGCAGTAAATTCTAAATCTCTTAATAGAGTTGGTTTAGTAGCCATTTTATAAATCTTCTAACAAGGTGGACAGTTCTATTGAATTTTTCTAAAGTCCTCTAGCAAGGCCACTCCTAGTAAGTTGTTTAAATCCTCTAGCAGTGTCACACCTAACAGTGTGTTTTGTAACCTTTAAATAGGTTGGCTCCTAATAGGGCTCACTTCAAAAGAGTGAAAATTGGTAGCTAGGTACTTGGTGGATTTTCCATATTGGGTTTCCATGTTAAATCTAGTGTCTCTTATGTTCATGTTATTTACTTTTGCATGCATGTTAATAATTGTGAATGCTTAAATATTGGTAATAACTTAATACACAGTTCATCTACCGAGTGACAATAGTAACTAGTTATTTAAGACATCTAAGGGATCTGTGGATTTTTTTTTTGTGGTAACTAATTCACCCCTCCTCTTAGTTACTCCATCTATAATTCCAACACCAATCCTTTACTGATGAAGGTGGAAAATTGAGGTACCAATTGAATGTCATTTTCCCCAAAGTGTAAGGGAAAAGCCACATCCATATGTTGAATCTAGTTCTAATTAAAAATTTCCTAAAAAAATTAACATGATCTTCTATTGTTCATGATTCTCCATAGATGAACCACAAGCAAAAATTTTGAAAATTTTTGGACAATTCATGTAATGGACTAGTTAGATTCAAAGGTGAACTTTTGACATTGAAGAAAGACATGGTGTGTAATGATGGGAATGTGTGAATTAGAATGTAGAGTGGATGATGATGATGGAATTTGTAATGTGAATGGGTGGAGTTCTTGGTATCCCATTATCACTGTGATGCTTGTGAAAGTGACTAAGTTCTAGGAATTTATGTTTGTTCTATAAAAGTGCACCTCTGAAGAAGCATACTTTCTAAAAATAGTGTGCATGCACACCTTGTGCACCTATGCACCTTGAGCACCTTCTAACAGTGGTAGCATTGGAATTTTTCAAAAAATAAAATTTTTTAAAATTTTATTTAATTTATTTTTTTGAACCTCCAAAAATTATAGAATTTTCAAATAGAAAATTTGGTTTTTGAGCCGAAAGGTTTTCAAGCTCTCCTTCTAGCATCACTTATGTTGAGCTATCATTTTGCATGATGCTTAACAGTAGGAATCCTTTCAAACTCCTCTCTTGAAAAGTTGATTTGGGATCAACTCCAAGGTTTTGGGTGATCTTGTGACCTACTGGAACTCACTTAGTTGAAGATAAATGTAATTGTTCACAAAGAGGTGTTTGCTGGTTTGAACCAATTTTAGATAAGATGATCAATTTGCATGCTATTTCAAAATTAACAAAAAAAAAAGATATATTTTTAGTATTTTTTGGTTTTAAATGAATGTAATCTAAAAAGGCTAGAGGTAGACAGAAGGGTTTCAAAATTAAGAAAGAAATTGCTGCATGTATTCAAACCACATTGGATGATAGTTTTTTTGTTGTTAGAAGATCAAAAAGGAGAACTAGGTGTTCTCCTTCTCACCAATGAAGATCATCTCATGGAATGTCAGAGCCTTAAATGCCTCTGACAAGAGACAAAGAATCAGACAAGTTCTTGATTCTTTGCAGGCAGATATTATTTCATTACAAGAAACCAAGTTGACTCAAAATAATTTTGATAAAATCATTGCATCTTGGAAAAAATGGAAGGCATTTCATATGCAAGGTTTGGGTGCTTCTAGAGGTTTAGGAGTCTTTTGGAATCCTGTCACAGTTAACACTTAGCTTGTTTGACAAGAAAGTAATTGGTAGTTGGTCAAAATAACTGCATTTGATATTTCTTTTATCTTGATTAATGTATATGGGCCTACATCAACCTTGGAGAAAGCTTGTTTGTGGGAGTCTATCACACATTCCCTTCATCAACTAGATTAGTAGCAAGTAGTTATTGGTGGTGATTTCAATGCTCTATTAGATCAATCAAAAAAAAATTGGTGGAATTACCCCCCCACTAGAAACTCTTCAATATTTTAATGCTTTTGTGGATAATAACAATCTGATGGATGTTAATCTAGATAATGGAGTTTTTACCTAGACTAACAAGAGATCCAGTTTTGCAAATATTGTGTCTTGTCTAGATAGATTTCTTTTATCTAAAGATTGGTAGTTGAGTTGTTCAGATATTTATTCAGACATCCTTTCTTCTCTAGGATTTGATCATTTTCCTATTTTGTTAAATCTCAATTGTAATAACAATTGTTCTGATCAACGCTTTCATTCTTCCTTCAAATTTGAAAGCATGTGGCTTAGACATCCAAGTTTTTTACACAATATTCAACAATGGTGGAACGAAGTTCCTTTTGAAGGATAGAAAATACATCAGTTTGCAATGAAATTGAAACATATCAAGTCTTGAATTCATATTTGGAACCAAAAAGTTTTCAAAACTATGTTTCATCAAAAGGTCATAGTCAAAGATCAGCTTGAAGAAGTTTATAACTAGATTATCCAAGAGGGCATGAATGAAGAAACTCATTCTCTTCAAAAAAAATTTGCAGGAACAATGGGAGGAATTGTGTTCTAGAGAAGAGATGTACTAGAGACAAAAATCTTGAGAATTATGGCTTCAAGATGGGGATAGAAATACTTAGTTCTTTCACAACTCAGCCAAGCAAAAAAGAACTAATAATACAATTTTTCATATCAAAGATGCCTCTAGTATCCTCCTGACTAATGAACATCTTATCAGGAATGAAGGCATTAAATTTTTCAAGCATCTTCCTACTCCTGAAATTTTCCCTTCCGCTACTACTTCACGGGTTGATGAACTCCTTGATTCCATTCCTATAGTAGTTTCTAATCAGGATAATGATATTCTGATGGCTCCTTTTACTATTCAAGAAATACATAAAGTTGTCTTTTCTTTTCTGCCTAACAAAGCTCTTGGGCCAGATGGTTTCTCTGCAATATTTTATCAAAGTTGTTGGCAAATTATTGGTTGGGATTTATGGGCAGCTATGAAAGAATCTAGAAAGTCTAAATCTATGCTGAAATATTTTAATACTACAAATATTTCTATTATTCCAAAATTGAGGGTCCCCCAAACTTTTGCGGACTTTAGACCAATCTCCTTATGCAACTTATCCTATAAGATTATTACCAAAGCCATATATCTTAGGATTCAACATCTTATTCCATGTCTTGTTTCCCTAGAGAAGGTGGATTTGTGCTGGGAAGGGAAACCATGGAAGGGGCTCTTATGGCTCATGAAGTTCACTCTATTAATTCAAACAAGACTTCAAGTTTTTTCATCAAACTAGATATGATGAAAGCTTATGATAGAGTTTGTTAGAAATTCTTACTACAAGTACTTGCCAATATGGCCTTTTAAAAAAATTGGTGCAAATGGATTAAGGCTTGTATTTCAGGAGCTTGGTTTTCATTGATCATTAATGACAAACCTAAGGGTTTTTTTCCCTTCTACTCAAGGGATTCAACAAGGGGACCCTTTATCTCCAATTCTGTTTATTATTATGGCTAAAGCTTTTACTAGAGCCATCTCACATCAATATTTTCTTAATAAATGGAAAGGAGTTCTCATTTCAAGTACAAACATATCCACTATAGATTCTCTTTTTGCGGATGATACTCTTTTGTTTGGCTTGTCAAATATATAGGAGGCTCACCAGATTTTGTATACACTTGACCTTTACTCAGCAGTGTATGGTCAGAAGGTTAATGCTCAGAAATCCAAGATTTACTTTTTCAATATTGTCAAATTGGTTTCTAACAACGTTAAATAGGTCTTGGGTTTTTCAGAAGATTTCTTACCTTTAGTCTATTTGGGAATTCCTTTTTTCATGGGTTCACAAAAATCTTCATATTGGTCTTTAGTTATTCAATGTATCCAGAGTCGAATTGCTTCTTGGAAAGTTAGATGGTTTTCACTGCCGAGAAGAATTTTGTTGATTATATCAGTTTTAGCTGCTATCCCTAACTATTTTATTGTTTTTCTTTAGATTCCATCCAAAGTAATAGTTACAATTCAAAAATTGATCAAAGGTTTCCTCTAGTTGGGTGACCTAGATGATTTTGAAAAGATTCCACTTATCTCTTTGCATGATATGTCATATACTCCTAATGTCAGAGGAGCTGGAGTCCACGATCTTTCATTTAGAAACGAGGCATTTGGTGGGAAATTGATTTGGTACATGTATTCTAAGTCTCAGTCCACATGGTATAAAACTATGCAGCAAAAATATCTGAATAACAATAATCCTTCTAGAGTCCTAACGATTTCTAATCCCCCAAAAGGTTTGGTTGTTTGGGACTTTATGATAGCTTCATGCAAAAACATAATTGAGTATATTTCCTAAGAAGTTAACAATGGACTTAGTATTAACTTTTGGAATGATTCCTAGAATGGTCAAATTCCCTTATCTAAAAGTGGGATTTCTTTGAATATTATTCATGTTACAGAAATCCATTGGGGGACCCAGTTGAATCAATATGTGGAATATGTTTCTGAATTTTCAAATAAAATAGTTTTGAAAGACCCAAATAAGTTGCCTCTCTCATTTCATGAAATTAATCAGTTTCAAAATGTTCTAAATTCAAGACCAGTCTACTTTTCTGATGACCAAGATCTGATTTTTTGGGCTCCAGCTAAGGATGGTAAGTACTCAGTGAAAGAAGGATACAAAATTCTACAACATAATGATTTGAATAAACCTATGTCCAGAGCTTTTTCATTTTTTTGGAATTAAGTAGTTCTACCTAAAGTAGGTTGTTTCACATGGCTAGCATTAAAACACAGGATTTTAACTAGTGATAGACTATATAGACTACAAATTGTTAAGCCATTTAAATGTGTTCTTTGTAAGGAACAGGATGAAACTGTGTATCATTTTTTTGTTTCATGTTCATTCTCTTATCGATGTTGGTGCTTTATTTTGAGCAAGCTTAAATATTCTACTCCCTTGCCTAACAATCTCTGGGATCTATTTCAAGCCTAGCCAATTCTTTATCAAAAATCATTGTTTGCAAACCTATGAAAATGTGTTCCAGCCTTGGTAGTTTGGGCTATTTGGTGGGAAAGAAATAAACGTATCTTTAGAAAGGAATCCCTTCTATTAGAAATTGTCTTAAATGGTATTGAAAGTCCTATCTTAGAAGTGACTAATTCTAATTTGAAAAAGACTAAATTGAATCCGATTGTGACTCATTGGGATTCATAGCTTGTCCAGGAATGGAAACTTTTATTTATCCATAATGGGTGGAAGATTAGTTCATCACCATCTTAGATCTTACTCAGGAAGAATAGTTGGAGACATCCATCTTCTAGTTTTTGGAAGCTAAATTTTGATGGTTCTTCTAGAGGTAATCTTGGTCCTTCAAGTGTTGGGGTCTATATTCAAAATTCCTTTGGTAAGGTTATTGCAATCAGTGTATCTCCTCTACCTATTAACAAAAACAATATTGCTGAGGCCCATGCTTTGTTGGCTGGGCTCTTATTAGCTAAACAAGGCTATTTTAATAAGCTACATATTTAAGGGGATTCTTCAGTTATCATTGATGCTTGTATTCTTAGATGCATTATTTCTTGGAAACTAAAGTATGTTCTTAATCAAATCTAGAGACTTCTTCATGATTGTTTGGAAGTTTTCCTCTCGCATACTTATCGTGAAGGGAATAAAGTTGTAGATTTTTTTATAAAATTTGGGATGTGATGGCGTTAATGTCTCTACTTTTTAGTCTCTATCTTTTATTGAGCAACATAAGGTCTTAAAAAATCTTATTCATGATGACATGGCAACAACTGATAATAGTATTGTTTGAGATGAGAAAATTATCTTAAGGTGCCAAGTAATTTTGTTTCATGTGTCAAGCTATGCTTCATCCTTCAAGAGCCATGCTCCTTAGTAATTTTCATTGTGAGCTGAGTTTAGTCATTTTTTTAGCTACCGAGCTTTGCATATGCAGGTGCCAAGTTATTCTGTAGTACTGAGAGTACATGATCCTTTCAAGTGCCGAGTTGGAATTCTATTAACTGGTGGTAAGTTCTATTTGAGATGAGAAAGTTATCTTAAGAAGCCGAGTAATTTTGTTTCATGTGTTAAGCTATGCATCATCGTTCAGGTGCTAAGTTATTCTACAGTGTTGATATTACAAGTTCTTTTAGGTGCCAAGTTGGCATTCTAATAACTAGTGCTGAGTTCTTCAAGCTTCAGGTGCTGAGCTCTTAAGTTGCGCCAAGGTTACAGGATTCTTTTAGGGACTAAGTTCGCATAAAATTATTTACGGTCGAGTTACTAAGTCTTTATTCAGATGCTGAGTCTTCATGTGTCTCTAATGTTGAGTTGAGTTGGCATTCTGTTAACTGATGCTGAGTTCTATTTGCGATGAGAAAGTCATCTTAAGAAGCTAAGTTTTTTTGTTTCATGTGTTGAGCTATGCATCATCCTTCAGGTGCCAAGTTATTCTACAGTGTCGAGAATATAGGATCTTTCAGGTGCTGAGTTGGCATTCTGATAATTGGTGCCGAGTTCTTCAGGCTTCAGGTGTTGAGCTCTTCAGTTGCGCCAATTTTACAAGATTCTTTCAGGGGCTGAGTTATTGAGTCTTTATTCAGATGCTGAGTCTTTGTGTGTCCCTAATGTTGAGTTACGCTTATCAGATGTTGAGTTACCCTATTTATAAGTTGGTGTTGTATGCTAATGAATTTAATGTCGCATGATTTTATTTAGAGAATTTATATCGATATGATTTACAAAGTACTTTTTGCAAGATCCATATCTTTTATTATCTAATGATATTCAATTTTGAAGTCATGTTGGTCGATTGCTTCATGTGAACAAATCCAAATATTTAAGGAGTAATGTTGTGAAGTACTATTTATAGGCAGGTTTAGGACGTCACTGGAGAGATTAAATGACAAGTTGTAATTTGATTTTGTTAGTAACACTCTTCGCATCATCTTGAAAAATATTTGCAAAGGCTTAATTAGGCAATATAGTCTATAAGCTGAGATTGTGTTGAAAAATGAATTCTGGGTGGGATATTGATCTGGTTTGTGCAACATGTCATATGTAGCATCATTTAGTTATGCCAAAAAAATCTTGGATTTGGCTACAGCCGGCCTTAGATGAAGTTGTGCTTCCTAAGCATATAACGGATGAGGTGCTCTATCAAATGTTCACTCTAAACTCACACTCGATCAGTTCAACCATTCAGTGCATCATTGGTGAGGAGCTACTATGTCCTTCGGTACTTGTGTTTTTATATCCCTCCCAGGTCATATCTATTTTCCTTTCCAATGCCATGGATCTTTTACAATCTCTGGAGCTACTTCAAGGATTGGCTGGTAAGGTAATTCTGCTGCATTTCTTACAAGATTATAAGTTGGAGATGGCCATGCAGAAATATGATTTATGGAATGGTATGGCTTTAGTTGGTGGTCTGTTTTCACATTTTCAAATTTTGCAAAAGCATGAATATTATATGGTTTTTGAGGCAATGAAAAAAACCATAGATAACACCAATATCAATTATTTGAAATAGTCTTTTCCTTCTGATCCATGGGTTTTGGGTGAGCAGGTGGTGGAAAGAATCCTGTCAGTCAGAAATGCCATGATTTACTTCCTTTTGGACCCTATTGCTTCATCCCCCACTTAGCTGAATGCATTGGCAGTAACTCCACAACCACTGGATCAGAATCTTTGGGACTCTATCAGTGTGCCAAATTCTGATTTAGATTGGCTAGTACATAGTTCAGTTTCATGATTTGACTATGAAATTCCCTTTTTTCATCTTTGGCTCCTCTGTTCGTGTCTTTGTAGATTGGGTAGATTGGGAAGAATTGCAAAGCATTGTTTCAAAGGTTCATCATGGAAATTACCCTTTTTTTCATTTGGGGGTGTCTCTTATGTTGCTACTCTAAATCTTTTTGCTGCCAAACTTATTGTATCTATATTATGCAGAAGTTTAGAGTGGTTTATCTTCAGTTGGGTGATAACCCTTTGTAATTTTTTTTCTATTAATATATACATAATGTAAACTTTAGGGACGATGCTGGGTTTTTTTCACTAATTATTTCCCAGTTAGCCTTGTTGAATCAGATTAATAAAATATTATAGTGGTTTAGCCACTTTTGCCTTAAAAAAAAAAAAACTATATGAATTCCTAATTTAACTAAGGGTTACCAAAGAAAATAGCAAAGATAAGGTAACAAGAGATTTAAGCAAATGACTTGAAAAAGTAAATCACTAATGGACATAAGCCACATAAACAACATGTATGTGAGTTAAGCGTTTGAAAATATTGGAAGGTAACTAATGAAAATAGGAGAAGTGCTTCCTTAGTTCCACCGATGCAATTATCAATGGGAATTTAGTAACTATAAGATGTTTCACTTTTCATCAGATTGCAAGGCCATGGAAAGTGCATTCATGCAAGATGAGAAGCTATGTATAAACAAAAGGGTGATCTTTCTTCCAACTTTGTACATCAGTGGAATTCTTCAACATGTGGCAAGAACCATAACTAAAATATCACACAATAAAACTATTATCTCCATTACACTCCATGAACATATATTCACAAAATATAACACAATTGGGAAAGAATAGTTCTACACTTAGAATGAGAGCACTAGTAGCATATATTATTGCATCAAAAAAATGGCCTAGAATACATGTTACATTCTTGAATTTACAAGAAATCATCTCCTCAATTTATGTAGAGAGTGAGAGATCTCTTCATGCAAACATATGCTTTTGAACTAATAATAAAAATCTTTTTATGTACAAACTGAAACTCAAACTTGTGCTAAGTAGGACTCCACCCTTATTTATATTATTTAATAGGTGCATGAGCCTTTGCATATATTAAAACAAAGAAAGAATGAGAAAATAAGAAGAATAAATCCATCAGATGATGTAGGAGTCTCTGGAGATGCTAAAAATGGAAGCTTAACCTTCTCTGGAGGTTTATATGAGTTGAACTACTGTCAGAATGCATTTTCAATGCATGGAAATCTCTAGATTTGGAACTGGCAATTAACTATCAGTGCACCTCAGACTTCTTCAAAAAATTTAGTGCACCTTTGGAGAAGCACACCTTAGTGAAATTTGTGCAAGGTGCTAAGTTCACCAAAAAAAATCAAAGTTCTTAGTTTTGAAAGGGGGTTTTAGGTTTTTTTCAAACAAGGTATGGGAGCACTCTAGTGTACTTATTTTGCCATTTTTTTTAATGATTTATAACCTTTTTATAGCTAAACACTTTCATACATTTGAACTCCTTCTGCTTCTTATATGTGTGAGTCGTTTGAAGATGAAGGTTACTAGCTCAGGCAAGATCCTTATTGCTACCGATAATGAAGATGATATGATGATCTATGTACTTATGTGCTATGTGCCACATCTTCATGTTATGAAAATTTTCATCTATTCACTAACTTTTTCTTCTCTCTAACTACCTGATCCTTCCTAATTAGAGACTAGGTGATCTAGATTACCCAAAGTGATTTAATTTTGAAACTTTTTCATGTTTTTTAACAAGATTTTCTAGGCATTTTAAACTAGATTTTTCAAAGGTCTTCTACTTGAAATTTTAAGTTGCAACTTTCATTGGTCCCTAAAATTGGGTAGCTAAAGGCTTGCTATTGTAGGGACTAAAATTAGATTTTTAGTTCTTCTTTCCAATAGTGTAAACAATTTTAAATTCTAAGGTCTAGGTCAAAAGTTATGACCCTGACAAGTTAAGGATGTCTTTTTACCTACACAAAGAAGGAAACATTAGTTTGAAAAGTTGAAAAGCATACCCTAAAAAAATACTAACTAACAAAAATCCTAGCCCAGAACACTTGAAAATAGTGAAAAACCAATTGAATCCACCCATAAGCCCTAGTTACACAAAATTGCTCAACTAGCCCAGCTTGATAGGTGTGCTAAGTGTGTCGAATTGTCATCTTATGTCCATTTTGGCACAGTTGCACACCTGGTCATGTGTGCACATTGGTGAGCTGCACACATATGCATGTGCACAACTACAAAAACAAAAATAAAGTACAAGGGGGAAACACAATCATTCATATTTAGAGTCAAAAATGGTGTGCATATGCACACCATTACCTTAGGTTTCTTTTAGGTGTTTGTGTGAGAAAGGTGCACATGTACGCAACTTGGATAGGTGCACATATGCACACCTTTCTAATTTTTTAACCTGTTTTTTTTGTGTGTGGGTTGGTGTAGTGCACACTTGTAAAGGTGTACAAGTACACTCGTAGAAGCGTGGAGAAGAATAGTGACATGAGGGAAGGGGGTCCCAAGACCATGCATACACTTTGGGGGTGTGCACATACACATGTGCATAGGTGCACATCTCCAAAGAAAGCTTATAGAACAAGATCTCATGTAGTGCACTTGTGAACCTAGGAAAGGTGTGCATGTGCGCTAGTGCACACCTTTGCATGAAAACATCATTTTCCTCCAAGATTCATCAATTTTGGCACATGGGTTTTTTAGGTAGAGGACTATGGCTTGACCCAAGCTCCAAGAAGAGTCCCAAAATGACCTAGAACCTAGACTAGGTGTCTAGGAAACAAAATTTTTACTAGGGGGTCCCCATTTCTAGGAGAAATGGAGTATGCATTATGAAACCACAACAATTATGACTGCGACAGTTTGTACATTTATGGTGATCCTTGATTTTTCTTCCTCACAATTTCTAATGGATGTAGCATCCTTATCAATCTCTTCTACCAATAATGTAGTAATAGTTGTTGAGCTTTCATCAACATTAATCTCATATGGTAAAGGCCTTACACATCTTACCCTTGGAATTATTTCTTGTACAAATGTCTAGTCATAATCAAATAGAAAATAGACATCATTATAATGTTTTTCCACTAGTAACATAGGAATCCTTAACCTCTGCTTTATAGACTTCTTAAAGTTTTCAAAATAACTTGTCATTGCTGATTTAAAATTATCACCTAATTTCTCAATGAACTCTCCTATCTGTTTGTCCTCCATGCAACCTTGCCAAATGTAGGAAATGCATTTTTTACATAAAAGAATATGCAAATGATAAATGAGCCAAACTTACACGAGGAACTCTTTTCTTTTCCAATAGCTTCAAAATTTTCTAATAGTTGTTGGAGTTGTAGCTTAGATAAGTCATAGTTGTAATCTCTCTTCACAATCTTGAAACCTAGGTCGATTGCCATGCAAGATACATTGTTCAGTCAACTCAACTGGAATAACTTGTGTACAATTACATGCACTACAAACACTATAATATGGTCTATGATAGTATCAATTGAAATTCCATGTTTTCTCCACACTGCTCTAGCATTCTTCTCAATAACCTCTTTTGCATCACTCCTTAATGTCTTCTGTCAGTCTAGGGTTGAATACCATGTCACTCTGTGAATGATATTTTAGATATTCTGATTGGCCCACCTTCCCACCATATTTAATTTTCATGAATTTGGCTCAGCACTATCTTTATCCATTCAATTTTGAGAACTTGGGGAAAACCTAGGGTACGAGTTAATCATTTTCTCTCTACATTTTTTTTTCTTCCCTCAACACACCATTCTCACATAACCTTTGATAAGCATCTCTAATTTATTAATCTCCAACATCTCTTATCTTGCAAGTATAACAAAATCATACATCTTAGATCACTAAAACCTTTGGTGGTATCATTAATAGCACACCATATGGATCTCTTTTATAGAAAATCTCAAGGGTGGCATGGAATGGAGGTTGTCTAACATCATTACTTATCAATTGAAATTTGAAAACTTCTTTTCCTTCCTTCCTTCCTAGGGTTGAATAGCTTGCAACCATTTTAAATTTAGTAAAATTTCCAAAATACAAAATAGTGTAACTTGAAAAAAGCTAATTACCTTACAAATCTATTGAATATTGTCAAGTTGTAGTAAAATGTTGCTTGCAAATGCTGGAATCCTTTTTGTAAATTGAATTCATGCTCTTCAAACATATGGTAAATTCAAATGACTCAAAAAATTGATTATATAGCCTTCAAAACTTTACAATTAATGCTTAGTGCATATACAATTGTTCACTTGATGGCTATAGGGTTTTCCAATATCCTCGACTAACATAGTGAGCTTGATTATCACTACCATACATTCAATACTTGATAGTGACTAAAATACTTTCAATTCTCAGAAGTAATAAATAAAGTAAGAAAATAATAGATTTTCTTTTGTTACTAATCAATTCATTGCATCTTAATATATGCTAATAGATCCTTTTCATTACTTGAATACTTGGAACTAATGCAAAGTATATCATTTCAAATGTCAATTCCCTACATACCATTGATTTCCTAGTTGGGGGTGATGTGATCACACAATCTATTGGATAAAGTGACTTCATCTAGACTTGAATCTCTACAATCTTACTTATTTCTCCATGTCTTGTTGATTTTCATCTTTACCTTCTCAACATCTATTGTTTCTTTACCTTTACTTAACTGATTGCTCAGTGTAGATGATCAAGTTGGGTAGTTTCTTCTTACATGACCAATATTAAGACAACTAAAGGATACAATATATTCTGACCATATATTGTAATTACCTCTAAAGCATGTCCTAATTCAATTTTCAAAGATATGCCTACATTGTTGGCAATAGTGACAAATGTACCTTGTATTGTAATCCCAATCATAAGAATTTCCATTATGATGTACTTTCATCTTCTTTTTTTATGTCCACTTGGGCTTGGATCTAAATTCATATGCCTTACATCCATACTTTTGATAGTTGTAACAATAACCTTCAAATCTCTGAGTATTGGTGGTCTTGGTCCTACATTCATGTACTTTATGTCCTTGTTTCTTATAGTTATGACAATGTCCCTTAAAGTTTTTCTTAGGGTTTTGATTTCTAGTATTGCTCCTACAAACATTTGTTGTGTGACATTATTTTCCATAGTGATGACAAGTGGACTTGATGTTCTTTCCCTTATTGTTCCTTTTTTCACCACTTCTAGATGATTCTCCTGTCTCAGTAGTATAATAGCTCAAACCATTTGTGTCATTGTTTGATCTTGGTGCTACCATCATTTTTTCAAAATATTTTATGGGTTCACTCAACTCGTTAAGCTCTTCTTTTCTTTCTTTAATTCATTCTAGTGTATCTTATTTATGATTCCAAATTTGGAATCTTGATGTCTTTCCTATTTAGTTCTTGATTAGAAATAATTAGTTGATTCATCATATCTAATTGAATGGTTGAAAACCTCTGCACATGTGATGAATTCTTCTAAAGCCTATCATCTATTAGTCTTTTGTCTTCTTCAATCATGTCTCTATCTTCTTCATCTTTCTATTTCAGTTTAGTTATCTCACCCAAAAATATTAATTGAGTTTTATGTTCTATCTTTAGATTTCTAACTTCTTCATTTAGGGAGCTATTCTTTTCCATCAAAATTTCAATTGTCATATCAAACTCTTCTATGTTTCAATCCTCAAATAATCTAGTAGTTTATTCTTCTTGATATTGATTGTCATTCTAATTTATGGAAAATTTCTTTCTTCACTGTAATGAATGTTGCAATTGATATCTTTCCTCCTTGAATTGATGTAAGAAAAGTTGTATATCAAAATTTTGGTTGTCAATAGTCTTTCCCAATTTGTAGACTTCCATCTTCAAGATTTTAACTCCAAAGTTGTCAAACATTCCTTTCCAGAGAACAAATCTTTGACATCAATTATTAGAAATTTACCTGGGAAAGTTAGTTTTGGGGAAGGTGAATCAACACTTAAAACTTTAACCACTAAAACAATGCACCATACATCCACAAATCTTCACTACTATGGTTGTAAAGTGTCACCTATTATGGATACAAAATTTTGATCATAAACTATGATCTACTTTGTGAAAGGTATAGCCTATTAAAGGCTTACAAGACTATTAGGTCTCACCTTGACTAAAGAATTTCAATCTCATGATTATGTAAGCACTTTGCTAGGAGATTTACAAAAGTCTGTTAGGTCTACTCTGTTAAGAGATTTACTCTATATCACCAAATTAAATGATTCAGGACCAGATGCTTTGGTTAGCACCTTGTTTCCTAATGCTAGATCTCCTCTTTATTGATTATCTCTTGATCCTTTTGATTAGATCTATCTTGTTTAACCTTTCACTACTTGTCTCTATTCTAATCAAACGATTCTACATTGCATATTTTTGTCGTAGCCATCTTCTCTACCATGAATTCTGTCTATACTCTTAGCATCCATCTCCTCATGATCCTAATTACCCCTTATGGTTTACTTCCTTAAATAGGTAATTGGGGAGATGGGCTAGGTCATAATCAATAGTTGTGGTTGATCCTTATTGCCACCTAATGTTTCCCTTATTCTGATTGGATGCATGCATTGTATAGGGATGCATAATATGACTAGATCCTTATCTTTAAATATCAATTTTTTTTTTTATGTTAACCAAAAATGGTTTACATAGAAGTTTGTACCATAACAAACATCTATGTCAACATCAATAAACCTTAATGATTGATCTTCACTATGCTCTTTATGCTAATACTTAGCTTCTAAATAGCTCAACACTCACTCTACTCAACACATAAATCAAGTGGCATATACTATTTACTTGGAACCTTCTCTTTTCTCAACACTTGAGTGACTCAACACACACTCACTTCTCAGCACATAGTAGTGGTTGGAACTAACTATTATATTACTTGGCATATACTATGCACTTGGCTTGCACTACTTTTTACTAGATAATGACTAAGTATTTTGTCACTACCTTATCAAAACCAAAATTAGATTAATAGTCTCCCTATTGTATATATGAGGGGAAAAAATACTCTGTCATGGCATATACACTTTTATTCTATGCATAGGTTAGACAATGTATCATCTCTACTCAACTTCAATACAAAATTTCAAAATCTTCAAAATTTGCAAAAATGTTATCATTAGCTTAACATGTCAATGCTTCATTTCATTTTTGTACCTTCTTCTAAGTAAATGTTTCATTTCATTTCTATACCTTCTTCTGAGTAGATGTCTACCTTAACAAAATTTCTCCAAAATTTACAAAATCTTCAATATCCCCTTTTTTGACACTTATGTCATTTGGGTGACACACTTGTAGTGTGTTTGTGCAAAAATGCGTTATACATTTCCATTATGATTCCAATGTGGAATCACAGTTATTATTATTGAATCTCTATTTTAAAATATTCTACTATGTTAGCTAGACCTTAGTGGGTAGAAAGATGAGAATCTTTCTTTAACAATGTCTTGACAAAGACTAGTTCCTTCTATGAAACTTCCATGTGAGGGGTTAGCATGTTGCTCTTATATTAGCATATTTTTATTGCAACTTGGCAAGCCTACTCTATTTATGCAATAACTTCTAAAAATGTGTATGACTAGTGCTAGGAGATGCCTTCAATTGAGATCCTATTGATATAAGATATCCTTGCAACAAATCAATTTCTCATTGACTTTCTTGAGTAAATAATTCAACATTTCATAATTTTATGTACAAATAGAAAATATAGTCCAAAAATTTCATTACGCTCTCCATCTTAGTTGAAAAATCAACTTAGTGCAATGCCACTAGTTATTATTTCCATAGCCTTAGTATGAAATTTTCTCTTAGACAATTCCAATAATTTAACCTTTAACTCTAAGTCCTCATCCTTTATCTTATCAAGCATGTGTACAAGTTTCTCTATAATAGGCTTATTGGAAATTGAATCTAAAATATCAAAAGAATAAAAAATATCTCTAATTTCATGTAGAACCTTCATTTTCTTATTCTCTCTCCTTATAATTTCTTGTCTTTTCTTTCTTTGTAGGATCTCTTGAACAACACTCATTTCTTCAAGTGTGATTTTTGTTAGATTAAACCTAGGTAAATAAATCACCTCATCTAAACTCACATCCTCAAATGATGTAGTTTCAACACTCGGCAGTGTGTTGGTACCTAGCCTTGATATCTATAATGGAGTATCTTGTGTACTCAGCCTCTGAAGAGTTAGACTACTGGAAATAGGTGTAAAAATTAGCAAAGTGACTAGTACCTATATAGCTACCTATTCTTCTATCTCAAAATTTGTCTTATGCTCTTCTATTTGATCATCTTGCTTTTGATCTTCAATAGTTTTTAGAAAGCTAGATGTAGGAATAGCTTCCTTACTCTTTGCTTCTTCATTTCCATCCTTGTTAATGATGACAAGTGCAAGTAACCCTAAGCTCTATAGACTAGGTAGTGATGTAACTAATGTTTTTCCCTCTTTGTCTTTTATCTGAATGACTATTATAGGTAGTGCAGACGGTTCTTTTGTAGGCTTAGCTTTCTTCTATAGGTTTTCACCTTGATCTTCCTTCTCCTTTATTCTATAGATATGGAAGGTAATATAGATATATCATTATGTTTTTCCTTAGTTGATGCAATCTCATCCTTTTGAGATTCATCAATCCTAACCAATATGGGCTTAGAGAATGGCATGACTTTATTGGTGGACTCTAGTTTTAGTTTCTTTATGCTTTCCTCACTTAAGGGAGAGGACCCAGTAGTTGTGCACCCTAACTTTGTACTTCTCAAAATCTTATGTGGAAATTTCAAATCACTCTCATTTTTTAATAGTAGCTTACTTGGCAAGTTCCCTGCTTATAATTAAGGTTTTAGAGCCACATCATCAAATATGATGCCACATCAGCATGTTTTTTTCCAAAGTGTCCAAAACAGCCCCAAAAAAAAGTGAGACCAATCACAATGCATTGGAGACCCCCATACTTGTGTAGCTAATGTGGCATCACACTATTGGCTATTTTTTGGGAAAAGGGACACTTTTCATTCACTTATGGGTAACCATCATTAATGAGAACAACTTTAAAGTCACATATGTTGGTACAATCTTGTCAAAAATGTTGGATATTAAATCAACAAGTGTGGGTATTAAGCTAACTACTCCTGTCACAACCATTGAAATGTGCTCAAGTACTGGGTCCTCACCCCTAGTGTATTAACATTCTATGTATAGTTGTGAGGTATGTCTTCAATGGTCATAGACTCTTGTTGACTCTCTTTCTATGAATGTAGGGGACTAGTTTTCGACATTTTAGCATCTTGTGCACCTTATGCATCTTCCTTAGTTGTGTCATATTTTTCTTCAATTTTTTCCTTCTTTTCTTGATTTCCTTGCTCTTCCATAGTTTCAACTGTCTTTGTGGTCAACCTATAAATTAATCTCCATAGTAACTTTCTCTAGGTTACCACCTCCTCTACTTTATTCCTCAAAATTTTAAATGCTTAGTTCTTGGGAGAAAATCTTCCTTTTTGTTTTTCCAGTAACTTAGTAATCACTCTCTTATCAAGTTCAGGCATAACTATGGCTAAAGTAGCCTCTCTAATTTTCTTTTCAGTCTCTAAATTGAACTTCTTCTTTTGCTCAACTCTCTCATATAAGATTTTTGGAATAGAGTTAGCAATCTCCAATGTAGTGGTCTTAAATGTGACTATCATATCATAAATATCCTCTTCAAGATTACTTTTATCCTCACTTAGATGAGAGATTGTTTCTTACCACTTTGAATTGACATAAGTCATCAGATTTTGTCTTCTCTTCATCATAGTCAACTTATGGTTTGTACTTTCTTCTTGGCTTCTTAGAAGGTTGACTTAGCTCTGTTGTGTCACTCTCTCATTTTCATTTTACCTTTTTGTCTTTGTCTTTTGTAGTGGTATCCCTTGTGCTTGATCTTGTCAAAGGTGTAGTTGGCTTCTTTTCAGTTTTCTTTTCTATTTTCTTTGCTCTCTGCGTTGGCTTCTGTTGTGTTTTCCTCTTCTTCCTAGTTTCTTTAATTCCATCCTCATAAATATCTTCATCATCATCTTTTTCCTTACCTAATCCTTGAGTTAGTTCTAAAGTTCCATGGCCTTCTTCCCCTTCTCCAAAATTTTCTTTTAGCTTCTTCACCATCTTGTTCTTCTTTCTTATGACTATGGAAATTTTTAAATTTATGGTGTTCCTTGATTTTTCTTCCTCATAATTTTCATTGAATGTAGCATCATTATCAATCTCTTCTTTTAGTAATGCAATAATACTTGTTGAGGCTTCATAAACATTAGTCTTATATGATAATGGTCTTAACCATCTTACCCTTGGACTTACTACTTGTATATATGTGTAGTCAACATCAACTAGAAAAAAGACATCATTATAATGTTATTCCCCTAGTGACATAAGAATCCTTAACCTATGCTTCATAGACTTCTTAAGTTCTTCAAAATAACTGGTAATTACTGATTCAAAATTATCACCTAATTGCTCAATGAACTCTCATATGTGTTAAGTAACAAATCTATTTTTCTTCCATCCAACCTTGTCAAATTTAGGAAATGTATTTTGCACATAAAATAATATGCAAAAGATAACTGAACCAAACTTACATGAGGTACTCTTTTCTTTCCTTGTACCTCCTTGATTTTATTATAGTTGTTTAAGTTGTATCTTGACTAAGTTGTAGTTGTGATCCCTCTTCACAATCTTGAAACCTAGGTCAACTATCATGCAAGATAAACTGTTCATTCAACTTCATTGGAAGAACTTGTGCATAATCAAATGCACTATAAATGTTATAATAGGGTTTGTGATGGTATCAATTAACATTCCACATTTTTTCCACATTGCTCCAGTATTCTTCTTAATAATCTCTTTTGCATCACTCCTTAATGTCTTCAGTCAGTCTAGGGTTTTATACATTGTCACTCTATGAATGATCCTTTTAGATATTTCGATTGGTCCACCTTCCAACCATATTTTATTGTCATGAATTTGGCTCAACACTATATTTATCCATTAATTTTTTTAAACTTGGGGAAAATCTAGGGCATGCGTTAACCCTTTTCTCTCCACAATTTTGTTTTCTTCCCTCAACAAATTATTTGGACACAACCTCTCATATGCATCTCTGATATCTAAATCTCCAACCTTTCCTATCTTGGAAGCATAATAACATTATACATCCTGGATCATTAAAACCTATGGTGGTATCATCGATAGCACACCAAATGGATCTCCTTTGTATGTGATCATAAGGATGGCATAGAATGGAGGTTGTCCAGCACTAGATGGATCTCATGTGTATGTCTCCTTTCTTCCTTTCTAGGGTTGAAGAGCTGGCAACCATTTTTACCTAACTAGGATTTTCAAAATATGAAATAGTGTAACTTGGCATAGGTTATATACATTTCAAAATATGTTGAATATTGTCAATTTGCATTAGAATCTTTCATGCAAATGTTGCAATCATTTTCACAAATTGCCTTTGTGCTCTTCAAACATCTAGTAAATGTAAATGACATGAAACATCAAGTATATAGCCTTCAAAACCTTGCAATTAATACTTAGCGCATATACAATTGTTTAGTCAGATGCTATACTATTTTCCATTATACTCAGCTAACATACCTTCATTACTCGAAAGTAACTAAATACCTTAAATGCTTAGAAGCAACAAAGAAAGTAACAAAATGATATATTTTCTCTTGGTTCTAATCACTTCATTGCATCTTAATATATCTTGATAGATCCTTTTTATTACTTAAATAATTGAAACTGATGCAAAGTATATCATTGTAGATGTTAGTTCCGCACACAACTTTGATTTCCTAGTTAGAGGTGAAGTGATCAAATATTCCATTGGATAAAGTGATGTCATCCCAAATTGACGTGCTTCAATCTTCTTTCTTTCTCCAGGTCTTGCTCATTTGAATCTATACCTTTTTAGCATCTACCTTTTCTTTTCCTTTGTTGAATTTATTGCTTATTGTAGGTGACTAACTTGGGTAGTTTCTTCTTACATGAGAAATCTTAAGACAATTAAAACATACAATCTCATTCAACCATCTCTTGTAATAACCTCTAAAATGTTTCCTAATGTAATTTTTTAGGGATATGACCTTATTCTAAGCAATAGTGACAATTGTAGCTTGTGTTGTAATCCCAATCATAATATTTGTCATTATGGTGTACCTTTGTATGTTTGTTTGATGTCCACTTGGGCTTGGATATGAATTCACATGCCTTGTTTCCATACCTCTAATAGTTGTAACAATAACCTTAAAATCTCTGAGTATTTATGGTCTTGGTCCTACATACATGTGCCTAATGTTCTTGCTTCTTACAGTTATGACAATGTCCCTTGAATTTCTACTTAGGGTTTTGATTTCCAATGTTGCTCCTGTAGACATTTTTTTTGTGACCCAATTTTCCACAATGATTACAAGTGGGCTTTATGTTCTTTCCCTTATTTTTCCTTTTTTCACCACTTCTATATGGTTATCCTTTCCTTCCAGTAGAATATCCCAAACCAGTAGCATCATTGTTTAATCTTGATGCTTGCATCAATTTTTCAAAATACTTTATGGCTTCACTCAACTTGTTAAGATTTTCCTTTTATGTCTTTAATTCAATCTACAATATCTTATTTCATGATTCAAAAGTTGTAATCTCAATGTCTTTCCTATTTTGTTCTTGATTAGCAATCATTGGTTGATTCATTAGATTCAACTGAATGGTTGACAATAATTTACATAGAAGTTTGTTTCCCTTAATCATATTGGATGCATGCATTGTATATGGATGCATAATATGACTAGATCCTTATCTCCAAATATCAAAAAATCATGCTTATGTCAGCCAAAAAAAATTTTATGTTGAAGTTTGTGCCATAAAAAATATCCATGTCAAAGACTAGTAAGTTGACATCAATAGACTTTGATTCTCAACATTCACTATGGTCTTCATTCTAATACTTAGCTTCTAAATAGCTTGACACTCACTCCACTTGAAACCTCAATAACTTGGCATATAATATTTACTTGGAACCTTCTATTTTCTTGACACTTGAGTGACTCGGCGCACACTGACTACTCGATACTAACTGTCATGTTAGTTGACATGTATTGTCTAGAGGCTTATGCTTGGCATATACTATGCACTCCAATTGCACTAATCTTTGCTAGATAATAAATAGGTATTTTTTAACTTCCCTGTCAAAATCTAAATGAGATTAACATCCCTAGTGGAACTTTCATGTATTGCAAGTAAAATATTATCTCCTTGTACCAATCAATGACATCCATGTCACATAATCTACTTTTACAATCGTCACTTAGTTGCTCTATCTGTTTTTGCTCTAAGATTAGCCTCTTCCATCAACTTAGCAAGTTCTTGTCCTCTTACTAACTTTAAAATCTAGATATCTATGTTAAATTCTTGGATCCTATTGATCCATCTACATCTTCTCCCTAAGACTTATTTTTGTGAGAGGATATCTTTCACTAGAGTGCTAAGTACAAAAGAAATCATAGTAACTCTTGTTAAATAACACATAAATTACCTTACAACCTTAACCAAAGTATAAGTCTATTTCTCATTGATATCATACTTCAACTCTGGAAACTGTAAAGATTTACTTAAAAAGGGTATAACTATTTAAAATCCATCTTCATTTTTCTGAAACAATTTTTTTGTAATAGTATGGAATGAGGAAAAAGAAAATATGTGCATGAATTTGGAATAATTAGGAGCTATTAAGACATGAGAATCTCTTATTTCCTACTTTATCTTTTAAAAATCCATACTCACTTCATCATCCCATCTTATTTCAAAACCTTTTTTTAACATTTTGGAAATAGATCTACTTATTTCTGCAAAAATTTTACAAAGTCTCTTGAGAAAGTTAATCTTCCCAAAGAAAGATTAAATTTCTTTCACATTTTTAGGCTTTTGAATTTTATCTTTAGCTTCCACCCTCTTTGGGTCTATCCTAACTCCTTCTTTACCAACTAGATGACCTAACAATTTACCCTTAATGACTACAAAGACACATTTCTTGGGGTTCATTTGATAGTTCTAATAAATACCTTTTCCAAATGAACACAATGGTCATTTTCATCCCTTGAGTATGTTGTTAAATCATCTTGATATAGCAAGGTATGTCCAAGATCATGGTATAACAAAAAGTGGCGATTTAAAAAATATGAAGTTCTGAAATGTCTCAAAGCATTTCAAAATCTATTCCAAATTTTTTCCCACCCATCCTAATACCAAACCAAAAAATTAATACCTTTATAAGGCCTAGTATATCTTTGGATACCATCTCTACATGGTTAATTTAAAAAATGTCTTGAAAACATGTTTTTTGCTTATTCTTGTGTGTTTTTTTACTTCAAACATGTATCTAACAACTTTTTTTCACCCAAATTTGATGAAACAAAAAGGGTTTCATAAGAATGCTCTTAGCTTTTCATTAAAGTAATTTCTATGAACTTACAATTTTGGTAAGTAATTACTACTTATTTTCCAATGGACTTATGTATAAAGTGTTGATCAACACACTGATTGAAAAAATAAGAAAAAATAAAATTTTATGGAGTTTAGAATTAATTAAGGTGGTCAGACACGAGAGTCTTTTTATTCCAAAAATAGTATAGTAGAGAATTCATAATTAATTAATTATTTAGAATTAAAATAGCCAAAAATATGGGTCACATCTGGGCATGAGTCGACTTCTTATATCTATAATCTTATTAAAAACTATTAGCATTTGATTTTCATTAAGGTGGTCGGATATATGTCTACTTATTTTTGTCCTAAAATTTTTGTACTATTGCATTAAAATTCAAATTTTTGACCAATCAATTTTTTTTTTCCAGATAAGGTCTAGTATTTTAGAAACCAAATTCAATTTCCTACAAATTCTTTCCTCTCAACGTTTTGATAGAAAGTTCCTAAAAAGTTGAAAATTGCATATCAAGTTGACATAACACTTATTTGCTAATTTTTCATCACCACTTAAGGGTGTAGTTTGGTTGACCATGATCTTGCACATACCCACCACTAGAAACTTATCAATTATATCCGCAAAAGCTGCATCAATAGCTCTTTGGATAATAGCACCAACATTAGTTAAACCAAATGGAATTCTATTGTAAACATATGTTCCCAAAGGTATCATGAATGCATTCTTGTATTGTCCTAATTCTTTCACAACCACCTGATTGTACCTAGAGAAGTTATCCATCATGGACATCAATTCTAATCTAGATACTCTTTACAACATTGCCTCCATATTGGGTAGACCATAATTATATTTTAATGAAGAGATGTTCAGATTCCTAACATCAACACATAATATTATATCACCATTTTTCTTCCTAACAAGAACAAATTTTGATACTCAAGAAGAATGACTAATTAGTTTGATAATCCTTGCATCCATCAACTTTATCAATTCTTCTTGCATCTTTGGTGCTAAGGTTGGGTTGATAGGCCTCTATTTCTATCCAAAAGATTTAGCTCCTTCTTTCAATCAAAATTTATGTTGAAAAAGTTCCGCTCTCTAGGTGATGTAGGAGCATCTTGGGTGTAAGAGCAATCTTGCGTGACCCAAAAACATTTTCTTTACAGTCTTTTCTATTTTAATAAGGACTAGTAGACAAGGTGGTTACTATTTATGGGAAGTTTTTAATTTTAGTAAGTTTTCCATATGAGCTTGGAATACTCTCATTTTATACATGAAGGTTCATTATTGGCTTATAAGCCTACCATAAAAATATCATTGCTCTAGCTTAAGTATCAGACAAGTTATTGCAGATTTTTGGCGGAAAATCTTAAATAAAAATCTTCAAGCTCACCATTGGAGACCTTAGAGTACTTGGATGAGGTCTGAAAACTTGAGAGAAGGGCACTTACACAATTTCAAGCCTATAGATCAAGAGCTAGCATTTTTGAAAAGTAGTTATAATAGCCAATTGGAGCAACAGTTTGTGAGTTATGGACTTTCAAAGTTGGGCTACCCAAAATATCTACAATAATTGTCAAAGATGTATTTGGCCAACTCTATATGTATTGTTAGGGTCTGTCAGCCCTAGGTGTTAAGTTTCCATGTCTAGAACCTTCTCGGGCAACATTAAATTGCCTATTTAAGAAAGGCTCAAAAATTGTCTAGAATAGGTCTGGGTGTTAGTTTGTAGCTTAGTCTTACATATTACTATAATAAAGAAACCCATGTGGATTAGCATATTGTACTTGTGAATTTTGTAATCCTACATTTGTGGTGCAAATAAGAAGTCCATATTTTGTTCTCTCATTTGTTGTTGTTTCTTTATTTTTGTTATGAGTTTATGGTATAAAGGGGAGCACTCTTCATCAAGTGGTATCAGAGCTAGAGTTCTTGAGTGTGTGGACACATCACCGACTGTGAGGTAGTTCAGGCTAGGACCATTTTTTGGGCTATGCGTGTCGACAAATTGTTGATTGTCAGGTAGTTTACACTAGGATTTTAATGGAAGCATGAAAATGCCTCGATAAAGAGAGTATAGCAGAAGAGTTGTAGGTATTACACCTAAGGGTTTTAGAGCCCTCCAAAGAAAAATGAAAGCATTGAAAGAACAAATGTGTAGAAGAATAAATCTTCCCATAAGAGATAAAAATAGAGATGAGAATGAAGTAGAAGAAAATATCAAATGAGACATAGTTCAAAACCCAGAGGAAGACAAGCTTTTTAGGGCCATCTCAAAGATTGGAAAAAGACTTAAGTTTTAAGTTCCCACATTTTCAAGAAATCTTAACCTAGAGGAGTTGATTGAATGGATCAATGAATTGGAGGAGTACATTGAGTATGGAGATATTGATGATCTTGATAGGGTCAAGTTTGTGAAGGAAAAACTAAAGGGACATGCAAAGATCTAGTGGAGGGAGGTTCAATTGGAGTGAAATAGAAAGGGAAAGGAAAAAATCACTAAATAGGATCAGATGATAGCTAAACTAAACCAAAAATTCATCGACGCGGATTATGAGCTTGATCTATTGAAGAAAATTCTATGTTTGAAGCAAGTGAGAAAAATATGTTCAAGCATATACTAAAGAGTTCTATCGAGTTCTCATTAGAATCAACCATGCAAAAGCTAATAAGGAGAAAGTAGTCCATTATCTTGATGGTTTAAGGCCAAGTATTCAGGATGAGTTGAGTTTGGTTTGAATGAATAGTATTTAGGAGGCATACTAGTTTTCCCTAATAGTTGAGGAGAAACTAAGCAAAAGTTTAACAAGAACAATAATGGAAGAGGTCATTGTGGAAGATCTTGTAGACAATCTTATGGAGGCTATAATGATGATCAGAAGAACAAGGATGAGGCTAGAAGTAGCTGTTACAAGCTAGAGTTTTCATTACACCAAAAGATCAACTTGTTAATACTTGATACAACCACTAGACTTATAGAACATAGGAGGTGGTTAAGCCATGTGAAAAATCACAGAGGGGAACATTGGAAGTTAGTCTAATAATCCCCCCTCAACATTACCTAAGGAGATTTGAACCTCTGAGCAAGCTCTAATACCACTTCTTATAAGCTAAAGCTATCATTGCACCAAAATATTGATATGTTAATGTTCAATACAACCACTAGACTTATAAAACATTGGTGGTGGTTAAGCCATGTCACGAATCTTGATGTGGAATGTTGGTAGTTAGTCCAACAGTAGCAGTCAGAACCAGAGGGGAAACAATTCCAACCATTTCCATGATTAGAACATTTGAATGTATACAGAATTTGAATGCTCTCAATGCCAAGGTAGAACAGATCAAAGAACATAAGGCCAGGATAGCGTTGTACATGTTGATGAAGATGTTGGATCATTATATTCTGAAGATGTTGAAAGATGAGAAGACCTAGTTAATAGAAGAGTCCTACTAAGTGGTGAGAATGAACTTGATCAAAGATGGAGCTTATTTCACACAAAGTACAAATGTGAAGATAAGTGTTGTGATGTGATCATTGATGGTGGAATTACTAATAATCTATTATTAGAAATGATGGTGACAAAGTTGAACCTAAAGAGATAGAAACACCCACATCCATACCCTTTTTCTTGTGTTTCAAATAACCACAAGGTCATGATCAATGAGTAGTGCTCAGTATAGTTCAAGATTAGAAGCTACTAGGATGGAGTGAAACATAGGTTGAATTCATTGAAGGAGGAAGAAGAAAAGTTATGTAGTGCTGCTAGAATATGTTTTGTTGATGGGAAAGAGAATCTGAAATGTATGAAATGTGAAAATATGTGTTTTGCTATAATTCCAAAAGATAGTAAAGAAGAATTAGGGAAGTTCCTAAAAGAGTTACGGATGTTTTGGGAGAGTTTTTTGATATTGTATCAGATAATGTACCTAATAGATTACCCCCAATGAGGAAGATCAGTCACCAAATGTATTTGGTTCCAAGATCTAGTTTTTCAAACAAGGTAGGATATAGAATGATACAAACACAAAGTGAAGAGTTAAAAAAACAAGTTCATGAGTTATTGCAGAAAAGGTTGACTTGAGAGAGTTTGAGTCCATGTGTTGTACCAACCCTATTAGCACTAAAGAAGAATAGATAATGGAGGATGTGCATAGATTGTCACACTATCAAGAACATCACAATCAAGTATAGATTTCCATTGTCAAGGATGGATGATATTATGGATTGTTTGAGTGGCACTGAGTATTTAACAAAGATAGATATGAAGATTGGGTACCATTAGATTCATATTAGAGAAGGTGATGAGTGGAATATTGCTTTCAAGACAAGGGAAGGACTATGCAAGTGGTAGGTCATGCCTTTTGGGCTAACTAATGCACCGAGAACTTTCATGTAACTCATGAACGAGGTACCAAAGGAGTTTTTGGGTAAGTTTTTAATTGTTTACCTAGATAATATTTTGATCTTTAGTAAGATATTGGAGGAGCATTTGATCCATATTCACAAGGTGTTTGATAAGTTAAGGGAAGAAAAGTTGTTGATAAACCTAAAGAAGTGCACTTTTGTAAAGGAATTGGTGTACCTAGGATTTGTAGTCTCAACAGAAGGTCTAAAAATGGACTAGAGAAAGTGAAGGCTATCCTTCAATGGCCTACTCCAAAGAATGCAATAGAGGTAAGATCTTTTCACGGACTAGCTAGTTTTTATAGAAAGTTCATAAGAGGCTTTAGCAATACTTATCGACCCTTGACTAAAATAATGAGAGGGGATAGGAAAGAATTTAACTTGATTTTAGGAGAAGATAAGAGTTTTAATCTATTGAAATAGAAAGTTACTAAGTAGACTATTTTAGTACTTCCTAATTTTAAAACAGTGTTTCAAGTAGACTATGATGCTAGTGGTACTACAATAGGAGTTGTTTTGAGTGAAGAAGGTAGACATGTTGCTTATTTTAGTGAGAAGTTGAATGATGCAAAAAGAAAATATTATGTTTATAATTAGGAATTATATGTTATAGTTCAAGCATTGAAGATGTGTAGACGCTATATTCTTCCTAAGGAGTTTATTTTATATTATGATCATCAAGCTTTGTAATATTTAAATAATCAAGAAAAAATAAACCAAAGGCATTTGAAGTGAGTTGAGTTTTTACAGAGTAATACATTTTTTTTGAAACATAGGAGTGGGAAGTCTAACAAAATTGTAGATGCTCGTAGTAGAAGACAACTTTTGCTGACAAAAATGTAGATTGAGGTGGTTAGGTTCAAGGAACTCCATACTTTTTATCTAGATGATCTTAATTTTGGTGAAGCATGGAAGGCTTGTACAACACATTTTACACTTGACAAGACAGAGTGGTTGGATTTCATGATCCACGACAATATCTTGTTCAAAGGAAGCTAGGTGTGCATTCTAAGAAGTTCAATGAGAGAGAATCTCATCAAGGAGAAGCATAGTGAGGAACTGGCTAGACATTTTAGTAGAGATAAAACCATAAAATTGATTGCTAAGAATTATAACTAGCCACAATTTCAGCAAGATGTGAAGAATTTTGTATTGAGTTACAAAGTATGTCAAATGGAAAAAGGAGTGAAGAAGAATATAGGGTTATATCAACCATTACCTATACCAGAGAAGCCATGGGAAGATATCAACACAAATTTTATTCTTAGATTACCGAGGATGCAATAAGTGCATGACTCTATTTTTGTGGTGGTTATTAGGTTCTCAAAGATGGCACATTTTATTCCTTGTAAGAAGACTAGTGATGTTGTTCATGTGGCAGAGTTGTTTTTCAGAGACATGGTGAGATTACATGGTCTATCAAAGAGGTTAACTTCATATCAAGATACTAAATTTTTTGGGTATTTTTGTCATACATTATGGAAGAAATTGAAGATGGAGTTGACGTTTAGTTCATCACATCATCCAAAGATTGATGGATAGACAAAAGTTGTGAATCATAGTCTGGGAAACTTGCTAAGATGTTTGTTTGGAGACAAACCAAAAGGATGGGATCTAATTTTACCATAGATAGAATTTTCATATAATAATTCTATCAAAAAGAATATTGGTAAAACTCCATTCCAGATTGTGTATGGGAGTAGTCCCAAAAATGCTTTTGAATTGAGGTAGTTGGATAAAGGAGAGATAAGTAGTGTTGAAGTAGAAGATTTTGTTGAATATTTGAAGAACATCCATGAGGAGGTGAGGAAGCACATCTTAAAGATGAATACATAGTACACGGATAGGCTAGATGTGAAAAGGAGTTATAAGAAATTTCAAATTGGAGATGAAGTTACAGTTCATTTGAGAAAAGAGTGTTTTCTAGTTCGTACATATAATAAGTTGAAAATGGAGAAGTTTGGAACATGCAAGATAGTGGAAAGGCATGATTTTGGAAATGCATATGAAGTGGAGTTACCTACTAAATTGAATATTCAATAGTATTTAACATTTCAAATTTGATAGAGTATTATGAAGGAGGTAATGGAGATGAAGTTGTAGAAGTATAGTGGAGTATTCCAATAGCTAGTTTAGCTACAAAGGAGATTGAGGGGATAGTGGGCAATCGTGTTAGCAAAAGTAAAAGGAATAGAACTTATGAGCAATATCTAGTCAAACAGAAAGGGAGGCTAGTAAGGGATTCATCATGGCTAGCAAGGGAGGAGGTTAACCATCTTGGTTTTCCTTTAAACACCTAAAATGTAACAAAGTCACTTCTCAAATTACCACAAGTGTCTGATGCAGGAGCAGTCTCGGTGTAAAAGCAATCTTGCATCACCCAGAGATATTTTATTTTTAATCTTTTCTATTTTAATAAGGACTAGTATATAGGGTGGTTACTATTTATGGAAAGTTTCTATTTTTAGTAAGTTTTTCATACAAGCTTGGAATGTTCTCATTTTCTACATGAACACTCATTATAGGCTTATAAACCTACCATAAAAGTCTCATTACTCTAGCTTAAGTATCAGAGAATTTATTGTAGATTTTAGGTGGAAAAGTTTGCAAAACAATAGAACAATCTAATAGTTGGGGACCTTAGAGTACCCGGATGAGGTCCAAAAACTCAACAGAACGATGCTTGCATAGTTTTGAGCATATAGATCAAGAGCTTGTGTTTATGAAAAGTGGTTCTAATAGTAAATTAGAGAAATAGTTCATGAGTTATTACCTTTCAAAAATGGGCTACCCAAAATATCCAAAATAATTGTCAAAGATGTATTTGGGTAACTCCATATGTATTGTTAGGGTCTGTCAGACCTAGCTATTAAATTTCAATGTCTAGAACCTTCTTCGGCAGCATAAAATTTCTGTTTTAAGAAAGGCCTGAACATTATCTAGAAAAACTCTAGGTGGTAGTTTACAAATTACTATAATGAAGTTTCCCATGGTGTTTAGCATATTGTACTTGTGAATTGTGTAATTTTGCATTTGCGGTATAAATAAGAAGTCCATATTTTGTTCTCACATTTGATGTTGTTTCTTTTTTTATACTATGAGTTTATGGTATTAAGAGGAGAATAGTTGGGTGAAAGCATAAACCTCTATCACCATTTGTGATATCTTTGGGCGTTTCAACCAGAACTATTTTGGCCAGAACAATTTCTACCAAAAGGTTTTCGATCGAACATACGTGGTGGTTTCACGCATCGATGTGGCATGTACCGTTTTGGCTAAAACCCTTTTGGTTGAAACTGTTGTAGTCAAAACCCTGAGCCGTAATAAAGCTACCATAAACCTCTTGTGGCTATCATTTTCACTGTTGCGTTTCTCAATTTTCTAGAGAGCGGGTAAAGTGTTTCAGCCGTAACTGGTTAGTGGCTTTTTCCTCCTCAATTTTTAATGATTTTTTAATGTGTTTTTTGATTAATAGATGTTAATTTTACTTAAAATAGTTTTTTTTTATCAATTTTATGAGTGAAATATTATTTTAATATGTTTAAATTATTTTAATTATTTTAGATTGTTTTAGAATGGTATTTAAATTAATTTGTTAGCAAAAATGTAGTTAAACATGACATAAAAATGTAGGAAAACATTAGTTGAAAGTGTAGAAAAACATTAGGTAAAAATATGGACAAACATTAGGTAAAAATATAGAAAAACATTAGGTAAAAATGTCAAAAAAATTAGTTAGAAAATATAGAAAAACATGAGGTAAAAATGTAGAAAAAACATTAGTAAAAAATGTAGCCAACTTTTAGATGACATTGTTCAGTTTATAACATAACCTAATGGATCTAGAGGTAAAACAATAATCTCTTATGCTGAAAATAATTTTGAAATTAAATACACCTTCTAACATAACCCTATATTAACTACAATCATAACCCATACCACATTGTGACCATAACATAGGCCCTCTACTAACTGAATGAACCACACTTAGATATTGATGATGTTCATTTTAACAACGAGTTACTTTTAGGTAATAATAAATCTTACATTACCAAACAACACATTAAGATCACTTATACATTAAATTTTTTGGTATGTTATCCATACATGTGTGTCTTAAGAGGACATAGGAGTCGTAATAGGTCATACTATTTTTTATAGGTTCTAATAAGCCTTAATATATATTATTAGGATATAATAGGTCTTATTAGGTAATGATGATTCTTTCATTACCAAATCACACATAACGACCTCTTATGATATATTTCTAGGTATTTTTATCCATATATATGTCAAGGGGACCTAGGGACTCCTTCTAGGTCATTGCGTCTGTTATAGGTTCTAATAAGTATTTGTATGTTTACTAGCACATAATAGGTATTGTCAAGTAATAATGAGTCTTACATTACCAAACAACACATTAAGATCACTTATGTTGCATTTTTTAGTACGTTATCCATACATGTGTGTCTTAAGGGGACATAGGAGTCCTAATAGGTCATACTATTTTTTATAGGTTCTAATAAGTATTAATATGTATTATTAGGATATAATAGGTCTTATTAGGTAATGAGGATTCTTAAATTACCAAATGACACATAAAAACCTCTTATGATACATTTCTAGGTATTTTTATCCATATATATGTTAAGGGGACCTAGGGACTCCTACTAGTTCATTACGTTTATTATACGTTCTAATAGGCATTCATATGTTTACTAGCAAATAATAGATTGACCTTACTATCAACCTTAATAAAACTATATCCCATTTACTTTATTAACATTCTTAACTCTAATTCAAACTATTAAATTAAGTCATGAGTTCTAAATTGTAAACTAACATTTGCTAACTAAACTCATTTACTTATCTAGTAACAAATTTTTCTATCCCTATGTCCTAACTCTCATCTACACTCCCCATAATCATCAAAGTATTTACATCAAAATCTAGAATTTAGTCAAGAATTATATTTTTTTATTGCATGTATACATGTGTACACTTAGTTATCATTTAATGAAGAAATTTTATTTTATTTTTATTGCATATACACACGTACATGTACGAATATTTATTTTTCACATTTGCACGAGCACGTTACAATGTACATTAGATATGGTCTCTAAGATAATTTATTTTAAAATACATATGTATATTACATGATTGAATTTAGCACCGTACATTTAATGTTGTGTATTTATATGTACGAGTGTTTCAAATTAAATTTAACTTTTAATTATTTTAATTTAAATACACTTTTATGTTTGTATTTGTATATATATGCATGTGTAGATCTCTAGATATTTATTTTCATATATACATTATGGCATCCGGTTCTGGGGATCATGCTCCTGCATCCTTAGGGGATGCCAATGTTCGTGATGGGGGTCAGAGTGCTAAGTATGGTACAACACACAAATCAACCTCCTCCACTCATGATAGACAGTAGTTATTTAGAGATACAATTACAAGATTATCTCGTGCTATGCAGGTTTGGGATACCTCGCTTTCCTCTTCTACCACCCTCCCTAATAGGGAGAAGGTCACAGTGATGCGAGAGGAGTTATTTCGTATGATTCAGATAGATGAATCATACAATCCTTTTGATGATATGAGTATTGAGACATTTTATTCTTCATTATCTCATAGTGTCACTAGCACTGTGAAGTACACACAAATTGACACTAAGGTTTCCACCGGCATGGTGAAATCCATGTTTCCAGCTTATACAGATCATCGCAGAGTTAGAGGCTACTCTACGATGAAGTGTACTGATCCACTCATCGTACCATTGATGTATCCTCATTGGTTGGTGACTCATCATAGATGGCCATAGAAGGATGAGTTCCCTCTATATTTCTGCAAACAATTGTTTGTAGAATTTCATTTACACTATGATGTTGAATCTATAGATTATCTCGGGCACGTTGGGCAGGGTCAGGGGAGACTTTTTGATAGATTTAGACCCGCAGACACTCCTGTGCCTGTTAACAAATCGGCAATGGTGGGTCCAAATCTTCTGGTTATGCCGAGAGGTCCACAAATGGCTGCTACAGGTGAGAGTGTTCCTAATGACACAAATTTTAGGACACAAATTTTTTTGAGCATTGCCACCATCGCCACACAGTTACACAATATTTCTTCTAATCGATGTAATAGATATATGCTATGGTATCAAGGTACCGCTCCCTCAGTTGCATCATCTAGCACACTTATTGATGAGGATTATGGAGTTACAAACATACCTTCTCCTGTAGACATTTCTGCAATCTTAGAGGTGGATGCATTGCATCGTTTGTCATCATATTTAGCATCTAATATTTTAGATGCATATCAAGAATTATCTACACTCTTAGGGATTCCACTTCATGACATGATCTCTCAGATTAGTCAAATTTTGTCATGTATAGCAGTCCCAGATGATTCACAGAGGCAGGAGGACATTCTTGCACCTTCTACTACTCATGTTGCTATAGAGGTCAAGGCTACAACACCAGCCCCAGCTACTCAGGACCCTATAGCACCCCCCCCCCCCCCCCCCCAACCCTACTCAGGATCTTAGTGCCAGACAACCTGGTCTATTTACTTCCATGCTTTCAAATCAGGGCTACACTATTGACTTGGATGCTGACACTATTTTTTCATTACATGATTCAGATATCAGTCAGATCGGTAGAGCATTACATAATGCTATGGTAAATATCTCTATATGTTTAGATTTATTTTTATTATAGTAAATAATATGTCTATATGTTTAAATTTATGTATATGTGTGTGTTTGTGTACATGTGTTATAGGGTTTGAGTGATAGTATGTTATGTTTTTCTGATTTGCAGACACCAACAGATCCTACATGTCGTGAGTCCCAAGTATGTTACAATTTAAATATATATATTTGATTTATATACATGTAGATCTTGATATAATTTTTCTATACAGATAATTAAATGGTTCAAGTTATCATTTGACACAGGGTTCAAATGCAGCTGATAGACCCTTTTGGGGACAAGGCCCAAGATCAGGAGGGGGGATGTAGCTGATTAGATCATATGTGGCCTTTTATTTTATTACACATATGTCATGTCTAGATACATATTTATATGGACACTTTGATGTTTTATATGTTATTTCCATACACATACATTTTATATCCAGACACTTTGACATGTCTTATATGTTATTTTCAAATACATGGTTTATATGGACACTTTGATGTTTTATATGTTATTTCTAGATATGTGTTTATATCGTGGATACTAAATGATGTTTTATATGTTATTTCCAGATACATGTTTATATGGAGATTTTGATGTTTTATATATGTTATTTCCAAACATTTGATACATGATCTATTTTTATACATTTGATATGGGTACATTATATTCTCTAGATATATGCACATGTATGTTATTGGTCTTTTGATGTTTTAATCTTTTATGTAACTTATGTATGTGTTATGTACATGTTTTTATATGTTTATTCATCTTAATTAACTATATAATTAACTATATTTAATCTAATTATATTTAATGTCTTAATAATTAACTCTATTTAATGACATGTCTTAATTAACTATATTTAATGACACACATTCTTAATTAACTATAATTAACAAAATTTAATTAATAAAATAATCACTCTTATAATACCTCAAATATAAGAGCCAATCAAGTTGAAGTAAAATATTTTAAAGAAATTTAGATGTTAAAAAACTCATATATAAACAATCCAAAAATCAAAACTTAAAATTAGAAGGAAAAATAATTGGATCTAATTAGTTGAGATGTAAAAAAATTAATCATTAGATATGTTAAATTGATTAGCCTAGGACAAATACAATAATAACATCTTTAAAAAATTCTATAATAGTAACATATTAGCTATCCTTTCTAGTAAACTCTCTTAATATAAATAGTGTACATATTACTTTCTATCCACAAATTTCTAAAATATAATTACCTCTCTATAGTTCTCTATATCAACCTTAACTCCATCTCTATTATCAATCATACAATCCTTTTGATGATATGAGCATTGAGACATTTTATTCTTCTTTATCTCACAGTGTCACTGGCACTATGAAGTACACACAGATTCACACTGAGGTTTCCACCAGCATGGTGAAATCCATGTTTCCAGCTTATATTTGACAAATATGTAACACACATTCATATGTAAGAAAACATAAACAATGTACATATAAATACATTCAAATACTAAAGGGGTTGTCTTAAGGAGAGGTCAGGTAAAAGGTGATACTAAGGGGATGTTCTAATAGGTGGTCTTAAGGGGAGGTCCTAATAGATTGTCTTAAGGGGAGGTCCTAAGAGACCTGGTCTTAAATGAGATATCCATGTCGAATTTAAATAAAAATAACAATACATGTCCAATTTTTCATATCCAAGATAAATGATCCAATGTACACAAATTTATAAAACAAATATCCTGTCAATATTAAATATGAAAGTATAAGAGCTATACAGGCATAGCTCAACTAGAGCTCCACAAACAATGTATTGTTAGGATCCTCTCTACTTTTTATTATCTCTAGAAGGTTTTCATGTTCTTCAATATGAAATTTCCACTTTTGATTTCCACAATGTCCTTTTCTTTGTATTGCTTCAAATTGTAATTTGGTTTCTATAACATGGTTACTGTAGTGTAAAACCTTTTCTCCAGGCTTGTATTCAATAAATTCAATACCACTATCAATTATCCTTGTTTGTTGATAATATGTTCCTTTAATAACAACTGATCCAATTAGATATGATTGTTGATCAGCATCTATGGTTCCTTCTAGCAACTTGTGTTTTGGTTTTGTGCATCTTAAAAGATAATAGTCCACATTTTCGGCATTATCTGGTAAGGCTTGAACTGCAAAAATATCTCCTACATGTATGTAAAAATATAGATAAATATAAATTAATTTTAAAACAAATATACATGTATATTAATTGAAATATATGTATATATGCACACAAACCCGCCATAACTAAATCAGAAATGTGCTCATAATCAACTGAATATACAGGATCATGAATATCAATGTCAATGTCAGCATCTTCAAAAGGAGGCTTTCTAACTATCTCCTTCAAATCCAAATGTGAAACATATCCATTCCCAATATTTTCACATGCACTCACTAGATTGTCCTTAATGCAGCCATCACAAAAACATGTTTTCTCTCTTACTTTAATTACTGGAGGTTTATAGTTTCCTGTAGTCATCACTTGATGTAAACTTCTATTACCAGGAATCGTTTGACAATTGTAAGGATAACTCAAAATAAATATTTAATTAAAAACTCAATTTGATTTGAAAAATACATTAAAAATAAATATAACTCGGTTCCCCTTTCACCTCCCAAAAGTAACGCTTATTGTATTTAGTATCTCGAGTAGCAAAATGAACTTTTCACAATTCAACAATTTGATTTGCACTCTCTATCCTATTCCCTGTATGTACATACAATATGCATGTATATATAAAATTTAAAATATATGCTACTAGAGTATTAAACATGCACATTTAAAAAATGCATATATTTACCTGCAAGTTCATTTTGTCGAAGCTCATGTTTTATACATGCTCCTACTCCATCATGCTCCCCTTTTTCATGTCCACTTTCAAAGAAATTTCATAAAAACCTAACATTGGTTCTACCATGTTGCATTGCTAACCAATTAAATGCTTTTGCAGATTTGAATTGTCCTATGAATATGAAACATAATAAGTATCTACAATTATCTATGAACATTGATCAAATAGAAATAGACATGTCCAAATAAGTACAAGTTAAAATAGAGTTAAATAAATGTGTAACTATTTCATGTATACTAACCTGCACATCCATCAGACCAAATCCAGTGCTCTAAAATATTTATTCCATGATTTTTGAAATCTTTAGAGAACATTGAAAAACAATGAGCTACATAACTCCTATCATGAACTCTACCATCACTAAGATAGAAAACAACCTCTTTGATGATGATGCGTTCATTTTCATCCAATGTTTCTATTTGATCCACCTCAAATTGTGCATGTCTATAGGTCACTTGCATAAATATTGCAACTTTTTTAGAATGATAATATTGGCTTTAGAGCTCTATATGAGGTGCAAATTTATAATTCTCAGAAAAATCTACAACTAAAAGTATACAACCAGGTGGAAAATAATTTTTGGAATCACGAAACTATTTAGCTTGCCATCGTGCACCATGACAATGTTGGATATGTGGATATATCAATGGAGGAAACTTGGTCATGAACTCATCATAATTCTATTCACTCTCCTTCAATACAATTTTTCTGGATTCATCTCCTCTATTATTTTGGTATGTCTCATATTCATATCTCATCCATGAAACTGGTGTGGATTCATTAATATTCTCAACTTGTATAATTTCAGAAAATTTGTGTAAATCTCCACAATCTTCACACTGATTTTTGATGCATTGTAGTTTGAATTCATCTGAATCTTCTAATTTTTCACATAATATGGACCTCACAGATTGTGTTGTATTGCTAGGGATTACCAAATTAGGATCAAGTACTACCATAACTTTATTAAATGATTGCAAGTGTAGACCAAATTCAACATGATTTCTACAACAAGTTTCACACATCTTACTTATGCGTACAAAGGAAGGACGTAAACTTTTAAACATTCTTTGACATATTTTGACATTTGAAAATTCTTGTTTGAATGAGCTTCAAATAATTCACTTTGAGTTATATCTATGAAATGATTTGGATGTTCAATTTTGGCCCCTGTTTCTTGATCTTTAATTTGTATAGTATCACGCCTGTTGCAAGAAACAGGAGAATGTGTGCTCCAAAATTTAATAACTTGTCCTTTTACTTCTTCAGAAATCCTATCTTTTCTAGGAACTCTACAAATATTCACCCAGTTATTTGATGGGGACACAACCCAACAACCAGAATAGACACAATAGAAAGGGGAAATTATATTAACTGAGAAAATAAGCTGGTACAAACAGTGTAGAGAAAATAAACTCAAAACATGCCCTGCGGGCTTACAATAGCATAAATCTGAAGAATATTTCTCCTTTTAGCACCTCCTCTCAAGCTCCAATCCGAACTGCCTTTTACAATGCCAAAAATCTCCTTAAATAGACCCCGGAGGGTTAAGGACTAGGAGTACATTCTAGAAAGTGATAGTAGGCATCCACTGACAAAATAGAAGGTTCTGAAAGCTGCGTTAGAAGTCGGTGCAATTCTAGAAGGATCCAAAAACGGTAGCCGAACTTCCGGGAGGCATAACTTTTGAACCGTAACTCCGATTGACGAACCGTTTACATTTTCGGAAAGCTCTCGAAGCGCTCTATAGCCCTATGGAGGAGCTTTGCTCTTCCCCCATTTTTCGACCCTTTTCGAGGTCATTTAATGCCCCAAACCTGACTTTGAAGCATTCTTAGGGGGTCTCCAAAACCCGAAAAACTGCAATAACTTTCAAACCGTGGGGCCTTTTGACCTGATTCTTTTTCTGGAATGCTCTAAATCTCAATTACATTCATCTGGCCAAGTCACACCTTCTAGGTCACCAAAATGATGGTCAAATTGCATGCTCCTATTTTTTTAGGATTTTTAAATGCACTGATAGTTGAACTATGAGAGTTGGAAGCTTTATTTGAGCCAAATAGGTATCCAAAAATGCAAAGACATAAAATAGAAACTAAGTCTAAGTACATTTTTTTGGGTGACACAGGATTGCCCTTATACCTTTGGATGCTCTTGCATCAGACACCCAGGATAGATTGAAAAGTGACCCTGTCACTTTATGGATGGTAGAGGAAATCCCAAATGGGAAACCTCAGCTGCTGAAATCCAAGTTGAGTCTTCGATCGGTCGTCCCTTCCATTTGACCAAATACTCTTCATACTGCCTGTTTCTGGTACTCCTACCCACACGATGATCTAGAATGTCTTCTATCTCCTCCTTCGTAGAAGTAGGAATTGGGCATGGCTCTAAAACCAGCTCCTCATCTGCACCATCATCATGATACTCTGTTAAATCTGCAATGTTGAAAATGGGAGAAATGTGAATACCATCTAGCAGCTCCACGTCATATGCATTTCCTGAGTTATGTTTCTTCAAAACCTTGCAGGGGCCAAATTTCTTCATTTTTAGCTTGTTGTAAGTACCAACTGGAAATCTTTCTTTTCGTAAGTGCACCATGACAAGATCCCCTACTTGGAATTCCTTATGTCTTCTCCTTTGATCAGCCCTAGCTTTATACTCTTGATTCATCTTCATAATGTGTTCTTGGACCTCCTCATGTAGACGCTTGATGCGTTCAGCAAAATCCTCAGCTTCAGCACTTGTTCTCTCCCCTTGTTCTATCTTCCTCAATTCTAGTGCAGTCCTTGGGCTATTTCCATATACAATTTGAAATGGTGATTTTCCAGTACTCCTATTTACAGAGTTATTATAAGCAAACTCTGCCTATGGTAGAATCAAATCCCATCCCTTGGGCTTATCTCCAACTAAACATCTCAGCAAATTGCCCAGACTTCTATTTACCACTTCTGTTTGGCCATCAGTCTGTGGGTGATGCGTGGAACTGAATTTCAAGTCTGTTCTCAACTTCTTCCACAATGTCCTCCAGAAATACCCCACAAATTTAGTATCTTGGTCAGAAACTATACTCCTTGGAAGACCACGTAGTCTTACCACCTCTTTGAAAAACAAGTTTGCAATATGGACAGCATCATGAGTTTTGTGGCATGGAATGAAATGTGCCATTTTGGAGAACCTATCAACCACCACGAATACTGAGTCATTACCCCTTTGCATCCTTGGCAATCCAAGAACAAAATCCATACTTATGTCCTCCCATGGCCTTGATGGAACAGGCAATGGCTGATATAGGCCAGTATTTTGACTAAACCCCTTGGCAACTTGACAAACCTGGCAACTCTGTACAAAATTCTTCACATCCTGTGTAATTTGAGGCCAAAAATAATGTTCTCTAAGAATGGAAATGGTCTTATCCTGTCCAAAATGTCCTGCCATCCCTCCACTGTGTTTCTCCTTAATCAGATTTTCCCTCATGGAACTCCTTGGAATGCACAATTGACTACCTTTGAACAACATGCCATCCTGAATCAAATAGTCTAACCACTTGGTTCTATCTACAGCAACAGGTTCTTTACAAGATTTCCATGCTTCAGCAAAATCAGGATCCTCGGGGTACAAATTCTTGAGTTCATCAAACCCAACTACTTCAACCTGCATTGTTGTAAGCAACAATTGTCTCCTACTTAATGCATCTGCAACCCTGTTAGATTTTCCACTTCTATGCTTTAACACAAATGTATAACTCTGCAAGAATTCTACCCACTTCATATGCCTCTAATTCAATTTACCTTGGCTATTTAGGTACTGTAATGCCTGATGATCAGTATACAAAACAAATTCCTTTGGCAATAAATAATGCCTCCATTTCTTTAAGGCCTGAACTATTGCATAGAATTCTTGATCATAAACAGAATACTTCTTCTTTGCATCATTCAATTTTTCACTAAAATATGCAATAGGCTTACCTTCTTGGCTTAATACAGCCCCAATAGCGCTACCACTAGCATCACAATCCACCTGGAATACTTTTCTAAAATCTGGAAGTGCCAACACAGGCTGTTCAGTCACCTTCTTCTTCAGCAATTCAAAACTTCTCGCAGCTGCTGCAGTCCATTTGAACTCTTTTCTATCCCCTCTTATTGTATCAGTTAGAGGTGCACATATGCCACTGAAATTCTTAATAAACTTCCTGTAAAAACTAACCAGACCATGAAATGATCTTACCTCAGTACCAGACCTTGGAGTAGGCCATTCCAAGATGGCTTTTACCTTCTCTGGATCCATTTTGAGACCTTAAGGTGATATAACAAATCCCAAATAGACTAACTCCCTTTTTGCAAAGACACACTTCTTTAGATTAATTAACAGTTTCTCTTCCCTTAGCCTTTCAAGGACAGTACGAATATGCTGTAAATGTTCTTCCAAAGTCTTGCTGAAAATTAAAATATCATCCAAATAGACAATAACAAATTTTCCCAAGAACTTCTTAAGTACCTCATTCATGAGCCGCATGAAGGTGCTTGGGGCGTTCGTCAATCCAAAGGGCATGACTAACCACTCATAAAGACCCTCCTTGGTCTTGAAGGCTATTTTCCACTCATCTCCTTCTCGAATCCGTATCTGATGATAGCCACTCTTCAGATCTATCTTTGTGAAGTACTCAGCTCCACTCAAGCAGTCCATAAGATCATCCATCCTTGGCAAAGGAAATCGGTACTTGATGGTTATCCTATTTATAGCTCGGGAATCTGTACACATCCTCCACTCTCCATCCTTTTTTGGTGTGAGTACTGCAGGTACTGCACATGGACTCAGGCTCTCTCGAATCAAGCCCTTCCTCAACAGCTCCTGAACCTGTCTATTTAGCTCCTCTATTTCAGTAGGAGTCATCCTGTGAGCAGCCTTGTTAAGCAAACTAGCTCCTGGAATCAGATCTATTTGATGACTGATTTGCCTTACTGGTGGCAATCCATCTGGAAAATTATCAGAGATAATATCTCCAAATTCTCCTAGTAAATCTGAAACTTCAAATGGTATTTCACTACTACCTTCTTTATCTTTTCTAGGAATCAAAGCATAGCACATGCGCTGATGTTTCATGCCATCTAAAAACTTCCTTCCATCAACAAGACAAATCCTAGCACTGCTACATACCTTTTCACCTTCCTTTTTCATGGGCTTCAATTTTTGGCGAACTCCATCCTTTGTCAGAGAGTATGTGTTTGCATGTCCATCATGTATTGCATGTCTATCAAACTGCCATGGTCTACCCAACAATAGATGGCAAACATCCATCGAAATAACATCACAGAGAACTTCATCATGGTAACTCCCAATTTTGAATATTACTAAACATTGTTCACTTACTAGGACCTTATGATCATCTTTTACCCAAGAAATCCGATAGGGCTAGGGATGTTTCTCCCTCTTGAGCTTCAGCTTAGAGACCATCTCTTCTGATACTAGGTTATTAGTGCTACCACCATCAATGATCACATCACAACATTTATCCTCACACTTGCATCTGGTACGGAACAAACTCCTCCGTTGTCCTGGTTCATTTTCACCACTTAGTAGGACTCTTTCATTTACCAAGGCCTCTCCTCTTTCTGCATCCTCTGAATGTGATGATTGTGCATCCTCATCCACATGAGCAACCCTAGATTGGCCCTCAGCTCTCCTATTTGTCCTTCCTTGTCGTTGAGGGCATTCAAAGGCACGATGACCTTCTTCATTGCAATGGAAACAGGTACCACGGAAGCCTCCTCTTCCTTGTCCACGTCCTCTACCTCTTCCTCTTTGATTTCCAAAATCTTGATCACGGGAGCGGTTGAAACCCTCATTCCTCTGGTTCCTGCTAGTACCCTCATCTTCATTTTTCTTTTGAGTTTCATTGCGGCTTCCAGATGATCTACCGCTTCCCCTTCCTCCTTGACCGTGCCCTCTTTGTCTTCCTTCAAACCTTTTACTCAGCTTCACTTCAACTCGTAGGGCAAACTGGTATGCTTCTTCAATGCTGGTCATTATTACCAGACTTAGTTACTCTTGGATGCTAGGTCGCAACCCACTGATATAACGAGCAACCTTCTCCTTATTTGCTTCTGCATGCCCTGCTCTAATCAGGAGTCGGTAAAACTCCTCTGTATATTCTTGGACTGATCTTCCTGCTTGCTTTAACCCATGCATCTTCTTAAATAGATCAAGCTCGTAGTCCACAGGAATGAACTGCTTCTTCAATTTGTCCACCATGCGATCCCATCTTGTGATCTTCTCCTTTCCTCTTCTAAGTCTTTCTAGTTGAATCTCTTGCCACCAGATTTTGGCATGGCCTTTTAGTTTGGCCTTTGCAAAGTTAACCCTATCTGGGTCCCTTATATCCTCATATTCAAAGTATTCGTCCAGTTCATTGATCCAGTCGATCAACTCATCTGGTTTCAATTTTCCCGAAAATATACCCACTTCAATTGTAGGTCTTTTCCCAAACCTAGAAATGGCCCTAAAAAGCCTTTCCTCTACAGGATTTAGAACTTCTCCGTCAACTTCCATTACTTCCTCTTCATTGTCATCCTCACTATTGTCATCTGCGGCAATGTTTGCTCCTCTACGAAGCTCCTCTTGCAATGCTTGTACTTGTCTCTGGAGGGCTCTAACCTCCTCAGGATCAATAGCTCTGGCCCTTCCACCACGCTCTCTTCGTGGAGGCATCTTCTAACTCGAACCCACAACCACACAGTCCTGGTGCAAACTGCCTCACAGTAGGCGCTCCGTCTACACACTCAGGAAAACCCGCTCTGATACCACTTGATGGGGACACAACCCAACAACCAGAATAGACACAATAGAAAGGGGAAATTATATTAACTAAGAAAATAAGCTGGTACAAACAGTGCAGAGAAAATAAACTCAAAACATGCCCTGCGGGCTTACAATAGCATAAATCTGAAGAATATTTCTCCTTTTAGCACCTCCTCTCAAGCTCCAATCCGAACTGCCTTTTACAATGCCAAAAATCTCCTTAAATAGACCTCGGAGGGTTAAGGACTAGGAGTACATTCTAGAAAGTGCTAGTAGGCATCCACTGACAAAATAGAAGGTTCCAGAAACTGCGTTAGAAGTCGGTGCAATTCTAGAAGGATCCAGAAACGGTAGCCGAACTTCCGGGAGGCATAACTTTTGAACCGTAACTCCGATTGACGAACCGTTTACATTTTTGGAAAGCTCTCGAAGCGCTCTATAGCCCTATGGAGGAGCTTCGCTCGTCCCCCATTTTTTGACCCTTTTCAAGGTCATTTAATGCCCCAAACCTGACTTTGAAGCATTCTTAGGGGGTCTCCAAAACCCAAAAAACTGCAATAACTTTCAAACCGTGGGGCCTTTTGACCTGATTCTTTTTCTGGAATGCTCTAAATCTCGATTACATTCATCTGGCCAAGTCACACCTTCTAGGTCACCAAAATGATGGTCAAATTGCATGCTCCTATTTTTTCGGGATTTTTAGATGCACTGATAGTTGAACTATGAGAGTTGGAACCTTTATTTGAGCCAAATGGGTATCCAAAAATGCAAAGACATAAAATAGAAACTAAGTCTAAGTACATTTTTTTGGGTGACACAAGATTGCCCTTATACCTCTGGATGCTCCTGCATCATTATTCTCAATGTTATCATCTAGCATATTTCTCCTCTTGATGTATCTTTGGACAGTTCTTCTAGATATATATAGTACATCAGAAATTGCATGTACCTATTTTCTATGTGTCAATTTTCTACTAGATATAGTAGTCATCAATGCTCTGCGTGCATTACTCAAATCACCTCCTTGAGTTGTGTTGTCAATTTTGTTATAAGCATTTTGCAAGCTTTCAACTATTGTTTTATTAATATTATGCGCATGGCTTTTCCTATTATCAACACCCAACAACTCTAAAATAGGTCTCATATCTTTTCTCCTAAATAACTTGACAAATAATTGTGCCTATCCAAATATACTTTGATCCTTGAAATATTCATCCCACATGTTCTGACAATGCTTTTTGATAGTGTTATCATTTATCATATCTTTAGATGGAATTTGGTTAAAAAGTAGTTCTTCATCCAAATCCATCAAATTTTTTATGCTTTCTAATTTGTCTCTATCAATAGAACTGCCAATTTCTTCCTCTTCATTACTTTCATTTTCTTCATGAATCTCATCCTATTCAATAATTTTAGTAGGTTGATTTTGATTATGTTTTGTATGGCATTTCATTTTGTCATCTCTTTTTCTATCATATTTCCTTGATCTTTTCCTTTTACTACCCATTGAATATTTCAATCTATAGAAACAAAAATAAATAAATTTAGATTTCACTAAATATCAGCTAATGGTTCAATATATAATACATAAAAATAAAAATAAGTAGACGAGAAAAAAAGCACCTTCAGAATATTAGATCCTTTGTAATATTGATTAAATCCGCAGAATAGTTGTTGAAAATTGCATCAAAATTAATTGTCTTTTGAAAATCCTCTTCTAATTTTTGCTTTCCTATATATTTAATTTTTAAAAAAGAAAAAAAAAAAATTTTTAATATGAAACAGTCACATTAACCGCTAGCAGTTTAATTTCCGACAAGGGTTTTGGCTGAAACTGTTTCGACCGAAATTGTTTCAGCCGGAACAGTTTCGGCCGGAATAGTTTTGGCCAGAACTGTCTGTGTGGCGTCCCATGTGGTAGCCAAATAAGCAAAAATTAGAACTTCTGTAAACATCTCACTTTGAAGGGCAATTTGACCTACTAAATTGAAGTTTTTTTAAAACTAAAAATATACTTTCATAGTTCTCGGAGTCACGATTATGATCATATAATTTTTTTAAAATTTTGATTATGAATAGTATGTTATAATTTGAAATTATTACAAGTAGGTATCTTAAGATTTAGGAAGATGTCTATTCAAAAATAAGAAAAAAATAGTAAAATCATGTTAAAAAATTAATTAATTTTTATGCTGCACTAGAGGAGAGAGCGTTCTTCAAGAATATGTAATTTGTTTTGAAAAATATGTAGATTTGATGGAAAAAATTTGACAGGAGAAAAGAACTATCAATTTTTGATAACTTTGACTTTGACTAGTTATAATTTCAAAAATATTAGTCAAATTTCATTTTTTCTTTTTTGGTGCACTAGGTATACATGTTTACTCTAACATATTCCAAAATCAAACCAAAATATGAACATTTGCATATATTTTTTTGACGGGAAAAAAAATCTATATTTTTAGTATTTAAAAAAAAATTGAAAATACACTTTAAAAATTCAAAAATAAATAAAATTTTCACTCAATTTTTAAAAAAAAAATTATAGACATAAAATTCATCCAATTTTACACATTTCATTAGTTTACATCATCTTCAAATTCTAAGCACAAATGCCACTTTTATTTTGTTAAAGTTGAAGACTTTAAATTCTGATATCACTTCTCCTTTATAAAAGGTGACACAGGTTTGTGCTTTTACCTAGTAGGCCTTTAAATCAGCATATGACAAGGAATATACATGTCTATATTTTCTCATTAAATCAACTAAGTCTTCCTGATTTTAGGAGATAACTTCCTCCCTACATACACTTTTGTAGGTTCTTCTTGGGTTCCAATTTTTTATCTCTTATAAATCCTTTGCATGATGTTCCTTTTAATTTCTTTTAGATCTATTATGTTTATCAAAAAGAGTTTCTAATACAACCAATCTATTAGGAATCTTGTTTGTTTTCAATTGAATAACTTCCTCACCAACAATAGTATTCTTTCCATATATTATTTTCACAAGTTTTGCACAATCAATCTCTTGTCCCCAAAATTGGTCTTCACAGTTTTGAAACCTTATAATATCTTTGTCATTTTCAAAGTCTTTCCAATTTTGGATATTTCCAAGGATACATGGTATGATTTGTACTTCCATTTTTGATAAACTAGCAAAAGTTACATCATTAGACTTTATAGCAATATTTGCTAATAAATCATCCACTTGTTGTTGCTTCTATCTTTCAATATTCTATCAAATGCATCAAATCTCTCTATCATGTCCCAAACATCATTCCTATGCTTTTGCAAACTCTAATTTTTAGACACATATATTCCTCTTATTTGGGAAATGATTGACTCAAAATCACCAACAAGATGTGTGCACTTAATACCATGTTTATGAGCCAACTTTAATCCTAACAATAAAACCTCATATTTTGCCATATTATTTGTACATGGGAAACTAAAAGTGAAACAAACTTTTAAATGAAACCCTTGGGATAAATTAAAAGAATACTTGCTCCTGAACCATCTTTACAACATGCTCTATCAAAATACATGATCCATAAATCTCCTTTTTCTAACATTTAGTTAGCTTCCACTATAATAAGGGATTTTATTTGTTCCCATTTTAGCACTAGAAATTCTACCCTAAATGCATTTACATTAGTATCTACAAAACATGTCATTTCATTTTCAATAACTTGTTCAATCATGTAAACACTCTCGAGCTCTCTATTGATTTTGACCAGCTTATCATCAATTTTAAAAGTGGCATAAGACAAATCACATTACATATTTCCATGCATTGTTGCACTCCATTTTCTTGATAATAGCATACCATACTGGGGTGGAATATCAACTACCAAAACACTCAATGTCACCTATTTACTAGGATAAGAAGCTAACCTATAAGGTAATGCATTTATGGTCCCTATGAAAGAAACCTTTCTTTGATCCATGGCACAACATCTATCTTGAATAGTATCCACTTTCAACCCTAAGTCTTTCATGAATTCAAATGGCATCACTATGTTTGATGCACCAAAATCTATCATACAGTTTTTAAAGGTCTTCCCATTTACCATTATACTTAAGAAAATGGGTCGATATTTCCTAAACATTGATTAACTGAATCATCCAAATACATAGGTGAGATTTGAGATAATACTCTTTCTATCTCTAATGGTTTACTATTTTCAATAGGGATTTCATTTGAGTTACAAATAAGATTAACACCTTAACATTCCCAACCCATGCCATAGCTTTTCTCTTATGTTCTAGGATTCTCAATAACTTAGAGAGTGGAACCTTCATAGTAATTTGTGACAAGATGGATAACATATTAATAGGAGTATTAGAATTTTTTTTGGCATGCATACCTTTTATCTCCTTTTTCTTTTCAATAGTACTAGCAGCATCATGAGCCTTTTGTTCATTACTTCTAGCACTTCCAAGGGATATTTTTTCTTCTCCCTTTTTCTTATAAATGTTTTGAGATTTGGGCACTCTTGTAATTCTTATTTTTTAGGTTCCCACTTCTTACTCACACTTTTGATCTTGATGTCATGACCTTCCTTAGGCTTACTTATATTTTTCCCTTTGGGATTTTCCTCCTTAACCAAAATACCAGCCACCTTACCAATATTTTCTTTCAATATCATACCACAAGTTTGCACTTGTAACACCATATTAACATTAATTTGGTTAATTTCCTCTTGGGTGAGCCTTCTCAAAACCACTTTATCATCCTTTGAAGAGATCATGCTAAAAGTGTCATCATTTGTTTCATCTTCATCTAAGAAAATTTGCTAATGTATAGCATTGTGCATCTACACTTTCTCACATATAATGTCATCATAATCAAACATGATCATTATAGTAATATTCCACAACATTCTCCTCTTAATTGGTCCTCTTCCTATCTTCATTCGGACCTGTTGAGAAGGAGATGGAAACAACATAGTATTCTAGGGAATGAGGCAACTAACAAACTAAACACCATGGAGAATCATCTATCATATTAATAGAGGCCTTTTGGACCAGATTAGGGGTATTATTCTCCCTAGTAATCTTCACAAAGGGAACAATAGGTTTTCCATTCTTCCACTAAATTGTATATGGATAATTGTGCATTCTATTTTGTTTACTAAAATTGTTGAACTATGGTTTACCACCTATATATGTTTTGTTGGTATTTCCAATTGGAGGGTTCATGTTCTTCAATATATAAACATCTGATCCACCTTATCCTCCTTGGAATTCTTATTTATAGCATGATTATCAGTTTCCTTTTTGTTGCTATGAGGATTGAAAAACTTTGGATCATCTCTTCTTACTAGCTTTCTAGAAGCTTCTCTTTCATTCTCAATGTTTACAATTATTCTAAGGGCATCTCTTAATTTTCTAGGATCTTTGTACCTCAAAATGTAAGCCATTTTACTATCAAAATCATTGAAATACATTGCAAGGAAAATATTTTCCTCCAACCTCATCACTTGGAACAATTTGTACATCCCCTTTTGAAATCTTACATTGAAATCAAATGTAGACCATTCTGATTTTTCTTTATATTTTTGAATTCATTCAATATAAACTAGCATTTATATTACTCATGTACTAATTTTTGAAACACTTCCCAAGATCTTCTAAAGAGCTAGTACTATTATCAAGTAATCTCCTATACCAATCACTGCCATCTTCTATGATGGAATGTACATATAGCTCCATGACCACATCTTCATGTTTTACTTCATTATCGTTCAACATATCTTTAAAATTTCTAAGGTGCTTTTCACCACTAGTAGCATTGTTTCTAGAAAATTTTGTAGCCTTGCCTCTTATATCATTTGGAATAGGGTTTTGATGACTAAGGATACCTAGAGAAGATATCATTTTATATCTCTTCATACACATAGGTCTCTTTGTGAATCCTACAGTACCAATAGAACTAGATCCAACAACTTTACGATGGATGTTTGTTTTTCCTAGTTGGACACCAACTTTCTATGCTTCTATGGTAGAAGGGGAAAAGGGGTTAGGTTGAGAAAAAATGGCATTAATCATCATGGGACCACAAGCTATAGTCGAAAAAATCCCTAATGAAGGTTGACAGTGGTTTGTATTCAAACCAGAGGTAGATGTCACAAACTGAATTTTCTTCTTCAACTATGTTTCCTAAGCTTCAGTGTCTACCTTCTCAAGTTCCTTAGCTACATCTTCCCACTCCTTATCTTTTTCCAATTCTAGATCTATGTTTGACATGGCAAGGACATTTTGGGATGTAAGAATTGGTTCATTTATCTTGACACCAGTTACCTTTTGCTTACCCTTATCAATAGCTTTGGTAGTAAGATCAATTACATTGGCTTTTATCTTCTCCCCAAAGGGCTTAAATGGATGGATACACACAACCACAGTATCTTTTTTTTCTTTCATAGTCCACTCATACTCAGGAACTTTGGATCTCATATCCCAAAACAAATACAAAAGTAAGGAAGTAGATTTTTCTTCTAATTTCTTATTTTATTCCTGTAATATAACCATTCTTCTAAGTAGGTTATCTCTTTCAATAAGAGCATTCATATTAATTTTCTCTTTCTCCTTTTCCAAATGTATGCATTTGGGAACTTCTTCAAAAACTCTTTTCGTAAGAGCTTACATCTCTGTTAGTAGACCATTAATATCTTAATGGTTGTCTTTGATTCAGTAGGATCACCTCACTTAATACGATATCTCTCAATAAAAGGGACATGCCTACAGTGAGGTCTAATCAGTTGAATACTCATACATCTCACATGTTGATGTACTCCTCCTAAATCACTTTATCTAAAAAGAGTATCTCCCATGGATGAAACCATTTTATCTTGGTAAATTTTTTCCTCTTGAAAAGGTGTTATAAAAAGACCACCTAAAAGCCTAGTACTCTCAAACTCAGAACTATGGGATGAAATGTCATTTTCCACAATAGGCTAGTATTGGGGATTATATTTGGATTTCCACATATGAATGGACTTCTTCTTAGGCCAATTCATCATATCAACTTTTTGTAATTCTATATATAACAAGATCTTTGGGTTCTCCCTTACATATGCTATCATGTTTTTTTTTTCTATCAACCATTTCTTTCTATAATATCAACACTAGCTAAGAGAACCTTGACCGAGTAGCCACCTACTAGGGGAAAAACTTCTATTATGGCTAGACGATAAATATCATGGGAAAAAACATGCCTGGAAATAGATCAGACACAAGGGCCCAACCCAAAATAATTTCAATATGGTGTACTTTGGAAAATGTAAACTCTATTTGGTAGACAAGGCATTATGTAGACACATCCTATGTCATGTAACTACTTTAATATTGGAAAAATTATTAGATTCTTAAGGTTTGTCTCTTAAAATTAACCAATACAAAACATGGGCTCTCAATAAAACTTGGATCAACATATCCCACATTCTTGTATAGAATCAAATTCATCAATAGAGAATAATGATGAAATTTGAAATTCTCTAGTTTTCCTTCCTAAGTGAAAACAATCTCATTGTGAATTTGATTTTCCATGTAGGTGAAAAATTCATACCTAATTTTGGTTAGTGGGTCTTCAATATTCAATGCCATGATGTAGAGTCCACCAGAAGCATCCATAGTCCCATCCAAACCTAAGACCTTGTTCAATCTGAAGACTATATTTTAAAGATATCACTGAAAAAACCCTAGAATCATGTCATCTCCCACTTTCTTTGGTATGTCTCTTTTTTCCTTCTTTTCTTTTGGAATATCCCTCAACATGGCCTTCTTAGCATAGAAATTATTGTGCTTCTATAAATTATCCTCGAATTTTTCTAAGTCAATAGAGAATGCCATAGGTCTCCCTAAATCTAAACCCTCAATAAATGTCTCCTTACCTAGCATGAAAAGTATACTTCTATCCTTTTTATGGAATGCATGACTAACATGATTCAATGCTTTGATTAGTGCCTTCAAAAAATCAATATTGACAAAGACCTTAGGCATAATCAACTCACCTAAATTTATACTCCAAGGGTTCAATATAGGGACCTCACTTAATTTTTTGTTATAGAAGAACCAAAACAATTCATTCCCATTTTTGTCTAGCACGTCTGCATCTCTACATAAATTATACAGATCTCTAAAAGCATGATCATTTACAGATTGAAGATTCGATGAACCTAGCAAGAAAATGAACCACTCATCAACAAAATGGCTAAGACCATTGGCATTTGAAGAACTTTATGGAGCTTCTTCAATTTGAACCCATGCAATAAATTATCCTTCCTCTTATGCCATTATTTCACTTTATTACAATATTACCAAACTCTATCTACTAGGATTCACTCTGCAATTCAATTCCACTCTATAATTTCGAACACTCTGCAAATGGTGATAAAATTCCTGTTATCTTTACCTTTTATATCCTTTCTACAAATCAGAGTGTGGCATTAGTGGTATTAAAATATCATGCACGAAGTCCTTTCAATACTTCAAAAGTTTCCCTACATTCAAATTTTATGTCATTCATACTACCAATTCATCAGTGAATCCCATCTTGGAAATGTACTTTATCTTCTACTTTTCCTTCAAAAACTCAAGGTAGTGATGTGGAAATTGACCCCTTTTCTCCACTTCTCAACAACTCCACAACCTTAATTAATCTTGGTCATGGCCATATGAACATGGTTACTGTAACTTCCTCATTGTTTTGCCACTTATTCATTTAACTACTAATTTTACCCCATGATGTCGCATTATTTATTTATCTATATTTTTCCATGATATAATGTTATTTACAATGTAGACCCATGAAGCAATGACACATATTTCATAACCTTCTAGGTGACATCACACAAGTTAAGAGCTTAGCTTTGAACACTATGGAGATGTGGTGTTAAATATCAAATCAAACCTTATCGCTCTATCGTAACCCAAATTTAAACTACTTGTAAGTAACCTACAAAGCAGAAAACTCAATTATCATAACCATTTTGCAACTTCACAACTATTCAAATAACCATCTTACTAACCACAGGAACCCAATGAATCATAATCACGAATGGTTATTTAGCCTTTATAGCTCAACATATTACCTTTAAAATCTTATCATGGCTTGAAGCTCACTAAGGTGCAACAATTGTTTATCTCTTCATCAGAACCTAATACTTTTGCTCACCTTCTATCCCTATGAAGTAGTGAAACTTCTCTTCTGCATACATTGTTGAGTTTCCATGATTTAGAGATTAACATATTATATACTTGCAAAATTTTCAAGCCATCATCTTAACAATTTTTCCACTTCACAACAATCAAAATATGTGATCCTTAACTCGTGTGAAGATGCGAACGCTAACTTTGGATATAATTGTTATCCTTTTCCTAGTTTTTCATCCACAAACTCTAACTTACAACTTAACCTTGTGATGTTGCAACCACCAATTATATCCATTTCTCCACTCTCAACTTACTTCACCTTTGACTGCAAGAGATGTAGTGATAAAATAAAGTCTGACCATCATGGTTACACTTTGCAACTTTGCAACTTAAAATCATCATGAAAATCATAAGTCGAGACCTCATGATTCGAAGCTTTTTTTCCACTTCATGACCTTAACTTAATTGATAGCCCTATTGCCTGAGATGTAGTGTGAGCCTCATGACTGACTGCTACCCTCAAAATGGTTAGAATACATAATGGATAGACATAGAAATCAAAATGCTTTTGCAACTTTGCAACTTAAAACACTTAGAATCACAACCTTATAGCATATGAAATAGAACAAAGAACTTAGGGATAGAAAAATTTATACATATAACCAAAGTTTCATCATATCCCCTTTTCAATAAATCCAAACCAACACCTAAATGACCTTGCAAACCAAAAGGTGCAAGTAAAACAAATTAGGTTTTTTTTCTTGGAAAATGATGACAACTCATGAAAACCTAATTATGGAAACATACTTCGTCTTAATTTTTCACAAGGTATCACAATTTTAGATTAGTGAAATTTTAGGCTATCATATTCATCTTAGTTTCTTGATGTTTTACCTATCTACAACTAAGTTAATAAATTTTTATACACATTAATATCTAAAGACTACTTTGTTAACCAAGTTACAGTGAATATCTAGTTCTAACCGAGCAGATTGGATTTATTAAGTGAGAATTTTTTATTGATATCTAACGGACACGAAATTGTTTTTGTGGTAACTTATTCACCCCTCCCCTCCTAGTTACTCCTTTCATTTCCATCGATAACATGTTGAAAGATTGATATTTGAATAAATTGACACTTAACCAAATACGATGAAGTTAATATAACCTAAGTTTTGAAGTAAATATTTTTGACCAACTACTGGATGATAGATTACACGATCAAGTAATCCTAAGCATAGAAAGGGTTAGATCATGATTTCATCATGTGATAGTAGTCCAAATAAGGAGATTGCATGCAACCAAAAACTAAAGAAAATAAAAGGTCATGTTCAATATGAGAAATATAATCATAGAAAAAGCCAAATGTAAAAATGAGGGCCACAATATAGAAATAGGAAAAATATGATTTAAGGCATGGAGAAATAAAAGGGGTTGACAATTAATTAATTTAAACTTTACAAATTTCAAATGGTCCTAACCCTTTAAATAATGACACTAGGTCCACTTTTTTATTAGGTACCCTAGCAAAACAATTGCAACAAAAAACTTAAGCCTATTAGACCAATGACATAAGAAAAATTTGCAAAATGCTAGAGATATGAACAACTATTTGAGACATGAGATTTTTATTAATAGTTATCGAGTTGGTTTATTGACGAACTTCACATAATGAAAACACTCTTGATCTAATAGATCTCTAGGTAGTCCTAATAAACATTATATTTCTTTTTAAGGTCACATTCTAGGAAAAAAACAAGTTTGGAAGAAAAAATTTTCTACTTGGACAAATATATATATCTAATTTAATTTTTCATACTCCCAATCTAGCTTTATTAATACAAATTTAAATTGTAATAAAAAATATTTTTTTTACAAATTAAATCTACAAACCAAATAAATTGAGTATAATTTTATAATAATAACTGAACACCTATATATTTAAATTAAAATATTCCATTAAGCACTATAATTTTAACTTTTATTTGAGTATTTACTTTTAGTCTTACATCAAAACTATTTATAAGAACTATTCTTTTGCAGTAAACTAATCTTAATCATAGCATTATGTTTTTCCCTAGACATCCATTTGGCAAGCAGGCCATTTTTGCACTTTTGAACCATATATGATGTAAGAAAACTCAAGTGTAGAAATAGCTTCCTACACTAATCTCTTAAGAGAAGTATGGTGCAAATCCTAATAAAATCTCTTACACTTACAAATTCAATATCATGTAAACAACAATATTTCAAGCAACCAAGCGTAAAGAAAATTGATAGAGAAAGAAACACATAACACAAAGATTTGCCGATGGGGAAAAACCTTTTGGTTAAACAACCCCACCCCTCCAGAACCTGCACAATGTATTATCTTCAACACAAGGTTACAATACACTTGCAATGCAAGTTCAACAATGACAACAAAAGATTCCAGTAGCAACTCACAGTACCAACAATACACTTTTTCGCATACCATCTCTTCACAACCCTAAAAATGCTTATAACATGTGCTTCACTTTTAGGGTTACTCCCAAAGATAACTGTATTAGGGTTTTACCATTCTTCGAGAAAATAGGAACTGTATTAAGATTGTTGAACCCCACTATTGGGGTAGAGTGTATAGTACTCATAATTATTAGTTGCCACATGTCTTCACCTATCATTGAATCTTCCTAACATAGCTCTTACATGTCATAGGAATCCGTCATAACCATTTTAGTGATGATCTCCTTATACACAATTCAAGATGTCGACACATCAACATTATTTGCAAGAAATACATTTTACAAAACAAATAATAAGAATAGGAATTATCCAAGGTTGAGAGACCTTATTCCTAAAATATGATAGGCTAAAAAATTGTATGACCATATGAATTGATAGTGTAAATTTTTAAAGAAATGTCAATATGACAACTAAGTTTATTACTAAACCATCAACTTTTGTTATAGGCAACTTAATACTTTATTTTACTTGTCATAAGGCAAATGCTATTGCATTCACCTTTCCTTCTTTAATTTATACTATTTCTACCAATAACATGCAATTATTTTTCAATAATTGAAATATGTATAAAGTTATATTATTTTTTTTTTTTTTTTGTATATTAAAGAAATTATATAGTTGGTTCATTTGTTTTTGTGTTATAGGAACTATTTCTTAAGAAGGATTCCATATTGCATTTTTTTAAGGCTAAGATTTCAGTTATGTGACAAATATTTATTTTTGATAAATTTTTATTATTCTTATTTTACTATAAATCTAAATTAAATATTCTATAAACATTCATTTGAGATAATAATATTTATTTTCATTTCAAAATCAAAGTATGATATCCTTATTAAAATTGTAATAAGGTACTATATAATTTAAAATAATTAATTATTTCTAAAAAACTTAATAAATCTAAGTTTCAAAATCTATATTCAACATTAATTATCTCAGTGTATAATAGGAACTATTTAAAATTATGTAGTTCTTTATTGCTGTTATTATCCCAAATTTTGGCTTCTAACAAACAAAAAAAAACTTTTATTTTATTGTAAAAATTATAACATACTCAGACATTTCTATTATATTGCAACTTACTAAAATGGCAAGTACCAACCACTATGTGACACTTGTTTAATATACATAAATATGATTTCATAATATGTATAATATATATGCATGATAAATTTATATTATATTATATTTATATGTTTCTATTTTTTTCTTTACATTTAGATATGTTTCTCCTTTGATGATTGAATATTAATATTACTTTAGAAACTTGTGGAAATAGAGTATAATGAATTTTAAAATTTTATTGTTAATAATTTAAACTATTAGATATGTATATATTTATATTATTTTGTGTTAATTATATTAATTTAAAATTCTCTCAAAGTAACATATATGATTTTATGCTGGAAAGACAAAATTTTGAGTAGTGTAGGGAAACTCCAGCTTCTCTCCACCTCCTTGTAGGGCATATTGGTGTATTTCCTCTCTATCTTCAAAATCTTGGGTAGATTTAGAGACATTCTTGAGAAAATTCAACATAGTTTTTTATGGTTTGGCACTAAAGAGAAGTCTAGAATGAGTTTGGTAAGCTAGAAGAAACTTTGTCATCCTAAAGCACTTAGACGATTGAATATAAGAAGAATAAGACACTTGAATAAGGTCCTCCTAACAAAAATTGGATGGAAATTGGTGAACTCTCAGAATAGATGGTGTAACATTATGATGGCTAAGTGCCTTGGAGGGTCTTCTTTCCATCAATTCCCTTGGGTACATGCTCTCCTCTAGGGTTCCAAGATTAGGAACAATGTGGTTAACACCCAAAAAATCTTGAAGATGAGTTGTCACTAGATCATGGGGAATAGAAATTCTATTGACTTCTAGGAAGATCAATGGCTCCAAGACAACCCCCTCATGTACACTAAGTTCCTACCTATGCGTGAGATGTGTACTAGATTGGATGACTCTCTTACTCAAAGCTTTATCACCCCTGTTCAACAATGGATTAAATTTTAGAACTAGGAGCCTATGGAGTTGGGCCTTGCCCAATAGCTGGATGACCTTCTCCTGAATTGTGGCATTTCCCTCACCCTGGTGGAGGACTCATTGGTTTGGAAACTTGCCCCCACGGGTGAGTTCACAGTGAAGTCAGCTTACCTCAGTTGTCTTGGGGTGGAGGTGGCCCAGGAAGATTGGAGAAAGGTCTGACACCGTTGGATCCTACCAAAGATAAACTTCTTCTATTGGATGACTTTGCATGGGTCTATCCCCATTGTGGATAACCTCCAAAGAAGAGAGTGTCAACTTGCTAACTACTACATTCTATGTCTCCAGGATGTTGAATCTATTCAGTACCTTCTTATCCACTACCCTTTTTCCACGGATGTTTGGAGGGAAGTCCTTGTCTTATGGGAGGTCCAGTGGTGTGTGGATGGTGAGTTCTAGAAATTTTTTCATTGGGATGGTTTTTCTACCTACCATTACCTCAAAAACTTATCATCTATTCTTCCCCCATATGTTTCATGGAAAATCTAGAAGGAGTAGATAAATAGAATTTTCAAGGAACATGTCACTACTAGCTTGGGGGTGGCCCAATAGGTTATCAGACTCTTAAAATAATGTCCCCAAACCTACTAGGAAGACTTGATATGAAATGGGCTTCTGCTTGGGATGTTTGCTCAATAGTGGCACAACTTGACAATTCCAAAGCCATGGCTGGAAAGAAGACGGTGTGGCAACCTCCCTCTAAGTCTTGGATCAAACTCAATTTTGATGGTTTGGCCATGATGAGAAGCATTGTGGTGAGAGGTTTCTTTCATAACAATATGGGAAATCTGGTGCTTTCCTATACTAGAAACTATAGAGGGGGCTCAAAGAACAAAGTAGAAGCCTTGGTGCTTCTATGGGGTTTGAGAATTGCAAGAGCACGTGGATTTAACAAGCTTTCCATTAAGGGGGACTCAAAGTTAATCATTAATGATACTAAGGGAGATGGTTAGAACAATTGGTCAATCAAAGTAATAGTTGATGAAATCCAAACGTTGGTGGAAGAATGCCACGAGATCCACGTGGATTACATATATTGCGAAGGGAATGGCATGGCCAATGAGTTGGCAAAATTTGGCCATAGTTTCACGTGGTTAATAGAATGGGAGGATATCAAACATTTTCAATTATCAACTCAAGTTATGATGGAAAGGGAGTGTACTTACAATAATGACATATGAATCATCATAATAGATGGTAGGCCTTCAACTATCTACATGGGCAGGACGACAAGGCTCTTCATAAAGCGATCATTTGGAAACATTGTATGATTATTTGCATTAATGATTCGATTATTGTGAGCTTTAAGTATTACCAAAAAAATGTAGAGGGTGGATTTTCAAAGATCTAAAAAGCTACCAATTAATGATAAAAAAGACAAGTTGTTAAGTTCCTACTCCAACTATAGGTGGCAATGGTAGTTTATAAAGGGAAAGGGACTACTAATGCATGCTCTTGAAGGTGGTTTTTTGGTTTTCGAGAAACCTTGTGGACTTATGATGGTTATGCATTGCCTTTTCCTTTTAATCTTCAATGTTATTTATTTAATATTCAGTAACTACCAAGCTTGCAGCAAGGCTATGCCAAAATTTTTTGAAGAGTTGGTGATTGAATTGGGTGATTACATGGCCACTAGTGATCATATTGAACCTATGTGAGTGGAGGCTTGCATCCATAACAACGAAGCAGTGATGGTTCATCTGAAAAAGGGTGGCCTTTTACCATTTGTGGAAGGAATGATGAAACATGATAAGATTGTCTTTATGTAATTCTTTAATTCATGGAAGGACAGGAAAGTGACTATCAATAGGTTTCAAAATCTTAGAGGAAAGCATTGTGACGGTTGGAGAGTTTGTCATGGAAGGCAAGAACTAGTGCAAGCTGATGCAGAGCCACACCTTGGTAAGCTTAGGAGGAATAATCACTCAACTGAGATACTTCAAGGGGCACGTACATCAATTAGGATCGATACTCAAGCTGAGTGAAAACATGCAGAAAGCATTTACATCAAATGGATGAAATATTCTTGCTATAACTCCTAGCGATTAACAAACCCTTAGTGTGGATTGATTTGTTTGGCCTGAATTAACTGATCAAGCATCGATCAAATGATGAGGCAGATTATAGACACCATTTGCTTCGGATTCCTGCAATCCTCATACTATTATGGCAAGCTTTCATCTATCATTATTTCTATCTTCTTAACTGGTGCTTAGTGGCTAAACCTCATAAATGATATCCAAAGAATGTTTGCAGGGAGTCTTCACGGCATAAAAGAGATTATTTTTGCCTCCAAAGCTCATGTCCTACTCCATTCACAACAAGCGGTCATATGATTACTGGAGCCACAAACAAATACAGAAACTTGAGCTAGAATAGACGTAGAGGATTCCCAACTCCACAATTGGGTCCTTCAATTATATTATTGCAGAAGAAAGAAAACGTAGCAGATCGATAATGGAGTTTAGACCCGATCATTGTTTCAACCAAGCTTTTGGTAAGAGGCACATTGTAGATTCTGGAGCATTGTGAACTAAGCTTACAATGATCTTCTCTTCCTGCAACTCACCTCCGTTTGGATGACCATTGGGTTTGAGCAATACCCATTCAAAATTGTTCTCAACAAAACGCCATGCTTGGAACATCAATATATAAAACTGAACATTCTATTCATGACTGAAAACAAGAATCTCAAAACCTTATTTAAAATTGAAACTTTCCAATCATTTATCAAACCAGAACATCGATTCTTTCCAGATTTCGAATTGCAAAAGATGGAGAATACATAAACACACACAACCAGCTAAAAGAAACCGAAAGTCCACATCCAAAATCGAAACTTTTTCATCTTCTTTGCTTTTGAATCACAACTTGGACCATCGAAATTTGCATGAAAAGAAAATTCATTGCATTCTCTCCCAATTCAATTCTTTTACATAGTCGACTGGCCTTTTTAAAACTGACTCTCCTTTTCTAATAAAAGGATGAGAAACGGTTTTTCGTCTTCTATCCAAGAAAAGGATAAGAAACCGAAAATTGCCAACTACCTATTATTGGACTCTGACAATCATGCAATAGGCCACATGTTTCTTTTCCGTCTTCTATCCAAAAAAAGGATAAGAATCTGAAACTACCTACTACCTATTATTGGAATCTGACAATCATTATCTACGAATTAAAACTATTCTAATTTAAAAAACCTACACATTGGTCCTAGGTGGCTATATCTGGAGAGCTCATCGAACTGTTACTCTAGGTATGCCACCACATGTAGGACATTTATTGAAAACATTAAATTTAAAACATACAAAACATAAACCTTTCTGATTCTATTTCCTACTCTGCTACTGCAGCACAAGCAAAGCAAGGTTAATGAGGAAACCAGTTTGCAAAAATTCTTCAAATTAAAGGATGAATTGGTGTGAATGTGTGGTGGGTTCTCAAGGGAATCCCTTCCTAAACCTTGGGATGTTATTTGCTATCCTATTATGAGGTACATTACCCTTGAGGATTGGTTCCAGGTACTCTATTATTACCATTTTGTCATTCTTAGTTTCACTTCAGAAACTTGCACCGTATTTTCTTCTCATTTCTTTTGTTGCATTCCATGGAAGATTGATCTATAATTCTAGGAAGAAACAAGAGGAGGGTAAAACCTTCTAGCTCATCCATTAGAGGCTCATGAACAAACTATATATTCACAATCTTGCCCAAAACCTACTGCTCCTGGTCAACCCACTGGCTTCTGTCAACCCTCAAGTCTCTTTGGACCATGGCCCTAGTCCTAGCCACAAAAAAATCAAGAAAACCCCTATTGAGTCAGATACAAACACTAGGAAGAGTAAGTAGAGTGCCATGAGAACCACCAAACTCCTCTAGTTGGAAAATTTTAAGTCCCCCCCAAGCATGATTCTAGCTCCAAATCTACCAAAAGTGATGTTAAACCTACGAAAAAGAAGGGACTCCCTCAAGACACAAAGCATGTCCCTAGCCCCCTTAGCCCCTGTCATACTTCTAACACCCTTGAAGCTACCATGGCTAGAAGTGGGGTGGAAGACATAACCTCCTCCAAGAAAGATACTCATAAAGGTGGGGGATAAAAAGGAAAACATAGCCACGAACAGAGCCACATCAAGGCTAGACTAGATAGGCTTTAGCAGTTGATGAAGGATCTGACAAACAATCACATTGGTATCTACCAGAAACTTGACACTTTGGTGAAATTATCCAACCCAATCTTGCATTCCGCAGCCACCGCCTTTTTCTTTTTGTAGGTGAATAAAGATGAGAAAGACCTAGACAAGAAGAGTAAAACAACCCGATCCATTTATAGGTTCCTAGCGGAGGACTGGTTGAATACGATCCTAGACAAACTTGTCAAGATGGAGGGGGAGGACATGAATAAGGATGTGTCGGAGGAGGAGGATGGGGATCTTGGAAAGGAGAGTAACTAGCACTGGGTTTGGTTGTTTTTTCTTTTTCCTTTTTATGTTGTTTGTTACTATGAACTAGTTAACCTATGGGGTTTTACATTATATGCTTATGACGATATGTGGGACTGATAGTAGTGATTTTTTAAAGTGTTGTTGGTATACTTTTCAGTTTTTTCCCCTCCTAGTTTTCGGACTGATGGTAAAGTTAATTTGGCTATGGACATATATATTTTTTGAAGTTTAACATTGGTATCGATTAGATGACTGGGAGGTAACTTCCGACTGACCTTTTAATGTTTTTGTACTTTGGGGTTAGCCCTCGTCTTTTTGGCTGCCATCTAATTCTTCAAAAATATATATGTTTTTAGAAACTTGTTTCTTTGATTTGAATTTTTTTTTTGTATATAACTAATTTATAATTATTAGTTATTTATTTAGAATTTGTTATATGTTATTAACTATTATTATTATTATTTTCTAATTTATAAGACATTTAAATTTTAAATGATCTTTAAATTATTTGAAAACAAAACAATTGACAATAATTTTTTTGTTATTTTCAATTACAAAATGTGAAGATCAAATACCGAAATTTTCAAAAAAAAAAAATGATATTTTAGTTTTTTTGAAAATTAGCCTCGTCCCACATAAATCTGCTTTGAAACTGTGCATGCATTTTAAACTTGGTAGATTACTTCGAGAACTTTCTAAGAAAAGTTTTTGTTATTTTATGATTACCAAAATCTAATTACGCTTTTCCCGCATGATTGCTTTGGTGTACATCCGTTAATATGACAAGAATTTAATCCATTTTTAGATTTCGGTCAGAGGCGAACGAGACGGTACTAAATGTGGCAATTGCTATTTCGCCAACCAGCCTAAACCCTTAACTCTAGTTACTGTTGGTAACTGACGTGAACGTGTAGTTTACATGCCGTATATGTTACCTTGTCAGAATTTCTATGTTAATATGTTTCTGTTTTGATTGTAATTTCTTTTTTGTTGATAGCTTTGAAGACAATTTTAATTATTCCAGTTTGTTATAAATGTGTACATTCTCCTCCGCTCTCAAGATTTCGCTACAGAAATTTAAGCGTTCTTCACAAGTTGGTTCTATACTGCTGAGGACGCACTATAACTCTTTATCACTCCTGCAATCACCAGCATCTGTAGGGAAACAATTTCAGTTGTTCTAGTCTATTAGGAATAATTCCATACTTTTCAGCTGTAGATATTTACCCATTGCAACAATATGGCTAGGGAAACAAATATCAGTTCTTTTACTGTTGACGAGTTCTGTCGTCACGTATTAGCAAGACTACCCTTTTCACCTGTCCGACTCTCACATCCCTGTCTCTGAGCAATTTTGAGATTACAGAAGTTCCTCGACAATCTGTGGCTTTCTCTGAACTTCACACGTGCAACCTTGAAAAAGTTGAGCTGTCCGCCGAAGTATTTGAAGTTCTTATAAACCTGAGCGGCCACCTTCAAAATTTGACGCTGTCCGAATGCGAATTGCCTTCATTTCTGAAATTAATTTCCTCCGGTCTCTGGAGCACCATTCAGAAAGTTTGAGAAGATCAGAAACATTACATCATAGTTTGGAGGATGTTTCGTATAGTCTACATCTACATCAAACGATTTCAAAGCTGAAAGTTGGATAGTTGTGTCCATTACGTCCTGCAATATAGAAAACTGTTTAGATAAGCTTCAAACTATTCTTAAAAGTCACAAGTAGAAGAAGAATTAAGGGTAGAAAAAAATATAAAGTCAACTTTAACACTTTTAGTCTAGAAATTAAGAAGATCAGTATGTGATCATATTTAAACCATTCGCTTTAATAATGCTACATAATTTTAATCCTATAAATAAGGTATAAGAGTTTAAGAAACAGTAAATTTCATAGAGTGGAAAGAAATAGCAGAAATTATCAGCATTATTTATAACATAAATACTTACACTTGTAGGAGACACCGCCAATAATGGAGAATGCACGCACAACTCCTCCAAATAAGGAAAGCATTGTATAACTTTGACATAAGCAAAATCTTCATCATCAGAACAGGTGATTTTCCTGATCGATTTCACTTTTGCAAAATGTTCCACAAGTTGAGTGTTAGTTTCCAAATAGAGATATTTAGGTAAACAGAAGCTCATAATTATCTTACTGGGCAAACTGCAATCAATAATTCTAATGCTTTCTAAGAGTGGACAATTCGCATCCAATGAAGAGAGACTGCTACGCAGTCCAACAATAATTTGAAATCGTTTGATGTGGATGTAGACTATACGAAACATCCTCCAAACTATGATGTAATGTTTCTGATCTTCTCAAACTTTCTGAATGGTGCTCCACTGCTAGAAGCAATGAAAATAAACATAGATTACAGCTCAAGGACATCTGATTCTAAGCGTTTTGATATGGCTCTTCAAAGTTTCAGAAGAGATTTCGGAAATATAAAAGTATCAGTGTCAAGGAGAATAGAGAGTTAATGTAGAAGCTGAAGAAATTCAGGACCATTTGTAAGAATGTCATTCTCAATGTTTTCTTTGACTACTTAAGTGTGCTGGTTTGGATTCGTTCGAGTGCTAAAATTGGTTAGCATTTTATACAGAATTTTGTTTTCTTACGAAACTTCCATATCAATGACAGATTGTGATAGTATTACTTTATACATATTAAGAAACAATTCTTCACATTTTACAAATTTTACTTGAGGTTATACCAGTTTTCAAATTGTTTTTTTTAATTTTTAATTATTAGGTTTTGAAATTGTTATTTCGATTAAATTAATATAAATGTTTTTTTTTTTGGGAAAGTTTGATTTAATAGATTAACTGGTTAACTATAAATGGGACGTTATAAATTGTTAGAGATTTGAATAGTAATTTTTAACTAAGAATAGATTTAGTTTAAATTGTTTAAAATTATTATCAAGAGTAGGTCTAATAAAATAAATTGAAAATTTGAAGGATGAAGAACACTCTTTTACCTTTCCATAAACAACTACTGTCCAAAGAGTATGATACAATGGCAGAAGATCAAGATCGCTGTTCATTATTATGTTTTAAAAACAATCATATAACTAATTGATTATTCACAATTATATATACACTTCCAGTTTTTTTCCAATTGTTTTTATAAGTAAACTGTAATCTAATGATAAACTGAATCAATTGATCTATCTAAAGACTTGTAAAATTTTCGACCAACAGCTCCAATCTTCCAATCTTTAACTTCCATATTTGTATGTTTAAAACGTTATTTGAAAGAATGTGGCCTATGTTTAATTCAGACAGTAGTCAAACAAGTTGTGTTAAGTTGGTGGCATTGGTAAATTGTCTTAGAACTCACTTCACTCCCTTTTATAGAAACCATGACTTTCATAGCTTCATCAAGTGGTAAATTGTCCTAGAAATGGCCTCCCTTAGAAACCATTGACTTTTATAGCTTCATTAAGTGAAGAGGCTTTTTAGGGGAACCATCAATAGATTCCATGTAAATATTTGACCATTTTTTGATGAATAGTGTCCTTTCTTATTAATAAAATATATTCAGATTATAATTTATTTAAAAGGGGTTGGGGGATACAAGATCACTTTGTGAATGCGTTCACATGTTCAAAGCCAGACTAAAAACATGGCCACATCTGGAAACTATTCATTTAAAAAAAAGCAGTGCCAGCTGAGGGTGGCAGATCATCTTTGTCTTGAAAACAACCATCATCAGCAGCAACAGTAATAGTGGCAACCTCCGCATTTTTAACCTCTAGCTATAGGGGAGAGATCGCTAGGTCTAGGCAAGGCCACTTCCTAGAATGCACATGATGAGTACCAGGAGGAGAAGCCACCAGAACCACCACGGGATGGGGAAGCTAAGTAACACCTCCATTTTCCATCACCACCATTGGGAGAGGACTGCGGGGTGAACGAGTGGTGATCGAAGGAGTGGAGCTGAGGACGGCGGCCACAAGGCATCAAGGTCTCCACTGAGGCATTACGAGGAACTTTGGTAACAGTGCATAGAGCAATGATGTAGTTGCTGGTGAGCTACCTTGAGTGCAACTTTGTTAGCTTGCACCTAAATCTACATAATTATCTTATTATAAATGCATGCTTTAGTGTACATAGCAATGTTAACATCCAAAAAATTGTGTGTGAAAAGTACAACATTCTTATCTTTCCATCTAGAAAAATATGGGAAAACTTCTAAGGAAATCTAGGAGAGTCACCCAATAAAATCATATCTAGAAAAATCATGAATCCTATCCAAAAGGAGCATCTGGGATTAGGAACCAATGTGTTTGAGCCTTGGAAGGCTAAGAACCAAGAAAAAAGTGCAATCTTGGGTTTAGTTATAGCATTCCATATGGTCTCAAAGCATCTTCTCCATTGAGAAAGAGAAGATTACCATCTGTGGTTTAGTGTATCCACCATCGAAATATGAGGGGAAAGCCATCTGTAGCCCAAACTTGGCTTGTAATTACAAAAAGGAGTGGTAGAATACCACTTCCAATCAAGCCACCAAGGGTGAACAGACTGAACTAAGTGAACAGGGATGGAAGAAAGCAGAATTAGGGCTATTTCAGGAGATGAAGCTTGCAAGATTCTAGTTTGACACTACATTTCTTTTGGCTTTTTTGTCAACAGGCTTCAAAGGGTTTCCAAACCATTCTCATCATGCGTGAGCCCATGGTCATTCAAGACTCCTGGAAAGCGTAGGAGGCTATTTGACCATTTTGAATAAATTAGCTCAACAATTAAAACGTTTTGAAAACAAGAGCTCTATAGAGGTAGAGTTCCACCTAATGTCAAGAGTAAGTAAAGATATTTTATAATGAAATGAGTTTTTAATCATGATACATTAGAAATTGTACCATAAAAAAGGATAAGCTATTGTTAAAGTAATTATAAAAATCTAATTATTCTTGATATTTCAAATAACTATAGGCTCATTTAGATATAATAGCATAAATCTATAAAATATTTTTATAAATATAAATATAAATATAGAAATGTGTAGATATAAATATGTATCAATATTTTTAAACTTTGATTATTAAAAAATAATTAATTAAAAATAAATTTTAAAGAAATATTAAAATTTTATTCAATTATTTATTGTTTGCATATTTCTTATTATTATTTTTTCAAATCAAATTATCCAACATTTTAAAATTGTAAAGTGAAGAAGATATTTTAAAAACATTAGAAATCTATAAAGATTTTTTTAGTTTTACTTATTTCTTATTGGTTGTATAATACATTTTTGAGTCTTTCAATGGAAAATTAAAAAACCACTAGAAAAAATATGAATAGCCAATGACAAAAGAGATATATTTGAAAAAAAAAATCAAAATTCAAATAAAAATAGAACCAAACATTACAATTGTGGTTTAATATTGTGAAGTGTAAGAAAATAAATTGTAAGAATATGAAGTGAAAACATAAGTCTCTGCCTATATAGACAGGAGTAATAGACAACCAAGTACAAGTTTCAACATAATAAATAAATTATGTTTAAATAGGCGAATGATAGAACTTTTAAATTGTTGTCATATAGTGGAGAAATTGATAGTGGACCGTAATCTAGTGGAAGCTTATACTCTTAGAATTTCTTGTATAGATAATTTTAATCGGGTTCGTGTTTCAATGTTATTCTAATTTTATAGATAATAGATGGTAAATAGTATGGTTATGACTAGGATTAAGATTAAGGTTTAATGTGAGAATTATAATTAATATATCATTTAATCTTAACATTTAAGGTAGGATTAATAATATGGAAATAGTAATAGTTAGTATATATGCTTATTAGATTAAGAGTAGTATAACTTTAATCTTAAAAGTATTAAGATTAATGTTTACTTATTTTTATCATTAAAGTTATTATTAGCATTAGTGATACTTTTGGAAATTACAATTATTCTAAGATAACTACAATAATTAGATCACTACTACAACCAAGAGTTGTATGCAGTTTGAGTCCTTGTCTTAGGGAGGGGCATAGGAGAAAGAGGAGTAGGAAGATGAGAAAAGAGTAGTTTTATTTCAAAAAAAGTAGTTTTATCCCAATAATTCAATCATGACCAATCTACCTATAATTGTACATACAATTAAAGATAAAAATCTTTTCAATATTAGATTTTTGAAGATTATTGTAATGCTAATAATACTTCCACAATTTAACTGTGGATGTTTTCCAATATATGCCCACTAAAATAAATGAAACTAGAACATCCCACTTCAGTTATCTTTTGATGGATGTTCATAGCCTAAGTTACAAAGCTTCCATTCTAATATCAGCTTCCAAACAAGGAGTAGTAAGAACATAGTTCAAAACCCACAAGCATACATTAAACAACACAAGAAAAATTCTAAGGATAAAGCTAGTGTATTAGATTAAGGTAAGACTAATACCATTAACATAATCTAGAAACTATTACAACCATAACAAAAACATAAGGTTGGGTTCAAAAATTTTCTTTCATATTTTAAAATTTTAATTAGGTTCGTTATGACAAAGTCTTAACTTAAGACTTATTAGTGACCGTTAATTCACAAACAATAGATTGGTAAACAATGTGGTAAACCTCTTCAAGAAGATTTGGGGTTCTTGGGTATGTATAAATATGAATTTTCATTTCTAGAACCTTATGTGAAATATAGATATGGAAATGTACACCTAAGAACTTTTTAAAAAAAAATTGAAAATTGACCTAAAATTCTTTATTCTAGAGCCTTATGAAAATACAATTGAATTTAGACCAAGGATAACACCGATTTAAAAATAAATAAATAAAGTGTAAATTTAATTGAAATTCATATCCTAAATTCTTTCATTGACATAACTTCTACCCTCTTAATAGAAGGTAGAGAAATCAGAGGAGGGTGGGAAAATGAAGGTAGCTTTATGCCTCATTATAGCAATTAAATACTTTCATTCAATGGAGATATCTTTTAACAAACACTTGGGTTATGCATGGGATAGATTAGTTCATATTATATTTCATTTATGGAATTGAACTATTAAAATGAATTTCCAATATGAAAACTAGTACTAATAATTTATCTAATTTTTTATTATTTAGTGTAGATATCATTGCTCTTCCAACTACGAAAAAATCCATCTTCACTTGCTTGATGTATTGAACAATGAGTCTATATATGAAAATAAGGAAAAACAAAACATAGGAAAATACCACCCATCTATTTTCTAGATTCCAAATATTACTTTTGCCCACTTGAATTGAAGTTGTACAGAACTACAATAGGGAAATAAACAACCTCTCCCAAGATGTAATAAAATACATTTCATTTTTATGCTTCAAACTTAGCTAGGGAATGATATGCAAAAGAAAAATATATGTGGCTAAGCATGAGGACTACAATAATATCACATAATCCACATCTGGGGAGAATATAGAAAGCATTAGAATTAGTGAGAAACTTATATTCAAATGCCCAATAAACAAAGATATTGTGGATGCAATCATAGAGAGTTTCTAGCAAGTAAATCTACTTGAATTTTTAGGATTCCACATGGCATGCATTAACTCCTTGCAAGGCATAACATTAAAATCATGTTACAAAACAAGGTTCAATGAGCGCAAGGGCTACGCAAATGGAGCTTGAAAGTATACTAGGTTTCATTAGTTCAATAGTGATCTGAGTAAAACATGTAAAACAACCAAAAAAAAATTGAGAGTCAAAAGCAATATCTAAGAAGCAACATAAGGCAAATAAGTGATGAATAACTTACACTTTAACTATATGGCCCCCAAAATTGTAAAGATTATTTGTGGCTTTAGTAAAAAAAATACCTAGTTTGTTTAGTGCAGAGTGTTTCACAACTTTTAGCTATTTAATTGGAACATTGTTAGATATTTTAATGTGGCCTATGATTATAAAATTTCAAATTTCATGTATAGGAAATCTTTGGAAACTTAAAGTTGTAGTAAACTAGAATTTCAGTATCTATACTTCTCTATGAACAAGCTATGCAAATGTTATGTACGATGTCATGTATATAGTACTTCCAAGTTGAATAAATGACCAAAATTGATAGTTCCAGAATGTTCGAATTAAGATAATGGTTGAACAACAAGATCCATAGATGTATCTTGAGGTTCTCTTGTCTATTTTATCATTTATATAATAGATGTCACTATAATCAAAGGCAGCCTTGACATGAATACAAAAAAAAAACAAGAAAGAAAACTAGAAAAGAAAATAATTAAATTAAGGAATACCTAGCACAAGCTATGAGCTATATGAAAGATCTAAAGAGAATAAATTTATAGTTAAATGAAATGCCAAGGGATTTCCAATAATCTCCTAATAGTCCATCTAAAACCTCAAACCACTAGAAAGGACACAATAACATAAATAAATTTGTGTGACATTGCAGTAGAGTGTTGTACTAACATGAGTGCAAAAATTAGATTGCAAAAATGTGTAACATCTCCTTCAGTTTCTAATTAGTCTGCTATTCATGTACACACAATGTAATTGCACCAAAGAGAGCAGGGCAATAAAACTTGTAGCGATTCACAATAAAATGATCAAGCAGTTTTGATCCTTTTTCACTTAGTATCTCTCTCTTGCATCAAGCCAAATTTTTGGGCCAATAATATATGATTGATACCAATATATGTAGATGAAATATAATGTTTTATATAAATAGATTCTATATGCTTAATATATCTATGTTCTCTAAATGGACTTATCCATAAATGCAATATTCATTCAATATTGTATTGACACATATATGCTTTAGTAATGGGAAATGGACTATGCACTATTTTTTCAATGAAAATTTGACTTAACAATAAATACAATATCGTATATACGTAATTAGTGTAGAAATAATGTCAAAATCCCAGTGTTAACTTCAACTATATAACAATGACCTATATTTCACAAGCAAACTGGTTCGGATAATTAGCAAAAAAATCCTTTGATCTCTAGAAATTTAGCCTTATTTTATAAAAATATATTAAATAGATTGCTAGCTAATCTAAGGCTTTGATTCAAAAAAAAATTAGACTATAATTTCTAGGCATATTGATTAACATATATAAAATATCTACATGGCAAGAACCCCTCCAATACCAATGGTGGACATAATAAAATTGTAAGGGGTTTTCATTTTGTATCACATAAGCTGATAATATTCTAATGAATTATACCAAATATCAACATTTGTTAAAATAGAGACAACCTATGGGGCTAATATTCTTGTAGCATTAGGTTAAATGAGTGGTCTCTCAACCCAGGAATTTGTTTGTCTAAATCTTATTATAAAATAAAAGAACCAACAATTATGACTCCATAGCTGAATTCCTACCTTGGATTGGATGTAATTTTCTCTACATATGGCTTCAAAGAAATCATATTTTATAATTTTTCTTTCATATGCACAATGGAAAATTATGTTTTAAAACTAGAGCTTTAATTAAATTTGTACTCTTGTATCTTAGCACAAAAGTAAAATTAAAATGGAAAGAACAAAACAATACCATCCTAGAGAACATTAAATTTTTTTCATTATTCATTTTTCGCTTCCTCTCAAATGAGATTTCAGAGACAAACATAAATGTGAAAAAATCAACATTTTAGTCATCACAATCCATACCCTTTCTATCTTTTGCAGAGAAAAAGACTCTCAGAGAATAATGTTATATATACATTTCTAGTTACAATAGGTAACACAAAATTTGTTCTATTTTAGTAGTGTTAGCATTTCCAAAAATTAAAGGCCAACACCCTCAAAGGCAATAAGTCTTCCAACAAAAAATAGAGATTGTAATTTTTTGAAACTACTAAATAAATAAATAAATTCAAAATATCCCTATATGAACAACCAAATAGCAATCTAGTACTATGTGTTAGAATCAAGTTATAAATTAATAGTACAATTAAATGCTATGTAGACATGGCCAAATCTATTTCAAACTTATAGAAATTTGAAATATTTAACCACAGCTAGCTAAGGTCTTCTACAATAATAGAGCGATTAGATGTGAATGTTTTAAAATGTCTCTTCATTTGAACAAATCGTTATCACACAAATTTAAGCACCCATTATTTCATTTACTTCCACAACAATACATGCAAAAAAATCTTATTTACATACTCTCTTCCTCTATAGCTATGTGTAGACCTATTTGAAAAAGTTAATAAAAAATCTCATTTCATGCAAAAAGGAGAATACATTCTTGCGACTTAGCTCTCTTAGAAAATGCTTGTTGCAATGCTAGATAATTTTTGTAATATTTCAATTAGAAAAAGAAAAAACCACCCAGAATAATAGTTGGAGCTAATAGGGAAAAAGTAATATGAAATTAATGTAATGCTAGAAAGAGAAATCAAAAACTTTAGTCTCCTGCCTTATGGTAGGGACTAATACGGGTGGTTAAAGATAATTGTCACTAAGAAAATCGTATTAATTTGAGATCGTAAAATAGTTCTCTATTATGTTAAATGATTTTTCTAGGACACTTCTTATATATATAATCTCTCAAAGATAATATAAAACACATGCCACATAATGGCATGTACTTGTCATTAGAACGCTTTGTAATAGAAATGGTCATTAAATATAACAAGTGCCACATAGTGGCTTGTATTTTCCTTTGAGAAATAATTGTAGATTATATTATGTATCTAAATAAATTTTTATTTATAAAATTCATTTATATTATAATAAAAATGATAAATATTTTAGAGTATATAATTATAATATATTATGATATTGTGAAAAATATAAAAATATATTGTTAATAGATTTAACAAATTAGAAGTCACACCATTAACATATACATTGTACATTTATTGATTGTAGGATATTACATAACCAGTGTTAATATACATCAAAATAATTATTCATGTGATGCTACATCACAATATACAATAAATCATACGAACTCTCTAGCTATAGGAACATGAAGCAATGAAAGACTCAATAAATCATGAGTAAAATATTCTCCACCCAACTACACATAACAAACGTGTATTACATTATATATTGAGAAAGTCATGTCAAAATTTAATTGAAAATATTCTTAAAGAAAAAAAAACACCCATCATACTTTATACATAAACATATGGTACTTAATAGTTAAACCAATGTCATATAATTTCTATTGAATTACATTGAGCATTTACTTGGCCCTTTTTTCCAACAAAAAAACATATATGACATACAATCTTGAAGGGATGCAAATGAGTCTCAGTTCTTTGTTCCTAGACTACATAAAGCTATAGATTACTAAGACAAGAGACAAGAATCAAAATGAAACTAAAGAAATTCTTGCTCATTTGTATTCATTTCTTTGAAATAGTATATTCAAATGCATGAAATCAAAACATGAAAAATACCTAATAGATACGAACTTTCTATATTATCTTCACTACTGAGATCATACAAGAGAAAATACACTGAAGAATAATGGTGGAATCATAGTTCTAGATCCAACAAAGTAATCTCATACTAAAAATTACCAACCAACAATGATCTCATGGTGAAAAATTGGAACCCCAAATGGTATCATGGCAATGAATCTTTTTCTCTCCAAAATTGGAACAAATGGGTTTCACAGTTAGAATCTAGAACCTCTACAAAGAATGAGAAAGAGAATGATATAGAGAAGAGTGAATTCTCAGATTTGTTGTGCATTTGACATGTGTCCACTTGAAAAACATCTCCTATAAGTGACAAAGCATCTCTCTAATCTCTTTGTGCAACTTGTAAATCAAATCCTTTATCCTTTGGCCTCCCAAAAGCATAAAGTATCTCAAATACTTGATGGAAAAATATCCACTTTTCATGCCAGATTTGAAAGTAAAGGTAGAAGCAAAAATTAGTTAAATGATCTCAATAGGCAAGATAAACTTTTCAAAATCATTTTTCTCCACATTTAGACTTGAACAAGCCTTTTTATTTGCCTCCTAACCAATTTTGATGATCAATGATGAATTTTGCATGTTCTACTGTAAGTGTCCCAAAAAGCATAAATCTTCTTATAGAGAAAACAAGTGAATACTATGCAAAATCTGACCTCATATTTGGAAAATTCATTTCCTCCTAGTTCCAATGGTATATTAAAGTGCCTATTTTGGACCAAAATTGAGCTTCTGGTAGCATTTGAAAATTTAGAATCCCAACCATGTGCAGAGTGATTAAAAGATTTGAATTTGAAAAATTTATAGGTTTCTATAATTTGCACTATAGAAATTAGTATTTAAAAAAAAAACCAATTTACTCAAACTGAATGCTCAAAAACATATTTATTATTTTAAAATCTTACCTTACCGTCCTTGCGACATTCATGTGATACCACATGTCAAATATTGATAGGCTAAAATACCACATTTCAGTCGATGATACATTGACTATACTAGGTAGGTCCCACAAATACTTGTCAATTTTTTGGATATTCCAACAAGTTGCCATGTCGCTTGGTGAAAAATCCTCCCATTTTCAGGTGGCAACATGGTGACCACCAGATTCTAGCAAAATTTCTTGATGAACTCCATCCTTGACCACCATGTTAGTACCACCTTAGCACACGATTATTGCCATGCCACCTCCACAAATCATCACTGCCTGGCCAGTCACTATGGTTATCTATCATGTATCTTAGGTTGGCAACATAGCGATGAACACCCAATCATCCACATGGCAAAGTCTCATTCCTCAAATTCCATGTCATCTACTCGATTTACATGCTTGGGTCCAGTAATTATCTGATGTCATCACATTTGTTTGCGAGTTCAAGTCTTCAAAATTTTGGTCTTCGTCCAGCCAGGCACAAGCCCCACAACATGTTTCGTCACATCCACAAAAGAATAATGTCTTTAAGACATCTTATATGATATGTCTTATTGCATTTAAACACATAAAATATCTACACCACTACCAATGTGGGACAAAAAGAAAAAATCTTCTTCTCCATTTCTCATCACCTAACAGGGCTTTCCCACTACTTCTCAGGACCTACATTCACCTGAGGCAAGTGTGTCATCCATTACTTTTATATAGAACCTCACACCAACCAATTTCCTATTACGCATCGACTTAAAAAACCCTACGACCTCTTCATGTTCATCTTTCCAATGTTTAGGAATAGGCCTGAGTCCATGATCATTGAAACTCTTCCTCTTGAGCACATGGCCTACTATTTGAGTTTTGCTCTAGCTATGGAGCCTTGGTGTCCCTCCTACACTGTTTTCATAGACTACTCTTTGTCTTCTTGTTAAGAGTATGGGCTTCTATTGTTTTCTTCTACATGACATGTCTTCCTCATTCTTGCCGAGGATGTGTTGATCTTCCCTTTTGCTTATTGGTTCCTCTTTGGTTGGTGTGTTTGCCAATGTCACCTCTTCCTATGTGAGTTTTCACTCCCTATATGTTCACTTGATGGACACCACTTCTTCTTTACTTTTCAACCATAGTCTCCAATTATTCCTTCTATTCACATGCTTCCTCCTTCTGGAACAATACCTTCCTACCTTTGGGTTTCTTGAAATTTTGCTGCCTCTTGCAACTTCCCTCCAATTTGTGTGTTCCTCTTTTTTTGGCATGAGGCTCCTTCACTTCTTAAAGAGTTGTGACCTCTCTTTCACTATGTCACCTTCCTTCATCTAGCAACTATGTTGCCCTATTCTTATTCTTGTGTGGTCTCCTCTGAAAGACACCTCCTCTTCATAGCATGTAAGAGTTCCAATCAAATGTAACCCAACAAATCTTCCCTTCTAATTGTATCTTGCATGCTTTCTAACAAATCTAATAGTTGTTGTTTTTTTATCTAAACCATCTATAGACCAAATACTTTCGATGGGGCCAACATGTAGATCCTCTTGTTGATATACTTTATTAGAAACAATAGACTTGATCCCTTCAATCACCTGACATGCTTCATAAAAAGAGAGTTGCAATCCTATGCTCTCATCCACAAAGACTACTCCAAATTAAAAGATATGAAGAATATTGTCATTGCTAGCATCTAATTCTCTTTGTGCTTCTACTACTCTAATAAGTCATCTTCCCAATGGTTTTAATAAAAATGATCAAGCTGGTAATATATAAATTGGAGCCTTCATATGTTTTTCAACATTTAAGACTATAGATCAATATTTGGGAATTAAATCATTTTGAATATAGGCCAGCTTGTTGAGTTGATAATTCTCTAGAATGCATTCAATCTCATATCTATGCAAAATTTCAACCACACTCCAAGAAGAAAGGAGACCACCAACTCCAATAGGAATCAAGATAACACCAACCAATGTCAATATTGTTATGATCCATCAAGGAGTCAAAATAGGCCTGTAGGTAGAAAGTTCTTATTGTGTGAACTTATAATTGAAATTCTTATAGAAATTGGAATTTTTTTTATGCCTCTTCCCTTCAAAATTCACTTCCATGGCAAGATTCATGAAATCAGAGAGTCATTGCTACTAAAACTTTGTCAAACCCATCACTTTTTATCAATCAAGTGAGATTTAGTCGACCCCCAAAAAGTAGGTGTGGCTAAATTTTTTTCATTTTCGAACAACTGATTCCTCAAATTAATCCATATAACATCTGATAGAAATTTCAAACAAATTCGAGCACTTCTCTATCATTAATAACTTATTTTATCACTTTCTTGCCACTTGGTGACCTTGTGCCAGGAGGTCCTTTGACTGGCTTTAAAAAATTGACACTAACACCTAACTAGGCTCTGAAATTAGACAAGTTCATTCTTTGTTCCACATGCTTGTACCTTGTTAAATCTTGTTTCATGAAGAATTCTTAGTCAAAAGATATTGATTGTCAAAGTTACCCTTTTAGAACTACCTGCAAGAAAACATCTCAAAAAACCATAAAATGCTTTCTAATTTGGCTTCAAAAACTATGTAAACTTATAGTTGGAAAAACAAAACCTAGGATTTTGGTTCACTATCATGAGAAAAATATGAATCTATGATTTGGGTTCATGATGAACAATAACAGGCAAATGGCAAGTGGTCAAAGTGGGCTACTCAGAATTTGTAAATTGGAAACACTAGTAGAAAAGTGGTTTTTGCAATTGGAATAGACCAGGAAAAATGCTCAGGTGGATTTGTCAAGATCTGAAAGTGGCACACTTAAAGTATTTTGAGAGGACAACATAATGATACAATCCATTTGACTACACCTATCACAGATTTGGAGTTATGAAATCACGAATAGGGGTATCGACCAATCTGCACTTACTGACACTAGTAAAAAGTTACAAATTACATTTGGAATCATGTTCAAAAGCTAACCAAACAGATTTGCCATAGGTTCTAAATTGAAACATAGAAAGTCTTTGACCTCTAAAATGCAACGCAAAAGGAATTTTCTCAACTCAGTCAACTGGATCAAAATTATAACAAGTCAAATAGGGTCTTCTAAAATTCTAAACAATTTGCATCAGCATGCCATCAATAAATGACTGACTATGGGGAATTCAAAACCTACTCAAATGGATTCAAAATGACTCAAAATATAAAACATAGGTTCTCTGGTATAGAAACTAAAGACTTCTAAAGTGGTGAGTCATGAAACATTACTGGGTGCAAGATATTCACATGCAAACATGGCCTCTTGTTGTTGTTTGACACTTGGGCAAAAAAGTAGAATTGGAAATTGCTCAAAATGAAACTTCACGGAATGGCTTGGAATGGAAATTTATTTTCATGGGACACATAGATGCACTAAATGCAAGGTGTTAGAAATGTAAAACACCTCTTGGGGCTGAAAAATATAGTCGGGTACATATGCATCAAAAGGCGTTTATAAGATTTGATTTTTTAATAGTACTCAAAATCAGGGCTTCAATTTTGAGTCCCAATAGTGATTTTGTCCAGGAATGCATGTCCCTTGTGGTCATGGCAAGGATTTGGATCTCTAGAATAAGAAGACCACACACCTGATAGAAACACTTCTCTCAAATAGCTTTATTGAAAGCAAAAGACAACTAATCCTATTATGTATACATGATGGCCTCGGGCCACAAAACTTCAACAATTTTTTTTACCTCTATCATAAATATAATTTTCATCTGAACTTTTATGAGGTAAGCTATAAATAGTTCTTCTATCACTTTTACCAATTAGATTAGCATCTTGAAATAGGTCACTTGGCAAAATGGAGTCTACACCTTCACTTTCATAATGCATATAAAAACTAGATTCACTTTCTTCAACAAATTGCTTATTATGAAAGTTCTAATCAGCATGCTCACAAATATCTAACTCAAACTAAGATACTTCTTCACTTAATGAATATTGCATGCTATCAGTCTTGAATATGAAAGCTTCATACTCAACTTAGGGAAATAAATCACACAAACCTTGAAATTGTGTATCCTTATGCATAACTAGATGATATTTAGATGAGCAATTAGATTTATATTCACAAATATCATCAATGTTAGAATCTAAAACTAATCCAAGATCTTCAAATGTTTCCTTGATATCACCAAATGGATTAGTTGTCACTTTAAAATATTCATCATAAAACTTAGTACAAGGTGCATGTTGATCTTCAATAACAACTTCATCAAACAACTTCTTATCCACATCATGAGATTCAACATCATAATCATTTTGACGGTCATATTTGAAGGAAGAACAATCTAATCTCTTATATTATTAGGATAATGTATCATCATTAAACTTATCCTCAATCAAATTTGAACATTCCATGTCTTCTTCAAACAATGGATTGATAACCCGATGTAATGATCCTCTTTGAACATTTTGACAAAAGATGGGCTGATCATCATCAAAATCTTCATCATATAAAGTGTTAGTATGCACTTTAAACTCACTACCCATTTGATCTTCATGGAGGCTCTTAGCATATGAAGAAAAATCAAAACTATATGAAGACTCACTTTTTATTTCTTCTACTGAGCATTTAGTATCCATGATTTCATTCTCTTCATTATCTTGTTTAGGATAACCATCATAGATAGACCATGATTCATTCCTAAACCCCTCACTACATGTTGCAACTTTATTTTCTAATCTAAGAACACTTGAGAACACTTCATTGAAATTTTCGTATTCAAATTCATTAGCTTCAATTGGATTCACCATTTTCTTATCTTCATACATGGAGGACAAATCATTGTCAAATTATTCATTAACTAATTGATTTGTATGATGCAAAAATAGAGATGTGTTTTCTCTTTAAGATTTAGAAAAGGAATTCATACCTTTACTTGCATAAGAATACTTACTTCTGCCATTGCTTTCTTCTTCCAAATTTGCATCAAAGGCACATGAAGATGAACATGTACTATTATTGTCCTCTTCCTGACTTGAGAAAAAACTCTAATCATTATCTTCACATGATGCTTCCACATAATATATCAGATTAGCAACTTCACCTTCATCACTTGATGCATAACTTTCAGCTTCTTTGTTCTCATACTAAGATGAATACCTTTCCACTTCATGACTAGTTATGTTTCGAACACAAAGAAAATCATCAATAGGAGAAGGACTAAACTTACATCTTGTATGTACAACTCATCAAGTGAACTAACTTTGTCATCTACTATTGTAATATTACAAACATGTGCATTCAATTCATCAAGGATAGACCGCAAATCCTCAATAGGAGAAAGAATGATTGAACTTACATCTTGTATGTACAACTCATCAAGTGAACTAACTCTATCATCTACTGTTGTAATATTACAAACATGTGCACTCAATTCATCAAGGACAGACTTGGCTCCTTTTTGCAATAAAGAGACTTCATGTTCACATGTTTTTAATTCTAAATTTTCAACTAGACTATTTACTACAGCAGGGGTACCTATTTTCTAATCTAAAAGTAAACACTCCTTTTGACACTAATTCTTCCTTTGAACCTTATCTTGACGAAAAACATTCCTAGAGAAATGACTCCTAATTCATCTATACTTTATGTTATTTTCAATCTCTATTACTGTCATGAATGCCTGATGCAAAGTCTTAGGTTCTTTATCTCTCAATAGCTAACTCATCTTCTTGTCAAATGTATCAAGAAAAACCACAAAACACACTTGATCATCTAGTTTACAACCTTCACAAATATGATATTTAATTCGGGAATTAATTCATCACTCTTGATGTGGATCTTCAAGAACTTATCAAAATAACTAGAGATGCTTACTCTTTCCTTGAATTGCTTCATGAAGGCTTTAAGTAATTGATCCCAGGATGAAATTGAACATGGTGGCAGAAAGGAGAACCAATCCCTAGCATCACCTTCTACAATTTGAACAAACAACTTTATATGTATGTCTTCTTGAGAAATTTTAAAATCACCAATCAAATCGTTGAACAACTGAACATAATGATTGGCTGAATTTTCATGTTTCCCACTAAACTTAGGTAAATACTTTTTCAAATCATAGGGCATAGTATTTAGGAAACCATGAGTGCCATTAAAATTTAACATGTATCTTTTGGTATAAATAGATCTATAATTTTTATCCATAAACTCCATACCAAGTGAAGGGAAATTTGACATTTCTAGCAAATTTTAAAATCATTCACCATAATTAATTTTAGAATTTACTTGTAGAAAATCTAAATTTCTTTCTATCAATGCAAACTTCAAGCATACTTCAAAATATGAAAACACTTGCTGAATCTATTCTTCACAAAGTATGCTAAGATAAATCAAACCATTCTCCTACTTAGTGCTGGAAATACCACTTGATGGAGAAACTTTTGTAGAACTTACTTTCATGGAAAAGAAGTCTCATGAAACTAGAAAAATACCTTGGTTGTTGAAGGCTGAAAGCATTGATTTACTGATTCGCATAGGTACTAATTTCAATTCTTCACACCACTAATTAGATCCTTCTAGAGCTACCATTTCCTTGAGGAGAACCAAATGAAATCAAATATTGTGACTCATTTTAGCATTCAAATTTGTTATGACAATAGATCAAAAAATGCTTTAAAACTCATCAATCAAGAACTTACATATCTCTCTTCTTGCTTAAAACATAACATAACTTTCAGATTTGCATAATTCAGTTGAAAGGTCCTGAAAACAATTTATATATAACTAATCTTCACTAGTAAATAAATCTTTTAGAGAGTCACCACTCACAACCATGAGAAATATTTACAACATAATTCATAGCATGACAAATCTGAACTAAATTTTCAACTTGTGGAACTTTCCAAATCGTCAAACACTTAGAAGAGAGGAACCAATTTTAAACAATTTTGAGTCTAAATTTGCAATAGCACTTTGAAAACCAAACTAAATGAATTGATTGAAAATAAAACTTAGTAGCAACACAATCTACACACAATCCTTGAAAGCTACTATTGTCCATGCATAAAGCTTAACTAGGGAACACAAAACCTTGCATACAAAATTGAATATGCAAAATATATCAGAGATTTCCAGCTCCATAATTTAGGTATTTAAAATCTTTCATCCCCAGTAGAGTTGCAATATTTTTTGTGACTTAGATGGACAAAACCATGCTGAAAAATAGGACTAAAATATTCAATTAACACCAAAGATCCTTGTCCTTTTAACAAGGTGTCTTGCCATCTTATCTCCCTAGAAAAGTCACCATTTTGTTGGTGTTTTGAAATGCTACAGGTTTCAAATTACCTCAATGAGAATAAGGTACATCTAGGGGCAGCTAACTCCCATCTTCAACATACCATTTTAGACACCAGGCCAACTATAAGGCTAGACCCTTCTTCTACTTCAGGCTCTACAAAACCTAGGTGGGTGGACCTTATATTCAATTATATGGTACCAATGCTAAAACATATTCCTTAATCTATTAATAGTAGATTTAGCCCTTATTTCTCCTACTGACTTATGTAATAACATAGATCTACAATAGCTAAATGCAAAACAATGTATGCCATAAGTTGAGTGAGGGCAACCTTTTCAACTATTCAAAATGAAAGTGAAAGGAATTTGATTAATGACGTTGATTTTAGAAAAACCCCAAATATTCAATACTGAGAACAAGTTCATCATGTAGCCAATCACTACCTTATCTATTGGGAAATTTCATGAATCAAATGCATACATACCTAGATATCAAATCTATCTGATCACTTTATGAATTAGGCATTAGCATTCATAAAGACCTCATTCTCATGAGATATCCTTCTCAAAATAACCAGCAACCCTATGAAAAAAATCAAGCATTTACTTGGCCCTTTGTTCCAACAACAAAACATATCTGACATACAACCTTAAAGGGATGCAAATGAGTCTCTGTGCTTTGTTCCTAGACTACATAAGATTGTAGATTGTTGAGATAGGAGACAAGAATTAGAATGAAACTAAAGAAATTCTTGCTCCTTTGTATTTATTTCTTTGAAATAATACATTCAAATGAATGAAAGTAAAACATGAAAAACACCTAATAGATATGAACTTTCTATATTATCTTCACTACTATTGTCATACAAGAGAAAATATGCTAAAGAATAATGGTGGAATCACAATTTTGGATCCAACAAAGTAGTCTCATACTGAAAATTACCAACCAACAATGGTCTCACGGTGAAAAAATGGTACCCCAAATGGTATCACAATAATGAATCCTTTTCTCTCCAAAATTAGAACAAATTGATTTCATAGTTAGAAACTGGAACCTCTACAAAGAATGAGAAAGAGAATGATATAGAAGAGAGTGAATTCGGATCTATTGTGCATTTAACATGTGTCCACTTCAAAAACATCTCCTAGATGTGACAAAGCATCTCTCTAATCTCTCTCTGCAACGGGTAAATCAAATCCTCTATCTTTTGGCCTCCCAAAAGCATAAAGTATCTCAAATACATGATGGAACAATAATAGCTTTTCATGCGAGATTTGAAGCTAAAGGCAGAAGCAAAAATTAGTTAAATGACCTCAATAGGCAAGATAAACTTTTCAAAATCATTTTCCTTCACATTCATATTTCAAGAAGCCTTTATATCTTCCTCCTAGCCAATTTTGATGATGAATGATGAATTATGTCTGTTCTGTTGAGAATGCCCTAGAAAACATAAATCTACTTATAGAACAAACTGGTAAATAGCTATGCAAAATCTGACCTCCTATTTGGAAAATTCATTTCCTCCTAGTTCTAATAGTATATTGAAGTGCCTATTTCAAACAAAAATTGAGCTTTTAGTAGGAATTTGAAGATTTAGACTCCAAACCATGTGCAGAGCAATTAAAAGATTTGAATTTGAAAAATTTACAAGTTTCTATAGTCTACAGTATTGAAATCACTATTTAAAACAAATGTTTCAATTTACTTAAACTAAATTCTCAAAAATATATTTATTATTTTAAAATCTTCCCTTAACCTCCTTAGGCCATTCATATCATACCACATATCTAATTTTGATAGGCTAAAATACCAAATCTCAGTCAATGGTACGTTTGCTGTACCAGGTAGGTCCCACAAATACTTACTAGTTTTTTGGATTTGTCGGTAGGTTGCCATGTTTCTTGGAATAAAATCTTCCCATTTTCTTGTGGTGACATGGCAACCACTAGATTCTAGTGACATTTCCCAGATAAATCCTTCTTTGACCACCACTTTAGTGCCACCTTAGTGCATGATCATTGCCATGTCACCTCCACATGTCATCACCACCTGGCTAGTTTTTATGTTGCTATGGTTATCCATTGTGCATCTTGGGTTGGTGACATAGTAGTGAACACCTGATCATCCACATTGTGACATCTCATTCCTTAGATTCCACATCATCTCGTCAATTTGCGTGCTTGTGTCTAGTCATTATTTGATGTCATCACATTTGTCTATTTGTTCAAGCATTCAAAATTTTCATCTTCGTCCAATTGGGCATGGACCCCACAATATGTGCGTTCACGTCCACAAAAGAGCAATTTCTTTAAGACATCTTATATGATATGTGTTATTACATTTAAACACATAAAATTCCCACCCGACCACCAGTGTGAGAAAAAATGAAAAAATGTTCTTCTCCATTTCTTATCGCCTGGTAGGGCTTTCCCACTACTTCTTTAGACTTGCATTCACCTGAGGCAAGTGTGTCATCCATTACTTTTATATACCTTGGGCAAGAACCTCATGCCAACCAATTTCCTATTACACAATGACTTTGAAAACCCTATGACCTCTTCGTGTTCACCTTTCCAATGTTTAGGAATAGGCCCAAGTCCATGATTGTTGAAACTCTTCCTCTCGAGTATGTGGACTGTTATTTGAGTTTTTCTCTAGCTATGAAGCCTTGGTGTCCCTCCTACCTTGCTATCATAGACTACTCTTTCTCTTCTTGTTATGAGTATGAGCCTCTACTCTTTTCTTCTACATGATGTATCTTCTTCATTCCTACCAAGATTGTGTTGATCTTCCCTTTTGCCTACTGGTTCCTCTTTGGTTGATGTGGTTGCCAAAGTTGCCTCTTCTTGCATGAGTTGTTCCTCTCTATATGCTCACTTGAAAAACACTGCTTCTTCTTTCCTTTTCAACCATAGTCTCCAAGTCTTCCTTCTATTCACACACTTCCTCCTTCTAGAGTGATACCTTCCTGCCTTTGGCTTTCTTTAAACTCTCACGCCTGCTATGATTTCCCTCCAATTCATGTGTTCCTCTATTTTTTGTGTGAGGCTCGTTCGCTTCTTAATGAGTTGCTGCCTTACTTTCACTATGCCACCTTTCTCCATCTAGCAACTGTGTTTCCCTATTCTTATTCTTACATGGTCTCCTCTAAAAGACACCTCCTCTTCAGATCATGTAAGACTTGCAATTGAATTTAACCTAGCAAATCTTCCCTTCTAATTGTATCTTGCACATTTTCTAACAAATCTAATGGTTCTTTATTGATCTGAACCATTTGTGGACCAAATAATTTTGATGGGGACAACATGTAGATGCTCTTGTTGATGTACTTTATCAAAAAATAATAGACTTGATCCCTTTAATCACTTGACATGCTTCACAAAAAGAGAGTTGCAATGTTGTGCTCTCATCCATAGAAACCACTCCAAATTGAAATATATGAAGAATATTGTCCTTGCTTGCATCTATGTCTCTTTGCACTACTACTACCCTAATAATTCATCTTGCTAGTGGTTTTAATAAAAATTATCAAGCTGGTAATATATAAATTGGAGCCTTCATATGTTTTTCAACCTTTAAGACTATAGAGCAATATTTGGGAATTGAATCATTTTTAATATAGGCCAACTTATTGAGTTGATAATTATTTGGAATGCATTCAGTCTCATATCCATGCATAATTTCAACCAGACTCTAAGAAGCAAGGAAAGCACCAACTCCAATAGGAATGAAGATAACACCAACCAACATCAATATTGTTATGATCTGTCAGGGAGTCAAAATAGGTTTGTAGCTAGGAAGTTCTTATTATGTAAACTTATAGTAATTGGAAACTATTTTATGCCCCTTCCCTTCAAAATTCACTTCCATGGAAAGATTCATAAAATTAGACAGTCACTACCACTGACACTTTGTCAAACCCATCTCCTCTTATCAATCAGGTGTGATTTAGCCGGTCCCTCAAAAGTGTGTCCAGCTAAATAAATTTTCATTTTCGAACAACTAATTCCTCAAATTGATCCATAGAACATCAGATACCAATTTGAATTTTTTTTTAGAACTTCTCTATAATTAATAACTCATTTTGTCACTTTCTTTCAACTTGTCAACTCTGTGATAGGACATCCTTTGATTGGCTTTAAAAAACTGTCACTAACACCTGACTAGGCTTTGAAATCAGACACAACGATTTTTTTTTCCACATACTTGAACCTTGTCAAATATTGTCTCATGAAAAATTCTCAGTCAAAAGATATTGACTGTCAAAGTTACCCTTTCAAAACTGCCTACAAGAAAACATGTCAGAAAACCATAAAATGCTTTTGGTTTTGGCTTCAAAAACTAGGTAAACTGGCACTTGGGAAAATGAAATCTAGGATGTTGGTTAACTATCATGTGTAAAATATGAATCTAGAATTTGGGCTCATGATGAATAATAGGATGAAAATGGTGAGCATTCAAATCGGGCTATTCTGAATTTGCAAAATAAAAACACTAGCAGAGAAGCCATTTTTGCAAATGGAATGGACCTAGAAAAATGTGTAGACATGTTTGTCAAGGTTTGAAAATTTGCACACTAAAGTATTTTTAGAGTACAAGATAATGGTAAATCCATTCAATCTCACCTATCACAGATTTTGAGTTATGACATCATGAACATGGGTACTGACCAATCCGCACTTACTGACTCCAGTAAAAAGTTACAAATTTCATTTGGAATCATGTTCAAAAACTAACCAAATGGATTTTTCATAGGCTCAAAATTGAAACATAGCAAGTCTCTGACCTCTAAAATGTAATGCAAAAGGAATTTTCTTGATTCAGTCAACTGGGTCAAAATTAAAACAAGTCAAATATGGCCTTCTAGAATTTTGAACAATTTGCATCAGCATAACATCAATAAATGACCAACTTTGGGGAATTCAAAACCCAGTCAAACGGATTCAAAACAACTCAAAATATGAAACATAGGCTCTTTGGTATGGACACTAAACACTCCTAAAGTGGTGAGTCATGAAACATTACTTAGTGTGAGATATTCACATGCAAACATGGCCTCCTATCATTTTTAGACACTTGGGTGAAAATGCAAAATTGGAAATTGCTCAAAATGAAACTTCACAGAATGGCTTGGAATGGAAATTTATTTTCATGGGACACATAGATGCACTAAATGCATGGTTTTAGAAACATAAAACACCTATTAGGGCTCAAAAATATAGCTGGGTACATATGCATCAAAAGGTGCTTATAGGACTTGATTTTTCAATGGTACTCAAAATCAGGACTTTGATTTTGAGTCCCAACATAATGAATCGATTTTTGCTAACACTTACAATTTCCTAGACATTGAATCTTTATAGTGAACTACTTAAAATCTCCTCTATAGTATATGTTTCCACAAATTCATATAGAATAAAAGTTCCTTGAATTAGCATAATATTTTTAATAAGACAACCAAAAAAATATAATTTTTAACATGTTGGAATTTTCGTAGTATGTCATAGGAGAAAGACTATTTGTAACTAGAAATGTCTTGATATTTTTTTAGCCAAACAAGAAAGAACTCATTCTTTATTTTTGTTTGATGGTCTAGAAAAAATGCATTATAAGAATGTAACATAAGTAATAAAATGACACTTCTCATGTGTGTGTGTGTGTGTGTGTGTGTGTGTGTGTGTATATATATATATATGTATATATATATATATACACACACATATATATATATATAAACACACATATATATATATATATATATACACATATATATATATATACACACACACATATATATATATATACACACACATATATATATATAGACACACACACACACACACACACACATATATATATATATATATATATATATATATATATTAACATTGTTGAAAGAGCACAAATTGCTCCAAACTATTAAAATGACTTCAATATACACAATTTCAGATTAAACATAAATAGTTTTGAGTACTTAGATAGAAGAAAAAATTGTTTTAAGACAATAGGTACTATTTGGGATCAACATACTACTCATGGTTTAATTTTTTTAAATTTGTTCCAATGAAAGATCTATAATATGCACAATCTAAAATGATACTTGTTATTATTTAGGGATTTTATTACTTATGTTTATTTTTATATCTAATTAAAAATTTTAGTCAATCTCAATTAAAATTCTTGATGTTGAGATCACCTACATAATCTATCACTAAGAAGAATTAAATAACATCACATGGGTTTAGGCTCTTTAAATATTGTCCACGATTATACTATAAGATCAAATAATTCTATGAAAGATACAATAATAAATCCTTATGAAGGAAATCAGGGTAACCTAAAAAATTTATTTTTATTTGTGTAATAATCAACATAACATTAAAAGTCACTTTCATGAAAAAAGAGATATCTTAAGCGAGAAGTAAAGATAATAGTCAAGTCAAAATGATTTAATAATTAATATATTTCTCTATTCTAGTAAAATTCTCATATAAAAATAAGGAATAGTGTGCCAAACTAGAACTCATCAATTTTGTTGATTTATGGAGGTGTAAACCAGACACTACTACACAAGGGATATACTACAAACTATCTTTGATACTCGATAGATACTATGTTGCTCAATATGAACAACAAACTGTATGTTTGGCTTGGTAGCAACTGAGACACTTGGTTAACACTACTAGATAAATGATAAGCTTAGTAAGAACTATAGATCTTCATAGAAATGTAACCATTTTACTAAGTGTTGAGTCACTGATAGAAAATTGACCTTAATGTCAACAATCTCCCCCTTTGGCATTAGTGACAAAAATACTTATCAAACCAAAAATATCTAAAAACTCAGAATTACAAGTCAAAAACTATATATATCACTATATGATATCTTCAATTTAGTTTTTTCTTTCTATAGCCATAGCTCAATAACATTTCTTATTTTTCTTATTTTTCAAAATTGCTTTTGTAGAGATATTTTCTACTTATCTGTATATTTGTATGTGTATTACTATGTGACTCCTCCATACATATATCTCATCTACATACATACATCTGGAGTATAGTATTCTGCCTCTTCATTAGAATGTTCATACAGATAACCTTAACATATTTACTTCTCTCCCTCTTTGTGTATTACTTCTTTTGACATGAATGTGAAAGGTGCATGATATCTATAATTTAATACAAAAATGTAATAAAAAATTAGAATGTACCTTCAGAATTAGTGCCATAGTCTTGTTGCAGTTCTCTTGTAATACCTTACTTGCATGCAAGGTTATCTGAACTTTGGCTAACAATTCCATCATGTGGTCAGCTATGGAGAAGTTATTATCATGGATGAGATTCTTTTCATGTACAATGTATTTCTACAATGCATCCATGTTTAGAAGAGTCATGAACTAAATTTTTTCAAGTGTGGCCTTGATTCTAACTTCTTCCCTCAATAATTCTACCTACAAATTTGTCAAATGTTTGATCCTTGTGTAATGTATAGAACTATAACTCGAATCAAGAGACAAATGGTGTACAATTTTCTTCATATCCTCATCTATTTTGGACAATATATCCTTGGTCTCCTTTGTGAAGATAGCTGTGTCACTCAGTTTGACAAACAATGAAACAACATTACTGAAAGATGTTTCTAGTAAAGAAATAATATTAGATAGTTCTACTTGATCTATTGCAATAGTCAATGCAATTTGCTTCAACACTTTGTTTCCAAAATTCCTTTCAACTCTTTGTAGTAATTTATCCTATCCATTTTGATCTTCATTATATTTATGGACAATTTCAGCTAATTGGTCCATAATAGGTTGTTTTCCATCAATCTCAATACCCAGAGCATCAACAAATATTCTATTTATATCCTCAAGGACTTGATTTTTCTTCTTCTTCTCTTCTCTAATATTTTGTTGCTTAGCTATTTCCTTCAATAGTTCACCTAGGGTATCCATTTGATTAGGGGTGAGGATAGAGATATCCCAATTTGGAATAACAATGTTTTCATCCAAATCCATTTCTTCTTCTTCTTCTTTAGAACTTCAGTGCTCAGTTGAGAGTGATTCTCAACTGTCATTACAATGGCTATGGATACACTCATAATAGAAACAACTATCAAAATAGTTGGAATAGTAATAAATGTAGAAATAGTAGTGACAATAGGAATACCTTGTTGTTTCTCAATCAGGCATAATGATGGAGGAGCTTGTTGCTCAACAAATGAAGTTTTGGGCACTTCAGTCAATGAAACACTCAGCAATGGAGATCTTGAGATTGGTTGGGTGCTTAGTGTAGTAGTGGTAATCATAACCAACATAGTAGGAGCTTTCTTTGAGGCTAATTACTTTAAGGCTTTTCTTGCAGAGTGAGGAAATGAGGTCATGACCAATGTTGCAACCATCTTTGCATCCATTTCCTCAATGCTCTGTATTTCTAAAAGAGTTTCATTAATGGTTTCATGTCCTTCCTCCTCATAATCAATATCAACATCATCTATTTCATCATCTTTTATTTCTAGTTCTTCTTGAACATCCTTAACACCAATATGTACTAAAAATTCATTGGATTTGTGCAACATATAGATATTCTTCCATGTGGTAGAAGTTGATTGCACTACAGATTCAATATCCTTAAGTAATATCATACACATATAGAATTTGAGAATGATCTTTTTCTCATTCTTCTTCAAGAATTCCTTCACCTCCTTTTCATTGAGACTCATCATAAGTTGTCTCAAGGTCTATTCACATATGTCTTTTGTAGTCTTCATTGCACTTTCCAATCTAGGTTTAACTACATTCAAAAGTTTAACTGAAACTTGTTGTGAAATTTCATCAGGTGAGTGCTACCATTTTCCTAATTTTGTCAAGAGAGTATCATCTATTCACTTTTTCTCTTCATCATTTATGGTCTCATACTTAAGAGATTTAAAAAATTCTATGCTAGATCCTTCATCCAGCTTTTTTCAAAATTTCTTGAAGTGTAGGTGTAGACCTTTTAAAGATGATTTGTTCTACTTCATCTTCACCTAATTTCAGCTTTTTCTTAGATTTGGATTCTCTTCTTTTCCCTCTTCATCTTCCTCTTCCACATCATCTCCTTTTCCCTTGGTAAGAATTAGAGGAGAGCTTGATTATTTTACATTCTTGATTATCTTTTCTAAGACTCATTGGAAATAATCTCATAAGGTATGAATTCTCATGATGAAACTCAAAACTCATAGTATAAAACTAACACAAATGATCATTCGGATCCCCATTTCCATCATATTTTTAATATTGGGGGATCTCAATTTTTCTAGGAAAATTTTTCATGTCAACACTCTTATCAAAAGGATTAGGAAAAACATAATCTAGTGAAAAGAACTCTTGGGTGGCGATATTTTCTTATGTTGTTTGTTCAATTGGTCAATTTCTTCTTTCATAGGGGGATCATGCTTTTGAATGTTTTTGTCTACATGAATGTTTTAAGGGACCTTGGCACCCTTTTTGATAAAATTTTAAAAGCATGCATCTCTTTTTCATTCCATATATGCTTCCATATGTTGCTGAAAATGTGGGTCTCATTGCATACCCATGAAATCATAAGAATTGCAATCAAAGTTTGAGCAATCACCTCCATCTTGTGAACCATGATGAGCATAATGTGAAGGTTATCTTGAATCTCTAGGAGGTATTGATCTCCTATAATCATCATGTCTTGAAGCTCTCCTTCATCTAGAACTAGGGGATTGTGAAGGTGTGTTCTAATGTTTTCCATTTCATCAAGTCTTGGGAGGAGTGAGTGGAGGAGAGTTATTTCCACCAAAAACTTGAAGGTCTTGTGATTCTTGATATGCTTTCCTTTCTACCTCAATCATAACTTGCATGTCTTCCTCTAGGAATCTAAATTTTTCTTCCTTATTAGCTTCTTCCTCTAGAAGGGCTTTTCTCTCATGTTCAAGTACTTTGAGTTCATCACTCACATAACCTAAAGGTGTCATGAGTGGTGTACATAGTCTTGACTATCTAAACTGGTTACTAGTAAATGTTGCATTCACGCAAGTGCTAGAAGGCTCACTAATTTTTTCATCATATTGGGATTTCTCTTCTTGATAGGTATAATGCTTACCTTTCTCAGCCCCTTGGTGTGTATCCAAATATATGTCCTCAATATGGGGTTAGGTTGGTCTATTTCCACGAGCGAGACCACCACTCAAAAGGTCAACATAGTATTGACCACTTTAATTCTTCTTTTGAGGAGTGATTGCAAAATTCATTTCGATATCTAAGTGAGGTGATGATAAGGGTGTACTTAACTCAATAAGGTCACTACTGGGTCAAATAAAGCTTCTAGAATATTCTTAGGTGATTGAACAAACATAGGTTATTTTCCCTTATGTCTTTGATGAGTTTGAATGAAAGGTAATTTTTTAAAGATGACTTGACCTCACTTTCCTTGATCTACTTGATATCTTGTTATAGCCGGCATGAAAGAAAAGGTACTAGGTGATAGGATAACCCTAAGAAATGTTGGTACTAAACTAAGATAGTAAAAGCACTCACTTGTCCAAAAGAGATGCGATAAGATAGAATTTTGCAATAGGCATAAACCAACACTACCACAAAGGTGCCCAAAACTTTGGGTGAATACCCTAGCACATATGGACTAGGAGGATGATTTACCCAAATAATAAATAATTAAAATTGAATTTTAATGAAAGTGGATGGAGAAGAGATTACTAAGACTCTCGAAGTATGCTATCAAGGAATCAAAAGGTATATCTTTCTCAACAAGGAAGGTCTCTAACTCGCCAACTCCAAACAAGGTCACTTGTGAAATCAAAGATCACTAATTCAATGGGTCAAAGGATAGTAACCCAAGGTGAAAACAAGTTTCTAAAAATGGATTAAGTAGCCTAATTTGAACCAGATCAACCTAGGGAGACTAGAAATAATAGGATAGCAAAGCACTTTGATCATAAAGTCTCGATTTAGGAACTCGAATTTTATTTATTTTAAATATCCATCTAGGTGTGATAAATTTTGAATCGTGAACTAGGCACACAAGATAGCAACAAAGAATTTCAAGAAAACATCTTCAAACAATGAGCAAGGCACAAAGCAACCTTGCACATGAACAAGAATAGTGTCATAATATCAGTCTAATCCTTAGAACCACCACTATGTATGTTCTCAAAATGTTTTCCAATCATGCATATAGTCTTAGAAAAAAAATTGATAGAACTATGGTTCTTAGTAATGTTCAACTTTTTAGTGTTTGCAATCTAGACAAGGCAAAATCCAATCTTGGTACACTAGGATTTTGACATATTCAAATTTAATCAACGAAAGATATAGAGGAGATCTGATAACCCAACAAAAGACCACCCATGTGGATTGCCCCCACAAGGACATTTATATAGCAGTTTCAACTACCACATCAAAAATGGTTATTACCACTTGAGGTTTCATTCACATGGTTGACCCAATAAAGAGAATATTCACTATGGTTAACCCTCTCTAATAAAGGAAGACTCACAAAGTTGTACCACATGGGGACTTGGTTTGATTTCTGATGTGCCCAAAAGGAAATAGAGCATACTCCTCAACCCTCTTCACCTTACCCAAACATAGGAAAAAAAATTCTTTGACATGCTAATATGAAATCACCTCATCAAATTTTTAGATAAGCCAACATAAAACACCACTAATCTCAAAAGAGAAAGAACTAATGGATTTTGAGGACCAACCCAAGTGGAATTGTGTGATGATAAAAAATAGCCTTTCCTACCTACAAAGGGATCTATAATCAAGAAAAGCTTCACATGTAAGGAAAACGAATGAGACACATTCCCTTAAGAGCTCCAAAAATAGTGTTCATAGGGCCTAATTACTATGTGAAACACATATGTGTAAAAGTAAATCTAGATCCAATTTTAGAGCACCAAATGAAGTGTGAATCTATGAAAATATGTAAAAGCACTCAAGCCAAACACATGAGAGGGTTCATTTCATTTCCAAATCCAAATGTTACAAAGATCCAACAAAATACCTAATAATCCTTGCAATGTTTCTTTTCTATGTTGCACTTTCTGTTTACGCTTGAATGGTTGCTCATAATGAATAAACTAAAAACCAAAATAAGCAAACACAAGACGTGCAATATATATCAAACTTACACAAAACTAGGGTTAGATCTAAAAATCTAATTTTTAAGAGTGATAATAACCAACAAGTAACCCAAATTAAAGCTCACATCATGCATTGATCTATGTGAAAATTATATGCAAGCTATTCATTAAATGTTCTTTTTTCAATATTGATTTTTGACCTAGTTAACAAGATTGGACCTATATGATATAAATTTGGATCCAAAACCCTAAATGTAGAAAAGAGATCCTTATCAAAAGTTAGTGAAATTTTCAAAAATGTTAGAACTTTGAAATGATCTTTTCATTTGTGCCCTAGGGAGCCATTTTTTTAAAACTAACCAATTTTGGCAAATCAAAATTTTGAGCCTCAATATGGTCTCTAAAATCAAAACACAAAGAACCAACCCTGTTTAGAATTTAGAGACCTTTCAAAAAATTGAGAATTTTCTAAAAAATATGCTAATTTGTTTCCTAAAATAAATTTTCATTAAAAATCAAGAAAAAATATTAAAAAATAGAAAATATCTCAGAAAAATCTGAAAATTTCACTAAACCTTCTTTGATATTGCAAAAACTTGCAAAAAATAATTCAGACCAAAAAATAAATTTTTTTGGGAGATATTATCAAATTTTTATGATCTAGAGTTTTTGTCTCCAATCAAATCTGCATAAGGGGGTTAGCTCCAAAAGTATCTAAAACTAGCAAGCAAAGCTGGGTTGCCCCATGGTGGGTGCCAAAAAATGTATGTGCTAAAATGTTGACACACTTTCATGAGTCATTATATCCAAGATTTCTCAAGAATGAGGTCTCAGATTGTGACTTGTAGCTCTCTATTCATGGAGTGCAAGGGTTTGTAATTGAGGCTATCAGTTTAACCTAGTTTGTGCCCATACAAGTAAAACATAAAATGAGAGATTCAAAGATCAAAATATGAATGCAAATAAAAATGCAAGCTAATCTAAATGAAAACAATGCAAAGCAATGCAAGAAATGAAATCTAATCTATGAAAGAAAATATGGATCTAAGCTAATATGAAAATGCAAGGATGGATAATGATGATGGAAGCCATGGATGCATGAGAGAAGAAGACAAGAAGATTGAAGCTCTCCACAAAAATCTTTAATGCTCAAAATCCTCCAAAAATCACTCTCCAAACTTACAACATAACAATAGCATAATCATGGATGCCAAAAATGAGGAGAGGGCTCTCTCTCATAACGAAGAATGGATGATTAAGATTAATAGGAAATAAGATTTAATCAAGGATGGAGAGGGAATGATCCGTGTGAGACAAAATTCTACCAATAAGAAAAGAGGAGGAAAATTAAATGGAATCTCACTTAGAAATATACACATTTAAGTGTAGTGGAAAAAAGAATTTATTTAATTTTTCTTTATCCTATTTCCTTTTTCAAGTGGGATTTTATTTAATTAAAAAGGAGCAAGTTCTTTTAATTAAATAGGAAATATTTAATTAAATTAAAAGAGGGTTTTTCTCTTAATTAATTAAATTTGGATTAATTATTTAATTAAAAGAGATGTTTTCTTTTAATTTAATAAGACTTAGGTTAAAATGATCAAACCTTAGGAAATGTTCAAATAATTGAATTAATTACAATTTGATCAAAGAAATTGAATTGAAATGATTTAATAAAGTAATGCAAACCATTGATTTAAGAAGTTTGATAAATTGAATAATGGGGGCTCATAGTCTAGTTGACCATTTTAGGGTGAATACAAGTGTCTACCGAGGGTGATTGGCTAATGAAGAATTTTCTTATTTTGTCATAGTGAGTTCAATTGATTTAATTTTTGGTTCTAGCCAACTGAGGAGATGAATATTAAGTATTCTAAGCTGTATTCAAGCTGACTTGACAATGTGTAAGATATAAATACAAGGTCAAGTTGAGGATTGAATGTGAAGTGAATCATAATAGAGGATTTGATAATGCTTAGAGGAAGTGAATTAGAAGGATAAACATAATATCCTTGTTGAACTAAAAAGAGAAATTCAATTAGGAAGGATCAAGTATTCAAGCAAGAATTGAGATCTATAATCAATAATTTAATTGCATTAGAACAAGTCATCTCATTGTTATTCTCTAACCATTGTAGCAATGATCTAAATCTCTTAACAAAGTTGGCTTAATAGCTATATGTAAATATTCTAACAATGTCACATTTCTATCTAAAGTTTCTAAAGGCCTCTAACATGGCCACTCCTAATTGGGTGATTAAATCCTCTAATAGGGTCACACCTAAGAGTGTATTTTGTAACATTTAACAAGGTTGGCTCCTGATAGAGCTCACTTTAGAAGAGTGAAAATCAATAAATAGTTACAATTGGTGGATTTTCACAAATTGGGTTCCCACGTTAAATCTTGGTGTCACTTGTGTTCATGCTATTTCTTTTATGTGTATGCAACTATGTTAATCTTAAGGTTAATCACATTAAATTTAGTATATTCAGTTATTATTAAGTTACATTATTTTCTAGAGTAAATTGAGTCCATGTGTGTTTCCTGAGTTACAACATAATAGAATTTATCATAGTTTTGATTTGTATTGAGATCCAATGAATTTGGGATTTATTTTATAGTAACTAATTCACCTCTCCCCTCTCAATTACTACACTTATATTTCTAACAATTGGTATTAGAGCTTTTGGTGCTTGCAAAAAAGGTTTCGAGGACCTATGCTAAAGATTAGGATGTCTTACAAAATGGTGATCTCAAACATGAACAAAGATAACATCAAGGCATGGAAAGAACTCATGAGGCTACACCTAGCAACCATTGGAGATTTATGGCTACTACCAATGAAGTTAGATGTGACAATGCTTACTAGGTTGAAGGACTAAAGCATAATCTATGGAGTGTGGCATAGTTGAATAATATTGGATTCAAGATGGAATTAATGAATGGGAAGGCCAAGTTAGATGATGGAAAATGAAATCTGGTTGGGTCTCATAAACAAACAAAGGGTTACCTATTCTACCTAGATCTCAGTAAAAGTTCATATTTTATTACTCAAGTAGGAAAAAGATGGTTATGGCATAAAAGTTTGTGTCATGTCAGCTTTGATAATCTAGTGAAGATAAGAAAAAATAAAAGAGTAAGAGGTATTCCTAGTCTGAGGAAACCTGACATGGGTTTATGCAAAAATTGTCAAATTGTTAAGATGGGAAAGACAAGTTTCAAAAGCAAAGACTATCATTCAAAAGAAGTCTTGGAGCTAGTACATACAGAGTTCTATGGACCTATTGGAATAAAAATCTACAATGGAGATAAGTATTTTATTCTATTTGTTGCTAATTATTCTAGAATGATGACTATAATGTATCTAAAAAGTCAAATCTGAAGCTTTTCAAATGCTTAAGTGGTATTTGGTAAGATTAGAGAGAGAAATTGGAAAGAAGCTAAAATGTTTGAGATTAGATAGAGGTTTTGAATTCATTTCCAATGAGTTCAATGAATTTTACATTGAAAAATGAATTAAGATACAAGTATCAGCTCTTGGTACACTTCAATAAAATGGTATAGCTAAAAGAGGGAATAATCCATCATGGCTTGTGCAAGAACTTTAATGATAGAAAAGAGTGTTGCAATCAAATACTGGAAGGAAGTAATCAATACTGCAATGCATACCTTGAATAGATTATATTTGAAGCAAGACTTGAATCAAACTCCTTATGAAATATGGTATGGCTACAAACCTAATGTAAGTTACTTGAAATTATTTGGTATCAAATGTTATGTCTTGAGGGAATCTAGGAAAGGTAAATTTGATGTCAAAGGTGATGAAGGCATATTCCTAGGCTACTCCTACAAAAGTAAACCATACAAGTGTTTGAATCTAACTACTCATATGATCATAGAAAGTGAACATGTGAGAATTGATGAATTTCCAGATAAGAGTAAAGAAGAAGGCAAAAAAGAACCTAAGGATTACAAAAGGTTTGTTTACTATGAACCTAATATATTGCCAATTCTATTTGAAAGTGAGGAGGCCTCACCTCCCAAGTCCCCAAAATCTCAAAAAGTTATCAAGTTGCAACTAGTGCAACCCAAGTCATAATTTGAAGGACCCAAGTCACAGTCAAAAGCTACCGAGCTAGTACCTAAACAAACTGGGTTAGATGGACCTGAGTCATAGATAGTGGTACTCGATCTTGATATAGAAGATAATAAAGAGGTTATTAGAACATGTTCTAAATCCAAAGTACCTATGGTAGAAAGATATGTTAAAAGTCACCATGTACCTAATCAGATCATTAGAGAAAGGTTAGATGGAACAATGATAAGAAACAAATTGAAAGGTACACGTTTGCTTGCTAAATTTTAACCTAGAAATGTTAAAGATTCTTTGGATAATGAAAGTTGGAGACAAGTCAGATGGAATTTTTTTTTTTGAAATCATGAAACATATGAAAGGTACTGAAGAGTATGGATTATGGTACAAAAAGGGAGGCAATTTGGATTTGAAATCATTCACAAATGCTGATTGGGAAGGAAGTGTTACTAGAAAAAAGAGCACTACTATCTTGGACAAGCAAGAAGCAAAATTGTATATCTCAGTCCACAGTAAAAGAAGAATATGTGGTAGTGGCAATTAATTTTCCAGTGTTCTCTAGTTAGAGAAACTTTTGGCAATTATAGAGATAGAGATCAAGGATGTAGTGGTTATCTTCTGTGATAACACCAGTGCAATTGATATATCTAAGAATCATGTGATGCATACCAAAACCAAGTATGTTGCTATAAAATATCATTTTTTGAGAGAATAGGTATAAGATAAAGAGGTAAGATTGGAATATGTGAATACTAAATAGAAAATTGCAAAAATATTCACTAAGCCATTACCTAAGGATGTATTTTTGTATCTAAGAGAAAAGTTAGGGGTCATTCCCCTATCTAAATCTCACTAAATACAACTCAGTGATGCATCAATCAGAGCATGTTGAAGACTAGATAATTGATGTAGTATTGTTAAGGCACATTGCAAATGAATAAGTGCCTGAGTATATTTATTTTCAATGAATATTTTCTTTGGCATGAGATGTCAGAGAGGGAGAATTTTTCTTCCATATCTCACATAAATTTTATTACTTTAGAGATATCAAAACAAGATGTTGAAGATAGAGTTTTGATGATAGAGGGAGAAACTAAAGACAGAGGAAGTTCACACTAATAGAGGGAGTTCTCATGGATGAGAATCAAAATGAAACTAAGGATATGTTTCTTACTTTATTATTGCTCTAAAAATTTCATTATATTATGGCATGTTGTATTGCCATCAATGCCAAAGAGGGAGATTTTTTAAAATAATTGATTAGTTATGTATTATCTTTGATGTTAGAAAAAATGTCATATCATTGCCAATTAGTGTATGCTAAGCTCACTCGAGCGATGAAGATAATTTATTTTGTCTACTAAGCAATCCAAAGTTTTCCTAGTTTAGAAGACAGTGTCTATAAAGCTCACGCAATCATCAAAGAAAAGTTTGCAGAAATTGAGTCTTAATCAAGGTCACTCGGTTAATGAAGAAAATGTTGGATGGAACCATTAATAACCAAGTTCACTTGGTTACTAAAGGAACTTTTTGAATATGTAGTATTAGCTAAGTTCACTAAGTTAACATAGGAAAATCATTTATGAATTATTGTCTACCAAGCATGGTCAACTAAAGAAGAATTTTTTTTTTTGGAATATTAAGTTTAATTGATTTATTTATTAATTCTAGCTAAGGAGATGAATATTAAGTATGCTAAGTTGTATTCAATCTGACTTGACAATTTGGAAGTTATAAATATAAGGTCAAGTTGAGGATTAAATGTGAAGTGGAACATAATAGAAGATTTGATGATGCTTAAAGGAAGAAAATTAGAAAGATAAGAAGAATATCCTTATTGAGCTGCAAAGATATATTCAATTAGGAAGGATCACATATTAAATCTAGAATTGAGATCTATAATCAGCAGTTTAGTTGCATCAGAAATCTAGTCATCTAATAGATACTCTCTAACCATTGTAGTAGTGATCTAAATATCTTAATAGAGACGAGTTAATATCTATTTGTAAATCCTCTATCAAGGTGGCATTTCTATCTAATGTTTCTAAAGACCTCTTTGCAAGCCACTCCTAATAGGGTGATTAAATCCTCTTATAGGGTCACACCAACCTATGTGTTTTGTAACCTTTAACATGGTTGATTCCTAACAAGGTTCACTTCAGAAGAGTAAAATTCAATAACTAGTTGCAATTGGTGGTTTTTACCAAATTGGGTTTCCACATTAAATCTTGGTGTCACTTGTGTTCATGCTATTTATTCTATATGTATGCAACTAAGTTAATCTTAAGGTTAATCATATTAAGTTTAGTATATTCAATTATTATTGAGTTAAATTATTTGCTACAGTAAACCAAGTGCAAGTGAATTTTTTGAGTTACAGTAGAATATAGTTTATCAGAGTTTTGATTTGTATTGACATCTAAGGGATCTAGGATTTATTTTTTACTAACTAAGTCACCCATCCCATCTTAGTTACTCCTCTTATATTTCCAACAAACATAAAAGATACTAAGAAGAATCTTTTCAAACCATTACCTAGGGACCAAAATGAATCAGTGCTACCAAGTCACACATCCAAGCAAATTACACAAAGAAACATGTACAAACAATAGGACAAGTACAAAATAAAATAAAACAAAATATAGAAGAATGGAGATACATATATAGAGGATTAATACAATAGGTTCAATTCTTTTATCACCTTGCACCAACGAACCAACAAAGATCATATAAAAAATCTAACAATATTTAGCAAAACATATTATAGGAGAAATACCATACAATAGACAAAAACACAAAAGAAGCTACTATTAAGGACTAGCCAATCAAGCATGCCACCTACTCTCCCTGTCTTGTTGTATATCATTTTATGGAAGTTGGGTAACTTGCAAGAAAAACTATATCCAGCACAATAGGAATGATAGCCAATTCCAAACAAGGATCCTCTTGAGAATCACAATTTTAATACTAGTTGTAAGTGTTAATTATTAGGAAAGCATTTTAGGTAAATCAATATCATTGTCAATAGTTTCATAATCATCATTAACATCATCAACATCATCAAGAGTATCGTCATCATCTAAATTAATCAAAATAGGATCTAAGATATGAATAGAATCATTAGAATCAAGTAGATTAACATCATTATTAGTAACAAATTATTCTAACACATTATACATAGTTGTATCCAAAGAACGTAAAGATTTTTGAATAATAGAATTATGAGCTTTAGCCTAAGTATGTTTCTTTTTATGAGGTTTGTTAGCAGAGCAGTTAGGTTTTACTTTACTTGAAACTTGTTGAGAACTAGGATGAAAAATTATAGGATCCTTCATAGGTTCTATAGGAGGATTAATAGGATTTCTAGTAGGCTAACTAGCAACAAGAGAAGCTTGACTAATAGTTGTAGAAGCCATATAGAAAGGAGCTATAGATGGTGTAAGGAAAAGATCATGGTTAAGATTCTTAGGAGGTAAGTGTACCTAAAGAATCTTACATACCTTATAGACTTGATATGAATAGAAACGATGATTAGGTCAAGAAGGACATGAATTAGGTAAAGAAGGCCAAAAGAAGTCAATGATAGCAACATCCCTAGGCCTAGAAGTATGATATAAACTATAATTAACAATTTTCACTTTATCATCATAAACAAACTTAAGACATTTACGAATAGGCGAAGTAGCAACATGCATGGAATTTAACAATGATTAAACCAAGCTTACCTTGAAACTGATAAGAAGTAGGAACAACAAAAAAGGTGGTGTTCACAATCTTTCAACAAAGTTCAACTAATAAATCAATAGAACCAAATGATGGATAAAGAAAACTATAACAATTTTAAATCGATACATCTGATGTATCATAAAAATCTCATTGCAAACTTTTCACAAAAAGATTTTCTTCTATAATAACATTGACTAATGAGGTAGGATCAATAAGAGAACCATGAGTAGGTATCTGAAATATCTTAGCATAAATATAAAGGGGACCATCAAGAGATTTAATAGTCTTAGAATCATCAAAGGTAATCAAAAGTTCCCAAGGTCATTTTTTCTTAGGTTGTTGTCAAGTTTTAGTTTGAGGCTTCAATTTGGGCTTAGGTTTCAGTTGAGATAGAAGTGAAACTTGAGATTCAAGTGGAGGTTGAGATTGAGGTGGAGATACAGATTGAACCACATGCTCCACTTGATTAACCACATGATTAAGATCATCCATCTTTGAATCATAGAAAATATCCATAGAAGATGGCCAAGAAATAGTATTAGCATCAAGTGTAGGTAAAGGATCCATATAGATTTGCAAATTTTTATTAGGAGGAGAAATAGACTTATTCCCATGACCATCAAAATTATCAATGGATAAAGAATTAGAATCAATTAAGTCCCAAACCTTATGTTTTAAAGAATAGTATTTCTTAGTATCATGATCATTCTAATGATGATATTGATAACAGGGTAGAAGTAAAAATCTATGTCACCCTTTTAAAAAGAAAAAGGCTAACAAAAGTATAATTGTTCACCTTCAATGAAATAAAACCGATATTATTATTTAAAATTTGAAAATGAATTAAACTTATGAAATGTGTAGAAATGGATGAAGCCTAGGATTGTAATTTTTAATAATTATTTGGAATAAGAGATGATATATTTTCCTATTTTTTAATGATAACTTTTTGGTTGCCAAAAAATATTGAAAATCAAGGTCTAGTTCCCACCACAGAACTACATGGAAATAAACTTATTTCTCTTTGATATCATACTATTCTATAGATAATGTATTTAGCTAGAACAATCAAAAATAAAAATTTCCTTTAGAACTATATTTTCTCTTTTATAACCATTCAAACTTTGACTTATTCAAATCGATACTTTTCATTTCCCACCACAGTTTTCAAAATAATTCTATTCCAACTAAAAGAAAACTTATGGATTCTGAAAGAGAACTCTCTCCTCTAGAATATCATATAATTTTAAATTTTTATTGATTTGATATAAAAAGAAAAATCTTTCTCAAAATTGACATCTTCCTGATTGTAAAAATACATATTTGTAAAAGTTTTTAATTACAAAATAGTTTATCTAATTAAAAAATTATGAACTCTATATGTGAATATTATTCACTTTGAGCTCTATAAAAGGGTGTTTATATGTTATTTAAAAAACATCATAAAAAATAGTATGAGTTATTGAAACTTTAATTTTTTGAATAATTGTATTTCTTTAGTAGTTGGATACTAACTAGTATAAAACATGCATTTAATAGACATTCCATTTGGAAAAGTGTAAGACCATGTATAACTTAGCTAAAATAAATTTACCAAGATCATATGTTTGAACAAAATTTAATTTTAGATAGAAATACTCAAATTTAGTAACTCTAATAAGTTAGCCTAAAAACTGACACATCTTTGTACTTTCACCCAACATGCTATTGGATCAAAAGATTTAGCCACCATTGTAGAAAGTAAAAGAGGACTATTAGTAGGTAAACTAATCATATTATTAGTTATCAACCTATTCATAATAGAATGTTAAGATTTAGAGAGAGGAGTAAATGTACGATTCAATTCAAAAGTTGTGGATGCAAAAGTGACATTGCAAGATGCAACAACTTGATCAACAACTATATTTTCTTTTCTATTTATCCTGACATAGTTGTTATATTTTATTAACTTTATTTGGATAAAGAGCTACATCACTTTTATCAATAGGAACAAGAGCCATTGGAGTGATGCTCTCAAATTGACTCACTTGTAACTGATAATGATGAATTGCTACACAAAGTTGTTGAAAAGAAGTAAATTTAGTAAGTAGAGTCTTATCTCTAATATACTTTTGTAAATTTGAAATAAACATGTATTGAATATCAAAATCATGAAAATTATATGAAATCTGATCATGAAAATTCTTGAATCTACTAATAATGCATCAATTCAATCAAACACACTTGTGGGCCAATATTATCTTGAAATTGCTAAATAAAAACATTAGCAAGTTGAGGAAATGAATGAATAGAATAAGGAGTCAAAGAACAAAACCACTGTAAGGCATTTTCATGAAATGTTTGAGCAAACAACTTAGCTAAATTCCTATCATCATGAGAATAATCACTAAAAAGAATTTGAAATTTTTTAACATGATGAATAGGGTCTCCCTTACCATTATAATTCTCAAGATGAGGCATATTGGCCTGCTGAGGAATGGGAGTACAAATAATATTCTGAGACAAAGGACTTCCAATGTCACAAGTATGGATACTAAACTTATTTTGAGTCAAGGAGGCAAGTTGTTGTAAAGATGACATAGTTTGAGCCAAACTAAAAATTGTAGAGTCATGAGAAGCAATAGGAGGAATAGAGACATTAGATACACTAGACCTAAAGTGTAAGAAGTTGTAGGAATAGAAGACACAAATGGAGGAACACTAGGAACTATAGTTGGCAAAGGAGTAGAAAAAGTGAAAGGAACATTATGATAAGAAGGTTTGAAATAAGAAGGGACAAAGGAGGAAAAGTTATAGGAATAGAGGGAAAAATGACAATCACCAAGGAAGGAGTGTAAGTAGGAACACTAGGAAGATAAATAGAAGGTTCAAAACTAGTGACAAGAGGAAACAACCCTAAATCTTGAGCTTCTTGACCGAAAGTTTTAAAATTGGAATGCACAAGGTGAGTAATACCACATAATAGATTAACAGCTTGGTCACTAACGTGAAGAAATTTCTTAAGAGCCTCTATAGCTCAAATAGAATCTTGATTATGGTTTTTCTTGAAGAAGCCAATTACCCATTTTATCAGGTTAGTTTAAAAGTTTGTGGACTTGTTCAATAGGAACTCTTAAAGAATTATCTTGATCATGAGATGAGTGAGAAGATTTTCTATTCATAATAGGATTAGAATCAAGAAGAATCAAAGTTTCATCTAGAATCCTACTGAAAGGAGAAGAAGACTTAGACCTAAAGGTACCCATAAGTCTATGACTGCATCTAACCCTAATATTAGAAGTAGGACTAGAAGGAATAAAGCTCATAAACCATTTCAAATAAAATGAACTAAACTATAAAACAACAAAAAATTTGTATTTTGAAAGATATTTTGCAATTTTTTTTGTATTTTTAAATTTAAAATGCAAGAACATAAACTAAATCTAATACTAATGAAAGAAAAGCCCTAATGAAATGAAAGGAAATATAACACTACAAAGCACAATAGGGAATCTAATTCCACACAAGATAACATGAAAGGAAATCTAAATCAAGATTTAAATCTAACACCAAAGAGAAATAGTTTCCAATTGCAAGTACACCAAGATAAATAGAAGGAAAACGAAAACCCTTTTCCTAACCCTAATTTTCAAAAGGAATGATCCATGTTGATTAAACACAAGAAGGTATTCAATGTAGAAATAGATCAAGTGATGAAAATTTGGGGAAAAGAGTAGGGTTATGTGTGATTTTTCTATTATGGGAGAGTATGTGCCAAAAATATAAAATGGATAAAAGAAAAATACCCACCTTGAATCTAGGAAATGACATTTTCTTATGTCTGTATATAGTTTTTAGAAAATCTACAACCTATTCTAAACTCGAAATCTTGAGACAGAGAAAACCTAAAAATATTTTGATCTTTTTGAAGGGAGGTCAACCTTGACCCTGATGGTGGGGCACAATCATTCCCCAAAAAGTCAACCTTTACCTACATTGCTCTGACAAAATTTTTTCTTGCGGATCTTGCAAGTTCCATAACAAGGGTATCCAAATCTACTCTTCAATTCATTGTTCTAGAGTTTTATCTAATAGAAAAATGGTTTTTTTGTTGGATAGGGGTTTGTCTTAGTCAAACCCCAGTTTGCAATTAACCTTGAAATATAATTGGAACAATATATATGCATAAACAAAGCAAATGAAATAATCCTTGTGGAGGATTTAAATCCTTGAATCCACAAGTACAAGTGCTTAAAATGTATGTATAATATAAGTAGGATGTATGTAGGATAACTCAAATCAATGTCATTGGATTTTCAACACCAATCTCGAATATATCTTTACATAGAAGAAGGCTTGGATGAATGTGGATAGAGAAATATTCAACAAAAGGGCTCCATAATGATTGAATCCTTCAAATTAAATGCTTGAACACTTTAATTCTTGATAGAGCTTTACTTCATAGAATAATGAATGTAGAAAGGTAATATTTTTCCCAATATCACAATCTATCTTCTTACTTAGAGAAAAATGAGAGGAGGGTGCTTTTTTATATAGAGATCTAGGATGCTAACTCCTAGAGAAGGCTAACATAGGAGCATTAAATCCCATTCAACCTTGACCCCTAGGAATAGACCTAGATTAAATGTAATTTAAGAGTATTCCATTCTAAATTCTAAAACAATTGATGAGGAAGTAGGAAAAAAAACTTTTTGAAGTTTGAGATCTCAAAACTCCCTAAAACTAAAAATTGGACCTAGGATTAGGGACAAGGTTGACCCTGCCCTAGGTTAGGGTTGAGGTTGTCCTTTACTGTAAAGTTTATCCTTGACCCAAAGGCCAAAGTCCTCAATTTTATAGATCATTTTGTCAAAACTGGGCTGGAAATAAAGAGATAAATGTAGAATAGGGGAAAAATAGTCAAATCCATGCAAAGACCCATTCAAGGCACTTAACATGACCCCAAACCACTTAGACGACTAAATTCTCTTAACATGGAAGTGCTTCTTTTTTAAGATGATACAATACTTATATCATTAACATTGTTGAGTCAACTTGAATACAACTTAGAATAATTAATATTTATCTCCTCAGTTGGCTAGAACCAACAAAAAAATTCATTAAACTTAATATGAAAATCAATAAAATCCATTATTAGTCGACCTTTCTTGCTAGAAACTAACACTAAAATATTTTCTTATGTTAACCAAGTGAACTCAGTTAATGTTGCATCTTCATGAAATTCCTTTGGTAATCGAGTGAGCTCAATTAGCACTGGTTCAGTCTAACTTTCCTTTCTTACCTAAGTGAGCTCAGTTAAGAATCAAATTCCATGGAATTTTGTTTGATGCTTGAGTGAACTCAATAGACACTATCTTCTAAACTTAAGAAACACTAGAATGCTCAACACACATAGGAAACTATTTTTATTGCCCAAGTGAACTCAACATACACTAACTAGTAAAGAATAGATATTTAGTGTAACATCAAAGCCAATATAAAATTGATCAATTATTTTCAACAGTTTGATGTATACTTCTTCCTCTAGTATACTATTTAGAAATGAATATTTGACATCCATCTAATATACCTTGAAGTTTTTATAAGCTAAGTATGCAAGTAGAGTTCTAACTCCTTCAAAACTGGCCATAGGAGAAAATATTTCTCCATAGTCAACTCTTTCTTCTTCTACATAGTCCTTGCATACAAGACTTTCTTTTTTTCTTGTTACTTCACCATTTTTATTGAGGTTGTTCCTAAAAATCCACTTTATCCCAGTGATATTTTTGTCTTTAGCTCTTGGCACTAAGGTGCAAGTATTGTTCTTTGCAATGTTCTCAATTTCTTCATTCATAACAAGTTTCCAATCTTCATTAACTAAAGATTATTTTATTCATTTAGGTTTGAACTCACATAATAAGAATGTGTCACATTTGAGTTTTCTCCTTGTCATAACACTTTTTTTAGCATCTCCAACTATTTGATGAGGTTTATAATGTCGTCTCACATATTTTTCTTATACAAGTAGCTTTCTTCTTGGCTCTTCTTCAGGTTCATCTAGAAAATAATCTCAAGTTCATTTCCTCTTCTTTGTTCTATTTTTGGTTTAAGTTTTGAACGCTCAGTATTCATTATTTGATGTTTGAAATTTCCTATCCATGACTTGACATCTACAATCTGTTGATCAACACCCACTCTATATTGTTCAAAAATTTATATTTCCACTCTTTCATTTCCCATCTAATGGGAACTTGTAGCTAGATTTGTTTGTTCATTTTGAGTGTTGGGAGCATTATCAGCCACATAGATGAATCTACTATAATATTCAAGTTTTGCATTACATGAAGCATCGCCTTTTTCTACAATCTTTTCAGAATGCAATCTGTTGACAATGTTGAACCAACTTATTCTATCTCATCAATACAAAATAAATTTTTATGCTAAAGAACCACTCAATTTTAATTATCAATATTATCCACATAATTGAAAACTAAGTAATTGAGCAGGTAGATTTAAATAAGACTTACTTCTCACATCACCCCAAATTTTGAATTGACAACTTCAGGATTAATAGCAAACATAGCTAAGAGCTTTTATATAGATAGTATCTTTAGAAATATTGATTCAAACAAATATATAATAGTATCTACTTACAAAACTCTTAACAAAATCAAACTGTAGAGTTTTCTTTGTATTTGTAGAATTTTGAAATGCTACTTCTAAAACTTGAGATTAAACCTCAAACTAAAATAGTTTTGTCTATCAATTTGCAGGAGATTAACCCTATGCCATACTAGCTATTACATATTTATAAGGCATGGAGCTAGACAATTTCCAATTTTACCCCACCAGGAGTAAAATAGTCTTTTGGTTAACATAACTGCTAACTGAAATGAAAGAAAAAGAAAAATGACAAAAAAAGAACAACCAAGTGAACATATGTAACTATTTCTTTTAGTCAAGTAGCACCATCTCCACTAACCATGTTTCTTTCCACGTTCGACATTTCAAAGGTAGTTAAAAATGCTGAAATAACTCACTAATGTGGTAGACCAATGTAGGTAAGCCACTGCTTCTAGATTTCCTTTTCTCTCTTCAATTTTGTTGTCTTTTCTTCATGCATTTCCAAGTGCTTGAGATTAATTATTAGCATGACTTCAGTATGTGCTACATTTGAAAAATATTGGTTAGTTGATGCTTTCTTGTCTTGAAGTTCTTAGAACTTCTTTGATCACTTCCTTAGATTGGGCAATAGAGTCCTCTTCTTTACTTGTGAACTATTTGACAAAAAATTTAAGATCTCCTTGAATTATTTGATGTATGATCTTAAGTTCTTGTGGGTTTTCCTTGATTTTAATCACACCTTGTATTAATGCTTCATTTCCCCCTTCAATACGATTTTTGATCACATACAAGGCCTTCTCATCGAAGCCTACCATAGGAAATTTGGCCTGGAATTTCTATAGTCCAAATTATTGGATCTCTTCTAGCCATACTACTACTTTCACCCAATTGTTTTTCTCCTTTTCATATCCTTTGTTACTCAGTTCAACCTTTTTAGTAATGGTTGATATTTATTTCAAAGGCTTATCCAAGAGACCTATATGTTTCATAGTGTCATCCATGATGCCCTACACCCATTCCTTGCTATTTTTGCAACTGCTTTATATTTGTGCAAGTTCTCAAGAGATTGTTGGTTGGTTGCAGAGGACACATCCGCAATTGCTAACATTTCACTAATTGGTTTAGCCTGAGGATGAAGGATGGAATTGATATATTGAGCCATACTCTTTATTGTTTCCTTCATCACTTGTTTGTGCTATCCATCCTTCCATACCCTATGTGCAATCTTCTTATTAGAGGCTTTGAAGAATTCCATATCCACCTCAAGGTTACCTTTCCCCAGATCAACTTTTTTTATCTAGTAGTCATAAGGAGCCAGAGATTCATGTGAACTTCCATTTGGTGGCATGGCTATCTTAGTTGACCAATTCCCTAAATTCTTATAAAACTTGATCCTTAATTCAATCCTTGCCTTCTTCACCTTAGGTGTTTTTTTCTAGACATTTGGTGACTAAATCATTAATTGGCATGGAAAGAGGAACCATGCTCCTCTTCTTCTCAATAGAAGTCTCCAACCATTTAGGTGTGACTAATTCTTTATCAGTGGCAATGGAGAATTTGGCCAAAGCGAGGTTACTTTCTTGGCTGGAAGTACTTATTGGCAACTTTTGAGGCTCAAGTACACTATCTGCCATAGGTAGTTCTTCTACAACCTTGAGATCCATTGTTAATGTGCCATTGCTTTTGATTTTCAATGCCTTCCTAGTGCTTGAATGGGTCACCCTTTTTGACTTAGGAGTGCCTTCTTGAACTTGAAGTGATTTTGGAACTACTTCAACTAGAACTACAATAGGATCATGAATATCTTGATTAGTGATCTCTTTTTTCTTTTTGGGAGCCTTTTTAATTTTTCTTTTTGAAAACTTCCCAATTAGGTCAAGGGTGAAAACAATTTTTGATTTTATCCAATTTGTAGTCCTAGGTAGTACATCCTTAGTGTGAGAGAAAACATCATCTTCTTCTCCCCTTCCCCAATTAATTTTGGGAATAGGCATACATTCAATCTGGTCAATGTAGATGGGTCAAGCACTTCTTCACAATCTTCTTCTTTCAGCCCACATGTATTAAGATCCACATTAAAAATATCAATTTTTTTCATAGTTAGCTATGACCATAGTCTTTTGCTTACTTCAAATTCATTAGGTCAATTCACCCAATAGTTTTCTAACTATGGAGTATGAACCAGAGAGACTAAATTGTTAACATTATTTCTAACAAAACCTATATAATCAAAATCTTCCCAAGGGTTAAAGGGTTTAAAGCACAGATGACTCCATGATGCCTTTGTTAACATAGCTTGTTCTACGCTAGGAAATCTATAGTATTCAATTTCAATAGGAAAGAACATAGAAGAGGACCTCTTAGAAACCTCAATAGACTCTACCACAGAGACAAATTGTTTGCATATTTTACATAGAACTATAGAGTCTAAAAAATAATGAGGTAACTTTAATGGTTCACCAGAAAAGCCACCCATTCTAATATATGTGAACCTAGGAAATTGGATGTAAAAGCAACCATAGACTTGTATGGCTTGCATGGTTTCTTCAGATAGTTTATCATTTTCATGACCTTGAAGTTCAAAGACCAATCTTCCTAGAAAGACATCATTCACCCTTCTAAACTCCTTATACAAAGAAACTTCCTGGAGATCACTATAATACTGGTAAATATGCATTTCATCAGTTCAACGTGAATGTGGGAGATTTTCCCATTGTTTAGATGTTGCTAGGATATAAATCAAATAAGAGGACAAGAAAAATGGACCAAAGTTGTTGAGAGCTACTAAAAGCTTGTGCAAATTCTCAACAATCAGGTTGACCCAATCAATGAACTTATTTCCCTCAACAATCTTTTTGATGAAGAAATAAATCCAAGACTCCTCATGAAATGCATGTTCATTTCCCTTAATTCTATTCAATAGAAGTACAATGTCTACAATCTCCTTTATGAAATGCTCTATGGTTAAAAAAATTTTGTAATCGTGAACCACCCTCTACCAGTTTTAGGAGCCAATAATGGGCTACCTTATTATCATAACTTCTCTTTCTTTTGACATAAAGGTGTTTTGCTTCCTCAAATGTCCATGGTTCATAGGTTCTCTATGAGGAATTCTAAATGCTGAATAGACACTAGTTATGTTAATCTTAACTATCACTTCTCCTAAAACTTTCTTGATACACCTTGTGCTAGGGTCATAATGGTTTGCACTCTCAATAATGAGCTCTAGGCATGCAATTGTGGTGGGAAAGGTGACAGCTTCAAGCAACGCACGATTAGCTAGTTTTTGTTAAAAAGGACCTAAATGGGTGTTTTTGGCTCTCTCAATGACATCAGTTAAATTTTTATTAGCTATAAATGTGTCACAGATTTCAGGCAAAGAACTAAATAGACATGGCTTTTCATACTTGGGCATTTTGGGATGAAATAACATCATGAATCACTATGAAAGATAGGATAGAAAGGATACAAATTGAAATATTTAAAAATAAAGTGAGAAAAAAATGAAATTATAGAGGATTATGACAACACACTTACAGTTCAACAAAGCTACTGCTTACAATTCATTATTCCTACTCGATGATGCTAGGATTTATTTTGCAAATGGCAAAATGAGTGGTAAAAAGGCCAAAATGAATGCATTTAAGGAATGAATTACAAAGGAAATCATAGTACATATATGGAAAGTAAATATAGTAATTACTATTCATGTGTCACACCTCAAAAAAGGCCCTCTAAGTGATTTGTTTTAAATTCGCATCAAATCCACACACCTATTAACACTCCATGTCATCATGAAATGATAAATTTTCCTTTTTGCCAAATTTTGTCATATCTAAATTTGTGTCACCTTAAAGTTCTTATTTATTATCTCACATGCCTTGGGAAGTGTTTTCATCAGGACCCACCCTGCCTTTTAACTCAAAGATTTAAAGCTTGCATTAAAGCAAAGCATCAATATACAAAATCAAGATCAGGCTTCAACTTCAACTTCAACTTCACCAAGACTACCTCAGGGAATGGAAGTGGACCTCAACACATGGAAAATGGGAGCTCGAACTTGAACTTGAAGTAAATTGAAACTTCAAGTTTGACTTCATGATTAAGAAAAGACACATGACTGAACCTTCCTAGAACAAGGGAAAAATATATGTGGTAACACTCTATCAAAAATAATAGTTCTTTGTAATCAATGCAATCTAACAATCTCTATGAAGAAAATTTTAGCAACATGCTTAGCATCTGATGTCTTCTTACATGGTATAAAATGAACCATTTTAGAAAATCTATCCACAATAACAAATATAGAATCATACCCCTTTTTTCTCTTAGGCAATCCAAGAACAAAATTCATACTAATGTCACTCCAAGGTTTCCTAGGAATAAAAATACGTGTATAGAATCTAGCATTCTAACTTACTCAATTTTGCAACTTGAAAAACTCCACAACTCTTCACAAATTTTTGAACAACCTTATACATTTGTGGCCATTAATATTTCTCTTTCAGCAAACTCAATATTTTATCAATTCCAAAATGTCTAGCCAATCCACCACTATGCTTTTCTTTAAACAAATTCAACTCATAGAACTTCTAGGGATACACAACTAAATACCTTTGAACAACATACCCTCTTGAATAAAATATTTATCATACTTACTAATGTGATCTATAAGATTTGGCATTCTACACTCTCTCCATGCCATAGAAAAATCAAGATCGGTCTCATACAACTCTTTCATTTCATCAAAACCAAGAACTTCAACCTTCATTTAAGTCAACAAAGAATATGTTCTACTCAATGCATCAATGAGTCTATTAGTGACTCCACTCTTATGCTTAATCAAAAATGTAAACATTTTCAAATACTCAACCCACTTCATATGTCTCTAATTCAATTTATGTTGACTTTCCAAGTACTACAAAGCTTTATGATTAGTATACAACACAAACTCCTTATGAATCAAATAATTTCTCCACTTCCTCAATGATTTAACAATATCATAAAACTCTTGATCATACAAAGAGTACTTCCTTTTAGCATATTTCAACTTCTCACTAAAGAAAGCAATAGGTTTACCTTCTTGATTCAATATAGCTCTGATTGCACTATCACTTACATCACATTCAACTTGAAATACCTTATTGAAATTAGGAAAAGCCAATACAAGTAACTCAGAAATTTTTTGTTTCAAGGTGTCAAAACTCTTATTAGCTCCATGTGTCCACTTGAATTCCTTTTTATCTCCTAGCATTATCTTAGTCATAGCATTACAAACACTACAAAAATTCTTTATAAACTTTTTGCAGAAACTAGCCAAACCATAAAATGATCTTACCTCACCCACATTCTTAGGTGTAGGCCATTCCAAAATTTCTTTAACCTTCTTAGGATCAATTCTCAAACCATCAAATAAAATACAAATCCCAAATACACAATCTCCTCTTGCATAAAAGAACACTTTTTTAGATTAATCATCAACTTCTACTCTTTCAATATCTACAATAGTTGTCTAACATTCTCAAGATGTTCTTCCTTAGAATTTCTAAATATTAGAATATCACCCAAATAAATAATCACAAACTTACAAAAAAATCTTTCTATAACTTCATTCATCAACCTCATTAAAGTACTAGGTGCATTAGTCAAACCAAAAGGCATTAAAAACCATTCATACAAACCATCTTTTGTCTTGAAATCAATCTTCCATTCATCACCTTCTCTAATTCTGATCTGATGATAGCCACTCTTAAAATTAGTCTTGGTAAAATACTTTTCTCTACTCAAAAAATCCATTATGTTATCCATCCTCAGCATAGGAAACCTATATTTCATTGTGATCTTGTTAATAGCTCTAGAATTGGTACACATTCTCCATTCTCCATTCTTCTTAGGTGCTAATATAATAGGTTCAACACATGGACTTAAAATTTCTCTAATTAATCCCTTCTCTAGAAATCCATGCACTTGTCTATTAAGTTCTTCATTCTCTATAAGTGTCAATCCATATGGTGCTTTGTTCAAAAAACTAGCTCCAAGATTTAGATCCATATAATGGCTTATACTTCTTACTAGCGGTAAACCATCAGGAACATCCTTAGCAGCAATATCCTTATACTCATTCAACAATTCTGTAATTTCTTCTACTACTCGGTTACCACTATCTATTATCACTCAGTCATTACTAGCTTTTGCTATCACTCGGCCATTACTACCCAAACTTGGTGCTTTAGGAATTATCATAAAACAAACTTGATTCTTCTTCACTTCTTTTTCAAATTTCTTTCCATTAACCATGCAAACTTTTATTGTAGTACAATTAACCTCATCTAGACTTTCAATCAAAGGAAACAATATTTTCTTCTTCCCATTCACCCAAAGAGTATATTTATTCAATCTTCCATCATGCATAGAAAATCTATCATATTGCCAAGGTCTACCAAACAAAATATGAAAATAATCTATAGGCGTAATATCACATAACACTTCATCAAAGTAATGTCCAATCTTGAACTTCACAACACATTACTCACTTACCAATATCTTATGCTCATCTTTGATCCATGAAACATGATAGTGGTTAGGATGCTTCAGCCTTTGTAACTACAACTTTGTAACCAAATTTTTTGATGCCAAATTTGTAGAACTTCCACTATCAATGGTCACCTTGTAGCATTTTCTAGCCATCTTACATCTCGTCTTGAAAAGACTTCTTGTAAGAACAAGTTCATCACTTCCCTTATTGCATAAGTTTCTTCTGACCATCAGATTTTCTCTAGCCTTAGGTCCACTCAGTGAACTCTCAATGTCTTCTTGAATCAAAATATTTCTATTACCTTGCTCACTTTCAAAAGATCTACATTCAAAATATATATGCCCTTCTTTACCACATTTGAAACAATTGCCATGGAAACTACCTCTAGAATAAGAATTACCTCTTTATTGGTAAGAACCAGTACCTCCTTGGCATGAACTACCACCTGCCAACTCAATCTTGTCTCTTTCATCATTCTTCCATTCAAATTTTCCTTTATCCTACACAAAACTATCATCATTCTTCCATTCAAATTTCCTTTATCCCACACAAAACTATCATTTCTACCAGCTTCACCATAAGATCTATGTCTGCCTCTCTAGAATCTGCCACCTTTACCTCTTTGTCTTTGTTCAAGATCTCCTTAGCTTTCAAGGCATATTGATATGCTTCTTCAACACTTTCCAATTTCATAAAGCTTATTTCATCTTGAATTCTAGATCTCAATCCATTTGTGTATCTTGCAATTTTCACAACATCATCATCCACATGTCCAGATTTGATGTCTAATCTATAGAATTCCTTAGTATAATCTTTCATAGTCATGTCTTTTTGTCTCAAATTTTGCATCTTTATCAACAATCTAACTTGGTAATCAACAAGAATGAATATTTTCTTTACCTTGTTCACCATTTTCAGCCAAGTTCTGATCTTCTCCATTCCTCTTCTTTGTCTATTAATTTACAAATTCTCCCACCATAGTGAAGCACAATCTTTCAACCTAGTAACTACAAGTTTCACCTTACTATTATTAGAAGTGTTTTCATACTGAAAGAACTTCTCCATATCAAAGATGTAATCCAACAAAACATTGGTATCTAGCTTTCCATCATAAGGAACAACTTCTATAGTAGGCTTCAAATGTTCCCTAGATAATACTCAAAAATGTTTCCTCATCTTGATCTTCTTCTAGTTTCGGATTAGGGTTTTGTGCTACCACTTCATCATCACTCACATTCTCAAGATACACTCCTCTCCTTTGGGCTATCTCCACAACATCTAATCTAGTTGTATTTTGTCTCAATGCATCTATCATGGCATTATCGACATTTTATCTACCATGAACCATATTTACAAATTAGACTCCTACAAGATCATAACCCTCTACAAGTTATAGGACAAATCCATAGATATACAACCCTACAACCAAATCCAAATTAGGGTTCTACACGATCCAAGGTACTGGTAAAAATTGCCTCACACTTTGCTGATCTGCTTGAACACTCAAGGAAAAATGAGCTCTATTATCATTTGATGCAAGGACAGAAAAGAATAACTAGTGCCAAAGGCACACCCAAAAATCCAAACCAACCTTGTACAGTAAATACAACAAAAAAAAACACACAAAGAGAACAACACCATAAAGAGAGAATAATATTCTTTTATTGATTCATCAAATGCTCAGCATACATGCCTAGCTATAAGGCCTTCTGGGTTATAGCTAGATACAAAATATATTCAAGATCTAAGATCTAGCTTCAAATTCACACATCTAGACACATATACCACTAACTTTCCAAAGTCTATAATCATTGCTTAACTCTAAGTGTAAACACCCTATTTATAATTGCCAAAATGGTTTGCAACTCATTCTAGAACATTATATAATAGAAAGGAAAACCTAACAACGATCTAGACAGATCCTAAGAAAAGATCTTATCATAGATGTCATGATCGAGATAAAAATATCAAGTCAATTTTCACCAAAAATGTAGAAAACACATCCAAAATACTTACTGTTGACATCAACAAGATAACTCAACACATGAAGGATCACTTATCACATGAAGAATAACTTGACACACACTGTGGAACTCATGACACACTACAGAGTGAGATGGGATAACATGCTAACCTAAGTGTTAACATGTCATGGGATAACCTCAACTGAGCTTAAACTACAAAATTGTTGGCAATCAATAATTGTTTTAACTCAGTAATGACTGTAGCTTGATAATAATTTGCAAAATGAACAGGAGGATAACACATCAACCCAGGATGCTTTTTCATCATGTGTATAACTACAAGAACTTCATGCATTTAATTTACCTCAAGCTTAGCTTCTTATGTGAGTTGATAAAGCTCAATTTTTGGTTGTTAGTGAAGACACCAAACTCCTTAGGAAATAGGTAATGCCTCCACTTCTTAAGAGCTTGAACAAGTGCATAGAGTTGTTGGTCTCAAATTTATTTTCACAATTGAGTATCAACAAACTTCACCAATTTCCAAGATGATGTTGAGTATTTTTTGAGTCAAAAATTCAATAGGTCTCGAGTGAAATTTAGGTGTTGAGTCACCATAGATGTCAAGTCACTACAACTGCTAAGAAAAGCATAGATGTCAACTGAGATAAAGTTACTATAGATGCCAAGTCAGACAAAATTCCTATATGTACTGAGTAGCAGCAATCAGTAAGTACCAAGTAACACATAATCAACATATGAGTTTGTGCCTTCACAAACTTAGATGTAAACTATTTTTGAGCTAACTCAAGATGAATCTTGAAGGATCTAAAAGACAATATCAAATATTTTACATTCCCTATGAAATTACCATACAAGTAATAAGAAAAATGGAGAAAGCATGCAACCAATAGAAAAAGTGAAAGAAATGAATGGGAAAAGAAGCATGAATATTGATCATAGAGTCATACCTAACCCTAAGTATTCAAAACCTTTAAAAGGAGGGTGAATATTGATAATTCATGGATGAGTGAGAGCTTATGGGAGAATGCTAGTGAAGTTCAAAAGAGTGTGAGGACTTAGCTAAGGAAGATCAACATTGCATAATTTAGTTGGTTAGAATAGAGCATCAACACTTTAAGTAGAGACATATTAGATCAAGGAAGGATCAAAATTAGATTGAGCAAAACAAGGATCTAGAATAAACAATTGAAGATTGTAATTTGACAAGTCAATACATTCTAATACTCTCTAGACACTATATTAGGAATGAAAATCCTATGGAGATAGGTTGGTCTAAAAACCATGTTGTAAACCTTTCAACAAGGTGCTAAATTATTTAATAGGGTAACATTCCAAGTGAGTGTTTGTAAATCCTTTAAATAGGTCACTTTTAACAAGGTGTAAAGTCTTTAATAGGGCAAGCCTTTAGAAGTGGTCAAACTTTGTAACCTTAAATAGTTACATATTGTTGTAGTGATAATTTGTGGGTGTCATCCCCACCCTAGTTTTATCTTCTCATTTTGGAGGGTTTCTGGGTGACCAAAATATTGTCTTATCTATTTTCATGCATTCCTTTACTTTTACATTAATTAGATATGGTAGTTACATATTAATGATCTCAATTAAAAGTTTTAGAGATTAAATATTGTTGCTTTTGATTAACCCCCCCCATCCCCCATAAGTAAATCTTCCCACTTATAAACTCCAACAATTGGTATCAGAGCTGAGTTCTCACAAGGTGGAGCCTTAAAACTTGGAGAAAAGATCTAGAAATGGAAGCCTACAAACTTAGGAAGGTCATAGAAAACCAAGTGATTGATACACAACTTGCTCTACATAATTTGGAAGAAGCCAAGGAAGAACTAAGAAAATATTTAAAGGGAAGAAGAGACATTTCCATAGCTGAGAATGATAAACAATACAAGGAGATTGGCACCTCAAAATTATTTACAAATGGAGATTCCAAAGAGTTTGATGCAACAATAACAGACCTAATGGAGAAGAATAGATCTTAAGTAGAAGAGATTAGAACTCTCAAGATTGAACAAGAATTTCACAAGCCATGATGCTTTGTGAAGTAACTCAATAGAAGAAAAGAGCCATTGAAGATAAGGCTATGCTAGAAGATGATGAGAGAAACCTTGCCAATAGATTGGAAGAAAAGTTAATTGAGCTTGCAAGAATTTCAAATATGTAGCTAGATACCCTAAGTCAAATGATGAATACACATCATGAATTGAATGTCAAGTATATTGAGATCTCCAAACTGAAGATGCAAAATGAACAATTGTAAAATGACCTAAAAAGAGAGAAGGAAATTGAAGAAATCTTCAATAAACGTAATGAGGCCATCAAGTACTTTGAACAACTACTGAAATCACCAAGAGCTAGCAATAATATTTTAGGACTAGGATACACCAACACTAAAAATGGAGACTCATCCAAGACTATAGAAGAAAGAAGTGACAAAGGTAAGAACACTAAACCTACTTGTCATTTTTGTGGTAAAAAAGGACATACCTCTAATGTGTGCAAGAGCAAGAATGCCCATCAACATGACAAACCTAATAATATGGGTCACTATCACAAGTGCAACAACCAAGGACATTAAGCACATGACTATAGGACTAGGACTATCAGAATGCCAAGATTTGAAGGTCATGGCTACAAATGTAAGAAGTATGGACATAAATATTTTGAGTGTAGGTCAAAGCCTATGTGGATACCTAATCAGCCAGTAAGGGGAAATAATCATGGAAATCACTAAAATTAGGACTAAAACACCAAGTATAGCTATCATTACTTTTAGGAATATGGACACATCCCTGAAATTTGCATAAGAACACATTTCAGTGGAAACTACAATAGATGGCTCAAAAAAACTACATGCTTCAATTGTTTGAAGATTGGTCATATTTGTAAGAATTTCCCAACAAGGTCAAAGGCACCCAACTCAGAGTTCAACAAAGGAAAAGAGAAGGTAGATGTTGAACACATCAGAGGAGAAATTAATAAGACATGGAAGAAGAAAGATGGAAGAAACACATCAAATGAAGGGATCACTTCACCTAAAAGGTGAAGTAGTCACACTTCATCCAACTAAGTAAAAGGAAGAATGCAGGACTAATATACAAAGTTTTATCATACATCAGTTCCAAGACAAGAAAATATTGAAAAGGATAGAGCGGTAAGAAGACAGATGCAAAGTTAAAACTTCAAGTTTTCACTAGTATTATTGAGTAAGAAAAGTTTCCTTCAAATGTTGATTAAATATCTAATACATGTTGAGGTGATTGCCTAAATCAATAGAAGCCAAATGATAATGCAAAAATTCTTAAGAAGCTGAGTGGACAACTGTAAATGCACTAAGCATTAAATGTTGCAAAATAAGGCTATATGATCACATTTAGAACCATTTTTATTCATCGAGAACAAAGAGAAAAGATGAAGAAGAGTGTAGAATAATTTCAAAGAAGGAGTCTAGCATTTGAGTTTATTTTAACAGAGATTCAACTTAGTTTCATTGATTTCAAGGTATTCACAGTAGTGTCAAGTTATGTAGTTTTAAATTTCTTCATGTTTAAACCCTAGATAGAAGAAAATTGCCTCTAGTTCTAGGAAACCTTAGGAGAAAGAGTTGTTTGAGGTCCAATTAGTGTCAAATGAAGTTAAAAAGCCAAATTTTTAGCCAATCCCTAAAGTGGCATACAAAAATGACCCATCCAAAGCCCTATCTATTATTCCTCCTAAGATAGTTATGGTCTGAGATGTTACAAGGTGTTATAACTATAAAATTAGTTCTATTGGGGAAATGGAAATGAGAGAATATTATGATAGTTTGTGTGATAATGGAGTTTTGAAGGAAGAGTATCAAATCATTGAGAGGAAGGGTTTGACTCATGCCCTTGAATTCCCCACTATCCTTAAAACTAAATGGATCAGAATAGTGTTAAGCATGATTCACAATGGTAGTTTATGGTTAGAAGATGGCCCAATAAAGATATCAAAGAGCATCATTCATAGGGTAATAGGATATCGAACCCTAGATCAGCCAAAGACCCTCAAAAGTGACTTTAAGGAAGCAATGTAGAAGAACACAAGAGCCAAATGGAACAAGAGAGGAATGACTATAGATACTATGCAAGAACCTCTTGTTGACTTTGCTATTAGGTTTATTTCTCACAATTTTTATCAATCTAGTAGAATTAATGGTGTACCTTGCATTGTAGTAGATGTTGGCCACAAATTAGTTAAGAAGGATCATACTTATGATCTTGCAAAATTGCAATTGCAAATAATTAATGAGAGTTTAGGAACAATAAGGAGAACCAAGGGAGCCCAATGCAAATTTGGTACAATTTTGATTTGTATATTCTTCTATGCACAAAATGAATTTCCATCTTTTGGTAAAGTTAGCTAGAAAACCAATAGGTCCATAGTAGCTCAAGTGAATAGATATATTGAACAAATGGCAGCTAATTTTGAAACTCTTATGACAAGTTATTTTGAGGATTTCAAGAAATCCATGAAACAAAGATTGAGGATACCTATTTCACTAGTATAACATCATGTAAATGATGTATGTTTTCTTGTAGATATTGATTATTCCTGTATTCAAGTAGCCATAAAAAGGGTTAGATGACATAGACTTCTTGGATATGAAATAAACATTGACGAGGCATTTGCAGCAATAACAACATTGTTAGCAAAAAAAGTGGATAAGAGTCTACCACATTTTTGGACTTATGATGTGGTAAGATCAAAAGTGGATATGGAGTTGAAGACCACCTACACGTTGAATAAAAAGGAAAAACTAGTAAAGAATCTTAAAGAAAAGTTTGGAGAGGGTACAATAGAGGAAGAAGAAGATGAAGAGGCTAATGATGATGAAGATGAACAAGGGAAAGAGCCACTAGCACTAACCCAAGGCATGGGTGAGGATGCAGAGGAAGAAGAAGGTACTGAGTAGGAAGCACCAAAGGTATAACCCAAGAAGAGGAAGGCATAGAAATAGTTGACTACATAGCCCAAAGGGAAGAAGAAAGTAGCTAAGCCGAGCCTAGCCAAACCAACCACTAGGGAAAATACAAGGGTAACAACAAAGATAGCCAAAGAACAAGATAAGAAGAAAGCTATAGAGAAAGAAGGGCTAGTAGAAAGAAGAGAAAGAAAATACATTGCACCCCTAGAGTCAGATGAAGAGAGAACAAAATCTAACAATGAACAATTCAGAGTGGTAAGTCACATCACCAAATCTAATCTTGAAAATGTCTATGATAACATTAGAGATAATGTAGATTTAAATAGATTAAATACCATTTATTTTAATAAGCTATCAAGGGAAGAGCATAAGATAGTGGAAGAATATATCTACACTATGATGCCCAAGTTCAAGACTACTCCACTTGAACTTGATAATTCTATGCCTAAGGAGCTAAGCTCCATTGTTAAAATAAATGGCATTATTGGCTAAACATGGAGAAGGAAATGAGGGAGTCAATATTGGCTTGTGTAATGCCAGACATTAAAAAAGGTCAAATAAGCAAGGCCAACAAGAAACATGGGAGCAAACTTGTAGCCAAATATAGCGCCTTCAACATTCTACAAAATATGATTGAGGGTGTTGTAAAGAAATCCACACAAATGTGGAAATTGATTTATGGGTTGACTACTATCAAGGAAGGACAAGAAGATCCATTTGAGGGAAGAAATAATGATTAGGAAGGAGAGAAAAATGAGGAGGAAGAAGGAGAGAAAGAGAAAGAAGAGGTTATAGTGGAGGAGAAGACATAAAAAGGTGACGAGGCAACAACTAAGGAGCAACAAAAAGAATAAAGTGTATAAGATACACAAATGCCATCACCTAGTCCTCCAAATACAACTCCTACATCTACAAAAATTGTAATTGTGAAGGATATTCCTAACACCTTAGGTCAGAACACCAATCCATTGACTACATAGGATCTCAAAAAGATCCTTCACCAAACAACTTTGTAATCATAGTTGTGTACAAGTTCTATTTTGGTGAGTGTAGAAGAGTTACAAAAGGTTGTAGCTGAAATAATTAAGGAGAATGTGAATACACGAGAACCACCTTCACAACCTCTTATAGCTATAGGTGATCAACCAAAAGAGCAAGCATGAAAAGACACATTTGCTAAGGTTGACACTATAGTCACAGTAACTACTGAGAAACAAAAAAAGGAGAAAATAGGATAGAAATATACCATTGATCCTATAGCACAAAATCAAGGTGCACCTCCTCTAATCACCATAATTTATCAAGGTATAAGTGAAGAAGACAAGGAAGAGGAGAAAACCCCTAAGGAGAGAGAGCAAGAGGCAATGCAAACTCTAGTCAACTTGCCTACTATGGGAACTCCTACCAAGAAGCTAAGCACTGATGTAGTACCACTACAAATTTCAGCACTAGGTTCAAGCTCCACTAAGGTAGCAAGGGTACTCTACTATGGAGATCTTGCACTTAATGAAGAGATAGTCATACCAAGTTATGAATACAAGACAATGAACTTGGTAGAGATAAATAAAGTGCAAGAGGCACTAGAGAAGGAGAAGGAGTAGGAGATACTTATAAATGAGCATCGATAGAGGAAAACATTGATAGAAAAAAAATACATCTTTTTTGATGCATTCAGCTTGCTAGTACTTGATGAAACAAAGCCCATTATGGAGCATCTATCTAACATAGTGGATTAGGTACAAAATGAAGACCTTGATACCAATGTTAAATTATTGGAATGGTCTGACAAGAAATATCAAATGAAGGTAAATGAGAAGATATTTGATGAAATAGCACTATCACAAGTAGAACTAGCTAATAAATTGAGAAGGTGAAAATAATACTTGAGAACATATTATCATTATACTCCAAACTATGTGACTGTTCATATTTCACACAAGAGACTAGCTAGACAATATTGAGCCTGGAGAGGGACCTTAAAATATCAAGTACTCAACTACTAAAGGATCTAGCTCAAAGTGAGAAGCATTTCGCTACAATGCTTCACACTCAAAATGAGTTAGCTATATTAATAATAGAGGAGGCTATTGTTAAGGCCAAATTAATACATATCCAATCTACATTAACTCCAAACATGGAAGTATTGCATAAAGAGATGCCCTATGCAGAGAATTTTTTGAAGAAAGATCTAAATCTTTCTACATTAGAAGGCGTAGTACATCTTGCAGTAGAGACAACCATCCAACTCAAAGCACTGGAAGTTTCCTTAGACAATTAGGATGCTGCTCTAAAGCTAATAATGGAGGTAAATAAAACATTTTTGGCTAAGTATTCAATTCATTCTTATGACCCTTTGACATAAGTGTAAAAATAGGGGGAGATAATACATTATGTAGATAAAGGAGAAGATATAACAAATTGGGGGAGATAATAATGAAACCCAAAGGAGGAGATATACATAAAGGGGGAGATAATGAAATTTTGAGGAGAGATAATGAATAAATCCAAAAGGATAAAAAAATGTGTGAAAGGGGGAGTAGACATAGGATAGACATAGAGTAGAAAAGAAAAGGGTATCAGACACATTAGCATGCGGCAAATTTAGCTTAAGGAATTTTGGATATAAGGATGGCACATTAGCTCAAGAGGAGTTACAAATTTTTGAGGTATATAATCTTCTACAAAGTTTTGAACAAGTTTTCGAAGTTTTGTACATAGGCCAAATAGAATGTGTATTATACTCATAAAGATCAGATTCATAATGTTTAGTTATGTGTTTTTGCCACTCATTTCAAAGGGGGAGATTGTTGATCTCAACTGGTTTTGAAAATTGAGTGTCAACACACTTAACCAATTTTCAAGATGATTTCACGTATAATACAGGTGCCAAGGTATAGTATGTGTTGAGTCAAAAATTCAACAGGTGATAAGTGAACTTCAGCTATCAAGAAACTTTTAGGTTTTAGGTCACCATAGATGTCGAGTCACTAGAAGTGTCAAGCAAAGCATAGATGTTGAGAAAGAAAAAGTTACTAGAGATATTGAGTGAGATAGAATTCCTATATGTGTCGAGTATGAACAATTAGTAAGCGTCGAGTAACATAGAAGTAACATATGAGTTTGTGCCTTCACAAACTCAAATGTAAACCATTTTGGAGCTGACTCAAGATGAATTTTGAAGGATCTAAAAGATAAGATCAAATCTTTTACATTCCCTATGAAATTAGCATGTAGCCAATAAGAAAAATGGAGAAAGCATGTAACCAATAGGAAAAGTGAAAGAATTGAGTAGGAAAGGAAGGATGAATATTGATCATAGATTCATACCTAACCCTAATTCTTCAAAGCCTTTAAAAGGAGGAAGAATCCTCATAATTCATGTATGAGTGAGAGTTTATGGGAGAATGCTAGCGAAGTTCAGAAGGATGTAAGGACTTAGAGAAGGAAGAGTAGCATTGTAGAATTTAGTTGGTTAGAATAGAGCATCAACACTTCAAGAAAAGACATATTAGATCAAGGAAGGATCAAAATTAGACTGAGTAGAACAAGGATCTAGAATCAACAATTGAAGATTGTAAGTTGATAGCTAAATAAATTATAATACTATCTAGCCACTATATTAGGAATAAAAATCCTATGGAGATAGGTTGGTCTAACAACCATGTTGTAAGCCTTTCAACAAGGTGCTAAATCTTTTATGAAGGTAACATTCCAAGTGAGTGTTTGTAAATCCTTTAATCAAGTCACTTTTAACATGGTGTAAAGCCTTTAATAGGGTAGGCCTTTCATAGGGAAGACCGTTGTAAGTGGTCAAACTTTGTAACCTAAAATAGTTACATATTGGTGCAGTAATAATTTTTGGGTGTCATCCCCGCCCCAGTTTTACCTTCCCATTTTGGAGGGTTCTGGGTTACCATAATCTTTTTTTATATATTTTCATGCATGTCTTTACTTTTAAGTTAATTAGATATGGTAGATGCATGTGAATGATCTTAGTTAAAAGTTTTAGAGGTTAAATATTGTTACTTTTAATTCACACCCCCCCCCCCCCCCCCCCTACACAAGAAATAAATCTTTCCACTTGTAAATTCCAACAAGAGGTCCAAGTTATATATTGAATACCTATTCTTGGTTTCATTAAGTCTCACAGTAAAAAATGATACTGGGCTACCCTCTTGGCTCAAAACTACCCCAACTCCTATGTTGCTAGCATTACACTCTACCGAATATGGCTTCTCAAAAATAAGAAAAACAAATAATGGTTGAGTTGCTACTTCCTTCTTCAACCTCTCAAAACTTTCTTCTTTTTCCTTGGTTCATGTGAACTTGGCCTTCATGCCTCCTTTGATGGTATCATTCATTGGTGCACAAATCTCATTAAAATTCCTCACAAACTTCCTATAGAACTATGCTAGGCCATGAAAACTTATGACCTTAGTAGAAAATCTAGGAGTAGGCCACATTAGGATGGAATCTACCTTACTCCTATCCATTTTCCAATTTCCTTGGGATACTACAAAACCCCAATACACTAGGTCCTCCTTCATGAATGCACTCTTCTCTAGGTTTATTGTCAACTTTTCCTCTTGAAGCTTCCTCAACACCATTTCTAGGTGCTCTATATGCTCCTCCTTTGTCTTACTAAAGATGAAGATGCCATCTAAATACACAAAACCAAACACTCCTATATAGTCTTTCAAGACCTCATTCATGACTCTCATGAAGTTACTTGGTGCATTGGTAAGGCCAAATGGAATTACCAGCCACTCATAAAGTCCCTTAGTAGTCTTAAATGAAGACTTCTATTCATCACTCTCCATCATCCTAATTTGATAATAGCCACTTCTAAGATCAATTTTAGAAAAGTATCTAGCTCCCCCTAGATAGTCCATTAGATCCTCTATCCTATAAATAGGAAATCTATACCTAATTTTCATTCTATTGATTATCCTAGAATCAGTACATATTCTCCATTGATCTCCCTTTTTAGGTACTAGGAAAATTGGTACTAAACATGGATTGATGCCCTTCCTAATCAACACTTGATCAAGCAACTGTTGGACTTGTCTTGCAATCTCTTTGTTCTTTTCTAGAGTCATTTTGTATGTAGATTTTTTTGGTAGTGATGCTCTTGGTAAGAAGGGAATTTGATGACTTATGGCTCTCTTTGGATGTAAGGTTGGTGGTTCTCCATAAAAAATTATATCTTTGAATTTATCTAATAGGTTTTGTACCTTTGTAGGTATAAGTTATTGTGAAGGTGACTACTCTTCTTTTGACTTCAACATGAGAGCATACCCTACCCCTTCACCTTCTTTCAAGTCCTTGAGGAGTACTTTCCACTGATAAAAAAATTCTTAGTAATAGCCTTTTATACCTTGTCTTATTTCACCATTGACTATATACTATAAGTGACTCCATCCTTCTTGAAAGATTCTTTTTCCTTCCCATGATGCATTGCCTCCCTATCATATTGCCAACGTCTTCCTAATAGTAGATGGAAAGCATCCATGGGAATCACATTACATAGGATCTTATCCTAATACTTACCAATAGTAATGTTTGCTCACACTTATTCATTCACTTCTATATTTTACCCCTTGTTTAACCAAGTCACCCTATAAAGACACACATGTGGAATCTTTTTTAGGCCAAGCTTTTGTACTACCTCCTCTAACAAGACATAGTCAGTAGACCTTGACTCTATGATCACTTTTCATACCTTACCTAATATCTTGCAAGCAGTTTTGAATAGTACACTCCTCTTCTTGGGTTCTTCCTTTACTAGGCTCCTTAACCAAGACTCTCCTCAACATGAGGTTCTCATCCTTATCTATGTCAAGATCCACTTCTCATGTTTTCTCATTGTCTTCCTAGATATAGGTGATTTTCTTCTCACCATAAGATGTTGATGCCTTCTCTGGACATTTACAATAGGTAGGATACCCCAACTTACCATACTTGTAACACATCATATTATTGAAATGTGAGTCTCTAGTGCTACTTCCATACCTACCTATACCAACATTATTGGACCCTCTTCCTCTACTAGAGCCTCCCCTTTTACTAGCCTCACTAGTCTACTTATTCCATTTGGAATTGCCATAGCTCCTCTATTCATTGGTCCTCACATTGTAACCACCTTTGAAATATTTACTTCTACCTCTACCTTTGGAACATGTGTATTCTTCCTTAATTTTTCTTCTACCTTCCTAGCCATCTAAAAATAGCTTTGTAGTGTGGTGAGACTAAACAAGCTCATTTCATCTAGAATGGACAACTTAAGGTCATTTAAGTATCTAGACACCTTGATTTTCTCTACCTCTTGTACCCTTGACCTTAGAGCAGAATTTTATAACTCCTCAGTGTAGGTAGCCACATCAAGATCCATCTACTTTAGATTCTACCTCTACTTGTGAATCTAAATCTCATAGTATTCTGGCAAATAGGTCTTCTTTTAACTTTGCTACCATAGCCTTCCAATTGGCCATTGGTTTCTTCCCTTCACTCTCTCTCTCTCCTCTTGCACAAACTTCTACCAAGTCAGTGCTTGTCCCTTTAATCTTGACTTAAAAAATCTCACCTTTTGAGTCTCTATTGTCCCTTCACATTCAAAGTAATTTTCAATACTCTCAATCCATTCTAGGACCACCTCTGCATCCATCTTATCATGGAATAATGAAACATTCTAAAGATTCTTTCCTCAAAATTCTTTGAGGACTTTGAGGAATGGTTCTTTCTTACCAAGTGGAGGATTAGGTTCAAGTATTTCATCCTCCAAGTTCACCTTATATTTACCCTTGCTAAATTCTTCATCTTCTTTTGCTTGGGCTACATCTTCCATCTCTTCTAGCTTGTCTTTCATCTCGTCTATGGCATCATCAAGAAGCCTAGTTTTCTCCTCCATAAGCTTCTTTTTCTCATCTACCTCCTTAGCTAATTCTGCATTGGTAACCATCTTTCAAGATCCACTTGACTTAGTGGAATACAACATACCACAACAAGCCACAATCTTATGGCTTTGATACCACTTTGATGGGGAGCTTCTTCTCTTTATAACTTTCCTTCTCTACAAAGCCTACTCCTATCCTATCTAGGGTTTCTATCCCAAACCCCAACCTAGAGGATTCCTTGCCAATCCCCTTTCACCAAGAAACTCTCAAATCAATTCAAATTTCCATTCTCTAACTCCAAATCACCAACTATACATCTTTTGACCTAGTGAGCCTATGCATCTTTTAACCAAGTGCATCCAAAGGGAAAAAATAAATTTTGCACCATCTTTGTATGGTTCTCAATTTTTTTCACTTCATTCTACATCTTTTAGGTAGGTCTACCATGCCCACAACTCCAATTTGCCATGTTTTCCCTTGTAGCCCTAAGAGCCCCTATTAGCCCTTCTAAAATAAAAGAACATGCAATAACTCACAAAAAATATTAACAAGAATTTTTTATTCCTTTAGGACTTTTTGTCCAATTTAACTAGGCTTGAATATTTTTGAGGTCTTAGGTCTTTGTGGTATTCATAAAGTATAGCTCCAGAAAACCCTTGTTTTAAGGGTCTGAAAGGAAATGACAATGAAACTTTCACAAATTGCTCCAAACTCCACATCCAACCTCTTACTCTAACCTATCAACCCTTCGTATCCTACTCCATCATCTACTCAACAAAAGTGGCATGTGTCAATCCTCTGTTCTCAGCATAAATCCATTACAAGCTTTCATTTCTCCTTGCCAAGCCTTTCTTGCTTGCCTAGGACTTGCTTCTAAACTTAGATACTTGAGTTCCAAAAACACAAAAATTAATATTTAAAAAATTTATAGGATATATTACTTTATTTGCAAAGGCCATGGCGTTTTGACCACGAAAGTTAAAGTCATAGCCATTTGAATACTAGTTATCCAAAACTGGACAATAGGAACACAAATCTTAATTATTTTAGCAAACCTTATAAAATGAATGATCAAGGAAAAAAAACTATTCATAGTGTTAAAAAATGATCCTAAGACACTACTCCATTAAAAATAGTAAGCTATTCAATCAATATTCTTTGTCCAATCCTACAAAACTATGCTTTTTTATCATAAAATGCTCCACATATAGGTGTTGTCTGTACAAGTGCATGTCCAACCTATGGAAATGAGTAGAAGGTCTCTATAGGATCTCCTAAAAACCTTTTCTTTTTATTCAATTCATAACTATCCATGTTTCTCTTTCCCCAAAATTGTGTAAAAGTAGCTATTACAATTTTTCAAAAATTGCAAAGCTGTTAATGAGCAATTTTGCAATTCAAGCCACCAAACTAGACTAGTTTGATTTAAAACTTCATAGATTGAAACTAAGATAGATATGGGCCTCCTTTGAAAACTTCTAGAACCTTTTTAGGAATCTTTCCATGTTTTCTTGATAAAGCAATTTTTAGTAATTTTGTGCCTATCAAGACCTAGTAGTTCAAAACTTGACTCACACTCTCCTCTTACCTAAAAACACCTCCTAAAACTATCTTTTGATTTTATATTGAGTTTTTATTAACTTATTTTTTGGTTAGACCATTTACAAACCAGAACTTGATCTAGGGTTTTACCTTACCCCTAGGTGCTCCTACACCACTCCCTTACTATTAAAGTATGGAAATTTAGACTACTAAAGGGATTTCATCATGTCCATAGGAATGGAATCCTCTCCATCATGGTCTTGACCTCTCTAATGATGCCCTTGGCCACCAGGTGTTGTGTGAGAATGTTTACACTCATGTTCTTTTTCCTCTCTATGATCTAACATATGAGAATCTCCATGGTGAGATCCCTCTTCCTCGCCATGGTCATGTTAGTTTTCCTCAATTTGAGGTCCTAAACATGCTATAATATATTGCAATAAAGGAAAAAGTTCCCTAACATAACATTAATTCTTATCACCTTCTCCTCTTCTACTTTCCTAATGTTCTTCCTTATGGTGTTGATCTTCATTGTCAATTTGTAAAGTGTTACCTTGACCACCAGGTATACGTGCATGAGGCATCACTAAAGGAGAAATAAGATAAGGATTAGAGTCATACACAACAACATAATTGTTAAAAACATAAGCTAAAGTATTACACCATTATATGTAATCAAAACAATATCATAGTGGGAGCATAACACATAGATCCCAATGTTGTAACATGGGCTCTAATACTAGATGTAATGTCATGCTCAGAGATCCTTGGAACAAGGATAAATAAAAAACAATATAATTTTAAAAAAATAGAAAGTATGAAATTAAACAAAATCAACATGCAATCAATCATAATATCAAAATGGAAGACTCAACCAACCGATCTAGGCAACCAATGAATCTCCAAGCATCACTACTTACTAACGTGTCCAAAACCAACTATGAAAGTTTATGCAAATGAGAAACCAAAGATCTATGACCTACCAAGACCTAGGAAGGGGAACATCCCAAGAGGGTACCCAAAAGTTCCTTTGAATCTCGACCAACAAGTCTAGAGATACCTGGTACTTTCCCGAGTAGGCTTTTGCATAGTCATCAATTGATACTTTTCTAGTATCATAGGACATTTCACAAGACTATTGAGAGATACTTTTCTAGTAACACATGATACTTCTTATAACTACTGGGTGACACTTTCAAGGAGTGCATGATAGACCTTACTACTACCTTGTAATAATTTACTAGTATCACATGATAGAACTTATAATTGTCCTACATGTTAGGATTAAACATAGACAAAAAAAATTACATGCAAATATAAACAATATTAAATAACAATAGATCACATAGAAGAGAACACAAAAAACCAAGATTTAACATGGTTCACCCAAACCTTGGGCTACATCCAAAAATAAAAAAATCCAATATTGTATGATCTAGTGATTACAACCTAATCACTCACCACAAACTAATAATCTCCCACTTGGGTACAAATTAGGCTCCACACTAGAAAACAATCTCCCACTTGAAGACTGATCTTGGAGCAATACCATTACCACATGGGGCTCCTATTGGATTGAACCACTCTATACTTTGATGTTCTTTTATTTTGTTTAGTCAAGAAGACCAACTAAAGCTGAAGAGTACTTTGGCTTCTCCCTTGTCACTACCTTGGTAAACATATATGCTAGATTTTCATCTATATGTATCTTGTCCAACTTTAATTATCCATCATCCGAAACTAAGAAAATGAAATGGTATCACAACTATATATATATATTCTTTGAATGCAAAGAAAAATTATTTGCAAGATGAATAGAACTTTAACTATCTACAAACAAATAATTATCCTTCTATGGTGTCCCAATTCCTCCAAGAAGAACTAAAGCCATATCATCTCCTTGGTTTCCTCTATAGTAGGAACATACTCTTTCTCTATAGTAGATAAAACATTAACCTTCTACAATTGAGAAACCTAGCTCACTATTGCCCCACCAATTGTAAATACATAACCTATAGTACTCCACCTAGTATCTATAACCCCTACCAAATCTGAGTCAACATATCCCTATAAATAAGTAGTAGATCCCCCGAAGTGTAAATGCTTACTGGATGTACCTCTCAAATATCAAAGAATCAATTTGACTACATTCCAATGCTTAGTTTCTCGATGACTCATATACCTGCTAACAAATCCCACTGCATGTGCAATATCTAGCCTCATACATACCATAGCATACGTTGAGCTTCCTACATCTAAAGCATAAGTAACCTAGGACATCTTATCCTCCTCTTCTTGTGTCTTTGGTGTAAGGCCCCTTCTCTAATACCTTATTATAAATCTTAAAGAACATGAATATTGCTAGAACTAGGAAGTATAAGGAGATGAGCTGTCATGTCTCCATCTCTTGTGTGTAGAATATGGACCATAAATTGTTTCTTTATAGCTTATAATATTACTTATAGTCATAGATGCAAATTTTTATCAAAATGGGATAAGGGTCTATATAGTAGAACTCAATATGATGTAATGTAATAAGTCAATTAGGTGGATATCTTGATATTCATAAGAACAAAGTTTAGGGCCAATAAAATGTAATGGATTTATTCTATTTTTGGTTTTGAAAGTATGTGACATAACTATGCAAATATCCTATATATCTAACATAATTGATACACCTTATAATGAATTATGTCATAATGATAATGGGATACCATTAGTAATCAAACTATATTTAACTAAATGAAAGGATATTAGTCGTGATGTTTACATATTGGTGATTTTGATCTAAGATATGTATTCATAACTAATTTTCATGTTGCCTGATTTCGTAGTATAGATTCAACATTTCATCATTATGATAGGAAATGGATTATGATTTGGTTCATAAATTTAGCATGATCATTTGATTAGATAATTAATGTTGATATACAAATTTTGATATTTTAATATTTTAAATGCTTTATATGAAAATAATTGGAAAATAAAAGGATTTTATGACAATTCAGTATGTTAATGTGAATTATTTAATATGAAATTTGTCATGCACCTATATATGTATATTTATATGTATATGTATATGCATTTTATATGATTTTTAATTGAGCTATTGATGTTCAAGTTTAGTGTGCAGGAAATTGAACCATTGAATTTAATTAGGAAAATAAGGTCCAAACTTATGTGGACACAGTTTAGCCAAGGTAAATCGTTAGAAGATTTGAAAGCCTCATTGTAATGTGTTTATTTTTTCAACATAAGTTTGCATGTGTGTGGTAAATTTAATCTCATCAATACATTAGGTACATGTCATGCTGATGTGTAATGTTTTTTAAATGTGTCATTTGACACTTGTGCTTTTTTGTGTGCTAATGACATGTCACCTAGGATTTTGGTCATGGCAGCACTTAATCTTAAACTAGTTTCCTTTCAAAACATTTAAGCAAATCCACTTGGAGAAAGGATAGGATGGGTCATTTTCAAGGGGAATTTCGAATTCAAAGTTGACAAGGATTTTAGAGGGTCAATAGGTGGTGCCAAATTGTCTTTTTTGTGAAAATAATCTACCCATATGTTAGCATAACATGTTAGGGGCCTAAGTTTGACTATTTTAGTGCTTAGCTATCCTAGGGGGGGCCTTAATCAATGCATTCTTCCTTGAACTCGAAAATTGAGTTTCCCTATGAGTTCATCCCCATCTTTCCACATAGTAAAAAATAACAAATTTGGTAGGGACAAAGTTGTAAGACATAGTGTCTTGATGTTTTTATCAAAAAGAGATAGTGGGTGAGTCTTTTTAGTGGACTTGGATAATCTAGTGAAGTGTTCACCCACTCTCTTAGTTTAGAGACAATTAGGATGAAGGGGTTAGTTTGGATCAATATTGAAGTTGAGACATTTTTCCTCTTGGAGAGGGTTTTTTTGTTCATGGAGTATGGGCTCCATTGAAGCCATATGCCTTGTTTGTTATTATGGGAGGTATAAGCATATTTATGTAATTTGCAAGATGTAATTTTGATAGCCTTGAAGAGGCATTATGCAATCAAAAATGTATATGTGTATATGGATATGGCATTCTCCTTGTTGGAGAGCCCACCTTCACCGATTTTTCCATGGTTCCAATGGTGAATCATTCTATTAAGCCTTGGAAGGGAGTTTATATGTGTTGTTACGATATGTTGTATGCATTGTTAGTACTTGAGTGTAACCTGTTTCTGCCTTATTTCCCCAACTAGGTGGGTTGCTTCTTAGAAGCCTAGAATAGGAGGTGAGCCTCCATGGTTCTTGTGTAAATTTTTTGCATGTTTTGTGCTTTTGGATCCATGAAAGAAATGAGAGACTTTCCCTTGCATTGGTGAAGAAAAAGATGGGACAAAATGCTACATATTTGGAAGGAGCATGTTTCCTTCAAGCCAATATGTATTGAGTTGTGATAAAAGGACCTCCATTGTTGTTTTATGTAATGTGTTGTAAAGGTAGATATTCATTTATATGTGTATTATTGTGAATATAGTCTTGTGAAAGGGATGAAGAGATTTTAGATACAACCATAACTATTCATATTGTAAGATTTAATGTTATGTATTTAGTTGCATTAAAATGAAAGGATTGACCTATCATAAAAGATTTAACGTTATACATTTTGTTGCATTCAAATGGAAGGATTAAATTATCATTGTGGACCTAAATGAAATATAAATGAGATTCATTGCAATAGCCATTACTTGATACCTAGGGAACCATCTAGTTAAGTTCATAGCTGATCTTGTTCAAAAGTATTACAAGGATTGGATTTATTGTTGCAAGTAATTAATATGTACAAATTCTTAAGTTCAAAAAGTAAAATTTAAATGATTCCAATAGGCTCCAATAGATTTTTAATTGATGCATGTACTAGAAATTTAGTATTGACATTGAACTCCATAACATAACCAAATCCTATGGTACAATACCATGAGTGAGGAAGATAACCTAAGTAGAAGTTAATGCATAAGCATACGTGAACAAACAAAATCTAAGAGTGAGCATTTTTCTCTCTAGATTTTGTATAGGAAGGAGAAAAATACCCCACTACTAAATATAGTCCAATAAAATAATTAGAGAATAAAATATATAAACCTAACATGCATTAAGCTCAAAAAATATATATAAATAATTATGTACAAGACTATTCCTAAAAGCCTTTTCCCCCAAAAAAGGGGGTCATGTGATCCTTGGAAGAGGACATACGTTTCCTTATCAATTATATATAAAACTATACACACACACACACAAAAAAAAAAAAAAAAAAACTACTTACATACTATCCTATCCACATCGACCCATGCAATAGGGGATGAGTGTAATACACAACACTCACCTCATTTGGACTTGGGTAAATCAATCATCCATATCAAGGAATAATAATATTCAAAACTCATTTAAAACAAATATATATATATATATATATATATATATATATATACACACACACACACACACACATAAACCTCTTTATTTCCCCACAACACCTCGTACTTAATATCGAGCCCAAGACAAGGTGTTAATCTTGAACATGACCCCACCTTACCAACCCACACCAAGCGTCACCCAACATTTTATGCGTACAGAACCATGTTCCAAGGGGAAGCTCGATGGGACATAACATGGTAGGGAGATAGGAGAGGGAAGTGCACCTGAAGAGTCAAGTAGGTCATGGGTAGACATGTAGAATTCTAGTGGGGTCATGGGTGATAAGGACTATAGTCAGGTAAAATTATTATGTTAAAATTAGTATATAAGATAGTGACTACTTAGGATAGGTAGAAGATGTTATGAATTTAGGGACTAGTGTTTAACGGGGTTAGGTAGTTGATGTTATGAATTTAGGGAGTAGTGTAAAGATGTATAGTATAGGTTATTTCATTAATATTTATTTATTACTAGATAAGATAGTGGTTTCTCAGAATAATTAGAAGATAGATGGGATTAGGTTAAAGAGTAGCAATTAGCTAGTAGTTAGACTAATTTAAGTGATAAAGTGATAAGTAAATTATAGACTTATTATCATTTTTTGGTGGACTTTAGAATTATTAGATGCAAGTATTTGTGGTTTAGTTGATTGGGATCAGTGTATAGTTAAATATTAATTAAATTATACAATATTGATACATTATAATTATAATTATAATATAATGATGATGTAGAATACTTGGTGGTTATTACATAAGAATTTGTGCCATACAAAAAGAAACTTTATAGAACTTTATTTGGGGCATATACATATGTATATAGACACGTTCTAGTACTACATATATAGAAATATTGAACATTATAAATGAATAATTAGAGTTATCATGTTAAATGTACCCTTATAAGTTGTGATCTTGGTTTACATTTGCCTAATGAAATTAATAAAAATTGTCAACCTAGATAGGTATAACTTATTCCATATTCGTTGATTTAATGGTAATGAGAAACATAAGGTCAAATTAAACATGTAACATATTGAGTTGTTATATGATGTACTTAGTTAATTCTTGGATTTCATATATTGGGGTTTGTATATAAGAACTCGATAGGTACATGCATTGTCACTAAATAGTAATTTGTTTGTAGAAAAAAGGTGAATGCACCAATGTTATATTCATCTCCTTTAAATTAATCTTTTATCTATATGTTATATTTATAGGTCTTAAACCTTAATAAATGCTAGCACTAGTGAATCAATCAGTTGATAGACCCTCCATGATGGTACTAACATTGGTCATTATAGTACTAGATATGGAATGTAGTAACACCTCAAAACTCTGACCCCTTAACAAGGACTTCACATCCAATTCTAATACATCTTATAAACACTTTAGTTATTGTTAGGAATAAGGTGTCTCAACCTTGTATAATTCCTATTCTTTTTATTTGTTTTTTAAAATGTATTTCTTGCAAATAATGTTGATGTTTCGACATCTTGAATTGTGTGTAAGGAGATCATGACGAAAATGGTTATGAAGGATTCCTATGACACATAAGAGCTATGTTAGGAAGATTAAATGATAGGTGAAGACATGTGGCAACTAAGATATTTGAGTACTGTACACTCTACCCCAATAGTGGGGTTCGAGGTTCCTATTTTCTCGAAGAATGGTAAAACCCTAATACAGTTTAACTTTTGGGAGTAGCCCTAAAGTGAAGCACATGTTATAAGCCTTTTTAGGGTTGTGAAGAGATGCAATGCGAAAAAGGTGTATTGTTGATACTGCGAGTAGCTACTGGAGTCTTCTATTATTGATGTTGAACTTGCATTGCAAGTGTATTGTAATCTTGTTTTGAAGATAATACATTGTGCAGGTTCTAAAGGGGTGGGGTTGTTTTACCGAAAGGTTTTTCCCCATTGAAAAATCCTTGTGTTATGTGTTCCTTTCTCTATCTATTTTATGTATGCATGTTTGGCTGCAATATTGATGTTTACATGATATTGAATCTGTAAGTGTAGAAGATTTTAATAGGATTTGCATCATACTTTCCTTATGAGATTAGTGTAGGAAGCTGATTCCATACCTAAGTTTCCTTATAGTTATAAGTATCTATAATCTTAGTACCTTAGGTCTAGTTAAACATTTTAATATGAACCTTGAGGTGACATTACAATAGTAAATATTATATTGAACATGCATGGGGATATTAAATGTTCAAATCTAACCATTTGGTTGCTACCTTCAATTTAAACAATGACTTTAGACTAGTTATTGTTTTGACAATTTGTTTATAGTATAGTCTTTGAGTAAGATGCATACTGATTTTTTTGTTAATCCATAACCTAAATGAATTATGTTAATATTAGAGTTTAAGAAACCCAAGTATACTTTAAAAAAAATAAAAAATCAAATTAGTTGTGTTTTTTCCACGTAATTTTGGGCAAGACATTTGGACACAACTCCTTAGTCAACTTCAAATGACTAGGTAAAGATGTGTTGACAATTATAGCATTCTCCATAAAGAAACATTGCAACACCTTCACAATATAATTAGCATGATATAATGTGAGTTTCTTATTCTTCCTATCTCTGCAAATATTCATACCAAGGATTTTGTTTTGCTACCCCCCAATCCTTCATAGAAAATGATCATGCTAACTATTCTTTTAACCCCTTAATGTGATCCATGTTAGACCTAACTACAAGCATATCATCAACATATAAACATAAAATAATTTAGTTATCATCATCCAACCTCTTAAAATAAACACAATAATTTGAATGACACCTACTATATTCATGCTCATGCATAAAACTATCAAATTTTAGATACCATTATAGAAGTGCTTGCTTCAATCCATATAAAATTTTCTTCAAATATGCACATTAAGTTCTCCTTACCTTTGACCTCAAATCCCTTTGGCTACGCCATATATATCTCTTCATCAAAATCACCATGAAGAAAGGCTATTTTAACATCTAGTTGTTCCAAATGTAAATCTTCAATAGCCACAATACTTAAAATAGTATGAATAGAAGTTATTTTAACAACAAGAAAGAATATCTCATCTAAATCAATGCCCTTTTTTCTGTACAAATACTTTTACAACTAATCTGGATTTAAATCTTTTCTTACCTCCATCATCTTCTTTCAACCTAGAAACCCATTTATTCTACAAAGCCCATTTAGTTGTAGGCAACTTGCATAAATCCCAAGTCTTATTTGTCAGTAAGGAGTTCATTTCATCTACTATTGTAGAATCCTACTAAATCTTAGTATCCCACTACATATCTTCACCATAACATTCAGGTTCACAAACATCTATTAGTAAAATATAGTACAAAGAGAGAGAGAATCTTACAGGAGGTCTATTTAGTCTTGTTGGCTATCTAACATTTACTGGTTCTTGTGGTATTTGTTGTTGTCGATGTTGCAAGTCATGAGGAATTACTGCAACATCATCTTTTGTAGTATCATCCAACTCTAAACAATCATCTTATTTCTTCTCATGTTGCTGCAACAAATCTTTGTATAACACTTTCTCATTGAATATGACAACCCTACTTCTTAAAATTTTATGATTTTCAAAATTCCAAAACCTATAACCAAATCCATCAATTCCATACCAAAAAAATATAAATTTTTTAAACTTTTCTTCTAGCTTGGTTCTATTTTCAAAAACTATATGAAATTCATCACAACCGAAGGTTCTAAGAAAAGAAAAACTCACCTTCTTACTAGTCCATGCTTTCTCTAGAATACCACAACCCAAAAGAATAGAGGGACCTCTATTAATCAAATATATACCAGTACTAATAGCCTTTGCCTACATGTTTATGGGCAACCTAGCATGTAACCTCATACTCCTAGCTTGCTCCATTATAGTCCTATTCATGCGTTCAACCACTCCATTTTCTTGTGGAGTCCTTGGAATATTTTTTTTGTCAATGAATATCATTAGTAGAGAAATAATCTTCAAACTAATGACTACAATACTCACCACCATTATTAGATCTAACATATTTTAATTTCTTACTAGTTTCATTTTCAACCAAGCATTTGCATTTCTTAAAAAGTTTGAAATATATCAAATTTTTGTCTAAGGAAATAAATTCACACTTTTTTAGTTGTATCATCAATAAATGTAACATAATAATGAGAGCCACCATGGAAAGCTAAATGTTCTAATCCTAATACATCTGTATGCACAAGCTCTCATCTCACACTTTAATTTTCCTTCCCACTCTTTGCAAAACTCACTCTCTTTTATTTTCTATAAACACAACTTCCATAGAAATCTATATTAACACATTTCATACTTGGTAAAAATTTCTTTGAATGAAGTAATTTCATACCTTTTCCACTAATGTTCCCAAGTGTATTATTCCACAACATCATATCAAAATCTATAACAACTATTTGTTCTCCATGCTCAAGTGCAACAATTATTCCTGAACATTCATTTTTATCTGATACAATCAAAGTTGAAAGAATAGTATGACCTGTACAAACATATAAGGTGCCTATTTTCACACCATTTTCTACTACAAGGGAACCTTTTGAAACCTTCCAATTTTTATCATTAAAAGTAACTACAAAACCCTCATCACCGAGTTTCCCTATTGAAATTAAATTCCTACTCAGCCGTAGACCATGTCTTACCTCATTTAGTAGCCAATGATTCCCATTCTTCAACTTAATCTTAACTTTTCCCTTTCTAACAATCTAACAGGGTTCATTATCCACCAAATAAACAAGTCCAAAATCCCCTTGGACATAATCAATGAAATAACCTCTATAAGGTGTAGCATGAAATGAAGCACCAAAATCTAAAACCCATGAATCATCAATACTTTCTAAATATAGAAGCAAAGAATCCTCTTCAGATTTGTTACTTACCACATTTTCCTCCTTTTTTCCTTTTTCTTTATCTCCTTCATTATTCTTTCAAGTCCAATAGTCTTTCTTTTAATGCCCTAGTTTCCCACAATACCAACAATCTCTTGGTTCTTTGGATTGAGCCCTCTTCCCTTTTGACTTTCCTCTTGATTTCCCATAATTTTTAGAATTATTTCCTTAGTTGTTCTACCTCTTATTTGTGTGTTCAAAGTACTTCCTTAGGTAGATCCACCTGAGGTTTTCTTATGAATTTTCTTAGTCAAATAACATCAATCACATCATCATATTTTATGGTATTAGATCCAAAAATGGAATTACTCATAACCATTACCAAGCCATTCTAGCTTCTAGGTAAAGAAAAAAAAATCAAGAGAGCCCTATTTTCTTCATCAAAAATTAATACATATAGAAGATAACTAACTAGTCATAGTATTAAAGTCATTTAAATAATTTGCAATAGATCCACCTTCTACCATTTTTATATTAAATAAGTGCTTCATGAGAAATACCTTATTTGAAGTGGAGGACTTTTGATACAATTTTGCTAGGATTTCCATCAACTCTTCTATTTTTTTCACTTTTTAAATGTTAAATGTCATTGATGGTGCTAGGAATAATAAAATTCTTCCAAGTGCCTTTTTGTCTAAAAGATCCTAGTCCTAATTTGTCACAGTTCCCCAGTTCTTGGTTTTTCCTTCCAATAGCTTCCACAAATCCTTCTAATAAAGACAGTCCTCCATTTTCATCTTCCACAACTAAAATTTCTTCCCATTAAACTTTTTTTCCTTCAGCTTTCCCTTATTTTCCATTGCTCCTACTCAACCGTGAGGCTCCAACTCAACCATGAGAGTTCCCTATAGAGGATAAGTGAAAAATTAAAAAACCCCACTCTGATACCACTTGTTAGGATTAACGTTAGACAAAAATAATAATTACATGCAAATATTAAAAATGCCAAAAAATAATTGATCACACATAAGAGAACACAAAATACCAAGATTTAATGTGATTCACCCAACCCTTGGGCTACATCCACCAAACCACAAGTCTAATATTATTATGATCTAGTGATTACAACTTGATTACAATCTATAATCCCTTACAACTCAATACCACCACAAGAAGAAATTTTTGCATCACACCTAATGAAAAAATCCCTAACCTTAAGCCCTTTCATACAAGTATTTTTGTCACTTAAGGGTTATATTTAATCACAATATGTCAACCCAAAATTACTGATAAAATATTCATGATAAAATAGGCCCTGATCATGTATATATAGTACTTCTCTAAAGATTATGAAGTATGTACAATACTTCCTTGATGAGTCACCACAATCTAACACTATGACACTCTCCAATATTGTACGATACTTCTCCTTAAGGTGTGCAATACTTTTCTAGTATTTCCCAATGCTAAACCTTTATTGCCTAAGAATTCAAAGAAACAACTTGAAAAACAATCAAAAGGGAAAAATAGTTAGAAATTCCATAGAAAGGAGTAAAAAATCCATAATAATTGAAGCTTAAACATTGAACAAATGTAAAACAACTAAGCATGTTGAATGTGGTGAATCAAACTCCTAACCACCTAATACATAACATCTAATGACCATGCAAAAAAATAACATCATAATAAAATACATGAGCATAAATCAACTATCTCTATGAACTAAAAGGACATAAATCATATGGAAACATACTCTACAAGATACATAGAACCATGTAAACATCGAACTATGAAATTGAACAAGGAGAAATACCAACTCTGCACATCAGTCTCTAGCATTGATAAAGGTAACTATGCCTCCCAACCATGTGGAACCTATAGGCTCACTCCTGCCATCCTAATGGATATAGTGGTCCAACCTTAATCACATGCAAGATAATCATCTAAGGCTAATACTCATGCCCAATAGTAGAGAGGACTAAAGCCACAATCATGAGACAATGCAATACAATAGATCCTGGTTAGATACTCTACGTGTCTACTATGTAGGGAATCTAGTGGAGAGTAGGTCTCTTAGCATCATGAATCCCAAGCTATATATCATGTAGAAACTCTGTCTTAGGAGGCCATCATGTCATTCCCTTAGATAAAAGTGATACAAACACATTCCCTTAGATATATCACCAGGCCCATACCCTGAGATCAACCAAAAGGTATTCACATTTTAATTATCTTAGTTTTATTACCTAGTAATTTATTTAGTTACTACTTATTGAGAAGCTTCTTCATGCTACATTGTTAGGAGGTAACCAAGATAGTGAGGGAAGCCCCTCCATATGTTTACTCTACATACACATGCTTGTCACATTATAAGTGCCTATAGGCAATGCAATTTTTCGGCCCAACCCCAATGAATCATAACTTCACTGATGACAATTCAGATTTTGGGCCTCATAAGCACCCAAAATATGCATGTGCACATACTTGTGTGTGGGTAGACCAATGACATGAAGATCATAAATAACAAGGCTAGATGAGAACAAAAGACACAAGCGTAACAACACTCAATTGAATAGATATCCAAAATATGGATGTGGCATGCAACCCAATGTAAACGTAGAGATGTAAGAGTGGTCACATTGAAATCCTATGGATACTCTAAATCCATGACCAACACCATGCCAAGAAAACCATAGAAAATTGGGTGGCAAGCAAATCAAGGCAAAAACCTCAAAATCCCAACGTTGGAAAAAATTTGCAAAAATAAAACCCATTCTGCCCATAGGAAAATAAGCTAGAGAAATCCAATAAAACTTTGGGTTTGAAACCTATATGCAAAAATGACTAGCATAGTAGTTCAAACCCTCAAGCCCCAATTTAGAAAAATAGGGAAATATTCATACCTACCCAACCGGGTAGAGCTATCAACCAAAAATAAAGGGGAACACTAGTTCTCAACCTCCTAACAAAAAAATACCAAAAATAGAAGAAGAAATGAAGTAGTGAAACAAGAGAGCCCTACTTGATAGACAAATGGGAAGATACAGGAACCTGGGCAGTAAATAAATACATAAGAAATAAGATCTTGGTTACCCAAAAACCCTCTAAAGAGAAGTTAAAACTAGGGTGGACATGACACCCACAAATCTTCACTACTACAATTATAGAGGGTGGTCAATTATGGCTACAAAGTTTTGATCATAATCTATGATCTACCCTATGAAAGGTCTACCCTGTTAAAGGCTTACAAGATTGTTATGTCTCACCTTGACTAAAGAATTTCAAACTCTTAAGTAAGCACTCTATTAGGAGATTTAAAAAGGTTTGTTAGGACTACTCTCTTAAAAGATTTACTCTATATCACTTCTCAAAATGATTCTATACCTGATTCTTTGATTAGCACCTTGTTGCTTGATGTCAGATCTCCTCTTTACTATTTATTTCTTGATCCTTCTGATCGGATCTATCTTCTCCAACCTTTCATTTCTTATCTCTATTATGTTCAAATTGATATTGTATTTCATAAGTCTATCTTAACCATCTTCTCCACCATGAATTCCTTGTATACACTTAGAATTCATTTCCTTCATGCATGTTACTTCTCTTCACACTTGGATACTTTTTCTTATGGTTTACCTCCTTAAATAGGTAGTTTTGGATATGGGCTATGTCATAATCAATAGTCATGGTTGATCCTTATTGCTACTTAATGCTTTTATTAATTTCATTAGATTCATCCATTGCATAGGGATATGTAATATGACTAGATCCTTATCTCTAAATATCAAAAATTCATGTTCATTTTGGTAAAAAATGATCTACATAGTAGTTTGAACCCTAATAAACATCTATACAAAGATTGGTAACTTGAAATCAATAAACTCTATTTCTCATCCTTCACTATGCTCTTTATGCTAATACTTGGATCAAGAATAGTTAGGCACTCACTCTTCTCAACACTTGAATCATTTGGCATATAATGCTTACTTGGAACCTTTTATTTGATTGGCACTTGAGTGACTTGGTACACACTAACTTCTTGGCACATACTAGTGCTCGGTAGTAACTATCATATTAGTCAACATGTTTTTTTTGTAGGCTTATGCTGAACATATACAATGCATTTGGTTTGCAATTTTGTTTTGCTAGATCATGACTACGTGTTTTGTCAATTATTTGTAAAAAAAAAAAAAACAAGATGAACATAAATAGGCATAAAGGAAAAAATTTAATTGTGTGTGTATATGGGCATGTCTGTGGACAAGAGTACTGTACAACACCTATGTGTGTTTGAAGGAGTTCTAGAGAGTTGGAGTTGTTACTGATGTTGTTGACCTGTGAATTTGAGTAGAAGGCTTAATTGAGTTGAGAATGAAGAGAGGTTGCTTGAAGGGTTGCAAAGAGAATCTGATTTGAAATGAAAATGGAGGCAAGATAGTGATGTTGAAATATATGATAAGCTAAGTTAGTAAGAGGGGAGGGATGAAACAGTAACTAATAAAATTTAATCTTAACCCACCAATTAATCCTTCATATGTATTCTGATCTAATTGCATACTCGAAAAAATGAGAGCATTAAAACATTCATAAAACTTTGACACACAATATGGTAACCCAAAAACCTTTAAAATAGAAAGTAAAACTAGGGTGGTGATGACACCCACAAGTTTTAGTATTATAGTATAAAATTGGCCTATTAAGGCTTAAAATGATCGCTTCTTATGATCTGCCCTATTAGGAGCAATAAGGAATACTAGGCCCACCTTACAAAAGGATTTTCAAACATACAGTGAAGTATTCACTTGGTAAAGAGATTTACAAAAGACTATTAAGTCTACCTTTTCAAAGGATTTCACTATTCCACTGATTAGGATGAACTAGTGGCTGATCTATGATTTGCAACCTTGATTTTCTAAATAAGATTCTTTTGGAGTGTAATGATCACTATGTATTGATAGATGTATTCATAGATAAATCTTTGTTGCACCTTATACTGCTTGTAGCCTTCAAACTTCTGCACTTTTATATATATTTTTTACTGACATTTTTGGATGTGATACAATACATTACATAGATTTACCAATCCAATTTATAATTCATCAAAGTCAACTACAATAAAAGTTTCACCATAATACACAAAGTCATTCCAACTATTGGTACTCGGGTTTTGAAGACCAACTCAGTGAGGTAACCATTATCAAAGCTTGACATCATCATTAACTTGGTAGATGTAAAAACTTAGTTCATATTAGTGACTTCCAAGTAGTCAAAACTTGGTCTACACTAGTGACTTGGTGAACACTATGAAACTTGACATATAAATTGAATCACTTGGTTAACACTACATAGTTGGGTCAACACTATCACTACAAGCTCAGTATAAACTAGATCACTTGGTTGACACTATATAGCTCAGTCAACACTAGAGTCAAATTGTGAAAGCTGCAAAATTGGTAATCACTAGAAAGCTTGGTTTGTATAGAGGAACTCAGTAAACACTATGAAGCTCAGTTTACACTAATAATCACCAACTTGGTGGATACTACTTGATACAAAATAAATATTATTCTTGGAACTTGGTAGAAACTGTAGAACTTGGTAGAGCCTAAATTACTTAGTTAACACTATAAGCTATACTATAAGCTCAATAGATGCTAACCATCTAATTAAGTGTGTTTGTGTCACTAATAAATAAACTTTGAATATAATGTTAATAATAACCCCCTTTTGAATTAGTGAAAAAAACACTTATCAATCAAAATTGAATTCTAAAAAAAAAATTAAAATAATCTTTAGTCTCCATCCTATGTTTTCAACTCAATAACATAGTCTATTTTTGAGATTTTTTTAACTTGCTTTTGTAATAGATGTTTATTTGAATATCTATACTTGTATATATATAATATTATGATGTTCTCCCATACATATATATTTAATATAATTTACACAATAATATATACATCTTCTCATCTTCTCCTCTTTTATTACATCATCACATATTTTCCCTTTTTACATATTCTCCCCCTTTATAAAGATGGAATATAAGAAGTCATGTATAAAGGTGGAGAATATGTGATGATGCAATAAAAGGGGAGAAGATGAAAAAGATGTACATATTATTGTGTAAAGTATATTGAATATATATGTATGGGGGAACATCATAATATTATATATATAGAAGTATAGATATTTAGATAAAAATCTCTTACAAAAACAATTTAAAAAAATCTCAAAAAGTAGAGTATGTTACCGAGTTGAAAAGATGGAGACTAAAGATTGTTTTTATTTTATTTTTAAATTACTTTTACAAGCATGGCCCTTATCCTAGCTTATGCCCTTATTAATTCTACTTGCATATTAGTTAGAAATCTGATCTTTGTGTAATGAACAAAACTGTAGCTTGGGTCAAGTGACAACTAGTGTGCACTTTCTTTCAGATCTTCATCTATTGTAGATAGTTTATTTTTGATTTTCTATATAAAGATAGATGTATCACATAGCTTACCAAATAGAGAAGTGGCATTTTTGGTAGAGGTTTCCAATGAGTTTAGAATAGTAGACAAGTCTACTTGACATACTACAATCTTCTATGCAACGGGTTCCAATAGTTTATTTTTAAATTTCTTCTCTAATTTTTGAAAAAATTTCTCTTGCCCATCTAGATCTTCATTACATTTATGAAAAAATTCTACTAATTGAGCAAAAATAAGTTGAGAAGCATCAACCTTAGTGTTGAGTGCATCTGCAAGAATGTTCCTTGCATCTTGTAGCACTTGATTTTCTCTATTTTTCTCTTCTTGAAGCCTCTATTCCTTAGCTTTCTCCTACAAAAGCTCACCTATTATATATATTTGATTAGGATTCAAAGTAGAGATATCCCAATTTGAGATAACTATATCCTCATAAAGATCAATGTCTTCTTCCTTATCTTTTCCTTTTCTAGAAACTTTAGTAGTCAGGTGAAACTTGCTCTCAACTATCTTTGTATTAACTATTTGCATACTTGGAATAGTAAAAATGGTGGAAATGGAAGAACTAGCAAGAAAAGTAGATATTGCACTAATTGAAGAAATACCTTGTTGCTAAGTAGCCAAAATTGATGAAGGAGGAAGTATTGTATGCTTAGTAGATGAAGTGTTGATTAGGTTAATCAATGAAGTACATAGCTAAATAGGTACAAAGATTGGTTAAGTGCTTAGATTTTCTATATTTGTCACAACGAACTTGGAAGTAGCTTTCTATGAGTTTTATGGCTTTAAATCTTTGCTTGGAGAGTGACAAAATGAGCCCATAATTGTTGTTGCAATATTTTTAGGGTGAATTTCCTCAATTCTCTAAGTCTTAGGGAGATTCTCCATAGTGAATTCCTATTCTTGTTCCTCATCATCTATATTATCATAATTTGTTTCTTCTTCATCATCATTCTCCTTTTCTTATTTTTCATCTTCACCATCATCATCTTTGTTATTGACATGAACAACAAAATCACACTTCTTATGAAGATTGTATATACTCTCCCATGTATTAGTGGCATTCATCACCACATGTTCAATGTCATAAACTAGTATCAAGAAGGTGTTAAATTTCAAAGTGAGTTTTACTTCATTCTTCTTGATGGACTTTTTTACTTCTTTGTCATTAATACTTGGGATGAGTTGCCTCAAAGTCTGTTCATTTATCCTTTGTAGTTTTCTTAGTGTGTTCCCATCTTGGTTTTATTCTTTCCATCAATTCATTGGGAATTTTTTGTGCATGTTGGTCTAGTGAATATTTCCATTTACCTAGCTTAGACATAACCATGTCTTCAACTTGCTTCCTTTCCTCTACATTTTTTGTTTCATACCTTAATGATTTAAAATTTTCCATGGAAGCTCTAGCATCAATTTCTTTCAATTCCTCTTGAAATGTAGGTGGAGACCTTTTGAAAACAATATCCTCTATTTCTTCATCTAATTTCAGTTTCTTTCTAGATGTTCTTATAAATACTATAGTAGATGATTTGGTAGGTTTGGTTATAATAACCTTACCTTTCTTCTTGGTTGGCTCTTCTTCTTCTAATTTTTTTTCATCTACCTCATCTTCTATATCATCTTCAATTGGATCATCTTATTTACATTTTGTCAATAGGAGAGTAGAACTAGTTTGTCTTAGTTTTAATATTCTTTTCTTTCCTTTGCTGACAGTCTAAGGAAGTTTTATCTCTAGCTGAAATATGGCTTTGGCTTCATCATATATAAAAAAATATGGGGCCTTAGGATTCATAGGTTCATTAAAGAATGCCTCAATAATATCTCTAGTGTCATCAATATTAACCTCATAGCCTAGAGGCTTAACCCATACCACTCTAGGTCTAATTGCTTGTATATACACACTGTCACAATCTACCATAAAAAAAACATCATCCTGATAGTCTTCCACAAGTTTCTTGGGAATTCTAAATTTTTTATCCATCCTATCCTTTAATGAATCAAAATAATTTTCCATGATACTAACATAATTTTCACCCATCTCTACTATATACTCATTGATTTGATATAGTATAGGTACATATTTTCTCCATACAACTGCACCTTTTGAAGGGAAAAACTTTTTTACAAAGAAGAATAAACATGTTAAAAGTGAACTAAATTTATAAGGGTTATTTTTTGACGTTTTTATTCTTTCCATGTTTTTTTTGAATTGGTTCAACATCAACTTAGCAAGGTCAAAGGATATGTTGTTCTTCACCAATTTAAAAGCAAGATCCACTACTTCACATGATATGTTCTTGAGTCAATTGGAGCTATATATTTTATGTGTAATTATTTGAATTCCAAACTTTAGCTCCATGTAGTCTACATAGCTGATATTCACACCTCTTCCATCCCATTTGGCAAGAGTTTTGGAATTTTCTAGTTCTACCCAACTTAGGGTTTTGGTAGTCTTTGCCTTGGCCAACATTGGGAGTCCTATGATTTGATTAATTATTTTATTTGTTATGAGAATAGTTTGCTCCAAACATAGCTACCCATTGTGTACATAGCTAAGGATAAACCTTATCCACTTTATCTAAAAGTCTCGAGGCACGTGTGGAATGTTGGTTAAATGCTTATCTTCCAAGTGTTGATGCTTGAGTTTTAATGCACCATTCACACACAACTTTTCCAAAGTTTCATCCATTTATAGGGTTCCTTTATCTTGAATAGAACAATGAAAATGTGAGAAAATATTATGGATTAGTAGTACCTTACGTGGGATTTGTGATTGAGCTCTAGTAGGATCAAGTGTTTCCACAATTACCAAACTCAACTTGAAGTCTAGCACTTTCCACTCAACTCCTCAAACTAAGAACTCAGATCCTTTCTTGGTTTTTCTACTAGAGGATACCATTGCTCAATAGGGTTTATGAAAAAAATGGAAAACTTTAACAACAAATCACATAGATCGCTTGGATGCACAGAAATTGCTCTTCACATAAGCTCTTGAAAATTGATGGTGACAAATAAATTTGATTTCATCCCTTTTAACAAAATTTACTTTTAAATCACCATAAATGATTAGTATATTTTCTTGCATGATGATAGACTATTTTCCACTTAGTTTGGATTAATTTCTTGAAAGACTCATTCATGAATCAGTGTCCACACAATGACTTAGTAACTCCTAACCTTTCTTAGTAGGTTCTTGCAACTTGGCCTAGCTTGATAAGGTCCAAAATTTCCTTAGACACTCAGTGATCCCTTTCCATCTTGAATATTTATTTGGACCTTTCCTTTTGGTTGAATGAAACTGATGTAAGATGTCTACTTCAAAATTTTATTTCCAATCCTTGTGGGAGTTCAAGTAGAAATGTTTGAGTCACCCAATTCTTGAGTGACATTTGATTCATTACTTGGACTTGTATTGTTAGAAGATTTTGGAATCCATTGTTGTCTCATCTGCTTTCTAATGTTGTTAGCATTAGCTTTCTTTTCATCTTCAATTCTTCAATTGTTCATATATTTCTTAGCAAGATGTCCAAGTTTTGTAAAAATAAAACATCTTCTAGTGGTATCTCTTATTCTCATGTGATGTTTAATAGAGTTTAATCCAATGTGTCCAAATTCTCCATAGTAATGACATCTGCACCATGTATTGTAGTCCTAATGAAATATAGTATTTACAATATGTTCTACTAGATTTAATATCTTGGTTCTACATTTAGAATATTTGTGCCCATCCTTCTTGCATTTGTGACATTTTTCTTAAAAGCTAGATTTCTCTTTACATTCATAAGCTCTATGACCATTCTTATTGCAATTGTAGCATTTTTCATTGAATTTAGCCTTACCGTTACTCCAACATTTATTTGATGTATGACTTAGCTTACCACAGTGATTGCAAGTAGGTATTTGATTCTTTTGAGCTCCTTGATTAGATTATTCACCTTCTTTTGTATATCTAATTCTTTCTTGCCTTTCTATTTGTATTGAATTTTCTTATTTAGTTTATTTGTCTCCTTGAGATTTCATCATCCTCTCATTGGTTTTCTTTTCAATGTTTAGATCTTTCTGTAATCTTTTATTCTATGATCTTAGATTGATGATTTCTTCATTTTCATTAGTAAGATGATCAATGAAGTCTTCCTATTGAAAGGATAGATGCTGAATTTCATTATTCTTTCCTTCTATCTCTTCTTTTATCTTGTTTTTTTCTTCCATGACTTCACACAATCTTACTAACTAAATTTCTTGTTTTATTTTCAGCTTTATTAATTCTTCCTGAAGGTTACTGTCCTTTTCTAATATTTCTCTAATTGCCTCATTAGCTTCATCAGAATTACTTTATGAATTTATAGCTTCAATTCTTTCTTTAGTGTAGAGTTTATCATTCATTTGTACCGCAAGATCTTTTCTTCTTTTCAAGGATTGAGAGTGTTGTAACTTTTCTTTCTTAAGTTTCCCAATAGCCAATTCAAAATTTAACTTTTCATTATCAATAGCTTTATCAAGTTTGAGTACCTTTATTGCCTTTAGTATTTGCTCAAGCTATTAAACTTCTTCTTTGAGAACCATAATGCTTTGATACCAATTGTTCAAAATATAAGATAGGCTAAGTTACTGATAGGGGAGGGGTGAATCAGTAACAAATAAAATTTAATATTAATTCACCAATTAATCCTTCATAATTATTCTGATGCTTCCAAATAGAAAGTAAAATTGGGGTGCAGGTGATACCTGCAAGCTTTAGTACTACAGTATAAAGTTGGCCTATTAAGGCTTACAATGATCACTTCTAATGATCTTCCCTATTAGAAGCAATAAGGACTACTAGGTCCACTTTGCAAAAGGAGTTACAAACATATAGTGAACTATGCACTTAGCAAAGAGATTTACAAAAGACTATTAAATCTATCTTGTTAAAGGATTTTACTATTCCATCTATTAGGATGAACTAGTGGTTGATCCCTGATCTACAACCTTGATTTTTTGAATGAGATTCCTTTGGAGTCTAATGATCACCTTGATGTGATAGATAAATCTTTGCTACTCCTTATACTACTTGTAGCCTTAAAATTTTTGCACTTATATATATTTTCTTTCTTACATTTTTCTATGTGATACAATACATTACATATATATACCAATCCAATTTACAATTCATCAAATTCAACTACAATACAAGTTTTACCATAATATACAACACTGGCCAACGTACTAGTACTCAGGTTCTAAAGACCAACTCAATGAGGTTTTGATACTCAATAACCATTGTTAATGCTCAGAATTAGAATGCACTTAGTAGATGTAGAATCTTGGTTCATACTAATCACTTCTAAGAAGTATGAACTTAGTCTATATTGGTGACTCGGTGAACTTTGCAAAACATTGTATATAAATTGAATCACTTGGTTGACACTGCATAACTTGGTCAATACTATCACTGCAAGCTTGGTATAAACTAAATCACTTGTTTGACACTATATAGATCAGTCAACATTAGATTCACATTGCTGAAGTTGTCAACTCAGTAATCACTAAAAGGCTCAATTTTCATTGAGGAACTTAGTAAACACTATGAAGCTCAGTTTACACTGATAATGACCAACCTAGTAGATACTTCTCAGTGAGAATTGAATATTATTCCGAGAACTTGCTAGCAATTGTAGAACTTGGTAGAGCTTGAATTACTTGGTTAACACTATAAATTATAATATAAGCTTAGGAGTTGCTAACCATCTGATTAAGTGTGTATGTCACTAATAAAAAAACTTTGATTGTAATGACAACAAGTGAAACTTTATTAGGAGCTAAAAAAATATCTATAAAACCAAGGTGACTTGTAGTAAATAGATCAAACCTATTTTTACTTTCTAACCATTTTGAATATTATTTTAAATACTTAAATTAAGGTTAACCTAATAGACATGAGGACCTAATATTCTATGTTAGTCATTTAACTAGATGACATTCTAATGAAATTTTCTACAGTTTTCTAACAAGGCTACTCCTACCAAGGTGATTAAATCCTTTAACAAGGTCACATTTAATAGTGTGTATTGTAACCTTTTGGGTTGGCACTTAATATGGCTTACCTCAGAATAGTGAAAATTGGTGACATGTTGCTAGTGGTTTTCCCCAAATTGGGTTTCCATTAAAAATATAGTGTAAAAATTGTGTGAATGTTATTGTGATGTAAATTCTATTTAATTATACATTGTCCAATTTGTTTATTTATAGAATAGTGGACAACTAGTTAGTGTTGCAAATAGTTTACACTAGAGGCCAAGCAATGGAATGACAAGATTTGAAATTGTTTAAGTGGTTTTTTTTTTTTCAATTGTTACATCTAGAACTAAAATAATGAATTCACTCCTTGACCCCCTTAGTTATTCTAAATATTCTAACAAATGGAATTAGAGCATTGGTTCTTATAGAATGAAGTTTGATGGTACTCAAAGCTAAAGATCATGGCATTCAAGAGAGAGGTACCAAATTTGAAACAAAAAAAGCTTGCCTACCTAGTAGAATATTATGACACTACATATAGATACTATTAGTAATTTTGTATTGGATTTTTTGGAAATGCATGTGTGGACATAAAAAAAATCCCTCTAACTTCTCAACAACTAAAAGAAAAGAAAGAATGTAATAAGTCAATGTTGGTGATTGATTCAGCCCTAATCTATGCTAAGTTTTATGACCTAAAGGAATGCAAGGATTCAAAGTAAATGTGGCATAAACTAAACCCATCTATGGAGGAGATGATAATTTATTGAGAGCCAAATCAAAAATTTAGAGAGGTGATTTTGATGTGATGAAAATGACAAAAGGTGAGAAGATTATGCAATATTGTACAAGAGTCAAAGAAGTTGTCAATGCATTTAGAGGAGCTAATGAAAAGATTGAAGATGAAATAATAATCAACAAGATATTGAGAACTCCACTTCCTATTAATGTTATTATGGTTTCTATAATACAAGAGCTAAGATGTACCCCAAGTACCTAACTCTAGAAGGTTTAATTAGTAGGCTTACTCTTTTCGAGATGTCAAATTTCAATAGCTACTAGTTCTTAGCAACAAAGAAAAAGGAAAATAAGTGAAAAATAATAGTGATACTTCATATGATGAAATCAATGAGCTTGAGACACTAATAGCTAGGAAATTAGAAGAGGAAAAGGAAAATACAAAAGTAAACTTCCTATAATCTATTTTTCATGCATCAGAGTTGGTCATATTGTTGCAAGGTGTCCTAAAAAAGAAGATATGGATGAAATAAAAAGAAATCAAGTAGAAAGGTAAGAAATCTTGTTATATTTCTGAAGAAGCAACTAATATGAAATTTTGTTAGATTGTGGTGACTGCTCAGGGAAGTACTATACATACTCCATAATTCCTTGCTAGGCTTTGGGGCCCTATTTTATTAGGATTTTGGTTTGACATGTAATTATAAATTGTAACCCTAAATTAGTAAAAATACTTATATAAAAGGGCTTAGGGTTAGGAATTATTTCATTGTAGGTGATGTGAAATTGGTTATTGTGGTAGTATTGAGCTATAAGAGATTATAGATTGTAATTAGGTTGTAATCACTAGAGAGTAAAAATATTGGACTTGCTATTTGGTGGATGTAGCCTATGGTTTGGTTGAGCCATGTTAAATCTTCGAGTCTTGTGTTCTTTTCTATTTGATCTATTTTGATATTGGTTATATTTGCATGGAATTGTTATTTCTATCCATGGCCGCAGTCACCACAATCTAACAATCTCCCACTTGGGGACTGATCAGGCTCCATACTAAACAACAAATTTGAAAGTAATGATGAAGAAGTAGTTTATGCTTTTGTGAAACAAGATTAAAATGAAGATAAGAAAACTTATTTAAACTCTTATTTGAACAAAAGTGATAAATGGATAATTAATAGTGGGTTCTCTAATCACATGACTAGTGATATAAGTAAATTTGAGGACATTATATCATTCAAGGGTGGTTCTATTAAGTTTGGTAATGATGTTCCATGTATTGTGAAAGGTAAAGGGAAAATAAAACTAAGAAATAAAATTAAAGGTTACAATGTTTACTAGGTTGAAGAAATTAACTATAATATGTTGAGTATTTTATAGTTTAAAGAATTAAGTTACAAAATTTAATTCCATTTCATAAAGTCCAAAATATTTGATGTTGATGGTAAACTAATTGGAAGTGATGACCAAACAAGAGGTAACTTGTTCTACCTATGACATGTTTGTTTGTATAATATGAAGATATTTTGTAGTGGCACAAAAAGTTATGTCATGTAAACATTGACAATTTTGTTAGCATTAGTAAAATCAAAAGAGTAAAAGGTTTGACAAAATTGAAGAAACCTAACAATGCTATGTGTAAACAATGTCAATTGGGAAAAATAACAAAGTCTAGTTTCAAGAGTAAAACATATTCATCTAATGAAATTTTTGAATTAGTTCATGTTGACTCATGTTGATCTATTGGACTTTAGAGATACTATAGAGACAAATATATCATTCCATTTATTGATTACTACTCTAGAATGATGAGTATGATACTTATTAATTTTTTTTTGATGATTTTCACCCAAGACTCCTCCTCAAAATGGAATAGTTGAAAGAAGGACTAGATAAATTATGGATTGCATTAGAACAATGATGATGGAAAAGAATGTGTTACGAAAATACTAGAGAGATTCTTTAAGTAAAGCTATTTATACTCTTAATAGAGTATAGGTCAAGAAAGGTACAAATGCTACACCTTTTGAAATTTGGTATGGTTATGCACCTAATATGAAACATTTCAAATTTTTTGGAAGTAAATCTTAAGTACTTAAAGAAAATAGGAATGAAAAATTCATGCTAAAATTGATGAATTCATTTTTGTAGGATATTCCATGAAGATTAAAGCTTATAAGTGTTTAAAATATAACACTATAAAAGCTGTGGAAAGTGAAAATTTGAAAGTTGATGAATACATAGATAAAAATAAAGTTGAATGTATGGAATAACTTGAAGATTATAACTCATTCATATATTTGAATGACAGTTCTCTAGGAACTCTACCTAAACAAGAGATCAACGTTGAAGATCCTCAATAGATAGGGAATATTGAGTTAGAATAGACAGTTTTTGAACATCACATAGTGCTTTCCAAGTAAAAGATAAATGATGTCATGTCATAGATAGAGGAATCTAAATATCAAGAAGACAATTTTAAATGTGCAGAACTTGAACCAAAAGCTTAAAAAGAATGATATAATGAGCTTGGAAATATTTGTCAAGATATATCTATTGAATAAAAAAGAACCAAAGAGAATTTGTTAGCAAAATTTATATGAAGATGTAATGCACTTGAAAAGATCATTGGATATAAAGAGTCTAGTATTATGACAAGAAAAATACTCAAAAGTGATGCATGCTTACTTTGTGAGTTTGAGTACAAATCTTTGAATGATTCTTTGGAGAATGAAGATTGGATACAAGATATGAATGAAGAAATTAAATAGATTAAAAATATTAAAAAAATTGTCTCTAGTACCTAGACCTAAAGAAAAAATGTTAGTGGAACAAAGCGGGTATTCAAGAAGAAGCTAATTAAAAAAGGTGAAGTCACAAGAAATAAAGTTAGATCGGTATACAAAGGATATGCACAAGAGAAAGGTCTTGACTATGGAGAAACATTTTCCCCTATAGAATGATTAAATTCACTAAGAACGCTACTTGCATATTCTTCTTATAAAGGATTCAAGGTATATTAAATGGGTGTCAAATTTGCATTTCTTGATGGGATGCTAGAAGAAGAAGTATACATAGAATAGCATAAAGGATTTGTGGTGCCAACCCTATGGTAAGATATATTGTCAATTATTAACATTTAAACACTGAAGCCATCTAAGAAGGTTAATTAATACTATAAAACTAGGCTTTCCTTCATTCAATATGTTCTAGTGTAGCCCAAGAAGATTGAGAATATCCTATGTTAGCCAAGCACTATCTTACGAAACTAGTTCATTGCAATTTAAAGCAAGCTCTTAGTGTACACCAAGATAGAAGTGTGAACCAAGCTAATAATATTAATCAAGTTCTTAGTATGAGTTGAGAACCAGTTCAAGTCAGACATGTCTTTGTATAATCTAAGAATCTAGTGTTTCCCTAGAATCTAATGTTACCCTAGTGTCAGAGTACAACCCAAGTTCATTGTATTTCTAGAGCATGAACAAAACACCAAAGTGCATAGTGTGTCCTATGCATTAGTATTTGGCCAACTTGAAGGTATAATTTGGTTATTGTAAAGAAATATATTATTTCAAATAAAGTGGAATGAATATCTTATTTAATGGATGTATAAGGAAAGAAAATTAGTTTTTCTAAGGTGTAGTAATAAGAAAAATACATGGAGTATGAAAAGGAAATAAGAAAGTAAAGCATGTGAATATGGAATAAAAGAGGAAGAGAGAGAAGATTGAGTAAGAAGGATATCAATCAGCATAAAGGGAAGAGAAAAGACATATATATAATATTGAAGTGATTGAAATATAGAAAGGATCTATATTAGTAAATCAATTTAAAATAAGGATCATCCTATTGATTGCATCATAATAGTTGCATTAGGTAAATCATCTAACAAGATGGACCTAATAGTGTAGGAAATGCTTTAGAATAATTGAGATAGGGGGTGAATCAGTTATTCAAGGTCCAAAATGTCCTATTCAAAATTTTCACTAAAGTATAGTGAACCCTTTCATTCATTCATCCAAGCTTTAAATTTTCTACCTAACAAGTTACTATAAATAAACATGCAAACATAACACATAGAAGATCAGCACATAACACAATGATTTACATGGAAACCCAATTTTGGAAAAACCACCAGTAACATGGTACTCAATTCTCACTCTTCTAAAGTGATGCCCTATGAAAGACCTGCACTATTAAAGGCTTACAATGCACTGTTAAATGTGACCTTGTTAGAGGATTTAACCACCCTATTAGAAGTGGGCCTAGTTAGAGGACTTTAGAACATTCTCGTGGAATGCCACCTTGTTAGAGGATTTAAAAATGGTGATTAAACCAACCTAAGTCCATAGGATTTCAATATCTAATACAATTGCTAGAGAGTATTAGAAAATCCTTGACTTGACTACAACATACAACTTAACTTGTAGATCTCTGATAGCTTTCCCTCCTTTCAAGCTTAGTCTCCTTGAGTCTCCATGATCAATGTACTAGTGCAATAATCTCTAATTGACCACTCATAGAAGCAGAGCCTCTGTACTCTTCCTTCTTCTAGATGTCTTCTTCTAGACACCCTTCTAACCACTTTGTGATTTGGCTCTTTAGTAGTAGTAGCATTTGCTTCTTGGTCTATGAATCCTTAAATAAAAGTCTTGGAGTTATTTTCCCACTCAATTCTTTCTTCCTTTTGATTCCAATTCATATGGATTAGGTAGGATTCGTTGTATCTAACCTTTATTTTTTTTGCTCTAGAAAATTCTTGAATAATCCTTTTGAATTCATCTACAAATACTTTACATAGAATTCTATGCCACCAGCTCATCATCCTTATCTTCCAACTAGTTAAGAAAATTCACGGTAACCACTTTGTCAGCTTAGATTAGATGAATCTGTGTCATTTGTAATAATGTAGCATCTCGATCCTATTGAAATACTAGTGCTTGACACATATTGTGTTACTTGAAATCAACTGTGTTTTTTCCTGATGCTCGACACCTAAAGATCACTCGGCACCAACTAAGATTTTATGATGCTTGGTACTTGAACTTCACTCGGCACACACTGGAATTTCTTGTTACTCGACTCCAACTTAGAATTTTTTTAGCTTCAACTAACTTGCTTGGCACCCACTAATGATCTTAGTTTAAGCTTTATAGTCAACCTTGTTATAACTTCTTCTTCCAATGTATCTAAGTGTGACCAAGCTCTATATTTTTGAGTATGTTATCAATACATCTTTTAACCATTGTCTTAACTAATCCTTGCACTACATTACAACATCATAACTAAACCTTTCCCTTAGGTGCTCTTGTTACATCTTGTTGATCAAATCCTCTTCATCAATCAACTAAGTGATAGTAATTTGAATATTATAAGAAAATGTCATTCCTACAAATAGCAGGTTTGACATCAATAACAAAACAATTATTGAAAACATTCTTTTAACAACAATCTTCTTTCTTTGCAACAATCTCCCCCTTCGATCTTCAACAATGAGCTTTTCAATAAAATTTCCAAAAAATAGTCCTTTGTAAAACTCTTCATAGATTACATACTTCATTGTATTTTAAAATTATTTTGCAAGGTTGACCTAATGGTCCTTCATACTGATAATAAGGTAGATCGCCAGAAGTGTGTTATGCCCTTAATATTGTTGTATATAGGATTATGAATAGTCAACTTTTGGCTATCTTAATCCTTAATTAAGTCATCTTATCATTATTATATTATTATTTAGGTAGGTAGGTTGGCCTAGGTCTTATGTAGGGTTGTGTCCATTCTACCTAAGCATAATTACGTATATATAGGAGGTTGTTAGTTTTATTTCAATATCATATTGTGAAGTGTGTTCTCATTGGAAATATTTAGAGGTTTCCCCCTCTAAGTGGCTTATTAATCTTAGTTATTATCAAGTATTTATATAATATTTCAATTTATTTCTTCTATTGTGCAAGTTATTTCATTACAATTGGTATCAGAGTATGCTCTTGGCACCATAGAGGCAAGATTTTTTCTCAACTTTGGGGCAGTTTTTGGGAAGAGTGTACCTTTCAGATTTTAACAAAATTTTCAAAGATTTCCAAAGGGTTTTTTAAGACCATTTAAAAAATATATAATCCAATAGTTAGAGGAATTGGAGAAAATTTGAGAAAATTATTGCAGACTTACTATTTCTATACAATTTATTGAGATCTTCATATCTCTCACATCGTGCCAAATTCGAGTATAACTTGTATTGATTTTTTGAATACATAGTAGAGGAGCCTAAATTCAAATCTTGGAGAAATTGAAAAACAAAAATAAGCAAGACATTTCAAAATTAGGAAAAATTTCTCTCCAGGCAGCAAATTTGCTAAATTATTTTGGGATTTTTTTCTAAGGGTATCTTTGCCCTAGTAAGTAACAATGAAAAATAAATAAATAAATAAGAGAATTTATATTTTATTTGTGTGATTTATTTCAAAAAAAATGGTTTCCATCACGATAGGGCCTTCAACAAGAGGCAGAAAGAATGCTACCACACCAAGGAAATCCTCTGATCAAGATTGGGAAGCAATAGAGGATAGTAATCCCAATGAGGAACTTAGTAAGTTCAAGGAAGAGGTTAAGAGGGATATATGTGATCTATGAGGATATATATCAGATATATGAAGCATATTAAGAACCTATATGAATGAAAGAAGGAATTAGCTCTCAAGAAATCAAGGTGAAACCTTCAAGTCAACTAATAATGACACAAGTTTTATCAATCCTATGGGATCTAGAAATTTTTTTCCAAAGGTGGATATGAACAAATTTGATGGCAAGGGTCCTCTAACATAGATAAATCAAATGAAGATTTTTTTTGAATTACATCAAATCCCATATGGACAAAAGGTCATGATGGCTTCCTTATATCTCGAACTAGATCAATTAATTTGTTACTATTGGCTTTGTACTCATAGGAGGAAAAAGGGATTCACTATATCATGGTCAATTTTTATAGAAGAACTCCAAGAACAATATAGAAATAGCGTGACAAAAATCTTCTTTAGCCAACTTGCTAAGCTTCAAAAAATAGGATTAGTTAAGGATTATATTCAAAAATTATAGAGGAGAACTTGAATGATTTATTCTTGGGTGGTCTTAAGGATCACATTTGACATGAGGTATGCATGTTTTGTCCTAGCTCAGTAAGTGAATCATTTATATTGGCACATAGGGTAGAGGAGAAGTTCTTGATTCTTGGAAAGTAAGGGGCTAATATGATAGGAGAAAAAGGATATTCAACACCTTCTCTTACTCAACCTACTAGGTTCACTCCATAATAAATTGAGGAGAAAAGAAAAAAAGGGTTGTGTTTCAATTGTGATAGCAAATATAGTCGAGGACATAAATATAGTGAAAAGAAATTGTTCTATATTGAAGGTCCAAGTGAGGAAGAATAGGATGAATCCATATCAAAGGAGGATAGGGAGTTAGGTGAGGAATCACCTGATTCTCAACCAATCATTTCTTGTCGTGCACTTTTAGGTTTGAGTGCACCACAAACTCTCAAGGTAGTGGGTTTCTTAAAGAATCATAAAGTAATAGTGTTGATCGACTCAAGTAGTAATCATAATTTCATCAACAAAAATTTGGCAACTCTTCTAATTTTTTAAATATATCCTACCCCAGAGATTCAAGTTTTTATTGCAAATAGTGGTATAGTTAGTTGTTTAAGTAAGTGTCATAGCATCAAATTATCCATGGGAGATTATCAACTTGATACACCAATGTATGTGATATACATGGGTGTAGTGGATATTGTTTTGGGAGTACAATGGCTGACTACATTAGGAATAATTGAGATGTACTTCCAAGAACTATTCATGCAATTTCAATCAAAAGGAAAGTATTGGAGGTAAGGGAATTGAAGGAAAAATCTCCATAGATTGTAAGCTCTCATCAAATGAAAAAGCTTCATAAGAAAGGTGTGGATGCATCTATGGCTTGACTATGTTCATTAGAAGTCTCTCAATCTAATGCTCTTACTCATCTAGATTTACAAGCAATAATGGGTCATCTATCAATGATTCTAGGAGATATGCCTACAAGACTTCCTCCTAAGAGGGATCATGACCATTCCATACAACTAGTTCTAAGGATCCAACCACCAAACATTAGGCCTTATAAGTACCCATGCATACAAAAAAGTGAGATAGACTTTTTCTTTGAGGAAATGCTTGAGGTAGGAATTATCAGGCATAGCCAAAGTGCTCACTCCTTACCTCTTATGATGGTGCATAAGAAGGATGGAACTTGGTGCATGTGTCTAGATTATAGAGTTCTCCACAAGTACACCATTAAAGATAAGTTTCCTAATCCAATAATCGATGATCTTCTAGATGAATTAAATGGAGCTATGTATTTCACCAAGTTAGATCTTAGATCAAGTTATCACCAAATTAGGATTAACGAGGAAGATATTTGTAAGATGACATTTTGAACTCATAAGGGTCATTATGAATTTTTGGTGATGCCATTTGGTCTTACCAATGCACCATCTACATTCGAAAGTTTGACAAATTGCATCTTTAAGAAGTTCTTGAGAAAGTTAGTGTTAGTGTTTTTTGATGATATATTAATTTATAGGAAGACTTGGGAAGAACATTTGTAGCATGTAGATCAAGCATTAAAATTACTTGAAGATCATCAACTATATGCTAAGCCATCCAAGTGTGCTTTTGGTCTTAAGGAGGTGGAGTATTTAGGGCACATATTTTCACATGAAGGAGTAAAGGTAGACTCTAACAAAATTAAGGCTATCATGAAATGGCCTATTCCAAAAACTATTAAGAAGTTGAGTGGTTTCTTGGGATTGATAGGATACTATAGAAGATTTGTGAAGAATTATGGTCATACAGTAGCACCCTTACCACTATATTGAAGAGGGATTATTTTCATTGGAATGAATCTACTAATGTATCATTTCAGCAATTGAAGAAGGTTGTGTGTACAACTCTAGTGCTGACCACTCTAGACTTCACCAAGGAATTTACTATAGAATGTGATGCTTCTAGAAATGGGATAGGAGTAGTTCTAATAAAAGAAGTTTGACCAATTCCTTTAGAGATTCATCAATTAAAAGGTAAAAATCAACTCAAACCTATTTATAGGAAGGAAATGCTAGCAATCCTTCATGCAGTTAAAAAATGGAGGCCTTATTTAATGGGTCAATAGTTCAAGGTCAAGATAGATCATGATAGCCTAAAATACATTTTGTAATAAAGACTATAATCAAAAGAGTAGGAAAAATGGGTCATTAAGATGTTGGGATATGAATTTGAATTTGTATATAAAAAAGGGAAGGAAAATATTGTAGCTGATGCATGTTCTAGGAAGGATGAAAAATATAAAGCATTATTGTAAGCCCTTTCAATTTTATAAGAAAATTAGGTGGTAGATGTTAGCCTTAGAATGGTTTTTGACATTTGAGTGCCAACACACTTAATCACTTTCTACATTGGAGCCGAGCACACTATGCATGCCAAGTTAGGAAATCCAACAAGTGTCGAGTGATCTTCAGGTGCCAAGCAGCCTTGAGGTGCCAAATGAAGATCAAGTATTGAGTAAAGATAAAGTGCTTAGTGACTTTAGGTGCTGAGCATGATACAAGTGCCGAGTGATATTTGAGTGCCAAGTCGTAGAAAATGTCGAGAAAAATAAAAATGCAATAGGAGCTGAGTAAGCTAGTTTATTATATGTGCTGAGCATTAGGAATTAGTAATTGTCAAGTAACACAAAATATACATATCAGTTTGTAGCTTCACTAGCTCATATTTAAACTATTCTCTTGCCCAACATATGACGAATCCTGAAAGATTAAAATGATAAGATTGAATCTTTTGTATTTCCTATGCAATCTACATGCAGCCAATAAGAAAAATGGAGAAGGCATGACACCAATAAGAAAAGTGCAAGAAATAAATGAAAAACAAAGATTCAATATGGATCTTAGATCCATATCTAATCCTAAGTCTTTGAATGTCTTTATAAGGAAGACAAAATCTCATTGTATAAAAAAAGTGGAAAAAGGAGTGTATGAAAAAGTTATACTAGAGTTCAGAGTGGAAGAGTAAAAAGACTTAGAGGAATAGAGTAGCAATGAAATATTCAGTTGATCAAGAACAAAGCAAGGGATGCAAACAAGTATCAGATCTCAGAGGATCAAGAACAGAGTAAGCATATCAAGTGCCTATATTTCGCAATCAAAGGATTGTAAGCTATCAGGTTTATTATACCTAATACTCTCTAGCAATTGTATTAGAAAGGAAACCCTATGTTGATAGGTTAGCTTAACAACTACTTTGTAGATCCTTTAAATAGGTGATTAAATCCTTTAATAGGGTAATACTTCATGTAAAAGTTTTGTAAATCCTTTAACTAGGTCACTATTGACACAATTTAAAGCCTTTAACAGGGCAGGCCTTTAATAGGGAAGACCATCAGAAGTGGTCAAACATTATTGTTGCAATAATTTTGTGGGTATCATCCCCACCCCAGTTTTACCTTCTTATTCTTGGAGGGTTTTTGGGTTACCAAAATATCAAGTGTTATGTGGTGATGCATATATGTTTTTCACGGTTGTTTGATATGTTTATATGCATGTAATCTATTTTTAGTTAAAAGGTTTTAATGGTCAAATTACAATACTTTTGATTCACCCCCCCGCCCCTCTCAAAAGCATTCTTCCTATTTGAATATTCCAATAATTGGCATCAGAGCTAAGTTCTCTCAAAAAGAAGCCTACCAGCTTGGAGGAAAATATCTAAAGATGGAAGTTTTTTAACTTGGAAAGATCATTGAGAACCAAGTGATAGATGTGCATCTCGCTCTACACAAGGTAGAAGAAGCTAGAGTGGAATTAAGAAAATCCTTGAAAAGAAGGAAAGAGATAGCCATAGCTGAGAATGATATAAACTATAGGGAGATTGATACCACACAAGTGTTTACCAATGGAGACACTAAAGAGTTTGATGCAGCAATAGCAGAACTAATGGAGAAAAACAAAGTTCAAGCATAAGAGATGAAATCTCTTAAGATGGATTATGAATCATAGACCATATTGTTATGTGAAATCACTGAACAAAAGAAAAGAGCAGTTGAGGATAGAGTCATGATGAAAGATGAAAAAAGGAATCTTGCAAATAGACTTGAAGAAAAATGTACTGAATTAACAAGGATCTCAAACATGCAGATGTATACACTTGCTCAAATGATGAACCTTCATCATGAACTCAATATGAAAGATTTTGAGATCTCTACTTTGAAGATGTAGAATGAACTAAACAAAGAAAAAGAGATAGCAGAGTATCTCAACAAGTCAAGTGAAGCCATCATGTACTTTGAAAACTTGATGAAATTCCCAAGATTAGCCCATGACACATTAGGACTTGGATTCAATAGCACTAAAGTTGGTGAATCATCAAAGAGTGGCGAGCAAAGAAGTGAAAAAGGTAAGGATTCTAAACCCACTTGTCATTACTATAATAAAAAGGGGCATACTACTAATGTTTGTAGGAGTAGAATCAATTAGCAAAACACACCCAAAAGCAAGGGTTACTGTCACAAGTGCAACATGCAAGGACATATGACACAAGATTTTAGATCCAAAGTCACAAGGACACAAAGATTTGATGGACATTGTCATAATTGTAAGAAGTATGGACATAGAGCATTTGAATGCAGATCAAAGCCTATGTGGACACCAAACCAACATGTAAGAAGGGACAACTATGAACACCATTACAATTGGGACTATAACACCAAGTATAGCTATCATTATTGTCAGGAATATGGACATATACCCCAGAACTGCATAAGAACACATTTCAAAGGGAACTATAAAAGATGGTTGAACCAAACCACATGTTTTAATTGCCCAAAAACTAGTGATATCAACAAAAACTATCCTACAAGATCAAAGGCACCCAAGACTGAAGTAAATAAGGGCAAAGAAAAGAATAATGTGGAACAAATCAGAGCAGACATGAAGAAGACATGACAGAAAAAGGATGGTCATGTACATCAAATGAAAGGGTCACTTCACCCACAAGGTCAAGTGATCATTTCTCATCCAATTAATCACAAGATGAGCCTACAGGGCTGATACATATAAGGAAGTATCATAAATCAGCCCTAAAACCTAAAGAAGCAATGCAAAGACAAGATGCCAAGACAAAATTAAAAATGATTATGCCGAGCTATCTTTGGATGACGAGTAAAACTCTAGTGGATACTGAGTTTCTAATAGCAAACTGGTGCCAAGTTAAATAAACTCCAATGGAAGCTGAGTGAAGTGGAAATGTAGTATAAGCTGAGTAATGCTAAAATCCTTTAGAAGCCAAGTGGGTAGTTGAGCATTTAATGTGATGAAAATAGGGTATATTATCACGATTTCAATCATTCTTCTTCATTGTGATCAAGAAGCAAAGAAGAGAAAGAGAGGGGAGTGACTTCATAGTAGAGAATCCAACATTCCAAGTAGATTCCAATCTCTTACAATGTTTTTTCATCGATCTTGAGGTATTTTCATTTGTGCCGAGCTATGCAGTTTTATATTTCTGTGTAAAGGAAACCCTAGTTTGCAAAAATGGCTTTGAGCTCTAAGAAAACCCAAGACAAAGAGCTCTTTGAAGTCTAGCTAGTATCTAATGAGGTTAAGTAGTGTAATTTTCATCCCATTCTTGAAGTTGCATACAAGAATGACCCAGCTGGAGCTCTTTCTCACATACCGCCAAAAGTTGTAATGGTCTAGGACATAAGAATATGCTATAATTGTAAGATAGGAGCCATAGGAGATATGGAAATAAGGGAAGATTATGAGAAGTTATGTGTAGATGGAGTTTTGAAAGATGAATACAAAATTGTTGAAAGAAAGGGTTTAAGATGAGTTTTGAGCTTTCCCACCGTATTTAAGACATAATGGATTAGACTTGTGCTAAGTAGAATTCATGATGGAAGTCTGTGGCTAGAAGATGTTCCCACCAAAATCACAAAAATAATTATTCATAGGGTAACTAGATACCCTACCCTCAATTGGCCCAAGACCTTGAGAAGTGAATCCAAGGAGGTTATTGAGAAACACACAGGTGCCCAGTGGAATAAAAGAGGAATGACAATTCACACCATTCAAGATCCTCTCGTTGAATTTTCTATTAGAGTTATTGCCCATAAATTCTATCCATCTAGTAGACTCAACAATGTGTCATGTATTATAGTAGATATAGGCTACAAATTGGTGAAAAGGGATCATACTTATGATCTTGCAGAACTGTAATTACAACATATTAATGAAAACCTAGCTGCTATAAGAAGGACAAAGGGTGCCTAATGCAAATTTGGAGCAATTTTGGTATGTGTATTCTTTTATGTTCTGAATGAATTTCCCTCTTTTGGAAAAGTTACATGGAGAAATGATAGAACTATCATAGCCCAAATTAATGAATATATAGAAAAAATGGGAGATAATTTTGATACACTGATGACAAGCTATTTTGAGGATTTCAAGAAATCCATGAAGCAAAGGGTATGAATACCAATTTTCTTAGTGGAAAAACATACTAATGATATATGTTTCTTAGTTGATATTGATTTTACCTATATCCAAGAAGTAATTCCAAGGGTGAGATGGCTAAGGCCATTTGGTTATGAGATCAACATTGATGAAGCATCTGCAACAATAACTACATTATTGGTAGAAGAGATAGATAAGAGTGTCCCACACTTTGGTACTTATGATGTGGTAAGGTCAAAGGTAAATATGGAGTTAAAGACTGCCTCCATAATGAAGAAGAAAGATAAATTGATGAAGAAAATTAAGAAGAAATTTGGCAAAGGAATTGAAGCTAAAGCAGACAAAGATGATGATGAAGATGAGGATGATGAGGATGAACAAGAACAAGGCCAAAAAAATTTAACTCAAGGCCTAGGTGAAGATAAGGAGGAAGATGCTAAGGAAAAAGAAGTTGAGGAAGCACCAACCCAAGTTGAGCGAACAAAAAGAAAGGAAATAGTATAGCCTCTAGCATAGCCCAAAACAAAGAAAGGTACCAAGCCAACTCAAGCCAAGCCACAAATACCAGTTGCAAGGGCTATCACAAGGGCATCCTCAAAAAAAGCCAAGGAAAAAATCAAAGAGAAGAAGAAGGCTATTGAATAGATTGGTGAAGTACCAAGAAAAAGAAGAAAATATGTAGCCTAACCAGATTCTGATGAGGAGGAAAGAATAGAGTCAGAAGATTTCAGCGAATTCAGAGTGGTAAGTCATCCTCTAAAATCAGCCTTAGATAAAATCTGTGAAAATATTAAGAATGTAGATTTTACTGATTTGAAAAGCATTGACTTCAATCAGCTCAGTAAAGAAGATAAAATCAAAATAGAGGAATCAGTATATGCCATGATGGCTAAATTCAAGACTACACCTCTAGAGCTAGACAATACTATGCCTAGAGAATTATATGAGATAATTGAAAATAAATGGCATCATTGTCTAAAAATTGAAAAGGAGATAAGAGAATCTACCTTAACACAAATAATGCGTAACCTAACAAGAGGTCAAATAAAAAAGGCTAATAAGAAATATAGTAGCAATTTCACACCAAAGCATAAAGCCTTTGATATCGTACAAAACAATATTAAAAATGTAGTCAGTAAGTCAACAAAAATATGGAAGTTGATAAATGGCTTGGAAACTATCAAGGATGGAGAAGACGATCCCCTTGAGGGACAAAACATAAAACATGAAGAGCCTAGTGAGAAAGACGAGGAAGAAGTAAAGGATATAGGAAAAGAAGAAGAGGAGAAGAAGGAAGAAGAAAAGAAAGAAGAAGAAGAGAATAAGGAAGAAGAAAAGAAAGAAAGAAGAATAGCAGAAGGGAGAAGAAAAGAAAGATGAAGAGGAGGAAATAAAAAAACAACATTAAATAGCAACAGCTAAACAAAAGCAGCAACAAGACCAGAGTGTGCAAGACACACAATTGCCAACTTCTAGCCCTCCTCATGTACCCATCACACTTGCAGAAACTATAACTATACATGATGTTCTTGAAACTTCTACTTAGAACATCAATCCATTAACTAAAAAGGATCTCAAAGGAATCCTTGACCAATCCACAGAACAAGCAAAATTATGTATAGATTCAATATTGGTCAATATGGATGAATTACAAAAATTAGTTGAAAACACAATTAGAGATAAGGTGAATCCACAAGAACCACCTTCCATAATCTCTATAGCTACTAATGGTCAACTTAAAATGCAAAAAATTATTTCATCAGGAATAGTTGACACCACAGTACAGAAGCTAGGTGAAGCAGGAGACAAAGAAGTAAAATAAATAAGACAGACTATTACATCTGATCCTACAACACAAACACAAGGTGCACTTCCAAAAATTACTATAATTGATCAAGGTAGTGGATAGTAGGAGGAGAAAATAGAGGAAACCCCTAAAGAGAAAGAGGCAATACAAACATTGATAAATTTTCCTACCTTAGGAACTCCTTCAAAAGAGCCAAGTAGTGATGCAATGCCACTACAAATATCAGCACCAGGATAAAGTTCTACAAAAGTTGCAAGGGTAATTCACTATGGAGACCCTGAATTAGATGAGGAGATAGTCATACCAAGTTATGACTCAAAAAAAAAAAGCATTGATCAAATCAATGAGGTGTAGGAAGCATTGAATAGAAGAAAGAGCTAGGAGATACTCAGGAAAGAGTATAAACAAAAGCAAACATTGCATGAGATTAAGGACATATTTATGGATGCCTTCAGTTTGTAATCACCAGATGAGTCAAAGCATATCATGGAGAAATTATTAGATATTGTTGACCAGGTGAAAAATGAAGACCAAGAAACAAATGTAAAACTTATGGAATGGTCTGAAAGAAAATTTCAAGAGAAAGTAAATAAGAAAATATCTAGTGAAATTGCACTTTCCCAGGTTGAATTGGCAAAAATGATCGACAAAGTGAAAAAGGTAAATGAGAATATATTCTCATTGTACAAAAGACTGTGTGACTTTTCATACTTCACATAGGAGACAAGCCAAATAATAATGAGCCTGGAGAGAAATCTAAAGATTTCAAGCACACAACTACCCCAAGGTCTAGCTCAAAGTGAGAAGCACTTTAATCAAATGCTTCACACTCAGAAAGAAGTAGCTGTGTTAACAATAGAAGAGGCCACCATCAAGGCAAAAATAATACAGCTCCAATCCTCCATTACCCTACATTTGGAAGTACTCCATAAAGAATAGGTCTGTGCTGAAACTATTCTCAAGAAAGATGCTAATCTTTCTGCTTTAGATGGACTTGTTCACCTTGCTATAGAGATTTCCATCCAGCATAAGTCATTGGAAATTTCTTTGCATAATTGGGATGCAGCTCTTAGAATAATTATGGAGGTAAATAGCACATTTTTAGTGAAATATGGTCTTAACCCTTAGAACCCTTTGACATAAGTGTCAAAAAGGGGGAGGTATTATAGATGAATGGGGGAGACAAGTTAATAGGGGGAGACAAGATAAAAGGGGAGCATGATATACAGCACAAAATTTTGGTTACCAAGATAGCATAGATAATGGCACAATCAACTCAGGGGGAGTTACAATAATTTTGAGGTATATATATTGTACATTACAAATTTTGATCAAGTTTTCTTTAAATCTCTATATATATCGAGTAGATTAGTGAATGTACTCATAAGGTCAGTTAAGTGTTTTTGTCACTCATGTCAAAGGGGGATATTATTAGTCTCTGAATGGATTTTGACATTGGAGTGCCAACACACTTAACCACTTTCTACATTGGAGCCGAGCACACTATGTATGCTGAGTCAGGAAATCCAATAGGTGCCAACTGATCTTTAGGTGCCGAGCAGCCTTTAGGTTCCAAGTGAAGATTAGGTGTCAAGTAAAGAATAAGTGTCGAGTGACTTTAGGTGCCGAGCATGATACAAGTGCTGAGTGATATTTGAGTGCCGAGTCATAGATGATGCCGAGCAAAATAGAAATGCAACAGAAGTTGAGTAAGCCAGTTTATTATATGTGCCGAGCATCAGGAATTAGTAAGTTTTGAGTAACATAGAATATACATAATGATTTTTTAACTTCACTAACTCAGATGTAAACATTTTTCATGGCTGACATATGACGAATCTCGAAAGACTAAAATGATAAGATCAAATCTTTTGTATTTCCTATGCAATCTACATGCAGCCAATAAGAAAAATGGAGAAGGCATGCAACCAATAAGAGAAGTGCAAGGAAAAAAGAGATTCAATATGGATCATAGATCCATATCTAACCCTGAGTCTTTGAATGTCTTTATAAGGAAGACAAAATCTCATTGTATAAAAAAAGTGGAAAAAGGAGTGTATGAAGAAGTTATACTGGAGTTCAAAGTGGAAGAGTAAAAAGATTTAGAGGAACAGAGTAGCAGTGAAATATTTAGTTTATCAAGAACAAAGCAAGGGATACAAATGAGTATAAGATCTCAGAGGATCAAGATTAGAGTAAGTAGATCAAGTGCCTGTATTCAACAATCAAAGGATTGTAAGCTATCAGGTTTAGTATACCTAATACTCTCTAGCAATTGTATTAGAAAGGAAACCCTATGTTGATAGGTTATCTTAATAGCTATTTTGTAGATCCTTTAAATAGGTGATTAAATCCTTTAATAGGGTAACACTTCATGTAAAGTGTTCATAAATCCTTTAACCAAGTCACTATTGACACAATGTAAATCCTTTAATAGGGTAGGCCTTTAACAAGGCAGACCATCAGAAGTGGTCAAACATTATTGCTGTAGTAATTTTGTGGGTATCATCCCTACCCTAGTTTTACCTTCTTAGTCTTGGAGGGTTTTTGGGTAACCAAAATCTCAAGTGTTATGTGATGATGCATATATTTTTTCCATGGTCGTTTGATATGTTTATATGCATGCAATCTATTTTTAGTTAAAAGGTTTTTATGGTCAAATTACAATACTTCTAATTCACACCCCCCCCCACTCTAAGGAGAATTCTTCGTATTTGAATATTCCAATAGTAGAAGCCAAAGAAGAGTTGAAAAATGATGTTGCAACAAGTAATCTCATCTAGCAAATAAAAAGTAAAACTAGTATTTTAGATAAGTTTTGTTTAAAGGGGTATTTTTTTGGTATAAATATTTCTTATATCTCTACAAGAAATTCCACTCATAAATACAAGATTCTCAAAGAACTACATGATTCCCCAATTGGTGGTCATTCAGGATTTTTGAAGACATATCATCAGGTTAAGCAACATTTTTTTTGGGAAGGGCTAAAAGGTGATGTTCAAAAATTTGTGGCTGAATGTTTGGTTTATCAAAGAAATAAGGGGGGAAAAATTAAGACAACGTGTCTCTTGCAACCTTTATCTATTCGTAACCAACATTGGGAAGAGGTATCCATGGACTTCATCACAGGGCTTCCAAAATCTAAAGATCATAATGCCATCATGGTAGTAGTTGATTGCTTCACTAAATATGTATATTTCATTGCATTATCACATCCTTTTACATCAAGTATAGTGGAAAAGTTTTTCTTGGAGAATATCCAGAAGCTACATGGTACACCTAAGGTTATTGTTAGTGATCATGATCCTATCTTTACTAGTCACTTTTGGAGAGATTTATTATCATGTTTGGGTACTCAATTGGCTCATAATTCTTCATACCATCCTCAATCAGATGGGCAAACAGAGGTTGTTAATAAATGTTTGGAAGCATATCTATGTTGTTTCACTTCAAAAAAACAATCTCAATGGATAGATTTGCTACCTCTTGCAGAATGGTGGTACAATACCTCTTTTCATAGCTCATAAAAAATATCTCCATTTTTGGCACTTTATTGATATCATCCTCCTTCCATCATATCATCATTAAATTTTTCACCAAGAGTTCAAGAAATGGAGGACAACTTCCTTTATCAACAAAAAGAACTTTTAGGACTCAAAGAGAACTTAGCTATGCCACAAAATCGAATGAAACAACAAGTAGACCAACATCGCAGTGAAAGAAATTTTGAAGTCGGGGACTGGGTCTTCTTGAGATTTCAGCCTTATAAAAAAATCTCAATGAAGCAAGAAAAGAAGAATAATAAGTTTTCTACAAGATATTATGGACCATATGAAATCATGCAAAAGATTGGTAGTGTTTCCTACAAGCTTGAGTTGCCACCAAGAAAAAAGATATATGCACTTTTTCATGTTTCTTATTTGAACAAGGTAATTGGGCAAAATATACCCACTCAAACAATACTACCAGAACTTGATGAAGAAGGAAGAATGATTTTGGAATCAGAGTGTGTTCTTCAACCACACACGAAGAAGCTAAGGAATAGAACCTTAACTTAGTATCTCATCCAATGGAAGAGCTTACTAGTTGAAGAGGCCACATGGGAGGATGAGGAATTCATTCAAAAGAATCCACACTTGGTTAGCATTGAAGATATTGCTTCTTTCAAGAGAGATGGCATGCTATGCCCTTAATATTGGTGTATATAGGGTTATGAATAGTCAGCTTGTGACTATCTTAATCCTTAATTAAGTCATGTCATCATTATTATATTATTATTTAGGTAGGTAGGTCAGCCTAGGTGTTATGTAGCATTTTGTCTATTCTACCTAAGCATAATTAGGTATATATAGAAGGTTGTAGGTCTTATTTCAAGCTCATATTGTGAAGTGTGTTCTCATTGGAGATATTTGGAGGTTGCCCCCTTGAGGTGGCCTATTACTCTTAGTTATTATCAAGTATTTATATAATATTTCATATTATTTATTCTGTTGGTGTTTTAAAACTACTAAGCAAAAAAATGCTTAATACCAAGATGACATTACTCACACAATCTAAAGACTAGCCAATTCTTATTAACAGTTGCATGTGCAAAGCATTTGAGCCCAACATCAACAAAACCAAGGGATGGTTTTCTACTCTTTTGGCTCTGCTAAACCAAGGTGGGTATACCTAGGGATAATTTTAGTGCAAACTGCTATGTAAAAATTTGTCTAGTTTCATTCAAATTCTCATCTATTACCATCACATACACACACAATTTACTTCAATTCTTCAATGTTTTCAAACTTATACACATCCCTTATAAGCAGATCTAGTCATAATTCTCCTAAAATTTATAAATATTCCTGGAAATAGTAGCTACCTAAGACTTAGGAATTAGATATAAATGAGTTGAAACCAGCATTTATAACTCTTAAACAGGATTGAAAAATGATTTTAATTTTATAAGATAATTTGATATGGAATAGCAAAATTCATCCTTGTTTACTTCTAATTTATAGGACCAGTGCCTTATCCATTGGGCAAGAAATTGACTATTGGTGGGAGATCTAATTCAAATAACTTGTATAATTATTAATCAACTATAATCACCTATCTCTATTCTTATGCAATATCCCTTTTATGAACTCATAAACCCTACTGATTTACTAAAGCATTTGTTTAATTGCTTGAATTAAAAGCAACAATAAAACCAACATACAACCCATCCAGACTGCATTCAGCCAAATAAACCTTATTTAAATGACTTCAAAGTAAAAAAAACCATAAACTAGAGATAGAAATTGATGATACAGATATAGTGTAAATACCTCTTTGTATTATCCTTTTCATATGACTAATACAATAACCAATAGAAAACCAATTGAATGCCTAGAATAGATTTCCATTTCTGTCATTTCAATTTACTTTTCAAAAAGTAAAATGGAAGAAAACTCAAAACCTCTACATACTATTGGACCAGCTATAATGTACTTTTCAAGAGACAACACAAAAGTTCCTACCAATTTTTTTGACCATCACAATGCCTTGAAAACTCATTTATATAGCATGAGTTGCAACAAGCAAAGGGCATATGTGACTAACAGATGTCCTTACAAGAGGAAAATGCATACATTTGTCAAAAAGAAAATGACTAAAAGGAAGTTATGCCAATCACACATTCTCTTGCGGGCTTCTGTCTATCACCTCCTTTTATTGATTCTGCTCCAATGATGATTTTGTCATATATGTAACTGCTAAGCTTGTCCCTGACAAAATCAATTCTAATGTTTGCATTATATCCTTGACCCATGGGTTTTGTGAAGATAACTACTTTGTGAAATTCATCTTTACTTCCCACTCTTGATCAATCATGCCAGGCTTCAGAAGTAACAGAAAAATTACTTAGTGTGCAATCCTTGAGCAGAGAGACAATGTTGCTGTCAAATATAACCAAATGGGTAACTTCTAGTTAGCCAACCATGTTTGCATCCAAAACTGGCTTTCAACCAAAATTTTTCATCCACTGATACAAAATGACATACATTAAAAAAAATTTAGAGGGACTATTCGCATGCAACCCATGGGTATAAAGTCTTCTTCACCTTCTTGAAATCAATTCTATTCTTTGCTCCACTCATTACCTTAGTAGCTTGGTCACAACCCATAAAAACACCTAGGATTACTAGTCTTCCTTGATCAAAAATCCACATACTAACACACGAGAGGAACAACTTCCTCTCAGAAAACCACCTTCCAAAAAAACTTGAACCAATTCAGGAGGAAGAAAAACTAGGGATCCAAATACTCTTGTTAAGTAATCCTTCTATTATCCGCAATCTAAGGATTAGTGAATTCTTTAGAGCCATTTCTTCCATACCAAACTAATTTTTTTTGAAAACTATTGCATGAGCACTTACTTGGAGTTTTTTTCTCTTCGTAACTCTACAATTTATCTCTGAACCAATCACTTTACACTCATGCCATATTTATCTTAATCCTTGCAGTAATTATCTTTGTTTAGAAAAGATTTCAAAATCTTTATTCATGCAAGGTGAGACTAGCAAAATCCTACTTGTCATACTCTATTGTTAACTTCACATGTGAAAATTTTCACATCTTATTAATGTGCAGAGTGCCACCACCTTCAACATTTAAAACTTTGCTATCAATCTTAAAAATCATACGATTGTGGGGTATTGAGAAAGACAACTAGGTGTTGCACTCGATAAGTTGGCCCTCTAATCTAATGAAAACTTCCCATGTACACAACTCTTTTATTGATGGTGCTTCTGTCTGGACCCACAAAACTCTGAGGACACGGGTCACTTAGGTGTTATCTTGCTATACATAAAGAGTGAGCACATTTCCATAGTAAGATAGCGCCCATCATTGATCCTGATTTGATCATGCAGATGACATTTGATGCATTACTTTAGAAAAGCATGGTGGGCCCTTTGTCGCTATGTCACTTATCGTAACTTTAGAGAAACTCTTCGTAGCAGCATAGCGCCTATCATTAATTTAAGATTAATTTGACGATCATATTCTCTCATATATTTTGTGAATAGGGCATGGGTCCAATCATTTATGACATGATGAAATCCTACCCCGCTGGCATTTGGATTTGAATTTTTTAAAGACCTAGCTATATTACCATGCTACTTAGGGCCCACATTTGTTTATTTCTTGGCTAGGCACTATGTCACTGATGGAGAGAAGAACAAGTTCTTGATAGTGACATAGAGAATCCCGGTGTCTTTTCTTTTCCTAGCATACACATGTAGCCCATTAGATGCCAGCGTCCTCCAAAGCTTTATAATTGATATCTAATGGAGTACTCTTTGGGACCCACTTACTCTGAAAAGTTTTTGTAGCACTGCTTTTCATCTGGGCCCTATGTCACTAATGACGAGAAACATAGATTTATTGATAGTGACATAGTGCCTTTCGGTGACTTCTCAAAATTTTGGGGTTAGCAAGATAAAGGCAAGCGAGGTCATAACTACCCTAGTTAATACTTTTGACAAAACAATAAAACCACATGTCCACCGTGCCACTTGGGAATTTCATGGTTACCGAAAAACCTCAAAAAAGACTTTCGCTTATATTTCTCATGAAGGTGCCATGTCACTAACGGTGGAACTTACAAACTTCCTGATAGTGACATAGTACCCAGCCAAGAAAATATGATTTTTTGCTGACACCACTTTAGTACTTCAATATTCTGCTATATCCCAGATTTGAATTTGGTCCGTTGATTTCCCACAGATCGGATGGCTTCATTTGAAAAGAAGAAATTTCTTTAAAGATTTCAGCGCCATGGCCATGTGGTGAAAGCCTGTTTGCCCACATTTTTTAAAACACATGCAACTTCATAATCTGGGAATGCGAGCATCATTGATTTGAACAAGATCAACGATGCTCAGAAAAGTATTTCAACCTAGCACTTTTTAAGATAGAATATTGCAATTAAAACAACTCTAAGGTTTGTCATAAAAATAAAAGGTATTCTGATGTAAATAAAACCTTAGGATGAACAAGCCCACCAAACAATTTTTGAAATAATACTTTTGAAAATTTTAAATCCAGAGAAATTCAAAAGAAAGGTATAAGGGTTATCACATACTTAGCTTTTTTTATGGATCACTTGAGATAAAAAAAACCCTAAGCCACACAATTCAAAGACTTAAATAATTTTCATCTAAATACCAAAAAAAATTTATAATGTGAAAAATTAGACCAACATATTCTATTATTCAAGTTATTTCATTACAAAGTGATCAATTGTAGGACCTAATAGACTAACTTTATTTCTATAGTATTCAAGTATTGTGGGTGTCATCCCCGCCCAAGTTTTACATTCTCCTTGGTGGGTTTATGGGATACCAAATATTATATCAAAGTGTTATGGTGTTGATTTCTTTATTGATGTATGCTCATTCATGATAGTAGATTAGATAATCTAATGATTTAAAGAAAAATTATTCCATGTGAAATGTTTAAGTGGTTCTTGATTCACCCTCCCTAGTGCAGGAGCACATTAGGGAAAGATAAACCGTAATAGTAATTTTGGACTATAGATGGTACAGCTAACCATTAATCTAATAAATAATAAGCACAAAGTCCCAAGGTTTGTTTAGACTTTGTAAATAGGTTTGACTCTAATGCTTTCTCTTGGTTAAGTTGATAAGGCCTAGTTGTTGTTCTAAGTCTTGATGGAGTCAAACTTGGCCAAAGTTTCAAAATATCTTGATAATGAGTTATAAGTGGTAAACTATGGTCCATAGGTACTCTTGGATAGAACTTAATGGATATGAATCAAATTGGATTAATTTTGAGTGATAAAAGGTTATTTTTCAAAAATTGTCAAAGTTGTTAACGACAACATTCGAATTTTGCAAAGTTGCTAAGGACAACTTTACAATTTTGTAAAGTTTACATGAAAATTTTTCCTCAAATGTTGAAGGGAGAACTTAATAGGTTAGAAGCTCAACCTTAGGGTCCAAAAAGATAGTGTTGGTGTATTTTATGTCATCCAAACCCTAATCAAATGAGGGAGGCATTTTGTACGAACTTAATTAGAAAGGATTGACATGACTATTGTGATAGTTTTATGGTTTTGGCTTTCATCTACACTTAAATGGACTAAAATCCTGACTATTTTCACTCATTAAGTTAGGATTTATCATATGAATAATATTTACACTTTTTTTTGGAGGTTTGACATAATTTGTTGTTTTTTTTGTAAATTTTCTTGTTTTCCAAAGTTTCAATGTCTTGTAAATATTCATTTGTGTGAAAACATCTACAAATTGAGTTGTAGCCATTAGAACTTGATGGAATTTTGGAATCAAGGAGTAGACACTAAATTGGGTAAGTATGGAAGGAGGAGTTGGTGGGAGTTAGTTTGGCATTTGTGCAAGAAAGCCCTAGGCATGCCTAGAGCAGTTTGGCTAGGAAATAGAATGCTTGCAAGATAGGTTAAAGGAACTTTCTTGATTGGTCATAGACAATCTTGTCATGGAAAATGATCTTAATCGAGTGAAGTGTACTGTTTCCAATTGAGAATATCTGAGGAGATTTTCCAAGAAAATTGTGAAACCAAGGAAAAAAAGTTGTCATTTCCCTAGAAACCCTTAAAAGTATGATTTTGTAGAAAAGTAAATATGGAAGGAGGAGTTGTTGGGATTTAGTTTGGTATTTTTTAAAGCATTCCATAAGCAAGCTTGGAGTAGTTTGTTTAGGAAGTGGAACTCTTGAAAGATAGGTTAAAGGGGTTTTCTTAATTGGTCATAAAAATCTTGTCTTGGGAAATGATCTTAATGAAGTGAAGTGTCATGGTGTCAATGGAGAATACCTAAGGAGATTATCTAAGAACATTGTGAAACCAAACAAACAAAGTTGTTGTCATTTCCCTAGAAACCCTTAAAAATGGGGTTTTATGGAAACCTATAATAAAAACACTTTTGAGGGTTAAAACCTAGAAAATCCTTAATTATAGGCTTATATGAAGGAAATTATAGAAGATATCAATAGGAGTTGTTAATACATCTTTGGAGTTATTCTAGATTCCTTGTGTGCAAAAGGCTTAATTGGGGCTCATAGGGCTACAAGGCCTAATAGAGATAGTTTGTGATTTTGAAGCTCAAAACCTTGAAAGAAGGTGTAGAAAGGTGTAAAATGTTCAAGAACCATATGAGGGTTGTCAAATCACCTATTTTTCTTTTTGGTAACCATTGGTGAGTTTGTTTTTTTCTTTAACCATAAAGTTGTATATTTGAAATTTAAAGGGTTAGGGGAGTGATTTGAATTAATAGGTGAGTTTCTAGGTTAGAGAGGACTAGGAACAGATCCTTTGAAGTATGGTATTTAGAAAGAACCTTGGGAAGGCTATGAGAAAGCCTTGGTTAGAGCAAGAGGGCTCTAAGTGTGAGAAACTCATGATCACTCTGCTCCTCTTAGTTCCTTAGTTGTCATTACATTTCTAGCAATTGGTATTAGAGAAATTTTTTAGCATGAATGCTAATGGTATTCTTATTAGAAAGGACAAGGTTTTCATTGCACCAAAAGATTGACCTGTAATGCTCAATACAACTAATATGCTTATAGAACCATAGGAGGTGGTTAAGCCATGTCACAAACTGTGTGAGGGACACTAGCCCACTACCAAAAAGCCCCCTCCTAGTGTCACTCATCATGGGGTGTGGGATTCAAACCTATGACCAAGCTCTGATACCAATTGTTAGAAAGGATAAGGTTACCATTGCACCAAAAAATTGACTTTTTAATGCTTGATACACCTAATAGTCTTATAGAAACATAGGAAGTGGTTAAGCCATGTTGCAAACTCTATGAGGGACAGTAGCCCACTACCAACAATTCCTTTGGGGGAGTATCCTATGCATTGGAGAGTATTGACATTTATGTCAACATAGTAGTGAGTCTATGAAGACTAATAGAGTAGAAAACTAAGATCCTTATTATACATACAATGTTTTGATTTTTTGGTGGTGCATGGTCATGGACATGTGCTATATTATGTTATGATGACATGGTTCAGTTCATAGGAAGTAAGTTGAAAACATACAAAAATTGTACCTAATTTAAAAAGACTAGTACAATGATAAAGTTCTTGAGAAGTGGTTAGTGATGTTTGCATTATATCTTCTAACATAGATATAATCTATTGATGTACGGTCAACCAATGACTTAAGATAGTTTGATGGTGACATCAAAAAATGCATAAGCCATAGTATCAATATATGAGAATTTTTATAGACTGTGAGCCAAAAATTCTATTTTAATTGTAAATTAATTAATTATCTTATTATAAATCATTGGGAAAGCCTCAAGGCTGATTCAAGGAATTATTTCAAAGATAGGAAAGTTGTTTTCCTAGTTTGTAAAGTAAGTTGTGTGCAAAGTGATCAAGTATGTGTGAAAAGGAGAAGTGTTTACTGAATGTGAGTAAGTGATCCAAGGGATTATTGGATGAAAATTGTGTGATCTAGTTATAAGATCTAAAGGATCAAAAGTATGATTGAAAGGATAGAGAAAAATGAAGGAGAAGTACTATTCATTTCTATTTTCTACAAGAAATAATAAAGAGATCATTTGGATAGAGGGTTCATTGGTCTTAACCTTGAAGTTGTTTGAGTGGTGGGTCTAGCTATCTTCTACAACTTATAATAGGGTTGTCACAATCCTTAATAGGTTTATAATCTCCAAACAAGGATTCAAAGTCTCCTAACAAGGACTAATATGTACTGAATGTTGTTATAGATTCCTAATAGGGTCCATCCTCTAACAAGAAATATTTATATTATTACATCATCTTGTGGTACCATCTTGACTAGGGTTTTCCCTCTAATCAAGGGCTTCCCTAGTTAACATGTCTAGTGTTAATTGTGCATGAGTATCATATTATGCTTTTTTATTATATTTCTTATATGGTTAAAGTTTATTAATATTTATATTTATGATATTAGTTGGATAACTAACTCTGCCCCCCCCCCCCCCCCCCCCCCCAGCTATATTGGTGGACTATATATTCTAACACAAGGTTCTCCTATGAGAAGGTTAATATTTTGAGAGAAAATATCTACGGAAATGGAAGTGTTTAAGTTAAGAAAGCTATTGAGAATGGAAAATTTTATCTACATATGGCTATGAAATGGGTCAAGGAACTCAAGGAGAAACTCACTCACTCTTTGAAGAGAAAAAAAGAATTGGCTACATAGACAAATCAAAATCTATACATAGAAGAAAGAATAGAAGAATTATAAAAAGAAATAAGTTTAGAAGAGGAAAATGCAGCCATAGAAGATTTTTTGGTAAGGAATAGTACTCTACAAGAAGAAGTAAGAAAATTGAAAAGAGAATAGGAAAGTCACTCTATGAGGCTATGTGAAGTCATGGAACAAAGGATCAAAGAAGTGAATGACAAAGAAATGGAAGATGAATAAAAAATATTAATTTCCATAAGATTAGAAAAAAATATAAATGAAAACTAACATCTATTACAACATCAGACAATAATAGAAAATCAACTAGATGATGAAAATCATGAAAAAAAAATCTAAGAATAGAGAATGACAAACTCTAGAATGAATAAAGAGCTCAAAAAGAACTCAATGAAATAAGGTTGAGGTAACAAGAAAGTGTGAATCAATTGTATGAAAAATAAATTGAATATACCCAAAGGAACTACTTTCCTAGGGTATACTAATCAAGGAGAATCAACAAAACATGGAGCATAAAAGAAAGAACTATGTATAAAAATTATGGAAAAATAGGTCATACATTAAATGTTTGCTAGAGTAATACTATGCAACCCAAGTTCAAAGGTCATTTCTATAATTGTAACAAGTATAGTCACAAGGCTAATAAATGAAGATCATGATCAAAGTCTAAAGGTAAATGCTTTACATGTTACAAGCATGGTTATAAATCTTTTGAGTGCAAATCAAATCAATGGAACTAGACAAAGAGAATTTATTGGTTCAGAGCACAACATGTACATGGGGTAAATGTCATCTATGTGGAGAATATGGTCACATTGGAGTAAATTGTGTAAGAACTCACTTCAAGAAAAGGAACACTAATGTAAGCTATTATATATGCAAAAATATAGGACATTTGGCAAGAAATCATCTGAATAGAGCCAAAACAAATTATAGTGTAGAAAATAAAGAAAAAAAAAACATTGAAGAGAATAGAACTCAAATTACTAAAAAATGGGTAAGAAAATTAGAAAAAATAAAAATAAAATCAAGGCAAGACAATGAAGCCCTTATCATCTGAACCAATGAGTTGGGTGAAGCATCTGCATCAAACTAACTATCAAAGAAATGGTTGGAACTAAGAATTCATGAAAATTCCTAATTAATTATAGATAAGTTGGAACAAACAAATCAAACCTGTATATTCATATGCACAAGGTCAAGAAAGGGATCTACATTTTAACTAAGTTACAACCCAATTGTAACTGATCTATCAATGATCTACGAGCAAAGTCAGGCTATACATTAGTTTTAACCAAGCTCTTCGATGAATAGTTCATGCCAAGCTTATGATTCAAAGACCTTGATGAGATATCCCAAGTACCATATAAAAAAGTATTTATTATGTTGGAAGAATTGATAATAACTAAGAGTGGGGGCATAAATTAGTTATCCAAGGTCTAAATATACAAATAAAACTTTTCAGTACTCAACAAACATATATGTGTGTTCATTAATTAGATCACCCAATATCTTCAAACCTTTATATAATACTATCCTAGGTCAAATAAACTTTTTAGAAATGTTAACATGAAATATCAAAAATTCAATCACATAATTTGAAATAGGGATTTAAAATAGACACCCAATTTGGGAAAAACCACTAGTGACATGCTACGAATTTTCACTTTTCTGAAGTGAGCTCTATGAAAAGTGAACCCTATAAAAGGTTACAAAACACACTATTAAATGTGACCTTGATTAAAGGATTTCAATCATCCTATTAAAAGTGAGCCTTGTTAGAGAACTTTAGAACATTCCATTAGAATTTCACTCATTCAAAGGAGTTACTCATGACTGTTAGGTCAACCTTAATCAAAAGGATTTATCCAAATTGATACAATTGTTAGAGTGTAACAATAGAATTTGATCTAATAACAAAACAAATCACTTTCAAAATTTAGATCTCTAATTTAGCTCACCATTTAGCTTTGCATTCATTCCCCTTCATCTATGATTTCTTGTTCATCCTTCAAGCTTTTACCTCCTTAATAGTTCTTTCTTAGTATGCAAACTCCAGGTTCATTCCTTTAGCCATCATATGAAGAAACACCTTCAGAATCTCAAAACTTTTCCTTAGACACTGTTGCTTCTGGCTTTATATCTCCATAAATAGAGAATTTTGATCTTTTGCCACTTAATCACAATCATCAATCTTAGGGTATGGTTAGATTGATAGAATCCTCCCTTCTTTCCATTATGTTCCCTCTAGAAACTTGTCTTTCAATCCTCATTAAAATTTGTCTTAAAATAGTTTATCATGAATTTTATTCCACCATCTCATCAAGCTTACCATCAACATGATTCACATAATTCAAGAAATCCACTTTTGTTGGCTCAGATTTGTCAAACTCATTCAAACTATTTTTGTTGTCACTCAATAATAACTAACTATCGATGCTCGGTCAACACTAGGTTGCTCAACATAAACTAAATATTTCTCAATAAGTACTATAATTTAATGATACTTAACACATATTGATTCTTTTTGATGCTCGACACATACTAAATTTTTCTTTGCTCAGTCATAACCATCTTTTTGCTTGGTTTGAACTAAATGCATTATAGGTGCTTCAATTTTGAGTCCCAATATAGTGCTTTTCAATTATTTCATAGGGATATTAGAACTCCCAAATATTTATTCTCTAGGGTTACTATGAGAATTTTCTCATGGGAGAATCTACAGGTCCAATATAAGCTTATCCATCCATATTGACAAACAACTTATCTTCTAATTTTTGCGGTTCCTCCCAATTCTTTACATAAGCTAGGAATTCACTCATCATGCCCATGGTGAAAATATTGTAAGTGGTAGTCTACAACTCTAATGGATAGTTATAAGCCCAAGCTAGGGTATTGGTGACTAGTGCCCCATCTTTCGATGGTTGACACTCTCAACTAGGTATTCTTCGCATAAGACTTGAAGTCTTAGATTTTCCACTCTTTGGCATACCATCATAAAGGAAAAGATTTCTCAATTTTCTTGGTATCTCCTCTTCTAGGGTTTTCCTTTGGGTCCTTAGCTTCACCATTTGTGAGTCTCTAATCCTAGATGTCCTTTTTGTAGCTAACCTAAAAGTTTTCTACATATTTATTGGTTCTGTAGAAGAGCTCAAAATTACTGGCTCTAGATTTATGATTTTTTAGGCCTCTTCATCCAAAGGCCTTCACTTGGTATATGGTAGTTCTAGGTGATTCTCCCAGACTCCCTTTTAGATATGCCTAGATCTAGCATGCTTTTAGAATAGAGATATTGTTTACAATCTGGAAAGTTCATAAAGTTATTTTATTCTCTCATAGCTTTCTTGATATTTATGTTGCAATGCACTCTAAAGCACATATATGTAATAATATCATTTTACAGATTCAAGTATAAACTAACATGGTCACACTAGAAGTGGCTCACTTGTAAGAGCTACTTTCTCACTGGGGAAATGCCCCTTGTAGAGTTTCTAAAGTACCTCTAGATACTTTTTTTGATGAGCGTACTCTTCCCTATGGTTGCCAGTGAGGCCGAAGTAGTTTTGTTTGCTACTTATAGACCCCCATCAAAAAACCTCATTGTTGGTCTCCCAATGTTGGATGTCATGGCCATCAACACTTTCCTCACCTCATTAGAGGTTGGGCTTAGGCTAGTCCCCAGTGGCTCCCTCTACAGCTAGTAATGCAGATTGGCCATCTGCTCCTCGTGACCCTAGCTAGATCTTGCCATTTCTTCTCTAAAGGTTGAGGAAGAAAATGAAGTTGATAGAGATACTCCTACTACAGATGGTTGGGCTCCTCTTAAGCCAACCAATGACCCCAAGTATTTCTAGGGTTTTGATGATAAAGACCCTCCTTCGGCTAGCACTGCTCTTGCAACCTGAAGTTTCTTGTTTTTACTTTTATATATTTTTTGATGAATCATTGATTTATGGCCTTAGGCCATTTGAACTCATAGGGTGATCCTATATTCCCCCAGTCCCTTTTTTGTGAATATGTATCTTTATTATTTTAATTAATGGAAAAGGTATATTCATTAAAAAGAGAGGAGTGAGTCTACAAACTAGTCCTTCAAGGATCAGATCATTACTAGGAGTATATCTTAGTTCATGTATAACATAGACTCTAATAGCATAGATAGGCAATAAGGTTCTTAATACTTTTCTTCAATCATAGTTTCATCTTTGATCTTTCCATTTAATTCTATAGTTGCATTTATAACATCTTTGACTCTTCCACAATACTAAAATATAGTTTCATCTTCTTGCATTCTCATACAATAAAATTTTCCTCTTAGAATTTATGCATTAGCTTTTAGCACATTCTTATCTCCTCCATAGAATTTCTTTAGAAAATCCCACATTTGACTAGTAGTAGTACATGCTTTGATGTCATTTAAATGTGAATAACTTAGGGAAAATGCAATCTCCAATAGTGCCTAATTGTTTTCTTTCTTTTCTTTTATATGTTGAGTAGTAAGGGGTCATGCCACTTCTATAAATTCAGTAAAATCTCCAAGTCCACCCCGATGAAGCTTCATCGAACTTTGTGATGCAAGAAATATTTCTTTATCTAGCTTGGGTACTTTCTTTCTATACATCTTTATCTTTAGCTTCAAGTACCTTCAAACTATTTCCTCACAAGCACCAATATCTCTAATACCAATTGTTCGAATAATTTAGAATAAATAAGAGGTGGGGGGGGGGGGGGGGGGGGGGGAGAATCTATTATCCAAGGTCCAAATGTACACATATAACTTTTCAGTACTCTATAATTACATATGCGCATGCATTGTTTAGATCATCTATTATTTTCAAACCTTTGTATATTACCATACTAGGTCAAATCAAATTTGCAAAAATGTAAACATGAAATATCACAAATTCAATCACACAATTTGACACAAGGATTTAATGTGGAAACCTAATTTGGGAAAAACGAGCAATAACATGCTACAAATTTTCACTCTTATGAAGTGAGCTCTATGAAGAGCCAATCTTGATAAAGTTTACAATAGGCACTGTTAAAAGTGATGTTGATTAAAGGATTTCAATTGCCCTATTAAAATTGACCCTTGTTAGAGGATTGTAGAACATTTCATTAGAATGTCACCCAGTTGAAGGATTTAGTCTTGACTGTTAGGTCAACCTTAATCCAAATGATTTATCCATAGTGATACAATTGTTAGAGTGTAACAGTAGAATGTGATCTAATAAAAAAACAACTCACTTAAAAATTTTAGATCTCTAATTGATCTCTCCATTTTTATTGGCATGCTTTCCCCTTGATCTCTGATTTCTTGTCCAACCGTCAAGCTTTTACCTCCTTAAGCCTTCTTGCTTAGTATGCCAACTACATCTTCATTCCTTCGGCCACCATATGAAGCAACACCTATAGACACTCAACACTTGACCTTAGAAACTATTTCTTCTAGCTTTGTATCTCCTTAAATAGAGAATTTTGATCTTTTTCTACTTAATCACAATCGTCCAAACAAGGGTTAGGTTTGATTCATCGAATCCTCCATTCTTTCCATTATCTTTTCTATAAAAAAAAATTCTTTGAATACTCATTAAATTCATCTAAAAATGGTTTATCTTGAGTTCTATGCTACAGGTTCATAAATCTTATTGACAACAAGATTAATTAGATTTGTCAAATCTTCATTCAAACTCTTTTTGCTATCACTCGATAATAACTGACTGCTAATGCTCGGTCATTACTAGGTTTCTCGAGATAAACAAAATATTTCTCAGTAAATACTACAATTTACTAACACTTGACACATACTAAATTTTTTTGATGCTCGACACATACTAAATTTTTATTATCTTAGTCATAACCATCATTATGCTTGACATGAACTAAATGCTCAACTTAAACTATTTGTTCCTTTAGGCATCATAAACACATATTTAGTGTAAACTCTTCTTGTTTTCTTTTCTTTAGCATCCTTTAATTGTATCCTTATGTAGATAAAAAAATTACATTATATCATAAAAGATGTTGGGACTCAAAATTGAACCCCTGATTTTGAGTACCATTCTAAAAACCAAGTCAAATTAAGCCCACATAAGAGAATTTTGTGTATGTGTACCTAGTTGTCACATTGAGGCCTATGAAGTGTTCTATTTTTCTAACACCTTGCATTCAGTATATGAATGCATCTCATAATGATAATTTGTCACTCTAAATCATTGTATGAAGTTTCATTGTGAGCATTGATTAAATTTGCATTTTGCCAAAGTGTCAAAAATGATAAGAAGCCTAGTTTGAAATTTAATATCTTGGACCCAGTAAAGTTTCTTGACTCACCACTTTGGGAGTGTCTACTATGCATATCATATTACATGTTTTTCATTTTTCAATTCATTTTAATATGTTTTGACTAGGTTTATAATCCCTCAAATTTGGTTGTTTATTTTTGTCATAATGATGCATATTTCTCAAAATTCTAAGAAGCCCTATTTGACCTATCTTTGAAGCCAAAACTAAAACCAGTTTACTATTTTCTGACATGTTTATTTGCAAGTAGCTTCAAGTGAGTAACTTTGATAGTCAATATCTTGTAACCTACATATTTTCATGACATGAAATTAGACAGGGTAAAAGAATGTGAACTAGAAAATGTAAATATCAAATTTTAGGCCTTGATTGTTTGATTTAGTTAGTTTTTTTAAACCCAACTCATAGGGCTTCCTGGTAGAAAATCATAGTTTGCAAAAGGAGGAAAATAAGTTTGAAAATGATTATTTAATGGTCCAATTTGAATATAATCGTTGCTAGGTGATTAATTGATTAGTTTGAAGGGTCAGGTGTTTCAGTTCAAAAAAAATTTAGCCAGACCCACTTTGGGGCCTGGCTAAATTCATCAGATTGCAAAGATTATGTTTTAGATTGATATGTTGCAAGTTTGGGTTGGGAGAATTTTGAGCTCCTCAAAAATTACAAAAGTAGATGTCACATATACATTATGAACATGAAATGGGTTGAAGGTAGAAGGGGTCACTTGTCACAAATTAAATATAGCTTTGATGTATGAGAAGATGTAAAAGGCTTTGCTTCCAAATAATGTGTCAGCATTGGACTATTAATAATATAGTTGTGTTTCAATAGTAAAAACAAAGTAAGAAAAATCTTTCTTTCACAACAAGACCTACATCTTGTTAGTTTGAGCATACTAATGGCCCTTTCAAAACCCATGATTAGAATTTCAATATTAATTGAAGAGGAGTGTTAATGTAATTCATAAACATTGTACTAGAAAATAGTTTCATTATCTAACACTATTAAGGAATGAGAGACCCAAGATTATAAATTGGGAACTATGTGTTTTATGGACTGATGTCAATTAGCTACTTACAGTTAATTCATAGAATTTAGTATTACAAGAAGCATCATGTTAATCTAAGATTAACTCACATTTCCTAGATGTATGTATACATTGAGATGGTGAAATATAACTTCACCAACATTTCTAGATGTGCCATGACCTAGACTAGAAGAAAAGAAATTAGCAAAAGAGATAGAAGTAATGGGTGGGTTGAATAATGAAGGAATGCCCATGTATCATAGGCCATTTATGAGAGGTCAACTATACATTCACTTCAGTGTAGATTTTCTAGAATTCAGATCACTTGTTACTAGATTGGCTAAAGTCATCAAAATCTATTCTATAACCAAAGCCATCTTTCTTTTTGATGGACATGGAGTTGGATGACTATCAAGAGATAACTTTACATGATATCAATATCAAGGAATTTTTTCACAGCATTGAAGTAAACTTTGTCTAGCTATATGCAGATATGGTTAATAGATGAACATGAAGTGGTATAGGTAATATAGTTGCCTGATCTACTCATGCCCAAAAAGGAGGGTACCCTCCTTCCTCATGTGGAGTTTTCATTTGCAATCCACATTCATTTTGATTCTTATATCTTGTGGATGGGATGGTTTAGAGGATCCAACAACAACAAGGATTAGGGCCATATGCTAATGTTTTTTATTCTAGACACTTACATTCTAAGACTGTTGAACCTAGTTAGTACTAATGAGAAGAGGAGATGCCCCCTTTAATTTGAAGGATTGTTGATGGTAATTGATACATGGAAGCCTATAATATTTTAAGTGGGAATTTTGGAACATATATCCCAGATTGGTTCCATTTTGATTTTTATTTGTTTTTATATGCCCCAATACTCAATACATGTAATGTTTAAAAGGCTAGTGCCTTTTGAGATGAGAAAAGAGGCTCATGCACATGGAACCCAGATAGACAACTAGTAGTGATGATGCAAGAAATTTTGATCTGACATGTAGGTGAATTGGCAAGTACCATGCAGCATAGTTCCTAAGGTGGACCCAAATTTTGTAGCTTTACAATAGTCAATAGGGAGTTAAACCTGACTGCAAAGAAGTTGAAAAAAATTTAGTTAACTACTAGGCATGAAATCTCTAGTCAGAATGAGTAGTTAAGGTTAACCAAAGAGATGGGAAGATGAACCTCATCAAAACTTCACATTTGTTAACTCATGGTTAAGGTAGAGGGTAGAGAAGTAGAGATATGCTTGTTACAAAACTTCGCACTAGTTAAAGGCCAATTAGGTGTTAAGGTGAAGATGTGGGGATGACAATTATCTCCTCAGCTTGGTGTTCAATACTAGGTAGAGGTTAGAGGTTGAGATGTGGAGAAATGATGAAATGTAGAAGGGGATGCTAATAATGTGATGAGGTGGAAGATCTAGCCTATCAAGTGATGACATGTGGTACACTAGTCAACTAGATATTTGACCAAGGTAGAGTTGAATGTAAATGTAAAGTCAAAAATATTAAAATATTGAAATGTCTTCAACATGTACATACATTTTGAGATCTAAAATTTTTGAATAAATTTGAGATATATTCTATAGTTCAAACTATGTGAAATGATCAAATATTTTCAACATTAAAATGGTCTATTCATGGCCAAGAGCTAGAATTTTCAAATACACACTAGGGGCTACATTTTTTGTCAAAATATGAAGTATCATGATATCAATAGAAAGGGGAGAAGATGAATTTCAAATTTTACAATCATAATATGTGTAGATTCAACTAGGCAAAGGTTATAAGTAGATTTGTGAAAATAGGGGCATTCTGAGGAAAACATGTGTTTTCATGATGGAGCTTCATATTTAGTTGGAAAGCAAATAGAGAAGTTTTTTGGCTCTAAATTTGGGGGAAATTTTCCTAAGATATTTAGATTTTTTTTTGGCATGAGTTTTAGTAAAATTTGTGTCTTCTTTCAAACCAATTATATGATTCCATCATTTTCAAAACATTCATGAGCATATATTTCAAATTGAATGAAGAGAGAAGAGAGAAGTTTTATAACAATAGGTGGAAGTTCTTCATGTGGAAAAATGGTAGCATCATAGAAGATCCATAATTTCTTTCATTCTATTTATTCTCTTTCTTCTCTTTCTTTAGGGTGGTTGATAGTTGGTTGTTTTCTAGACTATTGAGCAAAGCTCTAGCTATAGTCCAACCTTTTATGCCCAAAATGTCTCTCTTGTATGAATAGAAATATTGAAATTATAGAGATAGTTCTAGCCTATTCACTTGTTTCATGAGTTATTTTCATGCATCCTTTATGTATTTTTTTCAAGGAAATGAATAAATGACAACAAAAAGTATAATTTCAATCTAATTCTTGTTTCCTATTTATGTTGTTTGTAATCTTCTATGGTTTGTGAACAAACAATACAAACCTAGTTGTAACTTGTTTTAGGTTATGTATTTTGATACATTTTTCTTGTGATTTAAGGAGTCATGTAAATGCTTGATCTATCATCATAAGGTTTTAGATTTCATGAAGGGATTGGTTGAGTATCAGATTCAATCTTGATGTAGATGTATGATTCACAAAGTGATAGGATAGGTCCAGAGTCTTGATATAGGGGATATATTATTGATATCGAAGGATGTATATTTGTGATTTGTGGAATTTCCCAATAGATAAGGCATTGATCAGCTATATGATCTATATGCTTTGTTTCTCATATCATGGTTATGATGAAATCAATAAATATATTAATCAAATTCCTTTTCCTTTTATGTTGAAGAGCTGAAAGGATTTTCCCTCACTTATATTGTTAAGTTCATATGTCATGTTATTGGTTATTCCATGTATATGTTATTTACATAAGCATAAAAGATTAAGGGGCTTTCATTTGCTAAGTATAGATTAAGATTTATGGTTTTATCAACTAGTCACATAATGGAATCTATAGATTTACCCACCTAGGTCATGTAGAGCTTGAAGAAGAAAGAGTATAGATTTATGGTTGGCCCCGATATCTGAATAGGTATGTTGAACATGTGAATTAACTACCCCTAGTTGTAGTTGTTACTATCATTGGATTATTCAAAAACAATAAATTTAGAAGCCAACAAAATAATGAATCTATTAGGGAGTATTGAGTCTTTATGATAGACAAACCTTGAGAATTTTAAAAGAGATTCAATATAGCAACAAGAATTTTCTATGACAACAAAGTTGTGACGTGTTTTTCATTTATTTGTTAAAGATTCATGTCTCCTAGTGGTTACTATGTTCAAGAAAATAGTACTTTGAAAGTTGAATGTAATTTGAATTGTTACTAGTGAATTCATCATCAATCAGTTTAGCTTGATAATATTCAAAAGTGTTTCTGTAAAATCATAGTCATAATTGATCAAAAGTATTTTCTCTTTTCTTAGTGTTTGGTGATTTTCAAGTTTTCCACAAGTTGAAAGTCTTGTTCAAATTTATCAAGTTCATATGTCATGTTATTGGTTATTTCATGTCTATTTTATTTGGATAAGTATGGAAGATTCATGGGTCTTCATCTAATAAGTATAGATTCATATTTATGGTTTCAGCAAGTAGTCACATAATGGAATCTATAAGTTCATCCACCTAGGTCTTGTAGAGCTTTAAGAAGAAGTAGGAGTGTAGCCCTATGGTTGGCCCTAATGTTTAAATAGTTATGTTGAGCGGGGTAATTAGCTACCTCGTATAGGGAACCTCCCTATTTCTTTTTAACAAAAGTGATTAGAGGTTAGTATTTGGTTTTAGAGGGATTATAGGTGTGTGTGTGTGTGTGTGTGTGTGTGTGTGTGTGTGTGTGTGTGTGTGTGTGTGTGTGTGTGTTTGATAAGTTCCATGAGTCCTAGGAATGCAACCAATCCAAATGTAAGAGCCAAGTTTCTTAATAGGTCCTATCTTTCTTAAAAGTTTTTCATTGAGCCAAAAAGTTTCTCAATACTTAAAATGTGATTATAGATTTCTAATTAAGTTATTTGATTAACTAAATAGGCCCTAGGTTTTCTATCTAGGGTCCTAGAATGGTCCTAGGTGGACCAATGTAGCCAAAAAGTCCCAAGGAGCAAAATCTATTCTTAAGTTGCAAAATTGCTCAAAAGTTGCTTGAGCAACTTTTGTAATTGTTGCAAGTCATTGTAAATGGAAATTTTGGAGGTTCTAACTAAACATTCTTGCATATATGAGCATGGAAGATCATATTTTGAAGGTTGTAATATTTACCATGAATTTTGTGCATGTTTGGAACTATTGTATGGATAGATTTATGTGCTTTCTATTACATAGTAGTGTAGTGAGGTTGTGTATGGATAGGAAAAGAAGATAAAGTTTATGATTTTTGTAGTTTATTCATTCTTGGTTCTTTCTCCTATTCATACTCATGTTTAATTCATCAGGTTTATAGGTTACAACATTTTCTTGCTAACTAGCTTGAGTATTACCTTCATAGGGTTATTTGTACAAAAATGGTTCTAACGTAATCACCCATAGTGGAAAATTCATGAAGGTGGGTGATAGGTTAGATAGTGTACATAAAATTTTGTTTTATTTTTTCATTTTTATGATGGGTTTCCAAGCCATAGAGTGATGCCCTAGGCTGATTTCTAAGAGCATGTGAATCGGGATAGTTTGTAGAAGAAAGTACAAAGCACACCCACAATCAAGCACGGTCAAACTAATGTTGTTCCTCAAATACCTAGTATGGTTCCTTGAGTGTTCAATTGGAATGGAAGGTTGGTTTGAGGATTGAAGAGTTCTAGAGGGTTTTTAATATTGATTGGTTTGGATGCCTACAAACTAGGCTAGAAACTAGGGCTTAGGGAAAAATAGGGTTGTGGGTGGTTTGAAGTTCTAGAAATTTGGAATCTTGGAGCGCTAGGGGATAGCTTTTAGATTTCTAAGGTTATTCATGGGTTTGGTTGGAGCAAGGTATTTTTTAGTGCATAATATTAGCTAACTAGCTAATTTTAGAAAAATTTGGCTAGTAATTTAGCTAATAATTTAAGATTTAATGTAACCTAAATCACAATATTTTTTATAAATTTTAGCTCTAAAATATTTTAAATCATGAGCAATAATTTATTTTATTAAAAAAATTATATTCAAATATTTTCCATAATATTTGATAAATGATTAGATTTGATACACCTAAATATTATATATTATTGGAGAAATTAAAATTAATTCGCTAATAATTATCATAATTATTATTTACTTTAGGGATATATCACCAATATTTAGTTTTCATTATTGATTTAAAATATAATGTAATGATGCTCATAATATTCAATGAGTTAAAAAATCTTCAATTTTAATTTGTAATATTCTATGGTGATTACTGAAATTTCTATACAAAAATTGTGATTCCAAAATAATCACCAATATAAATAATATTTAAAATTTAAAAAAGGAAAAAATCATGAATAGGAGTAATATTTTTTCAAAATAATGAAAGATTCACCAATATTTTATATCTTTTTTTGAAGGAGGTTTCTCAAAGATTACCCTAGTTTGGAGGAATTTGGAGTATTGGTACAAAACAAGGTTACTATACCTAGAAGCTAAGTGCCCAGGTTTATCATAGTTCCAACATTTTTCCTTGGACTTATTGGAAGTATTTGGCTTCCCACAGGATTTGGATCTACCTTTATTTTCAAACTTATTGTCATTTTTTTCCCTCTTTTCATGGATCTACCATGAACAACAAGGGCATCTTTTTTCAAAATGGAAGCCTTTCACCGCATCTCCTTTGGTAGAAGCAAAGACACCACATCATCCATTTTGAAAGTGACCATCATGTTTTCGAGAGCCATCACAAGATGGTCCCATGAGTCCGGTAAAGAACACAAAAGTGTGTAGCAATGATCCTCCTCCTCTAACTTGACACTAGTTGATGTCAACTATGCAGCTGGTAGATTAAATGTATTTAAATGATCCGTTAAGGATCCACCTTCCTCCATTTGTAGAGAGTACAAATTCTTCCTCAAGAACAACTTTTTCACTAGAGATTTTGCTTGATACATAGACCCAAGTCATGTCCAAAAACTATATGTAGTTTTCTCGTCTAAAACATTAAGAAGAATTGCATTGGTTAAATAGAGTCTTATGAGACCCTAAGATTTAGAGTCTTTGATATCCCAATATGCTTGAGCTATAGTTGCTGGTCTTGTAGCGCTTGAAGTCACTTCTGATAGGTCATGATCTTCCAACATGTCTTTCATCTTGAGTTTCCACAACTTGAAATTAGTGCCATTAAATTTCTCCACCTCCATTCTTCCATATGTTGAACTCACCATCTCAATTTGCAAATAAGATTTAGGATGCTCTGTACAAGACTCCCACTTAACTTTCTATTAGCTCAAAAAACCCTACCCAACAAATAGGATCAAAAGTTGATCAAGCTCTGATACCACTTGTAAGGAAACTCAGGTGTGGAAACAACTTCCTACACTAATCTCTTAAGAAAAGTATGGTGCAAATCCTTTTAAAAATTTTACACTTGCAAATTCGATATCATATAAACAAAAATCTTGTAGCCAACCATGGATACAAAAAATAGATAGAGAAAGAAACACATAACACAAAGATTTTCCGATCGGCAAAAACCTTTCGATAAAACAACCCCACCCCTTCAAAACCTACACAATGTATTATCTTCAACACAAGGTTACAATAGACTTGCAATGCAAATTTAACAGCAACAATAGAAGACTTCAGCAGCACCTCAGTATCTCCACTCTCTCCTCTTCCTCCATCTTACATTTTCAACATGCAATACTACTTTTATGAACATCTTAAGACCCAACAAAATGCCCAAAAAGGATTTTGGCATTTTTCATGGCTCAACCACCAAGAACCATGCACAATGTCACATGTAAAAGCAATACCAAGAAAAGGGCATCCATCCATTGAATAGGCAATGACAACTTGTCATAAAATTTGCCAAAAATAGTGGTACAAGAGAAGTGTAAGGGAATCTGTCATACCGACCTATTTTTGGCATATTCTCTTACACACACCAACCACTCATTCTTGGGTGCACAAAAAGGCCCCATGTCATAAGATGCTCTTACACCTATCATAGCTCATTCCTTAAATAGCTCTTATGCATCATAGGAATCCATCATAATCTTTTCAGCCATGATCTCCTTCACACACTTCAAGATGTCAACACATGTAAGTGATCAACATGCCAACTAGACATGTACACTAACATTTACATATTATTTGAAAAAATACATTTACAAAACAAATAATAATAAGAATAGGAATTATTCAAGGTTGAGACACCTTATTCCTAACATTCTCCCACTTGTCGAACACCTTGTAAGAGCAATAGGAACATAACAAGGATTAACCACTATAGGCCAGAAGGCCCATAGACTTCGAACACCATCTGAACTTCTTTGTGCCCACTAGTTTTCTCAATGCATCTTCAAAATTCTTTATAGTATCCACCTTCTCCAAATTTACCTTTCCATATTCCACCATATCTCTCACAAAGTTAAACTACACATCAATGTGCTTTGTTCTGGCATGAAAATTTGGATTCTTTGCAAGGTAAATAGCACTCTGACTGTCACATGAAATAATAATCTTTTCTATATCAACATCAATAAAAGAACATAGTCTCCTAAGCCAAATGGCTTCTTACAAGCATGAGTAGCAGCTATGTACTCAGCTTCTATAGTGGACAAAGTAACCACAGCTTGTCGCTTACTCATCCAACTAATGGCACCACCAAACATAGTGAACACATAACCACTGGTGGATCTCCTACTATCAATATCACCTAGCCAATCTGAATCCACAAATCCATGAACACAAACTAAATGTAGAGCTCAAGAAGAGTTACCATGATAACATATGGAGTAATCTGATGTAACCCTAAAATATCTAAATACTTGCTTAATTGCATCCCAATGTACCCATCCAGGATTAGCCATAAATTGTCTTAGAACTTCAACTACTTGGGCAATGTCTGGTCTAGTATAGACCATAACATACATAAGAATTCCAACTACACTATCATAAGGTACTCTACTCATTTCCTCCATCTCACTAGGATATTTTGGACAATCTTCTATGGATAACTTTGTTCCCACCGAAACAGGAACACACAAAGGTCTACAATCTACCATGTTGAACTTGTCCAACACAGACTTCACATACTTACTTTGACTCAACAAAAGTTTTTTGTTAGACCTATCTCTACTGATTTCCATACCCAAGATGTACCTTGCTACCCCAATATCTTTCATCTCAAACTATGCTAATAAATGAGATTTAAAAATAGAAATCATAGCCTTACCCTTCCTAAATAGCAACATATCATCAACATATAATGCAACAATAAGAAGTCGATCATCTTGACCTCTCAAAATAAATACATTGATCTGATTTTGATCTTACAAATCAAATTGACAACACAAAGGCATCAAACTTAATGTACAACATCCTAGGAGATTGCTTCAAACCATATAAAGACTTTTTTAACCTGCAAACCCAAGATTCTTTACCTTTAACAATGTAGTGCTCAGGCTATGACATATAAATTTCTTCCTTCAAATCACCATGAAGGAAAGTTGTCTTCACATCCATCTATTCTATCTCTAAATTATATGATGTTACAAGAGATAACATAAATCTAATTGATGTCAACTTTGCAATAGGAGAGAATATTTCACCATAATCTATTCCCTCTACCTATGAATACCCCTTCGCAACCAATCTGGATTTGTACCTTTCAACACTACCATCTGTATAGAATTTCTTCTTGAACACCCATTTACTATCAATAGGTTTTCATCCTTTAGGCAAAGGTACAAGATCCCAAGTTTTGTTTTTATCCAATGAAGCCATCTCATCATCCATGGCCTCAATCCAAGAACCTGCATCTTCCATACCCAAAGCCTCTTTCATAGATCTAGGTTCATCAGTATTACTAACCAAAGCATAAGCACAATTGGAATCTAACATAGAATAACCAAACCTTTTTGGATGCTTTCTTACTCTTGTGGATCTCCTCAAGGGCTGCGGTTGAGGTTTTTCTTCCTCTTCTTCTTCTGAACTATCAGAGCTACTAGAGCTCTTCTCATCATTAGACCCAATATGGTCTTTCTATTCAGTCTTCCCAAGGGTAGGAGGAAATTGAACAATATCTTCTTTCTTTTCTTTTTCATCTAGTTGTAGCACAATAGGACAAGATGTTAGCTCTCTAAAACTAACATTTCTACTATACAACACCTTACTAGTCATAAGATCCCAAAGCTTGTATCCTTTCACACTAGCATTGTACCCGAAGAAAATACATTTAATATCTTTGTTTCCAAACTTAGATCTTTTCTCCTTTGGAACATGTGCATAAGCTTCACAACCAAAAAAATGAAGATTTTTAATTGAAGGCTTCCTACCAAACCACACCTCCATGGGTGTCTTAGCAACAAGGGCTGATGTAGGAGATATGTTAACTAGATAGCAAGTAGTGGCCATAGCTTTAGCCCAAAAATTTTGTTCTAAGCATACTCCTAGCCTTCTCCATCAGTGTCATGTTCATTCTTTCTGCAACTCCATTTTTTTGTGGGGTATAAGGAGTTGTCTTATACCTCTTGATGCCTCATTCTTTATAGAACTATTCAAACTCTACTAAGAAAAACTCACCACCATTGTTAGTTCTAACATACTTAATCTTCTTACTAGTTTGATTCTATACAAGGGCTTTAAATTCCTTGAATCGACTAAAGACTTGTGTCTTACTTTTAAGGAAATAAATTCATGTCCTTCTACTATAATCATCTATGAAAGATAAAAAAAATATAGACTTGGAGATTGAAAGAACTTTTACAAGACCAAATACATCAGAATGAATAAGATCCAAAACATCAGAAGATTTGTGAGAGCTAGAGTAAAACTAAACATGATTTTGTTTACCATAGATACAGTGTTAACAAATGTTGAACTCGAGATTGCAATCATTTAACCCCTAAACAATATTTTTATTTTTTAGGGTTCTGAGACCCTTTTCACCAATGTGACCAAATCTCATATAGCATAGCATTGTCTTTTGTATAAGAAGCTTACCTTCCAAAGTGTTTGCATTGCCATCAAAACCAATAACCATAGAATTCTTCACTGCTCATTCAGATGGTGAGGATGAAGGACTATTACATAGAGCAATACATGCATCTAGCTGAAATAAGGTACCTCTCCTAGTACCCCTTGCAAGCACTATCGATCCTCTCATCATCTTGCATCCTTCTTTCGAAAAAACAACTTGCACACCTACATCATTCAACATACTTACAGATAATAGGTTTTGTGCCAAACCAAGAATGTGCATAACTCCATTGATTCCCTTTACTCATCCATTAGGAAATTTTATAGTAACCCTTTCGCGTCCAACTATCTTTAGGTGAGAATCATCACCCAAGTACACCTTTCCACCATCAAACTCTTCATATTTTGACAACTAGTTTCGATGAGAGGTCATGTGAAAAGATGCACACGAGTCAACCAACCACACATCATCAAATGCATGGACTGCCAAAGCTATGATGAAAGCATCACCATCTTCTTGAGATCTTTCTGATGTTGAATCTGAACCTTTCTTCTTCTTCTTCAGCTCTTTGCAATCTTTACAGAAGTGCCTAGGTTTATAACAGTTCCAACATTTTTCCTTGGACTTATTGGAAGTCTTTGACTTCCCACAAGATTTGGATCTACCCTTATTTTTAGACTTATTTTCATTTTTCTTCCCTCTTTCCATGGATCTCCAATGAATAGCAAGGGCATATTTGTCAAAAATGGAAGCCTTTCTCCGCATCTCCTCTAATTGTAGTGAAGACACTACATCATCCATTTTGAAAGTGACTATCATGCTTTCGAGAGCCATCACAAGATGGTACCATGAATCTGGTAAAGAACACAAAAGTGTATAGCAATGATCCTCCTCCTCTAACTTGACACTAGATGATGTCAACTGTGTAGCCAACAAATTAAATGCATTTAAATGATCTATTAAGGATCCACCTTCCTCCATTCGTAGAGAGTACAATTTCTTCCTCAGGAACAACTTGTTCACCAGAGATTTGGCCTGATACACAGACCTAAGTCGTGTCCACAAACTATTTGCAATTTTCTCATCCAGAACATTTAGAAGAACTACATCAGTTAAAAAGAGTCTTATGAGACCCTTAGCTTTACGGTCTTTGATATCCCAATCTTCTTGAGCTATAGTTTCTTTTCTTGTAGAACTTGAAGTCCCTTCCCATAGGTCACGATCTTCTAACATGTCTTCCATCTTGAGTTTCCACAACTCGAAATTAGTGCCATTAAATTTCTCCACCTCCATTCTTCCATATGATGAACTCACCATCTCAATCTTCAAATAAGATTTAGGATGCTCTGCACAAGACTCCCACTCAATTTGAGATTAGCTCAAAAATCCCTACCCAACAACTAGGATCAAAAGTTGATCAAACTCTGATACCACTTGTAAGGAAACTCAAGTGCGAAAACAACTTCCTACACTAATCTCCTAAGGAAAGTATGGTGGAAATCCTTTTAAAAATTTTACACTTGCAAATTCAATATCATATAAACAAAAATATCGTAGCCAACCATGCATATAGAAAATAGATAGAGAAAGAAACACATAACACAAAGATTTTCTGGTGGGGAAAAACCTTTCCGTAAAAAAACCCCACTCCTTCAAAACCTGCACAATGTATTATCTTCAACACATGATTAGAATACACTTGCAATACAAGTTTAACAACAACAATAGAAGACTTCAGTAGCACCTCAGTACCTACACTCTCTCCTCTTCCTCTCTCTTACATTTTCAACATGTAATTGTACTTTTATGAACATCTTAAGACCCAACAAAATGCCCACAAAGGAGTTGGGTATTTTTCATGGCTCAACCACCAAGAACCATGCAAAATGACACATGTACATGAAATAAAAAGAAAAGGGCATCCATTCGTTGAATAGGTAATGAAAGCTTTTCATAGAATCCACAAAAAATAGTGGTCACAAGAGAAGTGTAAGGGAATCCATCATACCAACCTATTTTTGGCATATTCTCTTACACACACAAACCACTCATTCTTGGGTGCCCAAAAAGGCCCCATGTCATAAGATTCTCTTACACCTATCATAGGTCATTCCTTAAATATCTCCTACACATCATAGGAATCCGTCATAACCTTTTCAGCCATGATCTCCTTCACACACTTCAAGATGCTGACACATGTAATTGATCAACATGCCAACTAGACATGTACACTCACATTTATATATTATTTTGCAAAAATATATTTACAAAACAAATAATAATAAGAATAGGAATTATACAAGTTGAGACACCTTATTCCTAAAATTCTCCCACTTGTCGAACACCTTGTAAGAGCAATAGGAAAATAATAGGGATTAACTACTATAGGCTAGAAGGCTCGTAGACTCTGAACACCATCTGAACTTCTTTGTGCCCACTGGTTTTGTCAATGCATCTACAACATTCTTTGTGGTATCCACCTTCTCCTAATTTACCTTTCCATCTTCCACCATATCTCTCACAAAGTGAAAGTCCACATCAACGTGCTTTGTTCTGGCATGAAAAGTTGGATTCTTTGCAAGGCAAATAGCACTTTGACTATCACATGAAATAGTAATATTTCTTGCATCAACACCAATATCAGAACACAATCTCCTAAGAAAAATGGCTTCCTTACAAGCATGAGTAGTAGTCATGTACTCAACTTCTGTAGTGGACAAAATAACCATAGGTTGTCACTTACTCATCCAACTGATGGCACCACAAAACATAGTGAATACATAACCACTAGTGAATCTCCTTCTGTCAATATCACCTACCCAATCTGAATCCAAAAATCCATGAATAGAAACTAAATGCAAAGCTCCAGAAGAGTTACCATGATAACATATGGAGTAATCTGATGTACCCCTCAAATATCTAAATACTCACTTAACTGCATCCCAATGTACCTGTCCAGGATTAGCCATAAATTGGCTCAGAACTCCCACTACTTGGGCAATTTCTTTTCTAGTATAGACCATAGCATACATAAGACTACCAACTACACTAGCATCAGGTACTCTACTCATGTCCTCCATCTCACTAGGAGCTTTTGGATAATCTTCTACAGATAACTTTTGTTGCCACAAAAATAGGAACACACAAAGGTCTACAATCTACCATGCTGAACCTGTCCAACACAGACTTCACATACTTACTCTGACTCAACAAAAGTTTTCTATTAGACCCATCTCTATTTATTTCTATACCCAATATGTACCTTGCTGCCCCAAGATCTTTCATCTCAAACTGTGTTGACAATTGAGATTTAAAAACATAAATCATACCCTTACCCTTCCCAAATAGCAACATATCATCAACATATAATGCAACAATAAGAAGGCGATCATCTTGAACTCTTAAATAAATGCAATGATCTAATTTAAATCTTACAAATCCAATTGACAACACAAAGGCATCAAACTTAAGGTACCACATCCTAGGAGATTGCTTCAAACCATATAAAGACTTTTTTAACCTGCAAACCCAAGATTCTTTACCTTTAACAATGTAGTTCTCAGGCTGTGACATATAAATTTCATCCTCCTAATCACCATGAAGGAAAGCTATCTTCACATCCATCTATTCTATCATTAAATCATATGATGTTGCAAGAGATAATAGAAATCTAATGGATGTCAACTTTTCAACAGGAGAGAATATTTCACCATAATCTATTCCCTCTACCTGTGAATACCCCTTCACAACCAATCTGGCTTTGTACCTTTCAACACTACCATATGTATAGAATTTCTTCTTGAACACCCATTTACTATCAACAAGTTTTCATCCTTTAGGCAAAGGTACAAGATCCCAAGTTTTTTTTTATCCAATGAAGCCATCTCATCATCCATGGAAAATTTTCAAGATAACACAACAGGGAAGCCTACAAGATAACACAAAGTCAAAATGCTAAGATTTTCAAGAAAATACAAAGTTTGTTGGAAAAAGGATTAATAAAGAAGATTTTAAGCCCTTATGTCATACCAACTATCCTTGCACCTAAGAAGGATAGAAAATGGAGGATGTGTATTGACTCCAAGGAAATCAACAAGATCAACATCAGATATAGGTTCCCTATGCCAAGAATTGGGGATTTGATAGAGAATTTGGTAGGCTCTTGTTACTTCTCTAAAGTGGATTTGAATTCATGGTACCATAAAATTATAGTGAGGCCTGGTGAGGAATGGAAGATAGCATCCATGACAAATGAAAGCCTATATGAGTGGCTAGCAATGCCTTTTGGCTTTGCAAATGCCCCAAGTACCTTCATGAGAGTAATGAATGAGGTACTAATAGATTTCAGAGGTAAGTTTTTTATTGTGTATTTGGATGGAATTCTAATATTTAGTAGGTCCAAAGAGGAGCATATGAAGCACTTGGAGATGGTCTTGAGGAGGTTAAATCAAGAGAAGATGATGATCGATCAAGAAAAGCATGAGTTCCAAAAATCTCAATTGGTATATATTGGGTTTGTTGTTAACAATGGATGTATTAAAATGGATCATAATAAGTTCAAGTCCATATTGGAGTGGAAAACACCTAAATTCATAGGATATGTTAGGATTTTTCATGGTTTAGTATCTTACTATAGGAAATTTGTGAGAGGATTGAGTCATGTATGTGCACCTATTCTCAACACCATTAAGAGAGGTATCAAATGTCAATTTAAATGGATAGAAGAAATAGAAAAAGGATTTGAGTTGAAAGGAAGGATTACAACCCTACCTACCCTAAGGTTTCCACACTTCAATCAAATCTTTTTTTTAGAGTGATTCTAGTAAGTTAGCTATTAGAGAAATGCTAAGTCAAGAGGGACATCATGTGGCATTTTCCACTAAAAAATTGAATGAGGCAAAAAAGAGTTATTCTACCTATGACCTTGAATTATATGAAATGGTCGAATGCTTGAAACTATGGAGGTAGTAACTCCTTCCAAAAGAATTTTTGGTTTATAAAGATATCAATGCCCTTAGCTTCTTCAATCAGTAGGAGAAACTAAATCAAACACACCTCAAGGGGGTTGAGTATTTGCAAGAATTCACCTTTGTGATCAAGCACAAGAAAGGTCTGAGAAAAAAGGTTTCTAATGGTCTCAATAGGAGAGTCTTAAAAATCTGAGAGTTCCAACTAAAAAGTGTGGGAATGAAGTGGTAGAATATATAGTCTAGTGATATAATTGAGAGGTGGGGGAGGGGAATCAATTATCAAACTTAAACAATCTTAACCATATGAGTAATATAAACTATAACCACAACAAAATATGCATACACAATAACACAAGATATGTTAACTAGGGAAACCCTTAATTAGAGGGAATACCACTATGGGGTTGGTACCCACAAGGTTATGTACTAATATAAATATTCCTTGTTATAGGATAGACCCTATTAGGAGCTTGTTACAATATTTAATAAATATGAGACCCTGTTAGGAGATTTCGAATCCTTGTTAGGAGATTCCAACCTTCTTAGGAGTTTTGGAAGATAGCTAGACCCACTACCCAAACAAATTCAAGAGAAAGACCAATGAATCCACTGTCCAAATGATCTCTATATTATTCCTTGTAGAATAACAAAATGGTACTGTATTGTTCCTTCCTCTTTCTCTGTCCTATCAACTAGAACTATGCTACTTTAAATCTTGTAACTACATCCAAAATATAACATCGAATAATCCCTTGGATTACTTACACACATTTAGTAATAACTTTGCGTCTTTTTTTAATTCACACTTCAACAATGATCAAAATACATGAATAGACTTTCCACACACTTTACAATTAGTGAAAATATCTTTCCTTTATACCATATCTTCAAAATAATTTATTGAGTCATCCTTGAGGCTTTCTCAATTGATTATAATAAGATAATTAGTTTATTACAATTACAATAGCACTATAAACTTACAGTCTATACTAAACTTCAAATATGTGATACTAAGGCTTACATACTTGTTGATGTCACCATTTGACTATACTCTGTCACTACTTGATTTTACATCTCTTCATTACATCTCAAATTTAAGATAGCCAAAAACCATTAGGAACTAATTTCCCAATACTTTTTCTCTTAAATGCTCTCTATAACTTAGTTATATCTTCTGTACATATTTTACTAAGACTCCATGCACTTGACCACATCATTAATACACTATGTTGAACATGACTATAACTGTGCATCACTAGAAAATTAAACCATTGTTCCTACCATGATGATCCTTATCTCCTGCTTAGCTAATCTTTATAGAAACCATGCTATGCTGACATTACTAACAAACACAATCATGAATGCAACATGTCATACTCTCCAATGCTTAGGATACTCCCTAGAGTAGTATCACCAGCATTCATGCTAACAATCTCCCCCTTTGGGATTGAAAAAAACATAGATAAAATGTATCTAAGTTCCAAGAATACTATGTAATACTCTATTGCTAGTTCTATTCTCATCTACTCAAATCATTTCCATCAAGAAATTATGAAATCCTTTGGATTTTGAGACTGGCATCAACTATCTACATGCTAAAAAGAATCTCAAACACAATAGATGCACACACTAAATAATTCACAATACTTTTGGTGCACATTCATGCTTCTTTTCACAAATCTTCCTAAATCTCTCTAAGAATATATCTCTCCCCCATACCTTAGCATATGTTTTTCATGCATATTCTCCCCAATTGACATTAATGTCAAATATCTCAAATACATACCAAAAATATCAATTTCTATAACTATTTCTTCAATTCTTTAAATAGCTCAAGTGTCCAAAGACACTACTCAATACCAAATACCAATAGTCCTTAATGAATAGTATATACTAGATAGTCACCCATATAGGAAGCATGAGCATTTAATTCAAGCTAACAATAGTGCTTTTCACCACTGGACTGATGTACTCTTTGCATCTTCTACTTAGAAGTAAGCAGGGGCATAACTCAAACAATACCTCTTAAGTACTCAAATGTATCTTTAGGTAAAGGCTTCATAAATATATCTACAATATGATATTTAGTACTTACATACTCCAATCTGATCTCCTTTTTTGCTACTTTATCTCTCAGCCCATGATACTTAATAGATATATATTTAGTCTTAGAATGTAATACAAGATTCTTAGACATACTCCTTGCACTTGTGTTATCACACTAAATGATAATAGGTTTTTTAAGCTCAATTATAACATCCTTCAATATTTGCTTCATCCACACTAATTGATTACAATTATTTGCTACTGTAATATACTCTACCTCACTAGTGCTCTACAATATATAATCTTTTTTCTTACTTAACCAAGAAACTAATCTTCCTCCAAGAAATAATGCTCCACCATTGGTCCTCTTTCTAACATGCATACTTTTTTCCCAATCTGCATCAGTATATGTACATAGAGTGAAATCATTTGATCTATTATAGAAAATTCCATAGTTAGATGTCCCTTTCAAATATTTGACTATTCTTTTTACTGCTACAAAATGATATTCCTTAGGATCATCTTGAAATCTAGCTAAAATCCCAACTACATTCACTATATTTGGTCTAATGTGAGTTAGATACTAAAAACCTCCAATCATGCATTTGTATTTCTTCTACTCTATTGTAGGCATCTCATCTTTGTTGGACAACTTGTGACCAGGTACCATAGGTGTACCAAAAGTTTTACAACTTTTTGAACCAAACCTTTTCAGCTAGTCTCTCAAGTACTTAGCTTATGAAATGAAAATACCATCACTATTCTATACAATTTGCAATCATAAGAAAAAAAATCACTTCTCCTATCATAGTCATTTCAAATTCATTCTTCATCTCTTCAAAAAATTTATCACTTGCTTCATCATTAGCTCTAAAAATAATATCATCAAAAAATATTATAATAATTAGAAATGTTGAAAATAGATTGAAGAAGACTATTAAAGAGTGATATTGTTGAGAATAGATAGATACAAGTATGATCAATATGCTTCAATCATTGTTTTGACACTGATGTTAAACCTACTATTTGCTAGTGAGACAATTGCTTATATGGTTTAAGTACTATCACTTATTTTATTAATGAAAAGAATTTGATCAAAAGATGTAACAATAACACCTAGAGGAAAGGTTGATTTTTGATTATGTAAAAGAGTACAAGAATCAGTTAAGATAGTGATAACATGATGCATTGATAATCTACTCAAGGTTACAAAGATTCGTTATACTAAGAAAGTTTAAAAGAATAGGTTACACAAAGTTTGTCTACCAAGCTTGACTGAGTGGATAGTAGGTGCTAAGAAAAGTCAATGCAAGTCAAGTAAAAAATTAGTTGGATTTGAGTAATAGTTTATTCTAGTGTATGCCAAGCAAAACAATGGATTTCAAGTAAATTTTAGTTGATGCTAAGCATCAATAAACTTGAGTTCATGCCAAGTGATTTTATAGAGGATGTCAAACAATGCAGTATGTGCCAAGCACCATAAGCTAGGTAATGCCAAATGGTTGCATTATTTATAAGATCATAAATTTGATGGATCTAAGCGAACAAGTTTATTTTCTTGGAATGTGTGAACTAGGTGAGAGATAAGGTTGATGATCTAATGGCACAAAATTTATGATAAACCATTTTTAGGTGAAATTTAAAGAGAATTCAAGTAGAAGTTTCTAGAAGAAATATAGAATGTGGTACATATTCATTGTATCCTACCTAATCCATCCTAACCCTAAATTGGATGATGGAGAACGAGCAAAAAAATCTTAATTTCCTATTTATAAGAATGGCTACTGAGCAGCAAAGGTTGTTATGTGCAAGAACCTAAGGAAGACAAGGAGTCAAGGATTTTTCTTCATCAAGTGACTTAAGAGAAGAGTCTTCATTGGCATGTTAAGCGAGAAGGCTTAAGGGTATGAATTCTTGAAGGGTGAACAAGCTATCAGAGCTAAAATGTGTGCAAGCCAAGTAGAATGGAGGATTGGAACAAATCTCTATAATATGCAAATGGAGTTGTATTTTTTTTTTAGATTAAGTATTATTTTTACTCTCTAATAATTGTATCAATCTAGGGTAAATCCTTTGGATTAAAGTTGACTTAATAGTCATTTGTAAATCCTTTAACTGGGTGACATTTCATGTGAATGGTCTAAAGTCCTCTAACAAGGCTCACTCCTAATAGGATGTTTAAAATATTTTAACAAGGTCACATTTAATAGTGTGTATTGTAACCTTTAATAGGGCTGAAAAAGAGTAGCATGTTACTGGTGGTTTTTCCCAAATTGGGTTTCCACATTAATTATTATTTCAATTATTTTGATGAATCTATTATGTTTCATGTTTACATTTCTGCAAGTTGATTTAATAGTAACCTGAAATGTCCCTTTTCTAATTTTATATGTTATTTAAAGCCTCTAATCATATCTTTAAGATCAAACAACCAATCTTTCAAAGATCCACCAATTTCTCAATAATCCCCAAATCGAGTATGCCGAAAATAGTGCCAAAAACTTCATAGCTTCACATATTATTAGTAAATCTGAAAGTGGACATTTTTATAGAAATTTAAGCAGAATAAAAGACTACAAAATGACATTTTCAGATCTGTATAACATTTACACAACAGCTCCCAAACAAAGGATAAAAATAATGCTCATCGGGCTCCCGAAAACAACATAGAATAGCCCAGAAACACCACAAAAACACTAATAATCTATCATAGAAGTATAATCATGACAAAATACATATTTTCAGCTCTATTTTAACATCTAAAATTCTGAAATACAGCGGCAACACAAACTGATATGAAATACTCAACCGGAAACACCAAACTCTTACAAAAAACACACCCGAAAAATCACAAATCTGCACTGTTCGGCACACTTATCCATAGGTTTGGCAGCCTCTGAAGAATAACAAAGAAATGAGCAAAAATCAAGTTCTAGAATGAGCCCAAAATGCCTCCAAACCCCTTAAAAGAGGGCATAAACCTAAATCATGTCCAAGAGGGGTTAATAAAACATATTTTAATAATAATAATTCATTTATTAGTCCATTAGCTTCCAAAGATTATCCCCTTTTTTTGAAACTTCACCTTTTTGGGCCTTCCTACCTTAGCAAAGATTATTATTTTTAATTATTTGAAAAGGGGACATGACAAGTCCTCCCCTTCCAAATATTGCTTGTCCTCAAGAAATGGCTAAACAATAACCCAATCAATCCACCTGGATCCCAAATGTAGTCATGATCTATACTATTGTCAATTAACATAGGCTCCTGCAATATCCTCTGCAATATAACCAAGAGAAATCCATAATCAAACTGACAATTACTACTCAACAAAACTCCAAAGTCACAACTTTTGCAGTTTAAAACCCACAAGACACAAACTCTTAGAACATAAAACCCAAGTAAAGTGGACAAATCAAACTGCCAACATAGTAAATACCATCAATGCATCCCACTGGCTTATACAGAATGTACAATCCAACTCTGCAACAATGGTGAATGCTCCTGAATGTAACTGTACCAAGTATGGAGAATCTACACACTGTAAAACTCTTGCAGTCAAAAAAACTCTGCAGATCACTAGCCACTATCTCATAACCATAACTCTCATGCACCCCTGATGGTGAAAAGCCATCACAAGACAAATAGCAAGAAGTGGAACCCAAACCAAATTTTCCTGCCATCAACTCCTCAACACAAGGATCAAATGCTAACTGATGTACATACCTTGAAATATAATGTTGATAAAAAAAACCAACCTTGGTCAATAGCTCACCATGAACAAGTGATAAAACCCACTGTGACTGATCACCAGCTAAGTTAGGAGATGTCATAGCCAAAGGAGTAGAATGAATAACAACAACCGCTGAAGCATCACTCCCAAACTCTTGCTCTAAGTCATGTATTATCAAGCTATCAACCGTAGAACCTATCGCCATGTCATGCCGATCACAACTCTCATCTTGAGGCATCAATCCATCCTGTAACTGATGATAGACACTATTAACCAAAGTACATCTTTGTATCATCATCTCATCAACATGGTAATCAAAGGTAAATTGATGAGTGTACCTCACAGTGTAATGCTGATAGAATGTGCCAATCTCAGTTAGTGGCTCAGACTGTAATCCAGATGAAACTAACTGCAATTGATCATTAACCATGTTGGAACTAACTACTACCTCCAAAGATATCACCAAGGGAGTAGTATTACTAGCAAGAACCATGCCAACTACCAGCTCACCAACATCACACATGATCTTTGATACATCTCTAGTCTCCATGCCATCAGTACTAGAGGCCACCACCATGTCAAGCATACAACAATCTACTACAGCACCCAACTCAATTGAACCTAACTCTAGTGGGAACGAACCTGATATGCCAATGTTAGTATCAAGGATGGATGCATCCCCATCTCTACTGTCTTTGACAATCTTGGCCGTGGACATCCTCGGATCACCAAACACCATAGCTTGTGATTGTATAGAATCAAGTAAAGACTGTAGTCTCTCTAACTCCATGATCACCTTAGCCAAATGAAACTATGTACTCTCAAGAATCTCAGAAGTCACCTTGACTTGCTGAGTAACCTCACTCACCTCATCTTTCTTGGCCAATAATGCATCATATGCTGTACTCCCCCACTCCATAAGATAATCTCTATTGGCTACCAACTGCATATAATTATGTCTTAGAATCTAGATAGCCTCCCATAAAGAGTGGAACTTTGTCAAGAAAAGATAACTGCCTCCCTACTCATCACTAGTAGGAAAACCCAATCCATAAACTACTAACAACTGAAAGCAACATCAAAATGCTGGCAAGCGATAGAAATGTCTCGCTCACTAACTCTCAACTGACTAGACACATGATGGCACTAGCTAGACTGTCTCCTACAAACCTCCTCTAACACACTATCTAAAAGAATATCCTCAAAGTTACTAGTCTCTAGAATATTACCATCCATATCTTGTGAATCAACTCCAAAGCTCATATCAAAATATGGAGTATCAAAAACTGTAGCACTACTGTCCAACTCCTCTGTACCAAAAGAAATTGCCAAGGAAACTAAGTCTTCAAAACTACCCACTGCATCCTCCTAGATGTCATCAATGCCAATATGATCCTAGGACTCATCTGTACACACTGCCAAATATGAAAGATCATCAACACATTCCAGAAAGTATGGTCGATTGGATATATGAACAAAGCCCAACATCGGTGTATAAAAACTAATACTAACATTAGACAAGCTACTAGCACAAGAAAAGTCAACATTGTGCAATCTGCTAATCAAATCCATGATAGCACACAAACAAACACTGCTACCAAAAAGTGTAAAAGATCTCCAGTCAACTGAATCACAAATGCCAATATAACAATCTTGAGTCCATATCCATAAACTAGAATCAGCTGGTAACTCAAGAAAAATCCTCACCTAAGTAATATGACCAATACCAACTAAATCCACATACCTGTCATGATGAGATAATGAAGTCAAAATACTATCTTTGTTCACTTTCAGCTGGCTGGAAAAATCATGTGAAGTACTACCATCCTTAACCTCATGTGAAGAAGCATCTAACTGTGCCTGGTACTCTTTCTCAGCAAAGTCATGAATGCTCAATGTTTTCTCATCTCTACCAGGTATCTCACCATCATGCATAACAACATCCTCATAATCATCATCTGAACCCACTACGCTGTAGTCACTGCCTGTTGTAACTATACCATCCTGAATACTTGTGACATCACCCTTTGATGACCTGTATACAATTGTCTCAATTTGAGTATCAAGTTGACCATTACTATCAATCTGCATAATATCCTTTCTCACTACCTCCTATGCCAGAGTAGAATCTGAGACCTTTGCCTGGCTATAAGCTAGTTTCTCATACTCCTCATGCAAATTCTTGGTAATTGTGTCATCTGCCCTATGAGAAAATTTGCCAAATAGAAATCCAGTCAACTTATCCACCTTTGCTGGGTCAGACAATATGTAATTCATCATACGATGGTGCTCAACCAACTGTTCAGACATGCCATGGCTTATTTTCCTAAGTTTATCTCGAATGTCTAAATAACCATCCTTTCTACTATTCTGATTCTGGATATCAATTGTCCAAGGTTGTGTCCTCTGAGACTCTTTACTATACCTGTCCATTCTGGATAAAGTAGAGTGTAACCCCAATAGGTTATAACTTCTTCAAACACCAAGAATCTTTATACTTCAGATGTTTGACATGTAGCTGATTAGAAGTAACATGCAACCACCAAATTCACCAAGAAATAACATGCAAATGATTAGAAGTAGCATGCAACCATAGATTTTGACATGCAACTGATTAGAAGCAACATGAAACCACAAAATTCACCAAGAACTAACATGGAAATGATTAGAAGTAGCATGCAACCATAAATTTTGACATGCAGCTGGTTAGAAGCAACATGCAACCATAAATTATGACATGCAAGATTTGGGTAGTTGTCAAAATTGACATGCAAACTTCTACAAACCCTCAAGCTGGCAAGATCATAGATCTGGTACCACTAAAATGTCCCTTTTCTAATTTTATATGATATTTCAAGCCTCTAATCAGATCTTTAAGATCAAATAACCAATCTTTCAAAGATCCACCAATTTCTCAATAAACCCCAAATAAGGTATGCCGGAAATAGTGCCAAAAACTTCACAGCTTCACATATTATTAGTAAATCTGAAAGTAGATATTTTTATATAAATTTCAACAGCATAACAGCCTACAAAATGATATTTTAAGATCTGTATAACATTTACACAACAGCTCCCAAACAGAGGATAAAAACAATGCTCATCAGGCTCCTAAAAACAACATAGAATAGCCTGAAAACACCACAAAAACACTAATAATCTATCATAGAAGTATAATCATGACCAAATACATATATTAAGCTCTATTTTAACATCTAAAAGTCTGAAATAAAGCAGCAACCCAAACTGATATGAAATGCTCAACCGGAAACACCAAACTCTTACAAAAAAACACACTCGAAAAACCACAAATCTGCACTATTCAGCACAAAGGCAAACTCTGCATGAGCATGCACATGGAATTGATTCAAACTCCCATCCTTAGCCTTCTTGAAAACCTAAAAACTCCCATTCTTGGGTCTCCTTCTCCACAGGTTTGGCAGCCTCTGAAGAATAACAAAGAAATGAGCAAAAATCAAATTCTAGAATGAGCCCAAAATGCCTCCAAACCCCTTAAAAGAGGGCATAACCCTAACTCACGTCCAAGAGGGGTTAATAAAACATATTTTAATAATAATAATTCATTTATTAGTCCATTAGCTTCCAAATATTATCCCCTTTTTCTGAAACTTCACCTTTTTGGGGCTGCCTACCTTAGCAAAGATTATTATTTTTAATTATTTGAAAAGGGGACATGACATAACCTAAAAGTTTTAAGTGATTGCATAATCTTACAGATGCATGGATGAAGATAAAATTTTTATAAGTTCACTTAGCTATGAAAAGTTTTATTTATACATCTAGACCTTGGATAACTAATTCACTCCCCACCCCTCTCATTTATTCTAAAAGTATTCCAACAAGAAAACCATTTTCAGCTTCTTTCAAATACAAGTTACTATCTATCATGCCTTTTGTTGGTGTTTTAAAAATACTGAGAAAAAAAATGCTCAATACCAGAATGATAATACTTATGCAACCTAATAATTAGCCATTTCCCATTTTTAGTTACATATGCAAACCATTTTGACCCAACTTCAATGAAACCAAGAATAGTTTCCTTCTCTTTAGGCTCTACAAAACCAGGGTGGGTATACCCATGGATAATTCAAGACTGGATGATATTGTATCAGAATTATATTAGTTTCATTCTGATTTTCATCTCAAATCCTCAAATATATGCATGGTTCTAACATTTCAAACAAGATTACATCCCATATAGTAGATTTGGTCATAAAATCTTCTATAGATTTGCAGGCACTATCAACAATAGTGGCTAACTAAGGCTAAAATACTTCATGCAAATAAGTATTGACCATCTTTGAAAATCTTGAAGAAATAAAGGTAAAACTAAATTTAATTTTGCATTTGATATCCATACATGATCTACTAGAGTAAATAATTAACTAATTATTAATTATTTATTCTATTTACTTAAGCTTACGTAGGTTTATGCATTCATTTAATATTTAGTAATGAATGCATGTAGTTATGAGTTGTTGACAACACAAGATTTTTTTTCCTTCTAGCATGTTCCACCTTTTTGTGGAAGAGTACTTAGTTGTCAACCTTATCTTCCACCACCTTCTAGCTTGTTCTACAAGCTTCCATGAGACCTTTATATTCAGGCTCTTTCATTGTATCTAACAACATTATATTGCATTCTCTCATGTCCATTTAGTTTTTTTCCAAACTCCACCTCTTCCTTCTTGGTTTCCCTTCAATAGGTTATTTTTCATGTAAGCAATCTTGGCAAGTAGGGAGTTTGATTTCATCAACTCTTACATGGTATCAGAGCCTCCCTGTTGCTACTTTGTTGAAGGTTTTTTGAAGCTGCGATTCAAAGACATAAAGCCTAGTTTTTTTTGTGTATTTTTCTTCAATCTAGGGGAACTAAATTTTTTTGGAGCACTTTGGGGCCAAACAGACACTACCATTGGATTCAGAAGGCATTTTTCAGCTAGGATCCATATAAAATTTTTAAATTTTGGAGATAGAACTCTAGGAGGCAAAAAAATTTAGGTGCAGGCCCTTCCATACAGTCGTATGAATGATTTTTTGGAGGAAAATTCAAAAAAAAAAAAAAAAAATCCATAGTACTACTGCCATGCCACCATAGGGCTAGCAGGGCATAGCCGACTGGTAGCCACAGCCAATAGTGCCACCATGGCGACACTACCGCCAAGCCTTTGCTAGTGGGCTAGTGTAGATAGGCGGTGCTCCCAGCTCTTACCTCCTCCATCAATAGCACCACCTTTTTCCACTACTCCACCCAAGTTGTACACCAGTCTACTGCTTCACTCCACCTGTGGACACGTCAGCATCCACATAGATTTTGCAACCTTCCAGTGTGTGACATGTGGCAAGGATGCCACATGGCAATTTACCATGTGGCCCCTCCCACATTAGCCAACCTACCACATGGCCTCTTTTTTCGATGACAGTCTCAAAGCCATCAATTTTAAGCTCGCTATATGATGACATCATCATGATATCAGTACTACATCACCTCTTGGACAACTCCAAGGCCATTTTTGACCTATCTTCAATTTTTTGGCCATAAATTGAGCATACAAAGGTATTTTTCTAATACAAAAGAAGTGTCAAAAAGCTGGTTCTAAGACAGAGACATTAGTGAAGGTATTTTTAGGTTTTGATGTAGTTTTGTTGCCTATTTTTTTTTAGGTTTTGACATTACTCTAGCATGCATATCTTTTGTGTCCCATGTCAGTTTTTTGAAAACGTTATATTTTTGTAAAGCTAGTTTTGTCATCTTTTCATAAATGTAGTATTTTTCCTTAGATTCTGGCCCATGTTCTTTCTATTATGTTTTTGGATTTTTTCTATATGGTGGATATCTTGGGTGTTTTAGGTTCGAGGATCATTTTCCTGGCATGGTTTCTTTTGTTTTAGGTTGTACTTTCTTTTGTGTCAGTTTTTTTCTTGTTTTGATCATTGTAGACATAATTTGTAAGCTCTTTATTATATGCACTGAGATAAAGTGTCACTTTTGTATTTTAGGTTCATGAATGTTATTTTTGAGTTAGTTGTACTTGTGCTATTTTTATAAAGCACCATTGGGGGGGGGGGGGGGGGTGGTGTAGTTGGTTGTTGTTTTAGGCCTTCTCCCTTTGTCAAGTGAGTGTCCCTTCCATGAAATTATCCCCATGTAGTTTTGTTCTAATCGTGCCTTTATAGGTGTTTGTACATCTTCCTCTCTCAACATTCTTGGTTTTTCTACAGGAGATTTTTGGCCCACCTTCTCAGTTACCTATCATCTCACCCATTTTGCATTTTCATCTTAGTTTTGGAAGCTTAAGGCATTCCCCTAAGTTGCACTTAAGGGGAGCTATTAGAGTAAATAATTGACTAATTATTAATTATTTATTCTATTTACTTAATCTTAATTAGGTTAATGCATTCATTTAATATTTAGTAATTAATGCATGTAGTGATGAGTTGTTGACAACATGAGGGTTTGTTCCCTTCTAGCATGTTCCACCTTTTTGTGGAAGAGTGCTTAGTTGTCAACCTTATCTTCTACCACCTTTCATCTTGTTCTACAAGCTTCCATGAGGCTTTTATATTTGGGCTCTCTCATTGTATCTAAAAATACTATATTGCATTCTATCATGTCCATTTAGGTTTTTTCCAAGCTCCACCTCTTCCTTCTTGGTTTCCCTTCAACAAGTTATTTTTCATGTAGGTGATCTTGGCGACTATGGAGTTGGATTTCATCAACTCTTACATGATCTATTTCTCTTCCAATTGAATCAATTTGACCAGTGCCTAATCCATTAGGGTTCAGAGTCTACTACAACTCCATAGATCTAATTTTTTGCCTTACAACAAATATTATTAGCAATTCTTACTGAAATCCATCATTCAAAACATCATTCCCATTACTACAACAACATTATCAAATTCATCAAATCTTTTAATTAATTTAGTGAACTAATAGAAGTGATGAAAAGATATACAACCTAAATGGATTTCATTCAACTGCACAAGCTTTTACTCGCACCACATCGAGATAACTAAGTAATCAAAAGGAGATAGAATTCAGAAAGAACTAATATAGGGGAAACTCATAATTTGTATTCATTTTTCTTTGAAAATTGTATGCATTTGAAATAAACTCAGAATGACCTTAGAATGAAACACGAAGATCATTCTATATTAATATATTCTCAGAAAACTTGCAAAGAACATACATCATAAAATTTTCTCAAATTACTGGACTGAATACATCCTAGGTGTAATTCTAAAAATGTATTAGAAATTGGACCCTCACATTGCCTTGAAAACTCATTTATATAGACATGAGTTGCAACAAGCAAAGGGCCAATGTGATTGATAGGTGTCCTTCAAAAAGATTCTTACATACACCTATCACAAGAAAACAAAACCATGAATAATAGAAAGACTGTTACATCAAACATTCTTTTTTGGGTCCCTTCTTTATTAATTCTCTTAGAAAGACAAGGGCACTATGATCAATTTTTTTTTATCATTCTAATTCCTCTGAGTAAGTGGCCATCAAGCTTGAAATCGATAAGTCATCTCTGAAATAAATACATGCAAACTTACTTTAACCTAAGGGTTTTCCTTATCTTCATCATTAAATGTAAGGGTGACTTTTACTTTTTCACCTTCTTCTTCCTCATCATCTTCTACTTCGTCATCTTCTCCCATTTTCTCTATAGACATAAACTTATCTTTCCACTCATTATAAGCAGTGTCATCTAGCCAATCAAAATTTAGAACTTCTCTTTGTGCAGTTATAAATGAATTTGCAATTGCCTCTATATGAATAAAATATTTTTTGATGGTATTATAGAACAACTATACTTTCACCAACTCCTCATTTGTCATTACCCATAACAAGTGGCATATTTCATTTATAAATTTATTGATTCTTTCACAAAAGATCTCATCCAGCTCCCTCTTCCATTCTTCCTTTTCCTTTACTTTATAATTTTTTTTAAAGCACAAGAGAACAAATCAAATTTTTCTACAAAATACTTGAAAAAACATATAGTTAATCTTCTTTAGAAAGAATCTTTTTTATCATCATTTATTTAAAAAATCAGAGCTCCTTTCTATCGATGACATGTCAGCTAGATAATAGATATACACATAGCAGTGATATCTTCATTTCTTTCTATTCACTTCTATACAATGGGTCTAAATACAGCTTCATTTCCTTTCAATTCATCCCTGATAGATGCAATCCTTCCCAATTGATTAAAAAATGTTGGCCATTCTATCCTCTCCACTAGATACATTACACCCTGCCTCAATTTTTCTTCAAATTTATTATTTAGTTCTACATGTAGTGCATACAATTTATTCTTCTCTTCTTCAAAATCCTCTGCAGTGTAGAACTATGGCCTTTTTGGGGTGTCTAGTATCTCAATAATTGGAGTTGATTTGAAAGGCTCAAAAGGTGGCCATGGGGGGTATGCAATCCTTGGTTTGCTGGTTTCTTCTACTTTTCTCATCCCAAGTACTTTCTCCATTTGAGATACTTTATTTTCTAATGACTGTATCTGCATACCCCTCTCCTCATATACTTTTAGAACTTCTTCAAACCTAGCATTGAGTTGAGAAAATCTATCTTCTTCCTGACCAAACACAACACTACCAATTTTTTTCATTTCTGAAGCCATTCCCATTTTTTTTTATTGCCTACCTCACTAGCTCTGTAGTAGAAATTTCTTGCATCCTAGTCTTATCCCTTTTTTTAATAGAACAAATAACAAGGGCTTGGTGATCATCCCTAAACTTGACTCCTCTATGAACCTATAATACCTGTTCTTTAGTCTTGAATTGGACATCCTTTTGTTTCCTTACTGAATCAAAAACCATGGCATTCACTATATCCCATTCTAAAAAAATAAGGACTCTTGACTATCTAACTATTTGCCTTCTAGCCTCAAGTGTAAATTGAGAAAAATCATTCAAAAATTTAGACTTTACCTCTTCCTTAATAGCAGAATCTAATTTATTATGTTTTTCTACCTGTAGACACCTAAATTTGATTACACCGCTTTAGTAATCCTATTTAGTTATCTCTAAAGACATCATTAATTAAATTCCTATTTAATTAATCCTTTTGTCATCCCCTAGCTGATTAATTTAATTAACCATCTATAGTCCTAAATTGATAAATCAAATAACCTATCATTTATCAATAAAATCCTTTTCTTCTATCTAATTCTAAAAATCCCCATTTATTAAATAAATCTATTTGATAAATAAAATTCTCAAATCTAAAAATCCCTAACCTATCCCTAATCCTCCATTTAGCCTAATCCACCCCATCCACCCATACTAGCCTAGCTTAGCCACTAACTCACCCAACCTCATTAATGCCATCCACTTGCACATCTCTAACATCCTTAATCTAATCCTAAACCCAAGCCTAATCCACCCCCTAATGTTGTCACATTCCCTAAACAAGTTTAAGACTTTCCTAAACCAAATCAAAGTCCCCTCTCCAAAATATCCCAACCACCAAGCCATGAGTGCTCTTACAAACCATAAAAGACTCTTACAAGCCCACTCATGACTCTTACATCCCTCTTCCACACTCAATCTCTCTCATCATGCCTTTAACCAACCCCTTATTCTACCCTCTCACACTCATCCTCCTTGTGACAAGTGTCACCTTCCCATTGGTGCTAAACAAGAACAATCCATGTGCTCTCCTTTGAGTGCATCCTAGCCCTCCTTAAGATTTCATCTCTCCTTGCATCTAAGCCATCCATCCCTCTACCCCTTGGCCTATAAATTGAATCCCCTCCCAAGCCATTTCATCACAATCCTTGAGCTAAAGTTACCATGCTATTTTGAGAACCAAAGTCATCAATCTTAACCTTATAATGCCAAATTGAGAGCTCACAAGGCTACCAATTTTCCATTACCCATCTCCACCATTGAAGCAATTGGGCAAGCAATTGAGCATACATCTACATCAAAGGACACATCTACAAAATCAAGGAAGCATGGAGTGTTCTCTCTTTTGAGATTTGAATTTCTTGTTTTCTTTCTTTGTCTAAGTTTATATTTGAATTTAGTTTTAGTTTGTGAATGTTTCTCTTATTTTAAATGTTCTTTGCACACTAAATCTTGTTCTACACTGCCTTTATCTTTTCACAAGTTTTCTCAAAATTTCCTATGTTTAGCCTCCACAAAAATTGTGCAAATGCTCTAGAATTCACAAAATTTTCATCATTAATAAACCTCTTAGACACTTGGGCAACTATAGGATCTATTTCCTTACCTTGGTAATCAACAACAGTTAAATCCAAGGGAGGTGTAGGAGATTCTTGTGGTTTTCCAATTTCTAGATCAATGGAATTAATAATTACATCCCCCTCTCCATCAATCTGTCTAAGTTGTTCCCTCAAAGATGCTTCATCATCTATTAGGATTGGGGACTGGCTTGGGGAGTACTATTTTGGTTGAGAATAAGAAGACCCTTGATCTAACTTTTCTCTTTTTGGAGCACTAGTTGTAGATGGACTTCCTGGCCTTGGTCTTTGCTAAAGGGGAGCCTATTGCACATTTTGAACCATCACATAACTTGCTCTTTTCTACAAAATATACTGACCAGGACCACTACATTTTTTCTATTTATCCTTCTTTGCACCTCTACAACCCTGTTTGGATAAGCTTTGACATACATGGCCTTCTTCTCATTCATAGCTTGGATTATCACAACAAAATTATTCATTAATGCTTGCATCTTAGCTCCCCAATATTTTTTTAATCTTTCAATGGGTCATAGCTAGTGTCAAAAGAATTAATGAATTCTAAAGTCTTACTAAATACTATCCATTTCTTCTTTCTCAACTCTTGCTCTTGTAAACAAAAAAAAATTCTAATAACATCCTCAGGATAGTATACCCGGTGCACCATGCGGGCAGCCTTTGTCCTCTCTCTTAAGAGGTCATAGAATCCTTCAAGGTCAATGAATCTACCATTAGATTCTACCATGTTGTATCTATCCAAGAACAAGTTGAGATGCTTCCAGCTTTTCCTCACAAAAACAAAATCATGCACTATAGTAACAACTGGAAAGAATGTACCTTTCTTTGGCAAATCTCTTTCATCAATAGTGCATATTTGCCATAATAACTCTGCTATCCCTATTTTTAGTGGCACATGGAATGGTAACACATGAGTCTTTCCCAAGAAGCCATACACTCTTATTACTATTGAAATTTTAAAAGGGATTATAGTCCTCCAAATATGACTAACTAGTAGCCCTTTTGCATGGTCCTTAAGTCTAACAAATTCTAACAATTCTTGTGGAATTCTAGGTCTGTCCCCTCTCAAAAGAAATCTAAGCTTTGATGCAAAGTATCTATCAAACCTCACATAACTAGCATCTTTAGCTTTTGAACTCATATCCACACTCCATAACTACACTAGATTCCTGTCTCCATCTCTGGTTATTTCTAGCTCCATACCGTTGGAGAAAAAGGTATATCCCTTGTATAAACATACATACATAAGAAATTAATACCAATAGAATGGTTTGTCCACTTTCCCCTATGCTATCCCCACCAAACCATTGTGAATTTATTTTGCAAGAAAAGTAGCAAAATCTAGAATAGTTCTTATCCCAAATTGAAGAGTTTGAGCCATAATAAGGACAATTGAGCTTGGAATTTTCTTAGGTTCATCCATTCCAAAAATCTTGCAAAGAGAAAAATACAATGCGCTAGCCCTAAGGTTAAAATGCCTTCTTAGTAATGGCTCTAGGGTGCTGGCTATAATCATAGGCAAAGTACCAATTTTAGCAGCATGCTTCTGTAGTGGCCCTATTCTTAAGTAAATTCTTTGTACATTGTACATTTCTTGATGGTCATCCATATCAATGAATTCATGCATGGCATGGTTGGGGCTAAGGTTGAAAACCTCACTAATTAGTTTAGGGAAACCCCTAAAAAGATTCACTCCAACATGGTTCTTTACCCACCTTGTTATTGGATCATATTTTTTGGCCAAATCCATCAATAAATCACTATCAAAGGAAACTATGGGGACTATTAATTTTCCAATATCAAACTCCCAGGCATTGCTCATAGAAGTGTCTAGTTTTCACTTTGAAAACCATTTTCTAAATAACTCTAGATCTTTTATGGAAACCTGGGCATCTTGTACCCAATTAGCTTTTTCATAGAAACCCTCTACTATGGCTACCCTAGGGTGTTTAGGAATCAACTCCATTCCCTTAGTTATTCCATGTACATATAAAGGGAAATGTTTTAGAAAATCATCATGCACACAGCACTTTAGATAATCATTCTATCTTGTAAACTCTTTTCGTTGAGGCATTTTGAGATTTAAAATTTCTATCACACCAAATTCTTGCTACTCAGAAGTTTTAATAGCACTTACCTATAAAATTCTACTTCACTTTGTGAAATTCTTTGCTACAACTCATTGGTATTCTTTGCAAAATTTTGTGCCCCAGCTCAAGAAATTTTTTTGTGCTTTGATAATCTTTTGTAATTCTATGGTTTCATAATGGAAAGATCATGAATTATATTCAATCATTGAAATCACACAAATGAGTTATGAACCATATTAACTTCCAGGGGCCATTATTTTCAAGTTGCATCAAAGAAATCTTATCCATCAATTTCACCAGATTGAACAACTTTAAATCATAAGGGTAACAAGCTTTATGACCTTAAGAAAGTGACCACATGTCACATTACCACTTACCTACATTCCTTAAATTTCTTGCATCTTAAAATTGTGGGTAAGCATTATCTGTTGATCAAGATAAGATCAATGATCACACAAGTTTACAATTCAAAAAGGCTCAGTCAACTGTACTAACCAATAGAAAGTCTCTATGTGAATCCATGCCTCCTAGAAACCTCCATGCAAGTGGATCCCATGATAAATTTCAAGGAAGTGGTGCTTGATGTCATCCTTTCCACATGTCAAGTTAGTGCATCCCCGCATTCCTTATTGGATGAGCATATTTAAACTACAAGCTTGTGCCAGTCGTTGATCTTAGAAAGATCAACAATGACACTACTCAAATCTTACAGACCTTCTAAGATGTGGATAGTGACATCACCATGGACATGTGTCCACATAGTACATACCCACTTTGCTTAAATTTCTTTCAAGTTTCTAATGTAGGCATGGGCCTATCATCAATTTGATCAAGATTGATGGTGGGTGAAACTTTGAACTTTTATGGTCACATCATCCACTTGGACTAATGAAATGACTTGCCTTAACCCTTATACTTTGACCAATCTAGCTACTACATTAATTTCTATAATTTCTATGCCCATAGCATAAATACTTCCACCTAGGCATATTTAACATAATCAAAGCATGATTCAAAATTCTCACCTAATTTTGGCCCCACTGTGACACGTGGTGCAAAGGTGCATACTTCCATTCTTTATTGGATGAGTAGTTTCATAATGTGTGCTTGTGCCAGCCCTTGATCTTTGAAATATCTATGGTTGATAAAACTTTGATCCTATCTGGTAGACAAACTTCTTCATTGCAAAACTGGTAGGACATATTAGCAATCACCTTATAAGTTGGCACACCACAACACACACTAGAGATTCTCAGCCCTACCTTGCTACCTGTCAAAAAATCATGTGCCTACTTTATTTATATCTTGTATAGCTTGAAAATGTGGGCATGTGCTGGCCTTTGAACTCACATAGATCAATGGCCATAGAATCATGTATCTTAAATACCACATTAGCTAAATTGACGAATAAAATATTACCCTAAAGTCCAACTCATCTGACACTGCCATGGAAGACATCTCAAAATCATCCTTGGAAATGGTGGGCCCATGTTGTCAGATTGTGCTACATGTCCTATTTGCACTTCCCCAGATTATTTAATTCTCAAGCATCTCCTTCTTGTGGAAAATTCCTAGCCCTTGATTTAAATGAAATCAATGGTTGATGAATCTTGGAGATAAAGGAATACATCTATTAATAACTCAACCAATGATATTGTAGGAATTCTAGAATGTGCTCAAAAAGTATAGACAAGTCTACATAAGGTTCTGACAACATATGACTCATCACAAACTTTATAGCTCACTAAGACCATTTTTTAAAAGGTAAGGGCTACATGTCATCAAAGTGCAAGCCCTCATTATTTAAAAACCTATATCCCAATATTGCAAGAATGTGATACTTGTTAATTTGAACAAGATCAATGGTCACATAAAATTTACATCACATAGGATATTTCTTAATAAAATAATCAAGCAAATTGCAAGCAAAGCATGACCAATAAAGGTTTAAATAAGATTTTTAATGAAGTCATGCTTGCTTGAGCCCAAACTTAGAGTAGAAATAATATGCCTTAAAATCATTTTTTGGAATATTATTTTTGAGGGTTTTCAAAACTAAGGTAAAATAAAATAAGGTGTTAGGGTTTCCACATTTAGGGTTTTTCAACTAATTGCTCCAATGACATACCTTGAGAATTTGATAAAATTCCAATGACACAGAGACTAGGACACAAACTAGGTTAACCTAAGCATTTGAAAAATACAAGAAACAAACCCTAATCTACATGATACAATGCCTTAAAATATTTTTCACTAAAATTTTCAAAAAAATTTATGCATTGTGAAAAATCAGACCAACACCTTTAGCAAATCCAAGGTTTTCCAAATAACTATCCAACCTTGCATACCAGGTTCTAGATACTTGCCTTAGACCACATATAATTTCTTTAATCTCTATACCATGTCTTTGTCTTGTGGTAATGGAAAACCTTCATGCTACTCAATATATACCTCTTCCTTAAGTTCTCCATTCAAAACAATTTATTTAACATCCATCTGATAAACCTTGAACTTCTTATTTGTTGCATAAGCTAGGAACATCATTACTAGTTTTATTCTAGCTATAGATACATATGTCTCCTCATAGTCTATTCTTTCTTTCTGCTAATATACCTTGCATGCAAGTCTAGCCTTACTCCTCACAAATGCACCTTGTTCATTCATCTTGTTTCTGAATACCCACTTGGTTCCTATAAAATTATTGTCTTTAGGTTTAGGAACTAACTCCAATGATTCATTCTTCACTATTTGATCCAATTCTTCCTTCATTTCTTGAATCCAATGATCATTTTTAACTACTTCATTAATGCTCATAGGTTCAACTTGAGATATCTGACATATCTCCTCATTTACTTGAGTCCTTGTCATTGCACCTTTATCTCTACTTCTAATTATCTTCTCACAAGGTTTATTCTTTGTTGGATTCCCATTAGGGGTAGGAGTTGAAATCTCAACTCTTATCTCTTCTATAGGTTTAGATCTTTTTTATCCTCTCTAGTCATCAGTTAGCACATCATTATGCAAATCATTGTTAGTCTTAAGAAAAACTTCAGCATTTTGTCTAACAATTCTAGAATTATGTTCTTCTCAATCTAAATTATAATCTACCATATTTTCTTTAGTTCCAAACCTTTCATCAATCCTTACATTTTTGCATTAAACAATTGTCTTAGTTCTATCGTTGAAACATCTATAAGCCTTACTTTTCAATGAATAGCCAAGAAACATACCTTCATCATCTCTTGGAAAAAACATACCAATGTCATCATCTCTCTTAATGTAACTTTTGCCCGCAAAACTTCCAAAATACTTAACTAATGGTGAATGACCAAACCATAGTTCATAATTTGTCTTGTCCATAAATTTTCTAATTTTTAGTCTAATTAGAGTATATACTATTGTATTGATTTCTTCTCTCCAAAGTGTCTTAGAAACATTATTCTCAAACATCATCGCTCTTACTATTTATGCTATTAACTTATTCCTTCTCTTAGCAATCCCATTTTTCTCAAGTGTTCTAGGTGTAGATAGCTTCCTTTTGATTCCATTATCTTTATAAAATATGTTAAACTCTCTAGAAGTTAATTCTGCTCCTCCATTAGATCTCAAACATTTTATCTTAACACTAGATTCATTCTCAACTCTATTCTTGAATATCTTAAACTTATCAAAAGCTTTAGATTTCTCTTTAAGAAATGTTATCCATATCATTCTAGTGAAATCATCAACAAAAATCATAAAATACTTTTCACCATAGAATAGTTTTGTTCTAGAAGGACCACTTAGATTTGTGTGAATGATCTCTAGCTTCTATATGATAGTAAACTTCTTGCTAGGGAATTATACTTTTGTCTACTTAGCCAAAATACATTCATTACACACCACATTAGTTGGTTTTGTAATCTTAAGAAATTCTTTGACTGAAAAAATGCTATTAACCTTCACAATATTATAAAAGTTTATGTGACACAATCTTCTATACCAAAAACAACTGTTATCCACTTTAGCTACCAAACATATCTTCTTAGTAGAATTCAACTAAAATACATTACCTCTGGATCTAGTGTTAATTACAATCATCTTACATCCTCCATCTTTGATAGTGTAGGTATTCTTAGTAAAGCACAACAAATAATCGTTGTCCTACAACTATCTAACACTCAACAATTTGTGCTTTAAGCCATCAACAAAATAGTAATCATTAGTTTTAGTTTTACCATGAAGACTAGTAGATCCAATTTTTTATATATGATAGGCTACATTTATACCAACTCTAACAATACCTCCATCATGATTCTTAAAATTAACAAACTTATTCATATCACCAATGATTTGACGTGAATAATTGTTATCAATTATCCAATTAGACTTATCTTCCACTTGGGTAATTAGAGCTCTTTCTTCTTTAATTTCTCTATCAATATCATCTTCCTTGATAGCCACAAATCCTAATTCATCACCACTTTCACTTAGACCTTTTAAGCATTAAATTCTTCATCTTCTTTTGCATACAAACAATTTCTATCTCTATCTCTTCTAAGGTTAAACTTTCCCTTATACTTTTTCTCTCTTTTAGGACATTTAGATGTGTAATGACCAAATTCATTACAAGGACAGGATTTAAAGATTTTCTTACCATATTTTTCTCTTATTACAAGAAGGGCTCTTCCTTCGCAAATCTTCTTGTCTTCATTAGCTTTGTTGCTACCAACAAAATCTCCACAAGTGTTTGCACTCCTTGTCAAATTAGGTGAAATTTTCAAGGCAGTGAAAGATATTTTAATTCTTACAAGTTTGTTAGATTGTCTTAGATCTACTTCTACTGATTCTAATATTCCAAGAAACATTTCATTTGTTACATCCCTAGAGTAGGGCATAACTATCTAAATCATCTAAGCTATTGGCTTGATTAGTGGTGTCAACTTTTTCAAGATCTTCTATATTACTTCATCACCTTCCTTGGTTCCACCATGAGATTGAATTCCTACAACCATTTCTAATATTCTACCAATATAACTTCTTAAAGATTCATCTTCCATCATTCTAGCATCTTGAAATGAACATATCCAATTTTGTAATCTCAGTCTCCTTGCATGATCATTACCTTCAAAAGTAGATTCTAATGCTTCCCAAACTTTTTAAGATGCTTCAAGTGATTTTACCTCACTTTACTAATTCTCTAGAAGAACTATTAGTAGAGGTTCTCTTTCTCTCATGTTACACATGAATAGATCTCTCTCTTCTTCACTGAAACCTTCTAAGTTTTCTTCTTCAACAATTATTTTCTTACTAGATCCAATATCTTGGACCTATACAAAACTGATGTGTCTTCATCTTCTCCTTACAACTATTATAGTTGACCTTATTAAATCTAGGACTATCCTTTCTAAAAATATTTACTATTGATCTCACAAAGTTGTTAAATTTATCTCTGAAGGACATGATGCTCTGATACCAATTGTTAGAATATATAATCTATTGATATAACTATTAGAAATATATGATAGGCTAAGTTACTAAGAGGGGAGGGGTAAATTAGTAACTAAGAAAAATTAATCTTTATTTACCACTTAATCCTTCATGTGAATTTTGATCTAATTGCATGCATGAAAAAATGAAAGCATTAAAACATTCATAACACTTTGACACACATTATCTTGACCTAGAAACCTTTCAAATAGAAAGTAAAACTAGGGTGGGGATGATACCCAAAAGCTTTAGTATTGTAGTAAAGTTTTCCTATTAAGGATTACAATGATCACTTTTGATGATCTACCCTATTAGGAGCAATAAGAACTACTAGGTCCACTTTGCAAAAGGATTTACAAACATACAATGAAGTATGCATTGGTAAAGATATTTATAAAAGACTGTTAAGTCTACCTTGTGAAGGGATTTAACTATTCCACCTATTATGATGAACTAGTGGTTGATCTTTGATCTACAACTCGATTTACTGAATGAGATTCCTTTGAGTGTAATGATAACCTTGTTGTGATAGATAAATCTTTGTTGCTCCTTATACTATTGTAGCCTTTTTGCTTTGAACTTCTGCTCTTTTTATGTCAAATCAAATAATCTTATATCATATTTTTGGATATAATACAATGCATTACATATATACCAATCTAGATTACAATTTATTAAAGTTGGTTACAATAGAAAATTCACCAAAATAAACAAAGTTGGCCCAAATACAAGAACTTAGGTTCTAAAGACAAACTCAATGAGGTTTTGATACACGAAATCCATTGTCAACACTTAACATCATCATGCACTTGGTAGATGTAGAAGCTTGGTCTATACTAATCACTTACAAGTAGTTTGAACTTAGTCTACATTGGTGACTTAGTTAATAGTAGGAAACTCGACATATAAACTAAATCACTTACTTCACAATGCATGGCTCGAGCAATGCTATTGCCTATGAGCATAGTATAAAAGGAATCTCTTGGTTGACACAATGTGGCTCAGTCAATAGTAGATTTACATTGCTAAATCTATGAACTCGATAAGAATTGAGAACTTGGTTTTCATTAAGAAACTTGGTAAACACTAAGAAGATTGATTTACATTGATAATCACCAACCTAGTAGAAACCACTCAATGCAACTTGAATATTGGCTCTTTTACTTGGTAGCAACTATAGAACTTATTAGAGCCTGAATTATTTGGTTAACACTATTAAATATACAATAAGCTCAATAGTTATTATCTATCTAACTAAGTGTGTGTCACTAATAGAAAAACTTGACTAAAATGTCAATGATAATAGGGGGAGGGGATGATGTAGGGAGGTGAAATAGCTAAGGTCAACTGGCACAATAAACTACCCAAACTACCTTGCAAGAGTTAACACAATGGTAGCAAACACAAAAGAGTACAACACCATAGAGGGAGTGAACAATCTTCTTTATTGATTCATGAAAATATCATCATACATCCCCAACTATAAGGCATTATAGGTTATAGCCATTACAAAGAATAATACATCTTTCAAATCCAAGATTTAGCTTCAAGTTTAGATTTCCATCCTCCTATCATCCTCTATCCCCAAATTACCTACTTAAGTCTCTACCCAAGATCCCCTTAGATACTTGCCAAAATGGCTTTAAAAATATTATACAACATAGAAAATCCACAATTTATCTCTCAAAAAATATTAAATACACATCATGAAAATAAACCTAACATTAAATACTTGAAGAGCCACAAGTCAACCTGCAACAACAATTAAATGTCTAGAAATTGATATCCAAGAAAAATTGTGATATCTCACAATTATTATTGAATTATAGCTTTTTATTTGAAATTTTGGTGCTAATTTAGGTCCTCTACAATCCCTTAAAAGTGTAAGGTTTGATTCACCAAGGATAAGTGTGCATCCATCCTAAAATTTAAGCACAGAAACCCATCATGTAGACTTCCAAAAATTGATACTTTAGGAGAATTTTCATATCTCCCAACTTATAAGGAATTATGACTTTTTCTTTTGAATAAATGGATCAAATTAGGACCAATTTAGTCAACGAAACCCACATCCTCTCATTCAATATTAATAATTAGTTACACGACTTGCAACAAGAACCCAAAAACTAGAAAATATAGCTTTAACAGCAAGGTAAAATGCTTCTAACTTCAACTCAATCCATCCAATCCCTATGAAATCATGAGGGAAAAGTTCTCTAATGTGTTTGAAATGCTCTACAAATACAAAAATCTCAATTATGCAAGACATTACAACTTGGAAAAACTAGGAAAGAAAAACTAAGAACATGCAGCATAGTAGTGCAACCCAAGATGCTCCTGCATCAGACAACCAAGGTTGGAAGAAATGATTCTGTTGAATCATTGAGATGCAACAACCTGAGTTAAATCTAACTCAGATTGAGAAATCAATTAAGGATATTCCATAGGTCTATTCTTCCACTTCACTAGATATTCATAATAATCTTTTCCCCTTGTGCTCTTACTAACTCTCTGATCCAATATCTATTCAAATTCCTCAATCTACTTCTTAGGATAATCCTTTGATATGATAACTTCATCATCTAACTCATGATGCTTGTATAAATCAACAACATTGAATATAGGAGATATATCCATGTTATTAGATAACTCAATTTAATAAGCATTTCCACTGTCAAACTTCTTCAAGATTTTACAAAGTCAAAACTTCTTCATCTTTAGCTTACTGTATGTTCTAGTAGAAAATAGATCTTTATTTAGATGAACCATCACCTCATCACCAACTTGAAAATCATGATGTCTTCTAGATTTGTTAGCATTCTCCTTATACTTCTAATTACTTTATTCTATCCTTAACTTCACTTCCTTATGTAAAGATTCCATAAAATCAAAAAATTATTCTCCTACAACACTTCTGTTTTCTTCGCCAATAATATCTCAAAAGGTGTCTTCCCTATACTCCTATTCACAGAATTATTATATGCAAATTTAGATTGTGCCAATACCATCTCCTAATTACTTGGCTTATTCATAACTAAACATCTCTGCCAATTACCCAATCTTCTCTACACAACCTCTGTCTATCCATCTATCAATTGATGGAATGTAGAACTAAACTTCAACTCACTACCTATCATCTTCCATAAAGTCTTCCAAAAATAACCAAAAAACTTCTTGTCTCTATCAAAAATAATACTTCTTGGTAGTCCATTCAATCTCACAATCTCTTTAAAGAAAAGTTTGGCAACATGTTTAGCATTTGATGTCTTTCTACATGGTATGAAATGAGACATCTTAGACAATCTATCTAGTAAAAAAATTATAGAATCATACCACTTTTCTATTTTAGGCAATCCAAGAAAAAAATCAATACTAATGTCACTCCAAAGTTTCTCAGGAATAAAAATAGGTGTATACAATCTAGTGTTCTGACTTACTCCTTTTGCAACTTGATAAACTCTACAAATCTTTATAAATTTTAGAAAATCCTTATACATTTGTTGCCAATAATATTTATCCTTTAGCTAACTCAATGTCTCATGAATTCTGAAATATCCAACCAATCCACCACTATGCTTTTACTTAATCAAATTCAACTGCATAGAACCTATACGAATAGACACTTGAATACCTTTGAACAACATACCTTATTGAATGGAATACTCATCATACTTACTCATATGATATGTTAGATTTGGTGCTATGCACTCGCTCCACACCTTAGACAAATCAGGGTCAGTATCATACAACTCTTTCATTTCATCCAAACCAAGAACTTCAACCTTCATCTCAGTCAATATAGAACATCTTCTGCTCAATGCATCAAAAACTCTATTACTAACTCCACTCTTATGCTTGATCACAAATATAAAACTCTACAAGTACTCAACCCACTTCATATGTCTCTGATTCAATTTATGTTGACTTTCCAAGAATTGTAAATCTTTATGATCAATATACAACACAAGCTCCTTAGGAATCAAATAATATCTTCACTTTTTCAATACTTGGACAATAGCATAAAATTCTTGATCATACATAGAATACTTCCTTTTACCATCATTCAACTTCTCACTAAAGAAAGCAATAGGTTTACCTTCTTTACTTAATATAGCTCCTATTGCACTACCACTTGCATCACATTCAACTTGAAATACCTTATTGAAATCAAGCAGAGCCAATATAGGTGACTCAACAACCTTTTGTTTCAAAGTCACAAAACTCTTATCGCCTCCATGTGTCCGCTTGAATTACTTTTTATCTCCTCTCATTGTCTCAGTCATAGCATTACAAACAACACTAAAATTCTTTATAAACTTTTTGTAAAAACTAGCCAAACCATGAAATGATCTTACCTCACCCATATTCTCATGTGTAGGCCATTCCAAAATTTATTTAACCTTCTTTGGATCCATTCTCAAACCATCAGCTAAAATAGCAAATCCCAAATACACAATCTCTTCTTGCATAAAAGAATACTTTTTCAGATTAATCAACAACTTTTCCTCTTTCAACCTCTGCAATACTTGTCTAATATGCTTAATACATTCTACCTTGGTCTTACTAAATATCAAAATGCCATCCTAATAAATAGTCACAAACTTACCCAAGAATCTTTTTACAACTTCATTCATCAACCTCATGAAAGTACTCAGTGCATTAGTTAAACCAAAAGGCATAACCAACCATTCATATAAACCATCTTTTTATGTCTTGAAAGTAGTTTTCCACTCATGACCCTCTCTGATTTTGATTTGATGATAGTCACTCTTCAAATAAATCTTGGTAAAATACTTTGCTCCACTCAAACAATCCATTATTTCATCCATCCTCAGCATAAGAAATGTGATCTTATTAATAGCTCTATAATTAGTACACATTCTCCATTCTCTATTCTCCTTTGGTGCTAATATAGTAGGTACAACAAATGATATCAAACTTTCTCTAATTAATCCCTTTTTTAGAAGCTCATGCACTTGCTTGTTAAGTTCTTCATTCTTTATAGGTGTCAATCTATATGGTTCTTTGTTCAACAAAATAGCTCCAAGAATCAGATCCATAAAATGACTTATACTTCTTACTGGCAATAAACCATTAGGAATATCTTCAGCAAAAATATCCTTATACTCATTTAGCAATTCTATAATTTCTTTTGGTACTCGACTACCATTATCTGCTCTCAGACTGTCATTACCAACTTCTATTGCTTGGTCATTACTACCAACACTTGGTCCTCTACTAAAGAAAAAAAAACTTGATTCTTTTTTACTTTATTTTCAAATTCCTTTCCATTAACCATGCAAACTTTTATTGCAATACAACTAACCTCATCTACACTTACAATAAAAGGGAACAATATTTTATTCTTCCCATTTACACAAAGAGTATATTGATTCAATCTTCCATTTTGTACATCATATCTATCATATTGCCAAGGTCTACCCAGAAAAATATGACAATAATCCATAGGCATAATATCACACAAAACTTCATCAAAGTAATGTCCAATTTTGAACTCACAAGGCATTTCTCACTTACCAATATCTTATGTTCATCTTTGATCCATGAAAAATGATAGGGTTTAGGATGCTTCAGTCTCTACAACTACAACTTGGTAACCAACTCTTTTGATGCCAAATCTTTTGAAATTCCACTATCAATGATCACCTTGCAGCACTTTCCAGCCATCTTACATCTGGTCTTGAAAGGACTTCTTCTAAAAATAGGTTCCTCATCACTTCCCTTATTAAATAAGGTTCTCACCATTATATTTTCTCTATGCTTAGGTCCACTTGGTGAACTTTCAATGTCTCCTTGAATCACAACATTGTTTTTGTTCTACCCACTTTTAGAAGATCTATATTCAAAATATATATGCCCTTCTTTGCCACATTTGAATCAATTACCATGAAAACCACCTCTAGAATATGAACTACCTCTTCCTTGGTAAGAACTAGTACCTCCTCGATAAGAACTACCCTCTTTCCACTCAGTCTTGTCTTTGTTATCATTCTTCCATTTAGATTTTCCTTTATCATTCATAGAACTATTATATCTACCACCTTCACCATAAGACCTACTTCAACCTCTCTAGAATCTACCACCTCTACCTCTTTTCCTTTGTTCATGCTTCTTTGTTAAGATCTCCTAAGCTTTTAAGGCATATTAATATGCTTCTTCCACACTTTCCAACTTCACAAAACTTATTTTGTCTTGAATTCTAGATCTCAATCCACTTATGTACCTTAAATTTTTCTCAACATCATCATCCACATGTCTAGATCTAATGTCAAGTCTATAGAATTTATCAGTATACTCTTTCACAGTCATGTCCTTTTGTCTCAAATTTTGCACCATTCTCAACAAGATAACTTGGTAATCAGCAGGAAGGAATTTTTTCTTTACCTTATTCACCATCTTCAGTCAAGTTCTAATTTTCTCCTTCCCTCTCCTTTGTCTATCAGTTTGCAAATGCTTCCACCATAGTGAAGCATGACCTTTCAACCTAGTAATTTCAATCTTCAACTTCCTATTATTAGGAATGTTTTCATACCTAAAGAACTTCACCATATCTATGATCATAAGGAACAACTTCTCTATATCCAACCTAACATAGCGTTGGTGTCCAACTTGCCATCATAAGGAACAACTTCTTTAACAAGCTTTGAATCTTCCCTAGACAACACTCTCAATAACTAGTGCTTCATCTTGATCTTCTTCCAGTTCTAGATTATGGTTTTATACTAGTCCTTCATCATCAAGATGTGCTCCTCTCCTTTAGGTTATGTCCATAGCATCTAATCTAGCTGCAATTTTTCTTAATTGATCCAATATAGCTTTATTTGCATTTCCTCTACCATAAACCATCTTGACAAATCAAGTTCCTACAAGATCGTAACACTCTACAAGTTTTAGGTCAAATCTATAGATCTCTAGACCTACAAAAAATTTCACTTAGGGTTCTACATGATTCAACCACCACAAGGATGAACCTAGAGCTTTGATACCATGTGATGTATCTAGGTGTGAGTAACTAAGGCCAACTCACACAATAACCTACACAAACCACCTTATAAGAGTTTAAAAAATGAAAGAAAATACAAAAGAGAATAGCACCATAGAGAGAGAATAATATTCTTTATTGATTCATGAAAATATCATCATACATTCCTAGTTGTAAGGCCTTCTAGGTTATAGGCATTATAAAGAAGAATACATCTTTCAAATCCAAGATCTAGCTTCAAGTTTTGATGGGGATAGAACCCAAGAACAAAATGGACACAACAGAAAGGGAAAATTATATTAACTGAGAAAATAAGCTAGTACAAATAGTACAGGAAAATGAACTTCAAAAACATGCCCTAAGGGCTTACAATAGCATAAATCTAGAGATAATTTCTCCTTTCAGTACCTCCTCTCAAACTCCACTCCGAACTTCCTTTTACAATGCTAGAAATCTCCTTAAATAGACCTAAAAGCATTAAGGACTAGGAGTACATTCTAGAAAGTGCTAGTAGGCATCCACCGACCAAATAGAAGGTTTTGAAAGCTGCGGTAGAAGTCGGCACAAATCTAGAAGAATCCAGAAACGGTAACCAAACTTCCGGGAGGCATAACTTTTGAACCGTAGCTCCGATTGACAAACCGTTTAAATTTTTGGAAAGCTCTCAAAGTTCTCTATAGTCTTATGGGAAATATTTTCTTGTCCCCCATTTTTTGGCCCTTTTAGAGGTCATTTAGTGCCCCTAACCTAACTTTGAAGCATTCTTAAGAGGTCTCCAAAACCTAAAAAACTGTAATAACTTTCAAACCGTATGGCCTATTGACTTGATTCTTTTTCTAGAATGCTCTAAATCACAATTACATTCATTTGGCCAATTCACACCTTCTAGTTTACCAAAATGATGGCCCAATTACATGCTCCTATTTTTTCAGGATTTTCAAACACACTGATAGTGGGATTGTGAGAGTTGGAACCTTTATTTGACCCAAATGGGTATCCAAAAATGAAAACACATGAAACAAAAACTAAGTCTAAGTACATTTTTTTGGGTGACACAGGATTACCCTTATACCTCTAGATGCTCATGCATCAGACACCCAGGGTAGATTGAAAAGTGACCCTGTCACTTTATGAATCGTACAGGAAATCCCAAATGGGAAACCTTAGCTACTAAAATCCAAGTTGAGTCCTCGATCAGTCGTCCTTTCCACTTCACCAAATACTCTTCATACTACCTATTTCTAGTACTCCTACCCACACAATGATCTAGAATGTCTTCTATCTCCTCCTTCTTAGAAGCAGGAATCGAACATGGCTCTAACACTAGCTCCTCGTCTGCACCATCATCATGATACTCTATTAAATCTGCAATGTTAAAAATGGGAGAAATGTGAATACCATCTGGCAACTCTACTTCATATGCATTTCTTGAGTCATGTATCTTCAAAATTTTGTAGGGGCCAAATTTCTTCATTTTTAGCTTGTTGTAAGTACCGGATGGAAATCTTTCTTTTCGCAAGTGCACCATGACTAGATCTCCTACTTGAAATTCCTTATGTCTTCTCCTTTGATCAACCCTAGCTTTATACTCTTGATTCATCTTGGTAATGTGTGCTTGAACCTCCTCATGTAGACACTTGATATGTTCAGCAAATTCTTCCACTTCAGCACTTGTCCTCTCCCCTTGCTCTATCTTCCTCAGCTCTGGTGCAGTCCTTGGGCTACTCCCATATACAATTTGGAATGGTGATTTTCTAGTACTCCTATTTATAGAGTTATTATAAGAAAAATTTTCCTGTGGTAGAATCAAATCCCATCCCTTGGGCTTATCCCCAACTAAACATCTTAGCAAATTGCCTAGACTTCTGTTTACCACTTCTATTTGGCCGTCAATTTGTGGGTGATGCATGGAACTGAATCTTAAGTCAGTTCTTAACTTTTTCCAAAATGTCCTCCAAAAATAACTCACAAATTTAGTATCTCTATTAGAAAATTTGCTCCTTGGAAGACCATGTAGTCTTACCACCTTTTTGAAAAACAAGTCTGCAATATGGACAGCATCATGAGTTTTGCGGCATGGAATGAAATGTGCCATTTTGGAGAACTTATCAACCACCATGAATACTGAGTCATTACCCCTTTGTGTCCTTAGCAATCCAAGAAAAAAATCCATACTTATGTCCTCCCATGGCCTTGATGGAACAGGCAATGGCTGATATAGGCCAGTATTGTGACTAAACCCCTTGGCAACTTGACAAACCTGGTAACTTTGTACAAACTTCTTCACATCCTATGAAATTTGAGGCCAAAAATAATGTTCTCTAAGAATGGCAATGGTCTTATCTCAACCAAAATGTCCTGCCATCCCTCCACTATGTTTCTCCTTAATCAGATTTTCCCTCATGGAATTCCTTGGAATGCACAATTGACTACCCTTGAACAACATGCCATCTTCAATCAGATAGTCTAACCACTTGGTTCTATCTACAGCAATAGGTTCTTTACAAGTTTTCCATGCTTCAAAAAAATTAGGATCCTAAGGGTACAAATTCTTGAGTTCATCAAACCTAACTACTTCAACTTGCATTACTATAAGCAACAACTGTCTCCTACTTAGTGCATCTGCAACCCTATTAGATTTTCCACTTCTATGCTTCAACACAAATGTATAACTCTACAAGAACTCTACCCACTTCATATGCCTCTGATTCAATTTACCTTGGCTATTTAGATACTGTAATGCCTGATAATCAGTATACAAAACAAATTCCTTTGGCAATAAATAATGCCTCCATTTCTTCAAGGCCTGAACTATTGCATAGAACTCTTAATCATAAATAGAATACTTCTTCTTTGCATCATTCAAATTTTCACTAAAATATGTAATAGGCTTACCTTCCTGGCTTAATACAGCCCCAATAGCGCTACCACTAGCACCACAATCTACCTGGAAAACCTTTCTAAAATCTGGAAGTGCCAACACAGGCTGTTCTGTTACCTTCTTCTTCAACAATTCAAAAGTTCTTGTAGCTACTACAGTCCATTTGCTCCACTGTAAAAGATGCTCGTGTCCTTCCACTTGAAAGGGGCCTTAGCAAGACATAGTGTTATAGATCTAAACATAAGACAAAATAGAGAAATATTTAGTATCTTATTGAGCTTCACTTTGTTTCAAGAATAGTTTAATATTCTCTACTAAACAGGGCCAACCATGTGAAGGTGGAAGCTCACTTGGTCCCACCCCCTTCCCCCTAACATCACTCTACATTCCTCGTTAACATCTAACATTCATTCATTCTTTCAACCATTAATGAAATGTAACATTCATTCAATTTATCACATGATAAAATTCAATCAATATCACATGATAACATTCATTAACACATTAGATTCATTAACATGCAACATTCATCAATATTCTACATTAACACATAATTCATGAACATTCATTAGCACATAATTAAATTCATTGAGACATAAAATTCAGTCATTATCAATTAAGGTATGTAGATGCCAATCATTTCTTTTTTTTATTTCTATTTCTTTTTTCTATGTAAGAACTAAGAGGAGCATTAGTGTTATCATCAATTCCCCCCTCATCGGTTATTCTGTTCTCTTTTCTTGATGATCTCAAATTCCTATGCTGTTGCAAAGGGGGGTCCTCTACAATAACAAATAAAAGAGTTAAATTAAAAATAATTTATTATAATTGTTACAAGTATTTAATTATTTTAAATAACATAACTGTGGTGCTCTTTACCTGATCTGACCACATCATTTTGTCTGGACTCAATGTCAACACGTTCATGAACATCGACCCCTCGATCCTCTACAAATGCTATACAAAATGTTACGTTAATCCAAACACCAATTTCAATTACATATAAAAAATTTAATAGCAAATGTATACCTCCACCAATTGCAATTACATATAAAAAATTTAGATGCACATCATGCAAACCTTCAGCATCCACAGATTGTATAGAAGGATTGTCAGGCTGCATTCCAACATCCTATGCATTGTTATCATTGCTTGCTTAAAATAGATATACTCACTTTATATTGGAACTTAACATCAAATAGACTAATTGGTAAAGTATTCAATTTGAAATAAATTTCATTTAGCTTATTTACCTATGGCTCAGATGCATCATTAGTAGAACCTTCCACACTGATTTCAGCTTGTAGCCATTCAGCCATGGCTCTATAGCCTTGTTGGAAGCCAATTCTCTTATCCTTTTGTGAGGCATATCTTGAACTTTGAGCCCTGCATTTTTGTGTGGTATGGTGAATTTTACTTGCATTGTTTCATCAACCAATGGAGGGTACTTAAAATATCAAAAGGAAATGGTACATAATTAGCAGGGTTTCCAACCCTTGTTATGCCTTATTTTGATCATGTTGGAGTTGTTCTAAACTATCTTTGGCATTTGGGAGTCCTAGAGGATCCAATTGCACTCTTGGTTGGGTGTGTAGAATAAAGGTCAAGTGCTACAATCTACCCTGTGACTGGTAATAGCAAGTTTGCCTTATACCTAATTTGTTTTGGGTTGTGTTGATTTTTGTTTTGGTTTCCATTTATGTTAGAGGTTTGGAGTTGTCCAAAATACTTGGTGTCAAGGTTGGGTGTATGAGGCCTTGAACGGTACAAGGGAGAAGTAACTAGTATGCAGCCTTATGTGATGAGTTGGGTCCATGAATTAAAGGAGCAGTTTTAATAGTAGATTAGTTCCTTGTTTGAAGGTGAATCAAGCCTTGAATTTTCTTGTGGAGAATAGCGGATTGGGGCGATAACTTGAATTTCTTATTTATTCCAAGGTGCTAGGAGTTTGTTGGTGCTTCCAAAGCATGTTACTCTACATCATATATTGGTGTGGAGGAACACTGAGATCCAAGTTGAGGATCAGGAGCATAGACAAGATAGTCTATCCTAGCATTTCCCATCACATTATATAAAAAATTTGATACAATTTTTCATTTACTAATACTTACAACTCTTTCTTGAAGTTTCAAAAAACCACCAGAGCCGAGCTTGTGTGTCCCATGCTTTTCTAGTCTTCCCTTTGTTGCCTTTGATGTGTCAGGCAATCTATGAAAAGTTTGAAATATGTTAGATAGTATAAATATAGAGGTTAATTAGTACATAATTAGATTCTCAACAGTATCACATACCTTGTTGTACTCTTCACTAGTGTAATATTATTTTTCTTGTCAGCTTTATACTTTACATCCAAAATTAGAGCCTGCCACTCAGCCTCAAGAACTTAGGGCAGATGCTCGTACTTGGGGTTATCCCATAATTTTTTTCTGTATTGGTCCATAATATACTTCAAACATAAACCAACTTTTTCAAGGAGCTTGTTTCTCTCAAATGCATGAGGTCCAAAGAGTTGGGTCATGCTCTCTATAAGATCATCCTTCTATGGTTTGTCTTGGTTATTCCACCTTTTAAGAAAAAAAAACATGTTAGACTCATAAATGAAGTGAAGCTACCTTTAATATAGTTCAAGAAATGGATGAAAAGGAAAACTATTCTAGCAATGATATGAAATCAAAATAGTGGTTTGGGGTTTTTGTTAGTATATGATGTTCCAACAGGTACGCAGGGTGGGCCCAAATATTCGCAAACACTCATCACCAAGTTTTCTCCAAAAAACATCATTCCCTTCAAAACAATCATGGGATCATTAGTCGATGAAGAGTGATCAAAAAATAAATTACTATTATATCACTATAGAATAATAATAAATTTAAAGTACCTGAAACTTTGGTTACTTTTAATGGAATGCCTTCATCTTTGCTGACAATCAATATGACATCCTTCACCATTCCCATACTAGGAACATCCAGGAAATGATGCTGCAGCTCCTATTGCAAAAAGTTTCATAAGTTTCATAAGTCTTTGTCATGAAGTATAAAACAAAAAATTATAATTGATGTTAAAAAGTTGTTAAAAAAAAATTGTTTCTTGGTATCATAAGAGAGAAAAAGAGGGATTTGTGTACCAATAGATGGTGCAACAGTCGATGCTTGTCAGCTGCATGTTGTCAACTCAGCAGTCAGATAGAGATTTGTGGTTGTCCTGGATGGAGGCGGCATCATCATAGGATTCAATTGATTTGAAGCTAAAGAATAAAATTGTTAGAGCATGCATAAATATAGAACGTGTGGACTAGCATGGACAAGATTGTTAGAGCATTAAAAAAAAGGATTGTTTGAGCATGTATTGTCAATGATTATGATCATTCCTATATATATTTAGTGGAAAACACAAGTGGGGAATGGAACAGGCGATCTACTTGAACCACCTTTAGCACCCTCATCATGGGAATGGGGCTCAAAATCACGCAAAAAACTCTGTAAAGACAATGCATCCATATTTTAATTAATGCCATAAAAGAGCATAACATAAAAACCATTATTGAACTCTTGTTATAATTAAAAATTTCATTAATACTTACTTTTAAGGTTTTAGAGGTGTGCAACAATTCAGATCCCCTATCTTTTATTTCCTGAGTAGTAGGCTTTATGGTTGCCAAATGTATAATTTCTTTGCCAATTTTCTTTAACAACTTTTTAAACAAACTGATTGGGTCATCGGTCTCTGCTAAATCAATATAGAAAGGATCCTCCTCAGGGGGGGGCTGCTAATCAATGACTGTAGGTTCCTTTCCCTCCCTTCGACCACTGGCCCTCTATTGCAACAATAGTATTAGTATTATCCAAATTACTCCAAAAAAATGAAGAAAACAACATTAAAAAAATAACATTTTGCTTCTATCTAGTTTGCTTAATTACAATGAGTTTTACCTGCTCATGTGTAGATGAGCCAGGAACATCGCCAGCATCCTCTCTGGGAAGTTGCTCCATATTGTGCCCCTATGTCAAAGATCAAGTATAAAAATGTTAGCCAAAAATTTATTGCCTAAATGGTATGCTCGAGTCATTGATTAGAAGTTGGTTTAATAGTATGTACCACCCCCACGATAGTAGCCTCATTTGTATCTATGTAGTTCAAATTGTAATCAATAAGAAACTCTTCCCCTGCATGTATTGATTTTATTGCACAGATGAATACACGATTTCCCTCGCATGCCTCAAATATGCAATTGGGTTGCTTTATAGTTGACCCAGGTCATGTACTATTTATAAAACCCTGAATATTCCCTGTTGCTTTTGGCCTTCCATCAATGTATATAGCCACACTTTTACTTTGATTATTTTCTTGATGTTGTATATAATTTTCTAAGAGGGCATACCTATGCATACTTTTTTATATTGAACAATATGCATCCAAATTTTGTAATTGTAACATGGTCCAACATACTCCATCAATTCAAAAAAATAGTTGTAAGACACCTTTATGTTGTCCATAGAAAATAGGCCCAAACCATGTAATGATGATGGTGCTATGGGATATATCCTCTCGTTAACACAAAAATCAGTGTTTATTGGAGGAAGTTCCTTGGGTACCCAATGTTTCTGTAGATGTTAGTACCTCAAGGGCACCTTGATGTTGCCTTCCATCTCATCATCATAAGAACATTTTTTGTAAGACACCTTTATGCTATCCATAGAAAATAGGCCCAAACCATGTAATGATGATGGTGCTATGCGATATATCCTCTCGTTAACACAAAAATTAGTGTTTATTGGAGGAAGTTCCTTGGGTACCCAATGTTTCTGTAGATGTTAGCACCTCAAGAGAACCTTGATGTCACCTTCCATCTCATCATCATAAGAACATGACCCCCCTTGAGAAAGGAAAAATTTCATGTGTTTATTGAATTTCCTTCTAGTCCTTTGACCTCTAGTTAATCTCCCTATTCTAGATAAACTGCATGTCTCACTTTCCTCTTCAATTCCTATATTTCCCTCACTCAAGGAAGACACTTCTGACTATTGATAAGTGTATTAAATAGACTTTCTATAAGGAGTATTGACTTATACTTATCAATCCATGAGACTGTACGAGATGCTCCTGAAAGGAGTTCAGTTTCCTACAAATGTAATTCAATTATCGTGAGCATAATTACATCATAATCATAATCACATCCATCATAAGCATCACATAAAAATTAAAAACATTAAAAGGTACACAATATAACACTTAAATCAGGCTCACATTATAAGCCTACTAGGGAAGTAGGCCAAGTCAATGGCTAAAACTGGGTTTTTGTATCAGTTGATGAGTTGAGGGCTTAGTCACCTTGGGGACATGTTATTTGAAGTTTTTTGATGTGTGTGGAGGTGGAGGAAACACCTAGTTAAGGTGAAGTCAAGTTTGGCGCCTATTGAGGCATTGTGAGCATTTGACAGTTTGTTGATTAGATTGCTTGGATGAATCCATTGGATGGATTGAGTGACATTCATGGGATTATTCCAAAGATGTAGAACCTAAGGTAGCATAAGGATTTGGTGTGTACTCTGATAGGTTATGGAGTTGGCTTGGATCAAGGAGAGGGATCTTATGAAGATGTTTGGTTGGTGTTTTCAAAACACTATATGGAAGTCCCTCTTGTTATGAATGCTTGCAAGTCCACCTAGGGTCCCTGCATCACCTACATAGGCAAAATTATTAACCAAAAAATTGGGTAAGTACTTATATTATGTTTTCCCTATAAATTTTATTCTAGGTACAACTCCCTCTTATAGATATTTAATGAAGTCCCCTTTCTAAACTAAACACTTACAAATGCTTTTGACTTGAAAGAAAATAAGGCTCAATAAATTCACGCATCAATATGTGTTTTAAATAGTTTTATTTAATTAATTTAGATTAATAGTTAATTTAGATTAGTAGTATTCTATTTTTATTTGAAACTTGTAGCTTTTAAATAGATAATGAATAAACTATGTGACCATATATATAAGACAAATATATTTCTATCAAGAAATGATTACTAAATAGATTAAGGATTGATGGCATACCTCTAAATTCCATCATCATCATCCTCGTCGTCATCATCATCATCATCATCATCATCATCATCATCATCATCATCCTCATCATCATCATCATCGTCAACATCATCATCCTTGCCATCATCGTCATCGTCATTGTCATCATTGTCATCGTCATCATCATCATCAACATCATCATCATCAACATCAACATCATCTTCATCATCATCATCAGTAGCAGCATCATTGTCATCATCATCTTCTTCTTCTTCACGAAAATTTGAGTTAGGAACATCATCCAATAACTAACGATCGTGATCACCATCTACATCATCTTCTACTTCTTTGATATCTTCTTCTTCCATCGCATTATACTTTATTGGCCTTCCTCTCAGTTCATGTCTAACAACAAATGACCAACCTAGTTTATGTGAAACCTCTGAGTAAAATACCTGCTCACATTGGCTTGGAAGAACATAGGGCTCATCCCCAACTGGCTCAAATGACCTTGTATTAACCATTTTAAATCCATTATCATGTTCAATAACAGTTCTACCAGGATCATTTGGATTAAGTCATAGCCTATACCATTTGACAATGAAGAGTACTAATTTGAAGGAACTAAAGTCACACTCAAGTATATCATCCAAAACGTCATAGTATTGATTTTCAGACTCTTGAGGATGTAAGTCATTTTTAGATGAAATATTAGTCACTTGAAAGACTGCAATTATTCCTGAATCACAAGTTTTCTTCGTGTCATCCAACACTTTGACGCGAAATTTCTAACCATTACAGAACATAGCCTTGTGTTGTTTAACCTGCAATAATATGTGAAACATGTCAAAATTATTGTATCATGAGTTGATAAACATACGGGTGATAAATAAATTTGTACATACCTAGAAATCTCTTGAACCACGTGCTAAATCTATTTCCCTTTGTGTAACATTGGAATCTCTATTACAATGAGCTTCTTTAACCAATGAAGATACACCTTCCCATGTTAATGTGTGACCAGAATGTTGACATCATTCAATCCATACCATCATCCAATCAAAATTGTTTGCAATAGACAAATGTAGTGCATCTCACTCTCGAGCACCTATACAAAAAAAAAATAGACAACTTACAACCGATTTATTTTGAAGATTAAGAAATAATTTGTTACAATAACATCTTATAATATATTACCTCTCACTTTCCTCAATATACCTTTCCCCATCAAGTACTCCCCTTCTAATTTTTTAAAAGGCTCGAGATCCCAAATGCAATCTACATGCATATTTGATGCAAACTTAGGAAGATATTCAGTAATGTACAATATAGTCTGGTATACCATATATCCCTCTACCATAGAACCCTCAAGATGTGCTCTTTGTGAAACCAAAGCCTTCAAAGATTTCAAATGCCTCTCAACCATCCACATTGACCTAGTGTGTACAAGTCCACACAATTCAATCTCCTCAACTAGGTGTATGAGGTAGTGTTCCTGTGCATTGAAAAAAGTTGGAGGTAGACACTTTTACATTTCACACAATAAATGAGGAATTCTTCTCTTCCAATAGTTTATCTCTTCTTTATGGATTTCTTTAGATGACAACCACCTACATTAAGAGATTCAAGTCACAACAAATATATAGATACGAGACTTTACAAAAATAATATACAATAGATTACATAGCAAGAAAAACAAATTGCGAATATAATAAATATATACAACAAATTGAACAGATATTACTGCTTACCTCATGTATTTTTCAAGATCGTATATCACTTGTTTGATGTTATTATTGAAGTGCTCTAGGAGAGATAGAGGAAGCACGTACTGCAGTAATTATAAACCAATCATTTTATTGTTTTCTAACATAACACAATGAACAGTACACATAATTTATGAATATATTGTAAATATAGAAGAACATAACTTACCTTGACAAAATTATGCCAATCATGCAGTTTGAGCCCTAGCCCGAATTAACTTTTTTTTTATATGAGATTGTTTATGTTTGCAGCAAATCCTTTGAGAAATCAAATTTTTTGTATGACTTCTTTTATGGCATCACTTTTCTGCTCCATTAATAACCAAGGAAGGGCACTTATATTAATCTGATCTCTGTTGCTATTTGAGTGAATAAAATTCTTCAATGCATGATTGGATTCATGAATGTGATTACAAATTTTGACAATTTTTTCTTTGTCACGCCTTCCATCCAATATTTTCCACAATGTCTCTGTTATATTCTTTCCAATATGCATAGTATCAAACAAATGCACAATTTGTAAGTGCTCATAGTAGGGAAACCTACTAAATCGTTTGGGATAGCTTTTTAGTCCCTTCGAAAGGTTGTCAATACTGCCTTGACGACCTTCACGATCATCAATTACACAATTAGTAAACAAAAATCACAATAAAAATATATAAATTACAAAGATAAACCATTAGGTGGAATGGCATTACCTTGATGATTAATTCTATTATATTCCAACTTCCATAGGCGAGGTGTCATTCTTCGTGGCTTTGATGTAGTCTCTTCTTTCCCATTGAAAAGATGTTTTTCCATACTTCGATACTTATGATTCCTTTGGAGGAAGTGTCTACACTCATCAAACACCTGCTTTCCTAAACTTTTTGAATGACAAGATTTCATCTTTGGACCACAAACTGGACATGCAAATTTTCCCTTTGTTTGAAGACCTACGAGATAATGATATAATTGGATTATTAAATATGTTGATTTTTATAATTAGAATTATCATGTGCAACTTGAATTCACTATAACATACCACAAAAATGTGTTAGCCCTGGGGCATCATGTATTGTCCATGAAAGTATTGCATGGAATTGAAATTGTCTTTGTCCTATTGGTCTAGACACATCATACATAGTGACACCATTCCATAACTCCACTAACTTTTCGATAAGAGGGTCAATATAAAAATTCATATCTTTTACTTGATATTTACATACTTGAATTAATAGTAACATTACATAATTATTGTGACCATTTTACTGCAAGAAGTACATGTAAATTAATAACCATCAAATGATAAGATACCTGGAACAATCATTGCCAACATAATGTGCTCCCTTTTTATTGACATCCACAAATGAATTTTATTATTGATAACAAAAACAGGCCACACCGAGTACACAGATCTCATCTCTCCAAATGGATTGACACCATCCGCTGCCAATGAAAGCCTAAGATTATGAGGTTCTTCTTTGAAGTGTTGCCACTTTTCCTTGATTTTCATAAATTCCAAACCATCTGTAGGGATTCGAATAATGTCATCTTGACTTCTATTACGTGCATGATAATCAATAAATTGAACCAAGCTACTACACCTGAATAATTGTTGCATCTGTGGAATAATGGGGATGTAATGAAGAACCTTTTGAGGCACCTTTTTTGTTAGTCGATCTATTTGATATCTACTTGTATGACATATAGGGAATTGTGTTGCAAATTCATGTTCTTTATAATATATAATATGATCATTGGGACAAGGATGTATTGCTTCATACTCTATTCCAATATCTTTCATAATAGAAGATAATTCTCGATATGAGTGAGGTAGAATATTTGATGGTGGTAATAGAAACTTGCCTATCAATCTACAACAAAAAATATAAGTTGTTAATATAAACAATATTAGTGGTACATTATTCACCCTTGGTTAACTATAATGACATATATGACATACCTTAACATACATGAAATTGTTATGGTGGATAAACCATTCATAACCTTCAAGTTCAACAACAACAATACAATAGAGAGAAGAGTTGTTTGGGAGTCTTTGTATAGGGGCTCGTATGCCTTCTCAAGTAGAGGTACATTGAGGCCATCATCATCATCATGATTAGATACGCTTGGACTAAATGTGTCATGGATCAATGTATTTATACCATCATCTTCAATTGTGTTCTTTGGTACATGATCATTATCTTCCATGGGATCATTATCTTCACCTTGGATATTCACACCTCCATGTTCCTCCACTTCGAAAACCATATTCTTCGGATTGTTGTGGTTCATATCATGTACTTCCCTGGGGAGATCAACCTATATAAAATTGATTAACATAAATAAACCATGATAATCAACTCATCATCAAGTGATTTCATATGTATATAAATTGTTAAAATGATATAATGAACAATTTATCAGTGGATGATAGTCATGCCCCCCTTCAATGTGACCATTCTCCCTACAATGTCTCTTAACTATTTTGATTAGCAATCTTCTATGGTTTAGGCCCTTACAAATTTTGCAAGGACAATAAAATTTTCCATCACCTTTTCTTTTCAAGTTAGACCACAATCTAGTGATTGTCTCCCTATTTTGTTCTTCACTTATATTATCTGACATGATCCTTCTTCGTAGGAAGAAAAAATTGGGCTATGAAAACTTCGATCTACAACTTTCACAAACTAAGAAAAGTTGTCAAAAGTACACAAATCTTCTTAGTCCTAGCTAAATACTTTAATATTTTAAAAATACTTTCTTTGACTTTATTCCTAAGACATTTAACCCAATCACCTTTTATAACATTTAGTCAATTTCTCTAGGAAAATTTGTGGATAAGATTATTTGTAAAACTTTGACCAACCACCTGAAGGTCTTATTTCAAGAGACCTTACAACATTAAGCCACTAAAAGAAATTTCAAAATATATAAGCTAAAATTCTAGTTAAAATATACATTAGATTAAAAAGTATACAATTCTCATACTCAAGAACGTAGCTATAACTCATGCAATGACCTTCTTACTTAGTTGTTGAAGCTATCCAACAATCAAATTATACAAGCTACAAGGCCTAACAACAATTTTAAAACATATAAGTGACAAGGAAAGACATATTACATGACATGGCAAAAGGAGCAAAATTTACAAGCTTTAGCAAGACATATTAAATGACATCATAGTGCTAAAGAGATCAAAATTATATGAGTCAAACATATTCATGAAAAAGCACATAAATTAGTTATTATATTCAATTGAAAGATATATAGTTGGATAGGGACATCCATACGGCATATTGACCCTTGACAAAATAGTTGCTTGACACATCTTAAGTCGCTTTATCTTATGTATTATCTTTATAGACTTATACCAGAACCAACTATACCTAGGACACAATCAATATGGCGAACTAATATCAACCATTTTGTAAGACTAATTAATTCCAATGTTGGTTCAGACATTGTGTGTTGTATTCGACCTTCATTACCCATTCATGCTTGGACCATAAATCTCTCCATTTCCAAATAATCTTGGTACAAGTTGCCTCATTCCCCTTGATTGTTAATGTTTTTCCTAGAAGTAAGGATAAACAACAACAAAGAACACAAAAAAGGTACAAAAGACACAAGACATTTATTCTAGGAGAACTCATCGGCTTGAAGGGAAAGACCTAACCACACTAGGAAAATATATCTTTTATTCATATAAAAATGTTCAAGTACAATGCTTTCAACTTGATACGTTATCTCAACACACAAAGCAATCACATATATATATATATATATATATATATATATATATATATACACATATATATACATACATACATACATATATAATTGAGAGACTCTTCATATCACAACCAATGTTCTCTTCAATTTCCAAATACAAGTCTCTTCATATTTCCAAATGCATGACACATGTCACTTCATATAATATTATCTCAAATATCCAACTATAAATAGAATCCATAGGTATTATCTCGATTTCAATACATAGAGAAAAATTAGAGAAAAAGATTTCTATCACAGCTAAAATCTTTAACATTGCTGATGCCAGAGTTCATTGCAAGAAAAAAAAGTGTGCGATACAGTGTTTTTAAGGTCAAGTGCATTAATAAGAACAAAAAGATTACATAAAAAAGGCCAAGGGATTGCAATAAATTGGGAGGAAGAAGAAACCAATGAATGTGTACAACTTTATTTGTGAGCATTTACAATAGGTTGCTAGGAGTAACTTAAACCTCACCATTCATCTCTATTGGGATTATGCAATTTCCTATTAATTTCAACAATACCTCTTAATTTCCACTTGCAATAATATTCTTCCTTATGGAGAAATTTGGTTTCTTCTAAATCAATTTGGTATTTTGTATTGAAACAATGCTTAAAAGTGCATATTAGTTTATGTATTCATTTGTAATGTCAGCATTATGTTCTTTATTCTTGAAACCAATAAAGTCGATAGTTTTTCCAATATTAAGGGAACCATATGAACAATCAATTCTATAGACATCTAAATTAAAAATTCACAAGTGGTTCTCTGTAGGCTCTAATCTTGCATAGCAAAGATCACATTCCTAATCATCTAGTGAATTAGGCATTATATTGATGCTTTTTCTTAGTCCAATTCTCTAAACCCTACATTGTGACTTTGAGGGATAAGTTATTGTTATTATATAATCTTGTGATGGTGTTTGTTAAATCATAGAAAAAATCAAAAGACTTATACTACATTGACTACTGCTATTGTATTTGTAGGAATCTAATTCTCCTTTGCAATTACAGATTACCTCTAATGGGGTAGACCATCAAGGTTTTAAAATGATGGCTCACCTTCCCAATCAAACACAACCTGCTATTGCACCTCCATTTGTTATTCCCGTGCAACCATGTCGTACAAATACCCCAATCAAAAATTTTTAAGAATATTCCCATGGGATTCCAATAGTTAAATAGTTTTTACCTCAAACCCTTAATAGTATAGAATCTAATATTCAAGGTTCTCCAATTCAAGAAGAAGGTGAAGTTCCTAAATTAGAACTGGATCTTGATACAAGAAGGCTACTTTTGATACTACAACATGGCCAAGATACTAGGAAACATAATTCAACTGATCCTCCTATACCTATTAGACCATTGCAAATTTTAGTACCTCCAAATCAAGTGCCTAGTGGATGGCTTGGAGCAGAAGAAGAGATGAGTCCTAGGCAACTTAGAAGGCCAACTCAAGGACTAATTGTTGACTCTGATTCTCTTTCTTTAGAAAAACAAATTCAACAACCTTCTTTCAATCATGGTGTGGAGAATTCTCCTGCAATTGATAGGTGTCTAGGCAAGGCTAAAAGGAAAATTTTTGAGGTGGGCATTTTAATTGTTGCTACATTCATGTATTGACTACTATGTATTTGCAATTTATCTGAAAGTGAATTTGTTTGTTAGGGACTTGCTTATTAAAATTTTCTTTCCAGCAGGGAATTTTTGGAGATGACAGAGTAAAAAGTAATCATATGGTTCTAGATTCATTTTCCCATTTAGGTATTTATTTGTCAGGAAAGATTTTAATATTTTCCAAAATATAGAAAAATTCTTCTTCTAATAACTATCATTTTGATTGCTATTATTTAGTAACATTATTCTTTATATTTATATTTTTATTCCCATGTATGCATGCATGTATATTGGATGTGAAGCATGTGGCTAATTTTGACATCCTCTAATAACTTGGCTCAACCTTTAAATTAACATTTTTGAGAGCTTGGTAATATAACTACTCTTAAGAAGAAAAATAGCTATGTTGATCAAGTAGTGCAGGAATATGCACGCCCTCTTTATTGGATATCTCTGGTTTGAGTCTAGATTGGGTTAAGGTTGTACAACATGATGAACAATAGATAACTGAAATATCCCCTTTTGGACTCTTGCAGAGGGGGTCTCTCCCCCAAATTGGTGTTTCATGAGGCAGTGACCATAAAAAGCTACACAAAATCAATTGGTGCCAAGCTTGACATAAATTAGGTGTCAGAAATAGAAAAAATGTTAGATGAAATGTGAAGCGAAAATTTAGTGGAATTGTGAGTTTTGCAAAATTTATCTATTATTTTCAGAGAGAGATTTGACAAGCTTAAGTTAATGTATATGCAATTATAATGCAAATTCTAGTTCTAACTTGTATATGGAAATGCTGGTGGATTTTTTAAACTAAAGGTCTTATTTTGATTGAGCTAATCATAAGATAAAGAATCTTCCATGAACAAAGTGCCAACTAATAGCAATCTAGGAGGAGGTAACATACTCAATGCTTTGAATGCTATGGGAGTTTTATAAGAAATTGCAATAAAATGTGGAACAAAGGTATTCGGCTAGGACTTGTCACACTATCATTTGCTTTGTATCATGATTTTCTTTGTATCTTGTCAGCTGCTAGATTTCTGATTAGCTATTTCTTAGGTGAAATTTAATTCTGTTTTGGATAAGACGATGGAGCTCCAATTTACTGTGGAGATTAGTTTGCTAGGTTTCTAGCCTTTATAGAAGGAAACTAGTGCATAATAAATGAATTGGTTCTAATTACATCCCCATGGAAGTTATATTAAGTTTAATTTAAAGATAATGTGTTCAATACTACAAATTGATTAAATTACTGTTGACATTATTTATATTTGTTAAAACTATTCTTATTGAGTTTAGGTCTTGTTTAGTGGAGAAAAAGTAGGAGTAGGTATAGGTAGAACAAAGAAGGAAGCACAACACTGAACATCTGAGGAGGCTCTTAGATACATGGCAAGTAAGTAGAAAAGTTTCAAAGCATCTGAAGAAAGAAGCACACACTGAACATCTGGAGATGCAAGTCAATGTAGTTTGGAAATTCTAGAAATCCTTTCTCTATATATTTACAATATTCATAGCATGTGCTGAATGGTTCTTGTAAACTCAATCCAAGCTTCTGAAGAATAAGGGATAGACACATTATTTTATTTTAGATTTTGTAATTTAGCAAGTAGCGATCAAAATTACAAGGTGATTTTCTCCTATGATGTTGCTAAATTTATATGCCTTATGTAATAATATTTCAAAAAAAATAGTATTGTTATCTACAAGTAATCTATATAGTGATCAAGGATTAGTTTTCAGATCAAGTGCAACCTTTCCTAATAATAAGGAATAGCCACATATTTCATTTTAGATTTGGTAAATAAATAAGGATATGTTGCAATTGTCAAGCTGTAGGCCTTAACATATTCTATTTTTTGGTTAAAAAATTCATACCTTATTACTTTTAAAATTTAAAATAGTATTCTTATATAAAATGCAATCCATATCTTGATCATGTTTTAGTTTTCACATCTAGTTGAAGCTTTTCCAGGAAAAAGAATAGCCTTATTATCTCATTCTAGATTTGTTAAATAAATAAGGATAAAATAGTATTCTTGTCTAGAGAAGCAATTATATTTTGATCATGGGTCAGTTTTCATATTTTTTTATGCAGGAGGTTACTCAAAGCTCTCAACTTGGCTACATAGACTTAAATTTAAATTTAGTTGTATATTATTCTTTGGTGGTCAAATTCCTTGTATTGGTGCTTGAAGCCCTTTCACAAAGTGATATAGTTGTATTTATCAGGCTCGATCAGTGTCTTTCCAACAAAATGTTTTGTTCTCTCTTTTTGGTCAATATTTGTGTGGTGAAGCTTTTGACATATATTTAAATCAACTAAAAAAAATGTCAAATTCTCTTATAGACTTGAAGCAACCTTAGAATTAATCTATTATTTGAGATAGTGCTTGACTAATTGGTCAGAGGACAATAGTACAACGAAAAACCATAATAAATGAAGTTTTCCTCATAAAAGTGAAAATTCATTTGTATGACTTACGACAAGGGAAGTGTGGATAAAAGATAAGGAAACTGAAATGCAAAAACTATTAAATTTAAAACAAGATGATGATAACCTCCAATTGAATAAAAAGTATCATTGGAGATGATGAATGGATAATGATAATGATAATGGTAATATGTAAATCTTTGAAATTTATTTTGCTGATTTTGTCAATGACAGACATGCCATGGGCTCACAATTATTATCCAAAATAAGAGCATTTACAACTTTTGGATACTAAAAACTTTAATATTGATCCTTGCACTATCATGGATCCTATAGAGAGTTTAAAGGCTAATGTACCATTGGCAGTCCCACTATGAGGAATTGAAACAACTAATGAATAGGATGTTGGGAAAATGGAAGAAAGAATATAACTAATGAAGGATGGAAGTGTTAAGTACAATATAGAGAAGCACTCGGTGGTTACTTCATTGATAGACCCAAAAAAATGAATTGAAACTATTAATGAGTAGGATAGTAGGGATATGTAAGAAAAAATCAAACAAATGAAGGCTGATAGTATTCAGGACAATACAGAGAAGCATGTGGTAGTTTTTTCTCATGTGAATGTTGTCATGGTGAAGGTAAAAGTCATGATGAAGTGATTCATGTCACTAAGATCCCAAATGAGGATGTTGTATTGGCTTCCAATGATGAGAACTCCAAGTTAGATGGTGAACAAGGAAATGGTCATGAGGAGTCACTTGAAACTTCTAGTCTTTTGCTAGAGAAGGATAACAATGAAAGTATTATGGTGAAGGATGATATATTGGCCACAAAGAAAATTATTCTAACTTTATCTGAAGGTTATAGCAAGCCAAAGGAACTTTTTGAGGATAAACAATCACATGAGCCATTTTTGCATAAAAGCATAGAAACATCAAATCTAATGGAAGTTGATAGTATATATGATAAATTCATAGAAGGATGTTTCAGGTGTTATCCTAGATAATTTTGTACAAGTATGATAATATTTGGCTCAAGCTTGATCTCATTCACATCTTTGATTACATGCTCTCCACACCACTCTCTCTTCCAGTATTCAATAGAATCGAGTGATTCAAAACCAAAAGCAAGTATATTTATGTCATAAGGGTTTCATAGACTTTACCAGCAAAACCAAAAGGAAGTATATTTATGTCGTAAGGGTTTCTGTCTACTTCTTTAGTGGCTCCATTGTTCCCCTTCACTAGCAAAACCAAAGCAATTCGAAAATGGCCTCGCCTCAAAACCAAAGCCACCTCGCCTCCAACTTACCCTTGCCTCCATCTGTCGACATTGCATCTGGTAGCATAGACATTGCCTCAAACTTGCCCTTGGTTCATGTTGTATAACAAATGACAAATGGTTTCCTTTTTTTTTCTCTTATATCCCGTTAGTAGTTCAAATGTGATGTCGTCGGGCTATAATTGAAAAAAAAAAGAGCCAAAAACATATTGCATTTCCCTGTCATCGCAAATTGACCCCTAATGTATTAGTGTAGGCATGTCAATATCATGGAATATTGTAACTCACATGCCTGGTGAACAAGCTCCCAACACCTTCATTATAATATCAAGTATCTACATTGGAATAGATTCAAAATGTACACTAAAGGTTAGACATGTTTAAGAAATTAGTTGAAGTTTAAAATTCCTAAGTCTTTAGTCCCTCATCAACTCCCAAGAATTGGCATTTGCAAACAATTTCAAGAATTCATGATCAATTTCTACCTTTGTGATGGTTATGGTTCTTTTCAACTTGAAGATATGAACATGCAAAAAACTTGGTGGAGTAGTATGCTGGTCTAAGGAAACCACTAGCTCAAGCATGAAGCTTATGATTGGCATGGGATCTATTTGGTCCAAGTTTTTTATCCTCAACTAGACCATGGCCAAGTACATGAACTATTTGAAAAAGTTCCTTCAAAGCTCACAAAAATTGTATTACGAAGTGAGCCATCTGTAAGTTAGTCAGATAACAATCTAGCCCAATGGAAATCACCAAAAGATGACATCTCTCTAGCTCACGCTAACATTAAATGGTGTTGAGGAATTAATATTGTGTGCTTATAATTGTTTTGACACCCTAAATCATGCTTCATAGAAAGGGATTAAAGTTTGGGATTCCATTATGGCATGTGTTAGGCAGTATAGGCAGGCCCACGAACTATTCAACAGAATGGCACCCAACTTTTGTATAGTATATGTTGTGTCAAAAAGAAAACTTTCTTCACTAAGATCAGCTAATTTTCCAACACAAAGAATTAGCACTAGAGAAAAATTAACAAATAATCACAATCTTGAAGATCCAAACATAAGAGACATCATATTTTTACTAAATGGAAGTGAACCAAAAGAAAAGGTAGAGTTAGAAGCTTTGAAGCCCACATTTCTACATTCAAGATCATCAAATCATGAAGGGCACTAGGACATTTCATCCAAAATTTGGTCATAATGCATCACAATACAACTGAATATAAAAATTCTAGTCACCTATTATGAAGCCACCTAAATAGACAAGCACATGAACTATTTGACAAAATATTTGATCGGCATTGAAGTTTCATGTTTGAGGTTTGAAGTTTAAGAGGAATATGAGAAATTACTAGTTCCTACAATAAGAATTTATCAAACTTGGTGGATAGTGAAAGTAGATATTCAAAGATGTATATTGATTAGTATATCATAGATCAGTTTTAATAAATGTACCATTCTTCAACCTCAAAAATGATGAAAGCTTTAAAATGGTATTTAGGAAGTTATTGAATGACTTCCATCAATAATAACACTTGCAAAAGCTAAAGAAAGTAATCGTGCTCAATATTTTTGATTAAGTTTGAGCATGGACTGAGTGTTTTATAAGTTGGTCCAATGGGAAATTGAATCTAAAATATTGGTGGAATACTATGCTATGACCTCCATAACTACCAAGTATCAAGCCATGCACAAACTATTGAACATCCATCAAAGTGTTGGAGAATCTTCATGCACATTTATCAAATCATAGAAACTTAAGATAATTTGAATTATTCAAATGAATACACATCTCTAATGTGAAATCAAAGAAATGGTTAAATACATGTGAACAATGGACTCATCGAAAATTTGACTTATGAGCTCACCCACATTCAAGGAAGTTTCCATCATTTCATATTATTAGCAAAATATAAGGCACTATAAAATAATCTAATAAAATGCCTCAGAGTGTATGAAAATGCAAATGAAGGAGTGAAAGTTGAAGTGCTGATTTGATTGTTAAAGACTACAAGGACTTTCATGCACAAGAAACCAAGTCAATGCATTAGAATTAGTTAGTAGATTTTCAACCCTTGAGGATGTGGGAAAATGTAGGTTCAATGGTATTGTTATGTGCCTCTATGCAAGGGCCAACCTTTAATAGGCGTCATCATGGAAGCAGTGAATCTTTGGCAACACTTGGAGAGATAATCAATATAGTTAGTATTTGATGGATAGTTATATGCCTTATGCTCTTGATCTCTTCATGAAAAGATGGATGTGCGCTCATTAATAAAGTGATTTAATTTGAATAAATGATTCCAAGATCAAAAGGAGATTGACAAGGTTTGATTATTTGATCTTCTTTTCCAAAGGAGTTAAGATCTAAGTTTAAAGTCATGTTTGGTTAATTTTTGTAAGATTAATTAACCTCTCCTAAATCATTTATTTAGGAAGTAGTTATTAACCACAGAAGGGTAGTTCTTAACCTCCATTTCTATGTAAGGAACAATCTTACCTTTGTCGGGGGACTTTTTGGGACTTTTGAATAGGAGAAGACTTAGGTTTGAATTTTGATGATAAGATAATATTTGGAAAGTGTGTAAAAATTTTATCTTTATAATTAAAAATTCCTCTTACATTCTTGGTGCATGAAAATAAAGGAAAATGCTATTTGAGTTCTCTTCTTTCAAAATGTAAATTGTTAAAAATGTTGATTCTCTTTGCAGTGAGTATTTTCATGGTATTATGTAGATGTTTATGAATCTTTGGATTAATTATATGCTAGTGGTAATTCTCAAGTACAGATCTTGATTATTGTTATTAGTGATATAAATTATTCTAGGAAAGCTTTGAAGTCATGTGGTGCACTTTCCATCAATGGCTTTCTATTTATCTGTTAACGTTTGATTCACTTTTATTTGAAAAAATTCAAAATTATATCATACGAGGGAGTTGCCTCTAAATGCATAGGAAAGCACATATCAAGGACCTATCCAACTATTGTGAAAATTTTGTGACATGCAATTCATTGGGCCATTTTCAAGTGAAAAATTTATTTACCAATAGATTTTTGGTGACTCTACTAGGGATACAAACAAGAAAGATTAATTAGTTTCCTGTGATGAAGTAAGATGGTGTTGCCTCATAAGAATATGCTTCTAGTTCTCCAACTAAATCTTAGTTTCCAAGACAAATAGGGAGATAGTATTTCAGATTTGAATACTCTAGCTTGGAAGTTTAGAAAAAGTGTGCAACAATATGATCAAGCAAATCAAGTTGTAAAAGAAGAAGAATTCAGAGAAATCTTGCTAAGAGCTCCTATTGATGAAAATGTTTTAATCATTGAAAGAAGAAGGAATAGGAAAAATCTTGGCCACATCTAAGGTTAGGTAAATAATAATTAGTAAACTAGCTAATTAAAGGTACCTTCCCTTGAATGAAGGTTGGCGACCCTATTTATAAGATTGAATATTGGTGACTCTATTTGAGGTTTGAATTCAAAACATGGTTTGGTACAAAGGGAAAGTGAAAAGTGATAGTGACAGGACAGTGACAAGGAATACTTTTCAGACTCAAAGAAAAATATTCCTAATGAGCCTTTACGGGTAGGTTTCTTGAAGAATTTCTATGGTGGTAGGGTGCTAGATCCTAGTACGATTTATCCTTACTTGATACAAATTTTTCAATAGATTGAAGAAGATGATGGAAAAGATTATGGGTTTCTTTCTCATGATCATGATTCTTTATTTGAAAAAGGTTCCACATATAAAGATAAAGGTCTCTTTGCAAAATGGATTTCATCTCAATCAGCTACAAAGAATAATTGAAATGTCTTTCGTTGACCTATCTCTCAAAAAAATCAAAATTTCATCATTCCTAAGCAAGGTAGCTTCTTGAAGAGTTTCTATGGTGGGTGGAAACTATATCCAAAAATGATCCATCCATATTTGCTTCAAAATTTACAAAAGATAGATGAAGAAGATGGTAAAGATAATCAATTCTTCTTTCACACACCAAAACCATTTTCAAAAAGAAGTTCCACATGTGAACATAAGGAGGAACTTGACCATAAAAAAGATTCATGTGAATCAAGGATGGATAATGGTAGTCAAAAAGGTTCCCCAATGCCTGCACATATTGCTCATCAAAATCATACTTCCATTGATCCCAATTAGGTTGAATTTTAAAAAAGATTCTATGGAAATGCATGCTTGGATCCTGGAAAAGCACATCATTCTCTCTTCAAAAACTATGAGAACTTGAGAAAGAAGACTTGTGCAAGAATTATTTTCTTGATAGCATAACAACTCCCAATCAAAATGTTAGAAAGGACTAATCTAAAGCTTCATGCATGAAAGAAGACCGAGATCCAATGCCTAATGAAGGAGATGTTCTAGAAATGAGGTCTATAAAAGAAGAAAGGTCTACTAATGTATGAGGGCATCAAGATGAAGATTTTACTAGCTAGGAGAATGTATTAAATTATCTCAATCCTAATGAGAAAGGAAAAGATATATCAAATGTTTCCCAAGAAACTACACAACATACAATTGAAGATGAGGATGTTGTGGATCTAGTGAGTTTCATACTACTTTTAATCCTACTTGTTGCCTCTATAATTCAGATGATGAATTCCTCTATGGAGAAAACCTTCCTATTCATTCATCCCTAATCATTAATGATGAGAAATATATTGCTAAAGTCAATTCCTTAGAATATATTTTACAATACTCTGTCATTACCACTAATGAAGAAATAACCTTAAGTGATATCTTTCTGACACCTCCCTTAACTCTAGAGATTGAAGTCTCTACTTTTGAGGATGTTGAGGAGTGTTCAGAAAGTGGTATGATCATCATAAGAGTAGAAGATCATCTTGAAGATAAAGATGATGGGTTTCCAAGAAATCCTTTTCAAGATTACATACAAGTTGAATATGAAGCTTTTCCATTTTGTGAAGATGGCCATCGAGAAGAATCAATGAACCAAGTTTGTGAAAACATTGATGAATATTTAATAATAGGTATGATGGAAATGGGAATTAAAGATAGGCTTCAAGTAAGAGAAAATGACACATCAAGTTCTCACTCTTCCTCATGCATGAAACTTGAATTTGAAGCATTCAAGTTCACAAGTGGAGACTATAACGAAGAAAGCATTGTGATGGTATCTCACACTAGAGAAATATTTGGCCTTCAAGAAATGTGTTGTGATCTAATGATTGAAAAATATGAAGATGAAGGCATGGATGATGATGTTCTTTTAAAATAAGTTCCCTTACATCAATATCAACTAATGATCAATTCTCCAAATGAGATAGACTCATTAGAGGATGTGCACACCAAAATGGAAAAGATGATTATTTCTTCTTTAAGTGATATGATGGGAGAAGAGGAAGAAATACATCATGGGAAGATCTAGTATTAAAAGGATGTACACTCATATTGGAATATTTCCATAGAGAATACAAACACAATCATCCCCATGGAAAAGAAAGAGTGTCTAGTGTTAGAAATGAGTTTAGGAATTCATGATTACCAATCACTAGAATTTAAAGTAGAAGGCTTGTCAAGTGGAGGAAAGTATCATAAATGCATTTAGAAATTTGAGAGCTTTATTCTTCAACTCTTTCAAAATGAAGTCATCAATGACATGAGACATGAAGTAGAGTTGATTCCAAATTCAAATATTTTTGATGAGAAATGGTTATTTGGATACATTCCTCTATCAAGTGATGTGAAGCATGCTAGGAATGTCAGAATTGGAATTCTAAGAAAGAACTTATACTTGAGTCCATAGGAACTTGAAAGTTGCCACATGTTAGCACACGATGGTATTTATTTTCCCCAGCTAGTGAATGGATTTGCATGATTATACCTTGAGTCACTAGAGGTAGAGAAACCTACTTTTTATATAGTCTAAATAGGAGTTTTTGTTGTGTTGTTTTGTTGTGCCTAGTCTTCGTTTTAGTTGTCTGTTTGCTCTTTTTTCAGAAGTGGATTTTGTGTGATTTTGTAGCCTAATGAATAAGGCATGATTCTAGTTTCTTTAGATTTGAGCTTCATCCTTGTTAGCCCTTGTCCCTAGATAGAACCAGCTATTGCTTGAATATCAAATTTTCCTAACCCTTGCCTTTTTAAGTTATGGTTATTTTTAGAATATGCCTCATTTTAAGAATTAAAATGGTCACTTTACCTTAGATATTTTAAGAAATTTCACCCTTTAAATATCTTTGGCTTGTTCCTAGCTCTATTCTACCTTTTGAAATTTTGGATTATGATTCTAGAGTCAAAAATTATCAACAGTTAATGAAAGATATCGAAATACATATTTTCAACCAAAGCATTAACCATTAACCTTTAAAAAGGTTAAGGTTTGGGGTCCAAAATATGTGCTTCACTTTGAAATCTTAACCTTAACCTCTCATCTAAAAGGGTTAAGGATAGAGGCTTAAAACACATATTTTTGACATGATTATTGACCTTTTAGTTGACAAAAGTAAAGAAAATGAAATGTAGAGACAATGGGTATAAGCCACTGAGTTGTTTATCAAGACACTATTTCATCACACCAATGAGATGGATGTTCCTCAAAGATATGTATACACTCAAGAATGATGGAATCATGAACAAGATATGGAATCGTACATTACGCATGCCAATCTCATGGAATGTTGCAGCTCACATGCCTAGTGGAGAAGCTCCCAAAACCTTCACAGTAATATGAAGTATCTACATTGGAATAGGTTCAAAATGTGTGTTGAATGTATGACATGTTTGAGAAATTAGTTTTAAATTTTAAAATGCCAGAATCTTTAGTCCCTCATTAAACACTACATGAGTATTAAGGTCTACTCGCATCAAGGAAAGTTATACATCTTTCTAGTTTTGATCAAGTCCTAAGCATTGGCATTGATGAGTTGCATCTCCAAACAACTTCAAGGATGCATGATCAATTTATAGATTTTTGATGGTTATGGTTCTTTTTAACTTGCAGATATGATCATATGAAAAACTTGGTGGAGTAGTATACTAGTCTAAGGAAACCACTAGCTCATGTAAGAAGCTTGTGATTGGCATTAGGGTTTGTTTGATCTAAGTTTTTCTCCTCAACTAGACCATAGCCATGTACATGAACTATTTGAAAAAATTCCTTCAAATCACACAAAAATTGTATTAAGAAGTGAGCCATCTATGCGTTAGTTCGATAATAGTCTAGCCCAATGGAAATCACTGAAAGATGACCACTATCTAGCTCACTACAACATTAAATGGTGTTAAGGAATTGGTAATTTGTTCTTATGATGGTTTAGACACCCTAAATCATACTTCATATAGAGGGATTAAATTTTAGGATTTCATTATGGCATGTGTTGAGTAGTATATGTAGGCACGTACATTGTTCGACAAAATGGTACCCAACTTTTACACAATATATGTTGTATCAAAAGGAAACCTTTCTTTGCCAAGATCAGCTAATTTTTTAACACAAAGCATCGACACCAGAGAAAATTTAAAAAATAATCACAATCATGAAGTTCCAAACATAAGAGATATCAAATTTCTACTAAATGGAAGTGAACCAAAAGAAAAGGCAAAGTCAGAAGCTTTGGAGCTCACATTTCAACATTCAAGATCATCAAATCATGAAGGACACTAACACATTTCACTCCAATATCTCATCATAATTCATAGTAATACAAGTGAAGATAAAATGCCAACTACCTGTTGTGAAGCCACCCAAATAGACAAGCACATGAACTATTTGACAAAATACTGAATCACCATTGAAGTTTCATATTTGAGGTTTGATGTTTAAGAGGGATATGAGAAATGACCAATGCCTACAATAATAATTCATCAAACCTAGTGGATAAGGAAAGTAAATATTTAGAGATGTATATTGATTAGTATATCGTAGATCAATTTTTATAAATATGCCATTCCTCAAGCTCAAAAATGATGAAAGCTTTAAAATGGTATTTAGGAAGTTATTTAATGGCTTCTATAGATAATAACACTTGTAGAAGCTTGAGAAATTAATCATGCTCAATTTTTTGATTAAGTTTGAGCATGCACTGAGTGTTTCATAAATTGTTCCAATGGAAAATTGAATGTAAATTATTGGTGAAATACTAGGCCATGACCTCCATAAATACCAAGTATCAAGTTGTGCACAAATTTTGAATATCCATCAAAGTGTTTGAGTGTCTTCATGCACATTTATCAAAGCATAGGTGCTTAAGTTAATTTGAATGATTCGAATAAATACACATGTCTGATGTGTAATCAAAGAAATGGTTAAATACATGTGAATAATGGAATCATTGGAAATTTGAGTTAAGAGCTTGTCCACATTCAAGGTAGTTTCCATCATTTCATATTGTTATCAAAATATAAGGCAATGTATAACAATGTAATAAAATGCCTCAAATTTTATGACTGTGCAAATGAAGGAGTGAAAGTTGAAGTGCAGAATTGATTATTAAAGACTACAAGAACTTTCATGCACAAGAAACCAACTCAATGCATTGGAATTGGTCAGTAGATTTTCATCTCTTAAGGATGTGGGCAAATGCAAGGTTCAATGGTATTGTTATGTACCTCTATGCAAGGGCCAAACTTTAATAAGCATCATCATGGAAGTAGTGAATCTTTTGCAACACTTGGAGAGATAGTGAATATAAAGTAATTATTTGATAAACACTTATATGCCTTATGATCTTGATCTCTTTAGGGAAAGATGGATGTGTGCTCATTAATAAAGTGATTTAATTTGAACAAATGATTCAAAGATCAAAAGGAGATCTACATGGTTTGATTATTTGATCTTCTTCTTTAAAAGTGTTAAGATATATATGTCAAGTCATGTTTGGTTAATTTTTGTTAGGTTAATTAACCTCTCCTAAATCACATATTTAGGAAGTAGTTATTAACCACAGAAGGGTAGTTCTTAACCTCCATCTCTATATAAGGAATTGTCTTAGCTTTTTCATGGGACTTTTTGGGACTTTTGAGTAGGAGAAGACTTAGATGAGGATTTTGATGATATGATAATATTTGGAAAGTGTGTACAAATTTTATCTTTGTAATAAAAAATTCCTCTTATGTTCTTGGTACAATAAAATAAAGGAAATTTCTATTTGAGTTCTCTTCTTTCAAAATCTAAATTGTTAAAAATGTTGATTCTCTTTGTAGTGAGTATTTTCATGGTATTGTGTAGATGGTTATGAATATTTGGATCAACATTGTGCCAGTGGTAATTTTCAAGTAGAGATCTTGATTGTTTTTATTAGTAGTTTAAGTTAGTCCAGGAAAGCTTCAAAGTTGTGTGGTGCATTTTCCATCAATGGATTCCTATTTATATTTTAAAATTTGATTTCATCTTTATTTGAAAAACTTCAAAATTATATCATACAAGGGAGCTGCCCCTCTAAATGTAGAGGAAAGTCGCATATCAAGGGCCTATCCAACTATTCAAAATAGTTTTCTACATACACTCCGTTGGGCCATTTTCAAGTGATAAATCTATTTACCAACAAGTTTATAACTCCTTAGCCACCATGAATGCTCTATTTTTGCATTCAAACATCTTTCTTTGCTCCCTTCTCTCCTTCTTTGCAACATAGATAGTTTAGGGTTTGTCCTCCTTAAGAAGTCTTCGGTGACTTAGGGTTAGGTATGAATCAACAGTTGTGATTCATCCATTTTTTTTTCTTAATCGTTCCCTTTTTTTATTGACTACATGCAATGCATTGAGAATTCAAATTAGGATTTGTCCTTATCTCAAAATATAGTAATTCGATCTTTAAGTTGGCTAAAAAATGGTTTACATAGTTGTTTGTGCCATTACAAACAATTATAACAAAATTGTCTTACTTGGCATCTAAAGTCTTCGATGCTCAACATATACTATTCTCTATACTCTAACTTGACATTTGCTTCACTCGGTATACACTACTTACTTGGCTCCTGAATTACTCAACATATATTTTCTTCTTGGTAGTTAAGTGACTCAACACATGAGTGGCTTCACACTCACTGTGGACTCGACATACTCTATTATATACATGTTGTTCTCAGCATGTGCTACTTATTTGGCATGAACTATGTAAATGACTAAAGTGTGTAGACACTCACTTGTCAAAACCAATCTGAGATCAATACTTTAAAATAAAAAAATTGGGAACCCATTTTTAAAAATTAATAAAAAAAAATTTGGGGCAGGGGGGGGGTGTGGGGTGGGGGAGGATTTTGTATGCTGATTTGATTGTTAAAAAATGGGTACCCATTTCTTACAACATGGGGTAGGCTTTTTTCCTCCTGCTTCAGTTTTAGTTTGGGATAGGCTTGGTGATGTCAAGCCAATGCCTTGACCTCTCAAGATTTGGCTAAGGCATTAAACTGACAAATTCATGCATTGCTATAATTTTTAGTGGGTGTTCTCAACCAAATTTTGTTATAAAACAAAAACCCATTATAGCACACACTATCCTCATTCTAGAAATATAAATTTTATAGTGCTATGATTTTATTTACAATTTTTGAATTATTTTTAATTGCAAGTGGTACCTAAATGTAAAATAGTGAAGTTCAATAAAACTTTTTTAACATTTTTATTTTATAATTTTTCTTAAATTAATTTATATGTCATCAACCTACATATAATTCTTTTGAGGTTAAAAAAAGAATTTTTGAAAAAAGTGAAATTTTCATTAAATTATAGTGTATATAAATTAGAGGTTCTATAAAATACCTTTATAGCCAATTAATAATTAATAATTTAAAAAAATTCAAAAAAAGTAAGGAAAAATATTTTTATCAATCTTAGGTGTATTAGGTAACTCTGTTTAATAGGAGTTATGAAAATTCATTTATTTATGTCAAATTATAGTGTTCGTACATGAGTCTGGTATGGTTCTGAAACAAGCATTTTGAAAATGTGGTTCTTAAAGATCCACACCAAGAACAAAATCTATCATATGGGTATACAAATAAAGTGGGACCCAACTTCTTGCACTTACCCTATGATATATATATATATATAATCTTAAAATAGAAGCACTTCCATTTTAAGAGAGTTTAGCCGTCTGAATAAGTGGTTTGGGATCATGTCATGCACCTTGAATGGGTCTTTGTATGGATTTGGTTGTTTCCCCCCTAATCTATTTATTTCTCTCTATTTCCATCCTATTTCTGATACATATTTTGTATGAAACTGAGGACTTTGGCCTCTGGGTCAAGGTCAACCTCGACCTTGAACTAGGTTAAGGATGACCTTGACCTTGACCTAGGGTAGGGTTGACCTCATCCCTAATCCCAGGTCCCATTTTCAATTTTTTGGAGTTTTAGAATCTCAGGCTTTGAAAAGATTATTTTCCCACTTCTAGGCCAACTGGTTCAAGTTTCAAAATAGAAGACTCTTAAATTACATTAAATATAGGTTTATTTCTAGGGGTTAAAGTTAAATGAGATTTAATGCTCCTATAATTGGCCTTCTTTAGGAGTTAGTGCCCCAGATCTCTATATAAGGAAGCCTCTTCCTCTTAATTTTCTCTAAGTAAGAAGATGCATTGTGATATGAGGTGAACTATTACCTTTCTACATCCATTATTCCATGAAGTAAAATTCTCTCAAGCATTCAAGTGTTCAAAAAACCAATTCATCAAGGAGATCCATTATTAGCCATTAAAGGATTCAATCTCTATGGAGCCCTCTTGTTGAAGATTTCTCTATCCACATTCATTGAAGCCTTCTTCTATGCAAAGATATATTCAAGATTGGTGTATAAAATATAATGAAATTGATTTGAGATATCCTACATACATCCTACATGCACTCTACATACATTTGGAGCATTTGTATTTATGGATTCAAGGATTTGAATCCTACATGAGTATTTCCACATAAACAAGGTGAATAGTTCCATTTACTTTGTTTATACATATATATTGTTTCAATTAGATTTCAAGGTTAATTCCAAATTGGAGTTTGAGTCAAGAAAGCCCCACATCCAAAAATAAAATGATTTTTCTTATAGATATAGGTGTGGAACAACAAATTGGAGTAGATTTAGATAACCTTTTTGTCAAACTTGAGAGATTCATGAATAGAAATTTTGTTATAGTGTATATCAAGGTCAACTTTTTGCGATATGATTGTGCCTTGCTAACATGGTAAAGGTTGAACTCCCTTCAAAAAGACAAATTATTTGTGCATTTTCTCCATCTTGACATTTCCAATCCAAAACAACTTTTAGATTTTCCATAAACTACATATAGACATCAAAAAACAACATTTTCTATATTCAAGGTGAGTATTAGTCATTTATCTATTTTAGGTTTTTGGCACATAATCTCCCATAACAGAAAGATCACGCAAAACCCCACTCGTTTTCCCTATTTTCACCACTTGATCCATTTATGCATTGAACACCTTCTTCTATTTAATCAACTTGGATCATTCCTTTTGAAAATTAGGGTTAGGAATAGGCTTTCCATTTTCTTTCCATTCAATTTTATGGTCAAGTTGAAGATTGAATATGTGGAACATATTTGGAATGATAAGAAAAACATCCTTATTGAGTGACAAAGATTAATTTGATTAGGAAGGATCAAGTGTTCGAGCCAAAATTAAGATCTGAAATCAGAAATCCAGTTGCATCAACAATCAGTTCATATCATTATTACTACCTAAACATTGTAGCATTATATTAAATCTCTTAACTGAGTTATCTTAACAAATGTTTCCCAAATCCTATAACAATGTGGCGTTTCTAGATTGAATTGTCTAAATATGTCTAACAAGGTCACTCCTAATAGGGTGATTAAATCCTCTAATAGGGTTACACCTAAAAGTGTATTTTGTAACCTTTAACAAGGTTGGCTCCTAACATAGATCACTTCAAAAGAGTGAAAATTAGTAAATAGTTGCAATTGGTGATTTTTTCCAAATTGGGTTTCCACATTAAATCTTTGTGTCACTTGTTTTTATACTATTTCTTTTATTTAAGAAACTAAGTTAATTAAGGTTAATCACATTTAATATCATAAAATTTATATGTTCAATACTTGTTGAGTTACAACATATTGTTAGTGTTTACCACAATCCTATGTGTTAATCGAGTAACAACAATTTTAGTAGAGTTTATATTTTGTATTGACATCTAAGGCATCTAGGATTTATTTTAGTGGTAACTCATTCACCCCTCTCCTCTTAGTTACTCCTCATATATTTTCAATAATTGGTATCATACTTTTTGATTCTTACAGAGAAGGTTTAAAGGACCTAAGCTAAAAATCAGGATGTCTCATAGGAGAGAGATTTCCAAGTTGAATAAAGATAACTTTGAGTCATGGAAAGAACTTATGAAGCCGCATCTAATAATCATCAATCATTCCAGTCTAAAATATTTGAATTCTAAGTATAAGAATCCTACTGGAACAATGACTAAGGAGGAGATTGTTGAAAAGAAAAATCATAATATCATGATGATTGGCATTACATCAACTCTTAACTATGAAAAATTTGATGACGTCAAAGGGTGTCCTAATACTCATGAGATGTGGAAAAAGCTAAAGGATATCTATGGAGGCAATGATAATGGGAGAAGAGCCAAGGAAGAAATCTTGAGAGGTTAGTTTGATCAAATGAAGATGAGAGAGGATAAAAACATTGCAAAATATATTGACAGAATCAAATCTAGTGTCAGTGCAGTCAAAGCCTTTGGAAGGATAAATGAAGATGTGACATTGGTAAGAAGTGTACTTAAAACCCTTCTTGCTATCTATGCAATTAGAGTGTAAGCTATTTAAGAGATGAGATCTGATCCACATAATAAGATAACCATGGATACTCTAGTGGGAAGATTGACAACATTTGAGCTAGATAACTATGATACTTATGTTCCTAGTTTGAGAAATGTTGAGTCTAAATTTGAAGCCAAGCTATCACACAAGAAGAAAGATGCAAAGTATAAAGGAAAAAAATTTGAAAGTGAAGAGGAAGATACTTTTGATAGTGATCTTAAATCCATTGAACCATTGCTTGCAAGGAGGTATCCCAAAGGAAAAGGAAAATACAAAGGTCAAATTCTTCTAATATTTTTTCTTGTGAAGAAGTTGGTCACATTGTTGCAAGGTGTCCAAATAGAGAAGACAATGATGAAAAGAAGAACATATCACATGCAAAGGCAAGACAAATTTCAAAAGCCACAAAGAAAAAGGTAAGAAGTCTTTTTTCATGGCTAAAGATTCAGATAGTAGTGACAATGATTAAACGTTTAGTATTTTTGTAAAAGATAAGTCTAATAATGAATAAGATAAAATGACATTTATCTCTCATGTTAGAAAAAATTATACATGGATTACTGGTAGTGGTTTTTCTCATCATATGACTAGTGATAAGATAAAGTTTAAACATATTGAACAATATGATGGTCAAAGTGTAAGATTTGGACATAACGAACCATGTTGCATAAAAAGAAAAGGAAACATAATCTATTGAGTGTGGGATAGTTGAATAACATTGCATTCAAGGTATAATTCATGAATGGGAAGGCCAAGATGCTAGATGCAAAAGGAAATCAAGTTGGGTTCAGTAACCAAAGAAAAGGTAACTTATTCTACCTAGATCTTAGTGAAAGTTTATGTTTCATTGTGCAAGTTGAAGAAAACTGAATATGGCATAAAAGGTTATGTCATGTGAACTTTGATAACTTAATCAAGATAAAAAGTGTAATATGTATTCCTATTTTGAGAAAACCTAATATGGGCCTATGTAAGACTTGTCAAATTGGTAAGATGGGCAAGACAAGTTTCAAGAGTAAGAACTATCATTCTGAAGAAGTCTTAGAGTTGGTTCACATAGAACTTTGTGGACCTGTTGGAATTGAGAGCTACATTATAGATAAATAATTTATTTTTATATGTTGATTATCATTCTAGAATGATGAGCATAATGTATCTAAGAGATAAATCTAAATTTTTTTAGAAGTTTAAGTAGTATGTGGATAGAGTAGAGAAGGAAACGTGAAAGAAGATGAAATGTTTGAGATTAGATAGAGGAGGTGAATTCATTTCTATCAAATTAAATGAATTATGCACTAAAAAGAGGAATTAAAAGATAATTATCAACTCGTGGTACACCTCAGTAGAATCATATAGCAGAAAGAAGGAATAGATCAATCATGGATTGTGCAAGAACCTTGATGATATAAAAGAATGTTGCAATCAAATACTAGAAGAAAGCAATCGATATAGAAGTTCATACCTTGAATAGAGTATAGTTGATGAAAGACTCAAATCAGACTCCTTATAAACAATGGTATGGCTATAAGCCTAATGTAAGTTATTTGAAAGTATTTGATAGCGAATATTATATTTTGAAGGACACTAGGAAAGGTGAATTTGATTTGAAAAGTGATGAAGCCATATTCCTAGGATACTAAAACAGAAGTAAGGCATACAAATGTTTGAATCTAACCAACCATAAGATCATAGAAATTGAACATGTGAAGATTGATGAATTCACAAAAATGAGTGAATAAGAGATAGCAAAGAAGCTAAAGATTACACAAAGTTTGTTTACTTTGAACCTAATACATTGTCTAATCCAATTTGAAGTCAATAGACTTCACCCCCAAGTTCCTTAAATATCCTAAAGAACTTGAGTTATAGCCAGTGCAAACTGAGTCATAGTCTGAAGTACCCAAGTCATAGTTAGAAGCTACTAAGTTGTAGCTAGTACAACTTGAGTCAGAATCTGAAGGACTCGAGCATGATGCAGATGATCATGATGAGGAAAGTGGAACAATATCTAAATCCAAATTACTTGTATTATCAAGATATGTAAGAAGATACCATGCACCTAAGAAAATCATTAGTGACAAGTTGGATGGTACAACAACAAGGAACAAATTGAAAGGTACATGCTTTCTTACTGAATTTGAACCTAGAATAGTTAAACATGCTTTGGATAATGAAAGTTGGATTGAAGAAATGAATGATGAGATAGAACATATAGAAAAGTACTAGACCTAAACTCTTGTTCAAGGACCCGAGGATATGAATGTAATTGGTACAAAGTGGGTTTTAAAAAATAAATTGAATGAAGATGGTGAAGTTTCAAGAAACAAAGCAAGGTTGATATGCAAAGGTTACTCTCAAGAGGAAGGTATTCACTATAGCAAAATTTTTTCTCTTGTTACAATATTAGACTGTGTTAGGACATAAAACAATATTAGACTATGTTAGGACATAAATTCCTTATGCTAAATACATAGGATTTAATGTATATCAAATGGATGTGAAATCTACATTGTTGAATGGAATTTTTGAAGAAGAAGTTTACATAGAACAAGCTATAGGTTTTGTAGATCTTACAAAAAGGGATATGGTTTGTAAATTGCACAAAGAATTGTATGGTCTCAAGAAATCCCATAGAGCTTGGTGTGAAAGAATTCATAATTACTTGATGAAGATTGGTTTTCAAAGAAAAAATGATAACAACAACCTTTACATCAAAGAATTACCAGACAAGAAGATTGTGTTGGCATAAATCTTTTTGGATGATACATTGTTTATTGGAAATGATGATTTATGCAAAGCCTTTTTAGAGGAACTAAGTTAGGAATTTGAGATGTCAATGTTTGGAGAAATCAAATTCCTTGTTGGCTTGTAGATTCAATAGAGGAAAGATGGTATCTGCATTACTCAATCGAAGTATATTAAGGAGATACTAAAGAAGTTTAGAATGGAGGATTCAAGACCAGCTGGAACACCTAAGTCTACTAGGAATAAGCTTTCCAAAAATGATGATTCCAAAGAGGTAGATCAAACCACATATAAATCAAAGATTGGAAAACTTTAGTATGTTGCACATACTAGGCTTGATATTTATCTTGTAGTTGGTAAGGTGGAAATATTTTCAGCTAATCTTAAAGAAAATCATGAGGCATCTGAAAGGTACTAAAGAATATGGATTATGGTAAAAGGAAGGAGGAAATTTGGATTTAAAAGCCTTCATTGATGTGGATTGGGCAGCAAGTGTTGATGACAGGAAGAGAACTAGTGGTGGAGTGTTTTTTCTTGATAAGAAGCTAGTATCTTGGACAAGTAAGAAGAAAAATGTCATGTCTCAATCTACAACAAAGGCATAGTATGTTGCAGCAATAGTTAATTGTTACAATGTTGTTTGGTTCAAGAAAATATTGGTAGGTATGAAGGTAGAAATAAAGGATCTAGTGGTTATCTTCTGTGATAACACAAGTGCGATTAATATATCAAAGAATCCTATGATGTATACCAAGGCCAAGCACATTGCAATAAAATATCACTTTCTAAGAGAATTGGTGCAAGAAAAAGTGATAAGATTGGAATATATGAATACTAAAGAACAAATTGTAGACATGTTCACAAAGTCATTGCCTAAGAATGAATGTTTGAATCTAAGAGGTAAGTAAGGGGTTAAATTCTCCTATTTGAAGCTCACTAAATGAAGTTTAGTAATGCATGAATCAGAGCATGCTGAAGATTAGTCATGTTGATGTAATAATGGAAGTGCAGAATGCATATAAATATGTACATCAGGTACATTAAAATTCACTAAATTTTGTATTTGCAATAAGATATCAAAGAGGGAGAGTTTTGTTGTCATATAAAAAAAAATTAGTTTGAAGATGTCAAAGTGAATAACTTGGTCTAATATCAAAGAGGGAAAGTTTCCTACCAGAAGAAGATGTTGAAGACAGAGTTTGCTAACAAAGGGAGGAACTGAAGTCAAAAGGAGTTGACACTGATAGAGGGAGCTATCATGGATGAGAAATAGAATGAAACTAGATATATCTTCCTTAATTTATTTTTCTCTAAAATTTCACAGTATTATGACATGTTGTTATTCCATCAATGTTAAATAGGGAGATTGTTGAAAATAGTATATTATCTTTGATGTTACACAAAATGTCACATCATTACTTGTCAGTGTATTAAAAGCTCACTCAAGCAATGAAGAAAGTTTCCTATGTCTGTTGAGTGTTCCAATATTTGCCAACTTTAGAAGATAGTGTCAACCAAGTTCACTTGGTTGTTGGAGAGAAGTTCACAAAAGTTGAGTCTTAATTGAGCTCACTCAGGCAACAAAGGAAAGTTGGATGGAACCAGTACTAACCAATCTCACTTGGTTACCAAAGCAATTTTGTGAAGATTTAGTGTTGGCTGATTTCACTTGGTTAAAAAAAGAAAAAAATTTAGTGTTAGTGTCAACCAAGAAGGGTCGGCTAACAAAGGAAGTTCTTTCTTTTTCATATTGAGTTTAACAAATTTGTTTGTTGGTTCTAGCCAACTGAGGAGATGAATATTAATTATTCTAAGCTGTATTCACACAAACTTGATAATTTTAATGATATAAGTATAAGGTCCAGTTGAGGATTAAATGTGTAAGAATGTGTAGAAAATAAGAGGATTCTTAGGGGAAGTGAATTGGAAAGATAATCAAATTATCCTTGTTGAGTAGAAAAGATTAATCTAGTCAAGAAGGATCAAGTGTTTGAGCTAAAATTGAGATCTGAAATAAGAAATACAGTTGCATAAAAAATTAGTTCATACCATTGTTAATCTCTAACCATTGTAGTAGTGTATCAAATCTCTTAACCAATTTGGCTTAATAGCTATTTTTTGAATCCTCTAACAAGGTGGCATTTCTAGATTGAAGTTTCTAAAGACCTCTAATAAGGCCACTCCTAATAGGGCACTGATTAAATCCTCTAATAGCATCACACCTAAAGGTTTATTTTATAACCTTTTACAAGGTTTTCTCTTAATATTGGATCACTTAACAAGAGTGAAAATCTATAACTAGTTGCAATTGGTGGTTTTCCCCAAATTTGGTTTTCGTGTTAAATCTTGGTGTCACTTGTGTTCATCCTATTTCTTTTATTTATGCAACTAAGTTGATTAATTATAATTATAATTAATATCTTAAGATCTACATGTTTATTATTGGTCAAGTTACAACATATTGAGAAAAGTTTATGTTTTGTATTGACATCTAAGGGATCTAGGATTTAGTTTATTGGTAACTAATTCACCCCTCCCATCTTAGTTACTTGATGAAGGAGCATCGAGCTTGGATTTTGGTGGATCTATTATTTTCATGGTTAGATATGTGTTGGAGAAACATTCGGTAATCTTTCCTCATGATTTTATATAGATTGGATGGATTAAGTTGAAGTTTGAGCTATTTGAACCTCGCTAATGGAACTGTGTTTTTCCTAGTTTCTAGGTGCTTGTTGTAGAGCATATAAATAATTATCTTTAATGAATAAGAGGCTATGCAATTCAATAAATAAAGAGGACCTAGACTAATTCCTTTTTCAAAAGCACAAATCCTAATTCATTAGAGGTTGGGAGATATGGTGATTCTTCTAGAGTATCAATTTCTGGTAGTTTCGCGTAATAGTCTGTTGTATGTGAATTTCATGATGGATGCTCACTTTTACTTAGGGAATCAGTCTTTGTGAATTTAAGGGATTTTAGAGGACATATATTTCTACTTATAGTTAGAAGCATGAGTTCTAATTCAATTGGAGCTAGGATATATCACGATATTACTTGGATATCAATGTTTGGACATTTAATTGTTGTTGTATGCTAACATGTGGCATTTAATTTATGTATTGGTAATTTTATTTTATTTTTGAGACAACTTGTGGCTTATATTGGTATAATTATAGGTTTTGGGGAAGTGTTTAGTCATTATTCATCCATCATGGAGAAGATGAGGTGGTAGAGGAGAAAATTTTGAGAAGAGCTAGTAGTTACAGCTTGAAAAACAAGGAGATTGCTTCATTGGCTTGCAAGCATAAGTTGATATCTTCCTTGGGGCTTTCTACCAAAGTATGGATTTGGACTAGTTAGTTTTTAGATTTTATCTTGAGGGATCAAGTGCAGGACTATTAATTTCTTTGTATTTGGCCATGGGAAAGCCTTACAACCTAACACATTGGATGTAATTAGTTATATTTTATGAGTATATTATGTTAATTTGGTATTAGATCTTGCATTATTGTTTCCTATTGTTGTGTTTCTATTGTATGGTTATATAGCTGGGGGCTAGAATATCTCATTTGGGGATACACCTATATTGTGCTACATTACATGGTATCAAAGCCAAGGTTGTTCACGAGTGTGTAGATAGACCATCGAAGTTAAGTTAGTTTGCACCAAGACTTTGGTGGAGAAGTAGATTTTATTTGATCTTGATTTGGTGGTAGATTTTCTTTCTAGAGTTCTACTCAAGTGGAATATTTTGGTTCTAACTTATAATTTTGGAGGGCTTATAGATGGATCAATGGATGTGAAGATGGAAGACTAATATTGTTGAGACATGATTGTAGAGTTTGTGGATTGTAGATCTATGATCCTAGACTTGTGATGTGGTTCTTGATTGTTCATGCGAGGTGATAGGTTGAAATATGACTTGCAAACAGTTTGAGCTTGTCACAAGGAGCATGCAAAGGATTTGTTGTAGAGGTTTTATGAAGATCTTGGGAGACAGCTCCAAGAGGATCAAATGTTGAGATGATTGTGAATCTCTATGATGTGGTGGAGAGCAATTTTGCTAAGATGTCTACTCGATTTGAAGCTAGCTTGGCTGATCAAGTTAAGGATGGGGTGAGGAAGGAATTTTGCAAAGTTTTGTGGAGTTGGATTCTACTGATCTAGAAGAGAGTTTTCTAGCCAGTTAAGAGACTTGTTCATGAGAAAAGATGGCATGACAAGGTCAAGGTGGAAGAGGTTGGTTTTGTTGATCAGTTTGTGAAGTCTAATACAAAAATTGTAGAGTAGCTGGAGGTTGTTGCTAAAGATATTCCTAACCTTGTTGATGTTGGGATAGAGGTTGTTTTCATGACCAATTGGCTAAATCTAACATGTAAATTGTAGAACACTTAGTCATGGATGATCTGGTTGTTGTTGGTGAAGAATTGTGTGTTGTAGAGAATCTTGTTGTGAGCAATGAGATTGTTGAGATTGTTGATTCTAAGGATTTTCATATGGTTTTTGATATGCATCTGAATTCATATTTTTTTTCTGAGATGATTGAGTGTATAGGTGATTTTATTGATGTGAGGTTTGATGCTGCTAGTGTGGATTCACTAGTTACTGATTTGGTTTTGGATCTACATGATATTGTAGATTTGTATGTTCTTGATTTTGCCTATGGTTGACATGGCTAAAGATTTACATTTTCTTCTTATTGGGAATATTAATCTACATGCTCATATCTAGTTTGTTGATGTTGGTGTGGATTCTCCAGTTGCTTATGTGGATGAGGGTTTGCTAATGAAGCATTATGTTTAGTTTGTTCTTAGGTGTGAGCATGTTGATTGGGTTGCCAATATGTATTTGATTCTGATGTTTTAGTTAATGAAGCATACATGGTGGATTTTCACATTATTTCTATTACTTTGATGAAGTGGAAAGCTTTGGTAAAGATGAAGATGGTTGTTGATCTTTCTTTGGGCATCAAAGTATGAGACATTCTTTTCTATTTAACTAGTAAGTCTAGTGTAGGAGAATTGATCTTGGATTTTTCTAGAGCTATGCTTTTCATATTAGGGATGGGTTGGATACACATTGGGGAACCTTTCCTCATGATTTAATAGAGATTGGATGGATTAAGTTTAATTTTGCGTTGTTTGAACCTTGCTACTAGAACTATGTTTTTCCTTGTTTTTGGGTGCCTGTTGTAGAGTGTATAACTAATTATCCTTAATGAATGAGAATTTTTTCTTTTCAAGGATTGAATAGGGCCTAATTTAATTCCTGGTATCAAGAGCCCAAGTCCTAATTCATTATAGGTTTTGAGATATGGCAATTCTCCTAGTGTATCAATTTCTGGCAATTTCATGTGACAGGCTACTGTGTGTGACTTTTAGGATGGATGTGTACATTTCCTTGTGGAATCAGCCTTTTTACATTTAAAGGATTATAGAGGACCTAGATTTTTACTTAGGGTTTAAAACTCAAATTCTAATTCAATTGGAGCTAGGAGATATCACAATTTATGGACATTTAATTACTATTATAGGCCAACTTGTAGCTTAGATCAATGTAAGTAGGGGTTTTGTGGAATTCTTTAGTCATTCTACATCCATCATGAAGAAGAGTACATGGCAGAGGAGCAAATTTTTAGAAGAGCTAGTAGCTACAACTTGGAAAACAAGGAGATTACTTGGTGGGCTTGTGAGCACAAGTTGAGATCTTCCTTAGGGGTTTCTACCAAAGTGTAGATCTAGACTAGCTATATTTGGACTAGATCTTGAGGGATCTTGTAGAACTATTACTTGTTTTGTATTTGTCCATAACTAGAAATGCCTTACAGCCCAACAAATTGCATGTAATCAATTATGTTTTATGAATACATTATTGTAATTTGGTATCAGTTCTTTCTTTATTGTTTCTTACTATTGTGTTTCCACTGTGTGGTTATATAGCTAGGGCTATGACATCTCCTTTACGAATACTCTTGTCATGTGATGCATCATTACTCCTCTTATATTTCCAACATGAACAATCTGAAGGATTTTTAGATCTAGACAAGAGGAATATGACATGTAAACTAGACAAAACTCTTTATGGATTAAAGCAAGCACCAAGAGCATTGTATGAAATGTTACATAAATATTTAGTGAAAATTGATTTTTGTAGAATACATGATAACATAATCTATACTTGAAAAATGGAAAGACTAATGAATAACTATTATTTGAGATATTTCTTGATGATATCATATTTGGAGGATGAGAAGTGTTATTATGTAAATCATTTACTCATGAAATGAATAAGGCATTTGAAATGTCTATTCTTGGTGAGATCAAATTCTTTTTTGGTTTACAAGTGTGCCATAGAAGTTTGGTATTTTTATTCACAAACCAAATACATCAAGAAAATATTAAAGACTTTTGGTATGGAAAATTCAAGACTACTAAGTACACCTATGTCTATAGGACATACATTATCTAAGATTAATGATTCTACCTATTTGAACTAGACCCTATATAGATCCATGGTAGAAAAATTACAATATGTTATTCACAATAGACCAGATACTACATTAGTAGTTGAGATTGTTGCTAGATTTTTAGCAAATCCTAAAGAGAATCACGTTATGGTTGTAAAAAGGTTAATAAGATATCTGAAGGGTACAAAATATTATGGATTATACTTCAAGAGAAGTGATAGATTTGAATTGAAGGTTTTCATTGACTAAGATTGGGAAGGAAAGATTGTTGATAGGAAACTGACTAGTGGAGGTGCATTCTTTCTATGAAAGAAATTGGTGTAATGGAAAATAAAGAAACAAAATTGTATTTACCAATCAATAGAGATGAAGCTGAGTATGTGGAAGTTGTAGTGAATTATTCAAATATAATGTGGATTAAGAAATTGTTGAAAGGAATGAAAGAAGAGATTATAGGTCCAATACTTATCTATTATAATAACATAACTGCTATTAGCATTTCAATGAATCCAGTGATGGACACTAAGAAAAAGCATATTGCTATGAAGTATCACTACTTGAGAGAAGTAGTTCAAGACAATGAAGTGAAGCTAGAATATGTGAATACAAAGGAACAAATTGCTAACATATTCACAAAACTATAACCAAAGATGCTCATAAATATCTTAGAGGTAAATTAGGGGTCATTACCCTAACTAAGGATTCTTAAGAAGATAAGGTGCATTGCATCACATGTGCTACACAAGAAATTTTACACAATGATGCAAAGCAACTCTAGTTTGGGACATGACTAAGGTAGAATACTTTAGTACAACATACAAAGATCAGTCATAGTCAAATGAAAAGTATTAGCCAAACATGCAAAATACACATAATTTAGATATATCAATAATTTAGATTACTAAAATGAGAATAGACTAAGAAGTCTCAAGATTAGTAAAAATATAAAGATAAACCTCAAAGGGATAAAATCATGAAAGAGAGCAAACTGATAGAGGGAGTTTGATTTTTTGAATGATTGAGAATTAAAATCAAACTAAAGATAGTGATTACTCATGGAAGTGACATATTTTGGATTGTATGGTAACTAAAGTATTATTAGTACTTTGGATATTTGAGATGTTCCCATCAATGTCAAAGAGGGAGATTGTTGAAAAATTACATTTGGAACAATTATTGTTCTATCATTGATGTCAAATCTATGGATGAGACATATATTTATAACTAATTTAAATATCGTATCTATTTGATTGATAAAGAGGATTTGAGAGTTACTCATAACTATAGTACCTAGAGGAAAGGTTGAAGTTATGAAAAGGATGTTACAATGGATATTTGATTAGATAGAATTCAAGATAAAGAAAAGCAATTATTTATGTCAATAAAGATAAGCCAAGAAAAAGAGCATATTACTAAGGAGCATCAAGTAATTTTAGTGCCAACCAAGCCATAGTTAGTGCTAAGAAAATCTTGCATTGATCGAGAATTAGCATCAATTGAGAAAGTTAGTTGATGGTAAGCCAAAAAGCTTAAATAGTGACTAAGCATTTTAGTAATGACCAAGTACTAGAATCCAGTGATTTTAGAATGATAGTAAAAGATCAAATTCAAAGGAATCATAAGATCAAGTTAACTCAGTTGATTTCTTGGGAGATGAAAAATATGTTGAGGGTTAGATTACTGAGTTGGATCATTAAATTCAAGATGCTGATTAGATAAAGACCTAAGAAAATGATTCTAGAGAATTTTCTAGAGTATGATCAAGAAGTTGTATAGATACATTGAAATCAGTTGAAGCTGATTGTAAACCCTAAGATCTACAGTGGATGTAGAAAATGATAAAGAAAAAATTTCCCATTTAAAGGGATATTGAATCAAACTTTTGGTGCCATGTCTAGTCAAGCTTATTTGAGCCCAACCATTATGTATGAGCGAATTTGTATACAAAGCAAGGTTGATAAAAAGCACAGAAGAGTGTGAATGTGAAGCTAAAGGAGAAAGCTTGTAGGTGTGATATTGTTATTGATAAGTGATTTTGAGTAGAAGGCTTAAGTGTTGATGAGAAGAGTAGACAAATTGCTTGAAGGCTATCCAAGTAGACCAAGATTAGAGATGACAATAAAAAGCTTATGTATGAACCAACATAGATTAAAACCTACTATTTTTATCTTATCATTTTAAATAGTTAGTATTGAAATCCTTTTAACAGAGGTTGACCTAACATTCATTAGAAGACTTAATGGTATATGTAAATCCTTTAACTAGGTGACATTGTAAATAGAATGATCAAAGCCCTCTTAGAAGGCACTCCTAATAGGGTGATTAAATCCTCTAACCAGGTAATATTTAATAGTGTGTATTGTAAACCTTTATAGGGTTGGGTCCTAATAGAGCTCACTTCAAAAGATTGAAAAAGAGTGACATGTTGATGGTGGGTTTTTTTTAATTGGATTTCTGTGTAACTCCTAGTGTCAAACTATAATGATGTCTTATGAATATTTTTAATGTGATGATGCTTTTCATTATACAATTCAAGTTAAGTTTATGATAGTTTTACAGTATAGATTTAGCAATAACATGTTAAGAAGGATCGACTAAACATTGATGTGTTTAATATTTAATAGTTCAAGTTGTACATATAGATCTTGAGTAAATTATTCACCTTCCCTCCTAGTAATTCTAAACATTTTAAACAAGATCAATCAACCTATACCCTAAGTGCAGAAATACCTAATAGTAGTCCTAAAAGTGTGTACATCTTATTCACTTTGATTTCATGGAACTTAATTCAATAGATGAGATTCATATCTTGTATATCATTTATGACTCCTTTTTGGAACAAATAGAGTGCATCCCAATACCCTACACTATAGAGATCATTGATTGGAATGTTATCTGGCACTAATAAGATTTATTTTATTACAATATATTTTTCTAAGCATAACACACATTATAATGAGTGATCTATCATAACATTTCTTACCATTCTGTATGTAATATTTTACTAAACCTTCCTCTTTCATGCATTAAATTTTTTTATTTGGTTAGTTGGACCTTTCTTGAATGATAAAAAATTATTATATTGATTAGGATATGTTTAGATTGGGGAAAAAAGGAATACCTTTTCATCAAAAATGAGTTTCCAAGACAATAAAATTAGGCCAAATGAGAGATAATTTTTTGCACTACTTTTAACTCCATAATCAAAGTAGATGTTAGTCTTCCTAAAAATTAGATTTCACTATATTGTAAATTATATCAAATGATTTTTCTCATAGAAAAAAAGAATAACCATCTCAAACCACTTCCATAATAGGTCCAACTATGAGAATTAATAATAGTCTTTTTATAAGATCTACAATAGTTACATTGCAGAAAAACCACTTGTCACATTAGAAAAATTTGCAATTTTGAGGAACCTACTCATCATTGAAGAAATTTAATTCCTCTTCACAAGAATCTATAGATTAAGGATATTTATTTATGATATATTTCATCCATTCTCATTGATTCTCCTATTAGACTAAATGAAACAAAGTCACATCCATAACACATTAAACAACAGTTGTAATGTAGCATATTTCCTACCAATACTTTGGCAGGGAAAGTTTAGGACTTCATATTTGAGAGGAGGATTAATCTTTTGTAGTATACTTGAGTAATATTATACTACTATAGTTACTATTATAGTTATACAATAGTATGTCAACCACTTCATATACACATATAACATACACACACACACACACACATAGACATATACATATACATATGTATATGTATATGTATATGTATATATATGTATATATATATATGTATATATACATATGTATATATATATGTATGTATATATATACATATATATATACATATATATATATATACAAATATATATATATATACAAGAATAAAATATTTTATTTTTTCCACAAAAATAAGTAATGAAAGATCAATAATTTTTCCATGCAAATTGAGGGTCTATAAGAAAAAATACACTAAATTTCAAAGAGTAGGGGTCAATTCCAAAAGATGCCATTTATTTAACTAGATTAAAGTTGAAAGAAATCCTTACAAATGGACTTCATTACAATAATTCTTTAATATGTTTTACTTCATTTGGCCAACTACAATAAAATTAATAAATAAATTTGGCTACATTCTACTATGTTTGAAGATTAAAGATAGAGGTGGAAATTTTTTATTATCTAGCCATAAATGTTTCTAGCCACCATACAAAGTTCCTTCTAATCTATAGCTCATATTGCTTAATGAGCTGGATAATTTATCATCATGAGTGTAGTCACTCTAGGTATCATCATTATGACGTCTAAGATCAAAATGAATTCATCACATCTATCACTATCCTCTTATAGGATCCTATTGTGACACAATTTTTTAACCTAAAAATCTAAATGTCAATAATAGAAACATCTTTCAAATCATAAATTAGTAAATTTATAGTAATAATTACAATTAGATAACTCAAATGCCCATTATTGTAATGTTTTTAGGTAAAGGAGGATTAATGTTTTGTAGTATAGTTGAGTAATATGATACTACTATAGTTACTATTATAGTTATACAATAGTATTTGAACCAATTCATATATACATATAACACACACACACACACACACACACACACACACACACACACACACACACACACACACACACACACACACACACACACACACACACACACACACACGTGTATGTGTATACATACATAGATACATACATATACATATGTATGTATGTATGTATACACACACACACAGAGTTTAGAGCAGAGAGTGAGCCATTTCATCTTCATTTTCATACAAGAATAAATTTATTTATTTTTTCCACAAAATAAGTAATGAAAGATCAATAATTTTTCCATGCAAATCGAGCGTCTATAAGAAAAAATACACTAAATTTCAAAGAGTAGGGGTCAATTCCAAAAGATGGCATTTATTTAGCTAGATTAAAGTTGAAAGAAATCCTTACAAATGGATTTAATTACAATAATTCTTTAATATGTTTTACTTCGTTTGGCCACCTAGAATAAAATAATAAATAAATTTGGCTACATTCTATTATGTTTGAAGATCAAAAGATAGAGGTAGAAAAATTTTAGTATCTAGCCCTAAATGTTTCTAGCCACCATCCAAAGTTACTTCTAATCTATAGCTCATATTGCTTAATGAGCTGGATAATTTATCATCATGAGCGCAATCACACTAGGTATCATCATTGTGATGTCTAAGATCAAAATGACTTTATCACATCCATAACTATCCTCTTATGGAATCCTATTGTGACACAATTTGTTTACCTAAAAATATAGATGTCAATAATAGAAACATCTTTCAAATCATAAATTAGTAAATTTATAGTAATAATTACAATTAGATAGCTCAAATTCCCATTAGTGTAATGTTTGTAGGATTCTTTGAACTGTGTTGGTCGGAAAAGACAATGAAGAAGCTAAAACAAAAATCAAATTACAATTCATGTTGCTCCCAAACAAACTCTACTTTATTTCCTCGAGAAAAAAATTGATTACAAATGTCTTTTATAGAGGAATGAGAGCAATCTATAATGCTCTAGTTATTAGAATATGAAGTAAAAAATATGTGATACATATCATTGCATGCTGACATCTCATGCAATAAGCTAGTTCTAAATTGAAATGACCCAGATGACAATGGATGTTGGTTGGAATCTTGTAAATGAAATTATTCTCAATTTGAAATGACCAATGTTTGTGATTAATGGTGACAAGCATGCTTATTTTTATTGTATTACTTTACTATAGATATGTTGGTTGGCATAAATTAAAATCTAGCAAAACTATCTCTATTTTCTACCACAAATTACAAAAAAAAAAATTATGATATTCTTTTTATCTCTAAAAAATTCAAATTGTTCTTGTGGTAGTTCTTTTGTAAATATATCTATCAATCAATCTTTAGATGCAGAATGCTTCAAGTTTATTTCTCCATTGTTAACCAATTCTCAAATGAAGTGATACCCAATATAAATGTGCTATGTGCTCTTGTGAAAAGTTTTTTTTTTTTACTATGCAATAGATGACTTTTTATTAAAATAAATTTTAGTAACACATTTTGTGCATGCACTAGATATTTGAAGACTATGTGCATCCATACTAACAAACATGCTCTTGATAGCACAATAAGTTTCTTCTTTGATGCCCATGCAAAAAAACCTATTCAGACATGAAATGCATATCTAGATGTACTACATCATCAATACTTCTTGCAAAGTCACTGTCAGTATATCCAACCAAATGAAAATCATTTAAGGTAAATTTATTATTCCATAATTTATATTCCCTACAATCTACCTCAACATTATCTTTCCTTCTTTCTAATATGATTTCTTAGGTGAATCCATAACTGTAGAAATCATACTCACTACATACAAAATATCTGGCCTAGTTATTGTGAGATACATCAAACTACCAACCAGTTTTTTGAAAAAATTTGAATTCTTCCACATTTTCTTCTCTACTTTATTTTCTGCCAATTATAATAGTTGTAGAAACAAGACTACATTTTACCATTCTAAACCTTCTCAAAACATCTTTTTTGTATTTATTTTGACAAATGAAAATTCCTTACCATTTTTTGTTACTTCAATGCTAAGGAAATATTTCATCAAACCCAAATTTGTCATCTGCAATTCCTTATTCATTCCTAATTTGAACATTTCAATAGAAATATGACCTATAAAGATTAGGTCATCAACATACAAGAAAACAATAAAAATTTGACCTTCCTTATTGACCTTGGTGTATAGAGTTTTCTTACTAGTGCTTCTATTAAACCCATTCTCTATCCTGTATGAATCAATTCTTGTATACCATGCCCTTGGCACTTGCTTCAAACCATAGAGTACCTTGTTAAATATAAAATAATTTCCTCCATGTCCTTTTATTTCATAACTAGGTGGTTCTTGCACATATACTTCTTTCAAATACCCATTTAAGAAAGCAGATTTTACATCCAATTGATAAACCATCCATTTATTTTGGGATGAAATAGGTAGTACCATTCTAACAGTATCTATTCTAGCTATAGGTACATAATTTTCATAATAATCAACTCCATAATCTTGTGCAAACACTATAGCTACTATCATTTCCTTATATTTGTTAACTTCTCCATTTTCCTTATACTTTATTTTATAGACCCATTTTACACCTATGAATTTTCTATCATAGGAAAATCAAATAGTTACCATGTATCATTTTTCTCAATAGATTACATTTCATCATTCATTTCATTAATTATTTTTTCTTCTTTAATTATAGGTTCAAAATATATAGGATCTTGAGAAAATAAATAAATTTTTGATTGTGAATTTATCCTATTGATCATAAATATCTTGCAAACTTCTAGTCTTATTGTTTTTATGCCTTGATCTCAATTGTACAATTACAGGATCAAATTCATTGCTTACTTGTGTACTTGAAAAATAGTCTTTCTCATCTCCCATTTGTGTGTTATATCTCCTTATGGAATTCTTGATCGACTTCCTCTTTTATCATTTGATTGATTGTGTTGGTTTTCTTGATCTTTTCCTTCTTTCTCATCACATGATATTGTTGGACTGTCTGCAATTGTCTTATTTATACTTCCTTCCCAAGATTCCTATTCTTGGAAAATAATATCTTGACTTACAATTAATTTCTTAGTTATAGGATTAAGCAACTTGTAAGCCTTCGTTTGTTCATCATATCGAATATATGTGCACTTTTAACTTTTATAATCTAATTTACTCCTTACTTGTTTAGGAACATGTGCCATATGCAATCTAACCAACTACTATTAAATGAGAGACACAATTATTATTACCACTCCATGCTTGTTGTGGAATCATGTTCTTTACAATCTTGGTTGGACTTCTATTCAAGAAATAAAAAACACATGCCACTACTTCACCTCTATATTCATTTGATAAATTCTTACCTTTCAACATTGTCCTTCCCATTTTCATTATTGTTTGATTATTCCTTTCTACAACACCATTTTTTTTAGGTATGTAAGTTATATTGAATTTCTTCTTTATACTATGATACCTGCAATAAGATCTAGAAACTTATTTGACCCATATGCACTTCCTCTATCCGATCTCAAAGCCTTGATAGATAGACCACTTTGTTTCTCAACCAATCCCCCAAACTCTTTGAATTTTCCAAATGTTTTAGATTTATATTTCAAAAACTAAATCTATTTTTTCCTTCTATAATCATCAATGAATTTTAGAAGATAAATGTTTCCCCTAATGATGGTGTCAGCATTTGACTACAAAATTTTGTATGCATGATTTCTAAAGGTGTCTAGGTATTATATGAAATTTATTCTAGAAAAATTTATGTATGTTTCTTTGTATAAATACAAATTTTACATAAACTAAATGGTTTTTTAATGGGGGGTAAACCTCTTACAATATTTTTGTTGGGTGATGCGAAGCGCTCCCCTGCCCACAGGTGGTTAATTATGTGGTGTTCCATGTTCACTAACAGTCATGGCTTTTGGTGCAACGGCAAATGGGCCCAACAATTGGTATCAAAGCCTGGTTTTGGCCTGGTCATGGGTTCAAATCTCCCCGGTGCCTTCCCGACCCGTGTAAGCACCTGGTATGCACGTCGAGGGGGAGATTGTTGGGTGATGCGACGCGCTCCCCTGCCCACAGGTGGTTAATTATGTGGTGTTCCATGTTCACTAACAGTCATGGCTTTTGGTGCAACGGAAAATGGGCCCAACAATTTTTCCTAAGGATGAGAATGAGATGCTACCTTGAGAGGTATGACTAGTCTCCTCATTTTTTTGAAAGGGTATTCTTGTTCCGCATAGAGTCACAAGTGGGTCAAGGTCCTAAGAGATTGGCAAGGTAAGCTTAGAGTCAGCTCATTTGATGACACTCCATAGTATGTAGCCTAGATCTCCTTCATGTTTTCTCTTATATTTTCCTCTGGTGGTGTAATTGTTGGATATTATGTCTGATGGTGTATGTATTGTGAGTTGTTACTCATTGATTGCATGTCATCTATTGTTGACAATTGACATTTATTAATGAATGATTAATTATTCATTGGTGTAATTTTCATAATTGGATTTAGTGATTTATGTTTTACATTTATTGATGATAGTTGTTATCTATTGGTTATTGTTCTTGTGACACTTTACATTTTTTTGGTGGTGGTTGTATCTTTTTTTTTTAGTATTTGATTTGTACTTGGTTTCAATTGTTGATTTTGGTATGCGGTGTTTGTTTTGGAATGAGTGTCCTTTAAATTTTGATTATCTCTTCTTCTTGAGTAGTTTATGTCACCCTTGAGGTAGACTTTTCTATCAAGATTCCTTGCCTAGGATTATTTGATGATTTGATATATTATCTATGTCAATAACATATTATCTCTCCTGCATGGTGGTAGTGGGAGCTTGATTAGGTGACCATGCGGTCAGGAGGTAGTGTCTTCTTACCATTTTGGCCCCACTTACATTACTAGTTGTTGGCTGCTCATTGATATAGCTATACCATTATCATTCTTATTTTTATCTTGGAGACTTCTATTCATTTGAGTTATCTATATGTATCATGTGTTTTGAAATCCTATTAGATATTGTATTGTATATTGACGTACTTATCTCTATTTTCACATACCCTATGACATGTAGTGGATGGTATTCATTAGATGTGCTTTCATATTATTAGTTGTACTTATGCATAAATTCTTATGTGATAATTTATCTATTATGTCTTTATGATCATGAAACTTTGTACTTGAGACTTAAACTAATTAATAAAAACTTTTTAATGTGACTCAACGTGAAGGGACCCTTGATGAATAGAAGCTGTACTTATATTTATTTATGTGTACATGATGTATATGTATATATTGATTCCATATTATTGCAATATTATGATTTTAAGCTTCAAAAAAAAAAAAAAAAAGTAAACAATGTAACATGTTAGGTTTATTTCTCTTGGGTTCTTGAGTGGGGAGTTACATCTAGTACGAGAGCCTAAGTTTTAACATTGGGAACTATGGGCATATTGTGTGCCATTGATTAAAAAGTAGTTAAAATTGCAACATAATTTAAACAATAAATATTTATCAAATATCAAAATTGAACCTAAATAGTTTGAACAAAAAAATTAGATGTAGTGAAACTTTGGAACATAAAACTTGAAAACTCAGAACATTTATGTTCTTCACTTTTGATTTATGTTTATGCATTAAATTTGTTTCTTTTTATAATTATGTTGATCTTTTGTGTGTAGTGCTTTATGGGATCTATTTTAGTATTTTTTTAAAAGATGAATGTTAGATCAATATGGTTTTCTATTTATTATTAAAGGTCAATATTATATTTCTCTAAGTGACTAAAAGTGTTGACAAAGCTAACTTATTTGTATTAGTTTCTTAATAATCCTTTTGTTTGACATTGTAGATAGTATTCTTTGAATTTTAGTTACCCTAGTCATTGTAGTAGGCTTACACAAGTAAGCCTAATTCTAGGGGGTGGATGTAATCGCTACCCATAGTTGATTTTTTTACAGATATTTACCATATGCCTTTATGCCTATTTCATGCATGTGTTACTTTCAAAGACATTGGATATATAGTTCTGACATTATTTCGTGACTTGGATTACATCTATATCAATAAAGATTTACTTAGTTGATTATATTTTACATGTTATTTAATTATTATGATTACGACTACATTAAAGATGCTTTAATGGTTCTTAGTTAGTAAATGTGGTTTGTTTCATGATTATATAAAATGATGAGTATTTTATATTCACAATGATAATTTTCCATATTTGAATATGTGATGATTTGCACTCAAGACTTATTATAGTACTTACCCCATACTTGAATGTGTATAATGTGCATGTTTTGTTTTACTTTTCTATTTGGCATGTCTAATATGGCTAAGGGTGGGAGTCATAGTTACCTCCTAGTCAAGATCTACACAATATAACACTCCCTACATTTGTTTGTTTATCTTAGACATATATGTATACGTATCTACTCATCTTTTATGAAAATTATAGGTATCAGTCATCGACTTCGTTCAATTGCCAGGATGAGTGTGCCCTATCACAATAAATCAATGATATTTATGGGGAGATAATGTTCAAGTCAATTCTTAGGAACAACCTAATTACTTATCCTTAGTAGGAGGACATGTATTTGAATTTTTGCATTTTTTAAATCCATGAGTTTAACTATGGTCATGTTGTTTACTTTTGAGTTTTGGTAAATTTTGGTAATGTTACTTTTGTGTAGATTTGGATATGTGATTTATTTGGAAAATGATTTAATTATAATATTTGGGTTAATCATATAATATTGATAATTATTAAATATTATTTTCTTTAAAAGAAAATATAAAATAGTATTTTAATTATAAAGTCCTTTAAGTGTGCATGAAAGGATTAAATAATAAAAGTTTATTTTTAAGGAGAGACCTTGTCATGTTCAAAAATCAGAAACCCTACATAGAGTTAAACTCTTTATTAGGAGATTCAAGCTCACTTCTACACATAGATTTTGGAGAACAAAATTTGGAGTTGGATAAAATGTATTATTGGAAGTTTTAGAGGGTTTGGATTAACATGCATTCATATATTGTTTTAGATTTTAGCTGTGGTTTTGAGGTAGGGTTTGAAAGGCCATCATTGAATTTTATAGAAATATCTATCTACTTGATGTCTTCCTAGATGCTTGCATAATGTTTATTAATTTTAGTTGTCACATTGAGGTAATTTATGAGAACTCATTAGTTGAAATAATTTTGGAATATCTGTCTACCTCATGTATGCCATACTTATGAAATTTATTTGTTAAAATTTATAGGATAAAATATGAAAGAGAATTTTGTTTTGGAGTTAAGAAATAGAATTCATTCAGGCATTGTTTAAAACTTGTAGTTAGATGTAAACTGTAGAATCATGCTATTGAAAATTAATCAAGAAAACTCAAGATCTCAACAGCCAAAGAAAACTTGACTGAGGAAAACTAAAAAATAATTATGACTATATTATTTTAAAACCCTTTCTAATATATGGAAAATTCAATTATAAAAAAATTAGAAGGAAACAAGAAATTGAAAAGTTGGGGTTTCAACTTTAAATATTGTGATTAGAACCATGTGATTATCATGAAACTTTCTAAATAAAGATAGATATTATTCTTAAATCTAAAAAAATTTGGCTGCAAAATTTATTGGACACACAAAGAATTAATTGAGAGGAAAGAATGTTAGAACTAAATTATACATGTGGATGTGAAAAAAATATATTAAAAATAGAAAACTAAGTATATTACGATTGCATGATGTGAGAGATTAAAATATTTTAAAATACTGATTGCATGTTTATTTTAATTTTATAAAAATATAATATAATTTTCAGATTTAATTTGTTTAAAAAATAAAAAAATAAAAAATGATGACTAATTATTAATTTTAGAAATTGAAAATAATAATTATTATTTATTAATCATGAAAATGAAATAAATATAATTCATTTAGTTAAAGTGGATGTTATTATTAGTGATTTTTTAAGTCTAGTTAAACACTTAGTTGCATATAAATGATTTTATATTTATTAATGCAAGAGGGAAGTTAATATATAAATATTTATAATTTTATTATATTTTAAGAAAAGTTGTGGTGGAGTTTACTTTGTAATCATGTAATTAATAACTATTTGACTTTACAAGAGAAATTATAAATAATTCAATTAAATTCATAATTTTATCTCTAGTTGCATTATGAATTAAAGGAAGATTAAATATTAACATTGAACTTAAATAAAAGTCAAATTAATATTTTAGAAATGAAATTGATATGGATATTTAATCTAAAAAATACACTTATGTTATTAATTAAATTATTTATGATTTAAGATTATCTAAATTAGTGACGTGATAATATTTCATGTTATTTTATATGCCAAGAGTTTTGGAATTTAAATACTTATTGATTTAAATAAGTATATTAGAATAGAAATTTATATTAACATGTATATTCTTATTTTACTTCTAATTTACACATCCTTATGGCCCAAACTAAACAATAAAAATTGGTGGAAATAATTCACGTGGTTGAAAACTATGTGTTTTTCTAATAATCTATTTATAGTCTTGTGATGTTTATTTTTGTGATGGTTTTTCTCTGTAGGTTGTTTAGTTGGTCAAGTTAGAATGTGAAATAGAGGCATTTTTGAGATTTCTTTTATGATTATTTGACTTGATGTCATGATGAAATTTATTATTTATATTGAGATATATGTTTTATGAACTTGATGCTATGGAGCATTTTTAAGAACTTGGGTTTTGAGAAGCAATTTTATTTTTGTGTTACCTATTAAAGAACCAAATTTGATCAATATTACTTTTGTGGTATGAGACACAATTTTAATTTGTGAGTTTTAGGAAGGTAGTATACATGCATGTCTATGAGTGTGGCTTGCAATTGGAGTCGAGGCTCAAAGAGGCTACCAAGGTAACTCATTGTAAGTTGTATAACAAGTAATAAGAAAGTAATTAAAATAATTTTCTTTCCCATTCCTTGAAATAAATTAAAAAGATAAGTTAGAGATTTTTCCTCATCCATGCCTTGAGTGCTTGTATAGACTAACGATAAGAATGAGATGATACCTTCAGTGGAATGACTAGTCTCCTTTTCCTCACAATATGGTATTCTAGTTCCCCTTAGAGTCACTAGGGGGTCGAGTTCTGAGAGACTATCAGGGTAACCTTAGAGTTGGTTCGTGTGATGACACTCCATAGTATGTAGCCTGAGTCTACTTCATGGTATTTTTATATTTTCCTCTAGTGGTGTACTTGTTTGATATAACTTTTGATCATGTATTTATTGTAATTTGTTACTGATTAAGTGGATGCCATTTATTGTTGACAATTGACTTTTATTAATGAAAGATTAGTTATTCATTGGTGGTGTTTTATTGTTGAATTTAGTGATTGGTGATTTAATTTTATTAATGAGAGTTGTTATCTTTCAAATGGTTATTGTGCTTGTGATACTTGAAATTGTTCTGGTGGTGGTTGTATCTTTTGGTTTAGGTATTTAATTAGTACTTGGTATAAGTTGTTGATTTTGGTATTTGGTGTTTTTTTGGAACAAGTGTCCTTTAAATTTTGATTATCTCTTCTTTTTGAGTAGTTTTATTACCCTTGAGGTAGATTCATTTATTAGGATTGCTTGTATTGGATTATTTGATGATATTATTATATATGTGTGGGTCCTACATTGTCTCTTTTGAATGGTGGGAGTGGGAGCTTGATTAGGTGATCATGCAATTGGGAGGTAGTATCTTCTTACCATTTGGGTCCCCCTTGCATTGCTATTTTTTGGATGCTCATTGATATAGTGGTATCATTATCATTCTTATTCTTATCTTGGAGAATTCTATTTCTTTGAGATATCTATGTATCATGCCTTTTGGAATCCTACAGGATATTGTATTGTATATTGATGTACTTATATCTATTTTCACATATCCTATGACATGTGCAGTGGATGTTATTCATTACACATGTTTTCATATTATTAGTTGTACTTATGCATTTTCTTACGTGATAATGTATTGATTATTTCTTTATGATCAAGAAACTTTTTACTTGAAAACTAAACTATTTAATACAAACTTTTCAAAGTGTCTTAACATGAAGCAACCCTTAAGGAATGGAAACTATATTTTTAATTATTGATGTTTACTTGATGTTTATGTATATATTGCTTCCACATTATTTCAATCTTATGTTGTTTAAACTTTAAAGAAAAAGGTTCAGTAAACATTGTAACATGTTAGGTTTACTTCTCTTTGGTTCCTGAGTAGGGCATTGCATCTAGTACTAAAGCCTGAGTTTCAACATTGGGAGCTTAGGGCATACAATGCACTATCAGTTAACAAGTATTTAAATTTGAACTTGATTTAAACAATAAATATTTGTCAAAATTCAAACTTGAACTTAAATAGTTTGAACAAAAAAATTAGGAGTGTTACTTTTGAACATAAAGCTTGGAAACTCATAACATATATGTTCTTGACTTTTAATTTATGTCTATGCATTAAAACATATATGTTTTCAAATGGATTGAGAGATGTTAATATTTTGTTTGAATTTCTTTAGCTGATCGATTTTAGTATTTGTTAAAAAGATGAATGTTGGAACAATATGGTTTTCAATTTATTATTAAAGTAGAATTATATTTCTCTAAGTGATTGAAAGTGTAGACAAAGTTAACTTATTTGTATTAGTTTCTTAAATGATCCTTTTGTCTGACATTGTAGATAGTACTTGTTTACTTTTAGTTACCCTAGTCATTATAGTAGGCTTCCATGAGTAAGCCTAATTCTAGGTGGGGTGGATGTAATGCCCACCTATAGTTTTCTTTTCTATTATATTTACCAAACTCTTTTAAGCCTATTTCATGCATGTGTTAGTTGTTAGGCTATTAGATTTAGAGGTATGTCATTATTTCATTACTTGGATTACATTTATATCAATAAAAAATTACTTAGTTGATTATATTAAACATGTTGATTGATGATTATGATTACTAGCACATTAATGATGCTTTAATGGTTCATAGTTAGTAAATGTGGTTACTTAAACTTGATGATATCAAATGATGAGTATTTTATATTAAGAATGATGAGTTTCCATGTTTCAATATGTAATGATTTCTACTCAAGACATATTATATTACTTAACCCATACTTTCATGTGTATGGTGTGTGTGTTTTTTTTACTTTTCTATTTGACATGTTTGATGCGGTTAAGTGAGGGAGTCATAGTTAGCTACTAGTCAGGATCTACATGATGTACCACTCTCTACTATTTTTTGTTTAGCTTAGACATATATGTATATTTACATGATCATCTTTTCTGTAGATTATAGGTAGCAGACATTGACTTCCCTCAATTGCCAAGATGAGCTTGTCATATTGGAATAACTCAATGGTAAGAATGGGGAGATAATGTTTAGGTCCAATCCCATAGATACCCTAATTACTTGTCCTATGGAAGAGGACATGTATTTGACTTTCCACCATTTTTAAACCCATGATTTTACCTTTTTCGTGTTGTTTACTTTTGAGTTTTGGTCAATTTTGGTAATGTTATTTTTATGTGGATTTGGCTATGTGATAAATTATAATATTTGAGTTAATCATATAATATTGAAAATTATTAATTATTATTTTATTTAAAAGAAAATATAAAAGAGTATTTTACTTAAAAAGTTCTCCAAGTCTGCATGAAAGGATTAAATAATAATAGTTAATTTTTAAGGAGAGGTCTTTGCATGTTCAAATATTGGAAAGTGTAGGTAGAGTTAAACTCTTTATTAAGAGATTCAATATCATTTCTACACACATGGGTTTTGGAGAGAAAAATTTGAATTTGGATTAGAAGATTTGTTGAAAGTTCCAGAGGGTTTGGATTTGTATGCATTCATAGAATTTCTCAAATTTTAGTTGTGGTTTTGAGGTAGGGTTTCAAAACTTATTATAGAATCTTATAGAAAGATTGGTTTACTTCATGTCTTCCTAGGTTTTTAAATAATATTTTTTAATTTTAGATATCAAATTGATGTAGGGTCAGAGAACTCATTTGTTGAAATTATTTTGGAGGATATGTCTACCTCATGTTTGTCATATTGTTGAAATTTATAGGATAAAATATAAAAGATAATTTTTTTTCGCAATTAAGAAATGTAATGCATTCATGTGTTGTTTCTAAACTGCAATCAAATGTAAACTATAGAATCATGTTGTTGAAAATTATTCTAAAAACCTCAAGATGTAAGAAACCAAAGAAAACTTATTGATCAAGAAAAAATGACTAAGGAAAATTGTAGAAAATTATTATGATTGTATTATTTTAAAATTCTTTCAAATACAGGAAAAAATTAATTATAGAAAATTGGAAGGAAACAAGAAATTCAAAAGGTGGGGTCCCAACTTTAAATATTTCCATTAGAACCATGTGATTATCATAAAGTTTTCTAAATAAAGATAAACTTTAGTCTTATATCTAAAACAATTTGGTTGCAAATTTTATTGAGAACACAAAGTATTAATTTAGAGGAAAGCATGCTATAATTAAACTTATACATGCATGTGAAAACAAATATTCTAAAAATAGAAAATTAAGTATATTATGGTTGCATGATTTAAGAGATTAAAGGAATGAGAAATAGTGATTCCATGTTTATTTTTATTTTAAAAATATATAATTTAATTTTTGGATTGATTAATTTTAAAAAATGATTAATTATTAATTTTAGATTTAAAAAAAATTGATTTTTTTTATACAAAATAATAATAATTTATTAATTTTAAAAATTAAATATTTATATTTTGCATTTAGTTAAAGTGAGTTTTTTTGATAAGAAAAATAGGTTTTATAGGAACCCAAAAGTTAATACAAATCAATTGGCTGAAAGTAAGCAATAAAAGCCCAGCCACAATACTATAGCCAACAGAAAGGCTAGGAAAATAGACAGGCAAAAAGAAAAAAAAAAAAAAAATACAGAAACCAAATAGTCCAAAAGGCAGGTAATAAAAAATCAATGTTACTCCTCCGTCTTTCTTTCAAACTCCTACATTGTTTCCACCACTTCATAGATTTTCTAAATCTCTTCAACCATATGCTCTACTTCTTTTCACCAATCTGATCCAAGTTGCTTAAGGTAATGTCTGGAGTCATGTACTTATCCATTCTATCTCTGGCTCTATCATTTTCCCATTATCCTCCAGGAAACTCGTGGCTTTCAGCTTTCTAGCAAGAGAAGAAATGTTATCATTTAGAGAAGTCATAGTTGAAATCATCTGGTTCACCATATTATGATTGTAATTTTCTAGATTCTAAATTTCTTTTTCAACCAACCTGAGACCATCCCCTTGATCTATTAAATTTCTATGTTCTAACTTCTTCCCTTGGTTTTCTAGTTGATCCATTCTTTCTTTGACCTCCTATAGTTCATGGTAGAGCCATTTAATTGACCTGAAATTGTCAATCATACTATTTCTAGCATTATTAATAAAATTCATGCCAATTTCCCTTGCATTATCAATAATAGCCACTAGTGCCAGATCAATGAGTTCCTTCATCTAGAGCTTTCCCTCTTTACCTTCAAGGATTTTGGGGTTCATGGCTTCTCTCACAATTCCCATTTTTGAGGTTGTAACATTAAAATTTTTCCATGCAATGCGCCTATCTTTCATAACCACCTCTCCACTCTCATCCTCTATTTTTCCTTATCATGTTCTTGAGGGGGAACTGAGGAAAGAAGAATGACAATTATCTCTGGCCCAAAATCCATTTTCCCCTCTAGGGGCACATCCTCCTCCTTAGACCTCCTATGTTTTTTAGCTACCATCTCCTCCCTCTTAACATCTTCCTCCTTATTCTCTTCATTAGTATCCAAATCATCCCCTTCCTCATTATATTCTTTGTCTCCTTGACCAGCAATTTTAAATCAAAATGATTCTTTAAGTCCAATTACACTCTTCGTTACAGATAAGCGATTTTATATTTATTAATGCAAGAGGGAAGTTAATATATGAATATTTATAAATTTATAATATTTGAAGATAAGTTTTGGTGAAGTTCACTTTGTAATAATATAGTTAATAACTATTTGAGTTTATGACAAAAATTATAAATAGTTTAATTAAATTTATAATTTTATCTCTAGTTGCATTATGAATTAAAGGAAAAAGAAATATTAATATTGAACTTAAATAGAAGTCAAATTAATATTTTAGAAATGAAATTGATATCAATATTTAATCTAATAATAAACATCTATGTTATTAATTAAATAATTTATGATTTAAGATTATTTTAATGAGTACCATTATAATATTGCATGATATTTTATATGAAAAGAGTTTTGGCATTTAAATGCTTATTGATTTAAATAAGTATATTAGAATAGCAATTTATATTAACATGTATATTCTTATTTTACTTCTAAACACATCCTTATGACCTGTACTAAACAAGATAAAATGATGGAATTAAATTATGTCACTGAAAATTATGTGTTCTCTAATATTCTATTTATAGTCTTGTGATATTTTTTTTTGTGATGATTTTTCTTCATGGGTTGTTTAGTTGGCCAAGTTAGGATGTGAGCTAGAGGCACTTTTTGAGATTTCTTTTATGATTATTTGACTAGATGTCACGATGAACTTTATGATTTAAATTAAAATTTATATTTTATGAACTTTATGCTTTTGATCATTTATGAGAACTTAAAAATTTGAGAAGCAATGTTATTTTTGGGTTTCCTGTTAAGGATCCAAATTCACTCAATATTATGTTTGTGGTTTGTGAGTTTTATGAAGGTAGTCTAGGTGCATATTTATGGGAGTAGCTTGCAATGGGGGTTGAGGCCTAAAGAGGCTGCTAAGGTAACTCCTTGTAAGTTGTGTAATAAGTGATAACATAGTAATTAAAATACTTTCCTTCCCTATCCCTTGAGATAAATTAAAAAGATAAGTTGGAGATTCTTTCCTTGTCCATACCTTGAGTGCTTGTATCGATTAAGGATAAGAATGAGATGATACCTTGAGAGGTATGACTAATCTTCTCATCTTCGTGAAATGGTATTTTGGTTTATCATAGAGTCACTAAGGGGCTGGGGTTCTAAAATATTATCAGGGTAACCTTAGAGTTGGCTCATGTGATGACACTCCATAGTATATAGCCTTAGTCTTTGTCATAGGTTTTTTTATATTTGCCTCTAGTAGTGGTGTACTTGTTGGATATTACTTTTGATGGTTTATTTATTGTAATTTGTTACTCATTGATTGGATGTCATTTATTGTTGACATTTGAATTTTATTAATAAATGATTGATTATTAATTGGTGATTTTTTTATTGTTGAATCTAGTGATTGGTGATTTACTTTTATTGATGCTAGTTGTTATTTCTTTGTTATTGTATTTGTGACACTTGACTTTGTTTTGGTGGTGGTTGCATCTTTTAGTTTTGATATTTGATTTGTACTTCATATCAATTGTTGATTTTGGTATGTGGTGTTTGCTTTGGAATGAGTGTCCTTTCTTTTTATATTATCTCTTCTTCTTGAATAGTTTATGTTACCCTTGAGGTAGATTTGTCTATCAAGATTCCTTGCTTAGGACTATCTGATTAGTTGTGTGTGGATCGTACATTATCTCTTGTGCACGGTGGGAGTGAGAGACTGATTACATGACCATGCAGTGAGGAGGTAGTCTCTTTGTTGGTGTAAATAAGTATTTACTTTTTAAACATACTTAAGTTTACTTAGGTTAATGCATTATTTCATTTTTGAGATACTTAGGAGTTTGTGCACTCTTGTGAGTTGTCTTCATGACATCATAGGGGTTTGCACCTCTTTTAAGCACATGTTGTCTACAACATAGGAATCTTCTACACACATATGACACTAAGTCATTCTTATCCATTCATCTAAAATGTTGGATAAGGTGCTTAGTTTTCTTATCTTCTGATTGTTTCTAGAGACATTCTAGGTGCTTCCTGAGAGGCTTTTATATATAGGCACTCCTAGTGTGTTGAACATCACATTCTGAATAGAGCAATGTATTTGAACATACTCTAATTAATAGATCATATCCATTTTTGGTCTACAATTGTGCTTGTGTTTGAGTTCTTAGTTCTTGGGTTAATTTTTCCCTTAGGCAAATTCTTACATCGTATCAGAGCAACTTAGAGATTTTCTCATCACATAGCCATTCGAGACCACACTTGCTTCATCACCTCAGCTCGAATTTGGAGTGTTGTAGAAATTGGGAGTGTCTAACATTAGATCTGAGCTCACCATTGCATCTGAAACACTGATTCAATGAAAATTGGCTACAAAGCTACCTACCATAGGCCAAAGTCGATTGTAAGGCAATTTTTTTTTGCAAATCGGCACTCGAAGGACCGATTTGTAAAATTGGTATGATCATTTCAGATCTATACGTTTAATTTTTAGATCTACATTTTTTTCATCTGTATCTCTACTATTTTTTCAGATTTGCATTATTTTCTAGAAAATTTTTGGCCATAGGGCCATAGGAGAGATTTTTTATAGGTGAAGACTGAAGTTTGTTGGTGCAAATCTAATATTTGCATCATATTCAAAAGGTCCAAAAACCTCCAGATCAGATTTTTTTTCATCCAAATCAGACATCTGAGGCAAAATCTAGAGCCATTTATTTATTTGGAAGCGCAGCGGCGATTCAGAAAAAATAACAGCAGCAACAATTTTTAAACAGCGATATCTTCCTTATATGAACTCTTTTTTTCGAGCAATTTTTTTTGTTTTGGGGTAGGATTTCGTGATCTACACATTGGTGTAGGTGGTTTGAGATCTATATTTTTGAATTTTTTTGCAACTCTAAAATCTCAAATTTTTCCACTTAAAATGTTTGGTACGGGCTCATCTGGACTCCAAATCAGGTTCCATTTTTTTTGAAAGTGCATTTTTTTAATCTAATTTTGTAATCACATTATAGGTTCTATGGATAGAAATACTACTTTCAAAAATAGGCCGTAAATTGGCAAGTGGCTACCAGGTGCTAAATCATACATTAGGGGGGGTTTCTTTGATTTTCTTTGATTCTTTGGGGGTTCATTGATTGATCTCATGGAGTCTTGTCATATTTGTCAGTTTGGTATTAGACCACAGTTGACAACAAGGAACTATTACAAATGGAGGACTTTGATAATTGACCATCTAAGAGAACATCCAGGATTGCTTCCTTATCTCTATTCAATGCCACCACATTTTGATTGGATATATATTATCAAGCTTAATAAATTTTTACATAAAAGTATGAGTAGGGAATCTTTTGTTCCTCTTAGATTGGCACATTTTCCTTGTGATATTTGGTGGTCTATTTGGGAAGCATATGGAGATCCATGTGATCCTCCATCTCTAGTGGACTTTCTACATCCAGTAACTCTAGCTATGCTTTCCTCAACCTCAGATGAGATCACACCTCCAGCTCCTGTTGTTCTTACTGATCCTATTTCAGCCACAAATGCTTCAGAATCAGTGCAACAGGATACTTTATGTCTTCCTACTCTACCTTCATATGAAGACTTCCTCTTTGACATTGCATAGTTGTTTGTAGAGTCTCACATTGAAGTTGTGGGAGACATTCTTGATTACATTCATCTTCTTTTTGAGGTGGATACTTCATCTTTTGCTGCAGTGATAGATTCATGTACTTTAGCATTGCGAGGTACTCATGGTCTTCCAAGTGATGATTTCTTGCCAGACATTTCAGTTTTGTTCTTGAAGACACACATAGTAGATGTGGGAGACTTTTATGATGATTTCTCACTTCTCTTTGCTGAGGAGTCTTCTACAGTTGTTGTGAGGGCCCACTTTGACCCTCAACTCCATGCTCTACATCATCAATCCTTCCAGATTGGGGTGATTGTAGATTCTTCTTTATAGCATCTGCAGAAGGTCTCTTCATTAGTTGAGAAGATTGTTGGTTTCTTAAAGTAGGTTCCACATCCTTCCTTGTTTGATCTACTCTTCTCTTCAATATTTTTGGAGGAAGCCATCATCAATATCGACATAGGGACTTTTGGATAAGCTTTAGAGACACCGATCATCATAGAGATTCCTTCTCCATATAGGGGACATATCTCATACGTACCCTTGCTCTTGTTTCTTCCAAATGGAAGGAACATCATACAAAGGTCATGGATCAACTTCTACATCGGAGCATTTCTCACTAATTGGCACACTACTTTTAAGGGGGGGGACTACTTCATCTCCTTCTTCTCTTTTTTGGGGGGGACTTTTTCCTCATAGGAGGTTTTTTCCTTCTCCATTCTTTCTTGTATATACATGGGTGTATGTCATAATGGGAGGGTCTTGATTACTCCATCCATCCATGCATCCCTTTTATCTCTCTTTTTGGGGGAGGGTTTTTTCACGTGAGATTTTCCTAATTTCCCTGCTTTATGCGAGATTTGCATCTTCATTATGTACATGGGTACCTAACATGGCCTAGTAGCTGGGACCCATTATGTATTTTCATCCTAGTTTTGTAAGCTTAAGGGCATTCCCCTAAGTTGCACTTAATGGGGGGTGGTGGTGTAAATAAGTATTTACTTATTATAATTACTTAAGTTTACTTAGGTTAATGCATTATTTAATTATTTTGCATTATTTTATTTGTGAGATACTTAGGATTTTGTGCACTCTTGTGAGTTGTCTTGATGACATCATAGTGGTCCGCACCTCTTTTAAGCACATGTTGTCTACAACATAAGAATCTTCTACACACATATAGCACTTAGTCATTCTTATCCATTCATCTAAAATGTTGGTTAAGGTGCTTAGTTGTCTTATCTTCTGGTTGTTTCCAGAGACATTCTAGGCGCTTCCTGAGAGGCCTTTATATACAGGCACTCCTAGTGTGTTGAACATCACATTTTGAATGGAGCAATGTATTCGAACATACTCTAATTAATTGATCATATCCATTTTTGGTCTACAATTGTGCTTGTGTTTGAGTTCTTAATTTTTGGATGAATTTTTCCCTTAAGCAAATTCTTACACTCTTTTTACTATTTGAGTCCCTCTTACATTACTAGTTGTTGGATGCTCATTGACACAGTGGTAACATTATCATTCTTATTCTTATCTTGGAGACTTCTATTTGTTTGAGGTATCTATGTATTATATGTTCTGAGATCTTATGGGAGATTATATTATATTCATCTACTTATTTCTATTTTCACATACCCTGTGACATGTGCAGTGGATTTTATTTATTAGATGTACTTTCATATATATATATATATATATATATATATGAATATATGTATATGTATATGTATGTGTATATGTATGTATGTATGTATGTATGTATGTATGTATGTATGTATGTATGTATGTATACATATACATATGCATATGCATATGCATATGCATATACATATACATATGCATATGCATATGCATATACATATACATATACATATACATATACATACATACATACATACATACATACATACATACATACATACATATATATATATATATATATAAGAGGGGTAAATGCTTTGATATTGAGCTATGAACTAGTGAGGCCACAAATAGGGGACCCCATTCCCATTAGATTTGAACCTTGATGGAAAGGATAAAACCTCAACAACTTAACCATCACAACATGCCACTATTGGATGCTTTCATATTATTAGTTCTACTTATGTATTTTCTTATTTGATCATGTATGTCTTATTTTTTATGATTAGGGGACTTTGTATTTGAGACACAAACTAATTAATACAAACTTTTTAATGTGACTCGATGTGAAGGATCCCTTGAGGAATAGAAACTATATTTGTAATTATTTATGTGTACTTGATATGTATGCATATATTGCTTCCACATTATTGTTATCTTGTGTTGTTTAAACTTGAAGGAGAAAACAGATCAGTAAATATTGTAACATGTTAAGTTATTTGTTAGAGTAATTATATATTTCCTAATTAACTCTAGTTGCTTAAGCTAAACTTTAGGCATCTAATAATTTATTTATTTTTATTAATTATTATGATGCAACCTAGGTTAGACCTTTTTAGGCTTTCGATCTCCTTTATAAGGATGATCTCTCATTGTAAACATTTATTGACTTTTGATTATATCAATCTATCTTTTTGCTCATCAAGAATATATCATCTATGGATCTGGCAATTCCTACCTCCATAGCTTGTTGCTTCTCTTTTTTGTAATAGGTGTTTGTCTGTAGGTGATTCTTGGGAGTTATGGGGTTAATCTTTCATCAACTTCATCATGGTATCAGAGCTTCAGATCTTTATGTCCCTGTCCTATTCATCAGAGATTTGGCATCAGATCTAACATTCATTTTTAGATAAGAGCTTTCAGTATTTTTATATTGGATTTGCTAGGTCACTATTTTTCAGAGCACTTTGAGCAAAAATAGACATCACGATTGAGCTCAAAGTGCTAAGAAACCCCCATTTCCATATAAGATATGTCAAATTTGGACACTGTTGAAATTTTAGGCAAACCTTTTTTGTACCCAGGTTATTTTTTATGTGGGCATGTACAAATCAAGGCAATGTAAAAAGGTGTCATTGTTTTTAAAAGGAAGAAAGTTTTTTAATAAAAAAATCTACCACCATAGTACATTGGTTGTCATGCCACTTCCTCTTCTCACCACCCAATTTGGACTAGATGTGGCCTTGTTTTGACCTCTCAACTTGTGAATCTCAATGGTTTTTATGACTCCTTCTAATCAACACCTTTTATGAGGGTGTTTTGGAGACCAAGTTTCAGTTTGGATATTTTGCATGAAGGGAAGGATTGTAGCCATTATAGGTACAATTGAAATTTCCACTAAACTATCTCAACTTCCTACCACATTGATTCACTTATAAATGCTACTAGCCACATTCATGAATAAGGTGGAGATTATAGAGCATGCGATTTAGAGAAGGGCCTATTTTATTGTTTGGGACTAGCCCATTCTTGACTCCTAGGCTCCAAGGTGGAGGATGTCAAATTCAATGCAGATGCTCTCTCCCCTCTTGCTAGCGCCATGCTCTTGATGTATTGGATCTATGGTAAGAAGGGGGATTGCTGGACTACACTCTTTTTTACCTTTTTCATGGTGCCCACATCAAAAATTTATGGAGCAAACTTAATTGGAAGCTTCCCCCTGCATGTCCTACCTTTGCCTCTCTATATTTTGCACCAATCTCTAATTGATGATTCTGGCTATTGCATTTTTTGTTATTGAGAAGGTGTCAATTTATTTTTTGGCAGATTTTTGGGCTTTCGACCACCATGCATGTGCATGCACTTGGGCCATGTAGGAGTTTGGATGGTAGTTTGGATGGTAAAACTACTGCCAGCTTCAAGTCAACCTCCTTCATAGTGATCTGTAACCCTTATTTATTGAAGACAATTTTTTTTGGTGACTACACACATATGTTTGTGCTTCACCCATACTAGAAGCTCCTCTATAGAGGAGAATCAAAGAGATATGGTAAGCAATGAAATGTGACAAATTTGGCATTTTCTTTTTCTCTTTGGCATGGGGTGTATGCCACAATCTTTTAGCTTTGACTTAGTCATTTTTCCATGCACACCATTCGCCTCCGATGCCAATGAGATATCAATATTGGCTGAGGTTTCTCCAAATTGGATATATGGTTTTTAGCGATTTTTTAGTTTCCTTGAACCATACATGCATATATCTGATCAATTATTTTCACATTTTGCCCATACATGGTGGTTCCCATGATTTTTGGCTTCAAGATGGTGCTTTTCTCCATATCTAGTGTGATTGGCAATTTAATGATAGATTTTTTTTCTTAATTGGCCTTATTTTACATGCATTGCTCTAATAAAGTGCCATGGAGGGTTAATGTTTTTTCTTTGTTTGCCATCTTCTTTTGTCCAGTGAGTGTTCCTTCCATGACATTAGCCTAATCATGTGTTTAAGATTGATCACTTTAGTGCACACATATATATTCATTTGTGCATCTTGATTGTGGTTCCTTGACATGTAGTTCTTCTGGCCCACTTTTTCAAGTGCATGTCACCTCACCCTTGTCTGTATTAGGGAGGTCTTCTATTGATTTCTCATGCTTCCTTGGTTCAATTGATTAGCTCTTTAGGCTTTGGTGTTTCATGCCATCTATATCTTTGAGTTCAGTTGTTTTCCTTTGTGTACTTCCTAATTTGATGCAGATTACAATCTTCTCTACCTAGTCAAGTTCTATTTTAGTGGAGGTTCTTTAGAACAGTAGTTACTTTTGACAAAGCTTTGTAGATAATATATGTTTTTGTGGTGTTCTTCATGATCATCTCTTGTTCCTATCTTCTAGGACATTCCCTAGTTTAGAGTCATCTTTAATTCTTCACTAGTTTCTTTTAGAATGTTTTCCATATCTTTTTGGAGTAGGGTTTTTCCCATGTGGTTTTCTCTATTTCTCCTCTTTTTAGAGATTTGGTTGTGCTTGGGTACCTCATTAGGCCTTGCTTTCCAAGATCCATTTATACTTTTCATAGTAGTTTCTAGGTTTTTGGCTACTCCGTAAGTTTATCGTAAGGGAAGGGTGTTAGAGTAATTAGATATTTCGTAATTAACTCTTGTTGCTTAAGCTAAACTTTAGGCATCTAATAATTATTTTATTTTATTAATTATTATGATGTAGCCTAGGTTAAACCCTTTTAGGTTTTTATCTCCTTTATCAGAATGATCTCTCATTGTAAACATTTATTCACTTTTGACTCTAGCAATCTACTTTTTTCTCATCAAGAATGTCTCATCTATGGATCTGGCAATTCTTGCCTTAGCTTTTTTCTTCTCTTTTCTATAACAGGTGTTTGCATGCAAGTGATTCTTTGGAGCTATGGTGTTTATCTTTCATCAACTTCATCATTTATTTCTCTTGTGTTCTAAATCAGGGTATTACATATTGAATTCTCTCCACCAAGTTATACCTGGATCATTCCATGACATTCACAATAAATTCCCTCCACCAAGTTGTACATGTATAATTACATGACATACACAAAGAATGTCATCAACCAAGTTATACTTGGATCGTGAAGATTATATCAATCAAATCATTTATTCTAAATCTGTATTGTGATCTCAAGCATTTCTTATTTGTTGTTAATTCCATAACTAAAAGATCTATTATATATACAAATATGTAATCACATATGTTGCATAATAATAATAGTTATTTTGCATATAAAAGAAATAATAAGATAAGCTAAACTAAAAATAAAGAATACCTTAAATATATATTACGTCTAACCTTTAACTTATTATACTCCATTCCCTTATCTTATTATATACTCCATGCAAAGAAACATAAGAGAGATTCCTCATTTATTCTTCCATTTTGACTTCTTTATATTTACACTTTCTTTGATTTTCTCAATAATGTCCATGTAATTTGATGTCTGTTTACTAATATTTCCTCCCATATAGTTGATTTTTTTTCTTTATCTTAGTTGGCAAAAATTGGCAATTGATGTTTCCTTTTTGAAATTATTTCTTTATGATCATGTTATACAAAATGTGTCCCTGAGATATTTTTTACCTATTAAATGTTATGTTTTCTTATTTGACATGAGGTATGATTTTCATCTTTTTCTCATTGTCCCAAAATTCTATTTAGGATACTATACACATAAGTCTATTTGGATGTGTACCTTTGTAAAGATGTCGATTAGCATATCCTCCTATTAAGTGATATTATTGAAGTTTACTTATTTTCTTAATTGATTTTATATTTTTTAATTATGTAGTTTTAATTTATGAATGTTTTTTTATTTACACAAAGAACAATATTTTCTATTAGTGTCAAAATGGACATAACATCCTAGTCATCATATTACCTAAGCTATGAAAGAGGAGATGAGCGAATATTGTAAAGTATACTCAAGATCATGAACTCACTAAGAAATTCTACTTACATTGAGCTATGGAGAAACTAGTGTATACTAAGCACAAAGTTTACTGAGATACACAAAGGATTCCAAGAAAATATTTTCCAAGTATCAGTAAGGAACAACACTCCATTTATAAAGAGAAAAAAAGATGATATCAAAATTTAATTTTGCATAGTTACTAATACAATACAATTCTACCAAGCAAGGAAAATGGTTTACAATAACCAAGGTAAATATTTGAAAATATTTCATTGAATAATGTCTATTGATTGTGCACAATTACAAGGATAGAACAAACAATAAAATTAAATATGTAAATGAAGGAAAAGATGGATGATTTTTTAGAACCATTAATCACAATCAAAGAATGATTCAAGAAAGTTCTCCCTAATTAGTTCAAGTTATGAAATGGCAAAAGAAATCTATAAAAGGAGAAGTTAAGAGTAGTTTTGAAGTTGTTGAAATTCTTGATGGTCAAAGTTTTGTTGAAGCATTATTGAAGGAAGTATTGAAGTGAGGAAGAGATCAAGGTCAAGAATAAAGGTCAAAGAGATCAGAGAAAAAGACAAATTTGGAATTTATTGCAGATCTATCACTACAAGGTGATAATTATATAATAGAAGAGGGATATAATCAAAAGAATGTAAGTTTCTATTGCATTTAGATAATTTATTCTATTGTTTAATCATTTTAGTAGTTTCCTAAATCATTTCACAAGATGGGCTAGAAATTCTTATATGTGAACTCTTAACCTAGGACACACTTGAAGAGTATTGTAAAGTCCTTGAAAATGGTATATCTAAATAGGTCTTGTTGTAGACTCGTAACTAGTAAGTAATCATAAGTAACTAAAATTATATCCCTAACAAGGTAAACTCCTACAAAAGTAGTGATGGATTTTTGTGTAGCATCCCCATCGTAATTTTCCCTCTGAAAAAAAGTTTCTATTATATCAAATATTTGTAATTTTTATTATGTTTGATGAGCTTATATGTTTGGAATTGTGAATGTAAAATCAGTTATGTTGTTTTCATTTACAATGTAATGTGATGAAAGATCAGTGATTACTAAGTTACAATTGATGAGAAGAGGAAGATCTAAATTTCTACCAATGCTTAGGTGTTTTCTACCTTCATTGGTCAAAATTTTGACCACTTCTTGGTAGACTTGCACCATGGCTCTGGAATTTTTTGACCAACATATTGGTTGAAATTTTTTGACAAATGGGTTGGTTGACTTTGGTCAAAATTTGATAAAAATTTTGACCAATAATGGTCAAAAAATGAACTCAAATGTACTAGTGTACCCATACTTTGGGTCAATGTCAACCTTCCTCAAAAAGGACAAAAAAAATTTCTTTGTTTTCTCTATTATGCATTTGTAGTCCAGATCTAGTTGCAAAATTTCCCAAAACTGTACACAGGAAACAACATTTTCTAGATTTTCTCTACTTTAAGGTTGGTATTTTTTTCAATTCAATAAAAATTTCAATAAATACATTCTATTAAAAAATATAAGGTATTTTTCTTTATTCAAATTCTCTATAGATTGATTCTTTTTTGCATTAACCTTTTTGGTTGATCAATTTGGATCTCTCATTTGAGAATTTGGATTTACAGGTAGATATTATATCCCTTTCATCCCTTTCTACTTGAGATGAATACTCATTGTTCATCTACATTTTCGTAATCCTGCGATAGACAACTCTTTCTTTTATGGTGTTAGACCTTGCATGTATTGCACTTTTTTTATGTGTTTGCTTCTTATATAATGTAAAAATACAAAAATATTCATTTTTTCATGCTTTAAATTTTCATAGTTTAGTTCATTTTGATTGCATTGGTTTATGAGATTTATTATCTTTAGTTCTACTTATAATATTGTAGTTGGAAGAAGTCATAGACTTACGGGTGCCTTTAATCTTGGGTCTTCCTCTCCTTTCCTTAGGATCTTGAATGAAAATTTGATTATTTATGATTCCAACCCTATTATGCATAAAAAATCTTCTCACTCATCTCATGATGAGGATTATTCTTTAAGATTTCCTCCTAGACAAGTCCTAAAACTTTTAACTGAACTTGATAAAATGGATAATTGGCTTATTCAAGAAAATCATGATCAATATCATATTCAAGCTATAAAGGCTCTTCAGGAAGTCCTTCGTGATAATGATCAAGGTTTTGATCTCCTATGTGGTATCACTTACCTTGTGCATTCAAATGTTGAACATTTAGCATTATTCCTACGGTTACTAGTGTCAAATATTTTTTAGTTCTTTTTACCTAGTCTTCCTAATTATACCCCTCCTTTTGTGACATCAATGATTACCTCTCTTTCTATGAGTGTTCCTCTTGCATCCCTCCCTACATCACATCCTTCTTATCATAATTTTTCTTTTAACTTTATCCAATCCTCTTTCACCCATGGTTCCAAGTGTTACTCCAATTGTGTCTTCCATTCTGATTATTTCTTACACATTGTTGTGCAAACTATTTCTTCTAATGATTCAACAATTATTAGTTTGGCTCAAACTATGTCATCTTTATAACAACACCTTGCTTCCTTAACTCAAAACAAGTTTATCATTCCTACATGTAACATGGAATGTCCTCTATCCTTAAACATCATTCATACTCCTATTCCTCAACAAGTTGATATGCCTTATGTTGAGAATTACAACAGAAAAGAAGATTGTGTTACTCATGTTAAAATATTTCAATTCCTTTGTAGTGACCACACTCATGACCATCAGATTTTAGCCAAGTTGTTTGGTCAAACTTTTTGTGGTACGACCTTGCAATGTTTTTTTTTCTTTCCTCCTTATTCTATTCACTCTTTTCCAAAAATTGCTAATGTCTTTATTCAATAATTTCAAAGCAACATTGGTCCACATGTGTCTTTAACTTGTTTAATGCATTGTAAAAAAAACACTAAGAAAAATCTGATTGAATTCATTGGTAGGTTTAAACATTTACATGCTCAGATTTCTTATCTTGTTCTTGATATTGATATTCAACATATGTTTATTTCAAATTTTCAAAAGGATATTAGAGATAAAAAAATTCTTACTGAATTTACCTCTTTTCAACAACTTTGTGCAACACCTCATTATTATTAATTATAGGTGAGTCAATTAGAAAGAAACACTCTAGTGGCTCCTATTCTAGTTGATAAGAGTGATGTTGCTCCTAATCAAAATAGATTTTAGAAGCCTAACAACTATGTCAAGATAAACAAACAAGTGAATACAGCTACTAATGAAGTTGTTGTCACATCTCACAATGCTACTTTTGCATCCATTGCTTTTCATTTGAATCATACATTTATTCTTCACTCTAAATATTTACATTCTATTAGAAATAGGTTGTTAACTCCTAATATGATTACTTTACCTCTTATTCAACCTATTTTACCTATTACAAACACATCTACATCTTTTGATCCTTAAGATTTTTATCAATATCATCATCAAAATTGTCATGATACTGATAAATGTTATTCATTAAAACATAAGTTTCAAGACTCGATTGATTATAATGGCTTATCTATTGATAATTTTTATGGTACTGGGAACCAATATGTTTCTCCTCCTATTCAAAACCTTGAAATCTATATGAACCCTTTACCTACACATGATACTAATGTCATTTCTCAGTCATCTTATATGGATATTGTTTATGATTCAAACATGGATGATCTTAATCATAGTGTCAACCATGTGGAGCATGTTGATTTATCACAATCCGTATCTCCACCTCAACCTAAAACTCACCCTCAACTTCAACCTCAAGTCACACAACAACGTCATCTTAAACTAAAAGTTCAACCCAAACCTCAAAAATAATATAAGAATAAAAGATCTCAAGAACTCTCGATTACCTTTGATGATTGTGAGATTATTAAAGCTCCTAATGGTCCCCTTTACATTTATGATAAGATTTCTAAGATACAAACAAATGGATGTCTAGTTGATCATACATTATTAGTCAATGTCATTACCAAAGAAACTTTTTTTATGAAAGACTTTCAATGTGATTCTTATGATACATCTAATGTGTAAATTCAAAATTATAATGGTTCTATTTATCCATTATTTCGTTCTATTGATTTTTTGATTCAACTTTGTGGTAAAATTATGAACACTACTTTTTTTTCTATTCCTACCTCTAATCAATTTAAAGTTAAACTTGGTTTTCCTTGGTTGAGATCCATCGATATTGTTGCTTCCCCTATTCATAAGTGTCTTAAATTTTTTCATGATAATGAAGTGAAGATAATTAACCATAGTTGATATCAACCTTATAGGCCTATGGATTGTGTTACACTTGACTTCTTTTGGACTTCAATACCTAATTCATGTCCTTTTCAACCTAGTAATTTTTTTGCTCATATTAAGCCTATAAGAATCAAAAGATTCTCTAGTTAAGGATGTCTCTGATGGATCTTAATCATGGTCTTTTACCCACACCTTCCACACTTCCTTTATCTTTGGATTCTAGTTATGTTAATCAAGCTCCTAGTGTTATTTTTCATTCTCTTAAGAATCCTATTAATCTTCCTATAGAATCTGTGAAGGATCCAATAGTTGTTCCTCCTAGTTTTTCACATATTTCAAATAGGAAAAAATATAATCGATCTACTAATGAACATCATAAGAAGCGTCATGATCGAGCTAAGGAACATGATTTTGTTATTAAATGTTCTTTACCTTCTTTTGATCAACCTATGAATGATGTGTTACAAGAATTCAATGCTAATAATGAGGTTCAAATGCAAGATTATGATGATTCTATTCATATCTTAGATCCTATTTTGATTAATCTAGATGGAGAAGATACTCTTGATGATGGTGATGATGTTATTGATGAGTATCAAACTATTGGCATTGACATTGATTTACCTAAAATGCTTTCATCACAATCAATAATTACACCTAGTATTGAACATGATGGTTCTCAAGAGGATCCTTGTTTAGAACTAGCTATCATCCCTACTGTGTTGGATATAGTCCCTCTAGAAAGTTACCCACCTTCCCTAAATGGTATAGAATTATATGAGGGGAGTAGGTAGTGTGCTTAATTGGCTAGTCCTTCATGGTAGCCTTTGTGTTTTTTTCTATCATACTATGCTTATACCATAATGTGTTTGCTAAATCTTTGTTAGATTCTTTTATATGACCCTTATTTCTCTATTAGTCAAAAGTGGTAAAGAAATAAAACCTATTGTGCTACTCCTATATATGTATATGTTTTTCTTCTATATATTGTTTCATGTTATATTGTACCAATAATTTTTTAAATAAAAGTTTCCTTGTGTAATCTACTTGGATCCGTGACTTGGTATCAACTACCTAGGTTTTAGATCAAATGATAAGAACAAAAGTTCTATAAGCTAAAAAAGGCTCTATATAGACTTATATAAGCATTGAGGGCTTGGTATAACAGGATGAATTCCTATCTACTCAAAAAAGGCTTAAAGCATAGCAATAATGAGAAAACACTATGTACAAAAAAAAAACTTGCAATGTGAGATCTTCATTGTATGTATCTATATTGATGATATCTTATATAATGGTAACTTACATCTTAGAGAATTAAAGATTGATATGGAAAGAAAAATTAAAATCACTGATCTTGGTCATATTAAATAATTCATTTGTCTAGAGATTAAAAAATTTGAACAAAGTCTTTTCATTAGCCAAAAAAGGTATGCACAAGATGTGTTGAAAAAAATGAGAATCAATAATTGCAAGCCAATAGAACACCTATTCTTTTAGGTATGAAAATGAATGAAAATGATGAAGGAACAATGGTGACATTCACTTTATTCAAGAAATTAGTACACAACCTAATGTACTTGACAATGACATGAGTACATATTCTAGGTTTATGGAATCACCAAAGAGATCACATTGGAAATTAGGGAAGCGAATACTAATTGTAGGAACAACTCACCATAGTATTTTGTATGCAGATAATGAAGACAACCAAATGAGCATAAATAGATTAAAGTAATAATGGCTTTCATAAGTAATCTTAGTATACAAGGACCAATATTGAATGATAAAATTTATTCTACATGGGCCATTAAAATGAAGAGTTACTTGAATAATTTAAATTGTTAAGAGGCTATAGAAATTGAGTATGACACAAAAACTAGCTCAAATGAGAAATGCACAAAATAATGCTAATTCAAAGAGAAAAATGAAAGATTCAAGAGCTTTGTGAAACATACATATATAGAAGAAGGATCAATCTTTCCCATAATTTCAGAAACAACTAGTGAAAATTAGGCATGGGAGATACATGAAACAAAATATCAAGGACTAGGAAAGGTAAGGAATGCTACACTAAATTTTTTAAGAAAAAGGTTTGAAAGCTTGCAAATAAAGGATACTAAGATTGTAGATCACTTCATGTCTCAAGCCAAGCCATAGATGTAGTAAATAGGCTAAGAGCATATGTTAAAGATGTCACATATAGAATTTTTTTGGAGAAAATATTTAGAATTCCTTCACATTCATATGATACTTTGGTAACTATAGTTGAAGAGATTATATTCTACAAAATAGTTAACTAATTCAATGTTGAACGATGAGTCAGAATACAAAAGAGATACTAATCTTTGGTGATTGATCTACAAATACAAGCCACAATCAATAGAGGAATATGTAGAGGACATATGGGAAGAGGAAGAAGAGGAAGAATTAACATATGAAGAGGTGAATTTGATAAATCAAACACACAATGTAATCATTGCAAAAGATATAGACATTTTGAGAGTGAGTGCAGGAAGAAACAAGAAGACCAAAGCATATGAAGAGCTAATGTGTCTGACATGGATGAGAAAACTCAATCAATGTTTCTATCATGCTCAGAAATAGAAGATAACAACAAAGAAGACACATGGTTGTTGGATAGTGCATGAAACAATCACATGATTGGTAAAAAAAAAAATATTTACTATCTTTGACGAAATAGTCAAGACCAAGGCAAAGTTAGGATATGATCACTTGGTTCATACTCTAGGAAGAGGCATTTTAGCTATTTTAAATAAGAAAATTTAAAATAAATATATCTAAAATGTTTATTATGTTGAAAGTTTGAAGCATAATCTATTTAGTGTAGGCCAAATGAGTGAGAATGGGTTTGAAGTTAATTTCAAAGGACCTATTCACATTATCCTAGATAAACACCTAGTAAAATGGTCATAGCTAGAGTTCAAATGACATGAAATAAATTATATCCCTTTAGTTTGAGGAGTTTTGAGGAACCGATTGGTTATGCACATTATATCACAAATTCTAATGGAAGTTGGTTATGAGATCTTATGTATGGTCATCTAGGTTTTAACAATCTAGATATGTTGCAAAAAAGGTCAATGGTTCCAGATCTACCAAGAATAAATGTTCAATAATTGTGAGAGTTGTATAGTTTCCAAGCATACGAAGAGTTTCTTTTCTAATGAACCAACTTATAAAGATAAAATATTATAGAGCTAGTGCACACTGATCATTGTGGGGTCATGCAAACAAAGTCTATTGGAGAGGGCTCTTATTTCTTAAATTTTATTGATTATTATAGTAGAATGAAATTTGTTTATTTGATCAAATAAAAATCAAACACATTTGAGAGATTCAAACAGTTTAGGGAAATGGCAAAAAATTAAAGTGTTAGAAAAATTAAAGTCTTAAGGTCTAATGAAGGAGGTGAATATTATTCCAATGGATTTGTTACATATTGTAGAGGAAAATGATTTCATTGACAATTTACTTCCTAAAATACTTGACATCAAAATGGAGTAGCAAGGAGGAAAAAGCAAACAATCATAAACATGGCAATAAGTATGTCAACATCTAAAAACTTACCAAATGAATATTGGGTAGAGGCATATGCATGTTCAAAATAAATCCTAAATAGATCACCTAAAAAACTTGTGTGAAGGATAAGACCTCTAGAAACAAGGAGTGGAGTAAAACAATATGTAAAAATTTGAGAATCTTTTGAAGTGCATCTTATACACATGTGCCTGAGGAGCTAACAAAAAAGAATGATGATAGAAGTAAGAAACGTATATTCCTAGGTTACAATGATTCATCAAAGACCTACAAGTTATGTAACTCAATCACTAATAAGAATATAGGGTGTAGACGTTTAAATTTTCAAATATAAGCCATGGCATGGTATGGTTAAGATAATGTAATAGCTCATAGTCAACCTACCCGACATATTTTCCAGTCTGCCTAGATTCATAAAACAATTAAGGAACCAAAATAATATCTCTGTTAGAAAAATATATGAACAATGTAACAATGAAAAATTATTATTTTCATTAATGTCAAGTTAGTCTATATGCTTTGACAAAACAATGAAGAAGAAAGAGTAGGTGGAAGAAATGAACAATAAAATTTCAGCCATAGAGGAAAATGATCGTGGGAGTTAGTAGACTTTTCACAAGATAAAACATGAATAGGAGTTAAATAGGTTTATAAGAAAAAATTTAATGGAAATAGCCAAATTGAGAAGCATAAGGCAAGGCTAGTAGCCAAAGGTTATGTACAATAGCCCATTGTAGACTATGAAGAAAAATTTGCACACTTAGCAAGATTAAACACAATTGAAACTATATTATAAGTAGCAAAACAATATGAGTGGTTAGTTTATCACTTAGATATGAAATTAGAATTTTTAAATGGAATTCTAAATGAATAATTATATGTTGATTAACCACTTGTGTTTGAGATCAAAGAACAAGAACAAATGATCTGTAAGATGAAAAATGCTCTATACCAATTGAAACAAGCATCAAGAGCTTGGTACAACATAATGGATTCCTATCTACTCAAAAAAGGGTTCAATTATAACAATAATGAATCAAAACTATATATAATAAAACAAACTTGCAATGTGAGATCTTAATTCTATGCATTTATGTTGATGATTTACTATATACTAGTAGCTTGCATCCTTAAGAAATAAATATTAATATGGAAAGGGAATTTGAAATGAACAATCTTGGTCACAAGAAATAATTCCTTGGTATAGATTTTTACCAATTGGAACTAGGTATTTTTCATCAGCCAAAATAAGTATGCAAAATATATGTTGACAAAATTCAAAATGAATAATTGCAAGCCAATCAGCACACTTATTGTTCCAAGTACTAAACTAAGCAAAAATAATGAAGCTGCAATAGTGAATTTCACTTTACACAACAAATAGGTAGGCAACCTAATCTACTTGAAAACAATACAACCATCCTTCTCTCTAGGTCTAAAGAATCACCAAAGACATCACATTGAAAAGTAGGAAAAATAATACCAATTGCAAGAACAATTAAACTTTGTATTCTATATGTAGGTAAGGAAGCTAACCACCTAATTAGATTTATAGAGAATGATTTTGTCAGAATTGTAGATGAAAAAAGGAGCATGTCCACTTATGCATTTTGTTTCAGTACATGTATAGTTTCATGGGAATTCAAGAAGCAACAACTTGTCACCATCTCATCAGTAGATGTAGAGTACGCAACAATGCTTTTAGCAATCTATCAATTAGCATGGATGAAAGAAATTGATAAGTGAACCAGAAACAAAGAACAAGTAATTCACCATCTTTTGTGACAACAACTCAGCAATTGCACTTTCAAAAAATCTAAGTTTCATCAAAAGAGAAAGCAAATTGATACCCATTATCATTTCATCAGAGAACTGATTAGTATAGAGTCAAAAATTAAGGAGGTGTGTTAAATTTAATTATTGGCTCTACTATTTTTTTGTAATTTTCTATAAATTATACCTAACTACATATTAAAGTTTTACGAAAGATATTTCATGCATTTAATAGACTAGGTGAATATCATGTTTTCTTGTGAAAGACTAGCTTTATCAAATGGAGATTCCACACCAACAAAACTAGGATCAATAAGTGACAATTTTTTGCACTACTTCTAACTCCACAAAAAATAAATTCATCTAAATTTTGAATACTGCTAGATGAATAATCTCATAGAAAACAAGAACCATGTAAAACCACTTCCACAATGGGCCCAACTATGAAGATTAATTCATAGTTCTACTATTGTAAGACCCTGTAGGTTAGGATAGTTTTTCCTAATTTATTTTACGCATTCTCATGGATGCTCAAAGTGCATTAAATCAATGTGTCATGAATAGTAAATAAATAAGGAAACTATGAAAAGTTGTATCCATTAGAGTAATTTTACCTTAAAGAAATTCTAAAGTTTGTCATGAGGGTCTAAATTTTCAAAATTAAGAAAGATGGAGAAATTTTTTCATGGTATACCTAAGTTGTTTCATATGGGGAGAACATGTGAGATCTTATATTTAAACCTATGACAAAGCCTTGCCCTTCAAAGACAAGACAATAGTTTAATTAAACTAGGCTATGACAATTTTATGAGTGTTGTGACATTTTCTAGCTTAGAATATAATATTTTTATCTATGAAAGAGGAAGAACAATCTATTAGAAAAATACAAATGGATAGGATAAAGTAGATTCTTACAAATGGATAGGATAAAGTAGATTCTTACATGGAAATGTCATTGACAATAGCTTGAATAATGTCACATGAAACCTTGAGCAAGAGACATCTGCCTACAAATTGCCACCAATCCCTCAGTCCTAGTTTTACTTAAATTTCCTGGAAAAAAAATTTAAAAATAGAATAATTAATGTAATCATTAATACAGAATAACTCATTAAAAAACCTTATTTCCTATCTTTAGAGGGAAGAGACTACTAAAAGCAACAAATCTATTGATACAAATTATTATTATATTGAAGAAAGTTTTTTAATTGATTTTATAGATATAATTGTCAACTTAATAATCACATAAAAATCTCAAATTTATCTATCAAATGATAAAGATGGAATATATTACAATTCAGTTTAACAAATAAAGATCTTTGACATAAAGATAAAAGCCTCACATCCAAGTTCAATAGTGTGATTCATGCAAATTGCATGTTTAAAATTATGCTGAAAAGGGACAAATCATAAGAGAACGTGTCCATTGAAATGAAGTTTTAAACAGATCAAAAATAGTCATCCTCGTCAAAAAAGTACATAGGTTCCCACATTGGATCCATCCTTCCAACAGTAATATCAACTAAAAATCCTGACTAAGCTCTCTGTTGATAGCCAGATAAATTCCGTGTTTCCGTTCAGTATAAAATTCATCTCACTTTGAAACAAGTTTCTCATAGATCACAATTCACACATCTCATTTCCTTCATTGCTTTTCGCGATATGAAATTTTTTGTTTCTCCAGATTGGCGCGGATGGTTCGACAACGGTTTAACAAACTTCCGACCTGTAATGCTGTCAAACCAATTATTTCGAGAAACCAATATAGATTTTATAGCAGGAGCTATTTTGAAAAGACAATTTAGCAAAGGAATAGGATCGAAAAAGTGGGTTATGTTCAGATGAATACATATTCAATTAGAACGCTCCCATTAAAGGGTTTTTCTCTTTTATTTACAAAGTCCTCAAAAATTGGAGCCAAATTTAAAAAGTGAATAACAAATAATCTGTTAAATAGTTACCTCTGCATCAAAGTGCCCTCCTTTGTGATCTATACACGGTTGTCTTAACCGTGGAAACTCTCTCAGAATCAGTGCGTCGCTTGCAGAGAAGTCAAATCCGTTCAAAATGGTAATTTTTCTAAGTGCTCTCAGAGTTGTAAATGCTCGAAGAGATTTGTTTGTACATAGACTTGTACATGCTGGCAAAGAGAATTCCATCAAATTCTCCTGAAGTTTGACACACATATCCTAAATTTTTTGGATGAATAGTCCTTTTCAATTAATAAAATTTACTAAGATTACAATTCATAAAAAAGGGTCGGGGGATACAGGATCACCCTGCGAAAGAGTTCAATCGGCCGAAGCCGGAATAAACAACATGGCCGCAGCCAGAAACTATAAACTATTCATTAAAAAAAAAACATTTTAAACAATCTCATGCTGCCAAGACAGTACCAACAGAGGGAGGAGGATCATCTTTATCAGAAAATCCTCACGCATCAGTGGGATTGTGAGGTGGACTACGAACAGTCTAGCCATCAGCAACATCTGCAGGATCTGGGGTAGTTGCAGTCTCCGCATCCCTCTTGTCTGGCCGCAGAGGAGAAATTGCCAAGGCCAGCCGGGGAAACTTGCCAGAGTGCGCTTGTCCAGGGGGAGGAGCCGGAGACCGGCTAGAAGCCTGCCTAGGGGGGGGGAGCCGGGGACCAGCCAAAACCACCATGTGGTGGGGAACTGGAGCTGCGCCTCCAACCATCATGACCACCTTTGGGAGAGCGGTGGTGGGGACCCTAGGAGCGTTGCGTGTGTGAATGGCGGCCAGAGGACTCGCGTCTAGAACGACGACCACGAGATAAGGAGGCATCAGCCAAGGCATCCGGAGGCACTCTGACAATGGTACAAGGAGCATTGCCCCAGTGGTTTAACAATTCCTGTAAGTGGGCAACCTCCAGGGCAACTTTATTAGCTTGCACCTGTATCTGCATAATGACATTGTTACAAATGCATGTTTTAGTGTACATTGCAATGTTAACATCCAAAAATTTGTGAGTGAATAAAACTGCATTTCTATCTTTCCATAGAGAAAACAAAATTTCCATCCTGAAAGTATGCCAAATCTGGAAAAACTTCTGAGGAAATTTGGGGGAATCACCCAGCAGGATCATGTGCCATGAAAAGGTTCGGACCTGAAAGGCTTGAAACAACCATGAATCCAGTGCCAATAATTTTGAGCACATTTGCAAAACCAAAAAATATGCAAAAAGGACTCAGGTTTGCCATAGAAGAGGCATCTAGGATCAGGAACCCCAATGTGCTTGAGTCGAGGCCCCAGGGGAAGACATTGGAAGGCAAGCCACCAAGCAAAGTGAGCAATCTTAGGTTCTGTAATGGCACTCCAAATGGTGTCGAACCACTTTCTCCATTGAGAAAGCGAAGAATGCAAATGCCACCATTGATTAAGCGTGTCCACCATTCGAAGGTGGGGCGAAAGCCATCTGTATCCCATATTGGGCTTATAATTGGTAAATAGAGTGGCAGAAAACCACTTCCAATTATACCACCAAGGTCGAACAGACTAAATCCCCACTTTATGAAGTAAGTGCACTGAGATGGAAGACAACAAAAGGTCATAAGTCTGGCGATCAGTACGAACAAGGCGATATTTAACTTACATATCCTCCTAAGACTTGAAATTCATGGTGACTCTTGAAAAAATGTCCTTGGTAGTGCGAATGCCATGTTTAAAGAAATGTAGAGCACTGACACCTTGACTCTTGGCAAGAGGAATACCTTGGAAGGCAAACAGGGGAGACCACCAAATGTTCTGTTGATTTAAGGACATCCCATTGCGAAACTCATCACTAGCCCAACGAAGCCAAGGTTTAATAGCTTCCCAGGCTTTCTAGATACTCTTTATAACAAAAGAGCCCTGTATGACCACTGGTTCACGCATAGTGAGAAGGGTCTGAAAACCAATCCCCTTCGATGTCAGTCTATTAGCAGGGAAGCCTGAAGAGATGCAATGCCTGTCAAGAATTTTCTAGGCTTCATCTTCAGAAATAGCTCTAATAATCCATTTAGCACAGAGGGCAAGGCCCTGCTTTCGAGTGGAAAGTAGGCCGAGCCCCCAGATTCCCTTGGGAGACAATAGAAATCTCAAGCAACTCTGTAAAAACCATGATGGTCAGAACCAGAGGTCCAAATAAAATCTCTGAGCAAACGTTCTAATTTGAGATAGGAAGCTTTAGAGCGAGCCCAACAAGAAGAATAATACACATGGGTGGTAGCCAAAATCTTAGAACAAATCTGAAATCTACCAACAAGAGAAAGCGGCTTAGTGATCAAATAATCAAGCTTTTTGCTAATCTTTGTAAGCACAGCATTCCAAAGTTCCATAGGGGAAACCTAGAAAGCAAAGGGAATGCCAAGAAGGCAAAAAATTTCTCCACGAGTAACCCATTTCCATTGGAATTGGCTGAGCCAAGGTGGAGCTGGCAAAAAAGACTGTCAGTAGAAGAGCGTTTTATGCCATTGAATGGCAGAGCCAAAGGCTTGACAAAAAGTGTCAAGACAATTTAAAGAATTTTTGATGTTTTCTTCATCTTCAAAAAGAGTAAGAAAAGAATCATCAGCAAAATGACCATTGACTAACTGGGAGGAAGAATCAGGCAAGGAAATGCCACGGACCAGCCCTGAAGACACAGAGTGAGCAAGTAAATAACCAAAACCTTCAACAACAAAGACATAAAGCGTTGGAGCTAACAGACAACTTTGTCTGATGGAACAAAATAGTCCAAAAGCTTCAGATTGTGAATTATTGATGGTGATGCAAGCATTAGCATCGCCAAAGAGCATCTCCACAGACTGAAGGAAATTGGGACCAAAACCCAGAGCCTGAAGCATAGCCAAAATGAAAGGCCATTCAATGCGATCATAGGCTTTAGCAAAATCTATCTTTAAAAAGATAGCCTGCTGCTTGGACTTACGGGCCCATTCCATACCTTACCAGACAACAATGATGTTGTCAAGAATATACCTAGATTTGATGAAGCCAGTTTGTTCAGGCCGCATAATTAGAGGAAGCATATGGCAGATTTTGAGAGAAAGCACCTTAGCAATGATCTTATAACACACATTCAGGAGGGTGATGGGCCTCTAGTTGCAGATGTCCTTAGGATCACAAGCTTTAGGTATGAATTTAATATTGCCTTTATTTATGATCGCTCCTAAGCTTTTAGAATGGTATGCTTCAAGATAGACTTTGTGTAGATCAGGACCAATTTGCTCCCAAAGATGTTTGTAAAATTCACAGGCAAATCCATCCCATCTAGGGGATTTGTCATCCGCCATGGAGTAAACTTCCTCTTTGAGGTCTCAAAGGGAAAGAAGTTTCTCACAGAAAGTGCGTTGCTCAACCGCGAGGTGGTTTGGAGTAACAGTAATACACTTTTTGAGAGCCTCCTCCTGAGCAACGAAATGGCCCTGCGAAGCAAAAACATTCTCATAGTGAAGAACAAAAGCTTGCAAGATATCTAGCAGACTGAAAAAACATAAGTTCCCTGTTTTATCTTTTTAATCCCAACATTGGTATGACGGGCTCGGAGAGCCTAGAAGAACTACTTTTAGGCTTTGTCGCCAACCTCCAACCAGTGGAGACGGGCTTTGATTTGTGCTCCTCGGGCAACATAGTTATCAACAATTTTCTTTTCATGGCAAAGCTTGGCAAGCTGAAGTTGAAGATCCATATCAAAGGGGTTCAAGGTGAGTGCTTTAGAGGCTTTTTTCAGGGCAAGGGTGTTGGCTTCATAAGATCATTTTCTGAAAATTGCCAGCTAACGCCCGTAGATGCGCAAAAAATGAGCCGCTCTGGTAATGGTATCATTCCACCATTGAATCCAACCTTGATGGGAATGTGGATGTGGTTCCAAATTCTAGACATGTTGTATGTGGGAGGTGGTGGAAGCATGCAATAGCACAGATGTGTTGAGGAAGAATTGAGACTTAACCACTTTGGGGACAGTTGTTTGCCAAGAAATGCCAAAATAAATAGGATAGTGGTCTGACAACATCACATCTGTCAGGGGAATGACAGGTAGATCACGATCTTCAAAAAAGTAAAAAAAAGATTGCGCCGAGATCATAGCACGATCAAGACATTTCAATATGCGGTCAGGACCTGCTCGAAAATTGGACCAAGTGTGCCAAGCCCCATTATCATGATGACGGCTAGTATTGGGATCAAAGAGGCCCAATTTATGACGCATGTAAAACCAGGCTTCTCTTTCCCCAACTGTCCAACGGAAAGGCAGAATGCCATCTTTGTCAGAGGCCACTTCAACCATATTGAAGTCCCCACACAGGACCCAAGTAGCTAGCGACAGGTTGTCAACAAGCCAAACCCACATTTGTGCCCTTTCCATAGCGTCATTGGAGGCATAAACATTAATGACTCCAAAAGAATGATTGTTAATGGAAAGCAAAAGCCAAATAATACGGTGTGTGGGGTCAGAACCGTGCGAAATAATAGCAGAATGAAGGTGAGGTGTTAAGAGAGTAACTACACCAACTTGGCTAGTTTCATGCTAAGAAGAAAACATGATACTATCCTGCCAAATGATGTGGCATGTAGCAGAAAGCATGAAACCAAAAATCTTAACTTCTTGCAGGCAAAGAAAATCTAAATTCTCAAGTCTATGACGGGTATCCCGGACATAGAATTTTCTGGAGAGGTCTATAAGACCTCGAACATTCCAAGCGAGAAAGTTCATGAGAACTCTTCGATATCATCCTCGTCCTCAAGAGAGGAGTAACTATTCTGCAAAAAGGTAGAAACCAGGTGAAAGTCAGACGGGAAATCCTCTGGACTTACAGCCTGTTGTTTGACCCCTGATATCATCGCACATCCAGGAGGACTACGAGAAAGCCTTGCAGCTGGTGGTAGTATGGAAGAGACTGCAAGAGGAGAACGAGCCCCAGCCAAGGACGAGGTCCTAGTGTCTGCCTTAATCCCTTGCGAACCAGTAGGGTTTGAAACATGCGAAACTAGAACAAGTGCAATAGAAGCCACTGGCGTCTCCATGCTAGCAGGCACTGACACTTCGGTGGAAGCAGGAGGAATCATGGTAACTACCGCATAGGATGGCTTGGGGGCCAAAGGATTCAAGGCAAGCTTGCCTTTGTGCCCAACAGTAACCCATTCTTCTTTTTTTCCTTCGACCTGCTTGATAGGCATCGCTTTAGGCTGAGGTTTGAACCTAGGCGTGGCCAAAGGGCAATCCCTGATCTTGTGTTCCGCAGACTGGCACCTATAACAGGTGTTAGGTAGGTTCAAGTAAAGCACTTTCTATGCGAAGTTTTGAGTGCCAATCTAGATTTCCACAAAATCTTTGAGATCTTTAGAAAGATCAACTTCAATGCAAACACGCCGCTGAGGGCGAGCATTAAAAAATTTCTCTGGCTCCTTGGTAACAACTTTGCCAAGGGCTTGGGCACTACAATCAATAAAAGGCCAACAGGGCAAGGGTAGACCTGGGAATTCAACCCAAACAGGAACCCTAAGCTTTTTATCGTCCGAGACAGAGAAGTCTCGAGACCATTTTTGAAAAACAAGCAGAAAGGAATGCATAGACCAAGGGCCGTTAGTAAAAACCGCGTCTTCTTGCGACAGGTTAGCAAAGCAAAATAAAAAAAACCTTTGGAAAGGTTTTGCATAGCGTCAAGGCGGACTCCATGAGGAGTTCAGCTTTTGTTGACCCATTCTCTGAGCATAGCTTCAGGGGGAGTCCTACCAACAAAATACCCTATCAAGGTATGTTGTTCTAACTAGTCACATGCAGCATCAAATTCTTGCAAAGCAAGGACAATATCAGGATTACCTCATGGAAAACTGTTGTCACTTAGGTTTGCGCCCTTGTCCAAGGCCTATGCGCGAGGACGACCTAGTGAAACATGGAAACAACCTCCAAGTTGTGGGACTTGAACTGCGAGGTTGAGTCTTCGGAGAAGGCCGGCTTCCTCTTACTGTCAGGGCACACCTATCTATTCTCAGAAGGGAAAGGGACAAAGAGAGCATTAAAGCAAATCTTCCTAGTCTAATCTAAGGCGGTGATGCACCAAAACAGAGTGTTCAGACTCGTTCTTTACCCAAATATGCACTACGAAACTAGGGTAACATTCAAGGTCATACATTCATTTAGACTTATATCAACCAATAGCCACATACAGATCAAGAGATCAACTGAATAACACCAGGAACAAAAGATTTCACTTGTATATTATTCAATAGGCCAAATATAGATACAGCATGTAGGCCACTGATCTCAACAATGCATCAACGAGAGGCAAAATGATACACATACACGTTGATGGCTGAAAGAGATGATACAGTATGTTCATCTAGCTCAGAGACAAAGGGATTTTTACACTGCAAATCTGCAAGCAGCAGCAGAGAAATCAGGAAGAGTCGACCCTTACAAAATGTACAAAATCTGCCTTTATAGCTCCCGCGTAACCAAGATCTTTTACTACTGAAATGACCCTGCAACTACCTGCCATTAAGTCCTGTAGAAGACAATCATGGAAAAAATCTCAAGAAAATTTGATCTCTTTCGCCAATAATGTCCTGAGAAGACTGAAAATGGCACCATAACTACGCTCTGACCTGGTAGATGGATCAACGGATGGATGGAGTGTCATTCTGTGTTTTACATTTACTCTGGTAGGTCGAGATTGATCATGGAGATCAGATAGCATGACAAAATTGATTATCTTCGCTTCCTGGTTCATGAATCTGTCGAAGTCAAAAAGGTAAACCAGGCTCCCTATGCGTCAACTAGGCCACGCGGGCCAATTGCATTTCTTTATTTTTCCACCTAGAGGTCCTCCCGCGGTTGACCACCCTTTATTGGACAAACCGCGCCACCTTGAATACTATCATGACTGTGATGGTTACACTAACCACCTACCGCCATCCTCGACTACGCCGATAGGACACGTGTCGACAAGGCATTGTGTCGCCAACATAACCCTCACACATCTTTGCCATAGCGCGATGGCACCTACCGTCGATCGGCCTCAATCCAACGATCATGGAGACTCGTCATTCTGCAACCCCTTTCCCTTGTGAATCACTGGGCCTGTGGCACATGTGGCACTTCCCCATTGGTCTGACAATCACTTAATCCTTACTGTGCCAGCTGCATGAAACATGGTTCCACCAGTACACGTGGCGCACGGGCGCTATGTCACCGACGTTAACTCCCGGGTAAGTCTCGATAGCAAGACAATGCCAGTCGTAGATCCCTGCGGATCCGACGCTCGTGAAGACTCGACATCGTGTTGAGACTACTGGCCCCACTGTACATCATGTGCCGACTCATACACATGGCACCTCCTTATTTGGTTCGATGAAGACTAGCTGGCAACCCAAGACCTGATCTGCAGAGCGACCATGTGTTAGCTAGGTGCCATGTCACTATGCGGAAATCGAGGCCAAATTCCCATAGCGCCATAGTGCCCACTGACAGCGTGCCCTGAGATTTACGTGTGTCCCCATCCGATTCGCCACACAGACTACGCTTGCACAGTACCCACTGGGACCCATCCGTCTAATCATTTCTTGCGATGGTGAACTTTTCGCTTGGGCGCTATGTCGCCATCGAAAAACGCATGGGTTTTCTGTTGGCGCCATAGCGCCTCGCCGTGTTTTTTAAACCTCTGGGCTGTGAACTTGTCTGCCCGCCGCCACAAAACCTCTGACCTGCCGTACTCTGCGACCTGCGACCGAACCCATCCCACTCATTTCCATATTTGTAACTGCACCACACCTTGGACGACACCTGGCGATCCTTGGTGAGACCTAGTCTTGTTGATCCACGTGGCAGATGGTCACCATGTTGCTATGATAAAATCTGCACATCTTCGCCATAGCGAGATGGTGCCATCTGTTGATGCGACCAAATCCGATGATCGTGAGGACTCGTTGTACTTCGTGCTTCTGCCCTCCATGTCAATACACCTAGCATCGCTTTGAGACACGGCCCCACTTGACACGCATCACCAGGGCGCGATGTCGCTGTCATAACCCTCGTGCAACTCTCCATAGCGCGATGGCGCTTACCGTTGATCCAAGGTGATCCGACGGTGGTGAACATAAGCCCCGACTATGTTAGCCGTGCCGACAGGAACCTTGACCTGGCACATGTGGTTCCTCCTGATTCATCGCCGCAACACCTGATTCTGCCAGTCATTGAAACTTGTTGTCGTGACTATTTCCGCCGAGCGCTATGTCGCTATAGAGATTTTCCGGCCGATTTGCGATAGCGACATAGCACCAAGGGCATTAAGAACCTTTTCTGACCTACGGAACGCCGGACCCACCCCTGCAACGTGTCGTCAGGGCGTAATCTCACTATAATAAATATCGTGCATTTTCCTTATAGCGCGATGGCGCCAACCGTCGGCACCGCTTAGATCTGACGGCCAGAAACTTTGTAGGTTGGAACATTAAAACACCTATTCGAGACTAACCATTGCACGAGCCACACTTTCAAAATTTAAATTCTTGGCGGTAAAACCAGAGGTAACAAAAACCTTCAGGACAAACTTGCGCAGGCGTTTGTTTGGTGGTGGCGCTATGGCAGTCCGAAGCAGCACCGTGAACACTAGAAACAACTGGTTCACCGCTGGCCAGAGCCATTATATCCTAACCTAAAGCTCCTACAGTAAATGCGGTATGACAAGTGTGGACAGAAGGGTAGTGCAAGCGAAAGGCCATACGCAAAAAAAATTGAAAGTTCGCATATATATATATATATATATATCCTAAGATTCACTAATTGGGGAAGTGAGTTTGTCAGAACAGATCTTGATCTCTCAATTCTATAGCAGGAATGAAGAGTTAGAATTTTGCGATTTGGACATAAATCCAACATCAAATCTACAATCCATAAGCCTCCAGTTTCAAAAAAAAAACCCTACATGATGTTATCTTGACAAGTCATGTTCTTCTCACATTTACGCATTTTATTTGGGACGCGTTCCAACTATTATACATAACAGATTATTTGGGACATTTGAAAGTTGAGTTTTGAAATAACACACTTCTAAGATGCATGATCCTAATCTTACTCCATTTTTTTTGTCTTTTTCCAAACCCCTCTCAAAATTTCTTCATTGAATTTTGTTTGCCTCTCATGAAAAATAGTTACTAATGATAGATATCAACTTTAGATAGTCTTCAAATTCTGTGCAACCATGTAATAGTTATTTACAAAAATTTCTCCTCTGAGTTAGACTTTTTTTCAATTGAATTTACATCTTTACCAACCCTAACCCACCAACCCTTGTTACACACACACACACACACACACACACACAAAATTGTGACAACTCATTTTATTTTACACATTTACCGCAGCTGTGTGGGAGTCTGTCATTTATGCATTTTCCACTATGATGTCAATTTCCCATAGCCTTCCAGTTACACATAGTTACACATTTTCCACTATGCTGTCAATTTCTCATAGCCTTCCAATTATTTGGAATGCTTCCAACTATTATACATAATAGATTATTTAGCACATTTGAAAGCTGAATTTTGAAATAACATGATTCTAAGATGCATGATCTTAATCTTACTCCAAATTTTTTCTTTTTCCAAACTGTTATCAAAATTCCCCCACTAAATTTTGTTTGCCTCTCAAGCCTTTGAATTTTGTGCAAGGATGTAATAATTATTTACAAAGATTTCCCCCCTCAGTTTGCATTTTTTTCAATTGAAATAACATATTTACTAACCCTAACCCACCAACCCCCATTATATATCTATCTATCTATATTATCTTGACAACTCATCTTCTTTTACACATTTACAAATACTGTGTGGGAATCTATCATTTACACATTTTCAACTATGTTGTCAATTTGGTTACCACAACTTTTAAAGATCGTCTTGGAGGGTTTCACATTTTATCTCATCTAAGATGTTTTGAATTTTAATTAATTTTTATTTATTTAAGATCTAAATTTTAAAATTATTTTTTAAATAATTCTATTTTCAGAGATTCATTTTATTTTTTATTGGATAATGTAATTTATTTCAATGTGCACTTTCCAATGATGATTAAAAATATTTATTTATTTATTTAGTACTTGTCCATTTTTTGTTGATTAAATAAGTTTAGTTGAGCAATTACATTTTTATAAATTTGATTTTTTATTATGAATATTATGTTAAAATTTTGATCCATCTAAAAAAATATTATGTTAAATTTTGAACTTTCCAATTTGTATTTTTGTGAAATATTTTCGAAAACAAAAGTCGCCTATAATATTTATCTTATTATTGAATTCAAAATTTAATGTCCTTTTTATTAAAAAAATTAAAAATTAAAATTGTATTTAAATTATTTTTATTAAAAACTCAATTGAACACTTTTTTTAAAATACTATGGTACTATTATAGTAAATATTATAATGACTATTTATTTATAAACTAAAATACAACAAAATAAAGATAATTGAAAAATATGAAATGATGGAATAGTATTCTAGTGAAAATTATGTAAGATAAATGCATTTCTTATAAGACTAGTGTTTATAATGCATATAATAAATATTTACTAAAATTACAATTAAAGTTACTATCAAAAGTAAAACTAAGCCATTAAGTGACACTTGTTAAATTAGGAAACCACTTCCTTTCATCAATTTAAAAATTGTTTCTTTTTTATTTATGTTTATATATATATATATATATATATATATATATATATATATATATATATATATATATATATACATATACATATATATATATATATATACATATACACACATATATATATACATATATATATATATATACATATATATATATATATACACATATATATATATATGTATATATACATATATATATGTATATATACATATATATACATATGTATGTATATATGTATACATATATATACATATGTATGTATATATGTATACATATAATATACATATATGTGTATATATGTATATATATACATATATATGTATATATGTATATATATACATATACATATATATGTATATATGTATATACATGTATATACATGTATATACATCTATATACATGTATATACATCTATATATATGTATATACATATATATAGATGTATATACATATATATAGATGTATATACATACATATATACATATATACATACATATGTATATACATATATACATACATATATATAGATGTATATACAAATATATACATATATAGATATATATATATATGTATATATTTGTATATACATCTATATATATGTATATACATGTATATATATATGTATATATGTATATATGTATAAATGTATATATGTATATATATGTATATACATCTATATATATGTATACATATATATACACACACACACACACACACATATATATATAAAAGTCAAGAGATATCTTTGTCGAGGCATCTATTTTTGTAATCTTATAATTTTCATGATCGCATATTTATGTGAGTTTGAGAGGTGGAAGGAAATGATTTGAAACTCTTGAGCTCCCTCATTTTTACTTTCATTTCCTTCTATAATTATAATTATATTTAGCCTATTTCTATTTTTGTTTTACGATTTTAATTATAATTATCTTTAGTCTATTTTTATTTTATTTTTCTGACATGTAAATGAACGTGTTGCCACTGTAGAAAGCCTCTAGGCTTAATTATCTTTAAAAATAATTGAGATTCTATTTTTCCCAATAGCTTCTAATAAAATTATATATAGAAGTTCTATTTTTTTTAAACTCCTGCAAAAGAAACCAATGGCTCAACAATTTTCCAAAATCATAAATATGAGTTCTATCAGCTTTAAGAGATAGGGGTGTATGCTCAATTGGGTCTTAATAAGTAATCTACCACAATTCAAAAAGTTATTGTTTGATACGATTTTTGCTCTACTAAGGTTTTCTTGCTTCATGCGAACTTTCAATTTTTTTGCATACGGCCCTTCGCTTGCACTCCCCTTCTGTCGGCACTTGTCATACCGCATTTACTGCGGGAGCTTTAGGTAAAGATATAATGGCTCCGACTAGTGGTGAACCAGTTGTTTCTGGTATTCACGCTACTGCTTCAGAATGCCATGGTGCCGCCACTAAACAAACGCCCGCGCAAGTTTGTCCCGAAAGTTTTCCACAAAGTAATCTTGATATTGTCCTTCCTTTGCAAGAATTTGATGCTGCATGTGACTGGTTAGAACAACATACATTGATAGGGTTTTTTTTGATAGGACTCCCCCTGAAGCTATGCTCATAGAATGGGTCAACAAAAGCTGGACTCCTCATGGAGTCCGCCTTGACGTTGTGCAAAACCTTACCAAAGGTTTTTTTTTTATTTTGCTTTGCTAACCCGTCGCAAGCAAACGTGATTTTTACCAACGGCCCTTGGTCTGTGCATTCCTCTCTACTTGTTTTTTAGAAATGGTCTTGAGACTTCTCTGTCTCGGACGATAAAAAGCATAGGGTTACTATTTGGGTCAAATTCCCAAGTCTACCCTTGCCCTGCTGGCCTTTTATTGAGTCCATTGCCCAAGCTCTTGGCAAAGTTGTTACCAAGGAGCTAGAGAAATTTTTTAATGCTCACCCTCAACGGCGTATTTGCATTGAAGTTGATCTTTCTAAAGATCTCAAGGATTCTGTGGAAATCCAGATTGGCACTCAAACCTTCGCTCAGAAGGTGCTTTAGTTGAACCTAACTAACACCTATTATAGGTGCCAGTCTGCGGAACACAAGATCATTGATTGCCCTTTGGCCATGCCTAGGGTCAAACCCCAGCCTAAAGCGATGCTTGTAAAGCAGGTCGAAGGAAAAAAAGAAGAATGGGTTACTGTTGGGCGCAAAGGCAAGCCTACTTTGAATTCTTTGGCCCCCAAGCCATCCTATGCGACAGTTACCATGGTTCCTCTTGCTTCCACCCAAGTGTCCGTGCCTGCTAGTGTGGAGACGCCAGCAGCTTCTGTTGCACTTGTTCTGATTTTGCAGGTTTCAAACCCTGCTGGTTCGCAGGGGATTAAGGTGGCTGCCAGGACCTCGTCCTTGGCTGAGGCTCGTTCTCCTCTTGCAATCTCTTCCATAGTACCACCAGCAACAAGGCATTCTCGCAGTCCTCCTAGACGTGCAGAGATATCAGGGGTCAAATGGCAGGCTGTAAGTCCAAAGGATTTCCCATTTGACTTTCACCCGATTTCTACCTTTTTGCAGAATAGTTACTCCTCTCTTGAGGACAAGGATGATATGGAAGAGTTCTCATGAACTTTCTCTCTTGGAATGTTCAAGGCCTTACAGACCTCCCCAGAAAATTCTATGTCTAGGATACCCATCATAGACTTGGGAATTTAGATTTTCTTTGCCTACAAGAAGTTAAGATTTCTGGTTTCATGCTTTCTGCTGCATGTCGTGTCATTTGGTAGGATAGCGTCATATTTTCTTTTCAGCATGAAGCTGGCTGAGGTAGTGTAGTTACTCTCCTGTCACCTCGCCCTCATTCTGCTATTATTTCGCATGGTTCTAACTCCACACACCGTATTATTTGGCTTTTGCTTTCCATTAACAATCATTCTTTTGGATTCATTAATGTTTATGCCTCCAATAATGCTGTGGAAAGGGCACAAATGTGGGTTTGGCTTGCTCACAACCTGTCGCCAGCTACTTGGGTCCTGTGCGGAGACTTCAATATGGTTGAAGTGGCCTTTGACAAAGATGACATTCTACCTTTCCATTGGATAGCTGGGGAAAGAGAAGCCTAGTTTTACATGCATCATAAATTGGGCCTTTTTTATCCCAATACTAGCCACCGTAATGATAATGGGGCTTGGCACACTTGGTCCAATTTTTGAGCCAGTCCTGACCACATGTTGAAACATCTTGATCGTGCTATGATCTCAGCGCAATCTTTTTCTTACTTTTCTGAAGATCGTGATCTACCTATCATTCCCTTGATGGATGTGATGTTGTCAGACCACTATCCCATTTATTTTGACATTTCTTGGCAAACATCTGTACCCAAAGTGGTCAAGTCTCAATTCTTCCTCAACACGTTTGTGCTATTGCATGCCTCCACCATCTCCCACATACAACGTGTCTAGAATTTGGAACCATATCCACATTCCTATCAAGGTTGGATTAAATGGTGGAATGATGCCATTACCAGAACAGCTCATTTTTTGCGCATCTACGGGCGTCAACTGGCAATTTTTTAAAAACGGTCTTATGAAGCCAACACCCTTGCCCTCAAAAAAGCCTCTGAAGCGCTCACCTTCAACCCCTTTGATGTGGATCTTCAACTTCAGCTTGCCAAGCTTCACCATGAAAAGAAAATTGCTGATAACTATGCTGCCCGAGGAGCTCAAATCAAAGCCTGTCTCCACTGGTTGGAGGTTGGCGACAAAGCCTCGAAGGAGTTCTTCCAGGCTCTTTGAGCCCATCATACCAATGTTAAATTAAAAAGATAAAGCAGGGAACTGATGTTCTTTCCAATCTACCAAACATCCTGCAAGCTTTTGTTCTTCACTATGAGAATGTTTTTGCTTCGCAGGGCCATTCGGTTGCTTAGGAGGAGGCTCTCAGAAAGTGTATTACTGTTACTCCAAACCACCTTGCGGTTGAGCAATGCGCTTTCTGTGAGCAACTTCTTTCCCTTCGAGATCTTAAAGAGGTAGTTTACTCCATGGCGGATGACAAATCCCCTGGGTGTGATGGATTTTCCTGTGAATTTTACAAACATCTTTGGGAGCAAATTGGTCCTGATCTGCACAAAGTCTATTTTGAAGCATACCATTCTAAAAGCTTACGAGCGATCATAAATAAAGGCAATATTAAATTCATACCTAAAGCTGGTGATCCTGAGGACATCTGCAACAGGAGGCCCATCACCCTCCTGAATGTGTCTTATAAGATCATTACTAAGGCGCTCTCTCTCAAAATCCGCCATATGCTTCCTCTAATTGTGTGGCCTGAACAAATTGGCTTCATCAAATTTAGGTATATTCTTGACAACATCATTGTTGTTTGGGAAGGTATGGAATGGGCCCGTAAGTCCAAGCAGTAGGCTATCTTTTTAAAGATAGATTTTTCTAAAGCCTATGATCGCATTGAATGGCCTTTCATTTTGGCTCTACTTCAGGCTCTGGGTTTTGGTCTCAATTTCCTTCAGTCTATGGAGATGCTCTTAGGTAATGCTAATGGTTGCATCACCATCAATAATTTGCAATTTGAAGCTTTTGGACTTTTTCGTTCCATCATACAAGGTTGTCCATTAGCTCTAGCGCTTTATGTCCTTGTTGCTGAAGGTTTTGGTTATTTACTTGCTCACTCTATGGCTTCAGGACTGGTCCGTGGCATTTCCTTGCCCGATTCTTCTTCCCAATTAGTCAATGGTCATTTTGCTAATGATTCTTTTCTTACTCTTCTTGAAGATGAAGAAAACATTAAAAAATGTTTTAAATTGTCTTGACACTTTTTGTCAAGCCTCTGGCTCTTCCATTCAATGGCATAAAACGCTCTGCTACCGACAGTCTTTTCTGCCAGCTCCACCTTGGCTCGGCCAATTCCAATGGAAATGGGTTACTCATGGAGAAATTTTTCATTTTCTTGGCATTCCCTTTGCTTTCCAAGCTTCCCCTATGGAACTTTGGAATGTTGTGCTTACAAAGATTAGCAAAAAGCTTGATTATTGGATCACTAAGCCAGTTTCTTTTGCTGGTAAATTTTAGATTTGTTCTAAGATTTTGGCTGCCACCCATGTGTATTATTCTTGTTGGGCTCCCTCCAAAGTTTCCTATCTCAAATTAGAACGTTTACTCAGAAATTTTTTTTGAGCCTCTGGTTCTGACCATCATGGTTTTCACAGAGTTGCTTGGGATTTCTGTTGTCTCCCAAGGGAATCTGGGGGTCTTGGCCTGCTTTCCACTCAAAAGCAGGGCTTTGCCCTCTGTGCTAAATGGATTATCAGAGCTATTTCTGGAGATGAAGCCTGAAAAATTCTTGTCAGGCATTGCATCTCTTCAGGCTTCCCTGCCAACAGATTGGCGTGGAAGGGGATTGGTTTTCAGACCCTTCTCACTATGTGTGAACTAGTGGTCATACATGGCTCTTTTGTTATAAAGAGCATCTGGAAAGCCTGGGAAGCTGTTAAACCTTGGCTTCGTTGGGCTGGTGATGAGTTTTGCAATGGGCTGTCCTTAAATCAACAAAACATTTGGTGGTCTCCCCTATTTGCCTTCCAGGGTATTCCTCTTGCCAAGACTCAAGGTGCCAGTGCTCTACGTTTCTTTAAATGTGGCATCCGCACTACCAAGGACATTTTTTCAAGAGTCACCATGACTTTTAGGTTATGGGAGGATATGCAAGTTCAATACCACCTTGTTCATGCCGATCACCAGACTTATGACCTTCTGTTGTCTTCCATCCCTGTGCACTTACTTCATAAAGTGGGGATTCAGTCTATTCGACCTTGGTGGTATGATTAGAAGTGGTTTCTTGCCACTCCATTTACCAATTATAAGCCCAATATGGGATATAGATGGCTTTCACCCACCTTCCAATGGTGTACACGCTTAATCAACGGTGGCATTTGCATTCTTCGCTTTCTCAATGGAGAAAACGGTTCAACACCATTTGGAGTGCCATTACAAAACCTAAGATTGCTCACTTTGCTTGGTGGCTTGCTTTCTAAGGTCTTCCCCTGGGGCCTCTGCTCAAGCACATTGGGGTTCTTGATCCCAGATGCCCCTTCTGTGGCCAACCTGAGTCCTTTTTGCATATTTTTTGGTTTTGCACGAGTGCTCAGAATTATTGGCACTGGATTCATGATTTTTTCAAGCCTTTCAGGCCCAAACTTTTTTCATGGCACATGATACTGCTGGGTGATTCCCCCAAATTTCGTCGAAAGTTTTCCCAGATTTGGCATACTTTCAGGATTGAAATGTTGTTTTCTCTATCGAAAGATAGGAATGCAGTTTTATTCACTCACCATTTTTTGGATGTTAACATTGCAATGTACACTAAGACATGCATTTGTAACAATGTCATTATGCAGATATAGGTGCAAGCTAATAAAGTTTCCCTGGAGGTTGCCCTCTTACAGGAATTGTTAAATCATTGGGGCAATGCTCCTTGTACCATTGCCAGAGTGCCTCTGAATGCCTCGGCTGATGCCTCCTCATCTAACGGTCGCCGTTCCAGACACCTGTCCTCTAGCTGCCATTCACACATGCCACGCTCCTAGGTTCTCCGCCACCACTCTCCCAGCGGTGGTCATGGTGGTTGGAGGCGCTGCTCCGCTTCCCCACTGCGTGGTGGTTCTGGCTGGTCCCTGGCTCCCCCCCCCCTTGGCAGGCTTCTGGCCAGTCTCCGGCTCCTCCCCCTGGATGGGCGCACTCTGGCAAGTTTCCCCAGCTGGCCTTGGCAATTTCTCCTCTGCGGCCAGACAAGAAGGATGCGGAGACTGCAACTACCCCAGATCCTGCAGATGCTGCTGACGGTTGGATTGTTCCTAGTCCACCTCACAATCCCACTGATGCATGGGGATTTCTTGATAAAGATGACCCTCCTCCCTCTGCTGGTACTGCCTTGGCAGCATGAGGTTGTTTAAAATGTTTTTTTTTTTTTTTTTTTTAATGAATAGTTTATAGTTTCTGGCTGCGGCCATGTTGTTTATTCCGGCTTCGGCCGATTGAACTCATTCGCGGGGTGATCCTGTATCCCCCGGCCCTTTTTTGTGAATTGTAATCTTAGTAACTTTTATTAATTGAAAAGGACTATTCATCAGAAAAAAAAAAAAAAAGTAATTGTTTGTTTGTCAAGATTTCATTTTTCATTCAAAGAGCACTCAAATTTCCATTAGATAGACGGAAGTAGGTCACCTTTCTCATGATTATTCCAGTGGATTATTAGTACAGCAGGAGACTAAAGTTTTCAATAGCTTATTGAACATTAGTTGAGTCTTTGGAAACTGTGCAATGTACAAAAAATTGTCAAAAAGAATAGTTTTGAATAAATTTCCTAATTGCAGTGATGTCAAATTGAAAATTCCTTTTTTATTGGTTCTTAACAAATTTTCTGGCAGTCTTTTACTTTTTCATTACAATATTTTGAAAAATTCAATGAATGTGACAATTTTTTTACAATGTAATGTTTGCTGCCACTATGTATCTTTACATGCTTTGGAGATTTTCCACCAGTTTTATAACAGCTTCCATATGTTGCACATGCATTCTCAAACTATTGGTGGCACTTCCAGAACAGCTCACCTGTCTTGTTTTCCCTTCTACATTTTGCAATACATTCCAATTTTCATGTCCTTTTTTAAGATAAAGATTATTTGAGAAGAGGTCAATGGCTTCCCACAGCCACTCTGGGAGTGAACGAGGGAGTTGTGAGCACAGCGTGGCTCATGATTGGCACCGGCGGGGGAAATCTGGTGCAAAAACAATTTGGAGGCGGCTCTTGGGGCTGTGGTGGTGGGAGCATGTAGCATGTAGCTGGAAGAACAATTTTAAAATACTCTGCAGAGGTCAAATTATTCCCTTTTGTCATGGGACTTCTTGTAGTCACTTTATCTTAGGATTTTCTTAAAGTATGATAATATGATGATGGCTGGCAAACTGGATTTTCTTGTATTGCTAATTTGATTTGTGATTACATTTTTATTGCTCCAGTTTTCCTTCCCTGGTGGTTCTGAAGATCAGGTCATCAACCAATGTTTGGGTATGTTCGATGGACTTTACATAAATTAAATTCAAATTTAATTTTGAGGTCATTTGTCTTTGCAGAGATCAAATAATATTTTAGTCTTATCAGAGCCGCTCTTATATTCGTAGTTATTGATTAGTAAATGTGATCTAATATTAAAATCTTAGCATCTATAAAATCATTTTAAAAAAGAGTTCCACAGGTACCTGCTACTTACAGTCTTATCAGCTCTTCATTTCTGGATATTCCATAGATAATAAATTTTCTAATAACTTTCATCATTGATTTCGACATATTTGCTTTGAATGCAGCTTTAAAATTCTATGGACCTCTAAAGCATTTTCTGGTAAGGAGTTTTCATGTACGTAATCATTATAGTTTTTGATCAATTTTATAGTTAGATTATTAGATTGAAGTTTATTTAAACATCAATACTAAATTTTGATTTATTGTCTCTGCAGCGAGACACTGTGATTAACGTTCTACATGGTGACAAGCCGCAGGATAGTCGATGCTGTAGAGATAACTGCTGTACTATCAATAGTAAATTTTTCTGTTGTGACAGATCTTCTTTGAAAGATGGTGATTCACACAGCGCTGCATGATCTCTTCTATATTAAGGGTCCGTTTGGTAGCTAGAATTAGAATGGAAGAATTAGAATGGAATTGGCATTCCGAATTCTAAAAAATTTCTAATACATTGTTTGGGTCTGTACAATCAGAATTGAAATTGTAAAAAAGTAGAATCCAGTATCACTCATTTGACCCCCAAAACCTTGATTTGGTATTCCAGCTAAATAGGCGAAATTGATCTAATGCTCGTTTTAATTCCAATTTTATAAAAGTGACGATTGCAGATAAAATGATATCAAAATATTTTCAAGTCCGTCGTACATGTTTGACCAGTGTTAATGTTTGAATTCAAAGATCATGAAGGCGACAGATTCAAACTTGTAGTGTTTTCCGCCATTTTTAACAGCGATGACGATTTTCATTCCTCTCTCGTAGATTGCATTAGAGAAATTAACGATGAAAACTGCAAAGAATTTGAAGGAAAAGTAGTCGTAACAGATTAAATAATCAAAAGCTTATTTTCGTAGATAAAAGATTCTAAGATTACGCTAGATTCCTATACAAAATGGGAGTGAAAGCACATTGTTCAGTTGGTTTACTCCATGAATATTCATTTCCATTTCACAGATGTATCTTATATTAAATGTGGATTGAATATTTTGCTTCCATATATGGTTGAGAAGTACTTTTTTTCTTCCAGTTGTGGGATCTGTCAACTATTTAAGGCAGCAGAAGAACTGGATCATGATGAAAAGGTCGACGAATTTGTTGAAGAATCTAGCACCGTGACGAAAGAGTTCGCAAGAAGTTTAAAATGCATTCAAATGTTTGTGGAAAGTTTAAAACTTTTGTGCACATTGGTTAATAAATCATTCATTAATTTCAATAAAAAATGATTTTTAAAATGCATCGAATCTTATTTCTACTCTCAAATATTACAGTATCCCAAATCCAATTTAATCATTAGAACTTGCATACAGATTGAACAATTGAGATCACTTTGCAGAAGAAAAAAAATACACTTTATATATTAATAGAAATCTATGCAAAAATCGTTGTTAAACATAAATGGTCCACAAAATTGGAGCACATATCAAGCAATAAAATTGCACCCAAGAAAGCTAATTTGCAGTTTCAGATGTCGTTAAAACACAAGATGGATCAGAAATCTAGAATAAAATATCATTTAATTGTTGAATTTGAAAATTTATTTGGAGCTTTTTTCAGTGATAGCCCAATTCTAGAAAGATGCAACCAAATGGAGGAAATGTCTTTTCGCATTATGAATGCTTAATTAACCAAACAATCCCAAATTAAATTCTCAAAACCATAATCTGGATGTCAAGTTTCAGAATCCCAAATCAAAGATTCCGAATGCCACTTCTCAAATCATATTCCAGCAACCAAACGAGCCCTCAAGTAATTTTAACTAGGTTTCTGAGTTTAATACTGAAAAAAAATCATGCAATCCACAAGAAAATGCTTGATGAGTCCAAACCCTAGGAGGATCCATGGTGCTGAGAGTTAAAAGGTAACGATCATGTCAAAATAGTGGGAAACAATGTAAAACATACAATCTTAATGGAAACATTGAATGACCGGGATAGCCCACGGTAGGGCATAAAAAAACAAACAAACCCCATTAAATATTTTTTGCAGCCACGATAACTGTCTTACCTCAACAAACTTTGTTTGAGGTCGTACAAAGCTCTGTTTTCCATTACATTGAAAACCCAAAATCCCAAACAGCAGAATAATTTAAAAACCCAGAAAACTCTAATGCAAATACAGAGGAAACCGAGCGAAAAAATATTAAACAAACAAATATCTTTAGGGTATTTAGTAACCTGTTTATTGTGCAGATCTGAATCGTTCCGATTGAAGACACCGACGGCTGGGGCATGATGTATAGATCAGAATAAAAAGCGTGACATAAATGATGCAGAACTCATCACGACTTGCTGTCATAGCCATCATAACCCCTCGTACCTCTGTTTGGAGCTGCTGGTGATGCCCTATTCAGAACTACTGGTGAAACCCTATCGAGAACGTCTAAACTCGTGGAGTGCCAGAAGTTTTGGAAACATAACAATTAGTCATTTTAGGAAAAGTCTCCACTTCATCTATTGTCTTTATTTTAAAAAATAAAAAATAAAAAGACTATTTAAATATGAAAAAAATATGTTATAGACGTAATTGATATTTTGTCTTTAACTACCGTCTTTAAATACTGTTGTGTGCAGCAGTGCAATTAGCATGTTTCCGAAAGTGGAGAATGTTTCTTAAGTTGTTTCTCTTTAACATCATTAAAAACTCTACTCGCTCTCAAAATCCCAGCTAAGCAACTGAAGCTGCTTGTGTCCGGTAGATAGAAATCCCAAAACCCTACTCTTTAAATATTTTCCCGTGCAATGTGTGAAATAAATCTCGACAATTTCCCTCTTGAGCTGTTCTCTTCTAAGATTCTTATGAGGCTCCCTCTAAATGAAGCCGTTCGGTTTTCTGCGGTTTCCCGAAAATGATTTGGCACATGGACTAAGCTAAAGCATCTCAAATTTTCTGACAAATAGCACCCACAGACTGGAAAAATTCGTCAGAAAATTTGAGATGCTTTAGCTTAGTCCATGTGCCAAATCATTTTCGGGAAACCGCAGAAAACCGAACGGCTTCATTTAGAGGGAGCCTCATAAGAATCTTAGAAGAGAACAGCTCAAGAGGGAAATTGTCGAGATTTATTTCACACATTGCACGGGAAAATATTTAAAGAGTAGGGTTTTGGGATTTCTATCTACGGGACACAGGCATCCTCAGTTGCGTAGCTGGGATTTTGAGAGCGAGTAGAGTTTTTAATGATGTTAAAGAGAAACAACTTAAGAAACATTCTCCACTGTCGGAAACATGCTAATTGAAGAATTATCTGACAACAAAATTGAAGGCTTGATTATCTGACAACAAAAGGCATGCATTCATGCAAACTGAAAACTAATAATCCTACTCAGTTACTGTAAAGCATGCCAAAACGGCACACTCGAAGATGGTAACACTTTAATAGCCTGGCAAACATCCTGCCATTAAATGCAATCTTGTCATACAAATCATGCCCTTGCCATTTGATGTCTGGAATCCTGATCAAAACAGCATGTTTCCTATTTGATTTTTCCGCATCTGTAAAAAGCTATAATGGCGTTAACTTAAGATATCAACCCTAAAATAAAAACACGGTCTAGGATGTGATCTTTTTTTATGACCGTTCGGTCAACTTATGTTTTTTATTTTACATTTTAAGATAAATTTTATAATTTATTAATATATAAATAATTCAGTAATAGTTTTAAATGAATTATTTTGTAATAAGTAATATTTTGTAAAAATCTAATTTTTAATTTTGTAATTTCTTCTATAAAATATATATGATTCTTAACAATAACTCTCAATTCTTATTATATGTCAAATTTGTTTATATTTCATTTTAAAAATATTGTTTATATTGACTATAAGAAATGTTTTTTTATAGTTTATTAAAAAATTTAAGTATAATATTAATCATCAAATTCTACCTTGATCTGTCTTAAAATAAAAACCTAAATAATGAGAAATTTGATACTATTAAAAAGTATTCTTTAAATAGTTTAGTTCTTATATGATATTATATTATAAAAGAACGCTAATTATGGAGTCAATCTAGAGGTGTTGAATATTGCTTAGTCATAACATAAGAATGTTGATCAAATTCAAAAGTGTCACAAATAGGCAAACTATGTATGTTAAGGAAAATGCAGCATGTGCTATTGGACCAATCAACTATGGTAGTATAACTAATCAACTTCTCGATATATTATTCAAGCACAAATTGTCTTCCCAAGAGTGACATCCTATGATATTTAAGTTGTTCAAATCTAATTGGTGATGAGGTCATCCAAATTAATATTTATTATGTTACTATTATAATATTTTCTATCCATGCTTACAAATTTCAACATTTGATTATGTATAGTTTTTTACATCAATGTTTTAAATCATACTACATCTGTTATCATCAGGATGTTAGAGACAGAAGAACATAAGATAGTAGAATGCAAATCCACTAGACTTAACAATGTTACCTATCACTTATTTTGATCCTATCAAAATATTCAGTAATCTCTTCTAGAAGCCAAAATATAGTTAGCATCTCCATGTTTAGAGATTGTTACTTGTATGAAGTTGTATATCATCTGTCCAATCTACTAAAAACTCCATAGACAGAGAGACAATATGTAATACATTTTTTAGGGTCTGTGATATCCGAACAGATGATCAAATCTGCTAATGCTCTGAAATGAATTGTACTTTGTCTTGTCTGCGTGTTTAATAAATTTTCAGTTCCATTTTCATGATCAAAACCTAGTGTACAAGATCTCTCGTTTTCCATTCATAGTGTTCGATAGTGTTTTTAAGAGATTTGGTCATTTTATGATCTTAACTCAGTCTTTTTTCTCATTTTCTTTGCAAAATGACTTACCTAGCATTCTATTAGTTAACGCGCTGACATTGTTAGATGACTATCACATTAATTTTCAATCAAGTTTCTATGGATACTCATGATTCTATATCCTAAAGCATATATGTAATAATGCGATGCTACAAATTCAAGTCTAGGCTAACTTAATTTCCTAGAGGTGGCCCGCCCACAAGAGATCTTTTATCATTACGGAAATGCCACTGGTACGTTGGGCTAAGTGTTTCCATCTACTTCCTCTATTGATCACACTCTACCACTGTGGGGATATCGCTGCAATCGCTGCTCTATTCACTACTCTTTGGGTGGAGTTGGGTATGGATTTGAGCAAATGAGGGTTCATGTCTTTGGTTCAATAAAAATATCTTCATGCCTTTTATTTTCTGTGTGTCACATTTAACAAAGTTCATTTTTTGGGCTCAGTTATAACAATAATAAATAATTGTCATTGCTTTGTGGGTTATTTAGGCAAATGAAATGCACTTCAATATATAAATAGTTTATTGTTTATTAGATATCATGAAATTTTGAAATTAACCAACAAAAATATATTGTTCTTAGATTGAGACTGTTACAGCTGCATAGTTACATCATACTAAATTTGAATGAGAATAACACAAACATAGGATTGGATATTTGCTTCTCCTCCAGGCTCATGCACTAGGATTTAGTGAAAACATCTCTACATTATAAATAAATGTTATTAGCACAATGAACAGACTCAAGCTCTTCCAAAAGGCTTTAGTGAAAACATCTCTGCATTGTATAAATACATATTATTATCATAATGCAGGGACTCAAGCTCTTGCAGAACTAGACAAATAAACAAATCAATTTGGATAACAGAAATATAAATCACCTTTAAATTTATGCAAACTAGAATCTAAAAAGGTTAGATGTAGAATACTTTTGAAATTAATCTAACATAGTTCCTTTACTCAAATTGCACATATTCAATGTAATGCGTGAGATCTCCTTTTATAGAAATCCAGGTTTTAAATTTATGCAAACTCGAATCTAAAAAGATTGGATGTAGAATACTTTTGAAATTAATCTAACACAGTTCCTTTACTCAAATTGCACATATTCAATGTAAAGCGTGAGATTTCCTTTTATAGAAATCAAGATAAATTGACAGCTCAGATTGACAAACAGTTGAGATTAATCCACAATTTAGCCAAAAAGAAATCAACTTTTTTTAAGTGGTTTCTATTGAGATTAAGGAATTAACTCAGATGAGAGTCGAAACTCGGTCAATAGCTTTGTTTCCTTTACCGATTTGAGTTAACTACTTTCTTTCCTTTTTCAAACTCAACTTGATTTTATCAGAATTTGAATTTGGAGAACATTTGAAGATAATTTAATTGATTTTCTTAATTAATAATTTTTTTAATTCAATAATTTAGATATTGAGAGATTAAATTGAAATAGCCCAAATTAATTCTTTTTGATGTGTGTTTGGCAAGTGGAATTAATTTAATTAAATTGTTGGGACTTTACTAAACTAATTGTTTTGAAAGGATCTAGTTGCCAAATTTATGTCAATGTTTAATGATTATTTCAACTTGAAGGTTTTATGCAACTTGATACTCATATCAAAAATAGAAATAGTCATGTCTTATAGGAACTAGGACTTTTAGTGAATGTGATATTGCTATTGGGGTTTCATTGTGTAGTTTTTTAATGATTGTTGATGCATAAGTAGTTGGTTTAAGAGACCAATCTTATGTGTTCACATTTTCCCCTCTTCAGGTTTATATCTGTCCAACACATTGATTCAAATAATATTTTGATTCTAAGGAACATGACATCTTGATATGAAGCTAATGAAGCTAATCCCAAAGAGATTTGATTTGAGAAATGAGATCACCTCTAAAATTGATGGGATGAAGATCTATCTTTAGGAATTTAGTTTGATATGAAATTTGAGATAACTAAACAACCCTCCACTAAAGACTAGAATTGTTCTTGAATTTGAGAGAACAAAGATGAATCCTAAGAAATTTAACTTGATATGGATTATGAGAAAGTGAATATATGCCCATTGAAAATTACAAGAACTATCATGAGTTTGATTTTAACAAGTAACCAGTTTTATATGGTTCCTAATGAACCTCATTACTACTAAGAGATGATTAAGATAAATGACTTGGTGTTGTTAGAATATATAGTCCATCAATATAACTAAGAGGGGCGGGATGAATTAGTTATCCAACTAATATCACAATTATCAACTTAAAAAAAACTTAACCATATGAGTAATATAATAAAAAACCACAACAAGATACTCATACACAATGACACTAGACATATTAACTAGGGAAACTCTTGATTCAAAGGAAAACCCAACTGGGGATGGTGCCCACAAGATGATGTACTAATATAAATATTACTTGTTAGAGGATGGATACTATTAGGAGTCTATAACAACATTCAGTACATATTATTCAATGTTAGGAGACTTTGAATCTCTATTAGAAGATTTCAACCTAGTTAGGAGTTGTGCCAACCCTATTATGAGTTGTGGAATACAACTGGACCCATTTCCCAAATTTCCTAAAGAGCAAGACCAATGAACCAACTATTCACGTGATCTATGTATTATTCCTTGTAGTATAATAGAATTGAATAGTGCTTCCTTCCTTTGTCCTATCAATCAAACCTCTAGTCCTTCTAATCTTCTAACTAGATCAAAAAACTTGCATCCAATAATCCCTTGGATCACTTACTCGCATTGAGTAAACACTCTACTTCTTTTTGCACTTTGCACTTCATACCATTAATCATGACACATTATAAACAACAAAAACATCTTTCCTTTATACCATATCTTCAAAACAACTCCTTGAGTTGGCTTTGAGGCTTTCCCAATTAATTATAATTAGATAAATAATTAATTACAATTACAGTAGCACTATCATCTCACAGTTTATACAAAATTTCACACATGCGATACTAGGGCTTTCTCACTTGTTGACATCACCAAAAGACTATCCTCTGTCACCAACTGACCATGCATCTCTTTGTTTCATGTCAGATGTAATATAGAAAAAAAAACATAAGGAATTCTCTATTTTTGTATTGCTCTCTATAAATCAAATATAACTTCTATATGTCTTTGACTTATGTGTTGCACATCAAACCACATCATTTAGACACTATATTGAACATGTGCATGCCCACACATCACCTAACAAGAAAAATATTGTCCATATAATTACAATCTCTCTTAGTTACTTTTCTAATCTTTATAGACTTATTGCTATGTTGACATCAATGACAAACACAATTATGAATGTAACAAGTCAATACTCTCCAATACTTTGAATACTCCCCAAAAGTAGTATCATTAATATTCATACTAACAATCTCCCTCTTTGGCATTGATGGCAACATCGATGAAAAATATCTAAGTTCCAAGAATAGCAAAACAATAATGTATTATTGTTGTTGTTCTTATCTTCTCAAATCTTCTTCATTAATTAGATCTAAAATTCTTTGGAACATTGCACTATGCTTCTTTTTTAGGATCAGCGACATTTGTTTACAATAAACAACTTGCAATTTGTATCTCCCCAATAGAGATATTCCCCCTTCTTTACATGAATCTTTCTAAATCTCCCTAATAGAGATATCTCTTTCATTCATATTTTTCTTATGCATTTTCTCCCCCATTAAACTAGGGTGTTTTTCATGCATATTCTCCCCCCCATTGAAATCAGTCACAAAGTCTTGATTATCTCACTTTACCACTCCAAGTCTTCAACTACCAAGAGTACTCAATGACTCTGCTCATCACAAATACTTCCCCATATGAAAAGCATCAACATTCAAGCCAATCTAACAATACTTCTATGTATTACTAGAATGATGCACTTACTACATCATATACTCAAAAGTAGGCAATGGGATAACCCCAAGGATACCTCTTAAGTACTCAAATGTATCTTTAGGTAAATGCTTTGTAAATATAGCTACAATATGATCTTTAGTACTCACATACTCTAATTTGATCTCTTTTACTATTGCTTTATCTCTCAACAAAAGATACTTAATAGGTATATGCTTAGTCATAGAATGCAATACAGGATTCTTAGATATACTTGTTGGTGTAAATAAGTATTTACTTATTACACTTACTTAAGTTTTACTTTGGTTAATGCATTATTTAATTATTTTGCATTATTTTATTATTATTTTAGATGAGACACTTAGGAGTTTGTGAACTCTCATTGAGTTACACAACTCTAATTAGGCACATGGTGTCTACAACACAGTAGTATGCATCATTCACTGAGTTGTTATGATGACAACACAATCTTTTGCACTCCTCATTTAGCACATGTTGTCTACTCCACTGATTTGCGTGCTACACCATTGTAGTTTTATCCTCACATCATCCCACTTAATCCCATGCTTAATGGAGGATTATCCATATCTAGTGGGCATGTGCCTGGTTGTATGACATATCATGGTGCTGACTTGTATGCATTCTAGAAGCTTTCTTGAGACCTTTATATTTCAGGCACTCGTAGTGTACTCTTGTATCCAATTATTGAATGAATATTGTCATTCTGATCATACTCTACTTATTTTGGTCTACTGTGTGCTTGTGTTGAGTTCTTTAGTTCTTGGGTGAATTTTGGCCTAAGCCAAATTCTTACAATACTCATTGTACTTGGGCATATGCACCGAGTTGTGGTGCCAAAAAGGTGACAAGCCTTTTTTTTATCATTTTTTAGTAGCGTGCACGCGCTATTGTGCGTACGCACTATAGCACGTATGCACTATGGTTCGGGTTACCCAAACCATAGTGCGTACGTGCTATAGTACGTACGCACAATAGCACGTACGCGCTATTAAAAAGAATTTTTTTTTATAAATGATGGGCTGCACACCCGCGGCCCATCATATTAACAGTGATTTTTATTGTTTATAAGGGCAGCGCGCATGCAAGTTGGAAAACAATTCATTTTCAACATCCCTTGCCAATATGCCTCCTCGCCGACAAAATCCAAGATCACCAGCACGCCGACGCCAATGCCGTATGTAATCTAAACTTGACTTTGCATTATTTGATATGTTTTTCATATTGTTTTATAGGGTTTTTACAATTTTTATTTAGATTTGTTTATTCATTTGGATTTCAATTGATTCTTTATCAGGAAATGTCCATAATCAACCGGCAAATCCACAAAACCCTCAAGAACCTGAAGAACCTCAAAACCAAAATCCACAAAACCCTCCTGAAGAACAACAAATTCCATAACCCAAACCAATTCCAAGACCTCCACTAGGCACACAAAAAAATATATTAAATGAAACTGAGATAGGCAAAATTGAATTAGAAGGACTCATTGGTCGGTTGAAACAAGCTAGACAAACCAATCCAATGAGGGCTCAATTGGCATCATCCCTCGAATCCATTAAGACCCAGATAGCCTCAGTTACTGGTCAGTTAGATGTTTGGCGGGTTAAGAGGGAAGAACAAAAAAGATTTTATGCAAATAAATTGTCATATGAAGATGTTAAAAAAAAAGAAATACCAAAAGGTTCAATATGTGCATTATTTAGAAAACCCGGTGAGCAAAATACTATTAGAGAGGGTACTAAACGGTTCTCCATCCATTGGTGTATACATGATGCTATGAGAAACTATTTTTTGGATAGATGGTGGATGGTTTTTGATGCACCTCCTTGCAATAATCACGAGGTCCCAATGTATTTTTTGAAGAAATTGTATTGTGAGTTTGTCCTTGGGGAGATCCCCAATTATTTTGATCTATTAGACTCCCAGGGTAGAGGTGGGGGGTCATCATTCGAGAGGCCGGGAGCACGTCGTGACCCTAATGTAGTTAGGGCACCTATGGTCAAGCCACAGCGTGAGCATGTGACTATTCCTTCAGTTGTGAAGGAACATGTAGAGGCCAGCACTCTAGGGACCATTAATGCTTTGACACAGACCCTCATCCATTCCATGGGCCCATTAGTTGAGGGGGAGCCTTCTGTGCGTCATGGTCACATGTGCACTTCATGCAGATCCCTATGCACATTTGGCACTCATGCTGGAGATGCTACGGATGATGGGCTCGTCACTGATTAGTTCTTGAACGAAACATTTGGCATTGACACATAGGTAAATTACAATTATAATTTACTAATTTTATCACATTTCATTTGTATAGTGAATGATTAATTAATTAGCATCTATTGACATTGTTCAAAATTCAGGGTCAGAGTGTTGCCGAGCCTAGCAGCGATGCTTCGGCCCCATTTTTTGTCCCCTCCACGAGTCCAGAGGTATGTATCGATTTAATCATTTAAATTAATACATATATTTATTAAGTTATCATATTAAGGATTGACAAAAAAAATTATGCATGTGCATCAGTTCTCTACAGGACCCTCAACCTTTAGTATGGACTCAGAACATAGACATCGTACGAGCTTCGTACAGGTACAGTTGTTTCATGTTAATTTAATTCATTTGATTATATTTGTTTCATGTTTCATGTTACATGTAACGTGTATTGTATGACATGCAGCTCATGACGTCAGACACACCTCCTCATCTCTGACAGTCTGTTGATCATGGAGTGGCCGCAGCTATGGCTAGCTCACAGCCATTGACTGAGGTATGAAAGAATTTTCTCCATTTTAGTTGTTATTTATAATAGTTAGTCTCAAAATTTCTAATGTTATTTATAAGTGATTATATTTATTGAATTTTTGTAGGGTCTCATCACTCCTGATCGTCCACGAGCCTTCGAGGTGGACGTACAGAGTGACTATTTGATGGCGGTAAGAAAATAATTGATTTTGTGTGTACATATATTTGATTTCAACGTATAATGAATATTGATTCATATCTACTTTTTTTGTATCAGCTCGAGTTGGAGAAGAGCCTCAACAAGAGGATGACCGAGCGTGTCAGGAGGACCCTATCATCTCCACCATCTCCCTCGACACGACGACAGAAGATGTCAAGAGATTTGTTTCCTTCCCCTCGTGGGAAGGAAAAGATATAGTTGATCTAGACATATATATATATATAGGTATTAGTGGAGATATTCGATACACATTTGATGTATATGACATTTTATATTTGATGTATGACATTTATTTGATGTATGACATTATTCGACTTATGACATTATTGGTTAATATATGATATGTTTGTTCATATGCGACATTATTGGTTATCATAATATATTATGTGTTTGTTAATGTACATGACATTATTGGTTATCATTTTATATTATATGTTTGTTCATGTATGACATTAAATAAGATATGTTTGTGTATGACATTAAATTAGATATGTGCATGTATGACATTAAATTAGATATGTTTATGTATGAAATTAAATTCAATACCTAATATGTTCGAAACTTTGATAGAATATTGAGTAACAATAAAATTTATCACTGTTTAAGCATAAGTTAATCATTTGCAATATGTCATCGTCATATGATTTATGATCTTGTTCATGCTTAAAGTTTTCCTTCTCTATCATTTGTTTATCAAGTTTAATTCAATACCTAATTAGTTTGAATTTTTGATACAATATTGATTAGCAATAAACTTTAACAGTCAAGATCGATTAGGACCTCCTGGCAATAAACTTTATCAGGCAATATTCGTGGACCTCCAGGCAATTGGTCACCTAAATGAGAACCTTGAGATTTATTATGAACTCCATGAAAGAAATCAGTAGCTTGAGAAGCTCTCCATTTGTTAAGCTTCAATAGATAACCACCATTCTTTATCATCAATTAAAAAATGTCAGAGATAGTAGAGAAAAGATGGATTATTTGCAAAAAAAGTCATTTTAAATATCATAAATGTAACATAATCACTGATAGTTTTCTGTGTTTTCATACATTAATGATTGTAGCATAATCACCAGTTGATTGGAATGTGTTGTTATTATTCTATAGTAACTAGATTAAGGTAAAAATAAAAGTTTAATAAATAGTTGTTATTATTCTTACATTGTTGGAAACAGGGGCAGCGTGAAGGATCTCTGATATTTTCCAAAATGGTGTTCCCAAATGCACACAATGCCACCAAAGACTCCAAACTTGGATTTACCTTCACCAATTGTTTCCTCCACCTCTACACACCTTAAACAACTTCAACCAATATGTTTCTAAGGTTTCCAAACCCACAAATCTTTAGTAGATACCAAAAAAGAGGAAGAGGGATTCTTTTTTTAGTTTTGTAATAATGGTAGAGGGAAAATTATGAACATTTTTTTCATTTTTAGATTGGGCTTTCTACATGAATAAGAACGATAGTTTGTGAATTGTTATCTTTTATCAGAGAGGAGATGTAATATATTTCAAATCTTTGTATTTAAATATATTCATTTGAGATGTGTTGTTCTTTCTACCAGTTTGGTTATCTCTGATAAACTTTATAGAGTAAATTGTGTTTGTGCATATAAGGAAAAATTTGAGTTTCGCGTATCACACAATCTAAAATAAATCATTTTGATCTTTCCCCTTGATTTGCTGATTGTGAATATTTAATTTAGAATCTTTAAGTTCTTAGTTTGTATTTTCTTATTTGTAAATTCTCTCATCTACCTCATGTCTATGGATAGATGATAGCTTGCCTTCTGTGCCTTCCAATTAAATGCATACCATCAATGTTATTCATTGAATATCCTTTGAGGGAGCTGTAACTTTATATGCAAGATATATCATTATTGGCAATCATAAGAAAAGACTCAATAACAACACATTGCTTAAGTTTCTTCAAAAATATACCAAGCCCAAAGAGCCATTTTGCATTATAAACTTATGGTTGCAACATTTTGGCATCATTTGGAATGAGCTAGTTCGTATTGCCAACACCAAGATCCACCATCTCAAAAAAATTAGTTACGCCTTTGACAAGAGAATGGTTGGGGAAAGACGTGTTTAGAGTGTTATCTTTGTAGTCTAAATATAGGCTCACTAAAATTTCATCTACAATGAATACACTTCCAAGTTCTTCTTCAAAGATAAATATCTCCAACACCAAATAAGTACTAAGCACTTCATCCTCGTATTCCACTTGGAATAATTCCATTAATCTTGTTATGGGATGGCATAAAAATGTCTAAACCTTCTTCATATTTCTTTTGAATGTCTTCATGATCCTCCAATGCTTCTAGTAGAAACCTTTCTTCTTGATGTGGTGTATAATCAAATGAGAAAGCCTCATATTCTATCTATCTGTTAGGGTGAGGAATATCTTTTATCTTCTCTCCATCAATCCCTTCTTGCTTGTGTTGATCTATCAAGTTTCTTGGATTAACATCAATGGTTGGAATGATATTAGAAGCTTCAAATATAAAAGAATCAAATTCTATAAAAGGGGCATCCATTGACAAACTTTCATTAATTTTATTATCAACAAGTTCCTTCTCAATAGGAGGAACAGCTAAGAAAGTCACCAAATCAGTTGGCTAAGAGATGTGTTCATTGTCATATTCAACATGCAAATGATAAGCTCCTACACTGTTATAAAATCTCCCTTCAACAACATGAGGTGTTTGAAAGTCTCTTTGATTGAAAATCATTAAATTTTTATAATGAAAAAGAAAGGGGGATGAAGGTTTTTCTTCTTTCTTTTCAACCTTATTTTGTAAAGGCATCTTTTTGGGATAAAGATTACGATAATTTTCAGATTGTGTTGCCTTCACATAGCTTGAATTTTTATATTTCATTCTACTAATCAGCATAGCATCATCTATCTTTGCAACTTCTTTTTTAGCATCTTCCAAATTATGCATTTCTTGGAGCTTTAACTAGAATTTAATTTCAATTTCTAAAGATACACAATTGCTTATTTTCAGTTGGTTAATAGGATGGAGGAATTTTTCTAGTACATCTATTGAATCTATATACAAAATCCCTCATAATTTCACTCTTCCTCATTTGAATTTGAAAGAAATCTATTAATAACTTGCCAACATCAGCTGTAGGCTTAAATATCTAAATAAATCTTACCTTGAGGTCATTCCAACAAGTGACACAACCATCCTACAAATTCTAAAACCATTTAGCAACACTCTCAATAAAGCCACGAGAAAATAATCTGATGAAGACATCCTCTTCTTGCACACCAAGAATTCCACAAGCAATTGTAACTTCTTTGATGTGGTCATCTAGATCTTGTATTTTTCCTCCATCAAGTGTTGGGATGATTTCTCTTGACCCTTGGGTAAAGATGAATACTAGACAAAGCAAAGGGCCCAATATGAGCTTCCCATGGTTCTCTCGCAACCAAATCCATTGTATATAATGAAACCCTCTATTCAAATATTATACAAGATAAAATACAGAGTCACCAATTTCACATGAATAAAGGATAGCTAAGGATATCTAATCCTACAGTGATCTTTGTTTTTGAATCCCCAAAAAAGCTGCCAAAAATTTGTTAGTGAACATATTTGTCTCCTTCACAAATGCACACAAGCTTAACTCCATTAACCTCTCATGGATACAAATAAGCCACAACATTTGGATAAGTGTAAGATGGTCACATCCCTCTGAATTGGCGTGCCTGAGATATGCCCCATCAAAGATCGCAACCTTATGGCATTTAGTGACCCTTAGGGACATTCTGGATTGGCCTTCTTGAGAACGTTCGATCATTGAAGGGGATAGGAAGAGGTTGGGGATAGGGTTTACCCGGCCACTCGGAGCTAACGGAGCAGACAGTTCGATCCCATGATGAAAGGTGAGAGAGATTTGGCAGTTGGCAACTTTGTACTAGCCAACACTGCAAGTTTCAGCATCACCCGAGATGGCATTGTAAAAAAAAAATGGAGTGTGATCTCCAAAAAGTGAGAGATTTTATTGTAGGTCTCCGCAACACGGTCCTGTAGGAATTGGAATCGCATCCATACCTCGTACGAGCTCCGAGATATGCCCCGTAAAAGATCGCAGCCCTATGGCATTTAGTGACCCTTAGGGACATTCTGAATTGGCGTGCCTGAGAATGTTCTAGCACTGAAGGGGATATGATGAGGTTGGGGATAGGGTTTACCCGGCCACTTGGAGCTAACGGAGCAGACAGTTTGATCCCACGACGAAAGGTGAGAGAGATTTGGCAGTTGGCAACTTTGTACTAGCTGACACTGCAAGTTTCAGCATCACCCAAGATGGCGTTGTAAAACAAAATGGAGTGTGATCTCCAAAAAGTGAGAGAGGTTATTGTAGGTCTCCGTAACACGGTCCTGTAGGAACTAGAATCACATTCATACCTTGCACGAGCTCCGAGATATGCCCCGTCAAAGATCACAGCCCTATGGCATTTACTGACCCTTAGGGACATTCTAGATTGGCGTGCTTGAGAATGTTCCAGCACTGAAGGGGATAGGACAAGGTTGGGGATAGGGTTTACCCGACCACCCGAAGCTAACAGAGCAGATAGTTCGATCCCACGACGAAAGGTGAGAGAGATTTGGCAGTTGGCAACTTTGTACTAGCCGACACTGCAAGTTTCAGCATAGGTCTCCGCAACATGGTCCTGTAGGAACTAGAATCACATCCATACCTCGCACGAGCTCCGAGATATGCCCTGTCAAAGATCGCAGCCCTATGGCATTTAGTGACCCTTAGGGACATTCTGGATTGGCATGCCTAAGAACGTTTGAGCACTGAAGGGGATAGGACAAGGTTGGGAATAAGGTTTACCCGGCCACCCGGAGCTAACGGAGAAAACAGTTCGATCCCACGATGAAAGGTGAGAGAGATTTGGCAGTTGGAAACTTTGTACTAGCCGACATTGCAAGTTTCAGCATCACCCGAGATGGCATCGTAAAATGAAAATGGAGTGTGATCTCCAAAAAGAGAGAGAGGTTATTGTAGGTCTCCAAAAAGAGTGTTTAAAAATCCAAAAACAGCGAGGGGTCCTTTGTATGGTTTCGGAGTTTGACCATTAAAATGAGAAATTGTCCTAGTAGTAAGTGCTGGTAACAATTTTGAAATTTGATTGTTGAGTGTTGAGAAACCTCAAGTTTGGGATTTTTCTTGTTGGTTTGAGTCTATAATAAGTATTTGCATAGTTTTCCCTAAAATTTGAGTGCATAAAAAGGGGTATGTGATTGCTCCCAAGGTGGATTTAGTGTTTTCTCCAAACAAGAGTTGCATTTTATGTTTGAATTCATCTAATATAACCAAATTGAAGGTGTTTGAACCATTTTGGGGTTCTAGAGACGTTGCAAAGTAAGAGTTCTAGAAAGCCCTAGGGTAAAGGGGCTAGAAAGGAGGGTTTTGTAAAAACCATTGTAAAGTTGATCATGAGACCAAAAAAATAGAAGAATCCTTGCATTTGAGTCATTTCTTAAGACATTTTTGGGTCATGGGAGTTCCAAAAGTCAAGGGACTGTGAGTTGCTTTGTAAATGACCTCAAACTAGGCCTAGTTGGCAGACTAAAATAGCTAGTTTTGAGTGATATTTTACAAAAAAAAGTGTAGTTGGTTTTGGAGTATATTTTAGAGTGAGGAAAAGGGTATTTTAATCACCCAATAGTTTAGGAAGTTCTGTGGAAAATTTTGGAGAAAACAACAAATTAGTGACTGGCAAGGGCTAGTTGGAACAAGCCTAGAAGAGGCAAAATTGAGAAAGTGTAAGAGATGAATTGCTGAGAGTGTGCAAGGAGTTGGAACATGTTAGATGAGATGTTTTGAGATGATCCAAGGTGTTGATGCCATGGTATGATGCCAAGGATGAGTTTTGGTACTTGCATAGGGTGTTCCAACCAAGCTACAAATGCATAGGATAGGACCTTGTAAGGTACTTGCAAATTATGGTTCTAATGCCAACAAAATAGAACTCCCACCAAACTTGGAAATTTACCTTATCTTTAATGTCAAGGACTAAGTTCAATATAAAGGGCCTACATTCATAGAAGGACAAACAAAATCAAAGGTTGAAGAAGTCACTATCCCATTATAATCTCAGCCAAAAGCTGAAAAGGTTATGGATTCAAGAATCAAGAAGAAGACTTGTCATGGCACCTATATGGAGCATCTTATCAAATGGAAGGATCAACCAGAATATGAAGTAACATGGATAGATGAGAGTGATTTTGGAAAGAAAGGTATTCCTACGAAATTCCTTCAGATTTATCCACCATGAGCTCTTTGTCACATGGGGAGAATGGTGCAAGAGCACCTAGTGAGTTTGAAAATGATGATGCAACTACTATAGATGATGCAAATATTGATGAGTTGTAAAGCAAGGGGGAGGAAATCACTATTGAATCCTTCCTAAAAATCAATGGCTTATTAGATGAACCAATTAACACTTTGTTGAGGAGTTATGGACAAAATATGTTCAATGCTCTAATCCCTAGATTAGGAAATATTCTTACTTAATAAGTGTAACCCCAAGCATTGTCACCATAGTTGGCAACAAATGGTGAGAGTCCCAATCAACTAGTGAAAAAAATGACTAAGTTGATGGAGCTGAATCCTACATTACACACATCTCCTAGTAGTGGACAGGAGGATGTTGGGATTGGGAGCATAACACCTATTCCCTTTCCCAGTTTTATGGACAATTGATGGGAACTCAAGTAGATGGGAGAAATTCCAATTTTTTTGAAGCGATAAAGTTTTGTGATGTATTTAGAATATCTAAGATAGACTTATTTTTTATGTGAACTAAACCATTCTTACATTACTATTTAAATGTATTTCTATTGTTATAATAGTTTGATTGTTGGTCATGGTGTACTACTAGCATACCTAAAATTTTAATTAATTTTTTTGGTAAATTAAGTCGAGAGATATCTAATTTAAAATATGTAAAGTTTAGAAATATAAATAGTTCATCATAGAAATATTATAGAATTAATTTATTTTAAATAATAGAAATAATCATAACAAATAGATAGAAATAAAAAATAATAATTTTATACAAAAAGTTTTAATTTATTTTAAATAATTAAATAATAGAAACATCATAGAATTAATAATTCAGTAAAATCATAACAAATAGACACTAAACAATCCCAAATTCAAACATACGAAGGTCCAACTAGAATAATGACTTTAAATAACCAAATACCAAAGCCAAACAAATGAAATGGGACTTTTACCTTAAATGAATAAATTACATGAAGAAGGGTGGCTGGCTATTTGGAAATCTACTTACTTTTCTTCTCTCCCTCCTGTCATCCAAGAGAACATGCAATGAAAGAAAAATATCATCACAATAAGAAAATATGAAAAATATTGTTCTAGCTTTAAAAAAATTGGAGACATCAAAACATAAAATCTAGATTCTAAACAAATCAAAACATAAAATCTATGATTTAAACTAAATCTCATCACTTACGCATCATAACAATACGGTCCACCTTAGTCATGTGGATAGTCTTGGGGAAGAGGTTGCAACAATGTATTTGGATCCAGTTGATCACTCTTTCTCTCTCTCCCTCTCTCTATATTCAATCTAATGAGCCAGCTGGATCTGCTCGACATTTTAATGTCTCAAGTATTGCCTCATGGTCTGACTCGCGAACTTTCCAAAGATTCTTATTATGTGGTTTTCCACCATATTTTATCAAGTGGACATTTGATGCGACAACAAGATTTGAATAATGAAGAATCTTCCTCTCTATTTGCCAATCCTCGAATAACCACAAGTTAGGGTTCTTTATAGAATATCGTCTAAGCCATGTGCCGGTTACAACCACTGCACTGACATGGTACTCTAAACCTTCACCATCTATAATCGAGTGATCCAATTTTTGTTTGGCTTGAACACAACGACAAAAATAATAATCTGTCCCTTCTTCATTGTCTTTAGGTGCAATAACAGAAAAAACATTGCATGCAGTGACAAATGTACAAAATGCGGTCATTAATTCAAAAAATACTTGGGTAAAAGTTATAAAGTTACATATTGAAATTACAAAGATATATAAATATATATATTACCAGGTTGCACTAGATTAGACAAGTGGTCAAAGTCAATAGATGATTCCATCTGTACCATTTCTAGTGCTTGTGGGGGACGATAGGTGTCAATTGCGTCCAAAACCCGTATATCCCATTTGTCCACCCATTCAGTCGACTCACAGTCATCCCAATTTTCCTCTGCACATGATGGACAATAGCATGCCATTTTTCATGTGTGGATACTCCATGAACCTGCATCGGAGCTTCTAAAAGAGTGCAACTCACTGGATCCTGTTAGTGTGCAACAATCCTGATATGGTGCAATGTTAGTATTATCTATCAAACAAAAAAATTTACGAACCGTAGACTCACTTTCCTTACCTGGACCCATTGTAGCATTACACCACTGGACGATGGATTTTGCATTTGTCAATATTGCTCCATCTTTGTACTTTAGTTCTTCATGAGCTAAGGCTCTTTTGATGCATGCGCCTGCACCATCGTGCTCTCCCTTTCCATGACTAGCCTCTGTGAAATTCCACATGTATTGAATTCTACACAACTTGTGCATCCTGCTCAACCAATAGAACATCTGTGCATTCTTGAATTGAGATGCACAATTGTCTGACCAAATAATGTGCTGACGATATGTGATGCCCCTATTAGCCAAATCTCCATAAAATAGTTGAAAACAACCATGTACGAACTCCGTAGAATGTGATCGATCATCGCTGATGTAAAAATGGTACTCCCTCAAAATCTTCCTGTCATCCTCTGTACTTGTAGGTGAATGCATGAATGTTATGTGAACAAATATGGAAACCTATTGAGAAATAGAATACTTTTCTTGCACCTCATTTTGTGGTTGTAGTGTGTAGTTCTCTGTGAAATCTACAATCAAAACAATGGTATCCAGTGGAAACGTATCCTTGCACAACTTGAATTGCAAATCTAGCCATCAAGCTCTATGGGTATGCCTTGCATACTCATAAATAATGTTTTCACGAAAAATCTTCATGAACTCATACACTGGAATCTTTTCAATGACTAAATCACATCTTTTACCATGTTTCCCATCTTTTAGAGCATATTTCACTATCTTAAATTTTCCGTAATCTACTATTTCATTTCCAATTGCATGTGTACTATCCATATGTTGACAAGTTGATAAAAGTTGCAAAGAACCACAAAATAAGCACGTACCATCCAAGCATGATGTCTTGTAAAATTTTTGGCCATCCCCTATTTCACATAAAATGTTGGATATAAATTCTCTTGAAGATCTTGGTGGCTCATTTATGTCACAATCCTGCAAAACAAACTGAGAATGCAAAATTACACATATATGCCTAAAATCATCAAAATGGTTAGAAAATTCAATATGTATCCTACAACAACAAGTTGTGCGTGTGTGATTTATCTTCACATAAAAAGGTTTACCCATCTCAAAAAATTTTTGACTTATTCGAATTTGAGGATACATACCAATAAATTTTGCAAAAAATTGTGTCTGAGTTGTGTCCAAAAAATGTTTCGCATGTGGTTCGCGATTTTGGCTACCAATCCTCCTTCTTACAACATCTCTTTGATTAGGGGAAACACGTGTGTTATTTTTCCAAAAATCTTCGATCAATGATTTCAAGGCTTCACTAATTTCTTTATCCTTTCACGGTAGTCTACTGCTAAATGTCCATAACTCATTTTTTGTTGGATCTTCCAATCTCTCACGCCTTAGCATGGCTCTCCTTAGAGTACCTCTACCAATTTTTAATGTTTTTCTTGTCTTTCTCATGAGTCGAGCTTTCTTCATTTGGCTACTTACTATTGTCGATGTAAGTACTCGTCTTGCGATATTACTATCTTTGGTGCATGATTTAGAACCCACTTTGTCATAAGCATTCATTAGATTCTTTACAATGTTTTTTTCATTTGATTCATCCATCATTCTTAGCCCAAGAATCTTCATGATAGGCTTAAATTTTAAATTCCTTATCATTTCAACAAATAATTGGCATTGACCTGTAATATTTAATTCATCAAAAAATAATCTCCACATACGATTATCTTTTCTTTGACAAGTACGCTTGCTAATCTTGTCAGGCATTGATTTCAAAATGTTACTATCAATATCAATCAAATATTTTGGTCTTCTAAAACAAATTTTAGAAGGTGTTATAATCTCTTCAATTCTCTCAACATTTTGAACATCAACATAAGGTTGAGTGTATTGTGTACCTTGAATCGAAGATGATGTGCCTTGGCAATAAGATGTAAAAGATGGAATATCACCTACTTGATGTGTTGATGTTGTGTCTTCAACATGACATGATGGAGTGTGTATATCGTCGAATCTACAAATTGGTGTCTCTTCAACATGAGAGGACGATATGACTTCAACATTGGAAGATGGTGTAGTGGACGATATGACTCCAACATTAGAAGATGGTGTAGCTTCACAATTCAATTGTCTTCTTGAGCGTAACAGTCTCATTCGTTCTCTTTGTCTTTCCAATTCTTCCTCTTTGTTTCTTGGTACCAGTGGTTCTTGATCCTCTTCGAAAGTCAATTCTTCATTATTGCTTTGCAAATTTTTTTGCTCACGTAGTAATTTCATTTTATCTCTTTTAATTGCCAAATCTCTCTCCCTATCTTCATTTGTTTGATTTTTTGGTTTCTTCCTTGGCATGATGATGATTTCTACATGTCAAATTATTCAAACATTTGAATTACTTAAAATGTGTAAATTACAAATTATTCAAATACATATAAAAATTATAATTATTTGAATGAATACACAATATATATATAAAATGACTTGTCAAATTTCTAACAATTTCGAAATAACATTTCATTGAAACATACAAATTTCAATGAATTCACTATATATTAAACAACATGTCAAATTATAATCTAATTTGTATCTATGTATCAACAAACAATATTTAAAATAGATTGCACTAACCTTTTCTATACAAGGAATATTCAAAAAGTCTTCAAATCATGTATCCAATGATTGAATTTGGTGTTTTCTAGCTTCCAAAAGTGTTTGCCACCTTTAAATAGTGTTTGTTAGCTTGAAATAGTGTTTGCCACCTTGAAAGACTATTTGCTGTGTTGAAACCCGTGATTTCTGTCGAGATAACAGAGTGCAGAACAGACCAAAAGTAGAGAATTAATGAAACGGGCCCCAAAGTTGCTTTTTGACCATTTTTAGGTGATTTCACATAGTGCGTATGCGCTATAGTGCGTACACACTATAGCGCGTACGCACTATGTGAGAACACATCACTCTCCACCCTCCCTACTCTCTCTCTCCCCCTACTCTCTCTCTTCCTACTCTCTCTCCCCTCTCCCATCCTTTACTCTCTCCCTCTCCCACCGCCTACCCTCTCTATCTCTCTCACCCTCTCTCCTCTCCCATCCCCTACTCTTTAGATCTCTCACACACACTCCCATCCTCCCTCTCCCACTTCTTACTCTCTCTCTCTCTCTCCCCCATCCCCCTACTCTTTCTCACACTCTCACATCTGCTACTCTCTCTCTCCCATCCCCTAAACTCTCTCTTTTACAGATACACACTCCCATCCCCCTCTCTCTCTCCTCTCCCATCCCCTACTCTCTACTCTCTCTCTCTCCCATCCCCTACTCTCTCACACACTCTCTCCCATCCCCTACTCTCACTCTCTCTCTCTCCCATCCCATTCTCTCTCTCTGCCACCTCCTACTCTCTCTCACACTCTCTCCCATCCCCTACTCTCTCTTACACACACTCCCATCCGCCCCTCTCTCCCATCCGCTACTCTCTCTCTCTCTCTCCCCTCTCCCACCACCTACTATCTCTCTCTCTCTCTCTCTCTCTCTCTCAAGTTCTCTCTCTCCCTCTCTACTCTATCTCTCCCATCCCCTACTCTTACTCTCTCTCTCTCTCCAATCCCCAACTCTCTCTCACACTCTCTCCCATCCCCAACTCTCTCTCATCCTTTCACTCTGTCTCTCTCATCTCGTACTCTCTCTCTCTGCCACCTCCTACTCTCTCTCTCACTCTTTCCCATCCTTTCACTCTATCTCTCCCATCTCATACTCTCTCTTTGCCACCCCCTACTCTCTCTCACATTCTCACACTCTCTCCCATCCCCTACTCTCTCTCTCTCTTTCATAGACACACACACACACACACACACTCCCATCCCCCCTCTCTCTTCTCTCCCATCCCCTACTCTCTAGATTTGTCACACGCACTCCTATCCCCCTCTCTCTATCTCCCTCTCCCTACTCTCTCACACTCTCTCCCATCCCCTACTCTCTCTCTCACACTCTCTCCCATCCCCTACTCTCACTCTCTCTCTCTCTCCCCCATCCCATTCTCTCTCTCTGCCACCTCCTACTCTCTCTCACACTCTCTCCCATCCCCTAATCTTTGTTAAACACACTCCCATCCGCCCCTCTCTCCCATCTTCTACTCTCTCTCTCTCTTGGGCTACTCTCTCTCTCTCCTCTCCCATCCCCTAAACTCTCTCTTTTGCAGATACACACTCCCATCCCCCCCCTCTCTCCCCTCTCCCATCCCTTACTCTCTAGATCGCTCACATGCGCTCCCATCCCTCTCTCTCCTCCTCTCCCACTCCCTCTCCCACCACCTACTATCTCTCTCTCAAGTTCTCTCTCTCCCTCTCTACTCTCTCTCTCTCTCTCTCCCATCCCCTACTCTTACTCTCTCTCTCTCTCTCTCCAATCCCCAACTCTCTCTCACACTCTCTCCCATCCCCTACTCTCTCTGACACTCTCTCTCATCCTTTCACTCTGTCTCTCTCATCCCCTACTCTCTCTCACACTCTTTCCCATCCTTTCACTTTGTCTCTCCCATCTCATACTTTCTCTATGCCACCCCCTACTCTCTCTCACACTCTCACACTCTCTCCTATCCCCTACTCTCTCTCTTTCACACACACACACACACACACACACACACACACACTCCCATCCCCCCTCTCTCTTCTCTCAAATCCCCTACTCTCTAGATTTTTCACACAAACTCCCATCCCCCTCTCTTTATCTCCCTCTCCCTACTCTCTCACACTGTCTCCCATCTCCTACTCTCTCTATCACACTCTCTCCCATCCCCTACTCTCTCTCTCTCTCTCCCCCATCCCATTCTCTCTCTCTGCCACCTCCTACTCTCTCTCACACTCTCTCCCATCCCCTAGTCTCTCTTACACACACACCCATTCGCCCCTCTCTCCCATCTGCTACTCTCTCTCTCTCTTGGGCTACTCTCTCTCTCCCCTCTCCCATCCCCTAAACTCTCTCTTTTGCAGATACACACTCCCACCCCCCTTTCTCTCTCCCCTCTCCCATCCCTTACTCTCTAGATATCTCACACGCACTCTCATCCCTCTCTCTCCTCCTCTCCCACTCCCTCTCCCAGGTCACCTACTATCTCTCTCTCTCTCAAGTTCTCTCTCCCTCTCTACTCTCTCTCTCCCATCCCCTACTCTTACTCTCTCTCTCTCATTCCCAACTCTCTCTCACACTCTCTCCCATCCCCTACTCTCTCTCACACTCTCTCCCATCCTTTCACTCTGTCTCTCCCATCCCGTACTCTCTCTCTCTCTGCCACCCCCTACTCTCTGTCACACTCTCACACTCTCTCCCATCCCCTACTCTCTCTCTTTCATAGACACACACACTCTTATCCCCCCACTCTCTTCTCTCCCATCCCCTACTCTCTACATCTATCACGCACACTCCCATCCCCCCTATCTCTCTCCCTCTCCCTCTCCTACTGCCTACTAGATCTCTCTCTCAAGTTCTCTCTCTCTCTCTCTCCCATCCCATCCCTTACTCTCACTCTCTCTCTCCCATCCCCTACTCTCTCTCACACTCCCATCCCCTAATCTCACTCTCTCTCTCTCCCATCCCGTACAAGCTCTCTCCGCCACCACCTACTCTCTCTCACACTCTCACACTCTCTCCCATCCCCTACTTTGTCTCTCTTACACACATTCCCATTCCCCCTCTCTCCCTCTCCCTCTCCCACTCCCTCTCCCACTGCCTACTTTCTCTCCCCCATCCCCTATTCTCTCTCCCCTCTCCCATCCCCTACTCTCTCTCTTTCATAGACACACACTCCCATCCCCCCTCTCTCTCTCCTCTCCCATCCCCTACTCTCTAGATTTGTCACACACACTCCCATCCCCCCTCTCTCTCCCTCTCCCACTCCCTCTTGCACCACCTACTATCTCTCTCTCTCAAGTACTCTCTTTCCCTCTTTACTTTCTCTCTCCCATCCTCTACACTCACTCTCTCTCTTCCATCCCCTACTCTCTCTCACACTCTCTCCCATCCCCTACTCTCTCTCTCTCTCTCACCCCCATCCTGTACAAGCTCTCTCTACCACCCCCTACTCTCTCTCAAACTCCCACACTCTCTCCCATCCCCTACTCTATCTCTCTTATACACATTCCCATTCCCCCCCCCTCTCTCTCTCTCACACTCCCTCTCCCATTGCCTACTCTCTCCCATCCCCAACTCTATCTCTCTTACACACTTCCATTCCCCCTCTCTCTCTCTCCCTCCCACTCCCTCTCCCATCGCCTACTATCTCTCTCTCTCTCACTCTCTCCCTCTCTCTCCCATCCCCTACTCTCACTCTCTCTCTCTACCAACCCTACTCTCTCTCACACTCTCACACTCTCTCCCATCCCCTACTTTCTCTCTTACACACACTTCCATCCCCCCTCTCTCCCCCTCTCCCACTCCCTCTACCATTGCCTAATCTCTTTCTCTTCCATCCACCCTCTCTCTCCCTCTCCCACTCCCTCTGCCATTGCCTACTCTCTTTCTATCCCATCCCCTACTCTCTCTATCTCTCTCTCCCCTCTCTCATTCCCTACTCTCTCTCTTTCACACACACCCATCCCCCCTCTCTCCTCTCCCATCCTCTACTTTTTCTCTCACTCGCTCTCCCTCTCCCACTGCCTACTCTCACTCTCTCTCTCACTCTCACTCTCTCCCTCTCTACTCTCTCTCTGCTACCCCCTACCCTCTCTCACATTTTCACACACTCTCTCTTTCTCTCTTACACACATTTCCATCCCCCCTCTCTCTCTCCCTCTCCCACTCCCTCTCCCATCACCTACTCTCTCTTCCATCCCCTACTCTCTCTCAAGCTACTCTATCTTCCCCCTCTCCCATTCCCTACTCTCTCTCTTTCACACACATGCACTCCCATCCTCCTCTCTCTCGCTCTTCCTCTCCCACTCTGTCTCCCACCACCTACTCTCTCTCTCCCCCATCCCCTACTCTCAATCTCTCTCTCCCAACTTTTACTCTCTCTCACACTTCCTCTCTCTCCCCCATCCCATACTCTCTCTCACACTTCCTCTCTCTTGCATCCTGTATTCTCTTTGCCACCCCTACTCTCTCACATTTCCTCTATCTCCCATCCTATACTCTCTTTGCCACCCCTACTCTTTCTCACTTCCTCTCTCCCCTCTCCCATCCCCTACTTTCTCTCTATCTCTCTCACACACACAAATAGCCATTCCCTTGACCCACCCCCCCTAGCTCTCTCTTGGTTTTGGTTTGCAATTTAGGTCTCAATAGTGCGTGCACACTACTTTGAATTCAAAAGCATTTTAATAGCGCGTGCGTGCTATAGGGCGCACACGCTATTCAAAGCTTTGCATTAAAACCAAGCCTAAGGCTTGGTTTTGCCTTGGAGATCCAAACCAAAGGTTTGGAGTTTATAAACAGGTTTGAGACATGTTTTCCAACAAACATACAAAAAATGATTGATTTTTCTTGTGTGCTCCCCTTCAAGATTCCTCATGGTTGGGTATTGATAAGATCAGGTTACATAACATTATAAGTCTTTGTGTTAGCTATCTAACCATATAATTTATTTTTAATTTGAACTATTTTAAGTCTTTCATCTATAATTTCTTTTGAATGTATGTTCTTTTTTTGTCAAAAACCACCATGTACTAATTGGGCTGTAGATTTTAGCTCATTCATCGAATTTTGTAACAACTTAGTTTTTTAGAAACTAGACTCCATTCTACACACTTTGAAAAAAAGAAGTTTTGATTTTAGATTAGTTTTCAATCATTTCTAGGGGGAGCACACATATATTTCATGTTTTTGGGATGGGTCTAATTAAAAAATTCACTTAAAAAAAATGCACATTATAAAATTACCCAAAAAATCTGGGATAAACTACATAGTGTTAGGTAACTTTTGACTGGCGCGATTAAAGAATTTCAAAAAAAAAGTTAAAATTTTAGGGGGGCCACACTTTGTACTATGTTATGTTTTTTTGGAATAAACAGTACCACTTTTTGTGGCCCCCTTTTTTGAGGACCTAAAACTAAACCATTTTGAAAAAAAATTAGTAGTTTAGAAACTAGATTCAAAGGACTATGACTTTTGTTTTTTTCATATCTTAAAATTTTGAGCGTAAATATCTTCAAATTCTTGTTGAAGTCCAGAATTTTCTGATTTCAGGAAAAAGGTGTCCACTTATACCCCCCTGTTGGCACCACAACTTGGTGCACTTACCCACTTGTGTTATCATACTAAATGATAACAGGTTTTGTAAACTCGATTTTAATATCCTTAAGAATTTGTTTCATTCATATTACTTAGTTACAGTCATTTTCTATTACAACGTACTCTTCTCTAACTATACTTTGAGAAATACAATCTTGTTTCTGAATAACAATTTAGTTCCTATCACATTCTTATATTTAGGTCTAGGAACTAACTCCCATGTTTCATTTTTCACAATCTAATCCAACTCTTCCTTCATTACTTGAATCCAATGATCATGTTTACATGATTCATGTGCACTCTTAGGTTCAAATTGATAAATTAAATATCTGTTCATTAACTTTGTTTCTTGTCATGAAACCTTTTTCTTTGCTTGCAATTATCTGATTTGGAGGTTAATTCTTTGTCAAATTCATTTTAGGGGTAGGAATTGATACATCAACTCTTATCTCATCTCGAGGTTTAGATCTCTTCTCTCAGCTTTGCTCAATAGTTAATATATCATTTTGCTACTCATTGTTAGTCTGAATAATAACTTCCACATTTTCATGGTTAGCCTCTAGATTAAAAATAGTTACCAAAGCTATCTCTTCTACTACTTCCTCTTCAATAACCAATTCAAGCTCAGTATCTTTAACATCATAGTCATTCAAGAATCTTTCCATACTCATTTTAAATTCTTCATCTTCGTTAGCATATAAATAGTTTCTATCTCTTCTAGGGTTAAACTTTCCCTTCAAAATTTTCTATCTTTTAGGAAATTATGACAAAAAAGGACAAAACTATTTACATGTCCAACAAATGAAAATTTCCATACCTTTTGGTTCTCTTTTCATAAGCATATCAATATCTTATTTGATCTTCATGCCTTCTTTAGATCTAAATCTATCTTTATTTGTATTTCTATTCTATTGTATGTAACAAAAGGATTCTAGATCAGGAAATTGAATGTTAAAATCATTACATATATTAGATAACTCCCTAAGAATCTCCATCTTCTAGACAACAAAATTTTCTCTATCTGACTTTGGACTATCTCTTCTTGCCATGTGCGGTGAATCAATTATTAGAAAAATATCACAATTATCAAATTTAAAAAAACTTAACCATATGAGTAATATAATGAGAAGCCACAATAAGATACCCATACACAATAACACTAGATATGTTAACTAGGAAAACCCTTGATCAGAGGGAAAACTCTGCTGGGAATGGTACCCAAAAGATGATGTACTAATATAAATATTCTTTGTTAGAGGATGGACCCTATTAGGATTCTATAACAATGTTTCCCAATTTTTAGTTTGTTTCATTTTACTTTAGGTTCAAGTCAAGCCAATGTATCAATGTTTTAAGTCTATATCCAGATTTTCCTTAAGGAACTTCTTCTCTCATCTATCCCTCTGTGTGCACCTAGGTGGGTATCCAAAATAAATATAATACATTTTTTCATATTAGGTGATTAGGAAAGGAAGCACAAGTCTATGAATATCTTAGAAAAGAGGGAATACTTTGATCAAGTGTTCATTGGGAAGTTATGATGCATTCAAAAAGATCACACTTATATTAAGAGAAAATGGCAGCAGAGAACATCTAGATTAAGGCTAGAGGATATGATGTAAATCATGGAAATAAGTGAGAATGAAGTCTTGGAAATATAAGAGTAATTGAGAGGGGAGGGGCAAATTAGTTACTACAAAAATAAGTTTAAGATCCCTTAGATGTCAATTCAAAATACAAATAGATAACTGAATACTGTTGAAGCTCGACAAACACATAAAATATTGTAACTCATGTTAGTAACTAGATTATCTTGGCAAAAGATTAACACATAAATAATTAGATGTTATCTGTGATTACCATTACATTAACTTAGTTGTGAACACATAAAGAAAATAGCATGAACACATTTGTCACCATGATTTAATGTGGAAACATAATTTGGGAAAAACCACCAATAGCAACTAATTACTGATTTTTACTCTTTTAAAGTGAGCCCTATCAGGAGCCAACCCTATTAAAGGTTACAAAACACATTGTTAAGTGTGACCCTATTAAAGTATTTAATCACCCTATTAGAACTGGCCTAGTTAGAGGTATTGAGAAAAATTCAATGGAATTTTCACCTTGTTAGAAGATTTACAAATAGTTGTTAAGCCAACTCTATTATGAGATTTAGATCAGTGCTACAATGGTTTGAGAGTAACAATAAGATGACCTGATTTGACTACAACTAATTTGCTAATTTTAGATTTCTATTTTGGCTTGCACTTGGTCCTTCCTAATTGAATATGGCTTTGCTACTCCATAAGGATATTCTACTTATCCTTCAAATTTGCTTCCTCTGCTCATCAATAGATCTTCAATCACACCATCACAATTCACACCTTCACTTGCACTTTTTCACACACACTTTGAAATCACAACTTGACCTTATACTTGTATCTTCCAATTTGTCAAGTCAACTCAAATACAACTTAGAATAATCAATATTCATCACCTTAGTTGGATGGAATCAATAGATAAGTCAATTAAGTTTAATACCACAAAATAAGAAAATCCTTTGTTAGATGATCCTACTCAGTAGAAACTAACTCTGAAATGATTTCCTTTGTTAAAAAATAGAAGCTCGATGAATATTACAAACTTACAAAAATCTTTTGGCAATCGAGTGAGCTTGGTTAGCATCGGTTCCATCCAACTTTCCTTTGTTACATGAGTGAGCTCAGTTAACACTCACTTTTTGTAATTTTTCCTTTGATGCTTAAGTGAACTAGGTAAACATTTCCTTTTGAACTATGCAAACATATGAACACTTATTACACACTAAGAATTGTGTTTACTACTAGAGTGATATTAGCATATACTAACTATAAATGATATGAAATTTGTGTAACATCAAAGACAACACACAATTATCCAATTGTATCCAAAAATCTCCCTCTTTAGCATTGATGGCAACACAACATGTCATATCACAATGAAATTTTGGATTTTAGATTTGAGAACTCCCCCTATCAGTGTGAGTCCTTTCTTTCGCTGGATTGTATCTTCAATGGTTGTTACCAAGTTCATTCAAAACTTCCTCCCTCTTTCAGAATATTTCTTCTTTGGAAGACTTCTCTCTTTTTGGTTTCTAACTTTATTCTGGTTCCAAAAAATTCTTAGAGATATGACAATAAACTTCTCCTTCTTTGACAACACATGCCAAAGACAATAACTTTGTAAATACCAATATACCTTAAGTACTAATTCATTTTCAATATACCCTTGCCAATTCTTGCACCGACTAATTGATCTTCAATAGGTTCTGGTTGATCCATTCACTAAACTTCATTTAGTGAATTCCAGATATGGGAATGACCCCTAGCTTACCTCTTAGATATATAAATTCATCCTTAGGTAATGGCTTGGTGAATATGTCGGCAATCTTTGCTTTTATATTCACATATATTCCAATCTAACTTTTATTATCTTGCACCAACTCTCTTAAGAAGTGATATTTTATTGCAATATGCTTTGATTTGGAATGCAAATTACTAGATTCTTTGATATGTTGATTGCACTGGTGTTATCACAATATATTCCAATTGGATCTTTGATCTCTACCTTCATTCCTTCCAATAGTTGTTTGAACCAAACAATGTTAGAACAATTGACTACTACTACTACATATTCTACCTCTACTATGGATTGAGATGTAAAATTTTGCTTCTTGCTTGTCCAAGATACTAGTCTTTTGCCAAGAAAGATTGCTCCACCACTAGTACATTTTCTATCTTCAAGACTTCCTACCTAATCAACATTAGTAAATACTTTCAAGTCCAAATTGTTTCCAAGTTTATACCATAAACCATACTCTTCAGTATCTTTCAGATATCTCATGATTCTCTTGGTTGCCATCATGTGATTTTCTTTAGAATTTTTTTAGAATCTTGCTACTTTTCCAACTGATAGAGCAATATCAAGCCTTGTGTCTACTACATACTACAATTTTCCAATCATTGATCTATAAGTGGTCTTATCTACTTCTTTGGAATCATCATTTTTGGAAAGATTATGTCTAGTAGACATAGATGTTCCAAGTTGTCTTGAATCTTCCATTACATATTTCTTCAGTATCTCCTTGATATACTGATATTAATTGATGTAGATACCATTCTTTTTTTGTTGTATTTGGAATCCAACAAAGTCTTTTATTTCACCTAACATAGATATCTAAAATTCTTTACTCATTTCTTCTGAGAATGTTTTGCATAAGTCATCATTTCCTATAAATAGAGTATCATCAACAAATATTTTTTCCAACACAATCTTCTTATTTGGACCTTCCTTGATATACAGACTACTATTATCATTAGTCCTTTGAAAACCAATCTATACCAAGTAATTATGGAGTCTTTCATACCAAGTTTTAGGAGCCCTCTTAAGACCATATAATGCTTTGTGTAGTTTGAAAACCATGTCTCCTTTACTAGGATCTAAAAAACCTTCTAGTTGTTCAATGTAAACTTCCTTATCAAGAATTCCATTCAAGAATGTAGATTTAACATCCATTTAATATACTTTAAATCCTCTATGTGTTGCATATGCTAGTAAAGCTTTAACACCTAGTCTTGCTATAGGAGCAAAACTCTCACCATAGTCAATACCTTCTTCTTAAGAATAACCTTTGCATACTAATCTTTCTTTTTTTCTTGATACCTTTCCATTTTCATTCAACTTATTTCTATATACCCATTTTGTACCAATCACATTTTTATCCTTGGGTCTAGGAAAAAGAATCCAAGTTTTGTTCTTTTCTATCTATTCTATCTCTTCATTCATTACTTCAATCCAACTTTCATTTTTTAGAGCATCTTTAACACTTCTATGTTCATATTCAACAAGTAAACATGTACCTTTTAATTTTCTTCTTGTCATTGTTCCATTAGATTTTTCTCCAATGATCTGATCAGGTGCATGATGTCTTCTAACATATCTTTCTAACATAGCCTCCTTGGTCTTTGAATGAGTTCCACCATGTTCTTCTTGAATCAAGCTTAGGTCCTTTTGTCTATGACTCAGGTGCATTAGGTTTAGTTTGAACTAGCTTGGTAGCCTCTAATTGTGACTTGGGTCCTTACAAATTGAGTTACACTATAAGCAACTTGGTAACTATTTGAGTTTTTGGGGACTCAAGAGATGAAGCTCCTTTTATCTAAGATAGATTTGGAAAGGTATTAGGTTCATAATAAATGAGTCTTTTGTAGTCTCCAAGTTCCTTGTTGCTTTCTTCTTCACTCTTTTCTACATATTAATCAATTCTAACATGTCTACTCTCTATAATTTTGTGAGTAGACAAATTCAAACATCTCTATGCTTTACTTCTATAGGAGTATCCTAGAAATAATCCTTCATCACCTTTTACATCAAATTTTCATTTTTTAGATTCTTTCAATATGTAACATTTGCTACTAAATACTTTAAAGTAACTTACATTAGGTTTGTAGCCATACCATAGATGATCAGGTGTCTTGTTTGAATCTTTCTTCAATTGAACGCTATTCAAGGTATGAACTATAGTACTAATAGCTTCCTCCATTCATCAAGGTTCTTGCACAATCCATGATAGATTTATTTTATCTTTCTTCTATAACATTCTACTATAGTGTACCAGGGGGAGATACTTGTTTTTTGATTCCTCTTTCAATGTAGAAATTACTAAATTCATGGGAGATGAATTCACAGCCTCTGTTTGATCTCAAGAATTTCAACGTCTTTCCAGTTTCTTTTTCTACTCCTATCATATACCATTTGAATTTTTGAAAGGCTTTTAATTTTTCTTTCAGGTACACTATTGTCATCATTCTAGAGTAGTCATCAACAAAGAAAATGAAAAAAAAATCTCCACTATAACTCTCTATTCCAATAGGTCCACATAAGTATGTATGAACAATTTTCAAGACTTCTTCTGACTGATAATCTTTGCTTTTGAAGCTTGTCTTTCCCATCTTACTAATTTGGAAATTCTTGCATAGACCCATTTCAGGCTTCTTCAAAAAATGATTACCTTTTACTCTTTTATGTTGCTTATCTTAACCAAATTATCAAAATTCACATGACATAACCTTTTGTGCCATAACCAACTTTTCTATACTTGAGCAATAGAACATGAACAATCACTGAGATCAAGATAAAATAGATTATCTTTTGTTTGCTTGCCAAAACCAACCAGGTTTCCTTTCCCATTTAGTAGTTTCACCTATCCATTCATGAATTCTACCTTGAAACCAATGTTATTCAACTATGCCACACTCAGTAGATTATGCTTTAGTCCTTCAACCCAATAAGCATTATCATACACAAGTTCTTTAGTCAACAAGATGCATCCTTTTCCTTTTATATTACAAGGTTCATTGTTTCCAAATCTTACACTACCTCCATTATAATATTCCATATGCTAAAATTTTGTTTTTTCACTAGTCATATGATGTGAGCAGCCACTATCAATAACCCATATATCCTTCTTCCTAAAATGAGAGATAAGTGCCATCTTATCTCCTTCATCATCAAATTCATCTTTCACAGCTATATATACCATTTCATCCTCACTGTTGTTAGAATCTTTAGCCATAAAACAAGATTTCTTAACTTTTTCCTTGAAGCTCTTGTAGTTGTTGGAGTCCTTCTTGCAGTTGTTGGTTTTTTTTTTCTTCTCATCCTTAATTTTTTTGTTTGGATACCTAGCATCAATGTGACAATTTTTTTCACAAAAAAAGTAGATCAGAGGATCTTTACTTTTGTACTTTCCTCTTCCTTTGGAATACTTCCTTGCAACCAGGGCTTCAACATCTCAAGGATCACTATCTAAACATTCTTCTAATGATCCATTTTCTTCACTTCTTGATTGAATAGACATTGAATTTTTACCCTTTTCTTTGAGTGAGAGTTTAGCTTTAAATGCAAATTCAATATTCTTTGAAGCATGAACATACCTATCATAATTGTCTAACTCAAAAGTTGTTAATCTTCCAACTAGAGCATCAAAACATATATTATTATTTGGATCACATGTCATTTCTTGAATAGTAGATACTCTAATTGCATAAATGGGAAGAATAGTTCTAAGCACTTTACTTACAATAGTTTCCTCCTTGATGTCTCCTCCAGATGCTTTGATTGCAGTTAGACTTGCCTTGATCCTTTCCACATATATTTTAATGTTTTCATCTTATTTCATTTTCATTTGATCAAATTCTCCTCTAAGGATTTTTTCTTTGGCTCTTCTTACATTGTCATCTCCTCCATAGATATCTTTCAATTTTTTCTACATTGCAAAAGTAGTTTTAAAATCTTTTACCTCATAAAATTCAGCATATTTGAGAGTAGATGCAATATCAATCATCATGATATTATGATTCTTCTTTTTAGGAATGTCTTCAACTAATAAAGTTCTAGTGGGAGTCTTATATTCAAGATCAAGATGCTTGGAGCCTACATCACTAATGGTAGCAAGATGTAACCTCATTAGTCCTTGCCATGATACAAAATTGTCTCTGTTTAGCTTGGGAATCTCTCTTTGTAAGACATCTTGATCTTTAGCTTAGCTCCTTGAAACCTTCTCTATAAGCACTAAAAGCTCTAATAACCAATTTTGGAAATATAAAAGAAGTAACTAAGAGGCAACAGGTGAATAAATTACTACAAAAATAAATCCCATATTAGATACCAATTCAAAATAAAAATAGATAACTCAAAACTACTGAAGCTCAGCAAACACACTAAATGTTGTAACTCGATAGTAACTGGATTAGCTCGGTAAAAGATTAACACATAAATCATTATATGTTATCTATGATTACCATTACTTTAACTTCATTGCAAACACATAAAGAAAATAGTATGAACACATTTGACACTAGGATTTAAAGTGGAAACTCAATTTAGGAAAAACCACCAATAGCAACTAGTTACTAATTTTAGCTCTTCTAAAGTGAGCCCTATTAGGAGCCAACCCTATTGAAGGTTACAAGACACACTATTAGGTGTGAACCTATTAAAGGATTTAATCACCCTATTAGGAGTGACCTAGTTAGAGGTCTCGAGAAAATTCAATGGAATTTCCACCTTGTTAGAGAATTTATAAATAGTTGTTAAGCCAATTGTGTTAGGAGATTTAGATCACTACTACAATGGTTAGAGAGTAACAATGAGATGACCTGATTTTACGACAACTAACTTGCTGAATTTCTATCTCTATTTTGGCTTGTATTTGATCCTTCCTCAATGAATATGGCTTTGCTACTCCACAAGGATATTCTACTTATCCTTCAAATTCACTTCCTCTGCTCATCAATAGATCTTCAATCACATCATCACAATTCGCACCTTAACTTGCCCTTTTCACACACACATTGAAATCACAACTTGACCTTATACTTATATCTTCCACTTTGTCAAGTTAGCTCAAATACAACTTAGAATAATCAATATTCATCACCTTAGTTAGCTGGAATCAATAGATAAATCAATTAAGCTTAATACAACAAAATAGGAAAATCCTTCATTAGCCAACCCTACTCAGTAGAAACTAACTGTAAAATGATTTCCTTTGTTAACCAATAGAAGCTCGGCTAACACTACAAACTTATAAAAATCCTTTGGCAACTGAGTGAGATCAGTTAGGACTAGTTCCATCTAACTTTCCTTTGTTACCCAAGTGAGCTTGGGTAACACTTGATTTCTACAACTTTTCCTTTGATGCCCAAGTGAATTTGGTAGACACTGCCTTCTAAACTAGGAAAACACAAGAACACTTAGTAGATGCTAAGAACTAACTCTACTACCCGAGTGATCTCAACTTATACTAATTGTAAATTATATGACATTTTTGTAACATCAAAGATAATACACAATTAACTGGTTATATATAATAGGAAGAGCATTCAAATCTGATGCAGAGGAAGAACTCAATAATCCACCAATGATGAACATCCTTGTCAAAGGTGGGAAGAACAAAGATGGAAATTAAATCAATAATGTAGAATGCATTGGAATCTCCATGTCACTAGTTGAAAGGTAAATTTACCTTAGAGATGGATTCCTAATTTTCATATTAGGATTATATCAAACATCATGACTTGAATTACGCCTCAGACATTCCAAGTTGCGATTATGTGGGGAATAACCACTGCAGTTAGAATAAAGGTTTTCACATCTTCACAAGAAGTTAAGAGTAACCTATGGTTAAGGAAGTGAAGTAGTGAAAGAATATAATTGTGGCTTCTAATGGTTAAATGATGAGTTAGACTTTTAAGTTGTGAGCTTGCGAACAAGGTAATAGTTAAACTCACAATGTTCATCATAGTGTCGGTGGTGACTCATGCCTATTCCACCATGCCTCAAATGTAGAAGCTGACTTTCTAATTTTGGTTGTGAGGCAACGAAAGGTAATGATTGCATGATCATGACCTGGTTGTGGCTTAAAGAAATTTAAGTGGCAATTAAGTGAAGATCACAAAATGGCAGTCAAAGTTTGAACCGTTGCACCATCACAAGTGGTTAAGAATAATTTGAGGTTAGTATTGTGAAGGAGAAAAAACATGTATTTTCAACTTTGGAGGATTGAGAGATGAGTTTATATTTCAATTTGTGAGGTTGTGATGGAGTTAAGAAGTTAACTCTAAATGGTGATCACAATATCATAGGTCAAAAGGCATTCAAGAGTTAGGTGATAACAAGTTTTGTGATCAAATGAGTTAGGTGATTGAAGGAAGTAGTATCTTGTTATTTCAATAAAAAGAAAAGGGTAGCTATAGCAGCCAAATTATAAGCCATTTCTATTTTGTGGGTAGTTAAAGTTGACCTAAGGTTATATTTGCAAAGAGGAGATATCCATTGATTGTAATATCACAAGTATTAATGCAGTTAAGGGATTCTAAGTTATGAAGCTAGGAAAAGTAACCCAGGGTAGTCAAGTTTAATACTATTGATACATCCCCTGTAGTCAAATATGACCCAAGGTTAGGGTGGAGAAGTAGAGAATCTTATGGTCACACTATTGAAAAGACTAGCCATGAGTTAAAACTTAAGGTTGCAAAGTTGCAAAATAAAATAATAGTTATTCATTGAACCATAACATGGATTAAAAGAATTATATGATGGGAACTTGCAAAGAGGAAACATAGTTTAAGATTAAGTTTTTTAAATTTTGCAAGGTTAAACTCGTGGTTAGTTTGGAGGGTTGTGATGTTACGAACGTAGTTGGTCATGACTTCACAATAGTTTCCTCAAAGTTAAGTTTCAAGGCAAAAAAGTAAAGATGAAAGGGTTGCCATGTTTAAATTATGATCATTGATGTGAGATCAATAGTGGAGATTCAAACTTTTTGTGACTATTAGAATATGAAGTACAAGATTTGGCATCAATATAGGATTTTTATAGGGACACAAAGGGAATTGAGGTTTTTTGTTGATTTGTTTTAGTTAAAGAAATCCAAGTATTTTCCTGATGTCTAGAGGCTTGACATTAGGAAAGATATTTTAATGGATTAATCTACCTACAAATTTTGGATTTTATTATTAAATTTATAAAATTAAATATTTATAATAATATGACTATTGGATTCCTAGTGAAGAATGGGTTTAACAAAAAAGCTATAAATGTAATTTCAGATGATAATGAAAAGGTTGGAAAACTTGACAATGGAGAGTTGGTAATTCAATTGACCTTCCATTTGTGGTTCTTTTTCTGTACCTCTCAGTTGTATATGTATCATTAGAATTAGTAGTCATGGTTGTAGAAGTTAAAATAGTTTCTATTTAGAAGTTAGATGCTAGATCTTTAAGATAACTTATAACAAACATTCCATTATGGGTTGTCAGTTATCAAAATCCAAAATTTCTTGAATTTTTTTGTGTCTACAAGAAATTTGGTTAGTAGTATCTTCTACTCTCAAGTTAAGAGTTTATTCTTTAAAATAATGATCAAATAAAAACATCAATTCATTGTATATAATTACAAACCAAAGGTAGTTATACCTTGTAATTCAGAGGACGATGATATAACACATAAACTAACCCATTTTTTTGTGACATCCTTTTGTTTACCCAAAACATTAGGTATTATAAAGAGTCAGGTTATAAACCCTAACAGGAGAACAAATTGTTAACAAACAATTTTTGGCCACTCTACTCAGGACATTTCAAAATGAAAGAAATTAGAAGAATTTCCTTTCATAATTAGTTTACACTCTAATTCCTTATATATTTTGAGTTGCAAGATAGGTCTTGTAGAGGCGAGGTGATTTTCAAAAGAACCTAATACCAATTTTATAGCCTCAACTTGCTAGAAAAGGAGAAGTTAACTCAAAGTTAAAGACTTGTAAAGTTTCCTTGATTACCAGGGTTAAGGTAAACTAGAAACACCATTTTCTAAGTTGTTGATTCATCCTAGATCCCAAGTATACTAGGAGTACCAAGGAAAGAGGAAGGATTTACCCGGTATACGAGTAACTCAAGAAGGCCAACTTTCCTACTCTAGAAGATATTTTTAGAAAGGAAAGAATGCATATAATAGAATCTGTGGCTAAAAAACTCCAAGAAAATCATTTTGCTGTAGTTGTTTCTACTAAAACAAGGAGAATAAATCTTCTTCCCCTCCCATTGCTAGAACTTCTATTCCTCTTATTTGTGATTCTTTATTGTTACATAGTGTAACACTCCCTATATCAGTCACTTTCCAAAAGAATCATATCATTGTACCAATAGTTGTGGAAGCCCCTTGGGGAAATTTAATTGGTCCTCTCTACCTTACAGCTATTAATGCACTAGTACATTTGGAGCAAAATTTTGACCAAGGTTTGTCACTATTTTTCTTGTCAAAATTTTGACCAAATTGCAAGTTGGTCAAAATTTTGACAAATACATTCATCAAAATTTTAACCAACCTGCAATTTATTTGTTGAAATTTTGACCAACCCTCAATTTGGTCAAATTTTCAGCAAGAAAAAGAGTGACAAACCTTGGTCCAAATTTGACCAAAATTGGTCAAAAATTGGCTCCAAATTTATTAGTGATGACTTCCCAGGAGCATGAAGAAAAAATTTCCCAAGATTCAATGGTGATGGCACAAACTCTACGGAACAACACCTAAGTAATTTTCATAAAGCATGTGATGTGGTGAATCCTCAACATGAAGATGTGATAGTTAGGATGTTTGTAGATGGGTATGTGTAGGATCATGGTCAACCAAACTATGCTCCTAGGTGGCAATAAAAAATTAAAAAAATAGGGTTATGTTAACTTGATGTCCAATTTTCTACTTGTTATTAACTTTATATCAAAAAGTTGAGAGAAAATAATCTCTAGAAAATTGAATCTAGTTTGTAAACTACTTGGACTTATCTCAAAAAAATAAAAATTGAATGCTCAAAATTTTGAGTTTTAATGTAATATTACAAAAATTTTAGAATAAAAATAAGTAGTAGACATATGTCTAACCACCTCAATCAAAATCAAATGATAATAGTTTTTAATAATATTCTAGATATAAGTAGTAGACTCATGCTTGGATGTGGCACATATTTTTGGGTATTTTTATTCTAAATAAATAATTAAAATTAATTTTTGATTTTAGTATTTTTGGAATAAGAAAACTCTCGTATTTGACCACATTAACTAATTCAAAGCTCTACAAAATTTAATTTTTCATTTTTTCCCTTATAGTAGAAGAAACATAGAATGTGATGCATCTTTTGGATTTAAAAAATATTGTACCATTTGAATGTTATAGTTGTTCTTTTGAGTAGTGTGTTAGTTAGTACTTTATACATAAATCCATTAGAAAATAAGTAATAATTACTTACTAAACTCATAATTTGACAAATCTTACATTTATGGAAAGATAAGAAAATTCTTAAGAAACCCTTTTCATTTCATCAAATTTTGGTGATAAAAATTCGTTAGCTACATATTTGAAGTAAAAATCACATAAATATAGGCCAAAAGCATACTTTTAGGATGTTTTTGTTAGATTAAATAATTAATAATTAATTATTTATTTATTCTATTTACTTAAGCTTACTTAGGTTAATACATTTATTTAATATTTAGTAGTCAATAATTGTAGTGATGAGTTGTTGACAACACAGGAGTTTGTTCCCTTCTAGTATGTTCCACCTTTTTGTGGATGCTTGGTTGTCAATCTTATCTTCTACTTCCTTCCAGCTTTTTCTACAAGCTTCCATGAGGCCTTTATATTTAGGCTCTCTCATTGTATTTTGAAAACTCAATATCTCATTTTCATTGTAAATACATTTTCATTGTTTTGTAACATCTTCTCTCTCATGTTTGTTTAGGGTTTTTCCAAGCTCCACCCTTTCCTTCTTGGTTTCTCAATAGGTTATTGCATGTAGGTGATCTTGGTAAGTTGTGGAGTTGGATTTCATCAACTCCTACATGGTATTAGATTCTCTTTGCTACTGCTTCATTGAAGGTTTTTGGAAGCCATGATTTGGAAACATAAACCCTAGTTTGTTTATGCATTTTTCTTCAATCTGGGAGAAGAACTTTTTTCAGAGCTCTTTGGGCCCAAATGGATGCTACCATTGGATCTAAAAGGCCATTCGCAATTAGGATTCATATAAAACTTTTGAATTTTGGAGATAGGGCTCCAAGAGGCAAAAAAATTTAGTTCAGGGGCTTCTGTACAGTTGTATGGATGATTTGGCATATATATATATATATATATATATATATATATAATTTTGAGCACACCATCAAGAAGCCACCATTGCACCACCATGGAGTAGAGACTATGCCACTTAGAACCACCATAGTCAATCGTACATCCTTCCAACCACCGCGACCCAACTAGCCTACAGCCACAGCCAGCGAGCCACCCTAGCTCTACCCACCGCAGCAGTGCCACCTTGTTACTCCACCTCTGTTGGCATTTTCAGATCCCAGGCCACCCATCTATACCTCTAGTGTTGCCTCCCTATCAACACAACACACATGGATTTTCTTGCATATGCGACAGTTTCTACAGGTGACATGTGGCTGGGATGCCACTTGGCATTTTGCCAAGTAGACCCTACCATGTCAGTCGTACCTTCCATCTAGCATCCATGTAGCACTACCACATGGCCCTTTTTTTTGCCACGACGACCTTGAAGCTATCAAATTTAAGCTATCAAATGGCTGATGTCAGCATGATGTTGAAAATGCATCAGCATGCCTCTTGCACCTCTCCAAGGTCATTTTTTGACCTACAATCAATTTGTTTTCCATAACTTGAGCATACAAAGATATTTTTCTAATCCAAAAGAAGCTTCAAAAAGTTGGTTCTGAGATGAAGACATTGATATAGGTTTTTTTAGGTTTTGATGCAACTTTGTTGCCCATTGTTTTAGTTGAAGTCCAAAGTTCTATTTTTGATTCCAACATCCATATCTTTTGCATCCCATGTTAATTTTCTTAAAACGTTATATTTTAGGAAAGCTAGTATTGTCAAGTTATCAAAAATGTGGTGTTTTTCCTTAGATTTTGGTCCATGCTCTTTCTATCATGTTTTTGGCATTTTTTTCTCTATGGTGGATATCTTGGGTATTTCAAGTTTGAGGATCATTTTCCTAGCATGGTTTCTTTTGTTTTGAGTTGTACTCTCTTTTGTGTTAGCATTTTTCCTTTTTTAATCATTGTAAACATCATTTATAAGAACTTTTATGTATACACATTGAGATAAAGTGCCATTCCTACATTTCAAGTTCATGAATGTTATTTTCGAGACAGTTGTACTTGCACTTTTTTAATAAAGCACCATTGGGGGATAGATGTTGCCATTTTTTTGGTCTTCTTCCTTTGTCAAGTGAGTGTCCCTTCCATGACATTAGCCCCATGTAGTGTCAATGTGACCATGTCTTTATGGGTGTTTGTACCTCTTCCTCTCTCGTCGTCCTTAGTTCTTTCTATAGGGGATTTTGGCCCACCTTCTCAGTTGGTTGTCATCTCACCCCATCTACATTAAGGGGGGGGGGAGGATTATTCAGGTTTTCTAATGCATTTGTGGTTTAATAGTTTGATAGTGTGAGCTATGTATTCAGTGGTTGATCCTATATGCGAGGCGATTGTAGTGGCTGGCTACCTATGCATCTCAGTGAGATGGGTCATCTACCATATAGACATGCTCGGTTCATGCCTTCTTCTTCCATGGAGGTTCTCTAGATCAATAGTTTTTTTTTATGGTAGATTTTATAGCTTCTTCATGCCTCAGTGATGCTCTTCATGATCACTTTTTGTTCTTGTTTTAGGGGACATTCCCCTAGTTGGAGGCTTCTTCAGTTCTTCACTAGGTTCTTACCTCTTTTTGGGGGAGGGTTTTTCCCACATGGTTTTCTCTCTTTCCCTAGTTTTAAAAGTTGCATTTCTTTGCATTGTACATGGGTACCTGACATGGCCTCATTGCCGAGACCCATTTTGCATTTTCATCTTCATTTAGCGGGCTTAAGGCATTCCCCAAAGTTGCACTTAAGAGGGGGTGTTAGAGTAAATAATTAATAATTAATTATTTATTTATTCTATTTACTGAAGCTTACTTAGTTAATGCATTTATTTAATATTTAGTAGTTAATAGTTGTAGTGATGAGTTGTTGACAACACGGGAGTTTGTTCCCTTCTAGCATGTTCCACCTTTTTGTGGATGCTTGGTTGTCAACCTTATCTTCTACCTCCTTCCAACTTGTTCTACAAGCTTCCATGAGTCCTTTATATTCGAGCTCTCCCATTGTATTTTCACAACTCAATAACTCATTTTAATTGTAAATACATTTTCGTTGTTTAGAAATATGTTCTCTCTTATGTCCATTTGGGGTTTTTTCAAAATCCACCTCTTCCTTCTTGGTTTCCCTTCGATAGGTTATTTGCATGCAAGTGATTTTGGCGAGCTGTGGAGTTGGATTTCATCAACTCCTATAATTTTTAAAGTTGACCATATAGGTTTTGTATCAAAAGATATAGTAGACCTTATAAAGATATTAATTATTTTCATTTAGTATCATGGTGGGTGAGAAAAATGTTGGAATAGATTTTGAAATGGTTTGAGATATTTCAGAACTACAGATTTTTCAGATCACCACTTTTTGGCACACCATGATTTTTCACATACCCAAATACTCTTGTAGATAATGTTGCTGATTGGTTCAAAGGTTTACTTGTAGGGTGCATTACAAATTGGAATACCATGAAGCAAAGGTTCGAAGAATGTTATAAAAATATAGAAGATGCACAAGTGTTGTTGCTATAATTAGCACAAAAGATGAAAGAACTCTAAAAAATTTTATTTGGAGTATAAATAAGATTCAAAAACTAGAGAGGACCATTTTGCAACTCTAGATGGAACTCAGTTGAGAGTCAAGACTAGGGATTAGAAGAATAAGAATCAAATCTCCAATTTAGTTCATGTCAATAATTATGAACTATTAAAAAAAGAAGCTAGAGGTAGTGGCATGGTACCTCCAACTTCACAAAAGGAACACAAAGTAAGTTATCTAATTTCTCTGATATAATACAATACTGTAAAGAGTTAAAAACTCAGATATCTCCACTAGATTATTTTAAGTATAACCCTAATAAACTTTAAAGACCTGTTGAGCATTGTAATAATAAAGATGGAAGTTATGATAGTATGAATACTAATGTTGATCATCACGGTAAAGCTAGCACTAGTGGAACCTCTCTGGCTAAGGAAGATCTTGCACTACCTAAGTTGTTTAATAAGAAGAATCTATTGTCTTAGGTACTTATCCTGATCAAAAACTAGATCCTTTTTACATTTCCTTGTTTATTAATGGAAATTGTTTGATTAATTGTATCATAGACTGAAGGGCTTATGATAATGTAACACCTACCTCTATAGCTAAAGCTCTAGGTTTTCCATTGACTAAAAATTTTGCATCCAAAACAAGTACCCTTTCTTGGAAAAATAAAGGATGCTCAAGTTTCTCTAGCTACCTATCCTTCTAAAATGTTAAAACTCACCATCCCAATGGCAGAAATACCTACAAGTTATAGAATGCTCCTAAGTAGAATTTTTTGTATGGACATGGGGGGAGAGATAAAATTAGACTGGTCCTATGCTATCATCTCTAGTGGAAACAAAATGGAGGAACTAGAACCAAAAGAATAAACAAAGTTCACTATCCTAAAATCAGATGATCGTAGGTCTCAAATCTTATATCAAGAAATGTAGTTTGGTAACTATATGGTATTTTCAAATACCCTTGATATTCAAGAAGAATCATAGAAGAATAACAATGAAAAATTGTGGACTTTAGAATTTAATGGTAGTTCTACCAATGTTGGTTCAGGTGCAAAAGTGGTTTTGACATCACCTAGTGGAGAAAAAACTTTTTTAGCATACAACCTAGATTTAAAGAATACCAACAATATTGAAGAGTATGAAGCCCTTCTCCTTGGCATAATTTTATAAGAAAAGAAAAGGGATCCAGATACTCAAAGCTGTTGGAAATATGATTGAAAAGCTTATTGTTGAAGACTAAAGAGGGAGATTTTTGCAAAGAAAGAAGAATTTTTTCAATCATTGTTTTGTCATTGATATCAAACCTGCTATTTTTAGGAATGAAATTTTCTTATAAGATCCAAATACTATTACCTAGTTGATTGATGAAGAGGATTTGATCAGCAAGATGTAACAAGAGTACCTAAGGGAAAGGTTGAGTTATGATGTTGTAGTGAAGTGCAAGGATTAGTAAAGACAATGTTCAAATGATGTATTGATGACATACACAAAGATATAGAGGATGGTCACACTTAGAAACATTGGAGGAAGAAGTTGTAACAAGGTTGATTGCAAAGCTTAAACTAAGATCATTAGTGAGTGCCAAGAAAGTTTGTTGAAGCCAAGAAAATTCTCAGTTAGAGTCGAGTAATAGGAAATTCTAGTGTGTGGAGAGTAATCTTCAGGTGCCAAGGGAAGGTTAGGTGCTAATCACCAAAAAATATTAGTCAGTGCCAAGTGATCTTCAAGTGTCGAGCATTAGGAAAAATATAGTTGATGCAGAGTAATAGAATATGTGTCGAGCACCAGTATTTCAATAGTGCTAAACTACTACATTATTTCAAATGACAAAGATTTACCAAATCTAAGCTAACATAGTGGTTACCTTAAATTTTGTGAACAAGCTAGAAGACAAGGATGATGAGCTGGTGGCACAGAATTCTATGTAAACTATTTTTGGGAAAATTCTAAAGGATTATTCAAGAAGTTTCTAGAGGAAACAAAATATGGGTCAGATGCAATGAATCCTACCTAATCCATATGAATTGAAATTAAAGAATGGAAGAATCAAGTAGGAAAAGGAACTCCAAGATTTATATTTAAGAAGTTATAGACCAAGAAGCAAAGAGTTATTAATACTTTTGTTGCTAAAGAGCTAAATCTGTGAAGTGGTTGGATAGGTGTCAAGGTGAAGACATCTAGGAGAACAAAGAGCACATAGGCTCTACTTATAAAAGTCGTCATGAAGAGATGAGTGCACTATTTCATTAAGCATGGAGACTCAAGGAGACTAAGCTTGAAAGAAGGGCGAGCTTTAAAGAGTTGCAGAGATTGAAGGCCAGGCGATGGTATGAGCTAAGAAGTGATCTAAAATCTGCAAGATAAGTTGTATGTTGTAGTTAGATAAAAGATATTCTAATACTTTCTAGCCATTGTATTAGATGTTGGAAATCTTATATTGATAGGTTAGCTTAATAGCTAGGTGGAAGAACCTTATGAGAAGGTGATTGAAAAATCCTATTGTATTAGATGGGTTTAAAAACCTATTGTAAATCCTTTAACAGGGTGGCATTCTAAGTTAATGTTATAAAGTCCTCTAACCAGGTCCACTTCTAATAGGGTGGTTAAATTCTATGACAAGGTCACATTTGATAGTATGTTGTAAGACTTTAATAGGGTAGGCCTTTCACAGGGCATCACTTCATAAGAGTGAGAATTGAGTAGCATGTTACTGGTAGTTTTTATCAAATTGGGTTTCCATGTAAATCATTGTGTTGTGTGTTTATTTCTCAAGTGTTTTGCTTGCATGTTGGTTTATAGTAACTTCCTAGTTAGAAAAGTTAAAACTTGGATGAATGATTGGTTGAATGGGCTCACTATACTTAGTGAAAAAGTTTGAATAGGACATTTGGACCTTGAATAACTGATTCACCCTCTACGCCCCCCCCCCCCCCCGCCTCCCCTCCCCCCTCTTAGTTATTCTAAAGTATTTCTACCAATTGGTATCAAAGGCATCTGCTAATTTAGTTTCAAGGTGCTAGAAGCAGAAAAAATAAGATGCCCAAGAGAGAAGTTCCCAAGCTCAACAAAGACAACTTTTCTACATGGTAGAGTTTGGTGAAATTGCACCTTGGATCAATAGGTGACTATGCATAAACCTCAATTAGAACAGATCATGTAAATCTAGCAAGAGCTCTTACTATAGATGATTTGAATAAAAAGGAACATAATCAAGTAATGCTATAAGTTGCCTCTACAATTAATAATGTAGAATATGATGATATCAAACATTGTGACACTGCATTCAAGATGTGGAAAGCCTTATCATATATCTATGGAGGAGATCAGAATATCGAGAGAGCAAAGAGAGAAAGCCTAAGGGGAAAGTTTGATAAGATGAAAATGGAGAAAAGTGACAATGTTGCTCAATATGCTACAAGAATGAAAGAAGTGGTAAGTGCAATAAGAAGTCTAGGTGGTCAATTGGAAGAAGAAACCATCATCAACAAATACTTTAGAACTGTACTTCCTATCTATGCTATTAGATTTTTAGACATCCAAGAGCTAAGGTGTGTACAAGGGAACACAATAACCTTTGAAGGAATAGTGGGAAGACTTACTACATTTGAGCTATCCAATTTTGACAACTACAGACTTGAGAACCTTGAATTTACTTTCAAGGCCAAGATGACAATAAAATACACAAAGGAGGACACTTCAAGCAAGAAAAGAAGAAAGTTCAAACATGCATCCAGTGATAGCAGTGTAGATGAGGAAGATGTGGAATAGTTAGAAGCACTATTGGATAGGGTATGCCATAGAGCCAAAGGAAAATTTAAAGGTAAGCTCCTTATCATATGTTTCAATTGCAATGAAGTAGGTCACATTTCTAAAAGATGTACACCAAAAAAGAACTACAAAGAAGGAAACAAGTACATGGATAAGAGAAAAGATGATAGCAAAGACTAAAAGGAGAAAGGCAAGAGATGCTACATTGTTGAAGAAGATTCTGATGAGAATGATGATGAAGTAGTCTATGTGGCCATGAAGGATGACTTAGATAAAGATGAAGATGAAGCAACAACATTGGTTGCCTATATGAATAAGAATGACAAGTGGATCATAAACAATGGATGCTCACATCACATGACAGGATATAAAAGTAAGTTCATTACCTTTACTCAATATGATGGAAATAGTGTTAGATTTGGTAATGAAGCTCCATGTTAAATCAAAGGAAAAGGATCCATTAAAATCACAAAGAAAATTTCATACTTTTTGAGTGTATCACTGCAACTTGTTGAATGTATCACAGTTAGGCAATATAGGTTGCAAAGTAAAGTTTGGAAATAAAACTGCCAAGATCTATGACATTGATGGAAGTCTGATAGAAAAAGGTGAACAAACTAGTAGTAATCTATTTTACCTAGATATGGAAGATGCAACATGTTTTGTTATATTTCATGATGTGCAGTTGTGGCATAAAAGGTTGTGTCATGTTAACTTTGATAATCTGATTAGCATTAGCAAAAAGAACAGAGTCAAAGGGTTGCCCAAATTGAAGAAGCTTAAAAATACAATGTGCAAACAATGTCAACTAGGAAAGATGACTAATTCTAGCTTCAAAAGTAAAACATATACTTTGAAAGAAGTACTAGAGTTAGTCCATACAGACTTATGTGGTCCAATAGAAGTGCAAAGCTACCTAGGAGATAGATACATAATTCTATTTGTAGATGACTATTACAGGATGATGACTACTATGTTTTTAAAGAAAAAATATAATGCATTCCAAATGTTTAAGTGGTATTTGGCCAGAGTTGAGAAGGAAATAGGAAAGAACCTAAAGATCCTAAGGTTAGATAGAGGAGGTGAGTTTACATGAAAAGTGTTTGAAATATTTTACAATGACAAAGGTATCAAAAGACAAACATCAACACCAAGAACTCCATTGCAGAATGGTATTGTTGAAGGAAAGAATAGGTTAGTGATTGACTATGCTAGAACCTTGATGATGGAGAAAAATGTTACACTAAAGTACTAGAGAGAAGTTGTAAGCACTGTAGTCTACACACTGAATAGAGTTCAAGTCAAGAAAGGTAAAAATGCAACACCTTTTGAACTATGCTATGATCACTCACCTAGTGTTAAACATTTAAAAGTATTTGGCTATAAATGCTACATTCTTAAAGATACTAGAAATGGAAAGTTTGAAGCAAAAAGTGATGAAGGTATATTCCTTTGATACACCACTAGAAGCAAGGCATATAAATATTGGAACACTAACACTAACAAGATTGTGGAGAGTGTAAATGTAAATTTTGATGATCATGCAAAAGTCCAAATTGATGAGTCCAAGTAATTGGAGGATTATAGATCCTTTGTATACTTCTATGAAAGAATGACTGATGAAGACAATGTTCCAAATCAAGTTGGGAATTAACAAAAAAATTTAGTATCTGTCGAGGCTCAACTAGTGAATACTGAGTTGCATTCAGAAGCTGAGCTACAGAATGCAAAAAATGCACATTTTGGTTTTCAAAATAGTATACATCAGAGGAATGATAAAGTGCCTAATGAAGGAGATCAAAATGACTCTAAAGCTGAAGAATCAAACATGGAAAAAAAGAAAAAACCAAGATTAGCTAAGTATGTGAGAAGACATCACCTTGCATATCAAATCATTGGTGACAAGGATGCTAGACCAATGACAAGGAATAGACCAAGGAATGAATTATGTCTACTAAGCAAGGTTGAACCTAAAATAGTGAAAGATGTACTACAAGATGAAGACTAGTATAAAGCCATGGAAGAAGAGATAGATCAGATTGGGAAAAATAAATCATGGACCTTAGTTCCTAGACTAGCTGATAAGAATGTGATTGATACCAAATGGGTGTTTGGAAACAAACTTGATGAGAATGGTGAGATAACAAGAAATGAAGCCAGACTAGTTTGCAAAGGCTATGCACAAGAAGAAGGATTGGATTATGAGGAAACATTTTCCCCTATTGCAAGAATGGAAGGAGTAAGAACATTACTCGCATATGCTGCATGTAAACATTTCAAAGTGTACCAAATGGATGTCAAGTCTACTTTTTTTGAATGGTATACTGGAAGAGGAAGTCTACATTGAACAACCATAGGGATTTGAAGATGAGAAGAACAAGAACATGGTCTGCAAGCTACAAAAAGCAATTTATGTATTAAAGCAAGCACCTAGAGCATGGTATGAGAGGTTCCACAAATATCTTGTGAAGATAGAATTTGAGAGAACAGATGACAATAGCAACTTGTACATCAAAGCTAAAAATGATAAAGACATTTTGATATTAGAAATCTTTGTTGATGATATAATACTTGGAGGAAAGATGCACTATCTGAAGATTTTTCTGATCAAATGAAGCATGAACTTGAGATGTCAATGTTTGGAGACATCCAATTCTTTGTTGGATTACAAGTACGTCAATTGAAGCATGGCATATTTGTGACCCAATCCAAATACATCAAGGAGATACTCAAAAAATTTTGATTAGAAGAGTCAAAACCAGTTAGCACACCAATGGCAATAGGCCATAAGCTATCCAAGAATGATGACTTTGTTGAAGTAAATTAGACATTGTATAGATCAATGATTGGAAAGCTACAATATGTTTTACATAGTAGACTAGACATTGGATTAGCTATTGGAATAGTGGCAAGATTTTTTGCAAATCTAAGAGAAAATCACTTAATGGTAGTAAAGATAAAACTGAGGCACCTAAAAGGGACTGATGATTTTGGCTTGTACTACAAGAGGAGTGAAAAGTTTGAACTAAAAGCCTGCACTATTGTAGATTGGGGAGGTAACATTGATGATAGAAAAAACACCATTGGAGGAGTACTTTTCTTAGGAAAAATGTTGATCACATGGACTAGCAAAAAGAAAAGTTGCACCTAACAATCTACTGGTGAAGCCGAATATGTTGTAGCTACTATAAATTGCACCAATATTGTATGGATTAAAAATTTGTTGCAAAGTATGAAGGAAGAGGTAACTGAGCCTATGATACTTTATTGTGATAATATAAGTGCTATCAACATATCAAAGAACCCTGTAATGCATGCTAAAATTGAACACATTGCAATCAAGTATCACTATGTAAGAGAGTTAGTGGAAGACAAACAAGTGAAGATGGAATACGTTAGCTCCAAGCAAAAAATTGCTAACATCTTGAAAAAAGCACTATCTAAAGATTCTTTTGAGTATCTTAGAGGTAAGTTAGTGGTAATACCCCTAGCTACGGCTACTTGAAGTAAGAACAAGTATTCCCTGCATCAAATGAGCTGATTGTTGAAGATTTTACACATTGATGCAGAGGATGTTGACTTTAGGATTCATACCTAAAGTAGTAAAAGAATTGAAGTTCCAAATTAGTCAGAAGCAAGGTGATAGAGGGAGAAATTGAAAGAGCCTAAAAAAGAAACACTTGCATATTAAGATGCTAATATGTTTTTGGCATTGTTGTCAAAGAGGGAGAAGTAAAGTAGAAATTAGTCAATAGAAGAAGTTATGAGAGACTGATCATATGATGATGATTTGGTAATCTAAAGTATGAGGGAGATACTAATCAAATAAAGATTGAGGGAGAATTTGACAAAAATAATCAAAAGTTAATTACAATAGCAAAAGATGAGCAATACAGAGGGAGAAAGAAAAACAACAAGGATACAGTAGCAAAGAGGGAGAAGCAGAAATGAGCAATCAGAATAGTAGAGAAATATGTGAAGAATACAATTAATTTTTGGCATTTGACTTAATGTTCTAACCTAGTTAGCTTGTGGTTAAATAGTTTAGTCTGATGGTTGATAAATTTAGTTTGTCATCAATGCCAAAGAGGGGGATTGTTGGGAATTTGATTGAAAAGATCATTGTTGAAGATCAAAGAGGGAGATTGTTGCAAAGAAACAAGAATGTTTTCAATCATTTTTTTGTCATTAATTTCAAATCTACTATTTGTAGGAATGACATTTTCTTATAAGATCTAAGTACTATCACCTAGTTGATTGATGAAGAGGATTTGATCAACAAGATGTAACAAGAGTATCTAAGGGAAAGGTTGAGTTATGATGTTGTAATGAAGTGCACGGATCAGTTAAGACAATGGTCAAATGATATATTTAATACATACTCAAAGATATAGAAGATGGTCACACTTAGAAACATTGGAGGAAGAATTTGTAACAAGGTTGATTGCAAAGCTTAAGCTAAGATCATTAGTGGGTGCTGAGCAAGTTAGTTGAAGCTGAGAAAATTCTCAGTTGAAGCCAAGTAATAGGAAATTCTATTATGTGTTGTGTAATCTTTAGGTGTCAAGTGAAGATCAGGTGCCGAGCATTAGAAAATATTAGTTGGTGCCGAGTGATCTTTAGGTGCCGAGCATCAACAAAAACATAGTTGATTCTAAGTAACACAACATGTGCCAAGCACTAGTATTTCAATAGTGTCAAGCTATTGTATTATTTGATTTGATAAAGATTCAGCAAATCTAAGCTAACATAGTGGTTACCTTGAATTTTGTGAACAAGCTAGAAGATAAGGATGATGAGCTAGTGGCATGAAATTCTATGTAAACCATTTTTTGGCAAATTCTAAAGGATTATTCAAGAAGTTTCTAAAGGAAAAAAAATATGGGTTGGATCCAATGAATCCTGCCTAATACGTACAAATCAAAATTAAAGAATGGAAGAATCGAGCAGGAAAATGAACTCCAAAACTTCTATTTAAGGAGTCATAGACCAACAAGCAACGAGCTGCTGATACTATTGCTGCTAAAGAGTCAAATCTGTGAAGTGGTTGGAAGGGTGACAAGGTGAAGACATCTATGAGAAGTAAGAGCATAGAGGCTCTAGTTCTAAAAGTGGTCATGAAGAGATGATTGAACTAGTACATTGAGCATGGGAAAGCTGTTAAGAGTTGCAAAGATTGAAGACCAAACAATGGTATGAGCTAAGAAGTGATCTGAGATCTACAAGATAAGTTGTATGTTGTAGTCAGATGAAAGATATTCTAATACTTTCTTGCCATTGTATTAGATGTTGGAATCCTATATTGATAGGTTAGCTTAATAGCTAGGTGGAAGAACCTTATGACAAAGTTATTGAAAAATCTTATTGTATTAGGTGAGTTTAACAACCTATTTTAAATCCTTTAATAAGGTGACATTCTAAGTGAATGTTCTAAAGTCCTCTAACCAGACCCACTTCTAACAGTGTGGTTAAATCCTCTAACAAGGTCACATTTGACAATGTGTTGTAAGACTTTAACAAGGCATGCCTTTCGTAGAGCATCACTTTAGAAAAGTGAAAATTGAGTAGCATGTTACTAGTGGTTTTTCCCAAATTGGGTTTCCATGTAAATCATTGTGTTATGTGTTGATTTCTTATGTGTTATTCTTGCATGTTGATTTACAATAACTTGCTAGTTAGAAAAGTTAAAGCTTGGATGAATAATTGGTTGAATGGGCTCACTATACTTAGTAAAAAAGTTTTAATGGGACATTTGGACCTTGAATAACTAATTCACCCCTCCTCCCTCCCTCTCAGTTATTCTAAATAATTTCTAACAAAAGCTCAAGGAGATGCAAAATTTGTAGTAAGGCAAGTAAAGAACCAATATGCAATAGAGAACCAAACTTTGAAAAACTACCATAATAAGGTGTGGGATGAGATAAAGAAAGTTTGGATTCTTTCTCAATTATAGTAGTACCAATGGAATTGAATTCAAAAGCATATTCTTTGGTAGTCTTTGCATCTTTTCTCCAACCACATCCTGACTTCAAAGATCAAATCTATAAAGTGGAAGTTGTATTTAGGTCTAGTGTTCCTGATAATGAATACTCATGTTACATGTTTGATGATGAGAAACACATAAAACAATTCATTAAAGGGGGAAAAACTTTTGCAAGATTTTATTTTGAAGGAAGCGACTAATTCAAGTGGTGATCCATTGATAGATGGCAAAAAGAAACAAGAGCTAGATATGATCCAATTAAAAGTTAACAAGATCCCATATCATCTCATTTCTATGGAAAATATCTATGATAGACATGATGTATACAATAAGAGATAAATATATAAGAAAGGAGAAGCTTGTGGTGAGTATGATGATATAAATATAGGGATAAAAATTAGTTCAAAAATGATAAACATAGGGAAGTTTTGTACACAAAAGGAGATGGTAGAAATCAAGAAATTACTCATTGAATATCAAGATGCATTTTCTTGAAGCTATGAAGATCTAAAGAAATTCATGGATGGGAAATCCCCCTTAAGCTAGGAATAACACCATTCAGACATAAAAAAAAGTAACTACAACCCTATAGTTGAAAGAGTGATCTTTAAAAATATTGATAAAATATTGAAGGCTAGGATCATATACCCTATTCATCACTGTGCTTGGATAGCTATTGTGCCAGTGAGGAAGAAAAATGGAAAGATAAGGATTTTTGTGGATTTTAGAAATCTAAATTAAGCTTTTCTCAAAGATAACTTTTCACTCCCCAACATGTATCACCTCTTGCAGACTGTTGCAGGGTCAGAGATGATGTCTATGTTAGATGGCTTTTCATGGTATAATCAGATTCAAGTAGATGAGAGAGATCAGTTCAAAAAATATTCACCACACCTTGAGGTACTTTTTCATATAGTAGGATTCCTTTTGGCTTAATTAATGTAGATGCAACATTTCAACATGCAATGAATTTGGATTTTGTTGATTGAAAGGATAAAATCATTATTGTGTATCTAGATGATTTGACAATATTTTCCAAGAAAAGCGAAAATTATATCAAATACTTAGAAAGTGTGCTACAAAGGCATAGAGATCATGGTGTCTGACTAAATCCCAAGAAATCGGTATTTTTTCTAATAGAAGGTAAACTTCTTGTTCATAATGTCTCTCAAGAAGTGATGAAAATTGATCTAGACAGAGTTAAAGTCATTTGACAATTAATTCTTCCATTGCAAAGAATTGGAGTAAAGTCTTTGTTTGGCCAAGTAAATTTTTAAAGGGGCTTTGTGCCCAATTTCTCTAAAATAGTTAGGTGTAGAGTAGATATGATGAGGCATAATAAAGCTTTCAAATGGAGTTGTGAAGCCTCACCTCGACCCATCATAGCATAGATACTATATTTCCATTTTTTTATTTAGGACTGGATATCTCAACATATATTTTGATACTTGATGGATAGTAAATTTTACTACTTATCCAATGATATTTACCTTGTGATCTTCCATTTTGATATGTAGTAGGACTTAATTGGCATAGTCGATGAATTAATGGATATTTATTCAATATTTCACTATTATGATAAGAAATGGAATTATGATTGATTCAAATGATTAATTTGATCTTGTTAGGGGAGTTAGTAATATGTAGATTTTTTAAGAGTTATTGATTAAATTCTTTATATGTAAATGATGGAGAATAGGAAGTTAATTATGAAATGGGTTATATGTAAATTATAGAATAACAAAACTCTCATGTATCCTGATTTTCATATGTATTTTATATGAGACATTTCATTGGACTATTAATGCTCGAGTTTAGTGTGCAGGAAAGGAACTGTGGAAACATAATGGGGAAATAAGGTATAAACACATGTTAATATGATACTGCCAAGGTGAATCTTTAGAATATTTGTAAACCTCATTGTGATTTGTTTATTTTGTAAATGTGAGATGTATGTTTATAGTATGTATTTCATGAGTAGATTTAGAACATGTCATATGTGATGTATAGTAAATTTTATGTGTTTCACTTGACACTTGTACTCATTATGTGAAAATGACATGTTCTCTAAAGATGGATCATGTAGCCACCTTATCTCAAATTAAATTCGGTAACTAAGAATTAGACTTATTGCCTTGACTTAGTAAGGGAAACAAAGCTTACCACCATAGGAAATTTGAAATTGGACTTTTCCTAGCATTGTGAGGACCAAAAGTAGCTCTAAGGTGAATTTATGATGAAAATAAACCCTATCCATGATAATACTTTAAGTTAGGGGGCTAATAGTGACCAATAGGGTTCCTAGAAGACCTAGGAGACCCCAAAAAGAATGCATTTTGTATTGAATCCGAAAATAGGAGTCATGTATAGAGGTGTGGCTAAATTAGAAAGCCACTTGACCACTCTAACTTTAAGACAATTAGGGTTTGGAGAAAGAGGACATGGAGCTCTACAACAACTTTCATTTTCCATTGCTTGGAGTGAGGTTGGTATCCATGATCCATGATGTTTCATAATTGCACTGAAGATTTGATATGGTGTTATTTCATTGTATTGTATATTTGATATGGTGTAGATGTAGTGTTGTGATGAATCTTCTTGTATGTGTGTTGAATGTGAGAAGTCTGATGTGATTTTTTCCTTGAATCTTGTTTTGTACATGTTTTCTTGTGCAAATGGGTGTGAAGCATCAGTCACTCTTGGGAGGGAAGAGATGCTTGGGCTCACCCATGTAGTTGAGAAACTCTCCCATGTGTGGAGATGATTTTGTTATGTTTCAATGGAGTATGGTCTTCATGATCACTTGTATTTTCTTTAGAGGTATAAGGAGGTGTATGAAGAGGGAAGATATTGTGAAGCCTTGGAAGGGCATGTTACTTATGGGATTATGTGAATATATGAGATTCATGGATTTGAAATTATCCTCATGGAGAGAGCCCACCTTCACCCTATATCATGATTCTATTATTGAGTCTATGTGCTAGCCTTTGAAAGGGGTGTATTGTGTTGTGTTGATTTGTGTTGCTATGGTTATGCATAATATGTGAATGTGAAGGTGTGCAACCATTTGTGCCTTGTTTCCCCAAACTCAATGGGTGGCCTCCTTGAGGCCTAAGATGGGAGGTGAGCCTGCATGGTTCCTAGTTTTGTCTCTCTTTTGTAGGTTTTACTTGATAATTTTGGAAACTTGAATCTCATATAATCCTTTCCTTTGCATGGGAGAAGAAGACACTATTCTATTTGTATTAAATAGAGTGAAACTCCATCTTGTTATGTGATAATATTGTATCATAAGAGTCTCACCTTTGTTCTATTTCATTTTTCAATAGAGAGGTTGTGAGACATCTATGCATTCTGAGAAAGTGTTTCCATTGTGAAAATTTTGATATATTGATTACACCACCCTATGCACATGTTTGATGAATGCATTGTATGTAAGCTTATGAGAGACATGAAGAAGGATTTCATTGTATTTATATTGTTGTTTATATCCTGAATATGAATGCATTGAAATAAAGAATTGAGTATCATTGATGTCACTAGTAGGATGAATTTTTTTAATCACTTGTAAACCCATTATCCTTCAATCTCATAGTTACAGTAAATATTCCAACTTGATTCATACATATGGATGTAGAATAGGAAATTCATTAGTTAATGTATTCATATTTAGTTTTAGTCATGAAATGGATGTAAATAATGTAAATTGAAAATTTAATGTTCATGGATTTACCAAAAAAAAATTGATTTCATTTATGTTCATATTAGAGTATCTTGCAATTAGATTTTGTTACTATTATGTTAGTTGTTTTGCGTAATACATTAGATTTCCAGATTTAATAGGTATTGTAATGCATTATACAATGTTCAATTTCATCAACTCAAGTATAAATAATTGTAGAGAATGCATGAAGAAACTAGGCAAAAGTTTAACTTCAAAAGAAGCTTGCAGGTGCATATTTACTTGCTAGAAAATGTATGGCAACTCGAACTAAACCTATCCCAAAAAATACAGTCAATAGAATAATAATATCAGAATAAAATACACATATTTTTCCTCTAGCAATATAAAATTATATATGTCAACTATCATAATAATGATGGCTACCCAAGTAGTAACCACAAAAGAAAATAATTATATATGGTTGTACTATGTTAGCCCAACAATAATAAAATAATTAAATGAGTAATAAAAAGAAAATTAAAAAAATAATTTAATTAACTTCCCACCCAAGGAGATGACCTATCTATCGATCATGTCAAGTGAGTAATTTTTAAAAAATATTAAACTATTCAAGGAGGGGGGGGGGGGGGGGAGTAAAGGACAAACGACCCCCTTGTTCACCTTGGGGGCCTTACCTCATAAAGAGGGAACAATTAAAGATGGGGAGGCACCTTAGTAAGTATGCCATCCTTTCCCATCCTTCCCACGGGGGAAGAGAGGGAAAAAAGGGGTGGTTAGGAGATAGCGAGTAGGGTTTGATAGGTAGAAAGTTAGGAAAAGGGGTCGTTAGGAAAATTTGTTAATGGGGGGCAAAAAAATATTATAGTTTTATATTAAATAAGTTAAAAGATGTCAAGTTAGAATAGTTTAGGAGATTTTTTTTGGGGAATTTAATTATTTAATTTAGATTAATATTTGTTGGTGTAGCATATGTAAGATAGGGAGATAGGTATTTAACTTTAAATATGTTTATATATTTCTTAATTATTTTGCTTGTTATTTTTAGTCACAGTTAGATATAGATAAGCTAGGATATAGAAATTGTGAAATTAATAGATGGAAGTATAATTAATGGCTAATTTAATTAATAAAGTATGCTATGAAATGGATTGATTAGGATTGAAATTTTATAAGTGACGATAACATAAATCTAGTATTTATAAAAAGGGAATATAGGAAGACATTTCAAAATTTGAAATTTGGAATAAATTAGAGAATAAGGACAAATGAATGATGGTATTAGTTGATGATTTAATGTACCCCATTCCTAAGTATCTTAAGGAATCAACCTCAATATTGAAATAACGAATCATCATCTTTCTGTGAAGGATAAATGCTAGCTACTATATATATATATATATATAACAATAATTATGAATGCAATTTGGAAGTAATTGAAACACGAAATACACTAGGTTAAGAACAACATAGCTATATCATCTTAATTTAGAAATAACATACAAAAGAGTTAAATTGGCTAACGAAGTTAAGCATATGTATTGTACTTACCTAATCAAAAATTCAAAATAGTCGAGCAATGCCCAAATCTTTGTCATAACTTGTAACCATAGAATGCAACTTATACACATTTAGTTATAATAGTGTACCATCCAAGAATAACCACGACCTGATATGAGTGTAAACTTAACATATCTCTAAAAAAATAAAATTAGTTGTGTTTTTGCCTTGTTGAATTTTGGGCATGATAGGAGTGATGTTTGAAAAAGGGCTTTTAAAGACATCAAAGGTGCTATTGCAAAAGCCCCTATTCTTTATTCATCTAGATTATACTAACGAGTTCATCATATATTGTTGTGCATCAAATAATACCATGTTAGCCATATTGATGCAAGGAAAAAAAAAAGAAAACAAGCCCCAATTGATTTCATGAGGATGCCATTGAAGAATCAAGAATTGAAATACTCATAAATGGAGAAACATGCATATGTAGTGGTGAGAGCACTAATGAATTTTAGGTTCTATTTGTTGCATTTGCATTTAGTGATATATGTGTCTAATCTTGTAGTTAAACATATCTTGACACAAGGGGTTGGTTGCAATAATAGAGTAGCTTGGATAGTAAAGGTCCAAGTCTATGATATAGAAATCAAGCCAAAATTAAGCCAACCAAAATTGTGAGAGTAAACGCACTTTGTAAAGACTTGGTAGAAGATCAAGTTGAAGTAAAAGATATTTCAAACGTTGTCATGGTGAGCCTTCAAGATCCTTGGTTTTCAAAAATTGCATACTTTTTGACCTATGGTGAGTGTCTTGATGTATTAAGTGCTAAGCAGAGGATAGATCTTAAAAAAAAGCCTTAAGGTATGTAATTCATGATGTTATCTTGTATAATGAGCTATTGATGGTACATTTCTAAGATGTGTTGATAAGGAGTAGTAGGTGAAGTTGTTAAGATCTTTCCATGATGAGGGATGTGGATTACATTTCTATTCCACTCTCACTGCATTCAAAATTTTGAGGCAATGGTATTGTTGGCATGGTATGTTTAAAGATTCATCTAATTGAGTTGCTAATTGTGAGAAATGTTGGGTGTTTACTGGTAAACCTTAGCTATCTACCTTCCCTCTTAGGCTAGTTGTTATTGAAGCTCCTTTTCACCAATGGGGGTTGGATTTCATAGGCCCAATTAGTCCTCCTTCAAGGCAAGGACACTCTTATATATTGACTATCATAGATTGTTTTAGTAAATGAGTGGAAGCCAAGACAATTAAGAGGACCTCATCAGAAGTAGTGTGTGAATTTATTAAAGAACATATATTTTTCAGGTTTGGACTTCCTATGAAATTGTTGATGGACAATGTATATTATTTCTCTTCTTCAAAAATTGTTGAATTTTTTTATGATAATCATATCCAAATTGGTCATTCCGTTGACTATTATCTCAAGGAAATGGGTAGGTTGAATCTAGCAATAAGAATCTAATCAATATCTTGAAGAAATTGGTCTCACCTAATTGGAGAAGTTAACATAAGAAGATACATGATTCTTTATGGAAAGATAGGACCACACCTAAAAGAGACATTGGTATCTCACATTTTGAGTTAGTTTATGGAGTAGAAGCTAGCTTGTCATTGCCTCTAGTGATTTCCACTTGTAAATTGAAGATTGTAATTGAAAATGGTAAATACAAAGATGGATTGGAAAAGGTAATTTTATATGTCACCAAGTTTTAGGAGGAAAGAGAAGAAATGGTAGATAAAATTACTAAACATCAAGAGATAGTTAAAAAGTTATTTGATAATAGAGAAAGACTAAGGAAATTCATGGAAGGTGATTTAGTCTTGCTGTGGGATAAGAGGTATGAACCAAGAGAAATGCACTCCAAGTTTTAGTCTAGATTGGGGAGGTAACATTAATGATAGAAAAAGCACCAGTGGAGGAGCACTTTCCTTAGGAAATAGGTTGATTAAATGGACCAAAAAAAAGGAAAGCTACACCTCACAGTCTATTGCTGAAGCTGAATATGTGGCAGCTACTATAAACTATACCAATATTGTATGGATCAAAAATTTGCTACAAGGTATGAAGGAAGAGGTAATTGAGCATGTGATACTTTATTGTGATAATACAAGTGCTATTAACATATCAAAGAATCCAGTAGTGCATGCTAAAACAAAGCATATTGCAATCAAGTATCACTGTGTAAGAGAGCTGGTGGAAGAAAAACAAGTGAAGATGGAATATATTAGTTGAAAGGAATAGATTGCTGATATCTTCAAAAAAGCACCACAAAAAGATGCTTTTGAGTATCTTAGAGGTAAGTTAGGGGCGATACCCCTAGCTAAGGCTACTTAAAACAAAAAGAAAGTATGCCCTGCATCAAATAAGCTAACTATTAAAGATTTTATACATTGATGCACAGGGTGTTTAATTTGGGATCCATGCCTAAAGTAGTAAAAGTGCTGAAATTTCAAATTAGTCACAAGCAAGGTGATAGAGGGAGACATTGAATAAACCTATAAAAGTTACACTTGCATATTAAAGATGCTAATATGTCTTTTGTATTGTTGTAAAAGAGGGAGAAGTAGACAACTGATCAACAACTATTGAAGGTGTTTAAAACTGATCAAATAAAGATAGAGGGAGACTTTTGTGGTTAACCAGAACAACAAAAGATGAGCAATACAGATGGAGAAAGACAAAGAATAAGGAAATATCAGCAAAGAGGGAGAAGCTAAAATCAAAATAGTAGAAGGAGATATGATTTTAAAATTTACTTTTTGGCATTTGACTTACTATTCGAACCTAGTAAGCTTGTGGTTGAATAGTTTAGTTTGATGGTTGATCAGTTTGGTTTCCTATCAATGCCAAAGAGGGAGATTGTTGGAAATCTGATTGAAAACGTTCATTGTTGTTAAACATCAAAGAGGGAGATTGCTATAAAATAATGTTTTCAATCATTTTTTTGTCATTAATGTCAAACCTACTATTTGTAGGGATGATATTTTCTTATAAGATCCAAGTACTATCACTTAGTTGATTGATGAAGACGATTTGATCAACAAGATGTAACAAGAGTACCTAAGGGAAAGGTTGAGTTATAATTTTGTAATGAAGTGCAAGGATCAGTTAAGATAATGGTTAAGTAATGTATTGATGACATACTCAAGGATACAGAGGGTGGTAACACTTAGAAACATTGGAGGAAAAAGTTGTAACAAGGATGATTGCAAAGCTTAAACTAAGATCTTTAGTGGGTGTCAAGCAAGTTAGTTGAAGCTGAGAAAATTCTTAGTAGAAGCTGAGTAATAGAAATTCTTAGTGTGTACCAAGTGATCTTCATGTGCTGAGTGAAGATCAGGTGTTGAGCTTCAAAAAAAATTCAGTTGGTGTTGAGTGATCTTTAGGTGCCAAGCATTAGGAAAAACATAGTTGAAGCTAAGTAACACAATATGTTTTGAGCACCAGTATTTTCATAGTGTCAAGCTACTGCATTATTTGAAAAGATGAAGATTCACCAAATCTAAGTCAACATAGTGCTTACATTGAATTTTGCAAATGTGTTGGAAGATAAGGATGATGAGTTGGAGGCATAAAATCTTATGTAAGCCATTTTTGGTGAATTCTAAAGGATTATTCATGAAGTTTCTAGAGGAAATAGAATATGAGTTAGATCCAATAAATCCTACCTAATCAATGTGAATTGAAATTGAAAGAATCAAGTGAGAAAAGGTAATCCAAGGCTTCTATTTAAGAATTCATAGACCAAGAAGTAAAGAGTTGTTGATACTATTGTTGCTAAAAAGCTAAATCTGCAAAGTGGTTAGAAGGGTTTCAAGGAGGAAACATCTAGGAGAAGGAAGAGCACAGAGGCTATACTTCTACAAATGGTCATGAAGAGATGATTGCACTCATACATTGAGTATGGAGACTCAAGGAGAAAAAGCTTGAAGGAAGGACAAGCTATCAAGAGTTGTAGAGATTGACAGCTAATCAAGGGTATGAGTTGAGAAGTGATCTGAGATCTACAAGATAAGTTTTATGTTGAAATCAGGTCCAGATTTTATAATACTCTCTAGTAATTGTATTAGATCTAAAAATCCTCTGGACTTAGGTTGGCCTAATAGCCATTTGTAAATCCTTTGATAGGGTGGCATTTGAATTGAATGTTCTAAAGTCCTTTAACCAGGCCCACTTCTAACAAGGTGGTTACATCCTCTAACAAGGTCACATTTAACAACATTTTGTAAGCCTTTAACAAGGTAGGCATTTCATAGTGCATCACTTCAGAAGAGTGAGAATTGAGTAGCATACAAACCTCAATTGGAATAGAACATGTAACTCTAGCAGGACCTCCTACTGCAGATAACCAAGCAATGTTGGAGATTGCCTCTGCACTCAGCTATGCAAAATATGATGACATTAAAAACTATGAAACTACATTTAAGATGTGGAAAACCTTATCATAAATCTATGAAGGAGATCAAAATGTCCAGAGAACAAAGAGAGAAAGTCTAAGAGGAAAGCTTGATGACATGAAGATGGAAGAAGATGAAAATTCTACTTAGTACGCTGCAAGAATAAAAGAAGTGGTGAATGCAATAAGAAGTCTAGGTGGACAATTGGAAGAAGAAAAAATTAAAAAAAAATACTTAAGAACTCTACTTCCTATCTATGCTATTAGAGTTTTAGCTATCTAAGAGCTGATGTATGTACAAGGGAGCACACTAACCTTTGAAGGAATAGTGGGAATACTTACTGCATTTCAAGAGCTATCAAATTTTGACAACTATATACCTAAGAACCTTGAATCTTCTTTCAAGGCCAAGATGAAAATAAAAGAGACTAAGGAGGACACATCAAGAAAGAAAAGAAGAAAAGGAAAACATTCATCTAGTGATAGCACCACAGATGAGGAAGATGTGGAATAGTTAGAAGCACTACTGGCTAGGAGATTCCATAGAGGTATAGGAAAATTCAAAGGTAAGATCCCTATCATATGTTTCAATTGCAATGAAGTAGGTCATATAGCTGCAAGATGTCCATAGAAGAAGAACCACAAAGAAGGAAACAAGTTTCAGGAACAAAAGAGAAGATGACAACAAAGATTACAAGTAGAAAGGCAAGAGATGCTACAGTGTTGAAGAAGACTCTAATGAGAATGATGATGAAGTACTATATGTAGCCATGAAGGATGAATCAGAGAAAGATAAAGATGAAGCAACAACATTGGTTACCTATGTGAACAAGAATGACAAATGGATCATAGACAATGGATGCTCACATCACATGACAAGAGACAAAAGTATGTTCATTACCTAAGTTACTCAATATGATGGAAATAGTGTTAGATTTGGTAATGATGCCCCATGTCAAATCAAAGGAAACGGTTCTATAAAAATTATAGAGAAAAATTCATGTGATAATGCATACTATGTTGAAGGATTGAACTGCAACTTGTTGGGTGTATCACAGTTAGGCAATGTAGGTTGCAAAGTTGAATTTGGAAACAAAACTACCAAGATATATGATACTGATGGAAATCTAATAGGATAAGGTGAAAAAATGAGGATTAATCCATTTTACCTAGATATGGAAGATGCAACATGTCTTGTTGTTAGGCTTGATGATGTGTGGTGGTGGCATAAAAGGTTGTGTCATGTTAGCTTTGATAATCTGATTAGCATTAGCAAGAAAAAGAAAGTAAGAGGATTTCCCAAGTTGAAGAAACCTAAAAATACAATGCATAAAAAATGTCAACTAGGGAAGATTACTAAGTCTACTTTCAAAAATAAAACATACACTTCTAGAGAAGTACTAGAGTTAGTCCATATAGACTTATGTGGCCCAATAGAAGTGCAAAGCTACCTAGGAGATAGATACATAATGCTATTTGTAGATGACTACTCCGGGATGATGACTGTTATGTTCTTAAAGCAAAAATCTAATGCATTCCAAATTTTTAAGTGGTATCTGGCTAGAATTGAGAAGGAAATAGGAAAGAACATAAAATTCCTAAGGTTAGACAAAGGAGGTGAGTTTACATTAAGCGAGTTTGAAACATTCTACAATGAAAAAGGTATCAAAAGGAAAACATTAGCACCAAGAACTCCACAATAGAATGGTATTCCTAAAAGGAACAATAGGTTAGTGATTCACTATGCTAGAACCTTTATGATGGAGAAAAATGTTGCACTAAAGTACAAGAAAGAAACTTTAAGTAGTGCATTCTACACACTGAATAGAGTTTAAGTCAAGAAAGGTACAAATGCAAAACCTTTTGAATTATGGTATGGACATTCACCTAATGTTAAAAATTTCAAAGTATTTGGATGTAAATTCTATATTCTAAAAGATACTAGAAATGGAAAGTTTGATGCAAAAAGTGATGAAGGCATATTTCTTGGATACTCCACTAGAAGTAAGGCATATAGGTGTTTGAATATTAACACTAAAAAAGTTGTGGAGAGTGCAAATGTAAATTTTGATGAGCATGTAGAAGTTTAGGTTGATGAGTCAAAGAAAATAGAGGATTATATCTCCTCTGTATACTTCTATGAAGGCATGATAGTTGAAGACAATGCTGCAAATCAAATTGGGAATCAACAACAAACTTTAGTATCTACTGAGTCTCAGCCTGTGAATGTCGAGACACATTTAGAAGTCAAGCTATAGTATGTATAAAATGCACATTATGATTCTAAAAATAGTATGCAAGAAAGGAATGATGAAATGCCAAATGAAGAAGAACGAAATGACTTTGAAGCTGAAGGATCAAACATGGAAAGAAGGACTGAACCCAAATTAGTCAAGTATGTAAGAACACATCACCTTGCAAATCAAATCATTGGTGACAATGATGTAGGACCAATGACAAGGAATAGGCTTAGAAATGAATCATGTCTACTAAGCAACGTTGAACCCAAAATAGTGAAAGATGCACTACAAAATGATGACTAGTATAAATCCATGGAAGAAGAGATAGATCATATTGAGAAAAATAAAACATTGTCTCTAGTTCCTAGACCAGATAACAAGATTGTGATTGGTACAAAATGAGTGTTTAGAAAAAAACTTGATGAGAATAGTGAGATAACAAGAAACAAAGCCAAACTAGTTTGCAAAGGCTATGCACAAGAAGAAGGATTGGATTATGCAGAGACATTTTCTCCTATTGCAAGAATTTAAGGAGTAAGAACATTACTTGAATATGCTACACATAAAGGTTTCAAACTCTACCAAATGGATGTGAAGTCTACTTTTCTAAATGGTATACTGGAAGATGAAGTTTACATAGAACAACCAGAGGAATTTGTTGATGAGAAGAACAAGGACATGGTCTAAAAGTTATACAAAGCACTTTATGGATTGATGTAAGCACCTAGAACATGGTATGAAAGGTTGCACCTCATAGTCTACTACTGAAGCTCAATATGTGGTAGCTACTCTAAACTATACCAATATTGTATGGATCAACCATTTGCTACAAGATATGAAGGAAGAGGTAATTAATCCTATGATACTTTATTGTGATAATACACAAATTATTAACATATCAAAGAATCCAATAATGCATGCTAAAACCAAGCATATTGCAATCAAGTATCACTATGTAAGAGAGTTGGTGGAAGACAAACAAGTGAAGATGGAATATATTAGCTCAAAGGAATAGATTGCTGATATCTTCAAAAAAGCACTACTAAAAGATTCTTTTGAGTATCTTAGAGGTAAGTTAGGGGTGATACCCCTAGCTAAGGCTATTTAAAATAAAACACAAGTATACCTTGCATCAAATAAGCTAAATGTTGAAGATTTTATACATTGATGCAGAGGGTGTTTACTTTGGGATCCATGCCTAAAGTAGTTGAAGTGCTGAAATTTGAAATCAGTCACAAGCAAGGTGATAGAGGGAGACATTGAATAAACTTGTAAAAGCTATACTTGCATTTTAAAGATGCTAATATGTCTTTGGCATTGTTGTCAAAGAGGGAGAAGTAGACAACTGATAAACAATTGTTGAAGGTGTTTAAAATTGATCAAATAAAGATATAGGGAGATTTCAAAGGTTGATCAAAATAGTAGAAGATGAGCAATAAAGAGGGAGAATGACAAAGAACAAGGGAACAATAGAAAAGAGGGAAAAGCTGAAAGAATAACAATAGAAGGAGATGTGATGTTACAATTTACTTTTTGGCATTTGACTTACTATTTTAACTTAGTAAGCTTGTGGTTGAATAGTTTAGTCTAATGGTTGATCAATTTGATTTACCATGAATGCCAAAGAGGGAGATAGTTGTAAAAGAATTTTTTCAATCATTGATGTCAAACTTGCTATTTGTAGGGATGATATTTTATTATAAGATCCAAGTAATATCAATTAGTTGATTGATGAAGTGGATTTGATCAACAAGATGTAACAAGAGCACCTAAGGGAAAGGTTGAGTTATAATATTGTAATGAAGTGCAAGGATCAGTTAAGAAAATGGTAAAGTAATGTATTGATGACATACTCAAGGAGACAGAGGGTGATCACACTTAGAAAAATTGGAGGAAAAAGTTGTAACAAGGTTGATTGCAAAGCTTAAACTAAGATCTTTAGTGGGTGTCAAGCAAGTTAGTTGAAGACAAAAAAATTCTTAGTAGAAGTTGAGTAATAGAAATTCCCAGTGTGTGTCGAGTGATCTTCATGTGCTGAATGAAGATGAGATGTTGAGCATCAAAAAAAATTTAGTTGGTTCCGAGTGATCTTCGGGTGTTGAGCATCAGTAAAAACACAGTTGAATCCAAGTAACACAATATGTGTCAAACACTAGTATTTCAATACTACTGAGCTACTACATTATTTTAAAAGATGAAGATTTTCCAAATCTAAGCCGACATAGTGGTTACATTGAATTTTGTGAACAAGTTGGACGATAAGGATGATGAGTTGGAAGAACATAATCCTATGTAAGCCATTTTTGGGCAAATTCTAAAGGATTATTCATGAAGTTTCTAGAGGAAACAGAATATGTGTTAGATGCAATGAATCCTACCAAATGAATGCAAATTGAAATTGAAAGAATCGAGCAAGAAAAATTACTCCAAGGCTTCTATTTAAGAATTTATAGACCAAGAAGAAAAGAGCTTCTGATACTATTGTTGCTGAAGAGCCAAATTTTGAAAGTGGTTAAAAGGGTGTCAAGGAGGAGACATCTAGGAGATGGAAGAGTAGAGAGGCTCTACTTCTACGAGTGGTCATTGAGAGATGATTGCACTGGTACATTGAGAATGGAGACTCAAGAAGACAAAACTTGAAAGGAGGACAAGCTATCAAGAGTTGCAAAGATTGAAGGTTGGGCAGGGTATGTGCTAAGAAGTGATCTAAGATCTATAAGATAACTTGTATATTGAAATCATGTCAAGATTTATAATACTCTCTAGCAATTGTATTAGATCTATAAATCCTATGGACTTAGGTTAGCATAACAACCATTTGTAAATCCTTTAACAGGGTGGCATTCCAAGTGAATGTTCTAAAGTCCTTTAACAAGGCTCACTTCTAACAAGGTGGTTAAATACTCTAACAAGGTCACATTTAACAATGTGTTGTAAGCCTTTAACAGGTCAGGCATTTCATAGGGCATCACTTAAGTAGAGTGAGAATTAAGTAGCATGTTACTGGCAATTTTTCCCAAATTGGGTTTCCACATAAATCACTACGTCATGTGTTGATTTCTTATGTGTTATTCTTGCATGTTGATTTACAATAACTTGCTAATTAGATAAGTTAAAGCTTGAATGGTCGAATGGGTTCACTACACTTAGTGAAAAGTTTGAATAGGACATTTGGACCCTGAATAATTGATTTAGCCCCCCACCCCTCCTCTCAATTATTTTATAGCATTTCTGACACTATTATGATAACAAGTTTGGGTGCCAACATGGAACTTTTACAAGAACACTAAGGGAATTGAGGTTTTTCATTGATATTTTTAGTTACATAAATACAAGTGTTTGCCAAATATCTATAGGGTCATCACAAGACTAGGGCTTAATGTCAAGTTCGGTATTAATGGATTAATTTACCTACAAATTTGGGATTTTATTCCTAAATTTCTTAAATTCGATATTTGTAATAATATGACTATTGGACTCCTAGTGATGAATAGGTTTAACAAAAAAAGTATAAATCTAATTTTTGATGATAATGAAAAGGTCGAAAAACATGACAATAGAGAGTTGATAATTCCATTTACCTTTATTTAGCTTTCATGTTTGTTGTTCCAATCATAGGTTAGATTAGGTTTGTATTGAGGGCTAAAGACGATTACATTTGGTACTATAATTTTCTCTTGGATTCCATTCCATTATGGTGATTGTAGCATAGGTAATTCCATTTACCTTCCATGGGTGGTTTTTTTTATGCACCTTTGAATTGTATTTACATCATTAGAATCAATAGTCATGGTTGTAGAAATTAAAATAGTTTCTAATTATAAGTTAGAGGCTTGAGCTTTTAGATAACTTATAACAAACATTCCATTAGGGGTTTTGAGTTATCCAAATCTAATTTTTCCTGAATTATTTGTGTCTAAAATATATTTGGTTAGTAGCCTCTTCTACTCTTAGGTCAAGAGCTTATCCCTTGAATTCATGATCAAATAAAGACATCAATTCATTGTATATAATTTCAAACCAAAGGGAGTTGTTCCATATAATTTAGAGGGAAATGATCTAACACATAGATTGACCCATTTTTTGTGACATTCTTTTGTTTCTCCAAAACATTAGGCATTAAAAAGAGTCAGCTTATAAAATCTAATAGGAGAATAAACTATTAACCAACAAACAACATTCACTAAATACCAGTCCCTATTTGGAGGCTTTGAATCCCTATTAAGAGATTCCAACCCTATTAGGATTTGTGGAAGATAGTTAGACCTACTACCCCAACAACTTCAAGGCCAAAAACAATGAACCTATTGTCCAAATGATCTCTGTATTATTCCTTATAGACTAATAGAATTGAATAGTACTCCCTTCCTTTTTTCTATCAACCATACCTCTACTCCTTTTGATCTTGTAACTAGATCACAAAACTAGCATCCAATAATCCCTTGGATTGCTTACTCACATTCGTAAACACTCTGCTCCTTTTAGCACTTCACACTTCATACAATTGATCACAACACATTACAAACAAAGAAAAAATATTTCTTTTATAACATATTTTCAAAATAATTCCATGAGTTGGCTTCGAGACTTTCCTTTTTAATTATAATAATCTAATTAATTAATTACAATTACAATAGCACTATCATCTCATAGTTTATACAAAAATTCACATGTGTGATACTCGGGCTTGCGTACTTGTTGATACCAATAGATTGTCCTCTATCACCAGCTTACCACACATCTCTTCATTTCATCTTAGATGTAAGATAATGAAAAAACATCAAGAATTACTTTCCTAAAACTTTGTTCCTGTACTACTCTTTGTAAATTAGGTACAACTTCTGTACGTCTTCAACTTACATGTTAGGTATTGAACCATATCATCAAGACACTATACTAAACATTTCCATGACCACACATTAGTTGACAAGCAAAACATTGTCATTACAATTACAATCTCTCTCTATTACTCTGTCAATCTTTACAGACTTACTGCTATGTTGACATCAATGACAAGGGTAAAAGTACAAAGCTATATCGCCTTTCAAGAAATTTGAATTTGTGTATTTCTATCTAAAAATTAATTCTATTCACACATATGATCTTGATAAATTTATTTTAGCTAAGTTATATGTGGTCTCACACTTTTCCAATTGGAAATGTCTATTAAATTTGTGTTTTATACTAGTTTGTATCCAATTACTAAAGAAATAAAATATTTTAGAAGGTTTTCATTTCATTGAACTCTTACTATTTTTAATGATATTTTTGAAATAACATATCAACACCATTTTATTGAGTTTAAAGTCAGGAATATTCTCATATAGAGTTCATAGTATTTTAATTAGATATAGTATATTGCACTTATAAAACTCTACAAGTACATATTTTAACACTCAAGAAAATGTGAATTGTGAGAAAGAAATAATATTAAATCATATTAAAAAAATTAAAATTATATGACATTCTAGAGGTGAAAATCCTCTTCAAGAATGTATAATTTTTCTTTTGGTTGGACTAGATTTATTTTTTTTAAATGTGGGGGGAGATGAAAACAATCGATTTCAGATTATTTGAAATTTGAATCGTTATAAAAGAGAAAATGTAGGTCTAAAGACATTTTTTATTTTTATTTTTCTAGCTACATATGTTATTTATAAAATAATCTTTTATCAAAGGGAAATAAGTTTATTTCCATATAGTTTTGTGGTGGGAACTAGACCCCTAATTTTCAGCATTTTTCAACAACTAAAATTTATCTTTAAAAAGTAGGAAAATATATCAATTATTACTCCAAATAATTATTAAAATTTATAATCCTAAACTTAATCCATTTCAATTAATCTAGTTAGTTTACTTCATATTCAAATTCTAAATAATTATACTAGTTTTATGTCATTGAAGATGAATAATTATACTTTTGTTAGCCTTTTCCTTTGTAAAAGGGTGACACAAGTTCATGATTTTACCCACAAAAATAGTCATGAATACAACATGTCAATACTCTCCAATTCTTAGGATACTCCCCCAAATTAGTATCATTAACATTCATTCTAGCAATCTCCCCTTTTGGCATTGATGGAAACATAGATAAAAAAACATATAAACTCTAAGAATACCAAAACAATAGTTTGCTACTATTGTTGTTTCTCTTATCTTCTCAAATATTCTTCATTAATCAAATCTAAAATCCTCTAGAACATTGCATTGTTATTCTTCTTCTTTAGGATTGACAATAGTTGTTCACAGTAAACAACTCACAATACATATCTCCCATAGAGAGATATTCCTCCTTTACATGAATCTTTCTGAATCTCCCTAAAAGAGATTTCTCTCCCATTCATACTTTTCTTATGCATTGTCTCCCTCATTCAACAAGAGAGTGCTTTCCATGCATATTCTCTCCCCCATTGACATCATTGAAAAAGTACCCATTATTTTAATTTACTATTCCAAGTCTTCAACTAGCTCAAGTATCCAAAGACACTATTTAAGACCAAATACCAAGAGTCCTCAATAACTCAACTCATCAAAGATACTCTCCCATATAAGAAGCATTGACATTTAGTCCAGTGTAACAATAGTGCTTTGTATTATTGGATTGATGCACTTGCTACATCATCTACTGAGGAGTAGGTAGGGGCATAACCCCACTTGCATACCTTTTAAGTACTCAAATGTAGCTTTAGGTAAAGGCTTCATAAAGATATCTAGATTCTAATCTTTAGTACTCACATACTCTAATCTGATCTATTTTTCTGCAACATTCTCTCTCAACACATGATACCTGATAGATATATGCTACTCTTCGAATGCAATATGGGATTCTTAGACATATTCATTATACTTGAGTTATCACAATAAATGATAACAAGTTCTACAAACTCAATTTTGATATCCTTCAGCATCTATTTCATCCACATTACTTGGGTATAATTATTTGTTGTTGCAACATACTCTTCCTTAGCTATAATATGAGAAATACGGCCTTGTTTCTGAATGCCCTTTTGGTTTCTATCACATTCTTATATTTAGGTCTAAGAACTAAATCCAATATTTTATTATTCATAGTTTGATTTAATTCTTCCTTCATTAGTTGAATTCAATGATCATCTTCACATGCTTCATCTACACTCTCAGGTTGAACTTGAGAAATCAAATATATCTCTTCATTAAATTTGTTTCTTCTTATCACACCTTTGTCTTTGCCTCCAATTATCTTCTCTAGAGGGTTATTCTTTTTAAGATTCATGTTATGGGTAGGAGTTGCCATCTCAATTTTTATCTCATCTCTAGGTTCAAATCTCTGCTCTCCTCTTTGATCAACAAGTAACACATCATTCCACAAATCATTTTTAGTTTGAATGATAACTTCCACATTTTCATGGTTAGCCTTTTACCAAAGCTATCTCTTCTACTACTTCCTCTTCATTAACCAATTGAGCCTCATTATTTTTATGATCACAATCATTCAAGAATCTTTCCATACTTGCTTTAAATCCTTCATCTTCATTAGCATTCAAATAGTTTCTATCTCTTCTAGGATTAAACTTTCCCTTATACATTTTCTCTCTTTTAGGAAATTATGAAAAAAAATGACCAAACTCTTTACATGTTTCACAAACAAAAATTTCCATACCTTCTAGCTCTCTTTCCATAAGAATATCAATACCCTCTTTGATCTTCACATCTTCCTTGAATTTGGATCCATCTTTACTTGTGCTTCTATTATTTTGTATGCAACAAAATGATTTTGGATTAGGAAATTCAATGTTCAGATCATTACACATATCTAATAACTCTTCAAGAATCTTCATCTTTTTGGTGACAAAATTTTCTCTATTTAACTTTGGACTATATCTTCTTGCCATGGTCTCCCGAAGGTGTTAAGCCTTCTCTTCAAGGACTTGATGCTATGATACCAATTGTTGGAATATATATTGTCCACCAATATAACTAAAAGGGGGTAGGGGTGAACAAATTATCCAAGAAATATCAAAATTATAAACTTTAAAAAAATTTAACCATCTAAGTAATATAATCAGAAACCACAACAAGATACTCATACACAATAATGTTGGATATGTTAACTAGGGAAACCCTTATTCATATGGAAAACCCCAGTGGGGATGGTACCCACAAGATGATGTACTAAGATAAATATTCCTTGTTAGAGGATGGACCCTGTTAGGAGTCTATAACAGAATTCAGTACATATTAGTCCCTTTTAGGAGACTTTGAATACCTGTTAGGAGATTCCAGCCCTCTTAGAAGTTGTGGTAACCCTATTAGGAGTTGTGGAAGACAGCTAGACTAACTAGCCAAAGAGATTCATGAGCAAGACCAATGAGTCCATTGCCTAAATGATCTATGTATTATTCCTTTTAGAATAATAGAATTGAATTCTACTTACTTCCTCTATCCTATCAACTAGACTTTTTCTCCTCCTGACGTTGTAACTAGACCAAAAAACTCACATCCGATCATCCCTTCAGTTGCTTACTTGAATTCAATAAATAATTTTCTCTTTTTCACACTTCACACTTCATATAATTGATCACAACACATTACAAAAAATTCAAACATATGTCCTTTATACCACATCTTCAAAATAATTCCTTCAGTCAGACTTGAGGATTTCCCAATTAATTATAATAACATAATTAATTAATAACAATTACAATAGCACTTTTCACTCATATTCTATACAAAACTTCACACATTCAATACTAGGGCTTGCGCACATGCTACAATCATCAATAGATTATCCTCAGACACTAGTTGAGCATGCATCTCTTCATTGCTTTTCAGATATAAGATAGCGAACAAACATCAAAAACTACTTTCCTAATACTTTGTTTCTGTATTTCTCTTTGCAAATCATGTACAACTTATGTACATCTTTGACTTATGTGATGCACATTGAACCATGTCATTAGGACACTATAGTGAACATGTCCATGATCGAGCATCACCCAACAACCAAAACCTTGTCCGTATAACTACAGTATCTCTCTATTCCTCTATTAGTCTTCACAAACTTACTTTTATGTTGACATTGATGACAAACATAATCATGAATGCAACATGTCAATACTCTCCAATGCTTAGGATACTCCTCCAAAGTAGTATGATCAACATTCATACTAACAAATGTGATCTAGATGAAGCCAATCACATGATTGATGATATATTACTATATGAATATGATTATTAATGAATCTGATATGCTTCTTGTAATTTGATATAAATGTGTTGGAGTGGGGTTGACATTGCACAAAAAGACTAATATTACAATGCTTGATATGACCACTCAACTTTTAGGTAATAAGAGGTGGTTAAGAGCTTGTCATGAATCTTGAGAGGAGTACTGAATTTTTTTGTAAAATATCATCCTTAGCATTACCCAATGGTTTGAAAATTCAAACCTGTGACCAAGCTCTAATACCACTTTTTAGAGTGGGGTTGTTGATGCACAAAAAAATGGATCTTTCAATGCCCAATACAAACACTCAAATTATACTACACAGGAAGAAATTAAGGCATTGTCATAAATTGTGAGGAGAGCACTAAACAAATATCTAACAAGATGCCTATTAGATTAATTTCATATGGGTTACAAGAAATCACTCATTCAAAAAGACTTTGTGTCTTCAACATGATATGAATTTAATGAAGTAGAGACAAGGATAAAGTAGATCATAGATTACTCAATTTGATATAGAATAAAGGAAATTATATATGCCCCTAGCAATAAGAACTTAGAGTTTTGATTAATTGATATAAAGAAAAAAGATTCCATGATGTAATCATCCTACCCCCTCAAGAAATAAATTGAAACATGATAAATAAGAAAGGTCACAAAAATGATTTTGATAGATGAATAAAGTCCAGTGCTGATTACAAAAGAGTTGAGAAGACATTGGATAACCATGAGAATATGTTTGAGTCTGCTTTAAGATAATGTAGGTACTATTTGACCGTACTTGAATAAGGTTTAGAAAAACTAAATTTTTTGGGATAAAGTTCAAAGTTTGAGGAAAAATTGATTTTATTATGTTCCAAGATTAAAATTGTTGTTTCAAGCTATTAAGGTTGTGAGATTTTAATTTTTATCCCAAAAATAAACTCAGGAATATCAAATTTAGTAAGGTGTGATTTTTATTCCCATCAGAGTACTCTTGAAAATTAGGTAAAATCCTATATTAGGGCCAAAACGTCATTTTTATTTTCATTTCACACCTTTTCCTTTTTTTATTTTTCTTTGAGTCATCATGGCCCTCCCCAGTTGTTTGCATCAATTTAAGCTCCATGGAAACATAGCCTCTCGACTAACTATCAATTCCATATAACTTGTTGATAGTTTCCTTCTCCATTCAAGATTTTTCATTTTTAAAAAATATTATTATTATTGTAGTTTTCATCTTGAAATTTTTGGTTCACCATTTGGGAGAGACTTTTGGTCATCTCATATGCATAGGAATCTCATATGAGACTTAAATGTTAGAAGGTTTTATCATATGGGTAAAAGCAAGAAGTTGGGTCTCAATTCCACAGAAGTCTGTAGATTGAGATCCTTCTCTTTTAGAAATAGGCACCCATTTTTAAAAATTGGGTACCCGTATTAGGCTTGGGTATCCAATCCAAAATTCAAAAAATTGGCACCCATTTTTTTTTAAATCAGGTGCCTATTTTTGGAAAAAAAAATTTAAAAATTAGAAACTGGTACCTACTTCAAAAAAATTCAATTTTTTTATTTTTTTTGCAGATTTTAGATGTGTTTAAAATGTGAAAAAAAAATTTCAAAGTGGGCACCCATTTTTGAATTTCAAATAGTGGGTGCCTGTTTCTAACAACATGGGCGAGATTTTTTCTCCTCCCTTAGATTTTGATTCGGGATAGGCTTGGTGAGACCAAGCCTATGCCTTGACCTCTCAAGATTTGGCTAAGGCATTGAACTGACAAATTCATGACTTGTCATAATGTTTAGAGGGTCTTTTTGATCAAATTTTTTTATGAAACAAAAACCCATTAGAGCTTTCACTGTCCTTATTTTAGAAATATAAATTCTATAGCGTTATGATTTTATTTACTATTTTTGCATTATTTTCCAATCAAAGGTGGCGCCTAAATGTAAAATAATGAGGTTCACTAAAACTTTAATAACTTTTTTATTTTAAGATTTTTTCTTAAATTAATTTATGTCATCAATCTAAATACAATTATTTTCAAAATTTTAAAAAAAAATTAAAAAGGGAAATTTTGATCAAATTATGGTATTTGTACAAGAGATGTTTTAAAATTTACCTTTATAGCTAATTAATAAATAATATTAATAAAATTATTGAATAAAAAGTTAAGGAAAAATATTATCATCAATTGAAGGGGTATTAGGTAACTCCCTTTAAAAGGATTTCTAAAAAAATATTTACTTGTGTGAAATTATGGTGTTCATACATGAGTGGTATGGTCCTAAAACATGCATTTTCAAAAAGTGGGTTTTAAAGATCCATACCCAAAAAATCTATCATATGGGTACAGAAATAAATTACATATTCAAAAAGTAGATTATGAACACTACAATTTTTATTGTTAAATTTTTTTAATATTAAATCTCTAAATGCCTCCAATTTTGACATCAGTTGTCAAGAAATTTCAAAAATAAGAAAAATACTTCCACTTTTTGCCCAAAAGAAAGACCCAACTTCTTGCACTTACCCGTATAGAAACCTCGTAATTCTCATCTCAGGGATCCCCTTCTACCATTTAAGGATGTCTTGGATAGGTCATTTTCTCATATCATCTAGTGAGTATCCTTGTATGAGAATGGATACTCATCTAGGAACCTATGTTTTATTCCACAAGTCTAGCTATTAGGTTTTTGTGTTCTAAAATGTGTCTCAATAAGAAATATACTGAACATCAATAATTCATTATTTGTTAGGATTAATCACACATGGATATATAATAATCCATCATGAATAATCACTACACCTATCTATATAATGAGAGTTTGAGTGCTCTCATAACCAAAAAAATTCAATGACTATAGACCCCATCAAAATGAAGGATTAATGAATGCAACTAATCTATCTTTCTATATTTTTTGATGTAAGAAGATTAAAAAAAAAATCTCTACTATAAATATATACGAACTAGAATCTAAATTGAAAGTAAACAATTAACAATATAAAATACATTGGATGTGAAATATTTCAAAAATTAATCTAAATTTTCTTTACTCAAATTGAAAATATCTAATGTGAGGTATAAGAGCCCTCTTTTTATAGAAATCTTGATCAATTGATAGTTAAGATTGAGTTTAGCGGATAGTTGAGGTCACTCCACAAATGAGTATTTGGATCCCCATACCTTTAGATGCCTTAAGAGGGGTTTGAACTTTGTGAGTGTGCCTCATTCAATTCCTCATGTTGACCTAGTTACTAGCATTGAGTATGGTCTCTCCTCTCTCCCCAAGGAGAATGTTGAAGTTATTAGATAGGATCGTTCAATTGTACTTAGATTTTCCAAGCCTCCTATGGGTAATATTCCTAGTATTGAGATCTAAGCTCTTAACAAGTTGTTCGGTAATATTGACTTGGTTGTCTCTAAAGATAAAAAAGGAAATGCTATTGAAACTTTAGAAAAACAAGTCTATATTACCAAAATTCTTAGACTTCTTTCACATGTCGACTACTATAAAGTTCTTTCTTGCAATCCCTACTCAAATATTTTGAAGCAAGTTAAGTTTTTTGTTGATGCATCCTCTTTTAATAATGCTACTAAGAAGCCTCGCATTCCCTCAAAAGAAGTGACCCCCTCGCATCTATGGGGTTCCTAAACTTCATAAGCCTAGTATTCCTTTAAGGCCCATCATTGACACATTAGGATTGCCAAAATACTTCTTAGCCTCTTTATTTGAAAATCTTATCACTTCATTAGTGGGGAAACTTGGCTCATTCATCAAAGATTCTATCCATTTTGCCCAGTTATCTAAGGAAATCAGGTTGGATAGTACTAATATCTTAGTCAGGTTTGATGTTGTTTCCCTCTTCACCAAGGTGTTTATTTTTGACTCGATTGATATCATTAAACAAAAATTAAATGATGATATTTCCTCCTTTGTCACATTATACTTGTGATCCTCCTTCCCTTTTGAGGGTCTAATCTATGAATCAATTTATAGAATAGAAATGGGCTCCCCTCTCTCCCTAGGTATCACCAATCTCTTCAATGAAAAATTTAAAGATATTTCTTTGCACTCATTTCCCCTTAAATTGAAATAGTAGAAATTCTATGTGGATGACACCAATGTGCATTGATGTCATGGTCAGGCTATACTAGATGAGTTCCACTCTCATATCAATAGTGTAAACACTTGTATCTCCCACAATAAGGAGCTTGAAGCAAACAACCAATTATCCTTCTTTGATATTCCAGTCCTCAAAAAATCTGATGGCTCCTTGGGTCATCGCATTTTCCATAAGGCCACCCACACCATTCTTTATTTTCATACTTCTTCCCACCACCACCCCTTCCTAAAGGTTAGAATCCTCAAAATCCTCACTCTTAGATCCCATCACATTTGTGACAAAGATAATCTAGAGCGAGAGTTGTCTCATCTTTTCAAGTCTTTAGAATTAATCAGTATTCCAATAGGAAAATCTCTATAGCCTTCCTCCAAGCCAAAACTCTTTTCTTTTCTATTTCCTCCCCTACCCCATCCCAAACTGTGGAACCCCTTATTGTGTCTATACCTTTAATTGGAGTCCTTTCTCACAAAATCTCTAGAATCATGGCCTCAAGAAAGGTCTTCGATGTTCCTTCAAACCTTTCTCCACTCTCAAGAATCATATCCCCTCTCTCAAGGATTCTAGAAATAAACTCTAATATGTGGAAATCTAAAAAGTGACGTGTTCCTATGGGTCCCCCTACACTGGTGAGATTAGACACTCTTTTATCACTAGAATCAAAGAGCGTGATGCAAACATTAAGCATGAATGCATGCTAAAGTATGCCTTGGTAGAGCACTCCTCCTCTACCAAGCATCGCATATATCTATAAAATACCCACATCATTTAAAAAGAACAAAACTTCTTTAAAAGGAAGCTTAAAGAGCACATTGATATCTTTAAGCATGCAATCAATCTCAATCTAGATGAAGGATGGACTTTAAGCCCCTCATGCCATCTCTCATTGTCCTCCATCAATCCTCATTTTCTCCCTCCACACTAAGGTGTCTTCTCCTCCTTCCTTGTTGCTTACCTCACCTCTTCTAGTGTATCCACCCTTAGGTTACCTTTCTATCAATTAGGGTGTAGCCTCCTTGCTCTCTTTTTGCCCATATTTTGTTAATTTAGCCCCTTCCCTTTATTTTATTTCTTTTCTTTATATTATATTTATTTTTTAATGTTCTTATTTATAGTTCTTCCTTGTCTTCTTTTCTCCTTTTTACTCTCCTTGGTCTCAGTTTCCTTTTGTGCTTGTTCTTCTTGTAGTTATTCTTTTTTAGCTTTATTTATTTAGGATTTAATTAGTTTTCTCTTTTTAATTTTTCTTATTTTTAATCCCAATTTTTAAGTTTTCATTTGTAATCCTTTCGTTATGTTTTTTTTAAATATTTTTACTTATTATATTTTTATTGCTTTACTACATTTTTATCTTTCATTCCACTTTCCCTTTTAATTTCATTTTTGTTTCTTTATTTGTATTTATCCTTTTATTATATTTTATTTGTATATTTTATTTTTTGGTGTATTTTTTATTCTTGATTCTTTACATATTCTCTAAATTTAAATATAGAAAATATACAAAGAATCAAGATCATAGTCTTTATATATTTGTATTCATGTGCATATATATACATATGTGTTCATATATACATGTTTCTTTATAATTTTTCTTTTTGAATCTTCCTAATTTTATTCTCAACTTTTTATATTTTCTTGGTGTTTATTTCTTTACATTATATTTTTATATTTTGATTTATTATTTATTTATTGAGTTATTTGACATTTTATTCTTTACATATTCTTTATATTTACATATAGAGAATATATAAAGGATTGATATTGTAGTATATATGTACTAACTATATATATATATATACCAAAACTATTTTATATACCAAAATCTCTATTGAATCTCATGCTGCAAACTGTATATTAAATCATTGCCACCTTAAGACATTTTAATGTCATGTCTTTGTTATAAAATTCTTATGTTGGGTGGTTACACATTTAAATTAGTAGATAGCCTTTATCTTCAACCCTTCATTTTATGTAATCCCTAAATATTTTCTTATTGGTAGAATCATTGTTTCACATGTACCAATAGTCAAGAAATATGTTTTCTTATTGTGTACAGCCATTTGCAGGCTTCTTGAATATTGTGTCTTTTTATAGCATACTTTGATTTTGAAATTTGATTAATATGTATTCTGTTATAAGTAACAAAGACTTGTTATTTGTTGGGACTCAAAATTGAAGCCCCGATTTTGAGTACCATTGAAGAGTTGAAGCCCTATAAATGCTTTTAGATGCACATGTACCTGGCTATACCGTTTAGCCCCATGACGTATTTAATTCTTCTAACACCTTCCATCCAGCCTATCCACTCATTTCATGAAGTTAAATTGACATTCTGACCTATTATGTAAAGTCTTGTTTTGAGCAATTGTCAAATTTGCATTTTTGCCAGTGTCAAACAGCAATAGGAGGCTATGTTTGCAATTGAATATCTCACACCCAGTAATGTTTCATGACTCAATGCTTTGGGAGTGTTTTGTGTCCATATCTAAGAGCCTATTTTTCATATTTCAAGTCATTTTGAGTCTATTTGACTAGGTTTTGGATCCCTCAAAGTTGGTAATTTATCAATGTCATGCTGATATGAATTGTTCTGAATTCTAGGAAGCCCTATTTGACAAGTTATAACTTTTGAGCAGTTGACCAAAATGATGAAATTACTTTTTTGTTACACTTTAGACGTCAAACACATGATATGTTTCAAGTTTGAGCTTATAATAAATCTATTTGATCAGTTTTCAAATGCGTTTCGAAATGTAATTTCTAACCTTTTACTGGTGTTAAAAAGATAGATTGGTCAGTACCCCTATTTGGGACATTATATCTTGACATTTGTGATAGGTGAGATTGAATGAATTCTACCACTATGTTCTACTGTGAAAATACTTCAAGTGTGCCAATTTTCAAATCATGACAAATCTGTCTGCACACTTTCCCAAGTCCATTCTGTTTGCAAAAAATGTTTTCTATCAATGTTTCTAGTCTGCAAATTCAGAGTAGCCTACTTTGACCACTCACCAAATGTGTCCAATTATTTATCATAAGCCCAAATCACAAATTTATACTCTCCCAATGACAGTGAACCAATGCCACAGTTTTCATTTTCCCAAGTCCATGTTTGCCCAAATTTCAAAGCCAAAACCAAATGTAATTTGTTGTTTTCTAACATGTTTTCTTGCAGGCAATTATGAAAGAATAACTTTGATGGTTAATATCTTTTGACCCCAAATTTTTCATGATTCAAGATTTCACAAGGTTGGAGTATGCGAAACAAAGAATCAGTGTGCCAATTTTCAAAGCTTGATTAGGTGTTGGGGTCAGTTTTTAAAGTTAGCCAATAGGCCCTATTAGCAGAAAGTTGTAGTTTGCATATGAGTGATAAAATTAGCTTTAATTGATGGTTCAGTGATCAAACTTGATTCTAATAAGTTCAAATTGATCAATGGATCATTTTGGCACTTTAGGTGTTCAAAAACAATTTTTTTTTATTCAGATCTACTTGGGCGCCTAACTAATTCCATCAAGTTGATTTTGCTCTAGTCTTGAAAGCAATAATGAAATGACTTTTTCTCATTATGATTCCTTTATATGTACACTTGTGTTTAAAGACTGAGTGGGAGAATAAAATGAACCAATATTGCATGATAGATGTTCCTACAAAGTCCATGACATGTGCTCATGATAGGTGCTTCAAGATGGCTAACTATTCTTGCATGCCTAGTAGTCTTCATCAATTCTACATAAACTTATCTCATATAGAAAAGAGATAAGGTTTACGATCCTAATGAGTACTTGATTAGAAAGAATTCCATAGAGCTCAAGGAAATGATAGAGACCACATGGAAAGAGAATGAAGCCACTGGGTAGCCAAGTAGAAACTCACGTTTGAATAGTTATTCAATGCAAAGAGTGATCCATGGCATGGAAAAAAGGATGGCATCCAAGGTAAAAGCCATAGAAACGAATCTTGAAATAGGTAGCAAAATGACAACTTCCAAATTTTGTGTGGATGGGTAAATGCATGTGGGACATTAAAGTTAACCTTTAATGTAAAATAATGGTAACAACTAAAACAAATGCATCCAAGTCTAAATAAAAAATTTGTTCCTAGAATTTTAGCAAATAATTGAAGTCATGTTACTTTAGAGCTTTGACATTAGATAGGAGCTGAAACCAATTACATTTACAAGGATGGAAAAGGAATAGGGGATGACTCTTTTTACTTTTTCATTGGAGGAAATGGCTCATGTCAAGTCTATTGATGGTGATAAGCTTAGTGAGCCATCTTTGGATGTCTAGCGACATGTGTTGCTTGTAATGGAAAAGTTTTGTGCATCATTTACATTGCTCCTTCAAGAAAACCATAAATTATTGAAAAGTGTTGGCTTGGATGATTTTAAAAACTTCTTGAGGAGCCACACACAATTAAGGAGACCCATCTGAGCCATAAATAGAAAAATTTAAAAGAAAAGCCACAGTCCAAGAATAAAAGTGCATTAAAATAGAGGAGCACAATGCAAAGAAGTTGTGAGTAGGAAGCCCCATGATAGAGCATCAAGGCAAGGAGCCCACATGGAAATAAGGCAGCAGATTAATCAAGGAAAGCCATGTTTAAAAAGGCATATAAAAAATGAAGCCATAGGAAGCTCAAAGGAGGCCACAACATGAAAGTAGGAGAGTAGACCCACATGAGTAATAAGAGGCATCAACATTTAAAGGAAGCCACTGAGGGAGTATAAAAAGGCACAAAAGGTAGTGAAAGCAATCAAGGTAGGTACAATTACCATAAAGAAGAGGACCACGAAGATCAGAACTTCTATTACATTTCATAGACCAAAGAAACTGAAAACACCTTAAAATCCTAAGTACCCTTGACTAAGTGCACCTCATAGGAACAAACTTGATCAGTATGAGGTTTTGAAATACCCCCTGATAATTGAATCTACAATGAAAAAGATCAAAGATAAAAATACCCTTGTATTCATAGTTGATGTTAGATGAATGCGAGGATGGCATCAAAGGCTCATGCCTTGCAAGCAACAAAAAATGGAATCAAAAGGGGGGAAAATGGAAAGCAATATATCCCACATTGCTCGTGGGAGCATTTTTCTTATGGTTTAAGTACAACTCTTTACAATATGCATAGTGTCTTAAGAATAAATGCTTTTATAGGCATGAACTCATGTGGGGCCCCATGGCTAGCCTATATTTGGATGATAGCTAGAAGATGATGCAAAAAATTTTAGACCAAAATGCAAGCATGATGAGGTGGTGTCAGAACAGACCAAACAACCAGATGCTGACACATGGTAGATTGAAGGGCTAGCACTTACCCCTAAAATGGAAATGCTCACTAGATAAATAATATGGGTATGCAAGCAAGTGACATGTGGTAGCAGGCATGGGCTAAGGACAATGTGGTGATCAATGGTAGGTTCAGACTGGAGGCTTAAGATAATGGCACATGGTGAGATCAAATTCGGTCAATGCATCCCCGCTTCATAGAAGTGCTTGATTGTTAAGAAAAGAAGGTGAGCAAGAGAGCACCACATGGTGATGAGGTGGTAGTGTATAGAAGTGGACCAATTGGGTGCTTCCATGTGGCATGCTTGGTCAAACCTAGTTTGACCCAAAATGCAAGGATAAAGGGAAAAGCTAAAATATTTAAAATATCAAATTTTTATCATTTTTCCAAATTTGAAAATATGCATGTTCAAACACTTTTAAATCAAAAGTGGTTTTATTCTAAAGTTGTAGTTTAGATTTTTTTAAATTTTTAATTTTAAAGTTGCAGACCTAAGTCATATAGTAGGCGGGACATTTTTTCAAACTGAGATTTAGGGGGTTATTGGTAAGCAAATATAGTGATATTATATATCACAGAAATTGGGAGAAGATTAAATTTTTGATTTTCGGGTTAGTTTTTGCATAGGAAGCATTTTTTTTATGTTATTCAAGGTTTTCACCTAGATTCCTAACTTGAAACCTCAGGTATCAAAGTTTAGTTGTGATTTCTAGTAAGGTAATGACCTGAATATGGGTACAACATGGTAAGAATGTAGTTGGGGTTGATTTTGGTCACCATTATTCAGTTTAAATTGAAGTTTTTACCAGCATTTAATGATGTAGTTCAGATTTTTGGTGACACAAAATTTTTCATCATTTTAGCAAAGATATTTCCAAATCAGTTACAGGATGATGATGACAATTATATCAGATCAGATGGGTAGAAAGAAGAGAGATGTTATTCAATTGCAGGGGATTGAATTCCAAGTGGACACATGTCATTCTGAGATTAGATATAGGAATTCATCTTGAACTATATCTTTCTATCTTTCATCTATTGTGGGGGTTTCCAATTTTCAGTGTGAAACCTGTTGGATCCAATCTTCAGAGAAAAACCACTCACTGTTGTGATACCATGTTTTGGTTCTAGTTTTGATGTGTTCCCATACTATGAAACCACATTTTCTTCAACAATTTCTCTTGTATGAACATAATAGGAAAGATAATACAGCTAGTTATGATATGTTAGGTGTTTCTTTGTTTTAAATTTAGGCATATGAATGTATTATTTCAAAAAAATCAATACAAAGAATAGCAAGTTTTTGAGCTTTCATTTTAGATCTTATTTCTTTTCTTAGTGAATTTTCAATGTTTATGATCTTTGAAAAAATATCCTAGGTCATAGTTGTAGTCCCTTAAGGTTGTATGTTGTTTCATTGTTGCTTATAATTGAAGGAGTTATGTAAATGCTTCAGAGAAATCAACAGTGTTGCAAGTTTACTGATGAGCATATTAGGTAAGAATGATATTTAGATTGAACATAGATGTCTATTTACAAGGTGAATGGATAGATTAGATATCTAAAGATACGAATAGGTATCAGGTATCCATATGTGTGTGTTTGATTCATGGAATTTCCCAATGGTTAAGGCACTAATAAGTTACAAGATCACTTTTTCATACTGTTGCATATTAGAGGTTTTGTTGAATTCAACATTATTAATCAAATTCTTTTCCCCCTTTCATGTTGAGGAGCTAAAAAGTCTAACCCTCACTTAGCTTATCAATTTCATGGATTTTCATTTAGCTAGTGTAGATCTATGTTATTGCATGAGTTATTAGGAGATGTTATGGTTAAATCTTCTTTGATGGATTCAAGATTATGTTTTTTGCACTAGTACCATATTGATTGAATCTGAGGTCCACCCAACTAGGTTTCGAAAAGCTAGAAGTAGAAGAAGGAGTTATGCCTTATAGTTTTCCCAAGATTGTAGTCGACTGTATCCATCATAGGAATTTGCTAGCCTTAGATGCATTGGTCTAGTTTCTTGGTTATTTTCAAAACTCTTAAAACAAGAGCCAAAATTATTAATAGCCACTTCATGTTGCTGTGTATTATGAGATTGGTGTGCCTTCTGAAATGGTAAAACATTCATCATTGATAAATATATCCTTCATTTCTTTCTCATATCCAGTGTAAGGATGTATAATATCCTCCAAGTTTTTAGCCATCATCAAGTACAACTGAAAACTATATATATCTCTGTGTGTGTGTGTATAATATCTTTAAGCATGCAATCAATGTCAATCGAGATGAAGGATGGAATTTATGCCCCTCATGCCATCTCTCATTGTCCTCCATCAATCCTCATTTTCTCCCTCCACACTAAGGTGTCTTCTCCTCCTTCCTTGTTTCTTGCCTCACCTCTTCTAGTGTATCCACCCTTAGGTTACCTTTCTATCAATTAGGGTGTAGCCCCCTTGCTCTCTTTTTGCCCATTTTTGTTGATTTAGCCCCTTCCCTTTATTTTATTTCTTTTCTTTATATTATATTTATTTTTTAATGTTCTTATTTATAGTTCTTCCTTGTTTTCTTTTCTCCTTTTTACTCTCCTTGGTCTTAGTTTCCTTTTGTGCTTGTTCTTCTTGTAGTTATTCTTTTTTAGCTTTATTTATTTAGGATTTAGTTAGTTTTCTCTTTTTAATTTTTCTTATTTTTAATCCCAATTTTTAAGTTTTCATTTGTAATCCTTTCGTTATGTTATTTTTAAATATTTTTACTTATTATATTTTTATTGCTTTACTACATTTTTATCTTTCATTCCACTTTCCCTTTTAACTTCATTTTTGTTTCTTTATTTGTATTTATCCTTTTATTATATTTTATTTGTATATTTTATTTTTTGGTGTATTTTTTATTCTTGATTTTTTACATATTCTCTAAATTTAAATATAGAAAATATACAAAGAATCAAGATCATAGTCTTTATATATGTGTATTCATGTGCATATATATATACATATGTGTTCATATATACATGTTTCTTTATAATTTTTCTTTTTGAATCTTCCTAATTTTATTCTCAACTTTTTATATTTTCTTGGTGTTTATTTCTTTACATTATATTTTTATATTTTGATTTATTATTTATTTATTGAGTTATTTGACATTTTATTCTTTCCATATTCTTTATATTTACATGTAGAGAATATATAAAGGATTGAGATTGTAGTATATATGTACTAACTATATATATATACCAAAACTATTTTATATACCAAAATCTCTATTGAATCTCATGCTGCAAACTGCATATTAAATCATTGCCACCTTAAGACATTTTAATGTCATGTCTTTGTTATAAAATTCTTATGTTGGGTGGTTACACATTTCAATTAGTAGATAACCTTTATCTTCAACCCTTCATTTTATATAATCCCTAAATATTTTCTTATTGGTAGAATCATTGTTTCACATGTACGAATAGTCAAGCAATATGTTTTCTTATTGTGTACAGCCATTTGCAGGCTTCTTGAATATTGCGTATTTTTATAGCATACTTTGATTTTGAAATTTTATTAATATGTATTCTATTATAAGTAACAAAGACTCTGGTTATTTGTTGGGACTCAAAATTGAAGCCCCGATTTTGAGTACCATTGAAGAGTTGAAGCCCTATAAATGCTTTTAGATGCACATGTACCTGGCTGTACCGTTGAGCCCCATGAGGTATTTAATTCTTCTAAAAAATTCCATCCAGCCTATCCACTCATTTCATGAAGTTAAATTGACATTCTGAGCTATTCTGTAAAGTCTTGTTTTGAGCAATTGTCAAATTTGCATTTTTGCCAGTGTCAAACAGCAATAGGAGGCTATGTTTGCAATTGAATATCTCACACCCAGTAATGTTTCATGACTCAATGCTTTGGGAGTGTTTGGTATCCATATCTGAGAGCCTATTTTTCATATTTCAAGTCATTTTGAGTCTATTTGACTAGGTTTTGAATCCCTCAAAGTTGGTAATTTATCAATGTCATGCTGATATGAATTGTTCTGAATTCTAGTAAGCCCTATCTGACAAGTTATAACTTTTGACCAGTTGACCAAAATGATGAAATTACTTTTGTGTTACATTTTAGAGGTCAGAGACATGCTATGTTTCAAGTTTGAGCTTATGATGAATCTATTTGATCAGTTTTCAAATGTGATTCGAAATGTAATTTCTAACTTTTTACTTGTGTCAAAAAGATAGATTGGTCAATACCCCTATTTGGGACATTATATCTTGAAATTTGTGATAGGTGAGATTGAATGAATTATACCACTATTTTCTACTCTGAAAATACTGCAAGTGTGCCAATTTTTAAATCATGACGAATCTGTCTGCACACTTTCCCAAGTTCATTCTGTTTGCAAAAAATGTTTTCTATCAGTGTTTCTAGTCTGCAAATTTAGAGTAGCCTACTTTGAATACTCACCAAATGTGTCCAATTATTCATCATAAGCCCAAATCACAAATTTATACTCTCCCAGTGACAGTGAACCAATGCCCCAGTTTTCATTTTCCCAAGTCCATGTTTGCCCAAATTTCAAAGCCAAAACCAAATGTAATTTGTTGTTTTCTAACATGTTTTCTTGCAAGCAATTATGAAAGAATAACTTTGATGGTTAATATCTTTTGACACCAAATTTTTCATGATTCAAGATTTGACAAGGTTGGAGTATGCAAAACAAAGAATCAATGTGCCAATTTTCAGAGCTTGATTAGGTGTTGGGGTCAGTTTTTAAAGTTAGCCAATAGGCTTTATTAGCAGAATGTTGTAGTTTGCATATGAGTGATAAAATGAGCTTTAATTGATGGTTCAGTGATCAAAATTGATTCTAATAAGTTCAAATTGATCAATGGATCATTTTGGCACTTTAGGTGTTCGAAAACAAATTTTTTTTATTTAGACCCACTTGGGGGCCTAACTAATTCCATCAAGTTGATTTTTCTCTAGTCTTGAAAGCAATAGTGAAATGAATTTTGCTCATTATGATTCCTTTATATGTACACTTGTGTTTAAAGACTGAGTGGAGAATAAAATGAACCAATATTGCATGATAGATGTTCCTACAAAGTCCATGACATGTGCTCATGATAGGTGCTTCAAGATGGCTAACTATTCTTGCATGCCTAGTAGTCTTCATCAATTCTACATAAACTTATCTCATATAGAAAAGAGATAGAATTTACGATCCTAATGAGTACTTGATTAGAAAGAATTCCATAGAGCTCAAGGAAATGATAGAGCCCACATGGAAAGAGAATGAAGCCGCTGGGAAGCCAAGTAGAAACTCACGTTTGAATAGTTATTCAATGCAAAGAGTGATCCATGGCATGGAAAAAAGGATGGCATCCAAGGTAAAAGCCACAGCAAAAAATCTTGAAATAGTTAGAAAAATGACAACTTCCAAATTTTGTGTGGATGGGTAAATGCATGTGGGACATTAAAGTTAACCTTTAATGTAAAATAATGGTAACAACTAAAACAAATGCATCCAAGTCTAAATAAATAATTTGTTCCCAGAATTTTAGCAAATAATTGAATCCATGTTAATTTAGAGCTTTGACATTAGATAGGAGCTGAAACCAATTACATTTACAAGGATGGAAAAGGAATAGGGGATGACTCTTTTTACTTTTTCATTGGAGGCAATGGCTCATGTCAAGTCTATTGATGGTGATAAGCTTAGTGAGCCATGTTTGGATGTCTAGCGACATGTGTTGCTTGTAATGGAAAATTTTTGTGCATCATTTACATTGCTCTTTCAATAAAGCCATTAATTCTTGAAAAGTGTTGGCTTGGATGATTATAAAAACTTCTTGAGGAGCCACACTCAATTAAGAAGACCCATGTGAGCCATAAATAGAAAAATTGAAAAGAAAAGCCACAGTCCAAGAATAAAAGTGCATTAAAATAGAGGAGCACAATGCAAAGAATCTGTGAGCAGGAAGCCCCATGATAGAGCATCAAGGGAAGGAGCCCACATGGAAATAAGGCAGTAGATTAATCAAGGAAAGCCATGTTTAAAAAGGAATATAAAAAATGAAGCCATAGGAAGCTCAAAGGAGGCCACAACATGAAAGTAGGAGAGTAGACCCACATGAGTAATAAGAGGCATCAACATTTAAAGGAAGCCATTGAGGGAGTATAAAAAGGCACAAAAGGTAGTGAAAGCAGTCAAGGTAGGTACAATTGCCATAAAGAAGAGGACCACGAAGATCAAAACTTCTATTACATTTCATAGACCAAAGACACTAAAAACACCTTAAAATCCGAAGTACCCTTGACTAAGTGCACCTCATAGGAACAAACTTGATCAGTATGAGGTTTTGAAATACCCCCTGATAATTGAATCTGCAATGAAAAAGATCAAAGATAAAAATACCCTTGTATTCATAGTTGATGTTAGAAGAATGTGAGGATGGCATCAAAGGCTCATGCCTTGCAAGAAAGAAAAAATGGAATCAAAAGGGGGGGAAATGGAAAGCAATATATCCCACATTGCTCATGGGAGGGTTTTTCTTATGGTTTAAGTATAACTCTTTACAATATGCATAGTGTCTTAAGACCAAATGCTTTTGTAGGCATGAGCTCATGTGGGGTCCCATGGCCAGCCTAGATTTGGATGATAGCTAGAAGATGATGCAACAAATTTTAGAATGATGAGGTGGTGCAAAAACAGACCAAATAAATAGATGCTGACACATGGCAGATTGAAGGGCTAGCACTTACCCCTAAAATGGAAATGCTCACTACATAAATAATATGGGTATGCAAGCAAGGGACATGTGGTAGCAGGCATGGGCTAAGGATGATGTGGTGATCGATGGAAAGTTCAGACTGGAGGCTTAAGATCATGCCACATGGTGAGATCAAATTCGGTCAATGCATCCCCGCTTCATAGAAGTGCTCGATTGTTAAGAAAAGAAGGTGAGCAAGAGAGCACCACATGGTGATGAGGTGGTAGTGTATAGAAGTGGACCAATTGGGTGCTTCCATGTGGCATGCTTGGTCAAACCTAGTTTGACCCAAAATGCAAGGATAAAGGGAAAAGCTAAAATATTTAAAATATCAAATTTTTATCATTTTTCCAAATTTGAAAATATGCATGTTCAAACACTTTTAAATCAAAAGTGGTTTTATTCTAAAGTTATAGTTTAGATTTTTTTAAATTTTTAATTTTAAAGTTGCAGACCTAAGTCATATAGTAGGGGGGACATTTTTTCAAACTGAGATTTAGGGGGTTCTTGGTAAGCAAATATAGTGATATTATATATCACAGAAATTGGGAGAAGATGAAATTTTTGATTTTGGGGTAAGTTTTTGCACAGGAAGCATTTTGTTTATGTTATTCAAGGTTTTCACCTAGATTCCTAAATTGCAACCTCAGGTATCAAAGTTTAGTTGTGATTTCTAGTAAGGTAATGACTTGAATATGGGTAAAACATGGTAAGAATGTAGTTGGGGTTGATTTTGGTCACCATTATTTAGTTTAAATTGAAGTTTTTACGAGCATTTCATGATGTAGTTCAAATTTTTGGTGACACAAAAGTTTTCATCATTTTAGCAAAGATATTTCCAAATCAGTTACAGGATGATAATGAAAATCATATCAGATCAGATGGGTAGAAAGAAGAGAGAGGTTATTCAATTGCAGGGGATTGAATTCCAAGTGGACACATGCCATTCTGAGATTAGATATAGGAATTCATCTTGGACTATATCTTTCTATCTTTCATCCATTGTGGGGGTTTCCAATTTTCAGTGTGAAACCTATTGGATCCAATCTTTGGAGAAAAACCACTCACTGTTGTGATACCATGTTTTGGTTCTAGTTTTGATGTGTTCCCATACTGTGACACCACATTTTCTTCAACAATTTCTCTTGTATGAACATAATAGGAAAGATAATGCAGCTAGTTATGATATGCTAGGTGTTTCTTTGTTTTAAATTTAGGCATATGAATGTATTATTTCAAAAAAATCAATATAAAGAATAGCAAGTTTTTGAGCTTTCATTTTAGATCTTATTTCTTTTCTTAGTGCATTTTCAATGTTTATGATCTTTGAAAAAATATCCTAGGTCATAGTTGTAGTCCCTTAAGGTTGTATGTTGTTTCATTGTTGCTTATAATTGAAGGAGTTATGTAAATGCTTCAGAGAAATCAACAGGGTTGCAAGTTTACTGATGAGTATATTAGGTAAGAATGATATTTAGATTGAACATAGATGTCTATTTACAAGGTGAATGGATAGATTAGATATCTAAAGATACAAATAGGTATCAGGTATCCATATGTGTGTGTTTGATTCATGGAATTTCCCAATGGTTAAGGCACTGATAAGTTACAAGATCACTTTTTCATACTATTGCATATTAGGGGTTTTGTTGAATTCAACATTATTAATCAAATGCTTTTCCCCCTTTCATGTTGAGGAGCTAAAAAGTCCAACCCTCACTTAGCTTATGAATTTCATGGATTTTCATTTAGCTAGTGTAGATCTATGTTATAGCATGAGTTATTAGGAGATGTTATGGTTAAATCTATTTTGATGGATTTAGGAGTATGTTTTCTGCACTAGTACCATATTGATTGAATCTAAGGTCCACCCAACTAGGTTTTGCAAAGCCAGAAGTAGAAGAAGGAGTTATGCCTTATAGTTTTCCCAAGATTGTAGTCAACTGTATCCATCATAGGAATTTTCTAGCCTTAGATGCATTGGTCTAGTTTCATGGTTATTTTCAAAACTCTTAAAACAAGAGCCAACATTATTAATAGCCACTTCATGTTGCTATGTATTATGAGATTGGTGTGCCTTCTAAAATGGTAAAACATTCATCATTGATAAATATATCCTTCATTTCTTTCTCATGTCCAGTGTAAGGATGTATATAATATCCTCCAAGTTTTTAGCCATCATCAAGTACAACTGAAAACTATATATATCTGTGTGTTTGTGTGTGTGTGTGTATACATATATATACACATGTATGTATATAGACACATATACACATAAACACACACACACACACACACACACACACACACACACACACACACACACACACACACACACACACACACACACACACACACACACACACACACACACACACACACATATTCAGTCCTTTGATTTGTTTGCTCTTTATATCTATCCTTTTATATTCAAATCTTTTAAGAAAAAGTTTGATGCCTTTTTACCACTTGGCATGAATTCTTGTATATTTGTCTTTACATTAGCTTAAAAATATGTCTTGAAACATCTTATGTCTAAGACTTTGACATCACTTAAAATGATATCTTCATGCCTTTGATATCAATGCCAAGGCTTCCAATAGTTTCATTGTACCTTTGACATCAATGACAATATTTCATCAATCTCCTCCTTTGTCATTGATGGCAATACAAAGTCTATTGAATCTTGTCCTTTTAATCTCTCTCCCCCTTTGACATCAATGGTAGAGGGATGAATATCAAGGTTACATCTATAAAATAGACATCAAAATCTCTCCCTATTAAAGTTATCTCCTACTCTCTTTGAGAAAAATTCCTCAATGCTCGTGCATGATCTAGTGGCATGTACCCTAACTGCATCTACCTCTTTAAAAATTCCTTTTCAAACTTTGACATCAACCCAATCAATGTGCCAATCTCACAAAAACAATCAAATATCTCACTCTTGAATCATATTACTTATTTCTCTAAGGGTTTAATGGATAATCTCATATGTATCTCCCCCTAAGTTCATGCTTCTCTTTAAAAACTAGGAGGTGTGTGAATTGCAAGTTGCACTTGGAATTATTTGTTCATTTTCTTTAGATATCTTTTTTGTCCAAACTTGTAGAGTTCTCTCCTTTTGATTATTTTTCCTTGAAGTTCATGTGGTTTCATTATTTTTGTCATGTTTCTTTCTCCATACAAACATAGGTTCTTTTTGTTTTATCTTTCTATAATTTATCTTGTATCCTTTATATGATTTCCTATTCCCACATCTACAATACCGTTTTAAGTACCCATAATTATTTCTATGACTCCATCCATGAAAGTTTCCATTTTGTGTTCTGCATTCTCTCACTTTGTGGCCAAAATAATTACATGAATTACAATAGTCATATAAGCTGGGCTTTTATCCATCTTTACTATAATCTTTCTTCAGTTCAGCTCCTTTAAATTTCATGCATGACCCATCATTACTAATTCCTTCCTTAAAAAAGCCTTTGAACCTATTATCTTGTTTTTTTCCCTCTCCTTAATAACCTACTCCCATATTTCTTGTGGATGGCCTTTGACTATCAATTATATCCTTAGAATTTAAGAGCTCTTTTCAAATTTAACATTGATATTCAATTTGGTTGTGCTTTACTCTAGATCACTTTTCGACATGGTGATTTCTTTCTCAAATTTGGCACAATCCACCTCCTTTACATTTAACATCCTCATCATCTCATCCTAAACTCATTTAGCTTCTGCTAATTGTCCTTTCAAATTTTCAATTTCTTTGCTTGACTCTTTCTGGGCTTCATACAGGTCTTGAATTTTTATTTTCTATTTTCCATTTTTATTCTTAATCTTTTCATTTTGTTTGTAAGAATAATGATGTTCTTCCATGATATCAACATTATCTTCCTCATCATAGACCTCTTCTTCATCTTTTGTATATGTATTTAATCCTTCTATGAGTTTTTCTTCATCTAGAAATTCATTTGTATCTAATTTATTACTTTCTTCTATCCTATGTTTTTCATCATTCATGATGTCATCTTGATTTGTCACATCATCATTTTCTTTTTTCATCTATATCCCAAGTGTCATTTCTTTACATCTATTCACCTCCATAATATTATTTTCATTTGATCCAATAATGTTAATACACTCATCACTTTATATAGAATCGACTCCTTTTTTATGAAATTTTTCATTGATCACTTCAACTTTGTTACTGAGTGCAATGTTCTTTCCTTTCCTCTTATTTCCTCTCCATTTTTCCATGTGTTCTTATTAGATCTACCTTCAAGTGGTTAGACTTTAAAGAAGGAACCGGTAAGTACACAATTATCTCTATATAATATATTCCTTTTTGTCTTACATGACTTTTGAAAGAAACATTGGTTGTTCTTGTTTGTGGATAAGACAATGAAATTTGTCTTATTCTTGTTTTGTCATTTTGACAATTGAATCAATAGATAGCCTTTGTCTTCAATCCTTTATTTTATGTAATCCCTAAATATTTTCTTATGGGCAGAATCATTATTTCACATGTACTAGCAGTCAAAAAATCTATTGTCTTATTCTATACACTCATTTCTAGACTTCTTGAATATTGTGTCTCTTTACAACATACTCTAATTTTGACATTTTCTTAATATGTACTCCATTATAAGTAACAAAGACTCTTTTTATTAATAGCCACTTCATGTTTCTATGTATAGAAGATTGATGTACCTTCTAAAATGGTAAAGTATTCATCATTGATAAATATATCCATCATTGCTTTCTCATGTCTAGTATGAGGAGGCATATAGTGTCTTCTAAGTTTTTCACCATCATCAAGTACAATTGAAAACTATATATATTTTCTATTTATATCAATCCTTCTATAGTTAAATCTTTTAAGAAAAATCTCAATGCCTCTTTACCACCTTTCATGAATTCTTGTATATTTGTCTTTACATTAGCTAGCTTAAACATATGTCTTGAATCATCTTATGCATTAGACTTTGAAATCACTTACAATGTAATATCTTCATGCATTTGATGTCAATTCCAAGACTTCTAACAGTTTCTTTGTACCTTTGACATCAATGGAAATATTTTATCACAATTAATAAAATAGCCACATACGACAAGAGGAAGATAAAGATTTTCATCAACAAATACTTCAAATATGAATCCACCTACAACCATTCAATGTCATAAATTGGGTCAAAGGACTCCACCATCAAGCATTAGGATAGTCTAACACTCACAAGAAAATATGTCATCAAATGCACAACAAATACCATCTTCAATTGGGACTCTTAGTGCTGATTCATCAACTCCACAATCTACAAATTCAAGTGACATGTCGAACCCCACACTAGCAAGTTTGAGAAGACAAAGAATCAGAAGTTTGAGAACCACTTATGATCAAGATAATGTTGAAAGTAGTGCAAATCAAACTTCTCTTTCTTCTTTATACTCAGATGTTGATGGTCCAATTCACTATGAAGAATGAATTAAAGAAGAAAAATGGATTCAAGCAATGGATGAAGAAATTGTTGCCATAGAAAATAACCAAACATGAGAACTAGTGAGTATTCCACAAGAAAAAGATATGATTGGAGTAAAGTAGATTTATAAGAAAAATTTGAATACAAATGGTAATAATGAAAAGCTCAAAACAAGGTTTTTAGCAAAAGCTTATTTACAATAGCCTATAGTAGACTACAATGAGGCCTTGCATCAATAGCTTTTTCAGACACCATGAGGACTATATTAGCCATAGAAGCTCAAAAAAAGTGGGCATTTTATCAAATGGATATGAAATCAAAATTTATCAATGGCCTCTTGGAAGAAGAGGCTTATCTGGAGTAGCCACCTAGGTATGAGATTACGGGTCATGAAAATAAGGTTTATACATTGAAGAAGGTACTCTATGAACTCAAACAAGCCCCAAGAGCATGGTATAGCAGAATTGATTCCTATATTTTACAAAATGGCTTCAATAGGTGCAATAGTGAGGCTACCTTATATACTAAGCTAAATGAGCAAGGATGCATTGATGATGGGAGGAGTACTTCATAATTGTCTTCCATTTTGGATTAGGAGTATTATAATGGGCTTCAAAGAAACAACTAATTGTCACTATTTCATTAGTTGAATATGAGTATATGGCAGCCACAAGTGCAATATGTCAAAAAATTTGGATGAGAAGAGTGTTGAAAGAGTTGAAATAAGAACAACAGGATGAACTAGACATATATTGTGATAACAATTCAGCCATAGCATTATCAAAGAATCAAGTTGTTCACAAAAGTAGAAAATACATTGACACGAGGTATCATTTCATCAAGGAACTCGTCACAAATGGGGAAATTATTTTGAAAAATTGTAGAACATAGGATTAATATGTTAACATCTTCACCAAACCATTGGGGCAAGAAAGTTTTGTCAAAGAGATTGATTGTGAATCATAGATGACAATTGTGATTAAGGAGAAGTGTTGGAATTAATTGCACTACCCCAACTACTCCTCTATAGACTCCATTCCTTTTTCTTATTGCCTTTTGTTAAGCCATTTTGTCTAAACAAGTTCTATATTAAAAATATATATTAATATAAAATTTTCTAGAAGTTACTTCTACAGTGGATTTGAAACCTATTTTAAAATATTGTTAATGTTTTTGAACCTCATATTTCATTTGAAAAAAAAAAGGGTATGTTGTAGTAGACATAAAAGTTTAAAAAATAAATTAAAAAATAGAATTTTGCAATGCTTTCGACTAGTGTTTTTATGTAATCAAATAATTGCATCTTTAATCTCTATTATTTTGTCAATGTCTATTCTCCTCTATCTCTTTTAATCAATTTGTTGAGTAATTTAGTGATGTATCTTATGATTAACAATTTGTAATAGTATATGTATTATCTTTTTTTGGTTGTTGAGGAAATTTGAGCTAAACTATAAGTAGGGGATTGGTGGAAACTTCCAAGTACATGTCTCCTATTGGAGGTCCCATATGGAATTCTCCAAGCTAGTAAATATGATATTTTCATATAAGAATTTTCTCTATCCCATATTATTTTACTTTTCAATCTACTATTGTTCCCTTTTCATAAATAAAAGTGTCATAAGGCCACCAAATGTCACCATACTATTACTAGTTACCATGGCCCAATTTATTTCAACTCTTATCTTCCTCTTCGTAGAGTAAGATATGTTATGAGTTTTGATTATAAAATTTAATCTATTTTTTTTTTAAATATATGACTAAGCCATATTATGAAAAAAAATTCTATCCTTGATGATCTTGAAATTGTAGAATTTTAAGATTTCTTTAGATAAACTTATTAGAATGTATACAACTTATTAGCTCTTTCTCCAACTAAAAACTATTACGTAGGCATTAGAGTTCAATAGTAATTAAACTTTCCTCCTTCCAAAAAAATTATTCTATTCTAACTTGCAATATGTAGACTTGAAAATTAGTAATGCCTGGATTAGAGGTTTTGTAGATTCTAAAGTAGGAGAACACCTAGACATTGAGGGAGAGAGAAATAATTAATATCTCTAGATAGCTCTCTTTGATAAGAAGTCTTAATAAATGGTTGTAGGACATTACTTGTTGCAAGATTTTTAAGGCAACCATTAATTGCATTTTGTTGTAGGATTTTAAGATGACCATTAATTGCATTTTCTTTATACTAGCACTTGCACCTTCAAAGGGTGCAAGGTTTATGTTGATAGTGTTATATATATCACACAATGTTGTGGTATCTTTGTTGTAGAGAGTAATCTCATAATCCTTTTTTATTATTATTGCAACATTTAATGGGATAATAACATCCTTGTTATTCTATATGTGCAAAATAGTTATATTTGTTGGTTCAAGTGAGATTCCTATGATTTTAGGATAATTGTATATGGATTATTTTGTATTTTTTCCTACCTATCAAAGGTAAATGTCATTCTTTCTCTTTTTATTTTACTATGGTCAATTATTTCCTTCTATAGCATGATACCCTATAATTAATAAATAGTAAGACCTCATAACATGGTGAGTGGGAGTTTTCTTTACCAACGTGATTTGATAGGCATAATTACCATACTCTTTGGAGATTTTTGCTTTCATGATGGCCTACTATATATTTTCAAAAGCTATGAAAACATATATGGGGACAATTGGTTCCTTACAACCTATCCCATAAACAATACCAACAACCTTAGTGAGAGTTCCATTAAGAAATCCTTCCTCTATCCATATATTTTTTGTAAACATATAGCATTGTTCTCTTCAAAGGAGTCAATATGGTATTTCATGAGTAAGTGCTCAAGATAGGTTAAGATGCTTCATCAAAGTCTAGAAGGATTGGATTCACCTTTGCAATTTTCCATTCTTATTTATAAATGTATGTTTATATGTTAATTTAAGAATAAATAAATAACTTTAATAAAAAATGTTAGGTATTGAGAAGTTACTACTATGTTAGAGGTTATTTGATATTTAAACTTTATGACTTTATAAATATTAGGATAAAACCATATAGAGAGTTTCAATTGAGTGTCAATCAATAAAGATTTTCTACAATTGCCTTGCCATGTCAATTGTATAAATCCATCTAGAATAGTAACCTTGAGATGCAATTATTAATTTAAGAAATAAACTATTGACTTTTATGGTCATATTTTATTAATTATTATTTTGAGACCTTGTAAAGGTAGAGACAATATTATTTATTTCAAACATACCATAATCGAACATTAAAGGGCCTATTAAAAGAATTAGTTTTAAGAAGTTGATCAACAGTTTGTTTCTTAGCAATAATAATCTTTGTTAAAATTATGATTCTAAACCTATTTCATTTATTAGATTAAAGATTTCACCATGTTTTATCAAAAATCCTTGACTAGTATAGTTTATAGTTTGGCTTGACTTTCTTGGATCTCATCTATCTATTTAAGTTTTCCATAGTCACATTACTGCCTCATTCATGTGAATATACTATGAATTGAAAATTTGTTGTTATAGTTTCTTATATAATAAATTTGTTTAAAATGTGAATTAAATATGTTAACTCTATGCATAATAGTTTCTAGGAAGTCAAGATTATGGGTTTAATAGCATTAGTTCACCAATATATGGAAGGAATATAAGAAAAGGAGATGGAGCTTTTATTTGCAATTGCACAACCAATATAAGCTTAAAAATGTTGCACTACATTGTAATAGATAGATGCAATGGAGTATGTCAATCAAAAATGTGAATTGTAGAAATTATGGGAAGTGGTCAAAATTGTGAAACCACCATGTAAATCATCTAATCAAGCTTTCGCTACCAAGGCATCGTCATAAGCTTGGTATATTACATTTGCTTCCCTGATGATTCAATTGAATTCACTGAACTTTTTAACTATTTTGAACTGAATTTGAATATCTATTTTTGGTACAATATCTCACAAACTAACAACCATTTGTGTTCCCTTGATGTCAAGGACGACTATGATTTTGATATTGATTGATTCGTTCATAGTAAAAAATATTGATTTGTTCCCTATGCTATAAATCATGGGTTGATGACCTACAAATAAGCTAGAGGAAAGGGATTTAGTGGTTTTGTAATGTATATATGTAGAGCTTGCTAATATGAATACATTTTTTACCAATATTCCTCAACTTTTTCTACCATGGCTTTTATGAGTAATACTTACACAAATTTGATGCTCTTCCAAACAAGCTGCCTAAAAATTCACCAATTAGAATTACCACTTTTGACACTATCATGTCATCTTCGCTCCACACTAATTGTGTTGCAAGATGATTTTGAAATAATAAATTTCCTTTTTTAGTAGGATCATTTAACAACATATGACTACCAGATAATCTGAACATTCTGGTCATTGTTTCTCAAGGAGTGAAGCCTATTAGCTTAATAAATATTTTCTTGCCCTCTCATTTGATCCATTTTCAGAAATGGTAAATTGTTCGCAATAAAACCAAATTTTAATACAAGAAAAGGCAATCTAGATGATGTTTCAAATTCCTTAGAAAGGAAATTTATTTTAGTATTCTCCTTTCATCATACAAAATGTCATGCCATGCAGAGAAGAACCCTAATCTAAAAATGTTTGACCTAAAATGTGTCTTTCTTGATCCAACATAAGGGAGGATGTCAGTGATCTCCCTTGTGCTCTAGCATTTGCAAAAGATCTTGGGTTGCAAAAGCTATAATATTTTGTTTAACGTTAGTTTTTCTTATTTATTTTATAATTTTTTTCACATACTCATTTGTAGGAAATGGAGGAGTAACAATCAAATGGAACATTGGTGATGGTATGAGAAAGATGTCTAGATTGGTAGCTGAAAGAAGGTAAGTCTTCCAAGTTGAAAATGTTTTTTAATGTATTTCTACAAGTTAGGTGAAGTATATGAAACCAACACATTTGTCAATCTTTAAAGACATCTATGTTACTATTTTATATGGTTATAATAACATATATACATATATACATATACATATATATACATACATACATACATATATATATATATACATATATATATATATATATGTATATGTATCTATATATATGTATACATATATGTATATATATACATGTATATATATATACATGTATATACATACATGTATATATATACATGTATATATATACATACATGTATATATATATACATATATATATATACATGTATATATATACATGTATGTATATACATGTATATATATATACATGTATATATATACATGTATGTATATACATGTATATATATATACATGTATATATATACATATATACATGTATATATATACATGTATATATATACATGTATATATATATACATGTATATATATACATGTATATATATACATACATATATATATACATGTATATATACATACATATATATACATATATATATACATACATATATATACATATATATACATACATATATATATACATATATATACATACATACATACATACATATATATATATATATATAGATGAATAGTCCTTTTCTATTAGTAAATAATATACTTAGATGCAATTCACAAAAAAGGGGTCCAGGGATACAAGATCAACCTGCAAAATTTCACATGGAAACAGCTAGAATCGACAACTATTCATTAAAAAAAACTATAAGAAATGACCCTCAAGCTACCAAAGTAGTGCCAACAAAGGGTGGTGGTTCATCTCGATCATGAAATCCCCAGTGATCCATGGGATTAGAAGGTGGGATAGGAATAATTCAGCCATCAACAGTGTTTTTGGGAGCCTAGGCTTTAACTTTGTTATCATTCTGTAGAGGTGAGATAGCCAACTCTAAGCAAATGGGCTATTTACCAAAAATAAGATTTCGAGCATTAGGAGGGGGAGCCATTAGGCTCGGGGACCATCCTGTACCAACATAGGGGGAAGAAACTAAGTGACAACACCAACCTCCATCACCATCGCTACCACTAGGAGAGTAGTGGCAAGAAGCCTATGAGTGTGACATGTGTGAGTGGTAGCCAGAAGAGTTGCACCCCCGGTAGTGGCCTGTGGGTAGAGGAGTGTCAACCAAAGCATCAGATGGGACTCTAGTAACTATATACGGAGTATTATCCCAATAATTGAGTAGCTCTTAGAGGTGGGCCACCTCCAGAACCACCTTATTGTATTGTACTTTAATCTGCATCATTACATGATTACAAATGCATGCTTTAGTGTACATAGCAACATTTGTGTCAAGAAAACTATGAGTGAAAATTACAACATTCCTATCTTTCCATAAGTTAAACAAAATCTCCATCCTAAAGGTATGCTAGATCTAGGTAAATTTCTTAGGAAACCTGTAGAAGTCAACTAAAATAGCCATGTTCCAAGAAAAGGGTTTAGGTCAAAAGGGCTTAAAAATTCATGAATCTAGTGCCAATACTATTGAGCATGTCTACAGAACCAAACAATATGCAAAAAAGTCTCTGGCTACCCACAAAAAGGACACTAGGGATCTAAAACCCCAATATGCTTAAGGTGAGGCCCAAAGGGAAGACCTTGAAAAACTAGGCACCATGGAAAAGTGATCAATCTTGGGCTCTGTAATGACATTCCAAATAGTGTCAAAACACTTTCTCCACTGGAAAAGACAAGACTACAAATGCTAGCACTGGTTGAGGGTATCCATCATTGATGCCCCAATCTTGGCTTATAGCTAGTGAAGGGAGTGGAAGGATACCATTTTGAGTCAGTCCACCAAGAATGAATAGACAAAATACCAACCTTATGAATTAAATGATCTAGAATTACAGAAAGCAATAGATCAAAAGTTTGTTGAAATGAACGGGTAAGGAAGGACTAGATTTCCATGTCTTCCCAGGATCTGAGACTCATAGAGACCCTAGAAAAGAGGTCATTTGGGGTCTTGATGCCACATTAAAAAAAATGCAAACCATAACCACCTTGACTCTTAGTGAGAGGGACGCATTGGGTGGCAAACAGATGAGACCACCAAATGTTTTTTTTATTAAAGACAGACCATCCTAGAACCCATCACCAGACTAGCAAAGCCAAGGGTTGATAGCTTCCCAAGATTTCTAGATGCTCTTAATAACAAAAGAGCCCTATACGCACACATGTTCTCATATGATAAGAAGGGTTTGAAAGTCGATCCCCTTTCATGTAGGCCTATTAATAGGTAACCTAGAAGAACTACAATGCCAAATGAAAAATTTTCAAGCTTCATTTAAACTAATGACATGAATGATCCATTTGGCACAAAGAGTAAGCCCTTGCTTCTGAATGGAAAGAAGACCAAGGCCTCCAGAATCTTTGGGTAGACAACATAAATCCCAAGCCACTCTATGAAAACCATGATGGTCAAAACCAAAAGCCAAAAGAAAGTCATGTAAAAATCACTCTAATTTCAGATAAGAGGCTTTAGAAGGAGCCCAATAGGAAGAATAATACACATGCATAGCTTCAATGATCTTTGAGAGAATTTGGATTTTTCTTGCAACAGGAAGGGGTTTAGTAAACCAATAGTCAAGCTTTTGTTCAATCTTGATAAGCATAGAATTCTACAAATCAACTAGCAAAGCATGAAAGGCAAAAGGGATGCCCAAGAAGTGAAAGATCTCCCTGTGAGTGACCCATTTCCATTGGGATTGGTCAAACCATATCAGAGCTAGAAGAAAAGATTGTAGAAAATAGAGCATTTTGTGCCATTTTATAGAAGAGATAGAGGCTTGATAAAAGGTATTTAGACACTGCAAAGGATTTGTGATGTTTTCCTTGTCCTCCAAAAGAGTGAGAAATGAATCATCAACAATATCTTCATTGACCAAATAGGAGGAGGAATTTGGTAAGGAAATGCCATGAACCAAACTGGAAGAGACAGAGTGGGCTAACAAGTATCAAAAACCTTCAATAATGAGAATATATAAAGCTAGAGCTAGAGGGAAACCTTGCTGGATGGAATGAAAGAGCCCAAAGCCTTTAGATTGAGAGCTATTAATAGTAATACAAGCATTAGCATCTCCAAAAAACATTTCCACACACTGAAAAAGCATGGGGCCAAAACCAAGAGCTTGAAGGATAGCCAAGATGAAAGGCCATTCAATTCGGTTATAAGCTTTAACAAAGTCAAATTTCTGAAAAGATAGCCAACTGATTGGATTTGTGAGTGCACTCCATGCCTTCCCAGAAAACAATGATGTTGTCAAGAATATACCTAGACTTAATAAAGCTAGTTTACTCTGGCTGCACAATTAAAGGCAAGAGATGGTAGATTTGAGGGAAATTACCTTGGCCAAAATCTTATAGGACACATTAAGCAAGGTAATGGGTTGCCAATTGTAGATATCTTTAGGATCTCTAGCTTTAGGTATGAATTTGATGTATCCTTTGTTAATAATAGCTCCTAGACTCTTGGAATGATAGGCTTCAAGATAGACTTTGTGTAGATCTACACCAATAGACTCCCAAAGGTTTTTGTAAAATTCATAGGGGAACCCATCACACCTAGGGGATTGTCATTAGGCATTGAAAAAAATACCTCCTTGAGGTCTCAAATGGTGAAAAGTTGCTCACAAAAAGCTCATTGCTTGACCACTATGTGATTTGGAGTAACAATAATACACTTTTTGACTGCTTCCTCCAAAGCATCTAAATTTCCCTATGAAACAAACACATTTTCATAGAGGTGAACAAAAGCTTGCAGGATGTTAGGGAGACTGGAGAGGACATAATTTCCTTGTTTAATCTTTTTAATCCTAAAATTGGAATTACAGGCTCTAAGAGCCTGAAGGGATTCTTTGGAAGCCTTATCACCAACCTCCAAGCAATGGAATTGAGCTTTGATTTGGGTCCCTCAAGTAGTATAGTTATCAGTAACCTCCTTGTCATTATGAATCTTGGAAAGATGAATTTGAAAATCAACATCAAAATGTTTAAGGGTGAGATCTTTAGAAGCTTTTTTGAGAGCCGTGATAATGAATTCATAAGACTGTCATCTAAAGACAACCAACTACCACCCATAGATGTCAAAAAATCTAGTTGTTTTGGTGACAACATCATTCCACCACTAAATTGAACCTGTTTAAGAATGCATATGTGGCTCCAAATTATAGACATCGAGGATATAAGAAATAGTGAAAGCATGCATTAGCATTGACATATTGAGGAAAAACTAAGTCCTGAAAACACGTAGGATAGTTATATGTGAAGAGATAGAAAAATAAATGGCATAGTGGTCTAATAACATCAAATCTAGAAAAGGAATGATAGGTAGATCTTGATCCTCATAAATGGGGAAAAAACATTGTGCAATAATCATAGGGTGATCAAGATGTTTTAATATGTGGTTCAAGAAAGCTCAAAAGTTGGACCAAGTATGCCAAACCCCACAATGTTGGTAGCAATTAGTATTGGGATCATAAACACCCAATTAATTATGCATGTAGTACCAGGATTCCCTTTCCCCAATTTTCTAGCAAAAAGGGAAAATGCCTTCTTTGTTAGATGCCAACTCAACCATATTGAATTCACCATACATAACTTAAGTAGTTGGAGGCAAGTTGTTAGCCATCTAGCCCCACAATTGACATCTTTCCATAGCATCATTGGAAGCATAAATATTAACTACTCTAAAGGAATGATTGTTGATAGAAAATATAAGCCAAATTATCCTATGTGTGGGATCAAAACCATGCAAAATAATAGTAGAATGTAGACAAGGTGACAGGAGAGTAACTACAATACCTCTACCAATTTTGTTCTAAGAAGAAAACATAATGTCATCTAGTGAAATGACGTGATATGTAGAGGAAAGTATGAAACCAAAATTTTTAAATTCTTACATGTAGAGAAAATCTAAATTACCAAGTCTATGATGGGCATCCTTGACATAGTACTTCCTAGAGAGGTCTGTAAGACCTCACACATTCCATGATAAAAAATTCATGAAAAATCATCCATATCTTCCTCGTCCTCAAAAGAGGAGAAAGTATTTTGTAGGAAAGTGGAAGCTTGGTTGAAGCTAGAAGAAAACTCTTGTGGACTAATAGGCCACCTTTTTTCTTGTGTCTTAGCATGTCCAAGAGGACTGCAAGAATGCCACACATTCTAGGTCACAATGGAAGAGGCCGCAAGATGAGTGTGAATCACAATAGAAGTGTTAGCACTTGCAGCCGCCTTGATCCCCTATGGACATCTAGGGTTTGAAACCTAAGCAACACTAGGGTTTGATTCCAAAAAAAATGGATTTGACCCTATAATGGAGGGGGTTTGTGCTCCTATTAAAATAGGAGAAGTTGAAATGACAGTCGCATATGACTACTTTGGAACCAAGGGAGCTTTGCCCTTGTGCCCAATTTTAGCCCATTCATATCTTTTTTTTCCTTCTACAAATTTGATAGGAGCTTCCTTAGGTGAGGGTTTAACCCTAGGCATATCCAAAGGGATATCCCTAATCTTGTGTTCCACTAACTGGCACCTATAATAGGTGTTGTGTAGATAAAAATAGAGCACCTTCTGAGAGAAGGTTTGGGAACCAATCTATATTTCCATAGAATCTTTGAGATCCTTGGACAAATAAACCACAATGCACATGTATTTTTGAGGATGAGCATTAAAAAAAAATTCATGTTCCTTAGTAATAGCTTTGCCAAGAGTATTGGCAATTGACTCGATAAAAGGCCAACATGTAAAGGGTAAAGTTGGGAACTCAACCCACACATGAACCCTAAGATTTTTGTCATCAGAGATGGTGAAATCTCTCGACCATCTATGAAAAAAAAGTAGGGATGAAAACACAAACCAAGGGGCATTGTTAAACACTACATCTACCTAAGACAAGTTGGCAAACTAAAATTAAAAAAACCTTTGGTAAGGTTTTGCATATCATCAAGGAAAACTCCATGAGGAGTCCAACTCTTGTTAACCTATTCCTAGAGCATAGCTTCTGGAGGAATCCTACCCACAAAATACCCTATCAAGGTATTTTGTTCTAACCAATCACAAGCAACATCAAATTCTTGCAAAGGAAGCATAATATTAGGATTACCTTGTGAAAAACCTTTTGGAAAAATTTGTGAGGACATCTGTTCAATGGAGGTGCCATGGCTTTCTAAAGCAGCAACATGAACACCGGTATCAACAACTAGGTCATTGTTAGCTAGGGCCATTATAAACTAGCCTAAAATCTCTCACAGTAAATACAATGTGATAGGTGAAAAACATAGAAGGAAAGCTCAGATAGAGAGTCATATGCAAGGATAGACACAATCAAAATTCAAGGGGACACAATAAAAATCCTGAGCATCATAAGGGTATGAAAAAATCAAATGTTTAATGTTATTATTTCAAGAAGCTTAGACATTTTGTAAATGAATATAGAAAGAAACAAGCTTTGAGAGAGTAGATCTAGAACATTGTACTTTTCATGTCATGTAGCTCAAGAGATCTCAAGTGATGTATGGTTTATAGACTGTGGTTGTAGTAATTATATGACTAGAAATAAAGATATATTTGAATGCTTGGATACTTCAGCCAAATAAGAAGTTAAATTGGGAAATACCAACATAGTAGAAGTCAAAGGAAAACGTAAAATTATTGTGGTGAAAAAACTTGGTAAGAAATCTATTCTTTATGTTTATTTTATACCCAAATTGAAGCATAATCTTATCAGTGTGGGACAACTTACATAAAAAAGTTAGAAAGTTATGTTTGAGAATAACATATGCACTATATTTGATATTTCTCACAGCAATGTTGATGAAGGCACAAGCCACAAAAAGAATGAATGCAACAGGGAAAAAGGGGCAATATTATTATTAGTAAAATTTTCTATTACATTTAGTACTTGTAAATAGACCAAAAGACATACCTTATGGGCTTACTATGGTCAAATCCTGAAGAAAAGTCCTCCTCACAGTACCTTCTCTTAAACTCCACCAAGAATTGCCTTTACATTGCTAGAAATATTCTTAAACAAACTCCAATTAGGTTTAGAGTTAGGAATACATTCTAGAATATGTCATTTGGCATCCATTGCAAAAACAGAAGGTTTTAGAAATCATGTTAGAAGCTGGTGTAAAATTAGAAGAATCCAAAAATGGTAGTTCAACTTTCGGGAGTCATAACTTTTGATTCGAGACACATATTGACAAACCATTTATATTTTTAGAAAGCTCTTAAAGTTCTTCATATCGCTATAGACTAGCCCCCCATTTTTTGGGCTTGTATGAGGTCATTTAGTGCCTCAAATCTAACTTGGAAGCACTCTTAGGAGGTCTCCAAGCAACTTAAAACTACAATAACATTCAAATTGTAAAGCCTTTTGACATGATTCCTTTTTTGGTGTGTTTTAGATTACAAATATTAATATCCCTCCAACTTAGACCCTCTAACTCATCATAATTATAGCTCAATTACAAAATAACTCATTTTTTGAATTGGCACATATCCCAAGGTGCTCAAAAACTCTAACCCAAAAAACCAATAGTTGAAGTATGAGAGTTGGATTCTTCATTTGATCCAAATGGGTATCTAGAAATGAACACACTTTAAATAGAAACTAACACTAATCATATTTTTGGGTGATATAGGATTACCCATAAACCACTGGATGCTCCTGCATCAGACACCGAATGTAGATTGAAAAGTGACCCTATCACTTTATAGCTTGTAGAGGGAAGCCCAAATGGGAAACCTTTGTTGCAAATATCGAAGTTGAGTCTTCTATTGGTCATCCTTTCCACTTCACCAGGTATTCTCCATACAACCTATTTTTGGTACTCCAGCCCACATGACTATCTAGAATGTCTTCAATCTCTTCCTTTGCCGAAGTAGGAAATGGACATGGCTCCAGCATCAACCTCTCATCTACACCATCATCATGATATTCTATTAAGTTTTCAATATTGAAGATAGGAGAAATGTGAATCCCATTTAGCAACTCCACCTCATATGAATTTCCCAAGTCATGGTTCTTGAAAATTTTTCAAGGATCAAATTTCTTCATCTTCAACTTGTTGTAAGTACCCACTAGAAATAATTCCTTCCTCAAGTATACCATAACCATATCCCCTACTTGGAACTCCTTATGTCTCCTCTTTTGAACTACCCTAGCCTTATATTGTTGGTTCATCTTGGTAATATGTGCATGTACCTCCTCATGTATATTCTTGACATGTTCAGCAAATTCTTCTACCTTAGCACTTGTCCTCTCCCCTTGCTCCATATTTCTCAGCTCTAGTCCAGTCCTTGGACTATTCCCATACACAATTTGGAATGATGATCTACTAGTAATCCTATTTATAGAATTATTGTACGCAAATTTTTCTTGTAGTAGAATCAAATCCCATCCCTTGGGCTTATCTCCCACTAAACACCTCCAAAAATTGCTCAGACTTCTATTTGCCACTTCTTCTTGTCTGTCAATATGCAGATGATGTGTAGAATTGAACTTCAATTCCATCCTCAACTTCTTCCACAAAGTCTTCTAGAAATACCCCACAAATTTCATATCTCTATCAGAAAAAATTCTCTTTGGGAGATCGTGTAGTCTCACCACTTCTTTGAAAAAAAAATTTACAATATGTACTACATCATGACTCTTGTGGCATGGAATGAAATGTGCCACCTTGGAGAACCTATCAACCACCATAAATATTGATTCATTACCCCTTTGTGTCCTTGGCATTCCAAGAACAAGATCCATACTTATGTCATCCCACGGCTTCAATGGAATAGGCAATGGCTGATAAAGTCTAGTATTGTGACTAAATCCTTTGGCTACTTCACATACTTGACAATTCTACACAAACTTCTTCACATCCTATGACAATTGAGGCCAGATATAATGTTCTCTAATAATGGCAATATTCTTATCCCAACCAAAGTGTCCTACCATTCCTCCACTGTGTTTCTCCTTGATCAAGTTCTTCCTCATAGAACTCCTTGGAATACATAATTGACTACCCTTTAACAGCATACCATCCTAAATCAAATATTCTAGCCACCTGGTCCTATCTAGAGTAACAGGTTCTTTACAAGCCTTCCATGCTTCAGCATAATCTGTATCCTCATGGTATAGATTCTTGAGTTCATCAAACCCAACCACTTTAACCTGCATTACTATCAACAAAAATTGTCTCCTATTCAATGCATTTACTATCCTATTAGACCTTCTACTTCTATGTTTCAACACAAATGTATAGCTTTGTATGAACTCTACCCATTTCAAATGTCTCTAATTCAATTTACCTTGTCTATTTAAGTATTGCAATGCTTAGTGATTAGTATATAAAAAAACTTCTTTCAACAATAAATAATGCCTCCATTTCTTTAAGGCTTGAACTATTGCAGAGAACTCATGATCATAAATAGAATACTTCTTCTTTACATCATTTAGTTTTCCCTAAAATAGGCAATAGGCTTGCCTTCTTGGCTCAATAGATCCCCAATAGCACTGGCACTAGCATTGCAATCCACTTGGAACACTTTATTGAAATCAGGAAGTACCAACACAAGTTGCTCTGTCACCTTCTTCTTCAACAAGTCAAAACTCCTTGTAGCTCCTATAGTCCACTTGAACTCTTTTCTATCCCCCCTCATTGTTTTAGTCAAGGGTGCACATATGCCACTGAAATTTCTAATGAGCCTCCTATAAAAACTAACCAAACCATGGAATGACCTCACCTTAATAGCAGTCCTTGGAGTAGGCCATTCCAAGATGGCCTTTACCTTCTCTTGATCCACTTTGTGACTCTCAGTTGATACAACAAACCCCAAATAGACTAACTCATGTTTGACAAAGTTACACTTTTTCAAATTAATCAATAGTTTATCTTCCCTCAACCTTTTAAGAACACTACAAATGTATAGTAAATGTTCATCCAAAGACTTGTTAAAAAATAAAATATCATCAAGATAGATAATAATAAATTTTACCAAGAATTTCTTTAATACCTCATTCATAAGTCACATGAAGGTTCTTGGTGCATTGGTCGGTCCAAAGGGCATGACTAACCACTCATATAAACCCTCCTTGGTCTTGAATGCAATCTTCCACTCATCTCTCCCTCGTATCTATATTTGGTGATAGCCACTCTTGAGATCTATCTTTGTGAAGTATTGAGTTCCACTCAAACAGTCCATAAGATCATCCATTCTTGTCAGAGGGAACCGATACTTGATAGTTATTCTATTTATAGCCCAAGAGTCTGTACACATTTTCCACTCTCTATCCTTCTTTGGTGTTAGTAGTGCAGGTACTGCACATGAACTCAAGCTCTCTCAAATCAAACCATTCCTCAACAACTCCTAAACTTGTTTGTTTAGCTCCTTAGTATAAGTAGGAATCATCCTATGAGCTTCCTTATTAGTAAAACTAGCCCCAAGGATTAAATCAATTTGATGATTAAATTGTCGTACTGGTGGCAACCCTTTTGGAACATTATCAGAGATAACATCTCCATACTCACTTAATAGGCCTAAAATTTCAAGTGGAATTGCACTACTACCTTCCTTATCTTTTGTGGGAATCAAAGCATAACACATATGTTGATGTTTCATGCCATCCAAAAAATTTCTTCCATCAACAAGACATACCCTAGCACTACTGCATACCTTTTCACCTTCCTTTATCAAGGGCTTTAGTTTGTGGCAAACTCCATCCTTTGTTAGAGAGTATATATTTGCATGACCATCATGTAAAACATGTTTATCAAACTGCCACAACCTTCCCAATAATAAATGGAAGACATCCATTAGGATGATGTCATAGAGAACCTCATCATGGTAATTCCCAATGTTGAACTTTACCAGACATTGTTCACTAACTACGACCTTATGATCATCCTTCACCCAAGAAATCTAATAGGGTTGAGGGTGTTTCTCCCTCTTGAGCTTTAGCTTTGAGACCATCTCTTCTAACACCGAGTTGTCAATGCTTCTACCATCAAAAATCACATCACAACATTTACCCTCACACTTATACCTGGTATTAAATAAAATCCTCCTTTGTCCAAGTTACATCTCACCACTTCCCTTTCATTTACCAGAACCTCTCCTCTTTTTGTATCCTCTAAAAGAAATGACTATGCATCCTCATCCACATGAGCAACCCTTGCTTGACCATCAGCTCTTCTATCTTTCCTTCCTTGGTGTTGATTGCATTCAAAGGCACGATCACCTTCTTCCTTGCAATGAAAATAGGTACCATAGAATCCTCCTCCTCCTAAACCTTGTCCACATCCTCTACCTCTTCCTATTTGATCACAAGAGTGGTTGAAACACTCATTCCTTAGCTTTTGGCTAGTACCCACATCTTCATTTTTCCTTTGGTTCTCATTTCAACCTCCAAATGACCTGCCATGGCCCCTTCCTCCTTGACCACACCCTCTTTTCCTTCCATAAATCTTTTTTTTAGCTTCTCCTCAACTTCCAGGGAAAAATGGTATGCCTCTTCAATGCTAGTCATTCTAACTAGTCTTAACTCCTCCTGAATGCTAGGTCTTAACCTAGTAAGGTAATGAGCAACCTTCTCCTTTTTTTCTTCTACATACCCTACCCTAATAAGAACTTGGTAAAATTCCTTTGTATATTTCTAGACATATTTTCTTGCTTACTTTAACCCTTGCATTTTCTTGAACAAATCAAGCTCATAATCAACAAGAATGAACTACTTCTTTAATTTGTCCACCATGTGATCCCATCTTGTGATTTTCTCCCTTCCTCTTCTATTTCTTTCCAATTGAATTTCTTGCCACCAAATTTTGGCATGGCCTTTCATTTTGGCCTTCGCAAACTTAACCCTATCTGGGTCCCCAATTTCCTCATACTCAAAATATTACTATAGTTCATTCATCCAATTGATCAACTCATCCGAGTTTAGACTTCCCAAAAAATAACCCACATCAATTTTAGGTCTTTTTCCAAGCTTAGCAATGGCCTTAAAAAGCCTCTCCTCTACCTAGTTTAGGATTTCTCTATCTCCTTCCCCTTCTAGCCCAATATTTCCTTCTTCTTCATTTTCTTCCTCACTTTCATTACCTATTGCAACATTCATCCCTCTATGAATCTCCTCCTGCAATGCTTGGACTTGTCTCTAGAGGGCTCTAACCTTAGGAGTAACAACTCTATTCCTTCCACCATGCTCCCTTTATGGAGGCATTTTCTTGTCTCAAACCCACAAGCACACAGTCCTAGTGAAAATTGCCTCACAGTTGTCATTCTATCTATACACTCAAAAAAACTTGCTCTAATACCACTTCATGAAGGCACAAGCCACAACCAAAATAAATGCAACAATGAAAAAAAAGGGGAATATTATTATCATTAAAATCTACTACTACATTTAGTACATGTAAATAGACCCAAAGATATTCCCTATGGGCTTACAATGGTCAAATCTTGGAGAAAAGTCCTCCTCAAAGTACCTTCTCTCAAACTCCACCAAGAACTGTGTTTACATTGCCAAAAATGTTCTTACATAAACCCCAATGCAAACACTATCATTAGGGGGGGGATTTAATTTCTAACATTCATTGATCATAGCAAGAAAAAATTGGTCTACTTTCTCCAATATAAATCGAACACATTTGGATAATTCAAGGAGCATTAGTTGAAAAAGAAGTGGTCTATTTTTCAAGATTTTGAGATTAGATAGAGGAAGTGAATATGGGTCAAAATATTTTTTGGATTATTGCAAGTATCATAGAATAAAGAAAAGATTCACTAAAAAGTTACACACTTCAATAAAATGGTGTTGCAGAAATAAATAATCAAACAATAATGGAGATGGTAAGGAGCATGTTGAAAGGTAAGAATCTACAAAATGAATATTGTGGTGAAGCAGTGGCATGTGTTGATTATATCTTGGATAGAAGTCCAATCAAGAATTTGAAGAACATGATGAACATATGTCACTACTTCACTCCAATGTTCCTAAAGAATTAAGGAGTAAATTAGATAATAAACATGAAAAGTGCATATTTATTTGTTATGATGAACAATATAAAGATTATAATTTTTTTTTGAAATAAAAACAACCAAAACAAGGGGGCTAGCCCATTACAAACTAGTTGGATGACTACCAGCACATAGCCATCAGAACAAAACTAACCCGTAAAGCTTTTTAAAATAAAAACAAAAATTTTACGCTATAATAACTACAAGCTCTAAAAAGATGCATGCTAACAAGCAACAAAAGTTTATACTAAAATTATGAAGATATCTACAAACTTTAAACAAAATTCTTGCTAGTTGATAGAAGTCATTTAACAAAAATGAAGGCGTGATAGCCTTAAAACCAAAAAAGATTGTAAACCAGTTGTTAGTACACAAATGGACCCAAATTTTAAATTTTCAGTTTCAGGTCTTGAACCTCTTTAAACTAATTCAAACTTGGTTCAAATTGGTTCAAAGTAGTTCAACAGTTCAGAGTTCAGAATTTAGGTTTGAAATGGTTCAAAATGGTTAAATGGTTCAAATGAGTTCAAAATGCAGATTGGTTAGTTCAAGAAAGTTCAGAATTCTATCTCAATTTATAATTCAGGTTCAGATTTTGTCAGTATAGTGATTTAATTTAGTAGTGTAGAGCACGACGGCACACAAGCTTCATATATAAGAATGTGGACATTGAGTCAGGAAACATAATGACAAGGCATCGGGCATCTGAATGATGCAAAATCAAACACACAACAAATGTTTTCATTTGTCATAACCCATGCATATTAGAAATAGAATATGTTTGATAAAGGGCCAACATACATAGGTAGAAGAGTGATGTGATGAGCATGGTTATTCCATTTCACTTGTCTTATTCCCCACCTCTCATTGATTGCAAATCAAATGTTCAACAAGGTTCTTAAGTTCTAATGATCAATGGCTAGGAATTTTACTTCAACAAATTGGATTTTCTGACAGTCATATAAGCCTTCAAATAGGGACTTGTGACTTTTGACTGAGAATTTATTTTCTAAATCACTTCAATGAGAATGTGGAGAACTAGGATTCTGATAACATACCTAAAATTCAGCAAGATCCAATAGTGGGATAATTAGTTATGCCTCTCATACCAAGACCTATTTTTTTTGACAGAGTTATTTTAAATCTGCCGAACATCAAGAATATTTTTATATTGGAATAATGTAATAATGTGACACTTGTCCAAGTCTCATTTAATATGTCAAATTATTCTTATAAAACATTTACAACAATGTTTTATAAGGTTATCAAAATATAAATGAGAGAACACAAGAAGGAAGAGGGGAAGTCATAAGGTTTTTCAAGATTTAGTTAGGGAAACTAAAAAGGATTTTCACAAGAAATGAGAAGATATTAAAAAGGCCAGCAGAAGACAAAAGAGGGGTTCCACTATCTTTTCTGGGCTGAAGACTTTAGGCTGCAAAATCGAGGAGTTTTATTTGATGTTTTATTTTGTATTTGCTGACAGAGAAAGAGCATAGTTTTGTTTAATTTTTTGAACCATGTGTTGGAAAACATGGGATATTTTGATTTTGAATGTATGCAGGGGGAGGGAATTCAGGCTTCCTTTTTAGTTAGTGATTTAGATGCATCATGCAATGAGATCTTTTTTGTTTCTGCATTTTTAGAGGAGGGAGACTCGGGAGATAGTTGCATACCAGAACTTTGAATCTAGGCCCATCATCACAAGTTACATAATTAAAATTGAGTTGAAATGAGAGCCAGGCATCTAGAAAAATTGATTATGTTCTAAATATGGAGGAAAATATGGTATTGAAGCTATAAAAGAATTTTAGTTCATTAAAAAATAGTAAATTAGAATTTCTGTTTCTATTATAATATACATTTTAAATTGATTGTTAGTGTTCTCATTAAATTCAAATTTAAGAGGTGATATGAATTAGGTCAAATTTTCATAATTTATTGAATACTAAAGTCCCAAAGTTATTTTTTAATTATTATTTATTATGTTATGTATTTTTAGTACCAGTGTTTCAGATCACATGTTTGATTTATCATCAACATGTAAGAGCATATTATATTTAGGATGTTAGAACATGTAAGATATAAGGGTCCATTTGTATTATAGATTTGAGTGGGAACTGGAATTCAGAATCCTCAAAATTTTTATAATCCATTGTTTGGGTTTGCAAAATAGGAATTGGAATTTAGGGAAATGTGGATTCAATATCCCCATTCGACCTATAAAATAAGAACTTTGTCTCCCCTCAAAATACTTGTTATTTGGAATTTACATCTTAGTTCCAATTTTAAATCCCATTTTTTGAAAATGAAGATTTCAACTAAACTAAAATTTAATTTGGTTTGACATCTGAATGCCCATTTGGGAGAACCTATTTTTTCACATATGTTTGAAATTTAATTCAATTGTAACTAGGAAAGTGAGGCATTTCAAGAAATGATATGCTTTGCATCTACTTCAGGCACCCTTTGAACACCATTTTGTAAAAAGTTGAATGTGCTGCTTGAAGAAAATAGAAAGATTATTTTAGAAACTCATACAAATATAAATTTTTTTAATTGGGGGAAATTTTTCATTATTTTTGCACCTGCTCATATGTTTGGATTAAATAAAATAATTAGTACCACACATATCTAATTTCTTTCATCTTTCCTTTAACATTTTCTTGAATTTTTATTTTGCAATGAACATTGAAATTTTTCGCATGTCTGGAGTTGAAAGCACCTTGAAGAGGTCCTTGAAAAAATTGAAGATATGAATAGCCTTTCCCACTATAACTTGTTGAGCTATCATTTTGAATGATGCTTGACCATAGGAACCCTTTGAAACTCCTCTCTTGAAAAGCTAATCTAGGATCAACTCCAAGGTCTTGAATGATCTTGTGACCTACTGAATCTGCTCAATTGAAGATAAATGTATTTATTCCCAGGGAGCCTTTTCTAGTTGGAACCAATTTCAGATAAGATGCTTGATCTGCTATTTTGACAAAAACCACAAAAGAGATATATTTTTGGTATTTATGTTTTATGATGAATGCAATTTATCAATGAAACTATATGAATTCCTAATTTAACCAAGTGTTAGCAAAGAAAATAACAAAGATAAGGTAATGAGAGATTAAAGAAAATAACTTGAAAGGAAATTCCTAACAAAAATTAACCATAGTAACAACACATATGCAAGTTCAATCATCAAAAATATCGCATAGTAAACCAATGAAAATAGGAGCAACACTTCTTCAATTTTACTGATGCAATCATCAATAGGAATTCAATAATAACCATAATATGTTTCACTTCTCATCAAATTGCAACGCTGTAGAAAGTGTGCTCATACAATAGAAGAAGCTATGTAGGAACAAGAAGGTTATATATTCTACAACTTGGTACATTAGTTGAATTTTTGAACACGGGACAAATGCTAGAACTCAAAGATCACACAATTAAATCAACACAACAAAACCATTGGCTACATTATTATTCATGAACATGCATTCACAAAAATAACACACTCTAACAAGAATAACTACACTTAGAATGAGAGCACCAATAGCATATATTATTGTATCACAATGACATCCTAGAGTACATCATACATCCATATATTTATAAGAAAATATCTCCTCCTTTTGTGTTGAGAGTGAGAGCTCTTAAAATGAAAACATAAGTTAAACACTAATAAAACAATTATAATTATATAAAAAATGACTCTCTAAATGGTGCTAAGTAGGTCTCCGCCCTTTCTTATATCAATTAATGGGTGCATGAGCTTTTACATGACTTAAAATAATAAAAGAAGGAGATAAGAAGAAGAAAGTTGCAAGAGGATTTGAGAGTGACTGGAATCTCTAAAAATGGAAGTTTGACCTTCTCTGGGTGTTTCTAGGAGTTGAACTATTATCAAAATGTGTTTCTCATGAATGGAAAGTACTAAATTGAGAATTGGAAGTTAATTGCCAGTGCATTGTTACTTCAAAAATATTGGCACTTCTCTGCAAATAGCACACCTTGTGCACCTGCACACCTTGCGCACCCTACCCACCTTGTACAACTGCACACCTTGTGCACCTTTAGGGAATTTGTACAAGGTGCTCAATTCGAAAAAAAATTGAAGTTCCCTATTTTGAAAATGGTTTCTCAGTTTCTCTCATACGAGGTTTGGAAGCACTCTTGTGTACCTATTTGCCCTTTTTGATGATTTATACCCACTTTATAGCCCAATATTGTTCACAAACTTGACCTACTTCTCCTTCTTCTATCTAAACTCCCAAACTACATGTGTTGAATATTATCATTAATAGTTTCAAAAGATGAGGAACTTATTCTAATTCATGTATCCAACCTTTGTATCTTTGATCTTCAATATAAATTCATGAATCAAAACTTATGTGTGAGGTCTCTATTGTTACTGATAATGAGGACGCTATGACAAGCTGTGCACTTGTGAGTTATGTAGCACACCTTCATGTTATTCGCATTTTTGCACCTTTGTGTTATCCACATCTTTATGCACTGTGAAATCTATTACTTGATTTATTTTTCTCCTCAACTACCCAATCCTTCCCTAATAGAGACTAGGTAATCCAAATTATAAAAAATGATCAAATATTTGAAACTTTTTCATATTTTTTAAACAAAATTTTCTATGCCCTTTTAACTAGCTTTTTAAGAGGTCTTCTGCTCAAAATCTTTGGTTGAAAGTTTCATTAGTCCCTAAAACTAGTTAGCCAAAGGCTCACTATTTTAGCAATTGAAATTAGATTTTTAGTTCTACTTTCCAACAGTGTAAACGGTTCTAAATTCTGATCTCTAGGTCAAAAGTTATGACCCTGACAAGTTATCCAATATTATGCACATGCAATACCATGGATATATTTTGTTCTATGGATAATACAGAGGTCAATTTATCTGCACAAAGAAGCAAACATTCGTTATCTTATGTTGAAAAACCCAAAAAGAGGACTCCATAAGACTTAGACTAACAAAAAAAAAGGTTAGCACTAGTCAAAATAGACAAGATAGTGGAGTTTTCCTCCTCCTAGAAGCTAGTTTTGTGCACTAGTGCACCTTGGTAGGTGCATTACTATGCTAATTTTTCTTTGAAAAAAGGCAAAGTTCACAAGGTGTGCAACTACGCACATGCACATTATGAAATCTAGTTAGTAGGGGGGGCAAAGTGCACACTCCGCAAGTCATGCACACCTCTGAGGGTGCGCATCCTAAAAGTAGGGGTGACATGTGCATGTGTGTACTTGGTGCACATGCACATGTGCACGTGTGAAAGTGCACATGTGCACACTTTAAGCACAAAATATTCCTAAACTTGATTTTTTACCTATGTCTGACTAACCAACCATTCTTGATTAGAGATCGGGGTTTAACCGAGACACACAGGAGGATCCAGAATGACCAAGGCTTTAGACTAGATGCCTCATAGGGAATTTTGAAGCTAGTGGGTCCCCATTTTGTGACTCAAAATGGATTGTGTATTGTGAGGCCGCAACATAAATTTTATATTCATTTTTTGAACCATATATTCGTATTTTGAACCAAATAGGCTTGGAATAGCAAATTTCAAATATCAAATATTTTTTGATTTGAACCAAATAGTCCCTAAATGAATTCTAGAAACTGTAATATGGATTTAAATTTTTAAAGTCCCAAAATCAAGGATTCCAATTCCAAAATCACATTCTAACAAGAAAATGGGCCCTAAGGTGCTCTTACGTCCTAATGATGGATCATATAATGTAATCCATAACATTGATGCTAAAAGTACACACAATCAAAACCAAAATTGTATGCAATAATTTAAAATAGATTGTAGAACTCTTAGATAAATTAAATTGTAACTAGTTTCTATACAAGTAGAAGGGTTGAAGCTTAAATTAATAATTATAGCATAGTGTTTATTAGATACATCTAAAATGTGTTCAATGTCAATGAGAGATGAACTATTTTTTTATTTTTCGTATATATTGAAATAATATAACAAGAAAGATGAAAGAAATGTATAAATGGAAAACAAGACAGGGATAGAAAGAGAGATTATTTCTCCTAATTAATTTTCAAATCTTGATTATCTAACTAAAGCAGATAATAGCTCACATAGTTAGATTATACATACTAATTCATTTCTCACACAGTTTAATTAAACAGCCTAATTCATTGAGCATGTCTACATTTACTAACCTCAACATTCATTGTATGAATGGAAGACCCTTAAAAAAGATGTTGGTTATTAAGATCAAAAGTTTTGATCAAAATTTTCTATGCAATTTGCATCAGACGCTTTCCCTGCAACCAGAGCATTCAACGAGAGCACATTCAAGTGCGTTGTATATGCTTCTACGTACACAAAAATTACTAGAAAAGATACTGTAAGGGAATGACTGGTTTCAGATTCCCTTATTATTTTAAGTTAACGTATAAGCAATCAATTCAACCTAGTTCAGCTAGCAACAATTTCAATAGCAATCACCCTTCCCATTTTTTATTTTCAATACTATAAAATTAAATATTTGCATCTTCATTATTTTTAAATATGTGAACATTTTATTTATATTTTTTTACACTATAAGAAAATTAAATCAAAAGTCAATTTGACGTAACGAATGGTTTTTTATCCAGTTTGATTGAAAACACAATATTTTGGTTGGATGAACTAATTGCCTAGATTCTAAAATCTTGTATAAGTTTCAAGCTCTTTCTTGTAGATAAAGACTATTGATTGCGATTCGACAATAATATGAAACCACTTTACCCACATAACCAATAACGAATAAAGCTTATCAGTTTTCTTTCAAGAAGATGAAAGGCTGAATGACAAGATTTCCCATGAGCTGCGAAAAAGGGAATGGGTTGTTTGCAAGCATTGAATTTACATTCTTCCGTTACGCCAAGAGGCATTCTATACAATGGCAGCACAAATGCTCAACATGGGAATATGCCAAGATTCCTTGTCAATAAAAAAGAAAAGGAAAGAGTTACAAACTTCTAAACTAAATATTAAATTATTAAATCATAAAATAAAAAATACTCCCAAAATAATAGCTAGCCAAAATAATAGGATGCCAAATGGAGGCCGAAATAATAGGCCCAAAAAAGTAGGACCTGAAAAAATAGGGCCCAAAAAAATAGGGGCAAAACAATTTCAATATGATTTTTTTTTTGTTAAATATAATATTGCATGTAGATTCATGTTTTTTTTTTTTTTTTTGTGGGGAGTGGGGGAATTTGAAATAAATTCGTGAAATGTGAAGAGATGCCTGTTGGAGGAGATGAGGAGTCTCTCACAAGCTATAAAAAAAGGCTCCTCATTTCATTTTCATTTTATGTTTTTGCAGAAGGAAGTGGTAGAGATTATTGGAGGATTAGATTGGAGTTTTTGAACACGAATAGATTGAAGTTTTGGAGTAATTTTTTTTGTTGGTGAGATTTCTATTTTCTATTTAGATTTAGATGTAGACATAGATTCAAATCCAAAATTAGTTATAATATTCTACTTTGATTTAGATTTCAATTTCAATTAGTTTCATTTAGATTTCTAGAATTATATTCGAAATTGTTTATGCTTACATTTAATATTTTAATCTTGCATGTTTGATTTAGATTTAGATTTGCATTCAAAATCTTTTGAGTTACATATTTTATAATACTTTTCATTTGCATATTTTAAAAGTGCATGTTTCAAATTAGTTTTAGATTTGCACGTTTCATATTAGTTTTAGATTTGCATATTTCAAAATAGTTTTAGTTTGCATATTTTAGATTTGAATGTTTCTTAATAGTTTTACATTTACATGTTTCAAAGTATTTATATTTTCATGTTTCAAAGTATAATTTTATCATTTATGTCGACGACAATGTCACCATATCAATAAAATTTATATTTTATTAAAGTTGATGATTTATTTAAAGTAAATGAATCATATATTTAGTATATATTTTATCATTATTAGATTGTAAAATATAGAAAAAATCTCTAAATAATAGCTGGCCAAAATTATATGAAGCCAAATGGATGCTAAAATAATAGGGCCTGACAAATGGGGCCAAAAATAGGACCCAAAAAAATAGGGCTAAAATAATTTCATTAAATTTTTTAATATAAAATATTTTCCTTTTGTTAAATTTATTTTTGCATGCCCATTCATGCTTTTCTTTGTGGGGAGTGTGGGAATTTCAAACAAATTCGTGGAATGTCAAAAGACATCTATTGGGGGATATGAGGAGTCTCTCATATTTTATAAAACAAATGCTCCACATTTCATTTTCATTTTGTGTTTTTACTTGGAGGAAGAGGTGGAGATTATTAGAATGGATTAGAGTTCTTGAAGAGGAGTAGATTAAAATTTTGGAGTAATTTTTTGCATGTGAGATCTCCATTTTTAATTTAGTTTTGCATTTAGATTTAGATTTAGTTATGTATTTAGATTTAAATGTAGATTTAATTCCAAAATTAGTTATAATTTAGCCTTGTATGGTTGATTTAGATTTAGAATTCAAATTGAATCAAAATCTATTTGATTTAGATATTTGATAATACATTTCATTTGCACATTTTTAATGTACATGTTTCAACTTAGAATAATATTTTCATGTTTCATATTAGTTTTAGATTTTCATATTTCAAAATGATTTTGGTTTTTATGTTTTAGATTTGTATGTTTCATAATAGTTTTATATTTGCATGTTTCAAAATATTTGTGCTTTTAATGTTTCATAATTAAATTTTATCATTAATGTCGATGGCAAGGTCACCTTATCAATAAAATTTTTATTTTATTAAATTTAATGATTAATTTAAAATAAAAAAATCATATACTTAGTTTATATTTTATAATTATTTAATTAGATTAATTATGTGTTTTATTTAAATAATTTTCAAGTATATATATATATATATATATATATATATATATATTATTAATATTTATGTTTGTAATGTTTGTAAAGTGGAAGACAATGCCACCATATTTCGAGCATTAAAATCTAACTATTTCATTTAAAATAGTTTTGATTTTTATTTATGTTATTTTAAAAATTATTCATTTGAAATTTTTTTTTTTAATTATGAATACTTTTTTATTCTGATAATTTCTATATGTTGATGTTTGTTTATAAGTTTGCAGGATACTATTTGAGTTATGGATGCCTTGAACAAAGAATCAACATCATTTGATACTATCTTGACTACTTCAATAACCTCAAATGATTTCTTTGAGATCGAGTTTGAGAAATGCCTACAAATAATTAAAGAGATGTGCACAACTATAATTAAAGTTATGTAGAATGCAATATTTCCAATTGACTATGTTGGGGAAATAGAAGTAATGCATATGAAAGATGCATAAAAATTCATATGTGACACATCTACAAAAGTGGATGGGTTTCCCTCAATGATGAAAGAAGTCTTTCATGATCATTGTTCAAACAAAGGTCACAAAAGAATCCTAATATTAAAGAATGTGACATGTATTTAAGCCATTACAAAGATTTCTATTTTTTTTTATATGGTTCATTCTTGTCTCCAATTATAGAATTTTACTTCTAATTAGTTGTATTGGTAGTTTTGTTTCCCTGTTGTTCTATGTAACTTTCACGAAGAAGAGAACAAGAAAAAATAAATTTATTATTGTACAAAATATTTTTTTAATGGATGTGGCTACTAAATATGTTAATTAAGAAAGAAAATTATAAGTCTAAATAGATGTCCTTAATGATAAGTATTTTTATTGATTACAATTCTTAATCATTGCAATAAAAATAGCATTAGCATTATTAAAAATTCAAAAATATATAATGGTCTCACATTATCATGGAGAAATAATTTCCATAAAATTGATTCTTATATATTATTTCACACTTTTTACATTATCTAAATAGTTGTGTTGGGACTTATAATTTCCCTTTCATGAATTTAAAGGTTTGCACTATTTGAGTCATTTGTATAGCATATATCCCAAATTTGACCATAGTTGTACTCCAAATGCTCCAACACTACACCTAAATCTCATACTTCCCTTAACCATGTCTCGTATTTTAGTTTAACATTTAACCACTTACTAACCTCAACCATAACATTAAATGTCATATAAATGAAATTGTAAACCTTGGATCCTAACTCTAACTCTTACTCTATATATGATTGTACTAAGCATAATTTAGTAAATTATATACCTTAACCTAACCCTATATATACTAGAAACTAGAAATAATATTATATTTTTTATAAGTGGAAACTAGATACATTATCATATCTCTCTCTCTCTCTCTCTCTCTCTCTCTCTCTCTCTCTCTCTCTATATATATATATATATATATATATATATATAGAGAGAGAGAGAGAGAGAGAGAGAGAGAGATTAGCAGGTGTATCTGGAGAGCATAGAGGGAGGGAGAGATTACGAGGTATATCTAGAGAGCAAGATGAGAGAGATAAGGGGGTGTATCTAGAGATTACAGAGAGGGATTAGAGGGTGTATCTAGAGACTAGAGATAAAGAGAGATTAGAGGGTGTATTTAGATAGGGGGAGATATTACTAGGTGTAGTTAGAGAGTAGGGGGAGAGAGAGAGAGAGAGAGAGAGAGAGAGAGAGAGAGAGAGAGAGAGAGAGAGAGAGAGAGAGAGAGAGGATGGGAGAGGGAGGGATTACATTATTAAAAAGATTAATAACTTGTATCACAATAGCACTAATCATGGGCATTATAGTAGAACTAACTCACATAAAAATTTAACCTGACAATTACCCTAACACTAAGATAAACTATAATAATAGCACTAAAATCAACTATAATATGACTAATAACCTATAAATAACCTTAACCACAATAATAACACAAATCCTAACTCTAACTCTAACTCTAACTCTGATTCTAACTCTAACCCTAAACCAAACCCTAACCCTAACTATAACTCTAACTCTAATTCTACCCTCGACCCTGACCTTAACTCTTTATAACCCTAACTCTATACCTAATTCTAACTCTAAGCCTAAGCCTTGCTATAACCCTAATCCTAACTATTATTCTAACTCTAATGCTAATTCTAACCCTAAATCTAACCCTAATTTTGACCCATATTCAAACTCTAACCATAACTATAATTATAAATCTAACTCTAATTATAACCCTAACCCTAACACTAACCCTAATCCCAATCCTAACCTTAACCCTAACCTTACCCCTCATCCTAACCCTAACACTATATAATGTTAATCCTAACCCTAACACTATATGTAACTCTAATCCTAACACAAATTCTAATTCTAACCCTAACCCTTATTCTAACCCTAAATCTAACCCTAACTCTAACCCTAAATCTAACCCTAACTCCAACTCTATCTCCAATTTTAATTGTAACTCTCACTTGATCCCTAACTCTAACTCTAATTCTAATCCTAACCCTAACCCTAACCCTAGCCTCAATTCTAGCCATAATTCTAACACTAACACTAATACTAACACTAACATTAATTATAACTCTAACCCTAATGCCAACCCTAACTCTAACTATAACCCTTTTACTAATCCTAACCCTAATTTTGACCCTAACTCTATCTCTAACCCTTCTTCTAACTTTAATTCTAACTCTAACACTAGCTCAAACCCCGACTCTAAATCTAACCCTAACCCTAATTCTAACCCTAGCTTTATTTGTAACTTTAATTCTAGCCCTAACACTAATTCTTACCCTTACCCTAACCCTAATTCTAACCCTAGCTTTATTTGTAACTTTAATTCTAGCCCTAACACTAATTCTTACCCTTACCCTAACCCTAAATCTAACTCAATCTCTAACCCTAATTATATTTGTAACCATAATTCTAACCCTAACCCTAATCCTAACTCTAACTCTAACTATAGCTCTAGTTCTACCCCTAACCCTAACCTATATATCCATAACTCTAATCCTAATTCTAACTCTAATCCCAATTCTAGCCCTAACCCTAACCTAATTTTAACCCTTACTATAACTCTAATCCTAACTCTAACTCTAACAATGACTCTAATTCTCACCCTAACCCTAACACTAATTCTAACCCTAACTCTAACTCTAACTCTAATGCTCATTCTAATCCTAACGCTAATTCTAACCTTAAATCTATCTCTATCTCTTACCCTAACTCTAACTCTAACTTTATCTCTAATTCTAACCCTTACCCTAATTCTCACCCTAATTATACCTCTAACTCTAACTCTAATTGTACCCCTAACCCTAACATTAACACTAACACTAACTCTAACTCTAAACCTACCCCTAATCCTAACCTAAACAATATATATAACTCTAACTCCAACCCTAACCCTAAATCTAACTAGGTAACTCTAACCCTAACCCTAACTCCAACTCTATCTCTACTTTAACTCTAACTTGAACTGGGTCTCTAACTCTAATTCTAACCCTAACCTTAATCTTGTCCCCAATTCTAACCCTAAATCTAACTCTAACTCTAACTCTTATACTAACACTAACACTATCACTGAGTGAACCTACAATAATGGGTTCCACTTTAGTGGGACAAACAAAATTGAAAAAATTGAAAAATGGGAAATTGAGTTTACCTTATGTTTGCACGAACTTTTTTTTTAAAATCATGTTCGCGTGAACATATGTCGTATGTTTGCACGAACATATGTGATAAATATGTTTGAGCGAACATATGAAACATTGACTTCCAACATTTTCAAATGCCTTTTCACAAAATTAATTTTTTTTGGGTCCTTTTTTCTTTAATTTTCTTTTTTGCTCTTTCGACACCCATAATTGTAGATAAATGATCTCCTACTGTAAAATCAAAAATTCCAAAATGTGCTGCTCAGAGCAAGCTTTCTAACAACTATAATTGTAATACATATTTTAATCATCAAGGCTTTCGAATATGAGTTTAACTCATCATAGATTCATTACCAATTGAACATCAACAGACTTCGACACGTCAGGAAATTAGTAAATTAGGTCAAAAAAATTTTAAAATATGTAGGAACTAGCTTATTGAGATACCTTTCTATTCAAAAAAAGAAGTTTATGATAAATTGACTTCAAATTATCTGTGTCAAATGGAACGTATGTCTAAATCATAATTCATGTCACTTCAAAACTTCATAAACTATACAATATTCAGCTAAAATGAATCAAACCAAATGCATCCTCTGGATATTGATGTTATGAATCTAACACTGAAAGAATTACTTCATTATCATTTTTAGAAAAAAAGTTATGTGTCAAACGGATTGTCACTCTTTTAAAATATTGAATTTTATTATGTACCACTTTTCAAAGGAGATGAAAAAATTGACATAAATAATTTTTTTTTTAGATTAAATAATATGGTTACAAAGTCGAAACAGAGTACTCAAAATTATTAGTTTATGTCATCTTGAAATTATTTATAGTTTTTGAGATATAGTCACTTGAACGTGACGTTTGTTGCAAAAATATTGATTTCAGTGTCAAAATTGGTCAAAAAGTGGAACCCATTATTGTGGGATCACCCCTACCTCTAATTTTAACTCTAACTCTAATTGTAACCCTAACCCTAATGCTAACCCTAATGCTACCCATAACCCTAACACTAACCCTAACCCTAACTCTAACCCTAATTCTAACCCTAACATTATTTCTAACCCAAAATATAACCCTAACACTAACTCTAACTCTAACTCTAACCCTAAGTGTTATTATAACCCTAACCCTAACTATATTTGTAACCCTAATTCTAACCCTCCCCCTAATTCTTAACCTTACCCTAACCCTAACTCTAACCCTAACCCTAAATCTAGCCCTCACCCTAACTCTAGCTCTAATTGTAACTTTATCCCTAACAATAACCCTAAATATAATCCTAACTCTAATTCAAACCTTATCCCTCACCCTAATTTTAATCCTAACTCTAACTCTAACCCTAACCCTAACGCTAACATTAACCTTAACCATAAACATAACTCTACCCGTATATCTAACTCTACCACAATTGGACTCTAACCATAACCCTAACTCTAACTTTAATCCTATCTCAAACCTTAACCCTAACCATAACTCTAACCTTAACCTTGACTAAAACCCTAACCCTAACCCTATCCCCACTATAACCCTAACCATAACCATAACCATAACTCTAACTCTAACCTTAACCATGAGCATTACTCTAACCCTAACCTTGACCATAAACATAACTCTACTCCTAACTCTAACCCTAATTCTAATTCTACCATAATTGGACTCTAACCCTATAAGCATAACTCTAACCCTAACCTTAAACATGAGCATAACTCTAACTCTAGATCTGACTCTACCATAATTGGACTCTAACCCTAATCCTAACCTTAATTTTAATCCTAACTCAAACTCTAACCCTAACTCTAACCTTAACCTTGATTCAAACCCTAACCCTAGCCTTACTATAACCCTAACCCTAATCATAACCATAACCATAACTCTAACCCTAATGTTAACCATGACCATAACTCTAACCCTAACCTTAACCATAAACATAACTCTAATTTGAACCTTAACCATAACTCTAATAATAACCATAACCATAACTCTATCCCTAACCTTAACCATAGCTCAAACCCTAACCCTAACTTCAACCCTAACCCTAATTCTATCCCTAAGGTTAACATTAAATGTAATGGTAACTTTTTCCCTAATCATATATCTACCTATGACTCTAACATTTTACATTACAATATCCCAAAAATAAAATATATTTTTAAATCTAAATTAAATTCTTTAGATTAAATTTAAAAAAATATTTGACTCAAACACTAACCCTAACCCTAACCCTATCCCCAATATAACCCTAACCCTAACCATAATGATAACTCTAACCCTAATCTTAACTATGAGCATTACTCTAATACTAACCTTAACCATAAACATAACTCTACCCCTAACTCTAACCCTAATTCTAACTCTACCATAATTGGACTCTAACCATATCCCTAACCCTAACTATAAGTATAACTCTAACCCTAGCATTAACCATGAGCATAACTCTAACTCTAGATTTGACTCTACCATAATTGGACTCTAACCCTAACCCTAACCTTAATTTTGATCCTAACTAAAACCCTAACCCTAACTCTAACCTTAACCTTGATTCAAACCATAACCCTAACCCTAACCCTAGCCTTACTATAACCCTAAACCATAACTCTAACCCTAACCTTAACCATGACCATAACTCTAACCCTAACCTTAACCATAAACATAACTCTAATCAAAACCTTAACCATAACTCTAACTCTAATCAAGATAAGGTTTGATTAGGATTGTGATTAATTATGGGACTAGATTATATTTAGGGTGCAATTATAGTTGATGTTATCCTATATTAAAGCTTTACTTTGTAGGTGAAATATTTGGGTTAGATTAAATTTGAAGGCATGAATGGACTATAGTGCCTACCCTCATTCACATCTTTCTGGACACATTGTTGTTATTATTATCAGACTATGTTAGATTAGTTTTATGTTGATGGATTAGTAGTATTGTTTTGAGACTATCAGACATTATGTTATGGATTCAGTTGACGTATGATGAGATTATTTAGACTCTACATTTCATGTATGCATGATGATCATTACATTGCTTCAGTTATTGATAATGATTAGTTAGATGGTTTATTATCACATGTGTTTTATTATGGATACTCACCTCATACTTGCATGTTTATGGTGTGCATGCTTGTTCTTACTGTATGGCATTTCTTATGTGGTTAAGGAAGGGAGTTGTAGTCACCTGCTAGTCGAGATCTACATAATGCACCACTTCTTGCCATTGCCTATTTAGCTTAGCATATATATATAGTATGTACATGCATGGTTTTTATGCAGGTTGCAAGTACCGAGTATCGACTTCCCTGAATTGCCAGGATGAGCATACCCTATTACACTATCTCGATGATAAGAGAAGGGAGATAAATTCTCAAGTCCAAATCCCAAATGCTTAAACCATTTGTCCTAGAGAGATAGGACAAGTATCTAGATATTTTACCTTCTAAATGTGTCAGATGACATAATTTGTGATTTTTAACACCTTAGACTGATTTTGTATGAATTGTTCTATGATGGGTTTTCAAATTTTATCTTGGAGGTCTATGGTGAATTTTCTATTTATTAAGTCTTAATAAATAGATTTAATTAATAAATTAATTATTTGGAAAAAATTAATATATATTATCATGATCTTTGATACTTTGATTATAATTAATTAAATGAGAATAAATTGAGAAAAGAATTAAATAAAAATAATTAATTAAAAATTAATAATAATAATAAAATAATAAAGTAATAAATAAATAATAATAATAATAAAAGTTATAAAAATTAAAATAAAAGTTATAAGCTTGCCTAGGAGTAAACGCACCTTTTTGATTTCTCATATGTCAACAACACAGAAGTTAGCATACAAATTAAGCACATGGTGTCTACAACCTTATGACTCATCTAGAAGATTGGAAAAAGCTTCTGCTTAGTTGTCAACACCTTCTAGTTAGTTCTAGAGACATTCTAGGTGCTTCCTAAGAGCCCTTTATATTCAGGTACTCCTAGAGGCTTAGGGAGAGCATTTGGGAGCATGTTGGAGGACTCGAGAACATTGGAGAGGGAAGGAGCTTGCTTTGCAGATTCTGAGGAGAAGTGATTTAGCATCAGTATCCAGGTAGACACTTGTGATTTTTCATATGTTATTTCTGCATCTTGCACTTCATGTCTTCTTCGTGTCTTCTAAATGCTTTCTGAGGATTTTGCATATCTTGCTTGCATGGGTAGTTAAAATCCATATAACAAATTTTCATATGCGTGGATCTGAGAAAATTACGGGGCTAGGGTTAAAATTTATAGCCAAATCCATTAGAAGAATTGTTGGGTAAATGTAGAGAATAAATATTTTGTAGGAAATTCTTAAAAATTGGAAGCCCTTTTTTAAAAAAAAAATTGTATATGTTCTCTGTGGAAATATTCATGTTTATATATTTTTCAAATCTGCATATATACATACATACATACATACATACATACATATATATAAGTTTATGATGTAGTACAAAACTCTGTGTATATATATACACATACATATGTGTGTGTGTGTATATATATATATATAATTAAAAAAATTGAATGATATATCGTAGAGAGAAACTTTTAAAAAATGCATCACGATTCATATTTGAGGAAAGCATTTTGAAAATGCTATATATATAAAAAAATATAATAAAATAAAGGGAGGGGAGGGATTACCTAGCCCCAACCTTGCTTTCTTCATAAGTTATGGCCAACGGTCACTGTACTGCTATGTCGTAGGCCCTGCGACAGGGTACAGGCGCATGGCCCCTTTTCAAAAAGGCAATCAACAGTTTTAATGAGATGTGCAACGATTTAAATCACTTTTGAATTGTTTTAAAACAATAATGATATGAATTATGAATCGTAGGTTTTATGAATCGGATTTATAATTCAATTTTATGAGATAATTTTGTAAATTGTATTATCTATGTATGTATCAATGTATGTATCTATGTATATATGTGTATATATATATATATATATATATATATGTATGTATGTATGTATGTATGTATGTATGTATGTATGTATGTATGTATGTATGTATGTATGTATGTATGTATGTATGTATGTATGTATGTATGTATGTATGTATGTATGTATGTATGTATGTATGTATGTATGTATGTATGTATGTATGTATGTATGTATGTATGTATGTATGTATGTACGTACGTACGTACATATGTATGTATGTATGTATTACATTAATAGAAAAATTTAATATTCAAGTTATTTTAAAATTATGAATAAATTATGGGTTAAGTTAATTAACATTAATGACAGTTTTAATGAGATGTGCAACGATTTAAATCACTTTTGAATTGTTTTAAAACAATAATGATATGAATTATGAATCGTAGGTTTTATGAATCGGATTTATAATTCGATTTTATGAGATAATTTTGTAAATTGTATTATCTATGTATGTATCGATGTATGTATCTATGTATATATGTATATATATATATATATGTATGTATGTATGTATGTATGTATGTATGTATGTATGTATGTATGTATGTATGTATGTATGTATGTATGTACATATGTACGTACGTACGTACATATGTATGTATGTATGTATTACATTAATAGAAAAATTTAATATTCAAGTTATTTTAAAATTATGAATAAATAATAAAGTTTTTAAATTAATCAATTTACTTAATTAGAATTTTATCTAATTAACATTAATTAAAGGTTATAATATCTAAGTTATCAAATATTTAGTTCTTCTCAAAATCGTAAATTGAGTTATTGCAAAACGGTAATTCATTATCAAAATAAGTATAACAGTTAGATGGGAAAACTTTTTAAAACAATTTATGGGTTAAGTTAATGTACAAAATATTTCTCCAATCAATATCTAAATTGGAAAAAAAAAATTGAGACCTCCACACTTAATTCAATTATGTAATTTTAGCAAAACTAAAACATGTGCTTGCATTGGGTTCTCTCTATGCTATCTATTTTGGGTTTTGAGTTGACTAGTGTTAACCAGTTATAGGATGTCTGCCAGAGGCTCAGGGGTTATGATTGTGATGTCATGATGATGTCTTTTGATTCTAATCTTTATAAACCCAACTATGGTTATGTGATGGAATGCTCTATGAAATGTTTGTACTTATTGATTGTTATTGCTTTCAAGTCTTCTTGTGTGAAGCTGAGATTCATATGTATGAGATAATTGACTAAACTATTTTGAGTCATCGATCAAATATACTTGGGGTTACTTCTAGTCATTTTATGGAATTGAAATTGTCATTTGATCTCGATGATGTCATGTTGTGACATGTTTTGACTCAACCATTTTGGAGTCTTCAATCAGTATTATTTTGAGATGTTTTTTGGTTGCTTGTTAACAACCAATGATTATTGTGATTATCAGGGATACCTTCAGTTGCCAATAGAGAACTGTTGTGGTCATGATTATCTATGGATGCTTTTCTTTTGCTCATGGAGATTTGATGATTATATTGTGAATTATCTTTTGGTATTTTGTGAATTATGATTCTATGAGCTTAGGGTAGGTTATCTACTTGTAGTGTGGGGAAGTGGCTTGCAATGGGGGTCGGGGCCTTAAGTGTCTGCCAGGGTAACTCATTGTAAGTTTCCTTAATAAGTGAAAACATTCACACCTAATATTGACTTAATGAACCTAATAAGATAATTATTTTGTTCTCGCCCATGCCTCGAGTGCTAGTACAGACTAGGATGGGAGTAGAGAGAATACTTGGTTGTGACCTTACATTTTGTAGTATGCCTCATCTGTATGAGAGGATACTAGTGACCACATAGGGATCACTAGGGGGCTGGGGTCTATTGGGAGACTACCAGGGTAACTCTAGCATGATCCGTGCGATGACACTTTCTCGCTTGAATAGTAAGTTTCCTACATGTCATTGTTATGCCTCTAGAATTAAATGTCAATTTTGTGATTGAAACCTTTGACTTAGTATACTTTTAGGATTCTTGGACTTAGTGAGTATTTATACTTTGTGATTTTTTAACCTATTTGGGACTTGAGATTATCTCCTCAGCACGGTGGGAGTAGACTACTTAGGTTCCACCCAGTCGGGTGGTAGTGTTTTTCAACTCTTATCATTTGAGATTCGTTTGAGACACTGTGGCTAATGCATTCTTGGATTATGATGGTGGTTATGTATCCTTTCATTGATGATTAAAATATGTTAGATGATGTTATCTTATGCTTTTATTTGCATCTTTTGATATAGTATGTTTAGGTGTGACATTCCTACTATGTTAATACTGATGATTTCTTTGGTCATTTGGAATGTTATGCACGGAGGCATGGCTATGACCCACAATGGTCTAATGATGCTATTTATGGTTGGGAGGAACCGTGCACTTAGTTTATTATGTTTGATCTTTTATAATGGATGTCTATATCTTCTACGATGATGTATCATGTATGACATGTGATTACCTTTACTTTGTTACATCATGGATTAGAATAGGATGATGTACCTTATTTCACATATGTATATTATTTTAAGCCTTTCATACCCTATGACATGTGCAATGGATGATTGAGCATTTAGAAATGTAATGTATAGACATTGGACTTATCATTATTATTTTATGTGGATGTTGTATTAGATGGATTCATTAATATTAATTGATTTAGATGTATTTCTACATCAAGGGATCCTTAAAGAATGTAACATGTTATGTTTAGATGGATATTGCTATTGCTTCCATTACTATGCATAAGTTGTAAATGGTTTTACTTTCATGTAAAAAAAAAAAAAATGCTACCAAACTTAGTGAAATTTTAGGTTAATTATTTGGATCCCTCGTTGGGGCATTACATGGACAATGCAACCAAAATTATAATACAATCATAAACATACATTAAGTTTAAGATTACATGTAAGTTAAATATAATCAAGCATTTGAAGTCAAGCAATTTTGATGTCTTATATCTCACATGTTTGAGAATATAAGTTTAGATTTAAAATCAATTATAATCTTTGCATAAAAAATGAACTCTTTATAAAAATGATTTTAAGCATCCTAAAAACAATTTTGTCCAATTATAGATTTAGTAATGCACTATCACTTATGGGTTATCATTTATTAATTTTTTCACATAAATATAAAATTATAGGTATAGTCTAATACTATATAGGAATTTTTTTCAAATAGAAATATAATACTTCTTATATGATGGATATTGAATGTTTATAGATATCACTATTTTTTTTCTTTCTAATTCCTAATGTAAGACCAAATAATTGGAAACTGAAAAAAATATCTTACTTTCAATTAATTATTAATATAGACATGCTTTCATTATATTTTTTGAATTTTCTAATGTTTCATTCTTCATAAAAAGACAATTTGTAATTGGGAGGACATGTTTCTATTATGATTTTTATTTGCAATCATCTTCAAAATATCTTTCTTTCAAACTATTCTTTTAAATTTCTTTCTTTTTTAATTGTATTCTATCTTAGGCTAGAAGGTCTCACTAGTGACCCAAGAAAATTAACTTGAGGTGATAAAACTTACTCTTCAAAATATTCCTATCTATTTTTTGTGTCTTTTTAAATCCCCTAAAGAGTATGCTAGTGCCATTGGAAAAGCCAAGAAGAAATTCACTTGATCTAGGGTGGAGAATAGAAAATGCATCCCTATTCTTGTTTAGGAAAACATATTCAAGTCTAAAATATTTGACCATCTCTTATTCCTCGAGGATCCTAAATTTGGATTAAAAAAACTAAAGGATGAATATGTTCTAGCCTATGGTGTTAAATAGAACCTTAGGAGTATAGTAGGAGTGTTCAATTATGTAAGGATAACTCATAACATATGAACCTAATTGTGTCATTTTGAGTATTACCCATTTTGTGCAAGAGTGCATAGAAAGTATGGTACCTATGTGGATAATTAATGGATAGGTTAACCTTTCTAAAATTAGTGGTGATCTACTATCAATTTAAAAATCCCTTAGTTATTTTTTCTTAATCCATAACTTTACTAATAGCTCATTTGGGTAGATAACTCCTTGGGATGTTATTATGAGGTTTTTCTTGTCTGTATGTTGTCATTCTCTTCTTCAATTCCTCCTTTTAGGTCAAAGGATTAGACTAAAGATTTCATTCCTAAAGTAAATTTTTTGTAATGCTTATTTCTTTAGAATGGAGATCTTACAAATGACAACCTTTTTAAGAGAGTTTTGTATATGGGTGAACCCACAATAATGGGTTCCACTTTAGTGGGACGAACAAAAATGAAAAAAATTGCAAAATGAGAAATTGAGTTTACCATATGTTCGCGTGAACACACTTATTGTGTTCTCACGAACTTTTTTTAATCATGTTCGTGCAAACATATTTCGTATGTTCGCATGAACATATGTGATAAATATGTTCACACAAACATGATTTGCATGTTCGTGTGAACATACATTCACGCAAACATGGTAAACGTATTCGCGTGAATGCCATGTTCGCACGAACATGCAAAATCACAAAAATTTTAACCTATTTTTTTTTCTCTTTTGAATGCCATAATTGCAGGAGAATGATCTCCTACTGTAAAATAAAAAATTTCAAAATGTGCTGCTCGGAGCAAGCTTTCCGACGACTATAATTTTAATACATAATTTAATCATTAAGACTTTCAAATATGTGTTTAACTCATTCTTTTTTCATTACCAATTGAACATCAACCAACTTTGACACCTTAGGAAAATTAGTAAATTACGTCAAAAAAAATTTGAAAAATATGGAGGAACTGGCTTATTGAGATACCTTTCTATAAAAAAAAAAAAATGGTTTATGATAAATTGACTTCAAATTATCTGTGTCAAACAGAACGTATGTCTGAATTACGGTTCATGTCACTTCAAAACTTCATAAACTATACAATATTGATCCAAAATAAATCAAACCAAATGAATCCTCTGGATATTGATGTTAGAAATCTAACATCGAAAGAATTAATTCATTATCATTTATAGGAAAAAAGTTATGTGTGTCAAACGGACTGTCACTTTTTAAAATATTGAATTTTATTATGTACCACTTTTTGGAGGAGATAAAAAAAATTAACATAAATAATTATTATTTTTAGATTAAAAAATATGGTTATAAAGTAGGAACAATGTACTCAAAATCACTAGTTTATGTCATCTTGAAATTATTATTAAGTTTTGGAGATATAGTCACTTGAACGTGACGTTTGTTGCAAAAATATTGATTTCAGTGTCAAAATTGGTCAAAAAGTGGAACCCATTATTGTGGGATCACCCATATATATTATCTATGCTTGTAGGATTGTAAATTTACTTCCTATTTTCTTCTTCATTGTAAGTTTATATGGAAGGTATGATCTTAGATGTTCCTTAGTGGAACATCTATTGGGTTCTCCCTTTATAAATTCCATCTTATTTTTATTAGTGATTTTCCCCTCTTCTAATCATGTTATCAATCATGTTTGTATTTAAGAGTGCTTAGAAGGAAGGCATGGTAGGATTTAGGGGGATTTTCTGATTGAATTCTCTACAAAAATAGCTTTTGAAATTTACGGTGAAATAATGTCTTTTGATTTCTTCCTTTCAAAAAATTTCCTCCTTATAATCACCATTAATGTTTCATAGTTTATACTCACTTGGTGATAGGTTTTCCTCCACTCGGCTTGTTCTTTAGTGCTCAAGAGACATCTAAAGCTTGGTAGAGTTACCATCATAGTAACTACCAATTTTTTTTCTACAACAATATGTAACTTGACCCTTCTTAGTAAGGTCTCCTATTTTCCATTCTACTCAATGATCTCTGTACATCTTAAATGGTGATTGGATCATTCTTCTTGCTAGCTAGGACCAATGTTAGATTACTTCTTCTCAATCACTACTCCGATGATCACCATAAGGAACTAAGTTGAAATGTTTGGACCACCCAACTCATTGACTTGTGTGTCAATTACTTCATGATCTTCATTAGCATTCTCTAGAGATCTTGGTACCCATTGCTACCTCATTTTCTTTCTAATATTATCAGCATTGGCTTTCTTTTCATCTTCAATTCTACTTATGTTCATACAGTTATTGGAAAGATATCCAAGTCATATAAAAAATAAAATAGCTTTTTGTAGTATCTCTTTTCTTCATATGATGTTTCACACAGTTTCCTTCAATGTGCCCAAATTCACCAAAGTAGTGACATCTACACCATGTGTTGTAGTCCCATCCAAATATGTTTTTCACAATTTGTTCTACTAGGTTCCACTGCTTGGTTTTGCACTCTAAATATTTCTTTTCTCGTTTCTTGCAATTGTGACATTTACCATCAAAATTAGGTTTCTCTTTACATTCACTTGCTCTATGACCATGCTTGTTGCAACTGTAATACTTTTTGTTAAATTTTTCTTACCATTACTTCATCATATTTTTGACATATGATCAATCTTGCCACAATTATTGCAAGTAGGTCTTTGATTCTTTTGTGCTCCTTGCTGATATGATTCTTTTGTGTATCCTATTCCAACTTTTCCTTTGTGTCTATACTGACTTTGTTCATTTAATTGCTTCATACTCGCCTAAGATTTCAATCATTCTTTCCTAGGTTTTCTTTTCAGTTTTGAGATCATTCTGGAGTCTTTCATTTTTTGTCATTTCAATTAGTGAGTTGATCAATGAAGTATGTTTGTTGAAGGGATGGATGCTTGATTTCAATGTTCTTTTCTTCTATCTCTTCTTTGGCTTTTTCTTTTTCTTCCATGACTTCACATAATCTGGCTAATTGGATCTCTTGTTCTCTTTTCAGTGTTTTTACTTCTTCTTGAAGATTGGATTTTTTTTTAATAGGTCTTTGATTTCTTCATTAGCTTCATCTAAATTTCTTTCTATATACATGTCTTCAATTCTTTCTTCATTGTAGATATTTTCAATCATTTGTACTATAAGATCTTTACTTCTTTTCAATGACTAAGAGAGTTTCACCTTTGCTTTCTTCTATTTCCCAATAGCCAATTCAAGATCCATCTTTTCATTGTCAATATCCTTATCTAGCATGCATACCTCCATTGTATCTGATCTTTTCTCAAGCTACTAGACTTTTGACGTAAGAACCAAAAATGCTCTAATATCAATTATTGTAAATATAATGTAGGAAATGTTACTAAGAGGGGAGGGGTGAATCAAGAACCAATAAAACTTTATCTTACTTCACCAATTAATCCTTCATATAATATTTTGATCTAATTGCATACATGACAGAATGAAAGGAAATAAATATTCATAACACTTTGACACAAGAAATGGTAACCTCAAAACCTTCCAATTATAAAGTAAAACTAGGGTGGGGATGATACGCACAAGCTTTAGTACAATAGTATAAAGTTAACCTATTAAGGCTTACAATTGATGACTTCTAGTGATCTTCCCTATTAGGAGCAATAAGGACTATGAGGTCCACCCTTTTAAAGGATTTATAAACATACAATGAAGTATGCACTTAGTTAAAAGACTTAGCAAATATTTTTAAGTCTACCCTATTAAAGGATTTGATTGATACCAGTTGTATCCTTCTTTAATTTGTACTTCTCATCATATTCTCTTTTAATATATTCTTGGATATGATACAATGCATTACATTAATATAAATCTAAACCATAAGTTACTAGAGTCAACTACAATACTAATTTCATCATAATTCGCAAAGTCTGCCCAAATGCTATAACTTGAGTTTTGAAGACTGTTAGATGTTGTAATCTTTCCTTAGCGTGTTTATAAATCAAGGTTAGACCTCCTTTCTTTATTGTTATAATATATTAGGATATAAGCCAAGGTATCCTAATATATTTCTTTTTTGTCCTTTTTCCACTACATCTTATTTTGTCCTCTAGTGGAATATGTGAGGACAAATATTTATTGTAATTTGTAATTTAGATTATTCCTCCTTAAGAGGAATCTCACACATGGACTCACACACTTATGAATGGTGGCATTCATAGACATGGGAGTTACACATGCAAAGACATGCAACTCTTTTCTCATCTCTTTAAAAGAGGTGCTTCTCTCTCTCATTTTTAATCAGGTCTCCATTATTCACATCTAGTTTTTGATGCTATTGTAAATGAGCTATTTTGCTCCATTTCCTCTCTCTCTCTCTCTCTCTCTCTCTCTCTCTCTCTCTCTCTCTCTCTCTCTCTCATTCTTAGGTATTTGCCTGATTCATAATACTCACAAGGGGTTTTCTTTGCTTTCCCCTTATCAAATCTTTGTCTCTTGTGTTGCTTTCTCATTGGTATTGCTCCATTGATTTTATATCATTTGTATGGTGCAACTCTTCTTTCTCTCTTGGATTAAATCTATTATTTCATGCTATTTCATTTTATTATATTTTATCATTTCAATCACTTTTTCTTACAAAGACAAACTTGGTGATGTTATGATACATGAAAAGCACTACCAATACTCGATAATATTTGACACTTGACTAAACTTGAAGCTAAGTCCATACTAATCACTTCCAAGTAGCTTGAACTTAGTCAACATTATGTGGCTCGGTGAACACTAAGAAACTCCATAGCAACTAGATCACTAGGTTGACACATCATGACTCGATCAAAACTAGATCCACATAGTTAACCTTGTGAGATTGGTAGACACTGTTGGACTTGGTTAACACTATAGAGATCGGTTAACACAACAATTTTCTTCTCTTCTAGTGACTAGATTAGTAGCCTGTACTACGCTCAGGTTGCACTAAATTTTTTCTCTAAAGCTCAATAGACACTTTGTAGCTCAAAAAACAATAAAAACTAACTCAGGTGTTTTGTAGATAATGTATTCTAAGTACTTAGCTTGGGAAGAACTAAATAACTTTGTTAACACTAAAAATTGAATAATAATCTCTATAAAAATTGTAGAGCTCAGTAGCAATATAACTAGTTAACTAAGTGTTGAGTCACTGATAGACAAATTGACCTTAATGTTAACACCCCCTCCCCCATCCCCTCTTAGTATTCCATATTTCTAACAATTGGTATCAGAGATCAGTTGCTTAGAAGAGGCTTAATATCTTGAGTAAGATCCCTATGCATATGTAACAATTATAGAAGAACCGAGAAGAAGCTCTTGATTAGATTGACATTCTCACTAAGGAAAGAGATAACCTAAAAAAGAGATATGAAGATACCAAAGACTACATTAGTAAGTAAAAAGAAAAGATTGAACATCCCAAATCAAGAAAGGAACCTAAAGATCAGGTTAAGAACAGTGATGAAGTCTCAAATATGGTGAAAGAAAATGGGATTCTAAAACATGAGCTGAAGATCATTGAACTAAAGTTAAGTTTAAAGAAATATGATAGAAAATTTGTGTCAAATATAAAAGCTAAGAATCGAGAACTAAGATCCCTTATTAAAAAAGTTGCATATGAACTTGAATCCACCATGTTGACAAATACAACACTATTATGAAAGGACAGTTAACCTAGACTAAGAAACAATTAGAAAAGTTATATTCAAGTATAGAGAAAATTGATGAGAAATTATATTCCAGTGAAATTCCTATGATACGATTTGTCTTGGATATTTTAGTGAAGAAAGTTAGCCAAGAAATTTAAAATTAGGAAGGAATCAGATGCAGTCATTGAGCATCGTGGACAAAAGAAAGATGATCAAAATAAGATTGAAGCAAGTCAATTTGAAGAAACATTAAAAGAAGTTGAGAAAGAAAAATAACCTAAGAAAATTGAGCAATTTGAATCACCTGAGGAAGTAAGGTATGAATTCAAAGGTAAATTCTTTGCATGTAATGAAATTGGTCATATGAAAAGAGAATATATAGGTAAGTATTTCAAACCTATTTCTAATTTTTATTGTTACAATTGTCATTATTTTTTTCATAGAGGATTTGATTTTATGAAACCTAAATTTGATAGTAATAATAGCAGTATTAAAATGTTTAGAGGTAAATTCAGCTTGCAGTAGAAAGAAAGAGATTCAATGAAGGAATTAATGGAGTAAGAAGAAACATTGTGTTTTACAAATGTAACAACTTTGGACACATTTCTAGAAATTGTAGAGTAGCTATTAACTAGCCTAGACCTAATTATACAAACAATGCATTAGTATGTTAGTGATGCAATAAGTTTGGTGATATAGGTTAGTATCTCTAGTCCCTATTGTCTATTAGTGTCAATCACTTAGTCATTTATAAGGAAGAGTTAGACAGTCATCACTACAATTGAGGTACTCTATGTCTCTCGACTCATGCACATAAGATAATATGTATCAAGAAACTATACAAAAGTTGACTAAAGTATGGTATATGGACCAAGATAATTTAGTGCCCGGGTATGTGCAGGATCATGGTGTACCAAACTATGGTCTTAAGTGGCAGTGAAAAATAAGAAAATCAAGGTTATGTCAACTTGACACATAATTTTAAAGTGGTTATGGAATTTATATCAAAAATTTGTGAAAAAATAATCTGTAAGAAATTGAATGTAGTTTCTAAACTACTAAGCCTTATCAGGATAAAAAAAAATTGATTGGTCAAAAGTTTGAATTTTAATGCAGTACTACAAAAATTTTAGGGAAAAAATAAAAAGTAGCTCTATGTCTGACCACCTTAATCAAAATCAAATGATAATATTTTTTTAATATAATTATAGATATGAAAATTAGACTCATGCCCGGATGTGACGCATATTTTTCGGTATTTTTATTCCAAATAAATAATTAAATATGAATTTTCTACCAAAACTTTTTCGAAAAAAAAAAGTCCCATGTCTGACCACCTTAACTAATAGAAAATTTTACCAAATTTAATTTTTTAAATTTTTTCCTTATACTAGGTGAAGCATAGAATGTGATGCAATTTTTAGATTTAAAAATTGTTATACCGTTTGAAAATTATAGCTATTTTTCAATCAGTATGTCAATTAGCACTTTACAATAATCTTCATTGATAATTAACTAATAAATACTTATCAATCTCAAAATTTGACAGAAATTATATTGATGGAATCTCAAGATTGATATTAAAAAACCCTTTTCGTTTCATTCAATTTCAATTAAAATAACATTGTCAGACGACTACCCGAAGTCTGAGTATCACTAAAACCCTTTTCAAACACGTCTTTTGGGTTGACCAAGTAGGCTTGGTAAATACCAAGCCGAATCGAATATCAGATTTGAAATCGGATATCCAATATGGTTAGGTGAATTTTAGTGAGAAATTTTAAATCCCAACCCATTTTGAAGGGAAAAATGGACTTAAGACTTATAACTTATGATTTATAAATTATTTTTGTTATATTACTATGTAAATATGTATTATAATATATTATATATATAATAATGTAATGTAAAGATATAACATATAATATATTATGTTATTCTCATTATAATCTATAAATATAATTTATATTATTATTATTTTTACTAAATATAATAACGTAATATATATATATATATATATATTTAATATATATAAGTATGTTATTAATATATATATATATATAATAACGTAATATTTTTATTAAATATAATAACCTTATATATATGTTATTAATATATATATAATAACGTAATATTTTTAATTAAATATAATAAAGTAATATATATTATAACGTAATATTTTATAGCTTATGATTTATAAATTATTTTTGTTATATTACTATGTAAATATGTATTATAATACATTATATATATATATATATATATATATATATATATATGTATATGTATATGTATATGTATATGTATATGTATATATATGTATATGTATATATATGTATATGTATATATATCTATATATACATACATATATATATATATACATACATATATACATACATACACATATATATATATACATACATATATAGATATATATATACATACACACACATATATATATATATACATACACATATATATATATGTATGTATGTATATATATACATATATATATATATATATATATATATATATATATGTATATATGTATGTAATGTAAAGATATAACATATAATATATTAATATATAATAATATATTATGTTATTCTCATTATAATCTATAAATATAATTTATATTATTATTATTTTTACTAAATATAATAACGTAATATATATATATATATATAAGTATGTTATTAATATATTAATATATATAATAACATAATATGTTTATTAAATATAACCATCCATATATATATGTGTGTGTTATTAATATATATTATTATATTAATATGTATGTTATTAATAAATATGTATATTATTAATATATATGAGTCAAAGGGGGTGATAGGTTGACCTATGAACCCCTTCGACCCATTACATAACAACATATGTCCCTAGGGGTCCTAGGACCCCTAGTGACACATTAGAATCGTTCTTATGGGTCGAAGGAGGTCATAGGTTGACTTATGACCACCTTCGACGCATTACATGACGACATGGCCCTAGGGGTCCTAGGACCCCTAAGGACATATTAGAATCGCTCTTATAAGCAAAAGGGGTCGTAGGTTGACCTATGACCCCATTCAACCCATTAAATGATGACATATGTCCCTAGGGGTCTAGAACCCATAGGAACATATTAAAATCATTCTTATGGGTCAAAGGGGGTCATAGGTTGACCTATGACCCCCTTCGACCTATTAAATGATGACATATGTCTCTAGGGGTCTTAGAGACATATTAGAATCGTCCATATGGGTCAAACAGTGTCATAGGTTGACTTATGACCCCCTTTGACCCATTATATGATGACATATGTCCCTAGGGGTCGTAGCACCGTTAGAGACATATTAGAATCATTCATATGGGTCGATGGGGCTCATAGGTTGACTTATGATCTCTTTCAACCCATTACATAATGACATATGTCCCTAGAGGTCCTAAGACCCCTAGGGACATATTGGAATCATTCTTATGGGTCGAAGGGGATCATAGGTTGACCTATAAACCCCTTCAACACATTACATGATGACATATGTCCCTAAGGGTCTTAGGACCCCTAAAAACATATAAGAATCGTTCATATGGGTCAAAGGGGGTCATAAGTTGACCTATGACACACTTTGACACATTACATGAAGACATTTGTCCCTAGGAGTCCTAGGACCCCTAAGGACATATTAGAATAATTCATATAGATCAAAGGGGGTCATAAGGTGGCATAGGATCCCCTTTGACCCATTAAATGACAACATATGTCCCTAGGGGTCCTAGGACCCGTAGGGATATATTAGAATTGTTCATATGGATCAAAGGAGATCATAGGTTGACCTATGAACCCCTTCAACCCATTAAATGATGACATATGTCCCTAGGGGTCCTAGGACTCCTAGGGACATATTAGAATTGTTCATATGGATCAAAGGGAGTCATAGGTCAACCTATGACCCTCTTCGACCCACTATATGATGACATATGTCCCTAGGGGTCCTTGACTTCTAGGGACATATTAGAATTGTTCATATGGGTCAAAAAGGGTCATAGGTTGACCTATGACCCCCTTTGACCCATTACATGATGACATATGTCTTGAGGACCCCTAGGGACATATGAGAATCATTCTTATGGGTCGACACATTACATGACGACATATGTCCTTAGGAGTCTTAGGTCCCCTAAGGACATATTAGAATCGTTCATATCAGTCAAAGGGGGTCATAGGTTGACCTATGATCCCCTTCAACCCATTAAATGATGACATATGTCCTTAGAGGTCCTAGGACCGCTAGCGACATATTAGAATTGTTCATATGGGTCAAAGGGGGTCATAGGTTGACCTATGACCCCCTTTGACCCATTACATGATGACATATGTCCCTATGACTCATAGGGACATATGAGAATCATTATTATGGGTCAAAGGGGATTATAGGTTGACCTATGACCCCGTTCAACGCATTACATGATGACATATGTCCCTAGGGGTCCTCAAACTCCTAAGAAAATATTAGAATCGTTCTTATGGGTCAAAGGTTGTCATAGGGTGACCTATGGCACCCTTCAACCCATTACATGATGACATATGTCCCTAGGGGTCCTAGGACCCCTAGGGAGATATTAGAATTATTCTTATGAGACCCTTTGACCAATTATATGATGACATATGTCCCTACGGGTCATAGTACACCTAAGGACATATTAGAATTATTCATATGGGTCAAAGGGGGTCGTAGGTTGACCTATGACCTCCTTTGGCCTATTACATGATGACATATGTCCCTAGAGGTCCTAGGACCCCTAAGGACACATTAGAATACTTCTTATAGATCAAAGGGGGTCATAGGTTGACCTATGACCCCCTTCGACATATTACATAATGACATATGTCCAAAGGGGTTCTACGAACCCTAAGGACATATTAGAATCATTCTTATGAGTCAAAGAGAGTCATAAGTTGACCTATGACCCCCTTTGACCCTTTACATGATGACATATGTCGCTAAGGGTCTTAGAACCCCTAGGGACATATTAAAATTATTCTTATGGGTCAAAAGGGGTCATAGGGTGACCTATTACACCCTTCAACCCATTATATGACGACATATGTCCTTAGGGGTCTTAGGAACATATTAGAATCATTCTTATGGGTCAAATGTGGTCATAGGTCAACCTATGACCCCCTTTGACCCATTACATGATGACATATCTCCCTACATGTCATAGGACACCTAGGAACATATTAGAATTGTTCATATACGTAAAAAGGGGTCATAAGTTGACCTATGATCCCATTCGACCCATTAAATGATGACATATGTCACTAGGGCTCCTAAGACCCCTAAGGACATATTAGAATTGTTCATTTGGGTTAAAGGAGGTCATAGGTTGACCTATGACCCGCTTCAACCCATCAAATGATGACATATGTGCCTAGGCGTCCTAGGACCCCTAGAGACATATTAGAATTATTTATATGCGTCAAAGGAGGTCATAGGTTGACCTATGACCCGTTTGACCCATTACATGATGACATATGTCCCTAGGACCCCTAGAGACATATGAGAATCGTTCTTATTGGTCAAAGGGTGTCATAGGTTGATCTACGACCCCTTTCAACACATTACGTTACGACATATGTCCCTATGGGTCCTAAGACCCCTAGGAACATATTAGAATCATTCATATGGGTCAAAGGGGGTCATAGGTTGACCTATGATCCCCTTCAACCCATTAAATGACAACATTTGTCCCTAGGGGTCCTACAACCCCTAGGGACATATTAGAATCATTCTTTTGGGCCAAACTGGGTCATAGGTTGACCTATGACCCCCTTCGATCCATTACATGATGACATATGTCCCTAGGGGTCCTAGAACCTCTAGAAAAATATTAAAATCATTCTTATGGGTCAAAGGTGGTCATAGGTTGACCTATGACCCGCTTCAACCTATTACATGATGACATATAACCCTAAGGGTCCTCGAAATCCTAGGGACATATTAGAATCATTCTTATAGGTCTAAGGGGGTCATAGGTAGACCTATGACCCCCTTTGACCGATTACATGATGACATATATCCCTAAGAGTCATACAACCCCTTAGGGACATATTAGAATGTTTGTTATTGGTCAAAGGGGGTGACAGGTTGAACTATGACCCACTTTGACGTATTACATGATGACATATGTCCAAAGGGGTCCTAAGACCCTTAGAGACATATTAAAATCTTTCTTATGGGTCAAAGGGTGTCATAGGTTGACCTATGACCCCCTTCGACTCATTAAATGATGATATATGTCTCTAAGGGTCCTAGGATCCCTAGGGATATATTAGAATCATTCATATGGGTCAAAGGGCATCATAGGTTGACCTATGACCCCTTTTGACCCATTACATTATGGCATATGTCCCTAGGAGTCCTAGCACCCCTAGGGACATATTAGAATCATTCATATGAGTCGAAGGGGGTCATAGGTTGACTTATAATCCCCTTCGACCCATTACATAATAACATATGTCCTTAGAGGTCCTAGGACCCTTAGGGACATATTAGAATCATTCTTATGGATCAAAGGTGGTCATAGGTTGACCTATGATCCGCTTCGATATATTACATGATGACATATGTCACTAGGGGTCTTTGAAACCCTAGGGACATATTAGAATTATTCTTATGGGTCAAAGGGGGTCATAGGTTGACAATTGACCCACTTTGACACATTACATGATGACATATGTCCTTAGGGGTCCTAGGACCCTTAAGAACATATAAGAATGCATCATATGGATCAAATAGTGTCATAGGTTTACCTATGATGCCCTTCGACCCATTAAATGATGACATATGTACCTAAAGGTCCTAGGACACCTAAGGACATATTGCAATCATTCTTATGTGTCAAAGGGGGTCATAGGTTGACCTATGATCCCCTTCAACCCATTAAATGATGACATATGTTCCTAAGGGTCCTAGGACCTCTAAGGACATATTAGAATCGTTCTTATGGGTCAAAGGGGGTCACAGGTTGACCTATGACCCCCTTTGACCAATTACATGACCACATATGTCCCTAGCAGTCCTAGGACCCCTAGGGACATATTAGAATTGTTTTTATGGGTCAAAGGGGCTCATAGGGTGACCTATGACCCCCTTTGACCCATTAGATGATGACATATGTCCCTAGGGGTCCTAAGACCCCTAAAGAAATATTAGAATCATTCTTAAGGGTCAAAGGGGGTCATAGGTTGACTTATGACCCTCTTCGACACATTACATGATGACATATGTCTATAAGGGTCCTAGGACACCTATGGACATATTAGAATGCTTCATATGGGTCAAAGGGTGTCATAGGTTGACCTATGACCCCATTTGACCCCTTAAATGATGACATATATAGCTAGGGGTCTTAGGACCCATAGGGACATATTAGAATCATTCATATGAGACAAAAGGGGTCGTAGGTTGACCTATCACCCCCTTCGACCAATTACATGACGACATATGTCCCTAGGGTCTTAGGACTCCTAGGGACATATGTCATCATGTAATATATCAAAGTGGGTCATAAGTCAACCTATGACCCCCTTACACCCATAAGAATGATTCTAATATATCCCTAGGACATATGTCATCATGTAATGGGTCAAAGGGGGTCATAGGTCACCCTATTAGCCCTTTTGACCCATATGAAGCATTCTAATATATCCCTAGGGGTCCTAGGACCCCTAGGGACATATGTCATCAAGTAATAGGTCAAAGGGAGTTATAGGTCAACCTATGACCCCCTTTGACCCATAAGAATGATTGTAATATGTCTCTAGGGGTCCTAGAACCCCTAGCTATATATGTCATCATTTAATGGGTCGAAGGGGGTCATAGGTCAACCTATGACACCCTTTGACCCATATGAAGCATCCTAATATGTCCCTAGGTGTCCTAGGACCCCTAGAGACATATGTCATCATATAATGTGTCGAAGTGGGTCATAAGTCAACCTATGACTTCCTTTGACCCATAAGAACAATTCTAATATATCCCTATGGGGCCTAGGACCCTTAGTGACATATGTCGTCATGTAATGGGTCGAAGGGGGTCATAGGTCAACCTATGCCCCCTTTGACTCATATGAATGAATTTAATATGTTCTTAGGGGTCCTAGGACCCCTAGGGACATATGTCATCATGTAATATGTCGAAAGGTGTCATAGGTTAACATATGACCCCCTTTGAGCCATAAGAATGATTCTAATATGTCCTTAGGGGTCCTAGGACCCTTAGGGAGATATGTCATCATTTAATGGGTCGAAGGAGGTCATTGATCAACCTATGACCTCCTTTGACCCATATGAAACATTCAAATATGTCCCTAGGGGTCCTAGGACCCCCATGGACATATGTCGTTACGTAATGTGTCAAAAGGGGTCATACGTCACATTATGACCCCTTTTGACCTATTAAAAAGATTCTAATATGTCCTTTGGGGTCTTACGACCCCTAGGGACATATGTCATCATGTAATAGGTTGAAGGGGATCATAGGTCAACCTATGAACCCCTTTGACCCATAAGAACGATTCTAATATGTCCCTACGGGTCATAGGACCCCTAGAGATATATGTCATCATTTAATGGGTTGAAGGGGGTTATAGGTCAACCTATGACCCCTTTTGACCCACGAGAACGATTCTAATATGTCCCTATGGGTCCTAGGAAACTTAGGGACATATGTCATCATTTAATGGATTAAATGGGGTCATACGTCACCCTATAACCCCCTTTCACCCATAAGAATGATTCTAATATGTCCCTAAGGGTCCTAGGACCCCTAGGGACATATATCATCATGTAATAGGTCGAAGGAACCTATGACCCCCTTTGACCCATAAGAATAATTCTAATATGTCGCTAGAGGTCCTAGGACCTCTAGAGATATATGTCATCATTTAATGGGTCGAAGGGGGTCATAAGTCAACCTATGACACCCTTTGACCCATATGAAGCATTTTAATATGCCCCTAGGTGTCCTAGGACCCTTAGGGACATGTGTCATCATTTAATGGGTTGATGGAGGTCATAGGTCACCCTATGACCCCCTTTGACCCATAAGAATGATTCTAATATCTCCCTAGGGGTCTTAGGACCCTTATAGAGACATATGTCATCATGTAATTGGTCGAATGGGGTCATAGGTTGACCTATGACCCCCTTCGACCCATTAAATATGACCCCCTTTGACCCATAAGAACAATTCTAATATGTCCGTAGAAGTCCGAGGACCCCTAGGGACATATGTCATCATTTAATGGGTCGAAAGGGGTCATAGGTCAACCTATGACCCCCTTTGACCCAGATGAAGCATTCTAATATGTCTGTAAGGGTCCTAGGATCCCTAAGGACATATGTCATCATGTAATGGTTCGAAGGGGGTCATAGATCACCCTATGACCCCCTTTGACCCATAAGAACAATTGTAATATGTCTGTAGGGGTCCTTGGACCCCTAGGGACATATCTTGTCATTTAATGGGTAAAAGGGGATCATAGGTCATCATATGACCCCGTTTGACCCATATGAAATATTCTAATATGTCCCTAAGGGTCTTAGGACCCCTAGGGACATATGTCATCATGTAATGTGTTGAAGGTAGTCATAGGTCAACCTATGACTCCCTTTGACCCATACGAATGATTCTAATATGTCCCTAGGGGTCCTAAGACCCCTAAGAACATACGTCATCATTTAATGGGTTAAAAGGGGTCATAGGGCAACCTATGACCCCCTTTGATCCATATGAATGATTCTAATATGTCCCTATGGGTCCTATGACCCCTACAGACATATGTCATCATATAATGGGTCGAAGGGAGTCATAGGTCAACCTATGACCCCCTTAGACCCATATGAAAGATTCTAATATGTATCTATGGGTCTTAGGACCCTTAGGGACATATGTCATCATGTAATAGATCATGAACAATTCTAAGACTTTCCTAGGGGTTCTAGGACCCCTAGGGAAATATATCATCATGTAATTCATCAAAGGGGGTCATAGGTCAACCTATGACCTCCTTTGACCCATAAGAATGTTTCTAATATATCCCTAGGGCTCCTAGGACCCCTAGCGACAGATGTCATCATTTAATGGGTCGAAGGGGGTCATAGGTTAACCTATGACCCCCTTTGACCCATATGAACGAATCTAATATGTTCCTAAGAGTCCTAGGTCCCCTAGGGACATATGTCATCATGTAATATGTCGAAGGGGGTCAGAGGTTAACTTGTGACCCCCTTTGAGCCGTAAAAATGATTCTAATATGTCCTTAGGGGTCCTAGGACCCCTAGGGAGATATTTCATCATTTGATGGGTTGAAAGGGGTCATATGTCAACCTATGACCTGCTTTGACCCATATGAAGCATTCTAATATATCCCAAGGGGTCCTAGGACCCCTATGGACATATGTCGTTAGGTAATGGGTCGAAGGATGTCATAGGCCACCTTATGACTGCCTTTGACTAATTAGAAGGATTCTAATATGTCCTTAGGGGTCTTAGGACCCCTAGGGACATATGTCATCATGTAATGGGTCGAAGGGGGTTATAGGTCAACGTTTGACCCCCTTTGACCCACAAAAATGATTCTAATATGTCCTTAGGGATCCTAGCACCCTTAGGGACAAATGTCGTCATTTAATGGGTTGACCTATGACCCCCGTTGATCCATAAGAACAATTCTAATATGTCCCTAGGGGTCTTAGGACCAGTAGGGACACATGTCATCATTTAATGGGTCAAAGGGCGTCATTGGTAAACCTATGACCCCCTTTGACCCATATGAACGATTCTAATATGTCCCGAGGGATCCTAAGACCCCTGGGGACATATGTCATCATGTAATGGGTCGAACAGGGTCATAGGTCAATATATGACCCCCTTTAACCCATATAAATAATTCTAATATGTTTTTAGAGATCCTAGGACCGCTGGGGACATATGTCCTCATGTAATGGGTTGAAGATTCTAATATGTCCCTAGGGGTCCTAGGACCCCTAGGGATATATGTTGTCATTTAATGGGTCAAAGGGACCTATGACCCCCTTTGACCCATATGAAACATTCTAATATGTTCCTAGGGACATATGTTGTCATGTAATGGGTCAGCGGAGGTTATAGGTCAACCTATGACCCCTTTTAACTCATAAGAACGATTGTAATATGTCCCTAGAGCTCCTAGGACCCCTAGCTATATATGTCATCATTTGATGGGTTGAAAGGGGTCATAGGTCAACCTATGACCCACTTTGACCCATATGAAGCATTCTAATATGTCCCTAGGTGTCCTAGGACCCCTAGGGACATACGTCATCATGTAATGTTTCGAAGGGGGTCATAGTTCACCCTATGACCCCCTTCAAACCATATGAAAGATTCTAATATGTCCCTAGGGGTCTTAGGACCCTTAAGGACATAAGTCATTGTGGAATGTGTCAAAGGGGGTCATATGTCACCCTATGATCCCCTTCGACCCATATGAATGATTCTAATATGTCCCTAGGGGTCTTAGGACCCCTAAGGACATATGTCATCTTGGAATGTGTTGAAGGTGGTCATTGGTCACCCTATGACCCCCTTCGACCCATATGAATGATTCTAATATGTCCCTAAGGGGCCTAGGACCTATAGGGACAAATGTCATCTTGTAATATGTTGAAAAGGTTCATAGGTCATCTTGTGACCCCCTTCGACCCATATAAACTATTTTAATATGTCCCTAGGGGTCCTAGGATCCCTTAGGGACATATGTCATCATGGAATGTGTCGAAAGGGGTCATAGGTCATCCTGTGAGCCCTTTTGACCCATATAAATGACTCCGCTAGAAATAATATAATAAAAATAATAATAATATAGTATAACAATCATATATATATATATATATACATATACAGATATATATAATTTATATATTATAATAATAATAGCATAATATATTATATATTATAATTTACATATGACAATAATAATAATATGTTATAGATTATAATTTATATATGATAATAATAATAATATGTATTAATAACATATATATACTATATTACGTTATTATATTTAATAAAAATATAGTAAAAATAATAATAATATATATTATATTTATAGATAATAATAATAATAACATAATATATTATTATATATTAATAGATTATATATTATATCTTTATGTTACGTTATATATATATATATATATATATATATATAATATTATATTATTATATAATATATAGATTATATATTATTTTATATATAATAGTTATGTTATTATATTATATATTTATAGATTATATATTATATCTTTACATATTTCGTAACTCAAATTAGTTATATCACTTACAAATTTGTTTTAACCTCTAATTTTTGTGTCTTTTCGCTCCAAATTTTATGCCGCTAATATTGGATATCGGATCTCATATCGGATATCCGATAAGGCTTGGGCCTTACTTTCAAAGTTTGGTACCTGGATAGGTGAAAAAAAGTTAGAGCGGATTTTGAAGCGCTTTTAGACGTGTTCAAACTCTATTTTTTTCACATTGCCACTTTTTGGCACACCATGATCCTGCACATACCCGCCCAAGCAAGTTATTAGTGATCAAGTATAATTCCAAGTATATTACTACTAAGTGATATAGTATGTGCCAAGTACAATATATGTCAAGCATTAGGAAGTTAATAAAGGTCAAGAAACAACAATGCCAAGCACTAGTAATAGTAGAGGTTGAGCAATACAAAGTTTATATAAATGTAAGGAAGGGAACAGTGTTTTAAAAAATGATTAAGGAAATTTTGGAAGGTATATTTAAGTTTTGAAGAGGATGATATAGAAAATTTAATACTTGTCAAGGTTGTTATATAATATTTACATGGTGTGGATCATATATCTTCATGTGTATGTTCACCAATCAAGATGAAGAGGTAAAACATGGAAACATCTAAAAGTCTCTTCATGGAATATTTATAAAGTGATGATTTTAACCTAGATCAAGAGGATTTAAGAGCTGAGAAAGTGGTTATATGCATGCATGTCAAGAGAAGATAAGGAGACTAGAAGTCATTCTAGGTTTTTTGTTATCATCTAATAGAATAAGGGACTTATTCATAAGTAGTGAAAGTGGAAGGGAAAGACAAGAGTATCAGATTAGAGGAGAGGATAAATTAGTAAGGAGAAGACTCAAAATCACATCATAGGGAAAATTGAAAGTCAAGAACTGAGTCAGTTTTAAAAAACCTTAATCAAGGTAAATCTCTTAACAATGTGGTCTTTAACTAGAATGACTGAATTTGAGTATTTCTATCTAAAAGTCAATTTTGTTAAAACATATGATCTAGATCAATTCATTCTAACTACATTATATATAGCCTCACACTTTTCCAATTTGAAATGTCTATTAAATGCATGTTTTATACTAGTTTGCATCCAATTACTAAAGAAATAAAATTATTTTAGAAAACTGACATTTCAATAACTCTTACTATTTTTTATGATATTTTTTTAATAAAATATAAACACCACTTTATGGAGTTCAAGGACAGGAATATTATCATATAGATTTTATAGTGTTTTAAATAGATATAGTATATTATAATTAAAAAATTCTACAAGCATGTATTTTAACACTTGAAAAAATGTTGATTTTGAGAGAGAAAGAAATATTAAATGATATTTAAAAAAATTAAAAATTATATGACGTTCTAGAGAAGAGATTTATCTTCCAAAATGTATAATTTTTCTTCTAGGTAGAATAGATTTCTTTTGAAAAATGTGGTGGGAATGAAAATTATCAATTTCAAAAGAGTTAAAATTTGAATTATTATAAAAAAGAAAATATAAGTCTAAAGGGAATTATTTTTTTTTATAAAAAAATTCTTCTAGCTATATATGTTATCTATGACATAGTCTGAGATCAAAGGAAATAAGTTTATTTCTATATAGTTTTGTGGTGGGAACTAGACCCCTAATTTTTAGCATTTTTCAGCAACTGAAAAATTATCTATTAAAATTAGGAAAATATGTCAATTCTCATTACAAATTATTATTAAAAATCATAATCCTAAGCTTTATCCCTTTCAACACATTTCATTAGTTTACCTCATCACCAGTTTCTAAATAATGGTATCTATTTTATGTCATTGAAGGTGAATAGTTATATTTTTGTCAACCTTTTCCTTTACAAAAAGGTGACACAGGTTTGTGCTTTAAACATCTAACAGAGTCCTTATTTAGTTGTAAGTACCAAATCCTCTATCCAGGTGAACCCTAAAAATTTCATAAGTATATAATAAGACATAATCCTTAGAGTAGATCATCTATTATGGTCAAACATTGTAACCTTAACTGGTTGACTTTATTACTATAGTAGTGGAAATTTGTTACCATAATCCTCAACCTAGTTTTACCTTCACCTTGGAGGGCTTCTGGGTAACAAATATTGTGTTATGTGTTATTACTTTATGTGTTATGTGTTATTACTTTCATGCATGTGATTGAATTGATTTATATGTTACAACAAGTTTACATTTATTATATTACATCCATCTATGGATGAATTTGTGAAAAGGTATAAATTTTTATAGATCTTGATTTAGCCCCCCCCCCCCCCCAGTATCTATTTTACTCCTCCATAAATAAATAAAATGGTATTAGAGTACCTCTCTCTCTCTCTCTCTCTCTCTCTCTCTCTCTCTCTCTCTCTCTCTCTCTCAAGATTAAAAGCTAGGAGACAATGAGGTGAACAACATCCAACTCACACTATAGAAGTTAGAACATGCAAGAAAAGATCGGAAGGATTCCCTAAAATGGAGAAAGAAAATTGCCATATAGATAAAGCAATTCTCTTATGAAGAAGTTGAAACTGAAGGATTATTTGACCTAATCAATCCTAATGAAAATCCATCTACTAAACTACTAGAAAAGTAAAAACTCCTCAATTAAGAGATAAGAGAACTAAAGAGGGGACATGAAATCTAATTAGTAATACTATGTGAAGTGACTGAACAAAGAAAGAAAGATAAAGAAGACAAAATTATGGCAGAAGATGACAAAAGGGTAATGGTCACCATACTAGAAGAAAGGTTATTAGATGTGTAGAAGCTCATAAATACACAAATAAATCTGATGAATCAACTAATCATTGCAAATAAGATACTGAATCACAAAGATATGGATATTGCCAACCTAAAATCTCACATTGAGATATTGAAGAATGAACTAAACAATGAAAAGGAATGTATGGGGTAATTCAATAAACCAAAGCAAGAAGTGAAATAATTTGAAGAGCTTATGAAGTCATCAAGCTATTTGAGTGGGTCAGGATATTCATGCCCTAAGAAAGAAGATTCATCTAGGAATTGAGAACTAAGAAATACTGTAAGGTCCCATCCAAGTAAAGACTAGAATGATTGTTAATTTGTCTACAATATAATTTTATTAGTAGTAAATATTAATTTTTTCATTAGAAGAACATTATACAACTTATGCAATAACATGATTAGGCAAAATCCTTATGTGACTTGCTATGATTAGTATTGTTTAAATAAGATTGACTTGTCATTTGTAACCATCTTAGTATTAGGTGCAAATGTGTATGTGATACTTTGTATAGTAGAATTCTACTTATTTAATTAATGTGCAAAGTTAGACTCAACTTATGATCAACTATGGATTTTATTCATACAATTGACAATAATTATAAATAGAAATGGTTGGACCTCTTTACATATGATACAATAGTCTAGATAGTTTATGAGATTGGTAGCATTAGAACTAATTCACACTATGATGGATTGTCTAATTTATGTTAACATCTTGATTAGCTAATGTGAGTTACCTTATGGATAAATACCTTATATTATTCATCTTATCTCATCATGATAATCAGATAGTTTTAGTAATTAAAATTATGGCCAATTGAATTGAATAGATATTGTGTTGTGGTAAATGCATTCTACATAAGGTGACTGTGAAAATGGAAATCAAGTTTGGGTTATGTGATTATTGTTTTGAAGTAAATTATGTATCATTTAATTCAAAATAAAGAAGTACAAAAATGAATAGAATATAGATAACACAATGAATACTAGTGATACTCGTTATGTTTTTCTAAGAGATGTTATGATTTGAATCCTATAATTAGTGAGAGTAAGTACTTATGCTTGATGAATTTCATTAATGTATGTGTAAGGTGTAAGGTGTTTTGATACATATGGTATGAATTATTAATGTGGTTATTATTCTTGAAAAGTTTGTAATTAGAGCAATTAAAGTAGAAAGAATGATACTTATTTGTAAATGAATTTCATATGAAAATGATTTTGAAGAAATTATGCTAGAATATGATATTGATCTAATGGATTGATCTAGGCTTAATTTAGGGATATGTATTAATGTTTACAATCTTATATTTATATGTTTGAGTTACTAATGCTAAATTTGAATTTGTGCAGCGGATGATTATGAAGGCTTAATTGGATGATTATGAAGACCTTTGAGAAAACTATGCCAACTCTTGTACAACAATCATAGTTGACCTCAATGCAAACTTTTTGTAAAATCGGATATGAACTAAAGTTGGACTTTTGAGGGGTTAAAATGGATCCTAGAGTGCATTCTGGGTTAAAATAACCTAACCCACTTATACTACCTAAGGTTGGGGGTTAGTTGAGGGTCAAATCATCATTAAAACTTACATTATGACACCTCAAAAGGGCCCCACTTCAAATGTGACGAAAATGAATAGTGGGAAACAATGGGTTATGACACATTGATAAGAGAGCCATGTGCCTTCATTAAAAAGGGAGGAAGACTTTGGAGGAGGGAATTTTTCACCATTGTTGGAGATGAAAAGCGGAAGATATATGCAGAATAGGAGAGAAGAAGAGGAGGGGAGAATGACAAAAATATGGATCTAGGAAGAAGGAGATGGAGGAAGAGGAGGAATGATTCTTGGTTGAAGATGAAGATCCATCTAAAGGGAGAGCTCTTGAAAAGATAAGTAAATTATATGCATTTAGAGTAGTTCTTACTTATTGAGATTAAATATTGTTAGAAAAATTATTACATAATGTTTTAGAGAGAACTCTTAGGATTTCATCCATGATCTCTTGGTTGAAATGAGTTCTCTTGCCTGAGGGTATGGCTAGGGCACAAGCAGCCTCATGATGCCATTATGGTAGGGTGGAAAAGGGCACTTGTTTGAATGGTTTTGATAATTATTGTTGTAATCTTGCAAATGAATATGAATGAAAATTTAGATCTTAAGTTTTTGATAATATATTTAAACTTGTGTATGAGAGAAGAAGTTGTGATAAAGATTATAGAAATGATGTTATTGTTATTTGAGATATATTGTAAATCTATTCTAAAAGCTATTGTTATTTATGGTATTGTTAGTTAAGAGAAATTATGTTGGATATTAAATTTGTGAGTGATTTCATTAGAAACAAGTGGCTAATGCTCAAGATCGTGTTATCAAAATGCCTATTGTGGATCTAAATATTGAATCTAAATCTTGATAGTTATTTGATAAATTTAAATAAGTTTTTGGTAGAAAAAAAAATTGCATGAAAAATAAAAAACTAAAAGATAAACCAAATTTCTATCGCTGTAGAAAAATTGGTCATACTTCAAGAATCTATCGATGCAAAAATGGTATGAAAATTTCTAAACCTAACTTTACTGGTTAGTATTTTTATTGCAAGAAACAAGGACATCAAATACATGAGTGTAGCTCAAGATTGTGGAGTGAACCTACTACATTTATATTTGAAAGGTAGTGCTACAACTATCACAAATATGGGCATAAAGAATTTGAATATAGATCAGAGAAAAAACCCTATTGGCAAAATAAAAGAAAGAAGAAATATGGACCTAATAATGTATGTTGCGAATTTCACAAGTTTGGACATCAAAGGGAGAATTGCAGAACTCAAGCACATTCAGACAATCAAACAAAGGATAAAGGAAAAGGAAAAATATATATTGAGCAAATGAGGAATGAAATGAACCATAAATGGAAAAAGAAGCTAGAAGATGAAAATGATGGAGTTAATGGAGCTAAGCACACCCAATCTAATGAAGAAGGTGATCATATCTTGTCTAATTAAGAAAAAGAGGTATGTATGGAACTGAATACCTAAATGGTACATCATACATTTGTTCCTTACCTAAAGGTGTGCCAAAAATTCATATATGCATAAATAAGATGCAAAGTTATTTTTTTTTGTAAAAGGTTGTCAAGTATCAGTATTTTGTCTACGTTAACCAAGTGTTGCAACATAGATCAAGCATTATTACAGAGAATGAAGGCTATGAAAGAGACTGAGCCATTATGTTAGTTGGCTTCTAATCGACGAAGTACACATGCATTGATGGGAAAGCTAAATGATTGAAAGGCAAAGTATATACAAAACAATTTGAATATATTATTTTCATATCTTGCATAGATTTTTTTGAAGAGCTCAAAGTGATTAAGGAATCAAGAAATAAGATGAATTAAAGCAACTTTGAGAGATCACAAGAGGTGAATTGATCAAAAAGGTTGAACAAGAGTGTGATCAAGTGTCAAGCATCCGAAGAAGAAAATACATCAAATATTAGTTTTGATCATGGAAGCTTCATCAACTACTAGAATAAGCCAAAAGTTTGTACATGGGTAAAGTTAGAGAATTTGGAGACTATGAAATTAGAGAATCGTATGAGAAGTTGATGAAGGAATCTTGAAGGACATGTCCAAATTTAGTGAAAGTAAAGGGTTAACTCAAGCCATATAATTTCTATGAAATTTCAAAGTACAGTGAATCAAAGTCATCTTAAGAAGATTCATGATATGAAGTACTAGATATATGATGGATAGTAGAAATCATAAAGATGATGATGCATAGGGTTACTAGATATCTAACCCTAGCTAGAAAGAAAACTATTTGGTGCTTGAGTTGAGGAGAAATTGAGGGTAATACAGGAGATGAGTGGAATAGATATGGTTTTTCCATTACAAGAATTTCTAATCCACTTAAAGAATTTTTAGTGAGTCATTTCTAACAAATTGTATCCATATAGCAGATGAAATAGTATGTCAAGTATGGTTATTGACCAAGCATGGAAGATTGTGATGAAAGATCATGAATATATGATCTTCTAGACATGAAAATGACACAAGTCACAGAAAATCTATCATCAATAAGAAAGGAAAATAATTCAATGTGTAAGTTTGGTTACCTAATTTTTTGTACATTTATTTATATTCAAAAGTATAGTCCTAGAATAGTAAATATTTTATGGGAACTAGACAAACCAATAACAAGAAAATTTAATGAGTTTATTACTTATTTGGGAGACAATTTCGATAATGCAATGAATACATATTGTGATGAATTCAAGTTGAGATTGAAAAGGAGAATGAGATTTCTAGAAGAACTGGTCACAAAATATTACATTGAAGTTTTCTCTTGTTGGTATAGATAGCACATTTGTGCAAGTAGTAAAGCTAAGGAAGGCATGGCTAAAGAGTTTCAAATATGAAATAGAGAGTGATGTTGTGATTGTAGACATTAATGCATTATTGAAGGAAGAAATAGATGCCAAGGAAAAACTATTTGGAAGATATGAAGAAGAAAAGACAAGGATTACACGAAGCATCAAGATAGCTTCCAAAAAAAACAAAAGGAAGAAGATGATTAAAGACCTAGAAGCTAAATTTAGGTAACCTAAGAAAGGGTAAAGAACCATTTCAATTAACACAAGGTCTTGGTGAAGATGAAGAACAAGATAGTGGTGAAGAGGAAAGAGAGCCAAAAGTTGAGAAGGGTAAAGCCCCAGTTCTTGTTATGCCACCGAAGAAGAAGTCTCAAAGGTCAAAGAAGAAATAGGTAGCAAAACCTCCACCACCAACTAAGCCAAGGACTAGGGTAGATGCTATTAGCAAGAAGTCTATAATGCTAAAAGTAGCACAGGCTATTTAGTCTAGTGAACCTTGAACTAGGAGAAGGAGATTGGTTAGAGGACCACCTGTTAGAAAGATCAAAACTATTGAAGAGATATATGACATCATAAGATCTATAGGGGTGAACCCACAATAATGGGTTCCACTTTAGTGAGACAAACAAAAATGGAAAAAATTTGCAAAACACGAAATCAAGTTTATCATATGTTCGCAATGAACATAGTTAATATGTTCGCAATGAACATAGTTAATATGTTCGCAATGAACATAGTTAATATGTTCACTATGAACATATATTAAAACCATGTTTGTAGATAACATAAGTATTAATATATAATCATGTATTTTCACTATGAACATATGTAATTAATATTTTCGCAACAAACATACAAAACGTCGATTTCTGGCATTTAAAAATGTCATTTTTACCCTTTCTTGTCATTTTTTATGGCATTAGCTATTCACTCAAGGGTTGGAGTGAACATGTGCTTTTTGTCGGTGTCATCTTGTCATTTTCCTTCAGATTCTCATCTTTAGGTATGTCTATATATTAATATTTGAATTATTTTTTTAATGTCTTTAAAGCATTTTTTAATGTTTTCAAATTGTATTTTAATGTTAATTTAATATTTTTATTGTTTATTTATATTAATTTAGAAAATATTAGAAAAATATTATATAAAAAACATTAGAAAACAAATTTGGAAAACATTAGAAAAAACATTAATTTAAAACAAAATTAGAAAACATTAGAAAAAAATTAGAAAAATTACAATAATATAAAATTTAGAAAAAACCATTAGAAATTTTATAATAATATAAATTTTAGAAAAAAAATTTAGAAAAACATTAGATAAAACATTAGAAAAACATTAGAAAATTTATAATAATATAATTTTTTTTTTTTTTAAATTAGAAAAAAATTAGAAAATTGATGGTAATATAAATTATATAAAAAAAATTTTAAAAAAATTAGAAAAAACATTAGAAAGACATTAGAAAATTTATAATAATATAAAATTTAGAAAACAAATTTAGAAAAATATTAGAAAACATTAAAAAAAAATAGAAAATTTATAATAATATAATGTATTAGAAAAAAAATTTAGAAAAATATTAGAAAAAACATTACATTTAAATATTAGAAAAACATTAGAAAATATATTTAAAAAATAATAATTTAGAATTTTATATTAGAAAACTATGAGAAAAAATATTAGAAAATATTTTTAAAAACATTAGTCTTAAAAATTAGAAAACATTAGAAAAATATTTTAAAAATAGTGTAGAAAATAAAATTTAGATTGTCAATATTCATATAAATTTATTAATGTTAATGTACATGTTATTGATCTTTAAAACATCTTAATCTTTTATGTTTACGTATATGTTTTATTTATGTTTCTGTATATGTTATTTATCTTAATGTCTTATTCATGTTTATGTGTATCTTATTTATCTCTATGAACCTTAATCTAAACTGTGTAATAAACTATATTTAATGGCATACATCTTAAGGGGAGATCCTAAATTAAACATAGGAATGTAGATTAAAATATACATATTTTATTTCATAGATGTATGTATATATGTTAATGTTAAATGTAGACATGTCTGTTTTCAATATTCATGTTTATGTATATGTAAAATTCATCTTAATGTCTTAATCTTAGAAGTGTAATTAAATGACATGTCTTAAAAAGTCCAGGCCCTAAATTATACATGTAAGAATGTAGTTTTTATTTTGAACATAGATTTATGTATAGTTGTTCATGATTAAAAGTAGGTCCATGTACATGTTTTCAATAAATTCACATTTTTATATGTACATATGTTAACTATTGATCTTAATTTATCTTATAACTAAGTGTAGTTAACTATATTTAATGACATGTCTTAGGGGGAGATCCTAAATTATACATAAGAATGTAGATTAATGTATATTTTATTTCATAAATGTACATGTAAATATGTTCATGTTAAATATAGACACATGTATGTTTTCAATATTCATATTTAAATGTATATGTTATTATTTTTAATGCCTTAATCTAAGTATATAATTAACTATATAATTCAATGACATGACTTAAGGGGGGATCCTAAATTATACATATATAAAAATGTAGATTAATTTGCATAGGCAAGAATATAACATACATACATACATAAGAACATATGACTTAGAATGTGTATGACCTAAAGAATACATGTTACAACATTTAATTAATAAAAGTTAATTATAAGAACATATTTTAATTATATACAAACATAAACAATGTACATCATATAAGAACATGTAAAGATTATATATAACTTAAGTTTTAGCTCTTAAACCTTAATGCTAAAAAATTTTCTTAAATACTAAACCTTTTCATAATCCTAACTACAAAACCCTAATCATAAATTATAACCCCTAATCTTAGATGCTAAACCATAACTCCTAAATCTTAATTTGAACCATAGAACTAAATTATAAACCCTAACATTAAATAGTAGATCATAACCTAGAACCCTAATCATAATCATAAATCATAAATGTTAAACCATGACCCTAAATAGTCAACCCTAATCTTTGTACACTAAGATCCTAAAATGTTAAATTTAAATGCTAAACTCTAATTCTAAAAGCTATAAACTAGTTTTAAGTACTAAACCGTAATTCTAACCCTAATTGTAAATGGTAAATCCTTATACTAGATCATAAGCCCCAACCCTTATCCTAAATTATAAGCCCTAATCATAATCCTATCCATAAATTTTAAGCCTAAAAATAATACTAATAACAATGTCAACCCATATCCTAACCCTATAAATAATGCTAATAGAAATGTGAACCCATACCCTAACTCTAATCATAACTATAACCCTAAATGCTAAATGCTAAAGCCTAATAAAAACCCTAATTGATAGACTATAATTTTTACTCCTAACCTCTGACCTTGATCCTAACCCTAATCATGGTCTCAATCCTAAATCATAGCCCTAACCATAATCCTAACTCTAACCCTAAACCTTAACTAAACTAATTATCCAAACCCTAACCCTAACCATTATCAAAATGCTAACCTAACCATTATCCAAATCCTAACTCTAACCTTGATCTTAAAATTTAATTTTTAAACCCTTATTATAAATGATAATTTACCCTAAATCATAACCTTGAACCAAATCATATAAACCTCATATGCTAAACCTATATCCTAAATTCTTAACCATGGACCTTAATAGTAACCCCTAAATAATGCTAAATTATACTTGTATAAACCCTAACAATGTCATAAGTTCCTAAATCTTACCCTAAAATTGACCCTAATTATAACCCTTACACTAAAACCCTATTTCAAAACCTAATTGAGGCCTAACTTACATAAAATTAAAACAAGTTGACCCTAATCCTAAATTATAATATTACATTTGAGATACATGCATACATAAACACATGTACATACATAAAGTATGACCCTTGTTTTAAATGATATGTAACCCAACTTGAAACCTAAAGCTCAACATTATCCTTTTAGAGTAATATAAATAATTTATTACCTTAATTGAACTCTAATAATACCCCCCAAAGTACAATAAATAAACTCTAATCATAACCAAACTCTCAACTTTAAAGTTATCTTCAACCCTAACTATAAATCAAAGACTTTCCCTCTAATTTGCACCTTATCCTAAGTGATAACCTTAACTCTAACCGTAATTTTCCTTAAATCATAACATTAATTAAACTAATATATCCCTATTTTAACCCTAACTATAATATAATCTAAATTATAACCATAACCTTTAACCCAACCCTAACATTCATGATAACCATACCCTAATTTGAATCCTAACAAAAGCTCAATTTGAATCATAAGGACAAAAAATCATAAAATCCTAGAGATTGTTTGAAACTTAGTAGAAATATTAATACAAAATTGTTTAGGCATCATATTAGACCTTGGACAACATATCTCATGATAAAAGATCAATTGAGCTTCTTGTAAATGATTGAAAAACTAGTTTGGATAAAAGCTTGAAAATAAGGGATTAAAAAATGCATCAAAAGTTGACTTTTTTTTCCTCGAGATAACCTAAGCTTGAACATCTATATGAAAATTTGGTGATACATGGTAAAAAAATTAGTATGATAAACTTAAAAGACATTCTCGTGAGATTGACTCAATGAAACATGGGTCAATGAGATTGACTCATAAGCTATATGATTAATTCCTTATAGAAATAACACAATGCCATAATATATTAATATATTTTAATAGAAAATTGGAATTGGTCTAATATGACTTTCAATGTTTTGAGTTGCACTTCTTAGAAAATTATAAAAACATATTAGATAAATATTTAATAAGATGAACCCTTTATATTTCTTATACAATTAGTAATCAAAAGTTACAAAATAGGAAAACTATTATATGTATTTTAGAATTTAAATACTCCAAATATTTGATCTAGGGGATAAAATAAGATCTAGTTTATCCTTAGATCATTTTTAGATTATTTTATATATATATTAATTGATGGTTTATGGACCAATGTGTTCAAATTTATAATTAATTACACATTTAAAGACTGAATTTAGAATGATTCAGATGTGACCAACCTTTGTGAGACCACACATGATGTCTCAACAAAATGAATTTACTTAAATTATTACATGTATGTATGTATGTATGTATGTCTCTAACTCTAAAGTTCACATGTATGTATGTATATACATTGAATCATATATTTAAATTTTATTTGATCATATATGTACATGTTATAGATTATCTAGACATGTGTGATGTACATTCAGTTACATGTATACCTTTTAATAAAAAGTAAAAAATTGTGTGTACAGTAGACAGTTTAGCTCTTGATACATTTCTACAGATATGGCTTCACATGATTAGCTTGTTGTGGCTCTTGGTACGACACATGATGTAGTTCCTTCTATGGCTCCTGTTGTGGCACCTACTATGGCACAGGTTGATGTGGTTCCTATTGGAGTGCCTGATGTGGTTCCTGTTCTAGCTCCTCATGTAACTCATCATGTTGCTCATGGTGGGGCTTGTGCTATAGCTTGTAGTGGGGCTTCTAGTGTACCTCAAGGTAGGGCTCATTACGTGGCTTATGTTCTGACTCCTGGTGTGGCTCTAGGTGGTGTAGCTCCTGTCATGGCTCTTGGTGTGGCTCCTATTCTAGTTCAAGTTGCACCTACTAGAGGTCTTGCTGCACCACCTCCATGCATCGATATCAATGCTTTATTTTCATTTTTAGAGCAGGAGGTTGGTAGACTACAATAGTCTATATTGTCCTCTGATGATGGTCCTTATAAAGACATATGTGCTACGATATGTAGGAGTTTACAGGATTTGACAGCTAGATTTAGAGCTCACCATTCATTTACTCCTGACATATTAGCTTCCATATGTAGGGAGCTTAGGGCTGAGATTTCAGGAGATGCATCTTTTGATGATGTCAAGAGGGTTGCCCCCAAACACATCATCAAAAGAGAGCTCTTTCTAGGATATGAGGGAGCATAGTGTAGGGTGAGAGGCTACTGAGTCACATGATGCAGAGAGCCTATTATTGCTAGCGTGATCTATGCTCAATTTTTAGCTACACTTGGCCATTATCCTAATAATGAACAGATACATCTTTATTTTGCTCAACAATTGTACACTAATTTTTGCGTGAGGCTCATCATCAACTACTTGGATATTCTTGATTATTGTAGATAGGGGCATCGTCAGATTGTAGATCATGACTAGTATTAGAGTGCACATCATCTGCCACCTATAGATGCCAGACTATTTGTTGGACAAAGACTACCTCTCGTGACTCCATCACATGCACCTATTGTAGATAGAGTTGTCATAGCTTCCTAGAGGGGAGAAATTTACGCTATTTGACACATTGCATCTGCGTCCGCTAGTATCACATCTTATTCTATTGGTCATTATATTCATAGTCATCCTCGTCCACCTACTTAACCATCTTCAACGCATCTAGTAGCACATTAGGCACCTCCTTTGTATGATGCATATAGAGTTGTTGGGCTACCATTACCAGGTCATGTTCATGGTCTTTCAGGATGTCAAACACATATGGATTTGGCACTATATTTTTGGAGGATATTTTGCACATTATCAGTTATATTTCTGATACATAGGGGATTCCAGTTCACTTAGTGATGGATGCTATTAGACAGCATCAGAGCTCCAGCATAGTTCCATAGACACAGGCCACCACACCAATGATAGACAATACACACGTACGTAGCTCACAACATTCGGCACTAGACTCATGTCACTCTATAGATGGCTCGGGCATATGAGTTGGAGATGTCCAAATCATAGCTAAGGGTCTTGATCATTTTGGTGAGTAGTTGTGAGGACTATCTGAGATTGATACTAGTTCAAGCTTGGGCATTTCATCATACATGGACTTGTTGTTCTAACCTAACAGCATTGGTTCTACACCATTACCCAACCAGTTACACAATCCACTTCACTCAGATTTACTAGCAGTTGGACCTGGTGCTGAGGGTGGTTTAGTAGGTGTCAGAGTTTCAGGCTTAGGTGCATTGGTAGATGATATGATGGAGTCTGCTAATCATCCTCCACCTCTAGAGATCCAAGTAAATATATAATTTATTTTTAATTTTAATTATATATGAAATTAAAAAATATGAATTTATTAAAAAATTTAGTTCATATATATATATATATATATATATATATATATATATATATATATATATATATATATATATATATATATATATATATATATATATATATATATATATATATATATATATATATATATATATATATATATATATATATATATATTTATATATCTTAATCTTCAACTATAATAAATCATGTAGGAACAGGTCACTGAGCACATGGTTACATGTAGTATTGGTTCACAACATCATGTGCATGAGAGAGAATATTCTATTGAGGCACCCGGTAGTGCTAAGGTACTTGAGTTTAAAATAGTTTGTTTAAAGATATTTAAATGTTTCAAACTAGATATATATTATATGCAAGTTTGTACTTAATTTGAATGTACATGTACATGTATATATATGTTTAGATAGAACTCTAATATAGGTATATGTATATATATTTGTAGGGCTCGGTTGATGCACCTTGTGAGGCCTCACCCCAACCCATCCTAGCAACAATGATAGATTATTACTTTGATACTCATGACGTGATAAGTCAAAACATTATTGATGCACTGAACATTATTATGCTAATTATGATGTGTGATGCTTTACTGTCAGATATTTGATTTCATCATTTAACGCTTTATGAACATGTATGATGATGAAGTGAATGAATGCAAAACTAACACTTTGAATTTTCTAATTTAATGAATAGAATAAGATAAACAATTGAATTGTAGATAAATGGATGTTTTAAATTACATGAATTTCTTGATGCATATATATATATATATATATATATATATATATATGTACACGTGTTTCTTAAACTACTAATGTGTGCAATGAGTGTGCAAAAAAATTTAGCTAGAGAATCTAAAGGAAAGACAAAACTGAACCCCTTGTTTAAATGTGCTATCCTTGCATTATCTTTCTTTAAAGGTTTTTATTTGGTCATACTATTTTCCCTAGCTTTTGTCTATTCTTATTAAGTCTTTAAGATTTAAAAACATCAAATTTAAGTACCCTAGGGGTAAGGGTATGGGTTGGGAGCACTTTCCACCATTTTAGCCTCCTTGGTTGACTTTTAGGGTCACTCAAAAATATTTCTTTTGGTTGATTGCAAAAATTGATTGTCATCTACTTGAGTTGGACTCAAACTTCATCTTGAGGTTACTTGAAGTCTAGTTGAGTTAAGAATCATACTTAGAGGCATTTTGGAGTAGTTTTGGGGTGGTTACCCAATCTCTAGATTTGGAAAAAGTTGAAAGATTGAAGGAAGAAAAGAAAAAGCTCTTCTCAACCCACCATTTTTGCCATAACTCTTTTGGTGAAGGTAGGAGTTCTTCACTTCTTTGAATTGTTTCCTTCATTTGTTCATGCTTGAATATTTTTTGAATCATGCATAAGGCATTGTGTTGTTTTTGTATTGCTTGCTTGTGTGTTGGGGGTTGATTGGGAGGGATCTTAACTTGTTTCTTTTTTTATGTTTTCTCATGCTTGCTTTGATGTTTTATGTTTTGAGGGGATTTCATGGGGATTGTTTTGGCATTACTCACCCTTGGATAGGGAAGAAGTGGCCATGCACGAGGGAAGGGCTTTAGTTGGACATCAATGGTGTAGAGTCTCCTCTCATGGTGAGAGGAGGGAAAGAGGGTAGGGTGTATGGGCCCCTACTTGTCATCACATGCCTTGTTTGATATTGTGAATTATTGAATATGGAAAGGAATGAAAATCCTTGTGGTATTAGCCTTGAAAGGGCCTTGTAGAAGAACGAAAGTTCTTGAAGTTTTAGCCCCAAAAGGGCTATGTTATGGCATGGTGATTAACATCTCCCATTGGGAAAATCCACCTCCCCACTAGTCAGGTTCTATGTTTGGACCTATTGTGCAAAACCGGGTTAGGGTGCATGCTTGAATTGTTCTTGATGTTGTGATGATTCACCCGGGTCAGCTCTTATCTTCTCCTTATTTTTCCTTGAAGTTTTTGAAGGTATTGGAAGAGAGTACTTGTGAAGGATTTTGAAGAGATTTCTTTTGAATTGTAATATTATGTAAAATGTATTTGAATTTTGATGTATTGGCAAAAATATCAGGTTTTCTTACTGGTTCTTTCCCGATGGAGCCTTGAACTAGGATGAATAATAGAGAAAGAAAAAGATTATGAAAATTTCCTTGTATTGCTCTTATGTGATTTCAAATTTTGCATATGTATGTGAGAAAATAGGTCATTGGATAATGTCGTGAATTATGAATTTTCAACTTTTTAATTATGTTAATAAAAAAGCAAATTGATATGTTGAAGTTTCAAATTTGATGTTTAAGTGTTAAGAGGAAATAAAAATCCTACATTGTGATCACAAAGTTATCTCCCTCCTTGTTAAGTTTCATAGTTGACAAAATCAAATTTGATTAAGAATTTTGGCTCCACCTTGAATTCTGAATATAAGGAACATATACCTTGCTATGTGATGAATTATAAAACATAAATTATAGGAGAGAAAAGAAATTATAACCTTTCTCACATCATGCTTAAAAGGGGGAATCAATGTTTCATTAGGTTAAAAATCACTCCTTGTATATATATGTATATAACAAAGAAAAACATGCCAACACTTGGTCAAAATTGGCTATAAAATAAAAATGTGCATCTCCACGAGTGGAAAACACTCTCTGAAATTTGTATCAAAAAAATGAATTAACATCCATGTTTGTAACAGAAAATATTCTCAGAATCCTTTAGTTTAAAATCTAATTTTGTTTTTTTTATTAAAAAAAAACAGAAAAAGAAAATACTCTTTATATCTAATTATCCTTAATATATTCTTGGTATCCTAGATTCAACAACTAAACTTTATGCAATTAATACCCCCTTGATCATCCTAAGTCATTTACTACTCTAGGCATTGAAATGACTATTATTATGAAATATCATCTCCTTTGTCTCATCACATTGGGCGCAATGTTGGAAAAAGGGGAGTTAAATATTGCCAAGCTACCTTGCTGCTTTCAAACCCAATCCCCTTGGGCTAGTGTGCAAGTTAAGTGAATTGCTCTATGGGATCATGTGTAGACCCCTTTTTCCCACTTGGCACTCAGTCCCCAACAAATAGGACACTCCACTCTTAATTATCCTTGGCGTCAAGTCTGAGCAGGTACTGATTCAAAATTAAACCAAGTCATGCATTGAGATTGGTGTGAGTATTTGGCAATGTGGAAAGCAAGTTTAATGTTTTATCTATGCGCTTACCTTTGTGCAAGGTGATTCTTCAAAATTACGTTAGGGGTTTTCCTAGTTTGCACCTACCAGGAAAGAAGTAAAAAGGTAGAATTGACTTTCAAAATTTATTACAATTGGATAAACAGTAGAAATATAACCCAATTAATGTCCTAAAGGCACAAGTCGACTTGACTTGGATCACATGTACTTGGTGGCAGATGGACTGTATTGTCTGACGTACTCTTTCAAGGCAATGATATTGTTTGGTTTGTACATTTGTTTGTAACATTTAAACCCATTTGCCTTCTTACCTTTCTACCTCCTAAACTTGGTGTACCTCCCTCCCTTGGCGCCATCTCTTTGGGCAGATTGTGCCAGTTTTGGGCCACGTGCCCTAGCTCATGATTGGGTCGACCTAGGGCCTTGGGCAGCATGGTGTTGCTAGGGGTTGGTATGGGCAAGTATGCTAGTTTTAGGTAGAAGATTTATGCTAGCGAAAGTTAGTTTAGGATTAAGATAGTTATTAATCCTTTTAATTTTAATGTTAGGTTTCAAATCAGTTTTAGGTTAGCATTACTTATTAAGGATAGATGATGATAAAAGATTAAGTTAGATGGGGTAGTTAAGGATTAAGTTGTAATGGAATAGGTGTCATGAAGTTAGAATATTCAGCTGTTAGATATTGTTAGTTATTATTTTTATGTAAGTATGTATAGGTGTAGCTATTCATTAGTTAGTTTATATATTTTATTTTGGTTGTATATTAAATATTAGTATTATGTTACTTAGTTAGTATAGGAGATTAGTAACATTAGTTTTTAGTAATGTTAATCTTTATATTCTTTTAGTTGTAGTAAAAGATATTTAAATTAGTCCAAAATTTATTATTATGATTAAATATTAGTTTTGTTATCCATTTTTATTATTATGATTAAATGTTAGTTTTGTTATCCATTTTATGTAATTAGTATATGTCATTTAAAATTTTGTTAATTAAATGTAGATATATTCTTTTTTTTAAAAAATTATTTATTAAGTAATTGTTATGTATTATTTAGTTTTAGGACATTAATTGGGTTTAATTTCTAATGTTTTAAGTTAAATTTAATATAGTAAGTATGAAGATTTTGTTAGATTGGTTGTCTTTTAAATGTTTGGATTTAGCATTGTTAGTGTCACAGGATATAGCTTTTGTCTTAATATTTTAAACTTGAAGTGGGTATAGTAATAATTAAAAAATTGGCAAAGATTAGTTAGTTGTTTAAATTGGCTTATCATTTAGCCTTAGGGTAATGAAGACATTATTAGGTCAATTTGAAATCAAGTAGAGTAATTGGATGTTAGATTTTAGTTTACTTGATGGCTTAGTTTTATATCAAATGTTCAAGTAATTAGAGTTAGTGCTATGATTGTAATCCTTTGAGATAATAGATCTATTTTGGTTATTATTTAGTTGATTCCCATATAATTTGAATGTATTGTTCTTTCATACTTCATAAGAAAATAAAGGTGATAATGTGTTAAACCTTGATTTATTGAATTTGGGGATGTTTAATTTAATCGATTGGTTTAATAACCAAATTGTAAATTTAATGATCTATTCCTACTCACAATTATTAACTTAATTAGGATTTTGGGACTTTGTTAGGAGATCCCGTAACTGTTCTCTTTAAACCTATACTTTTACAGGTGCAATTAAACATGTCAAACTTAGTGGTGTTATTAACCTTTAAAAAAATTAAAAATTGTGTGTGTATTTTGCCCTAGATTTTGGGCATGACATTTTGGTATCAAAACCCATGTTTCAACACTAGGAACTTAAAACCATTATTCTTTTGAAGTTAACTAAAGCTTAAATTGTGTATGATGCCTCCTATTACACGGAGAAACTGTCAAGGTAGAGGTCGTAGGGTGAGAGGTGGTAGAGCAGGACAAGAGGATGGACCACCACCTCCACCACTGAATCTGAATTAGGATATTTTGGATGCCCTCCATGCATTGATTGGCGTAGTTCAGTGGAGGATATTACCTATAGTTTAGCTAGGTTAGTAGATTCCCAAAAGGGAAGTAGAGGATCCCAGAGGAGGTAGGGCTTGAGGTAGAGAGAGGAGTAAGTGTCCCCCATCGAGGCAGGGAGAGAGACAAGGTAAGCATGAGGGTAAGTTGATCCATCAGAGAGTACCATCACTTGATAGACCTCCTAGACATATAGGAGATGATATCAGAGAGTTGATACGACTCAGACCACCACACTTTATCAGTTCCACAGAGGGGACAATAGCAGAGGCTTGGTCACAGATTCTCTAATGGTGCTTTGGATTATGTTCGTATGGGAGTAATCTGAAGGCATGTCTAGCAGTTCATCAGCTAAGAGGAGGTGCCTCCAATTGGTGGCATCAGGAGGAGATGATAGGAGGAGTGAATATGGATACCCTCACATGGGAGACATTCTTAGAGAGATTCAGAGAGAGGTTCCTATCTGAGCACTTTAGACAGAAGCAAATTGAGGAGTTTCATTCTCTACATTAGAGGGGTCTCACTGTAGCGTAGTATGAGAGGAGGTTTCTCGAGCTCCTTCTATTTCTCGAGTACATGAAGGCTGAGAAACAACGAGTGCATCAATTCATCATGGGCTTGAATTTCTCACCTCAGGGTCTGGTTCGCATGGCCTTTCCTACTACCTTCAGACAGGTAGTTGAGGTAGCACTGGTTGCAGAGGACACTCGTGGTAGGCAGGGGTCACGGGATCAGTCCTAGAACCAAAAATCCTCCCGATAGAAACCCCCTTGGAAAGGGAATCAAAACTTTTTGATAGGATCCTCTAAGGGCCAACAACCTTAGCAGCATCAACAAGAACCTGCACAGGGTTATCAAGGTCTAAGACAGGATCAGATTGTACAAGCCCCACAATCACAGTCAGTGAAGACTCTGGAGTCTTCCAGGGGTGGATACAGTGGATCTAGCAGGTCAGGAGGCTCACAGTAGTCTAGATCATAGGGTGCACAATCTTATACCAGAGGACCATGCAACACTTGTGGTGGCATGGGTCATATAGCTAGAGAGTGTCCATAGGGATAGTCATCCGGTGGTCAGAGGGACATTTTCAGAGTCGACATTCGGAGAGATGGGTAGGTCCCACAAAGTTTTTGCAGTGATTGATAACCGCTAGGCTAAGCATCAGGCTACAGTTATTGAGGCTATAGGTGGAGTCAGGCAACCACAGACCCTAGCACTTTGAGGTCGAGAGCTAGACCAGGTTAGGGTCCAGTGGGATTGCTATGATGAGGTTATAGCTTCATGGGAGGATGCGGCACAAATGAGATCTCAGTACCCATAACTTTTTTATGAACTCTACGAGGAAGTTCATGCCTAGTGGGGGAGGATGTGAGGCCTTGCCCCGACCCATCCTAGCACCATGGTACATTATTATTTTGATACTCATGACTCGATATGTCAGAACATTATTGATGCACTAAACATTATTATGCTAATTATGATGTGTGATGCTTTACTTTCCGATATTTGATTTCGTCATTTAACACATTATGAACATGTATGATGATGAAGTGAACGAATGCAAAACTAACACTTTGAATTTTCTAATCTAATGAATAGAATAAGATAAACAATTGAATTGTAGAAAAATGGATGTTTTAAATTATATGAATTTCTTGATTCGTAATGTGTGTGTGTGTGTGTGTGTGTGTGTGTTTCTTGAAATACTAATGTGTGCAATGAGTGTGCATAAGGAAAGACATAACTGAACCCCTTGTTTAAATATACTATCCTTGCATTCTCTTTCTTTAAAGGTTGTTATTTTGTCATACTATTTTCCCTAGCTTTTGTTTGTTCTTATTAAGTCTTTAAGGCTTAAAAACATAAAATTTAAGTACCCTAGGGGTAAGGGTATGGGTAAGGCATTGTGTTGTTTTTGTATTGCTTGCTTGTGTGTTGGGGGTTCATTGGGAGGGATCTTAACTTGTTTTTCTTTTGATGTTTTCTCATGCTTGCTTTGATGTTTTATGTTTTGAGAGGATTTCATGGGGATTATTTTGGCATTACTCACCCTTGAATAGGGAAGAAGTGGCCATGTATGGGGGAAGGGCCTTAGTTAGACCTCAATGGTGTAGAGTCTCCTCTCATGGTGAGAGGAGGTGTTGGTGTTTTAAAACTACTAAGCAACAAAATGCTTAATAACAAGATGAGAGTACTCACACAATCTAAAGACTAGCCAATTCTTATTAAAAATTGCATGTGCAAAGCATTTGGGCCCAACATCAACAAAACTAAGGGATGGTTTTCTACTCTTTTGGCTCTGCTAAACCAAGGTGGGTATACCTAGGGATAATTTTAGTGCAAACTGCTATGTAAAAATTTGTCTAGTTTCATTCTGATTCTCATTTGTTACCGTCACATAGAGACACAATTTACTTCAATTCTTCAATGCTCTCTAACTTATACGCATCCCTTAGAAGCGGATTTGGTCATAATTCTCCTAAAAGTTACAAATATTCCTAGAAATAGCAGCTACCTAAGACTCGGGAATTAGATATAAATGAGTTGAAACCAGCATTTATAACTCTTGAACAAGATTGAAAATGATTTCAATTTTATAAAATGATTTGATATGCAACAGCAAAATTCATCATTGTTTACTTCTAATTTATAGGACCAGTGCCTTATCCATTGGGCAAGAAATTGACTATTGGTGGGAGATCTAATTCAAATAACTTGTATAAGAATTAATCAACTGCAATCACCTATCTCCATAATTATGCAATATCCCTTTTATGAACTCATAAACCATACTGATTTACTGAAGCATTTGTTTAATTGTTTGAATTAAAAGCAACAATAAAACCAACATACAACCCATCCAGACTGCATTCAGCCAAATAAACCTAATTTAAATGACTTCAAAATAAACAAACCCATAAACTGGAGACAGAAATTGATGACACAGATATAGTGTAAATACCCCTTTGTATTATGCTTTTCATATGAGTAATACAATAACCAATTGAATGCCCAGAATAGATTACCATTTCTGTCATTTCAATTTACTTATCAAAAAGTATAATGGAAGCAAACTCAAATCAACTACACACTATTGGACCTATTGTAATGCACTTTTCTTAAAAGACAAAATTTGCACAAGTTTCAGACCATCACAATGCCTTGAAAACTCATTTATATAGCATGAGTTGCAACAAGCAAGGGGCATATGTGAGTGACAGGTGTCCTTTAAAATATTTTTACATACATCTATAACAAAAGGACAAAACTATGCATAACAGAAAGGCTATCACATCGAAAATTCCTTGGTGGGGCCCTTTCTATTATATCTTCATCGATTGAGACAAGAGCTTTAATTCTTTTATTTATTCTTCATCCTTAGATTAAGTGCCCATTAAATTTGAGAGTGATGAATCATCTGCGATTACTTGCAAACTTACTTTAATCTGAGGATTTTCCTTGTCTTCATCATTAATCGTGAAGGTAACTTTTACTTTGGCATTTTCCTCCTCCTCCTCTTCCATTTCATCATCTTGTAACCACTATTCTTCTGACAAAAATTTGTTCCTCCACTCATCATAAGTGGTGTCCTCTGGCCAATCAAAACTTAATGCCTCTCTTTGTACAGTTATTAAAGAAGTTGCAACTGCATCCAAATAAACAAAATCCTTTCTAATGGCTTTATAAAATAACTGCACTTTCACCAGTTCCTCGGCTTTTTTCACCCATAATCGATGACCAATTTCATGAACAATGTTATTCATCCTCTCACAAGATATCTCATCTAATTCCTTTTTCTATTCTTCTTTTTCCTTTATTTTATCAACAGTCTTTAAAGAACAAGGAAATAGACCAAAATTTTCAGCCATATATCTGGATAAACAATTTATTAATCTTTTCTGAAAAGAATCTCTTTTTTCATCAAAACATTATAATTTATTCAATAAATCAAAAATCTTCTCCATTTCATGACTAGGCATTTGGACGACAGATATGCACATAAATGTGATATCATTGTTTCTTTCCCTCCATTTTTGCACAATAGGCCTCAACCTATCCTCATCTCTCTGTAATTCATCCCTAATGGATGCAATCCTTACCAATTGATCAAAAAAGGTTGGCCATTCTATCCTATTCATTAAGTATATCACACCTTGCCTCAATTTTTTTTCATATTGACTTTTTAATTCTACATGCAATTCATAAAGCTTATTTTTCTCCTCTTCAAAATCCTCTGTAGTGTAGAATTGATTCCTTTTAGGGGTATCAGGTACCTCAATAATTGGGGTGGATTTAAAAGGCTCAATAGGTGGCCTGGGAGGGTATACAATCCTTGGTCTACTAGAATCCTCTATCTTTCTTTTCCCCAGCATCTTCTCCATTTGAGATACCTGATTCTCTAGTTTGTGTATTTGTGTGCCCCTTTCTTCATATGCCTTCAGCACTTCTTCAAATCTAGCATTTTTCTGGACAAACTTATCCTCTTCCTGATCAGACACCACATTGCCAAATTTCACCATTTCTGAGGCCATCCCAATTATCTTTTTACTACCAACCTCACCAGCCTTGAAGAATGTCAATGTGCCAATATGCTCTATAGTAGAGATTTCCTGCATCCTTGTTTTATCCATTTTCTCAATGGACCAAATTACAAGGGCTTGGTGGTCATCACTAAATTTGACTCCTCTATGAGCTTGTAGTATCTCTTCTTCAGTTGTTAACTGGACATCCTTTTTTTTTCTTACTAAATAAAAAACTATAGCATTCACTATATCCCATTCAAGTAAGATAAGGATTCTTCATTGCTTAACTAATTGCCTCCCAGCCTCAGCTGTGAATTGGGCAAAGTCACTCAAAAACTTGGACTTTACCTATTCTTTAATAACAGAGTTTGGTTTATCAGGTTGCTCTTCCCTTATCTTTTCACAAGTCCTTTCAAAATTGCCTATATTTAACCTCCACAAAAATTGTGCAAATGCCCTAGATTTCACAAAATTTTCATCATTTATAAACCTCTCAGAGGCTTGGGAAACTATAGGATCAATTTCCTTATCTTGATAATCAGCAACAGTGAGCTCTAAGGAAGGTGTAGGGGGCTCTTGTGGTTCCCTAATCTCCAGATTTATGGAAGAAAAAATTATATCCCCTTCTCCATCAATTTGTCTAAGTTGTTCCCTTAAAGATGTTTCATCATCTATCCTGATTGGGGACTGGGTCGGGGAATATTGTTCTAGCTGAGAAGAAGAAGACCCATGTTCTGACTTCTGCCTCTTTGGAGCACTAGTTGAAGGTGGGCTTCCTGTTCTTTTATGGAGAGGACCTTGTTGCATGTTCTTAATCATCACATACCTTGACCTTCTTTGTAAGGTATATTGACCAGGAGCTACGATGATTTTGTTGTTAATATTCCTTTGCACTTTTGCAGCCCTGTCTGGATATGTCTCAACATATCTAGCCTTCTTTTCATTCATGGCTTGTATTATCTCAGTAAAATTATTCATCACGACCTGTATCTTGGCTCCCTAGTACTTCTTTTCTTTTAATGGATCATAATGGGATAAAAAGAATTAATGAATTCAAGGGTTTTGCTAAATACTATCCATTTTTCTTTTCTAAATTCTTGTTCTTGTAAAGTAAGAACATTTCTAATTACATCCTTAGGATAGTAAACTTGTTGCACCATATGGGAAGCTTTTATTCTCTCCCTGAAGATATCATAGAATCCTTCAGGGTCAATAAATCTGGCATGAGATTTTGCCATGTTATATCTGTCTAAAAAAAAATTCAAATGCTTCCACCCCTTCCTTACAAAGACAAAATCATGGGTCATAGTAACAATTGGAAAAAATGTGCCCTTCCTAGTTAACTCCCTCTCATCTATGGTGCCTATTTGCCATAATAGTTAAGCTATTCCTATATTTAAAGGCACATGAAATGGTAGCACATAAGGCTTTCCCAAGAAGCCATATACTCTTATCACTATTGAAACATTATAAGGAATTATATCCCCCCAGTTATGACTGACAAGTAGCCCTTTAGCATGATCCTTGGGTCTGACCAACTCTAACAATGCCTGTGGAATTCTAGGGTTGTCTCCTCTCAAAAGAAATCTAATATTTGATGGAACATACCTATCAAACCTCACATAACTAGCACCTTTGGCTTCTGAGGTCATATCCACACTCCACAACTGCACTGCATTTTTTTCTGCATCTCTAATTGTCTCTAGTTCCATACCCTTGGAGAAGAAAGCAAGTCCTTTATGCAAACATATATTCATAAGGATTGAATATCCATAGAAAGGTTTATCTACTTTTCCCTTTGCTATCCCCACCAAGCCGTTGTGGATCTCTTTTGCAAGAAATGTTGCAAACTCTAGAATAGTGCTCATTCCAAATTGAAGAGTTTGAGCTATTATGAGGACAACTGAGCTTGGGATTTGTTCTACTTCATCCACTCCAAAAATCTTACAAAGAGAAACATATAATGCCTGAGCTCTAGTGTTAAAGTGTCTTTTCAATAGTTGCTCTGGGGTGTTAGTAGTAATCCCAGATAAATTTCAAATTTTAGCAGCATGCTCCTGTAGTGGCCCCATTTTCAAGTAGACTTTTTGTGTATCATATCTTTCTTGAAAATAACCCATGTCAATAGTTTCATGCACAACATGGTCAGGGTTAAGATTGAAGACTTCTCTAATTAATTCTTGGCAAACCCTAAAGAGGTTCACTCCAGCATGATTCTTCACCCACCTAGTAATTGGATCATACTTCTTGGCTAGATCCATTAACAAATCACTATCAAAGAAAATTGTGGGGACTACTAATTTTCCAATGTCAAACTCCTAGAAATTGCTCAGAGGAGTGTCCAGTCTTCACTCTAAAAACCATTTCTTGAATAATTCAAAACATCCCATGGATACCTGAGCATCTCGCACCGAATTGACCTTGTCATAGAAACCCTCTACTACGGCTACTCTAGGGTTTTTAGGAATTAACTTCCTCCCCTTAGTTATCTCATGTGATGACAGATGAAATTGTTCCATAAAATCATCATGCATACCCCACTTTGAATATTTGGTTTGCCAAGAAAATTCCTTTCGTCAAGCCATTTTCTAAAATTTTAAATCTTTCTCAGTAAATTCTTGATTTTCACTAGTTACAGATCACTTACCTGTTAAAATTTATTCTTCTTTCTACAATTTCTTTGCAACTTCGATTATGTCCTTGACGAATTTTGTGCCCTAGCTCTAGAAATCCTTTTTCTTTGAGAAAATCTGCAATCTGTACTACAACAATGGTGAATTTACATATTATATCAGAGCATTGAAATCACACGAAGGAAACTTTGTATCACATTAATTCTTGCAACCGTTATTTTCATGCTGTATTTTGAAATTTGAATTTTACTTGTTGATTCCCAAAGATTGGATGGTTCTATTTCAAAAGTAAAAGGCTTTTTAAAACTTTGGGACCCTGGCCATGTGTCATAATCCCACGTGCCCGCATTATTTAAAAACCTTGCATCTTGATAATGCAGGAAAGCGAGCACCATCGATCTTACCTTAATCGATGGTGATTCAAGATCTCTTCTTTTGGTGGCCCACTAAACTATCTTGACCAATGAAAACTTACCTTTTAATCCATGTGTTCTGACAGTAATTAAAATTTTCGTGCCCACAACATTGCCGCTTCCACTTCGTACACATGTCACCCATTGCCAATGGGCATGTTTCATTACATTTATTTCTTTCTAGCATGGCATGACTTAGCATATTTTCTAAAGTTTAGTCCAGGTCCCACCATGCCCACTTGCCTGTATTATTTAAAAATGTTGCACCTTGATAATGCGGCAATGCTTGCACCTTCGATCTTACCCTAATCAATGGTGATCAAATCTTGAATTGATTGCACATCTAGTCACTTGATCAGACCCATAAGAAACTTCCTCTATAGTCCATGTCATCTGACATCTTGCCATGAGGGATACATTGTTGTTACTTCTCTAAGAAGGGCGGGCCCATGATATCTTTTTGCGTGACGTGTCAAAAGCCTGCTTGCCCACATTATTTAAAAACTTTTCAGCTTGATAATGCGAGAATGTGGGCACCGTCAATCTTACCCTAATCGACAATGAATCAAGATCTTTTCATTTGGCAGTTCAAAATGGATCCTACTAAACTCTGAGGACACATGTCACGTATGTGCTATGTCGCTATCATAACTTTTAAGCAACTCTCCATAACGACATAGCACCTATCATTGATTTAAAATTAATCTGACAGTCATAATCTCTCATAGATTTTGTGAATAGGGCGTGAGTCCAATGATTGATGATGTGAGAAAAATTTGCAGTGCTGGCACAAATAAAATCATATTATAATCTCAGTTATGTTACCACATTGCTTGGGTCCCACCGGATTTTATTTCCTGACTAGGCGCTATGTCACTAATGGTGACAAACATAGATTTATTGATAGCGACATAGCACCTTCTGGTGACTTCTGAAAATGTTGGGGCCAGCAAGATAAAGACAAGCAAGGTCATGATGACCCTCATCAATGCTTGTAACAAAGAAGTAAAACCACATGTTCGTCATGCCACTTGGGAATTTCATGGTTGTTGAAAATCCTCAGAAAAGATTGCCACTTATATTTCTCATGAAGGTGCCATGTCACTAATGGTGGAACTTGCAAACTTCTCGAAAGTGACATAGCACCCAGCCAAGAAAATATGATTTTTTGCTGACACTACTTTAGTACTTCAATATTCTGCTATATCCCAGATTTGAATTTGGTTCACTGACTTCCCACAGATCAAATGGCTTTATTTGAAAAGCAGAAATGCCTTTAAAGATTTCAGCACCATGGCCATGTGGCAAAAGCCTGCTTGCCCACATTATTTAAAACACTTCCATTGAACAAGATCAATGGTGCTCAGAAAAGTATTTCAACCTGGCACCTTTTAAGATAAAAATATTGCAATTAAAAAAACTCTAAGGCTTGTCATAAAAAATAAAAGGTATTATGACGTAAATAAAACCCTAGCATGAACAAGCCCGCCAAAACAGTTTTTGAAATAATACTTTTGAAAATTTTAAAACTAGAGCAGCACAGAACAAAGGTATAAAGGGCTATCTCACACACTTAGTTTTTTTTTTATGGATCACCTGAGATAAAAAACCTAAGCTGCATAATTCAAAGACTTAAATGATTTTTCATCTAAATATCAAAAAAAAATTATACTGTGAAAAATCAAACCAACGGTGACTCTTTCTAGGGATGAGACTATTTAAGTCTATGCAAGAATTCAGAATCTATGGGAGAGAAGACCACACACTTGGTGCAAAAATGACAACTTCTTTAGAGAGCACAGAGCACATATAGGAACCAAAAATAGGAAATCACGCTATATAGAGCTCGACTATTTATAGGGATTCACAAAATATATAGAATGTACAAAAACACTAGAAGCCCTAAAACTATTGTTCATGGAAAATAGATACTTTAAGAAAAGTAACTCTTCAAGAATTGTCCATGAATAGGAAATTCAAGAATACCTCTAGTTAATTCCCTCAAAAAATATGAATCCTCTCCATTCTTATCATAGATGTTATATGGACCAAGCCAGATTGGGTCAAATTTTCCATGTTTTCCCTTATCTTCCATCATGGCATTCCACATTAGTACCATATCTCCTATTTCAAACTTTCTCTCAAAAGCCCTCTTATCATATAAGTGCTTCATCTGTGATTGGATCTTAGCATTCTGAATAGAGGAATCTCTTCTTGCCTCTTCTAACTGTTTGATGTCATCCAGTCTGAGTTGCATTTCATCAATGATATCATCTTCATATAATTGAATGAATTTATGCATCTCCCTTAGGTTATTTTGGGGAAGTCTAGCCTGTATACCATAAACCAGGTCAAATGGGGCACAACCAATGGCCTTCTTAACAGTAACCCTATTAGCCCACAAGGCTAGTGGCAATTTTGAATCCCAAGCCTTCTTATTTTCCCCTAGAATTCTTTTGATAATATTTAATATACTCTTATTGCTCAATTCCGCCTGACCATTCGCTTGAGGATGATAAGGTGATGATGTATATTCTGTAATGCCATATTTTTTGCAAAACTCTTTATATTCATCATATCTGAAACACATAGCATTATTAGTAATAATCTTCTATGGGCAATCAAATCTAGTTATAATGTTATTTAAAATAAAATTGATCACCACTTGTAGCACTCTTGGTATGGATTGCTTCAACCCATTTGGTGAAGCAATCAGTTGCAACCAGAATCCAGGAATGTCTACAACTAGATTTATTTGAGATTTCACCTATGAAATCAATCCCCCACTACTGAAATGGTGCATGTATCTCCATAGGTTGCAATGGAAAATTCCCAAAAAATTTTAAGTTTCCACTGAATCTTTGGCAAGTGTCACATGTCTTAACAAATTCATGAGCATCTTCAAAAATTGTTGGCCACCAAAAACCAAATCTAAGGACTTTGTGGGCTGTGGTTTTAGCCATGTAATGACCTCCACACACACCTTCATGCATATCTTTCAAAATCCTTGCAGTCTCAGTTTCATCTACACACTTCAAAAGTACTCCTTCCATACTCCTCCACCATAATTGTCCTTGTACTATAACATATCTTATAGTATGCAACTTAAGGGATCTTCTTTGATTATCAGTTAACTCTGATGGGGACTTCATTGTTTGCAAATAGTAGATCACATCTTTGTACTAGTCAGAGATGTTAATGTCATAGAGATCTTCCCTACAATTATCATCCAATTGGTTAATTTGATTTGCTTCTAGTTTTGCATCTGCCATTAACTTGGCTAAACCTTGACCTTTGACCAATTTAGTAATTTGGATGTCAATATTGAATTCTTGTATTCTATTGATCCATCTACACCTCCTGCCAGATACTTCTTGTTGTGAGAAAATGTCTTTTACAGTAGTACTAGGGACAAAAGCAATAACTGTAGGCCCCATTAAATAACATCTGAAGGCCTTCACTCCTTTGACCAATGCATAGGCCTATTTTTCATTAATATCATACTTTAGCTCAACTGCTTGCAATGACTTGCTAAAGAATGCAATGGGTTGTTCATAACCCTCTTCATTTTTTTGTAATAGTACTGCAGCCACAGTGTGAAATGAGGCAAAGGAAAATATGTGCATTGGCTTGTAATAATCACGGGCTCTGAGAATAGGGGCATCTTTAATGGCTTGCTTAATTTTTGAAATACAATACTAGGTTCACCTTCCCATTTTATCTCAGATCCCTTTTTTAACATTCTTGATATAGGCCTACTGACTTTTGCAAAATTTGTCACAAATCTCCTAAGGAAATTTATTTTCCCAAAAAATGACTTGATACCTTTAACACTCTTGGGTTTTTGAATTTTATCTATTTCCTCAACCCTTTTAGGGTCAATCCTCACTCCATGTTTGCCAACTAGATGTCCTAACAATTTTCCTTCAGTGACACCAAAGTTACATTTCCTTGGATTTAAGGATATTCCATATTTAAGGGCTCTGATAAATACCTTTTCTAAGTTCATGCAATGATCATTTTCATCCTTGGAGTAAGCAGTAAGGTCATCCTGATACACAACTAGAAAATTGTCAATAATATTAGTAAAGGCCACATCCATGGCTCTTTAGAAAGTAGCTCCAGCATTGGTAAGCCCAAAAGGCATCCTGACATAAACATATGTACTCCATGGGGTAGTGAAAGAAGTCTTAAACTATTTTGATTCTTTGAAAACCACTTGATTATATCCTGAAAACCCATCCATCATGGACATCAATTCTGAATCAATGACCCTTTGCAGCATGGCTTCCATGTTGGATAAACCATAGTTATCTTTTAATGAAGATATGTTGAGATTCCTGAAATCAACACACAAGCTTATATCTCCATTTTTCTTTCTTATTGGCACTAAGTTGGACACCCAAGAAGAATGTCCGATAGGTTTAATGATGCCAGCATCCCTTAACTTAATCAGTTCTTCCTGCATTTTGGGAGCCAGGGTTGGATTTATTGGCCTCTACTTTTGTTTGAAAGGCTTAGTATCAGGTTTCAAAGGGATCTCATGTTGAAATAAATCTTCCCTATAGGCCTTTAGATCATCATATGACTGTGCAAATACATGCCTATATTTCCTTAGCAGATCTATCAAACCCTATCTTATCTTAGAAGGAAAATTTTTACCAATATACACCTTCTTAGGGGTTTCTTTGGTTCCCAAGTTTATCTCCTCCAAATTCTTCTAGCATTGTATTCACTGGTATCCATCTAAGATCTATCATGATTGTCAAAAATAGTTTCTAGGACAACTAAACCTTTTGGTATTTTGTTAGTTTTCAATTGTACAACTTCTTGCCTGAAAACTGTATCTTTTCCATCTATTTTTCCTACATAAGCTACACAGTCAACTTCCTACCCTGATAACATATACTCATAATTCAAAAACCTTAGAATATCTTTATCATCCTCAACCACTTGCCAATTTTGGACATTGTCAGGAACAAAGGGTCTGATCTGAGTTTCAATTTTAGATATACCAACAAATGTAATATCATCAGGTTTTATGGCTATATTTGCTAGCAAATCAGCCATCTTATTATTAGATCTATACTTCCAAATTATCCCAAATGTGTCAAAACACTCAATCATATCCCATATTGCATTTCTATATTGTTTTAACATTTTATTTTTTGATACATAAACATTTCTCACTTGGGATACAATTAACTTAGAATCCCCTATTACATGAATACATTTTATCCCATGCTTATGAGCTAGTCTAAGTCCTAACAACAAAGCCTCATATTCTGCTATGTTATTAGTACAAGGGAAATTCAATGTGAAATTTTTTTTTTAAGTTCTTCTAGTAGTAGAGATTAAAAAAATACCTACACTTGCTCCATCTTTGCAATAAGCACTGTCAAAGAACATGGCCCATAAGTCACCTTTATCTGTCTTCACATCAACTTCCATCTCTATCTGAGATCTTTGCTTGCTTTTCTTCAAAGTTAGGACCTCAGCTCTAAAAGCATTAACATCAGTGTCCACAAAATTTTTCATATCATCCTCAACATCTTCTACTATCATATATATTCTTTTTGGTTCTCTATTGACCTTTACAAAATTTCCATCAATGTTAAAATTAGCAAATGATAAGTCACATTGTAAACTTCCTCCCATGGCAGCACTCCATTTTCTAGATAATAACATGCCATATTGGGGAGGTATGTCAAGAACCAATACACTCATAGTGAGTTCTTTATTTGGACATGTTGTCAATCTATAGGGCAGAGCACTAATAGTGCCTATAACTATAACTTCCCTCTTATCCATTGCACAACATGTTCCTTGAGTAGTGTCAAACTTCAGACGTAATTCTTTCATTATTTCAAAAGGCATGACAGTACTAGAAGCACCAGTGTCAATCATATAATTCTTCAATGTCTTACCATTCAACAAAATGCTTAAGAAAAATAGCTCAAGATTTCCCAAGCATTCATTAACAGAGTTATCCAAAAACATCTGAGGAATCTGAGACACAACTACTTCAGTATCTTGTTCCTTCCTTTCCTTGGTTCCCATTTTTTATTTGCAAATTTAACCTTCACAACAAGGGGACTCTTTAGGTTTTACAACCTCCCCTTTCTTATGGTCAGTTCCCTTTATGAAAATACCAGTTGCCTTATTTACCTCCTTTCCTTGGACCATACTTATAGTCTGAACCTAAGCCACCATATTTGTAGTAATTTGGTCAATTTCCTCTCTGGAGGGTTTTCTCAAGATCACTTCTTCCTTTGAACCTACCATGTTACACACATTATCCTCAACATCGCTCTCATCAGAAAATACATTCTATTGATTTACACTTTGAAAGCATCTCTGATCATTTACATCTCTGTCACAACCTTCACTGTCAGAAAAATGTGAATCAAACATGTTACATCCTACATCATCATTGGTTTCCTCCTGTTCCTGACATTTTTCCACTACATTCTGATTTCAAGGAAAAGACAAGGCTACAACACAATATTCAGGGGCATGAGGTAATTGACAAGCATAACACCATGTAGGTTTAGCAGTGAATTTAGGCTCATCTACCAAAATTACAGAGTTTTTGGATAGAGGGTCAGGGGTCACCTTGTTACTTGTGTTCTTGGGGGGAGGGACATTAGGCTGACCGTCTTTCCAAGTAGTGGTATAAGGGAAATTCTGCAACCTATTCTATCTATTGAAATTGGATTGATAAGGGGCTCTATTTTCAGTTGGGTTCCTATAATTTTTTACTTGAGGAAGATTTAAATTCTTTATGGCATTGAGAACTTGAACTATCTCACTTGGCTCCTGCTTCTTCCCACCTACACCTTTGTTATCATCTTTTTTGTTTCCCTTTTTACCAAACAATCTAGACTCATCCCTTTTACTTTCTAATCTGCCTGAAATCCTCAGATTATTTTCAATGTTAATAGCATTCCTAAAAGCTTCCCTTAAAGTTTTAGGCTCCTTGTCCCTAAGCTAATATGCTATTTTACCATCAAAAGCATTTAAATAAGTGATCAAGCATACCTTATCATCCACTCAGATGGCTTGCATTAGCTTATACATCCTTTTTTGGAACCAATTGTTGAACTCAGTAACAGATTCATTTGACAATCTCTTGATGTTATTGAATTTAGCTCGAATGTAATACTGACTCAACTTGTTACCATATTGCTCCTTGAAATAGTATTCAATATCCTTCCAATCCATGATAGATAATTCAAGGAGTCTTTTAAACCATCCTCTAGCATCTTCTATAAGTGACTGAACAAACAACTTCATTATAACATCTTCAGCTTCAACTCCATAGTCACTCATCATATCCACAAAGCTTCTTAAGTGATCTTCATAGGTTATAGCATTATTTCCAGTGAATTTTGGAAATCTTTTTCTCATCTCTTGAGGAATAGGATTAGGGAAACCAGGAATTCCATCAAAACATATCTACCTATATCCTTCTAAATGGACAGGTCTTCTTTGCAAATCAATCGTAGGCTAGGAGGGAGTATTTCTTTTAACATTATCATTAGCATTGCTGGTACTAGCATCACCGAGAGGCTTATTCTAATATACCCCTTGTGAAACAGAAGACAAAAGAGGAAAATGTACCTGAGAAGTATCCTGATCTGCCTTATCACATCCACCATCTACATTACCCTTAGGCACAGCTGCAGATTGCTTCTTAGCATTTTCTAAGAACTTGATCTTATTATTCATCTCAGCTATAGCGGCCTCATTTTTTGCAATCTCCAATTTCTTAGCTAGAGCATCCCTCTCTTTTCTTTTCTTTTCTAACTCAATATTAGAAGGTGATAGAGAATCATGAATTTGGACAACTTGTACTGGCTCATTGATCCTAATAACAACTTCCTTCTATTTTCCTTTTTCCTTAGCCCCTATAATTAGTTCCACATTCTTTACTCTATTGTTATCAACTTCTAGGGTAGGGTAGTTCTTGATTTTCTGTACTACGGGTCCCTCTAAGTTCATTTTTTGAGTTTCCAACAATTTTTGCTCCTGTCTGCTAAGCTGTTCAACTTTTCCTACAATCTTAGTTAGCCAGGCAGTAGATGCTATCTCATTTTTCTTTTTTAGAGCAGCAATTCTCCTTAGTAATTCTTGTTTTTCCTCATAATTCTTCATAATCACTTCTTCCCTCTCCTTCTAAAATCTCCTATTAATAAATTCTTGCTCAACAATTTTTGCTCTCAGTATTTCATTCTCATAAGGATCAAAGATAGTGAATTCAGACCCATATGTTTTCTCATCATTAAAACTTTTAGGTTCTAAGTGCCTAGGTCTAACCTTTTTAGGGGAATAATCTGACATGAAAGGGTTTGTACTATGCTGGAAGAGATTGTTGCTAGTCCTACCCTCCAGACTAAATACAGGTGGTTGCACAACCTTTTCTTGACATATCATTTCAGGGGTATTGTAAAAATCATCATTAGACAAAGTTGGATGAGATCTCAAACCTACGGAGAAAGGCATTGTTCCAATAGTGGGACCGTGAGCATTATTTTTATCTATGGCCTGGTCCTGTGAATAGCTCCCTTTCTGCATCTGATTTCCCTTCACAGCCCAATTCTATCTTCCTCTAGGAGGGAGATCAGTTTGGAGTTTAATGGCTAGATTAATTTTCACATTTTCCCATGTATTTCTCTTATTTTCCATAATTTGGGAAAACGATGTTCTAATCTTGACACTGGTTAAAACCTTTTGAGATACCACCCACTCTATCAAACTGGGAAAAGAACTGAACAAATACTAAATCCTTTAGTGACAATTTTCGGAAAAATGTATACAAATTCCAAATCTATAGGAAACTTCAGCATAAACACCTACAACTCTACCCAAGGGGACACAAATCTCTAATAATTCACTATTTATGGCAATACTAAGTGTAAGTCCCCAATAGAATCACCATTTTGTTGGTGTTTTAAAACTACTAAGAAACAAAATGCTTAATACCAAGATGACAGTACTCACACAATATAAAGACTAGCCAATTCTTATTAACAATTACATGTGCAAAGTATTTGGGCCAAACATCAACAAAACCAAGGGATGGTTTTCTACTCTTTTGGCTCTGCTAAACTAAGGTGGGTATACCTAGGGATAATTTTAGTGCAAACTGCTATGTAAAAATTTGTCTAGTTTCATTCTGATTCTCATCTGTTACCCTCACATATACACACAATTTACTTCAATTCTTCAATGCTCTCAAATTTATGCACATCCCTTATAAGCAGATCCAGTCATAATTCTCCTAAAATTTACAAATATTCCTAGAAATAGCAGCTACCTAAGACTCAGGAATTAGATATAAATGAGTTGAAACCAACATTTATAACTCTTGAATAGGATTGAAAATGATTTTAATTTTATAAAATGATTTGATATGCAGAAGTAGAATTCATCCTTGTTTACTTCTGATTTATAGGACCAGTGCCTTATCCATTGGGCAAGAAATTGACTATTGGTGGGAGATCTAATTAAAATAACTTGTATAAGAATTAATCAACTGCAATCATCTATCTCCATTCTTATGCAATATCCCTTTTATGAACTCATAAACCCTACCGATTTACTGAAGCATTTATTTAATTGCTTGAATTAAAAGCAACAATAAAACTAGCATAGAACCCATCCAGACTGCATTCAGCCAAATAAACCTTATTTAAATGACTTCAAAGTAAACAAACCCATAAACTAGAGAAAAAAATTGATGACACAGATATAGTGTAAATACCCCTTTGTATTATCCTTTTCATATGACTAATACAATAACCAATAGAAAACCAATTGAATGCCCAGAATAGATTGCCATTTCTGTCATTTCAATTTACTTATTAGAAAGTACAATGGAAGCAAACTCAAATCAGCTACACACTATTGGACCAACTGTAATGTACTTTTCTTGAAAGACAAAATTTGCACAAGTTTCAAACCATCACAATGCCTTGAAAACTCATTTATATAGCATGAGTTGCAACAAGTAAAGGGCATATGTGACTGAAAGGTGTCCTTTAAAAGATTTTTACATACATCTGTAACAAAAGGACAAAACTGTGCATAAGAGAAAGGCTATCACATCGAACATTCCTTGGTGGGGCACTTTCTGTTATATCTTCATCAATTGAGACAACAACTTTAATTCTTTTATTTATTCTTCATCCTCAGAGTGAGTGACCATTAAATTTGAGAGTGATGAATCATTTGCGATTACCTGCAAACTTACTTTAATCTGAGGATTTTCCCTGTCTTCATCATTAATCGTGAAGGTAACTTTTATTTTGGCATTTTCCTCCTCCTCTTCCATTTCATCATCTTGTAACCACTGTTCTTCTGACAAAAGATTGTTCCTCCACTCATCATAAGTGGTGTCCAAAATCCTTTCAGATGGCTTTATAAAATAACTAAACTTTCACCAGTTCGTCAGCTATTTTCTCCCATAACTGGTGACCGATTTCATGAACAATGTTATTCATTCTCTCACAAGATATCTTATCTAATTCCTTTTTCCATTCTTCTTTTTCCTTTACTTTATCAACAGTCTTTAAAGCACAAGGAAATAGACTAAATTTTTCAGCCATATATCTGGATAAACAATTTATTAATCTCTTCTAAAAAGAATCTCTTTTTTCATCCAAACCTTCTAATTTATTCAATAAATAAAAAATCTTCTCCATTTAATGACTAGGCATTTGGATGACAGTTATGCACATAAATGTGATATCATTGTTTCTTTCCCTCCATTTTTGCATAATAGGCCTCTATCCTCATCTCTCTGCAGTTCATCCCTAATGTATGCAATCATTACCAATTGATCAAAAAATATTGGCCATTCTATCCTATTCATTAAGTATATCACACCCTGCCTCAATTTTTCTTCATATTGACTTTTTAATTCTACATGCAATTCATAAAGCTTAGTTTTCTCCTCTTCAAAATCCTTTGTAGTGTAGAATTGAGGCCTTTTAGGGGTATCAAGTACCTCAATAATTGGGGTGGATTTAAAAGGCTCAATAGGTTGCTTGGGAGGGTGTGATGTCCCCAGAGTGGGCCCCTAACGGAAGGTGACGTAGGTCTGTCCGTGCGGTTTGTTGCTACCACGTATCCGGGGTCCTCGCCAGTGAGGCTATCCTGGGGTTGCCCCCTTAACACAGGGAGGTGCCGTTTACTAACAGTCTGGGCTTTTGGTGCAACGATTACTAACTTGGTATCAGAGCCGGAGGTCTCGAGGTCGAGACCTGCGGAGCGTGGTGGGCTATGATGTCCCTAGAGTGGGCCCCTAACGGAAGGTGACGTAGGTCTGTCTGTGCGGTTTGTCACTACCACGTGTCCGGGGTCCTCGCCAGTGAGGCTATCCTGGGGTTTCCCCCTTAACGCAAGGAGGTTCCATTTACTAACAGTCCGGGCTTTTGGTGCAGCCACCGAAAATTGGACCACACAGGTACCATACTCATAGGAGAGCTCTGATTGAAAGAGAATAGTTACAGGAAACAGGAAATATGGAAGAGAGGCATGATGGTAGTCCACCTAGAAACAGGAGGAATAATGATGATCAGGATACCAGAGAATTTTACCGTGCTATGGTTACTAGGCAGCAGCAGATGGCACAGGCATTACAGGCACTCACTACTATGGTAGAAAGGATGAACCCACCTGTTAGACAAAATGGGGAGCCAGGAGAACAGGGAGATAACAGGAGTGCTACAGGTAATCAGAGACCACAACAAACCCATTCTAGAATAGCTGATAGGCCTACACGCCCTACATTTGTTCCGGAGGAGCCAGAAGAAGTTCCGGTAGAGGAGGTGACAGGAGACCCCATATTCGCAGATGCACTCATGGCTGCAAATGATGAATGGGAATTATTAGCTCCGTAGGTTCGGTAGAGGATGACCTTTGAACACTTTGTAAATCAGAGGAGAGAGCATTACAGGTCACTCAGACAAGATAGGAGGCCTAGAGGTCAAAATAGTGAGCTGAAGAGGGCTACAGGAAAGCTTACTATGCCTATATTTGATGGGAGTGGTAAGATGACAGCTCAAGCTTGGATTCATAAGCTTGACACATTTTTGGCACTGAGGCCAATGACAAAGATTGAAGCTATCAAATATGCCACCTTGCATTTGGAGGGAATAGCACATGATTGGTGGTACCATGGTATGGTAACACTTCAGCATAACCAAGTGACAAAATACCAGGACTTCGTGGATAGGTTGGTTGAAAGATTTGACAAGAAAGATCCAGAGATTTACTTTCGGGACTTAGCACAACTGAAACAAACAGGCAACTTGGAGTATTTCATTGGTGAATTTCAACGGTTGGCAGTCATGGTGCCAAACATTTCAGAGCATAGATTGATAGTTCTTTTCATTGAGGACCTATCCGAACCATTGAGAGGTTGGATAAAGGCATTTGATCCTATTTCTTTATAGGAAGTGATGAGAAAGGAAAGAAGTATGGAACATGCAGTCCCAACAAACAAATTTCAGTCCAAAGGAGCATCTTCTAGTAAGGATAACAAACCATTTTATAAAAAACCAGAGAGGACTGATTTTAAAAATGATTCTAAAGATAAAACTCGAGCACCTTTTGACAGGGAAACATTAAATGATTTGAGGAAGAAAAAATTATGTTTCTACTGTAAGGGACCCTATGATGCAAACCATGATTGTCCTCTTAGGCCAAAGGGAAAAGCTAACAGAGTTATGTGGACATACTATGAGGAATTAGAATCAGATAATTCAGATCAGCAGTCTGATATAGAGGAAATAGATGGTGAAAAAGAGGAAGACAAGGCTGAAAACTTTTCTAAAATGGAGTCCAAGGATGGGGAAGGAGATGGGCAACTTAGGGAAGCTCGTCTCACTAGTATTAAGCAAGAAGGGTCATTCCGGATGAGAGGAGTACTTGCTGGACAGCAAGTCATAACCTTGCTTGATACAGGTGCCACTCATAATTTCATTGATGCTAGGATGGTGGAGAAGCGTGGCATACAAAAAGAGGAGTTTGGGCGAATTAGAGTGAGGGTAGCGGATGGCTATGTCCTCAAATGTGATCGTAGGATCACTGGACTCCCATTGAAAGTTAATAATTATGACTTTAAGGAAGATTTTTATGTTGTACCTATGGGAGATACAGATATAGTTCTTGAGATGAGTTGGTTGCACGATATTGGTGAGTTCACTCTTAACCTCAAGGAGATGGAGATGAGGTTTAAAGTGAATGGGAAGACACATATTCTTAAGGCAATCAGGGACAGTGATCTTAGGATGGTCTCTTTTCGTAGAATGGCTAGATTGATTCGACATGATCAGGTAGAGTGGGCAGTAGAGTGCATGTTGATGCCATCATAGGAGGGACATCATAAGATTGAATATCCTCCTGATATTAAGGAGCTTAGAGTTAAACACTCTAAGGTGTTCAGTGACATTCCACTAGGTAGACCACCAGACAGAGGTATTGAGCACATCATTGAGTTAGAGGAGGGGGCTAAGCCCATCATGATTACACCCTACAGGCATCTGAAGAGGTTGAAGGATGAAATTGAGAAAACCATAAAGGAGTTACTTGCTATGGGCCACAGTAGACCAAGTAAGTCTCCTTTTGCTTCTTCAGTGGTGTTAGTAAAGAAGAAGGATGGGACATTGAGGATGTGCATTGATTACAGAGTGCTTAATAGGAAGATGATTAAAAATAGATACCCCATTCCCAGGATCGATGAGTTGATAGATGAGCTTCATGGAGCTTGCTTCTTCTCAAAGATAGATTTGAGATCAGGTTATCACCAGATCAGAGTTAGAGAGCAGGATATTGAGAAGACAACCTTTAGATGTCATTGTGGCCATTTTGAGTTTGTAGTTATGCCATTTGGGCTAACTAACGCACCTACTACTTTTCAGGCAACAATGAATAGGGTTTTCCATCCTCAGTTGAGGAGATTTGTACTTGTTTTCTTCGATGATATCTTGGTATATAGTAGATCTTGGGAGGAGCACTTGGTTCACCTGGACATGGTGCTGGGTATATTGGACAGAGAATCCTTGTATGCAAAGGAGTCGAAGTGTGATTTTGGCATGATAGAGTTGTTGTACTTGGGTCACATCATCAGTGTAGATGGCGTGTGCATGGATCCTGAAAAGATTCGTGCCATTGTGGAGTGGCCTTCACCGGTGAACCTTACACAGTTGAGGGGCTTTCTAGGACTATGTGGTTTCTACAGAAGGTTTGTGGATGGATATTCCAGGCATGCGGCACCCTTGACAAATTTGATGAGAAAGGGAGCTTTCTTGTGGACTCTTGAAGCATAGGAGTGTTTTGAGAAATTTAAGGGGTTGATGACTTCTTGTCCAGTATTAGCATTACCAGATTTCAGCAAACCTTTTGAGCTACATTGTGATGCTTTTGGAGAGGGCATTGGAGCGGTGCTTATGCAGGAGAAGCACCCTATTGCTTATGAGAGCAGGAAATTGAGAGGGCCAGAGTGGAGCTTCAACATATATGATAAGGAGATGTTAGCCATTATGCATGCTTTGGCCAAATTCAGGCAATATTTGGTAGGTAGCAAATTTTGTATCAAAACCGACCATAATAGCCTAAGACACTTTTTGGGGCAGCGAGATCTCAATGATAGGCAGCAAAAGTGGGTGAGCAAGTTACAGTCCTATGACTCTGACATTACATATTTTAAGGGGACACAGAATGTAGTTGCTGATGCCTTATCACGTAGGCCCCATTTGAGCTTACTGACAGACATATCGAAGGATTGGAGACACTTGATCCTTGCAGAGTATGCAAAGGACACTTGGGCAGCTGGATTCATAGATGGGACTATTCAGGACAGTAGATACACCCTTGTGAATGAGATCATCATTTAGAAAGGATGAATATTTTTGGTCCTAGGATCAGTAGTGAGGAGGGTGGTTTTGAAATCTTTTCATGATTCACCTATGGCAAGACATCCTGGTTTCTACAAGACATACCGACAGATTAGAGAGCGATTCACATGGAAAGGGCTCAAAGCAGAGCTACTTCAATATGTTAGGGAGTGTCCCACTTGCCAGCAGAATAAGCAAGAACACTCCTATCCAGCCGGTTTACTTCAGCCACTTCTGATTCTTGGTAGGAAGTGGGAGTGTTTGTCTATGGACTTCATCACAGGACTGCCTAGAGCCCAAGGTAGAGACTGCATATATGTGGTTGTGGATCGCCTTACAAAGTTTGAACACTTCTTTCCAATCACTGCTACATACACTGCTACATAGGTGGCAGAGTTGTTCTTCAAAGAGATATTCAGATTACATGGCTTACCTCAGAGCATTGTAAGTGACAGAGATAGTAGGTTTATGAGTCACTTTTGGCAGGAGCTATTCAGGTTGTGTGCGACAGAGCTCACTCCGAGTACTAGCTACCACCCTCAAACAGATGGTCAAACAAAGATAGTAAACAAATGGGTGGAGGGATATCTCAGAAATTATATAGTAGGGCAACAGAGGGCATGGGTAAAGTGGATTTATCTTTGTGAGTACTGCTACAATAACACTTATCACATGTCTATTCAGATGTCACCCTTTATGGCCCTGTATGGGTATGAGGCACCCAATTTTATGGATCTGCTTTTGAGTGACAGTAGAGTGCCCAGTGCAGGTGATTTGTTACAGGAGAGTCAAGACCTTGTTAAGACTCTCAAGGATAATCTAACTAAGGCACAAAATCAGCAAAAGCAGTATGCAGATCAAAAGAGGACTGAGCGGACTTTTGAGGTTGGAGACATGGTGTATCTTATGTTGCAGCCTTACCGTCAATCCACTCTCAAGAAGAATGGTGCTGAGAAACTCAAGCCACGATACTATGGTCCATTTAGGATTATCAGGAAAGTGGGAGAGGTGGCTTATGAGTTAGACTTGCCGGCGGAGAGCAAGGTGCACAATGTTTTTCATGTGTCACGCCTCAAAAAGGCGCTAGGGCATCATATTGTGCCTTCTACAGTACTACCACCCCTGGATGATGAGGGAAAACTTGTTTTGATACCAGAGGCTATTATTGATTTTAGAGAGAGGAACTTGAGGAAACGTACCATCCGAGAATATTTGGTGAAGTGGAAGGATTTTTCGGTAGAGGATGCTACTTGGGAGAGCGAGGAGATTTTACAGCATCCAGAGTTGAGATTGCTTGAGGACAAGCAATTTCAAAGAGGGCAGACTGTGATGTCCCCTTCTAGCTAGAGACATCACTTTAGCTAGTGATTAGCCTATCAGAGACCCTCGTAGGCTAATAAGATTGGATAGAGGGTCACCTTGGTGTAGAGATCCTCCAAGGACTAGAGCAGAGTACTCTTTTGGGTTGCTAGAGTTTGTTTATGATGAGTTTTCCTTTGAGTTTGGCTTGGTCAGGCTATTTTTAGTAGTTTTGGAGTTATAAAGATAAACCCGTGCTATTTTTAGAAAAGGGGTATGGTCATATGCAGTTCTATCATGTTAGCTCCCAGTCCAAACGACATTCAAAAATGTTGAGTAATAATGGAGATATTAATGTTTATTTAGTTAAAATAAACATTATTGGTTTTGAGCCTATATTGTTAAGTTATAATATATAACTTAAGTGAGGGTCATGATATCATAAAAGGGGCCATCATTTCAATTAATTGTGGGTCCAAGCTTATGGAAAAATTAAAAGGGGTTTTCTAAGTTTTAATGTAATAACATTTTTTATGTTATTATTATATCTTTTATCCCACATTGAGCGTGGAGACTCATTTTGGAGTTGAGGAGTCCTTATAAACAAACCTTGTCTTCCTTCAAGAGTAGGTTATGAGAATTGCTTAAAAACTTTGCCTTGTGAAATTTCTTGAAGTTGTGGCAACAAGGGTTTCTACAAGTTTAAGAAGAATTCAGACTGTGGAGAACGTAGTATCTTCAAAGTTAAGTTGATGTAATTTGAGTTAGTAACCGTTGCACCAAAAGCCTGAACTATTAGTAAATGGCACCTCCCCGTGTTAAGGGGGCAACCCCAGGATAGCCTCACTGGCGAGGACCTTGGACACGTGGTAGCGACAAACTGCACGGAAAGACCTATGTCACCTTCCGTTAGGGGCCCACTCTGGGGACATCACAGCCCACCATGCTCCACGGGTCTTGACCTCAAGACCTCCGGCTCTGATACCAAGTTAGTAACCATTGTACCAAAAGCCCGGACTGTTAGTAAACAACACCTCCCCATGTTAAGGGGGCAACCCCAGGATAGCCTCACTGGCGAGGACCCCGAACACGTGGTAGCGACAAACCGCACGGACAGACCTACATCACCTTCTGTTAGGGGCCCACTCTGGGGACATCACAGCCCACCACGCTCTGCGGGTCTCGAACTCGAGACCTCCGGCTTTGATACCAAGTTAGTAACCGTTGCACCAAAAGCTCGGACTGTTAGTAAACGGCACCTCCCCGCGTTAAGGGGGCAACCCCAAGATAGCCTCACTGGCGAGGACCCCGAACACGTGGTAGCGACAAACCGCACGGACAGACCTACGTCACCTTCTGTTAGGGGCCCACTCTAGGGACATCACAGAGGGTATACAATCCTGGGTCTACTGGACTCCTCTATTTTTATTTTCCCCAACATCTTCTCCATTTAAGATACCTAATTCTCTAGTTTGTGTATTTATGTGCCCCTTTCTTCATATTCCTTCAACACTTCTTAAAATCTAGCATTTAGTTGGGAAAACTTATCCTCTTCCTGAACACAGACCACACTGCCAAATTTCAACATTTCTGAGGCCATCCTAATTATCTTTTTACTACCAACCTCACCAGCCCTGAAGACTGTCAATGTGCCAGTATGCTCTATAGTAGAGATTTCCTGCATCCTTATTTTATCCCTTTTCTCAATGGACCAAATTACAAGGGCTTGGTGGTCATCACTAAATTTGACTCCTCTATGAGCCTGTTGTATCTCTTCTTCAGTTGTTAACTAGACATCCTTTTGTTTTCTTACTGAATCAAAAACCATAGCATTCACTATATCCCATTCAGGTAAGATAAGGATTCTTCATTGCTTAACTAATTGCCTCCCGACCTCAGCTGTGAATTGGGAAAAGTCACTCAAAAACTTGGACTTTACCTATTCTTTAATAACAGAGTCTAGTTTATCAGGTTGCTCTTCCCTTATCTTTTCACAAGTCCTTTCAAAATTGCCTATATTTAACCTCCACAAAAATTGTGCAAATGCCCTAGATTTCACAAAATTTTCATCATTTATAAACCTCTCAGAGGCTTGGGAAACTATAGGATCAATTTCCTTACCTTGATAATCAACAACAGTGAGCTCTAAGGAAGGTGTAGGGGGCTCTTATGGTTCCCTAATCTCCAGATTTATGGAAGAAAAAATTATATCCCCTTCTCCATCAATTTTTCTAAGTTGTTCCCTTAAAGATGTTTCATCATCTATCCTGATTGGGGACTGGGTCGGGGAATATTGTTCTGGCTGAGAAGAAGAAGACCCATGTTCCAACTTCTACCTCTTTGGAGCACTAGTTGAAGGTGGGCTTCCTGTTCTTTTATGGAGAGGACCCTGTTGCACATTCTGAATCATCACATACCCTGACCTTCTTTGTAAGGTATATTGACCAGGAGCTACTATGTTTTTACTATTAATATTCCTTTGCACTTCTGCAACCCTATCTGGATATGTCTCAACATATATAGCCTTCTTTTTATTCATGGCTTGTATTATCTTAGCAAAATTATTCATCAAGGTCTGTATCTTGGCTCAATTCTTTTAATGGATCATAATGGGGTTCAAAAGCATTAATGAATTCAAGGGTTTTGCTAAATACTATCCATTTTTATTTTCTCAATTCTTGTTCTTGTAAAGTAAGAACATTTCTAATTACATCCTTAGGATAGTAAACTTGTTGCACCATACGGGAAGCTTTTATTCTCTCCCTAAAGATATCATAGAATCCTTTAGGGTCAATAAATCTAGCATGAGATTCTGCCATGTTATATTTGTCTAAAAACAAATCGAGATGCTTCCGCCCCTTCCATACAAAGACAAAATCATGGGTCACAGTAACAATTGGAAAAAATGTGCCCTTCCTAGTCAACTCCCTCTCATCAATGGTGCCTATTTGCCATAACAATTCAGCTATTCCTATCTTTAAAGGCACATGAAATGGTAGCACATGAGGCTTTCCCAGGAAGCCATATACTCTTATGACTGTTGAAACATGATAGGGAATTATATCCCCCTAGTTATGACTAACAAGTAGCCCTTTAGCATGATCCTTGGGTCTGACCAACTCTAATGCTTGTGGAATTCTATGGTTGTTTCCTCTCAAAAGAAATCTAAGCTTTGATGCAAAATACCTATCAAACCTCTAATAACTGGCACCTTGGCTTCTAAGGTCATATCCACAATCCACAACTGCACTGGATTCTTTTCTCCATCCCCCTTGGAGAAGAAAGCAAGTCCTTTATGCAAACATATATGCATAAGGATTGAATATCCATAGAAAGGTTTATCTACTTTTCCCTTTCCTATCCCCACCAAGCCGTTGTGGATCTCTTTTACAAGAAATGTTGCAAAATCCAGAATAGTGCTCATTCCAAATTGAAGAGTTTGAGCTATTATGAGGATAATTGAGCCTGGGATTTTTTCTACTTCATCCACTCCAAAAATATTACAAAGATAAACATATAATACCTGAGCTCTAGTGTTAAAGTGTCTTTTCAATAGTGGCTCTGGGGTGCTGGTAGTAATCACAGACAAATTACCAATTTTAGCAGCATGTTCCTGTAGTGGCCCCCTTTTCAAGTAGATTTTTTGTGCATCATATCTTGCTTTAAAATCACCCATGTCAATAGTTTCATGCACAACATGGTTAGGGTTAAGATTCAAGACTTCTCTAATTAATTCAGGGCAAATGCTAAAGAGGTTCACTCCAACATGATTCTTCACCCACCTAGTAATTGGATCATACTTCTTGGCTAGATCCATTAACAAATCACTATCAAAGAAAATTGTGGGGACTACTAGTTTTCCAATGTCAAACTCCTAGACATTGCTCAAAGGAGTATCCAATCTTCGCTTTAAAAACCATTTTTTCAATAATTCCAAACCTCCCATGGATACCTAAGCATCTCGCACCCAATCAGCCTTGTCATAGAAACTCTCTGCTATGGCTACTCTACGGTTTTTAAGAATTATCTCCCTCCCCTTAGTTATCTCATGTACTAACAGAGGAAACTATTTTAGAAAACCATCATGCATACCCCTCTTTGAATATTTGGTTTGCCCAAAAAATTCCTTTTGTGGAGGTATTTTCTAAAATTTTAAATCTTACTTAGCAAATTCTTGATTTTCACTAGTTACATATCACTTACCTATTAAAATTTGTTCTTCATTCTGCAATTTCTCTGCAACTTCGCTTAAGTGCTTGAGGAATTTTGTACCCTAGCTTTGGACATCCTTTCACTTTGAGAAATCTACAATCTATGCTTCAACAATGGCGAATTTACATATTATATCAGAGCATTGAAATCACATGAAGGAAACTTTGTATCACATTAATTTTTGCAACCGTTATTTTCATGCTGTATTTTGAAATTTGAATTTTACCCATTGATTTCCAAAGATCAAACAGTTCTGTTTCAAAAGTAAAAGGCTTTTTAAAACTTTGGGACCCTGACCACATGTCATAAGCCCGCTTGCCCACATTATTCAAAAACCTCACATCTTGATAATGCAGGAAAGTGAGCACCGTTGATCTTACCTTAATCAATGGTGATTCAAGATCTCTTCTTTTGGCATCCAACTAAACTGTCTTGACCAATGAAAACTTACCTTTTAATCCATGTGTTCTGACAATAATTAAAATTTTTGTGCCCACAATATTGCCGCTTCCACTTGGCACACCTATCACCCATTGCCAATGGGCGTGTTTCATTACATTTATTTCTTTCCAGCATGGCATGACTCAGCGTATTTTCTAAATTTTAGTCTAGGTCCCACCATGTCTGCTTGCCCACATTATTTAAAAACCTTGCACCTTGATGATGCAGGAATGTGGGCACCGTCGATCTTACCCTAATCAATGGTGATCAAATCTTGAATTGACTGCACATCTAGTCACTTGATTAGACCAATAAGAAACTTTCACTATGTTCCATGTCATCTGACATCTTCCATGAGAGATACACTGTTGTTACTTCTGTAAGAAGGGCAGGCCCATGATATCATTCTGTGTGACATGTTAGAAGCTTGCTTGCCCACATTATTCAAAAACCTTTCACCTTGATAATGTGAGAATGCGAGCACCATCGATCTTACCCTAATCAATGGTGAATCAAGATCTTTTCATTTGGCATTTTGAAATGGACCCTATTGAACTCTGAGGACACATGTCACTTATGTGCTATGTCGCTATCATAACTTTTGAGAAACTCTCCATAATGACATAGTGCCTATCATTGATTTAAGATTAATCTGACCCTAATAATCTCTCATACATTTTATGAAGAGGGCATGAGTCCAATTGTTGACGACGTGAGAAAACTTTGCATTGCTGGCACAAATAGAATCATATTATAATCTCAGTTATGTTACTGCGCTGCTTGCGTCCTACTGGATTTTATTTCCTAGCTGGGCGTTATGTCGCTAACAACAAGAAACATATATTTATTAATAGTGGCATAGCACCTTCCAATGACTTCTCAAAATTTTGAGGCTTGCAAGATAAAGGCAAGTGAGGTCATGATGACCCTCATCAATGCTTCTGACAAACCAGTAAAACCACACGTCCACTGTGCCACTTGGGAATTTCATAGTTGATAGAAAACCTCAGAAAAGACTACCACTTATATTTCTCATGAAGGCGCCATGTTGCTAAGGGTGTAACTTACAAACTTCCTGATAGCAACATAGCACCCAGCGGAGAAAATACGATTTTCTGCTAACACCGCTTTAGTACTTCAATATTTTGCTATATCCCAGATTTGAATTAAGTCCGTTGATTTCCCACAGATTGAATGACTTTATTTGAAAAGAAAAATAAATTTAAATATTTCAGTACCATGGCCACGTGGCGAAAGCTTGCTTGGCCACATTATTTAAAACACTTGCAACTTCATAATCCAAGAATACGGGCATCGTTGATTTGAACAAGATCAACGGTGCTCAGAAAAGTATTTCAACCTGGCACCTTTTAAGATAAAAATATTGTAATTAAGAAAAATCTAAGGCTTGTCATAAAAAATAAAAGGTATTCTGATGTAAATAAAACCCTAGGATGAACAAGCCTGCCAAAATAGTTTTTGAAATAATACTTTTGAAAATTTTAAAACCAGAGCAACACAGAACAAAGGTATAAAGGGCTATCTCACACACTTAGGTTTTTTTTTATGGATCACCTGAGATAAAAATCCTAAGCTGCACAATTCAAAGACTTAAATTATTTATCATCTAAATATCAGAAAAATTTTATATTGTGAAAATCAAACCAATAGGAGGGAAAGATGGTAAGGTGTATGGGCCCCTACTTGTCATCAAATGCCTTGTTTGATATTGTGAATTCTTGAATATGGAAAGGAATGAAAATCCTTGTGGTATTAGCCTCGAAAGGGCCTTGTAGAAGAACAAAAGTTCTTGAAGTTTTAGCCCTGAAAGGGCTATGTTATGGCATGGTGATTGAAATCTCCCATTGAGAAAATCCACCTCTCCCCTAGTCAAGTTCTATGTTTGGACCTATTGTGCAAAACTGGGTTAGTGTGCATGCTTGAATTGTTCTTCATGTTGTGATGATTCACTCAAGTCAACTCTTGTCTTCTCCTTGTGTTTCCTTGAAGTTTTTGGAGGTATTGGAAGAGAGTACTTTTGAAGGATTTTGAAGAGATTTCTTTTGAAGTGTAATATTATATAAAATGTATTTGAATTTTGATGTATTGGCAAAGACATCAGGTTTTCTTACTGGTTCTTTCTTGATGGAGCCTTGAATCACGATGAATAGTAGAGAAAGAAAAAGATTATGAAAATCTTCTTGTATTGCTCTTATGTGATTTCAGATTTTGCATATGTATGTGAAAAAATAGCTCATTGGATAATGTCGTGAATTATGAATTTTCAAGTTTTCAATTATGTTAATAAAAAAGCAAACTGATATGTTGAAGTTTCAAATTTGATGTTTAAGTATTAAGAGTAAATAAAAATCCTGCATTGTAGTCACAAAGTTATCTCTCTCCTTGTTAAGTTTCATAGTTGGCAAAATCAAATTTGATTAAGAATTTTGGCTCCACCTTGAATTTTGAATATAAGGAACATATACATTGCTATGTGATGAATTATAAAAAAAAAATTATAGGAAAGAAAAGAAATTATAACCTTTCTCACATCCATGTATTAGCATGCTTAAAAGGGGGAATCAATGTTTCATTAGGTTAAAAATCACTCCTTGTATAAATATGTATATAGCTAAGAAAAACATTCCAACACTTTGTCAAAATTGGCTTCAAGTCAACGAGCCCTTGGTCTATTGGTGAAGTTGAATGGCTCACAAAGAGCCCACCAAGGATCAAGTCTTGCTGAGTGCAAGGCCCATAGACATCATAAGGGATGAGGTCGGGATCATGCCCCAGGTGAATTTGGCAGCGTGGATGCTCCATAGTCCTTGGCTCTTAGCTGAAGAGGTGTTTAGTATTCAGGCATGTGTGGGCCCGTATCGGGTACCTAAAAGTTAATGGTGGCCTTCGTTGGTTGGTAGCTGGTAGGCTTCGTGCCTCGCTAGGCTGCCTCACTGGTCTGAACCCTCCATCAAAAAAAAAAAAAATTGGCTTCAAAATAAAATTGTACATCTCCAGGAGTGAAAAAAGCTCTCTGGAATTTGTATGGGCAAAATGAATTAAGACCCATGTTTGTAATAGAGAATATTCTCTGGATCCTTTAGATTAAAATCTTTTTTTTTTTTTTAAATTAAAAAAAAATAGTAAAAGAAAATAGTCTTTATATCTGAGTATCCTTGATATATTCCTGGTATCCTAGATTCAACAACTAAACTTTATGCAATTAATACCCCCCAGCTTGATCATCGTAAGTCATTTACTACTCCATGCTTATTTTAGGCATTGAAATGACTATTATGCAATATCATCCCCTCTGTCTCATCACCTTGGGCACAACATTAGAAAAAGGGGAGTTAAAAGTTAAATATTGCCAAGCTACCTTGTTGCTTTCAAACCCAATCCCCTTGGGCTAGTGTGCAAGTTAAGTGAATTGCTTTATGGGATCATGTGCAGACTGCTTTTTCCCACTTGGCACTCAGTCCCCAACAAATGGGACACTCCACTCTTAATTATCCCCACATGTTCCTTGGCGTTAGGTCTAACCAGGTACTGATTCAAAATTAAACCAAGTCATGCATTGAGACTGGTGTGAGTGTTTGGCAATGTGGACAGCAAGTTTAATGTTTTATCTAGGCGCTTACCTTGGTGTAAGGTGATTCTTCAAAATTAATTTAGTATGGGCAAGTTAGCGAAAGTTAGTTTAGGATTAAGTTAGTCATTAATCCTTTTAATTTTAATGTTAGGTTTGAAATTAGTTTTAGGTTAGCATTACTTATTAAGGATAGATGATGATAGAAGATTAAGTTAGATGGGGTAGTTATGGCTTAAGTTGTAATGGAATAGGTGTCATGAAGTTAGAATAGTCAGTTGTTAGATATTGTTAGTATTTATTTTTATGTAAGTATGTATAGGTGTAGCTATTCATTAGTTAGTTTATATATTTTATTTTGGTTTTATATTAAATATTTGTATTATGTTACTTAGTTAGTATAGGAGATTAGTGACATTAGTTTTTAGTAATGTTAATCTTTATATTCTTTTAGTTATAGTTAAAGATATTTAAATTAGTCCAAATTTTATTATAATGATTAAATGTTAGTTTTGTTATCCATTTTATGTAATTAGTATATGTCATTTTAAATTTATTTAATTAAAGGTAGATATATTCTTTTTTTATTTTATTTATTTATTAAGTAATTGTTATGTAGTATTTAGTTTTAGGACAGTAATTGGGTTTTATTTCTAGTGTTCTAAGTTAAATTTAATATAGTAAGTATGAAGATTTTGTTAGATTGGTTGTCTTTTAAATGTTTGGATTTAGAATTGTTAGTGTTACAAGATATAGCTTTTGTCTTAATATTTTAAACTTGAAGTGGGTATAATAATAATTTTTTTTTTTAAAATTTAAAATGACAAAGATTAGTTAGTTGTTTAAATTGGCTTATCATTTAGGCTTAGGGTAATGAAGACATTATTAGGTCAGTTTGAAATCAAGTCGAGTAATTGGATGTTAGATTTTATTTTACTTGATAGGTTAGTTTTATATCAAACGTTCGAATAATTAGAGTTATTGCTATGATTGTAATCCTTTGAGATACTTAGATCTATTTTGGTTATTATTTAATTGATTCCCATATAATTTGAATGTATTGTTCTTTCATACTTCATAAGAAAATAAAAGTGATAAAGTGTTAAACCTTGAATTATTGAATTTGGGGATGTTGAATTTAATCGATCAATTTAATAACCAAACCGTAAATTTAACGATCTATTACTACTCATGATTATTAACATAATTAGGATGTCCAAACTTTGTTAGGAGATCCCGTAATTGTTCTCTTTAAACCTATACTTTTACAGGTGCAATTAGACATGTCAAACTTAGTGGTGTTATTAACCTTTTAAAAAAATAAATAAATCTGTGTGTATTCTGCCCTAGATTTTGGGCATGACACGTCTTGGTGAGAGGATGTATAGGAGACTCAATCAGAGGGTCGTTCTATTCGTATGCATCTTGAGGGGTCCCTCTAATAGTAGATCTTTATATTTTTTTTGATGAATTATATATATTGGAGACAGTTTACATACACATGTGTATTTTAATACATTGATGACATACACATGTATACATATGTTTCACTATTTATTTGATTATTGAGTATCTGTATTAGATGGTCACATGTATATATGACTTTTTAAATTTTGCTTCGTACATGTAGTTATTCAAGATTTACAGTTTGCATATGTATGCATTTCAGTTGTAGAGATATATTAGATCTGTAGATGTTTATTCTTGAGACGTGTATATGTGTATATGTGTATTCTTTTTGTATTATAGCTATAGAACATAATCTTTAGATGTGTACATGTATATATACATGTGTATTTTTTTTTAATAGTACTTATAGTAGAACATTGTTCATCAATAAGATTATAGCTTTTAAACTTTAGATTTTATTGTCATCATTATAAAATAATCAAATTAAATTCTCTGAATACAGGTATTTCAATAGTTAAATATTCAAAGAAGTTCCAAGTTGATCTATGAACCTAATTTAAAATTTTGAAAAAGAATAATAATTTAAATAGGGTGATTGAATTGAATTAATATAGGTGCTTAAAACTACTAAATTAACCCAAATGATTTAGGTTATAAATTTAAAATATTATATTTAATTGTAATCATTATATGAAATAAACAATTAGAAGGACTAAAGATACATAAATTTGGTAAATCAATTAGTACCTTAATAAAGATGCAAATTTGTTATATCAATTAGTAGGAAGTTAGAAAGATACATATTTCTTAAATTATCAATTACTAACCCACTAAAGATCAATATTAGTTTTATGTGGATAAAAATATGTTAATTAGGTAAGCCAATACATTATTTTAGAAAACTTTTACAAAATATAATATATATAAGCATATTAATTTAAACTAATTTAAACTTTAAGAGTATGACCGTAGATGTAATAAACTAACATTAAAATATATAGTTTTTTAATAAACTAACATTTGATAACTATGAACTTATAATCTTACAATCTTAAAAACACATTTAATTCACTTGTGAAATTTTAATAGTTTAAAAAAATGTTGATAAATGAATTTTAATTATTAAATTCATCCATGGTACGATTAATTTGTTTATTAAATTATATAGTTTTTTTATTAAACTAACGATAATTAAGAACTTATGATTGCACAATTAAAAATGCATTTAATTCAAGATGAAATTCAATAGTTTGAAAAGAAGTTGATATTTAAGAATTGTAACATATTAAATTATTTTTGATGCATATTTATAGATAATGATTGTGTAAGTTTGAACTAACTTAGCCAATTTATATCAAGTTCTTAAATTATTAAATTCATCCATGGTACAATTAATTTATTATTAAATTATATAGTTTTTTAATAAACTAATGATAATTAAGAACTTATGATCATACAATTTAAAACACATTTAATTCAAGATGAAATTCAATAGTTTTAAAAGAAATTGATATTTAAGAATTGTAACATATTAAATTATTTTTTATACATATCTATAGATAATGATTGTGTAAGTTCGAACTAACTTAGCCTATTTATATCAAGCTATTAAATTATTAAATTCATCCATGGTACAATTAATTTATTATTAAATTATACAGTTGTTTAATAAACTAACGACAATTAAGAATTTATTATTGTACAATTAAAAACACATTAAATTCAAGATGAAATTCAATAGTTTGAAAAGAAGTTGATATTTAAGAATTGTAACATATTAAATTATTTTTGATACATATCTATAGATAATGATTGTGTAAGTTCGAACTAACTTAGCCTATTTATATCAAGTTGTTAAATTATTAAATTCATCCATGGAAAAATTAATATTATTAATTTATATAGTTTTTTAATAAACTAATGATAACTAAGACTATGATCGTTCAATTAAAAACACATTTAATTCAAGATGTAATTCAATAGTTTAGAATGCAAAAAGAGGGGTAAAAATTTATTAAGACAGACAGAAATACAACAAGGAGAGCTCAACAAGGAGCTCGATCCTGAGCAACAAGATCATCAAATTCTTGCACCATCTCAAAGGACGGTTGCCACCTATCCCTAATATTCCAACCTGGATCATGACTAGATGCCCATTTGGCTAAACAATCAGCAGTTCTATTCCATTCAAAAAAATTGAAAAGAAGTTGATATTCAATAGTTTGAAAAGAAGTTGATATTCAAATTATTATAAAATAAATCTCAAATTTCAATTCAACCATGATGTACACTTATAACGTATAATATTTTCTCATGATCTTCGTTGTCTAGTCTCTGCTTGGGACGTGCATGCTTAACTTTGATTGGATGTAGATAAAGCCTGATAGCAACAACCAAGTGGTTGTATTATAAAACCTTGTTGTTAGGTTGATAATAAAAAAGTGTATTCCATGTTGAATTATTTTGTCTTGCTTCAAATATGTTCCCTCTATCATAGTAGAACCTACACCACAAATTTAAGTATTTTAAAATTTGATAAGTATAGAGTTACCTAATATTTATTTATTTATTTATTCATATAAAGCTACCTATGAGGAACAACATTCCATCACTTTCTTCGAGGTCATATAACTTTGTCCTCTCTATAGTACATTGCAATAAATAATAACTGACACCTTCAAAATTTTCAGGCTCAACAATCATTGCAAAGATATCTCCTCCATAACAAGTATACATGTATATATGTATAGTACATATATAAGACAATTCAAATTGATAATTAAATAACACTTGTTCAGATTAATTTTTATGATACTTACCCACTTTTACCAATCCAAAGATATGATCATAATCATCATAAATCAATGGAACATCATCAAAATTTTCATCATCTTTATCAAATGTATCAATAACATCAAGTGATACCAAAATCCATGCACTTGTATATCCACATGCTTGATTGATGCATTCTTCATAATCTTTATCAATGCAACTATCACAAAAACATGAATATTCTCTTGTCTTCAATGTCTAATTGCAATTATCTATACTCATGACTGAATGTAAGGAATGTGTGTTTTCTATCCTCTTGCAACCATGCATGTTTTTTCTATTAACACCTGAAAGTTCATTAAATTGAAAATATGGAAAAATTAAACTTCAACTTCAAAGAATTGAAAAATTAAACTTAACCATAAAATTTTATAACTTAATTGCATAAAAATTAAATAGATGTACACATCCATATGTGTTATCTCCCAAAAGACTCTATATGGTACCTGTTGACTCGTTGTTGATGATGTCCCAACCTCATCTAATAGAAAATGTGTCTTACACCATTCAACAACATCATGTGCATCATTTACACAAACTCCCTAATAATTCATTTAATACTTTCATAGAGCACATTTGATGCAAGCTCTAGCACCATCATGTTCACCTTTTCCATGACCACTCTTGAAGAAATTCCATATGTGTTTTATATTATCATTGAAATGATATCTACATAATGCATAAAATGGTCTAGATGATTTGAACTGTGTGGCACATCCATCAGACAAAAAATAATTTTTACCAACATTTATGTTGTTTTCTTTCAAATAAGAAAAGAAGATATTGAAGCAATGTTTGACATAGTGAATGCCATGTTCTTTATCATCACTTATATAGAAATGATATTCCTTTTTAATTACTCATGCTTGAACTGTATGCTGAACACCATCCAAATCTAACTGTGCATTTCTATAACAAACATGTACCATAATAGTGACCTGCTTAGAAAAGTAATAATTTTATTCAATTTCTTTCTGATGAACAAAGGAATATTTCTCTACAAAATCAACAATTGATAAATAGTTCCAAGTGGGAAATTATCTCTCAAAGTTTGAAACTGTTGTGCTTGCCACTTTGCAAAAAATGTGTGACAAATATAAGGTCGAATCAAATTCTTAAATCTATTCATAAATGTTAGAACATGTAACTCCTCTTCAACATATTCCAATCTTTTTGAATCTTTTCCCAACTTTGTTTCATTCTTGACATATTTGTAACTTTTGCAATTTAATTTTTTTGTTGCATCAATATTTTCAATTTTCAAAGGAAATAGAGCTAATTCACCACATGTTTCACATAATCCTTTGATGCAATTTATTTGACCAGCTGGATCATCTATTTTGTCACATAGAATGGATGATATAAGCTCACTTCTCCTACTAGGAGGAGCAACATGAAAACCATATTTGTCTTCTACAAACATTCAAAATAGCTGATAGTGGAGATCAAACTCAATATGATGATGATAACAACATGTTTCAAACACTTTGTTTGACCTCACAAAGTATGGCTTCAATTTTTCAAACAATGTTTGCCTAACTTTTACATTAGGATGTTCACTACAAAATGACACATATAACTCATGCTATGTTGTGTCCAACCAATGTTTTGTATGATGTTCATATTGACTAGATGCAATCCTATGCCTGATAACATCTCTACTATTTGATGAAGGATGAGTGTTATCAATCCAAGATGATATGAATAATTTTTTTAATGACTCTTCAATCCTATTAGAATGAGGTGCTCTACACATGATTTATCAATTGCCCTCCATAGTACTGTCATCCACAATTAATCTTCTTTTAACATATTTTCTCATTATTTTCCTACTACAACCCATTTCAAACAAAATTGAAGATATTTGTCTATTTTGGGTCATATTCTTATTTACAATAGACATCAATGTCACTTTTCTTGCCACAAACTTATCTTTAGTTCAAGAGTATTTTCTTATGTTTCTCAAACCTTGTTTAACATTTTCAATCATATTAGTTTGCATGCTAGAAAGTCTTCTCTTCATTAATATTGTGTCTACACCTAACAATTTCAATGCCTCTTGCAACTTCTTTTGTGTAAGAAAAAGTGAAAGTAACTGAGCTTGTTCATGTGTTTCAGTATTATCAAATTGAGTCATAATTTCTCTTATCTTCTTATTCATTGACCTTTTCTTTGACAAACTTAATGGTTATTAAGTAGCTGCAACTCTTCTCAATTTATCCACATCCATTTTAAGTAAATGATCTTTTTTTTTGGAGAAATATAATTTTTTACAAACTCGGCAATATTTAGGAGTTCATCCATACCAGTTCCGACACTTGATCCTAACCCTTCTTTTACTTCTGGTACTAGAATTTCTATAGGGAGTGATCTTGAGCCTTCTCCGACATCCATTGTTTAAGATTCTACAAGGAAAGATTTTGACCCTTCTTTGACTTTTGTTATTTGAACCTCTGTAGGTAGTGATCTTGAGCTTTCTTCAAAATTCATTGTTTGAGATTTTGTAGGGAGTGTTCCTGACCTTTCTCCCATATGCACTTCTTCTACTTCTATTTAGCATTCTTCAACATTTCCTTCACCTTGTTTAATTCTATGATAACGTGTTGCAGTCTTCTGAAGATTTCTTTGTTCTGCTTCATTAGATCTCTTTCTTGCATATTTGTTTTGCCTTCCTTTCTTTTTTCCCATTATAATTATTAAAAAAAAATTACACCTTGCCTCAAGAAAAATTTTGCACAATAACCATATAAAAATTTCATTGTATGGATTTTCTTGTCATTGTCACTATTTTTAAACTCCTTGTCAAAAGCTGACATCAAGTTTTTTTGTTTTCTTTACATGTTCGTGCAAACACAATAAAATAGAAATGTTCACATGAACATGTCTTCTTAAATTTCCAGTGGTCAGGAAATTATAACCCATATGTTCGTAGTGAACATGTGTCATTCGTTGCAAACGTCTAAAACTAAGAAAATTTTGCCCCCTTTTTCTTAATTTTTTTTTTCTCTTTTGACACCCATAATTGTAGAAGAATGATCTCCTATTGTAAAATAAAAAAATGCCAAAAATGTGCTGCTTGGAACAAGCTTTCCAATGACTATAATTGTAATACATATTTTAATCATTAAGACTTTCAAATATGAGTTTAACTCATGATAGGTTCATTACCAATTGAACATCAAAATTAGTAAATTAGGTCAATTTTTTTTGAAAAATATGTAAGAAAAAGCTTATTGAGATAGCTTTCTATTAAAAAAAAAAAAAGGTTTATGATAGATTGACTTCAAATTATTTGTGTCAAAATGAACGTATGTCTGAATTACGATTGGTGTGACTTCAAAACTTCATAAACTATACAATATTCAACCAAAATGAATCAAACCAAATGCATCCCTTGGATATTGGTGTTAAAAATCTAACACTGAAAGAATTTCTTCATTATCATTTCTAGAAAAAAAAGTTATGTGTGTCAAATGGACTGTCACTCTTTAAAAATATTGAATTTTATCATGTACCACTTTTCAGAGGAGATGAAAAAATTGACATAAATAGGATTTTTTTTTTTAGATTAAAAAATATGGTTACAAAATAGGAACAGAGTACTAAAAATCAGTAGTTTTTTTCATCTTGAAATTATTTATAGTTTTAGAGATATAGTCACTCAAACATGAGGTTTATTGCAAAAATATTGATTTTAGTGTCAAAATTGGCCAAAAAGTGGAACCCATTATTGTGGGATCACCAATAGGTTTAACTAGTTTCAAACATGTGAAATATGAAATACATTAGACAATGATGATAAAAATAAAGTGGAGGAAGCTATGGTAGAAATGATTGTAAATCAAAGGATAACTCATAGTGTAATAGAGGATAGGATATCCAAGGATCTATTTGATAGACTAGAGAGGAACTTGGAGTAGGTTGAAGTAATAGAAAACTAGATAAGAACTAACACACTAGTTATAGTTATGCCTAATCTATCTCAAGAACAAAAGGATAAATTTCTAAATAAATGTAGGAGAAGTTTTGTTCCTAATATAGAATGTTCTTGATTTTACAAAACAAAGAGGAGGCTGTACAAAAGAAGAGTGAATTTTTGTGGAAAAGAATATTTGGGCTTACAACAAAGGAAGTGGAAACAATGAATATTGACAATGAACACATTAGTGGATAAACCTTGAAGATGTGTTGAGTTCACAAGATAGCATTTGTGCTATACAGGCCAACACCCCAAATACTCTAGAGAAGCTGAGTAATCAAGGCTCAAAAATGGAGAAGAAAATGGTGAAGATAAAGAAGCTAATAAAAATGATAATACTAAGTCACCACCTCAAATTGAGGTAAAAAGAGAATTATATAAGGCTAAACTAGGTACTACTATTATTGTCTTAAGAATAGATGAATAAGTAAGACCAAGTGGTGATACCCCTTCACCAGCTCTAAAGGCATTGTTGAGCAGGAAAACTTCTTCATTGAAAAGGAAGAGAAGAGAAATGAAGTATGTATCACTAGATATTGAAGTTAGTCTAAATGAACATATTGAGATGGAATAATTTGACTAGGATAATCCCACCTTGCAAAAAAAAAAATTCTAAAAGAAATTTTGAAAAAGAAAAAGAGATAAGAAGAGCTCAGGAAAGAGATCAAGAAGGAACAAAAATTGCAAGATGTGAAACATATTTTTGTTCAAGCTTTTGACAGATAGGATGTAGATGGAGAGACATTTATTATGGATCAAATTGTTTATATCATTGATCAAGTTAGTGCACAAAAATTTGAATCCAATGATAAGTGATAGATTGGTCAGCAAGAAGAATTGAGACCAAGGTTATGGATAAATATTTCATAACTATAGCAGAGAACAAGGTGCTATTACAATAAAAAAATCACATGTAATGATGGATATTGTATAGAGGGTACAATGATACATAATTTTGTTAGATGTACCAAGATTTATAGATGATATTTGACCACAAATAGATAAGACTTAGGCTGAGATGAAGCATCCAATAGTGTTATCTCAATTTAGGAAATGTTGATAGCCCATTTGGAGGTAATATAGAGAGAACTAAAAAATAGCCCATGATCTTATTGCAGAAGTTCATAACTTATCAATCCCTAAGAGTTTGATTGATCTGTCTATTAGATTATAACTATAGAATCAAATTTCATAGATAGAGAGGACCACATGGAATCATGTATTTGTCATGATTACTATCTTTCAAAAAGAATTCATTGAAACATATGGATTACTCAACTCTTTCAACCCCAACAGAAGTGATATCTATTTTCCATTAAAATAATGCGAAGGATTTATGCTTTTGAAAAAGGGAAAAACATAATCCTTATGCGATTGAAGATCATATATTCGTATAAGTATGATTGAGATAGGGATTTTTTTTTTACTCAAGAGATAGATGAAGGACTTTGGTGACACCTATGAATTTCAAAAACTAAGAACTCACATTGAAGATAGAAGAATATGATTAAGATACCATTGGAGGATGAGAATGTCAGTTAGTTCCCATTTTTAGTGTGGACTAACTCATCCTTAACTAAAAGTATTATGTTAGATTAGTATATGTGGAGACACTCAAGGCCCAAGACATGGGATCACAAGGAGAAATAGTAATAGAAGTGATCAAACTCTTTTGAAATTGATATAAAATCAATAGCCAAAAGTAGCACTAATTTTTTTGATAGAATGACTGTATGGGTAGAGGGATCAAGAGTTGAAGAGGTTTGACCAATTGCAATAACATGCTAAGGTCTCACTCAATCATTCTCATTAATAATCAAGTTAATGGTGGCTCCCTTATTTGTTTGGGAAAATCATGAGCATCTATTTCCTTCAATGATGTGGTGATATGTTAGTGACTACCATTGTTCCCATCACTAAATACACAACCCAACATAATTACTAGTGTTCATCAAGCCACAATGTCAAGGAAAAAAAGGACAAGGCTTGGAAAGATTAAGATGAGATGAATTTAATGAAAGATGTTGTTCTGTTAGTGTTCATGCAAAGATTGAGACTCCAATATAGAAGTAATATGTATTTGAAGGCACCAAATAAGCATATGAATCAAGCCCACTGAAGGATCATGAAAAAGTCATCCTACAACTTGATATTTGAGGTAAAGATCCAAAAAAAAAAAAAACTCATGGAACTCCATAGGCACAATATTCACCAAGATGTTTGACAAAATGCCCATGGAACATAATGAGTAGAAGCTTGTACAAAAAAGAAAAGATAATTTTTTTTTGGCAGCTACACACACATTCATGATACTTAGAAACAAATTTTAGTCATCAAATCAAAGATTTAAGTATACTAGCTACATTTATACCAACCTTGGGCATAAGGAAGACATCCCCTGCTCATGGTCAAGACTTGGATCTTCCAAATGAAAGAAAAATATTAGATTCATTGATTTGGAGGAACAATCAGGGTGAGCATTGAACAACTATGACATTGAAGGAAACATAAATTTGTTGATGTTATTTCAAGTTGCAAAAATCATTAAAAGTCTAATATGGTACTATCAATGATATCACCATTAAAGAACCACCTCCAAATATATCAGGTAACTAAAGAGTAAGAGAAGGATAGATAAAGGGAAAATACTAACTATACACCTAGCTTCTTTGATAGGGTAAATCATCTCATAAATTATAGGTGGTCAGATAATTTGGAAATAAATAATCTATTGGTGTTTATTCTAGAATCAATCAAATCACATCGAAACATATGAGGTCATATGATAGTCATAGATCAAAATGCTTAAGGGAACTATTGAGCTTTCATTTTGCATGATTCTTAATGGTAGAAATCTATTTGAACTCCTCTCTTAAAAAGTTGATCTGGGATCAACTCCAAGGTTCTGAGAGATCTTGTGACCTACTAGAATCTACTTAGTTGAAGATAAATATTTTTATTCACAAAGAGGCCTTTGTTGGTTCGAACTAGTTTCAAATAAGATGATCAATCTATTTGTTGTTTCAAAATTAACCACAAAAAGAGATATATATTTGGTATTTTTTGTTGTTGAATGAATGCAATCCAACAATGCAACCATATAAATTCCTAATTTAACAAAGGGTTAGCAAAGAAAATAAAAAGGATAAGGTAACGAGAGATGAAAGTAAATAACATAAAAGGGATATTCGTAATAGACATAAACCACAATAACAACATGCCTACAAGTTAAATTGTTGAAAAGATTAGGTAGGAAACCAATGCAAATAGGAGTACTGTTTCCTTAAAGGAACTAATGGAATCCTTGATGGAAACTTAGTAAAACTAAAGATATTTCACTTCTTATAAAATTGCAGTTCCATGGAAAGTGCACTCATGTGAGATGAGAAGCTATGTAGGAATAATAGGGTAATCTTCTCTCGAACTTAGTACATCAAAAAAATTAATCAACACATCACAAACACTAGAACTAAAATATGACACAATGAAATTAACACAACATAACTATTGGCTCCATTATTATCACAAACAATTATCCACAAAAAATAACACACTCTGGCAAGAATTACCATACTTAGAATGAGAGCACCAATAGCATATATTATTGCATAAAAATAATAGCCTCGAACCCATGTTACATTACTAAATTATCATAAATCATCTCCTTAATTTGTGTTGAGAGTGAGCAATCTCTTAATGCAAGCATATGCTTCTAAACTAATAGAACAAACCTAATTATATACAAACTGAATCTCTAAATAGATCTAAGTATGTCTCCACCCTTATTTATATCAATTAAGTGGTGCATGACTTTACAAGACTTTAAAAAAATAAAGAAGCAGTAGACAAGAAGAAGAAAGTTGTAAGAGGATCTGAGAGTCATTAAAAGCTCTAAAAATAAAAGCTTGACCTTATGTGGGTCATTTTGGGAGTTGAACTACCATTAGAATGCATTTTCAGTGCATGGAGAGCTCTAAATTAGGAACTAATAGTTAATTGTTAGCACACCTTTGTGAATAGCACACCTTGCACACCTTCCACACTGACACATCTTGATGAAATTTGTGCAAGGTACTCAATTCACCAAAAAAATCAAATTTCTCAGTTTACAAAATAATTTTTGGGTTTTTCTCAGACTAGGTCTGGGAGCACCCTAGTGTACTTATTTTTCTTTTTTCTTTAATGATTTATACCCCCTTTATAGTCCAACATTGTCATGAACTTGATCATTTTTTTCTTCTTTTATCTAAACTCCCAAGGTGCATGTGTTGAATCTTGTCATTAATAGTTGCATAAGATGAGGAACTTGTTCTGGTTCATGTGTCCAACCTTTGTAGCTTTGATCTTAAGTGTAAATTCATGAATAAAATCTTACATGGGACTCCTTTGAAGGTGAAGGTTACTGGCTTAAGTGAGATCTCTAGTGTTGATGATAATGAAGATGCTATGATAATCTATGCACTTACGCATTTTGTGCCACACCTTGGTGTTATGCACATATTCATATACTATGAAGTCTATTCCTTAATTTTTTCTTCTCTTTGACTACCCAATCCTTCTTGGTCAGAGACTAGGTGATCCAAATTATCCAAAATGACCAAATGTTTGAAACCTTTTCATATCTTTTTTAACAAGATTTTCTAGGCATTTGTAACAAGCATTTTTAGAGATCTTTTGCTAAAAATTTCAAGTTGAAACTTTAATAGGGCTATAAAATTGGGTAGCTAAAGGCTCACTATTTTAGAGGCTAAAATTAGATTTTTAGTTCTTGTTTCCAATGGTTTAAACAGTTTTGAATTCCAAGCTCTAGGTCAAAAGTTATGACCTGAAAATTTAAGGATGCCTTTTTATCTATACAAAGAAGCAAAAATATTAGTTTGGACACTTGAAAATCTAACCCAAAAAAAACCCCAACTAATAGAAAACCTAGTCCAAATGTTTCAAAATAGTGAAAAACCAAGTTAATCCCCCTTTTACTCTTGATATGCAAAATAGTGCACCTAGTACACCTTAATAGGTGTGCAAAGTGCATTGAATGGTCATTTTAAAGCCATTTTAGTGCACTTGCACACCTACACACCTAGGTGAGGTATGCACATGCACTTATGCACAACTGCACATATGCATGTGGCAAGTGCAAATGGGGATGGGACTTAAGTCCATTGCTTATTTTAAAAAGGGTGCACACATGTGCACCTTGATGGGGTGTGCATGTGCAAAACCTTAACATTGCTTTAAGGTTTTTGAAAGGTGTGCATGTATGCACCTTGGGGAGGTGTGCACATGCGCATCTTTCCTTAGGTATTTTAGTTTTGGACCCAATGCACACCCTTTGGAGGTGCACACCTATGCATGTGTGCTAGTGTGTATCTCCAAAGGGAGACAAGTGCGCACTTGCACATTTAGTGCACCTGCACATTTTGGATAGGTGTGCATGTGTCCTAGTGTGCAAGTGCATATTCATGCACTAAAAAACTTAAAATATTCCCTTTTTTTTCAATTCTAACAGCTCGTACTTGTCCAGTTAGGGACTAGGACTTGATCTAGACTTAGGAGGAGTTGGAAAATGACCCAAGCCCTAGACTAGTGGTCTAGGAGACTAAAAATTTACTAGAGGGTCCCCATTTCTAGGAGAAATGGGGCATACATTGTGAAATCACAACAAGAACCAATAATATCACAAAATTACATTTGACACATGATCTATAATAAATCAATTTTATTTTCCAACTATCTCAAGAGATGAAGATGATTATCAAGTAAAGAAATGAAGCACAAATGGCTCATGAATTTAAAATGACGTTATTTCCAAAAGGTCATCTTTTCAAGAAACGGTTTTTGGAACCAAAATGTAGCTAAGATATATTATTTATTGCAATACCTTCAAAAGAAATAATTTTCTTCTTTTTTTGTTCTGGGATTTGTATAGCTATAGGGGGAGGGGAAGATAGTGGTTTTTATAGTAAAATGGGGAATACAGAGGAGTTATTTTACTTTTTTGCAAAGATTGTAATGACAAGGATGAAATGATAATGTTATGATTTGTTATGCTTTTGAATTAAAGCAAAATATATGTGGATGCCAAATCCTTAGGTCTAGGTACTTATTATTTTGGTTGAATGTGATCTTATGGTCCTTCTACCATATTTCAAACTTAGTTTTGTCATTTCATAGGTTGTATAATGAGATATTTAATCCCTTTTCGTTTTCCTCTACATATGGAAGGCTTGGTAAGTGGTCATATGACTATTCAATAATCTTTCCTTCTTTACCTTATTGTAAATCTAGCAATCACATTTATTTCATGCTTATGAAATAATGTCTGATTAGCTTTGTACCATTGGGTCAAAGATACATGTCGACATTTAATTCATTGAATATATTTTAAGAGGGAGTTGTACCTCTCAAATCAGAGCAAGATTATCAATGCAATTATAATCTATTCATCTATTAGTATGATTTGTGTCTTCATTTAGGTATTTTGAGTCATTATTTGCATTTCTTTTTCAAAGGAAAATTCTGATTACCAACAAGTTCATAGTAGGTGGGAATTTCATCTTTGATCATATTTTTAGATTTTAAAAAAAAAAATTATATAAATATTTTATTTATATTGGTTCAATTATGGAATAAGAAAAACTTTAAAATTTTGATCTTGTGATTAGTTGCATGCATTGATTGGTTTAATATTGATTCCCAAGAGTAATGTCTAAAACCATATGTACTTTTTGGTTAAAAGTGCTTGTGTAGACATATATTAACATAGATTTATTGAAAATCTATTTAGAGGAGTTGTACTTTTTTAAAATTAGAGGGAAGTAACTATCATGTACTTACCCAACTATTGAGTTAATATTGTAAGGTGATAAGAGTGGGAGACAAATCTATTCGAGCCAATAAGATTGAATACAACTTCATAGACATAAATATAATCTACAGTTAAAAGTAATACAATTTCCAATATAATCTCTAAGTTATTGAATATTTTTAAAAAAATAACAAATTATTGATTAAAAAAAATCCCTTTAGCTTGAAGTTTCTTTAATATTAATTTTATTAATCTAAATTCAGTCTTTCTTTATTGTCGCTATCACTTTTCCTTGCACTATAAAAGGATATATTTGCATGAATAGCTTGAAAATATATAGCCAGATTGAGAGTGCTTAAGTTTTAATTAACAAATGATTTTTCTAGAATAAGTGTTTAAATTTGAAAACAAGATCTCTTTTAATTTTATTGGAGTGAATGAATAAGTTTAAATGGAAATTAGAGAGAAAAACATTTATACATGAGAAAAGAAACAACTAAGTTGATGGGCCACCTGTAGCCTTACTTCTTAATTCTAAAATCCAAAAACTAGAAGATCCTATATTTTTACAAAATATTCTCAATAATTTTGTAATAGAAAAGATAAGGCATCTACCTATAATTCTTGTTGGGGATCACTAGGGGTTCTTATGTTGGATCCATTTTCCTCTCAAATGTATATGAAGAGAGGAGGTGAGAATATCACCCTTTTTAGTGACCTATTAAGAGTTGTCAAGGTTATCTTTCTTGATGGTATCCAAAATATGAGATAGAATATGGCTTTAGTGACTATTAGTATGGTTAATGTCTCCCCCTTTCCCTTCACTATTCATCTACTCTTCATAATCTGCAATGTATTGATTCCTAAAAGCCTTCTTTTTTTTTCTTTTTTGTGGGGGTTTTCTTTAGCCACTACTAGTGGAAGCTGAGCTACTAGGGCACTCGTGTTTGGTCTTGGAATACACTTTAATATATTTTAAACCTAAGCTATCAGGGCACTCATATTTTGTCTTGGGATCCACTTTAACCTATTTTTTCTTATTTCCAAGTGACCTCCTTCTTCTTCCTTTTTTTTCAACATCAAGGTGTACTATCTGAATATCCTTCTCTATTTTTATTTTTGTAACTATATGTTGCATATAAGACTTAGGATTTTAGCATCCATAGTAGAGATAATCTAAGCCAAAATTTAAGAGGTTGAGGTGGAAATAGAAGAAATAGGAAGAACCACGTGAATGTTAGTATGTTGAGAAGGGAAAATGCTTTTGTAAATGTTGAACAATTTGAACATAAAATCTTGGTGGAGGACAGTATAGAGTTTACCCTTTTTCATATTCTCCTTGATGTAGTGCAAGGCAGAAAAATCCCCAAAGGAGATGTCCTAGCCTTTAAAAAATAAACACATAGTTGAAACAAGAAACAAGATACACAATCTGATACCAAATGCAACTCTTTATTCATAAAATAACTGATTACATGCAATGTGGTGAATTGTAAGGACTTCTCCATTACAACTAAATATAAAGAAAGTAACAGGTCTTTAAAATTCCTCAAGATCCAATCCAAACCCTAGCTAGTCCTAATCTATAGTTTGGTAGAAATTTCCAAGGAAGATCTAAAATAATGCTCACATGCCCACTAAGAAATCTCCTTGTTTCCCAAGTCTCATCTATTAGCCCTTCTCAAAGTTCACTCCTTTACCACAGCCTCTTCTCCAAGATGGATGAATAATGACTAAAGACTTCACAAGACCCCCTATTTATAGCTAGCCAATCCACAAGTCTACATAGTTAGATACAAATTAAATAAACCATTACATTAAATACATGTTAAGCCACAAGTCGTCCTCCAACAAAAATTAAATATCAAATGCCTTAAAATGATTACAACACTTATTAAATACATCAAGAGCAATTAACCAAGGCCAAAATAGGTCCACACAAACTCCACCCCATAAGAAAAATCCCTCCAACATGTAGGATTGTCAAATACCCTAGGATGCTCTTACATTACACACCCCTGGTCAGATAAGATGTTCTCAATTGCTAGAAAAAAATCTTATGGGTTTCATCACATAAATCCCAAACTGGTTCTTTACATACATGTCCTATAGGTCCTCAAGTTCTACACTCTTTCCCTTGTTACACTTTTTCTTCTTTACAGCCATCCTGTGTGTTCCATTGGCTTTCTATCCACAATAATTTATATCCCTTTCAGAACCCTTCAGCTTAACTTGACTACCAATACTCAGGTTACTCCAACCAAGTCCTTCATTTTACAAAGGAATTAGCTAATGCTTCCTGTTACCCTTCTCAATAGTAAAACATTCTTGATATAGTCATGCATGGCTAGGAAATCATACTCCGATGGTCTACCAAGCAATATGTGACAACTACTCTTGTCCACAATATCACACAACACTTGATCCTTATACTGCCCAATCTAGAAATCAAAAAAACTTTGCTCTGTCACTTCCAAAGCATGTTCATCTTGCAACCAACCAATCCTATAAGGGCAAGGATGTCTTACTCTTCTAAAACCAAGTTTCTAAAGCATCTCCTTAGCAACAAGGTTGTTAGTATTGCAATAATCCACAATCACAATGCATACTTTATCACCAAACTTACAATGAGTCCTAAACAAATTACTCATCTGAAAAAATTCTAGTGTCATTTGACCAACTAGTACTCATTCATCCAATAAATTCTCCCCTTTCTTAGGTTCATTGATAGGATCTTCATGTTCATTCAAAACCATAGTTCTTCTATCACCAACCTTAGAAAATTCATAAGCTCTGTGTCCTTATTCATAACATCTAAAGCAAGTACCCTTATATTCGAGCTACGTGTCCTTCTCTTTCGATCAACAAGTTTTGGTTAATCTTCTGCACTTGCTTTAGCCTTTACTAAGTAGTCCTACTTCTCTTACCCTCAAGAACTACCTTGTTTCTTCCTCTTCAACATTTCTTCTACTCACAAAGCATACTAGTAAGAATCCTCAACCAAAGAAATATTCAGCATACCAACCTCATCTTGAATATTGAATCTCAAATCATTAATAAACCTAGCCACCTTCTTAGAAAATTCTTTGTACCTAGATCAAAATAGTCAACTTGTACAACTCCTTTATATAATATTTCATAGTCATATCTTTCTGCTTCAAATTCTACAATCTCTTAAACAACTCAAGTTCACAATCCACAAGGATGAACTTAGCCTTTATTTTAGTCACCATCAACCTCCTTTTAGTCATCTTAATTTCACATTCCTCTTCTCTATCTCATTGCAATTCTCTTCTCCAAAGGGAGGCATGTCCCTTCAGCATAGCATGTGCATTTAGGATTCAAAGTACCTAAGATATTAAAAACCTCCATCTTATGCTTTAGATTTAACTGAGATCTAGGTCTAGCAAACTAGCCAGCCCTATTTCCCATTGGTTTCTCCATGCAATTAGTCTTCTCCTCACCATTTGATTCAAAAAATTCAAAGTCTTCAAAAACATTCTCATAACCATCTTTAGTACCTACATTCTGAGGTACACCACCTAGAGAACTTATGATCTCAACAATCATATCATTTTTCATCAATGCCATCTCAGATCTAAATTCTATTTCAATCTTCTCTAAGATCCTCACTCCTAGAGTATCATAGAAATCTTCTATTATCCTAGGGTCCAATTGTCTCAGAGGCATCTTCCAATATTTTTGTAAACCCTCTACAACAAATTAACCAAATTAAAATTTGATCAAATAACCTTCACCCCAATTCCTTGTGCAAACTTCCTCATCTTTAGCGATCTACATGCTTAAGAAAACCTTTTCTCTCATATCATCTGATGCAGTGTAAGGAAAGATCTCCAAAGGAGATGTCCTAGCCCCCAAAAAATAACCATACAATGGAAATACAACACAAGATACACAATCTAATATCAAATGCCACTCTTTATTCATAAAATAACCAATTATATGCAATGTGGCAAGCTATAAGGTCTTCCTAATCATGACCAAAAATAATGAAAGTAATAGTTTTGGAAGATCCGTCCAGATCTAAACCAAACCCTAGCTTTTCTAGATATGTACTCTAGTAGAAACCTCCAAGGAAGATTTGAACTTGTTCTTGCAAGCCCTCCAAGGAATCTCCTTGTTTTCCAAGCCTTAGCTACTGGCCCTTCTCAAAGTTCACTCCTCTACCAGATCCTATTCTCATAGATGGATGAATAATGAGTAAATACTTCACAAGACCCCCTACTTATACCCAACCAAGCCACAAGTCAACTTAGTGAGATAGAAATTAAATAAACACTTACATTAGATACATATTGAGCTGCAAGTCAACCCCCAACAAAAAATAAATATCAAATGCCTTAAAAAGGCTTACGACACTTATTAAATACATCAAGAACAATTAACCAAGACAAAAATGTTGGAAATATAAAAGGAGTAACCAAGAGGGAAGGGGCAAATTAGTTACTACAAAAATAAATCTCAGATCCCTTAGATGTCAGTAAAAAAAAAAGTCTGATAGCATACAAACAATTAATATTGTAACTTTTTAAATACTAAATATGGTTAGTAATAAATTAGCTTTGTAGATCTCAAGATGTTATCAGTGATTTTTATTAATTTAACTTAATTGCAAGCATAAAAGAAATAGTATGAACACATTTTATAACATGATTTAACATAGAAACCCAATTTGGGAAAACCACCAATTGCAACTAGTTATTGATTTTCACTCTACTAAAGTGAGCCCTATTAGGAGCCAACCCTATTAAAGGTTACAAAACACACTATTAGGTGTGACCCTATTAAAGAATTTAATCATCTTATTAGGAGTGGCCTTTTTAGAGGTCTTTAGATAATTCAACATAACTGCCACCTTATTAGAGGATTTACAAATAGTTTTTAAGCCAACTCTATTAAGAGATTTAGTTCATTGCTACGATGGTTAGATAGTAACAATGAAATGACTTGATTTAGATGCAACTGACTTGCTGGTTATATATCTCTATTATGTCTTGTTCATGATCCTTTTTGATCGAATGTATCCTTTTAGCACATCAAACACATTTTTTTTAATCTTTAGGTTCACTTCCTTAGAGCCATTCTCAAATCTTCAATATTGTACATCATTTTCACACATTACCCCACAACTTGACCTTATACTTATATCTTTTCTATTGTCAAGTCAGCCTTAATACAACTTATAATAACTAACATTCATCATCTCAGTTGGATACAATCAATAGATAAATTAATTAATCTTAATATACCAAAATAAGAAAATCCTTTGTTAGCCAACCCAACTCAGTAAACACTAACTCAGAAATGATTTCTCTATGTTAACCAATAGAAGTTTGGTTAACACTGCAAACTCATAGAGATCCTTTGGTAACTAAGTGATCCCAGTTAACACTGATTGCATTCAATATTTCTTTCATTAATCGAGTGAGCTCAGTTAACACTCATCTTCTACAGACTTTCATTTGATGCCTGAGTGAACTCGATAGACACTATCTTCTAAACTAGGAAAACACATGAATGTTAAGTAGACACAAAAAAATTTCTTCACTATCCAAGTGAGCTAGCCGTACACTTAATGATAATGGTTTGACATTTGTGTAACATCTAAATAAACACACAATTAATCAATTGTATCCAATAATCTCCCTCTTTGGCATTGATGGCAATATAACATGTCATAACACAGTGAAATTTTGAGAATAAGAATAAAGTAAGGAATATATCCTTAGTTTCATTTAAAGAAGTCCCTTTGTCAATGTGAACTCTTTAGTTTCTCCCTTTGTCACAAAACTTCTATCTACAACAATTTTGCAAAGTTCATTGTCCCTCTTTGATATCTCTCTGTAAAGTTTTTATGATAGCAAATTTCTCCCACTTTTTATTAACAAAATATTTCTATGAAATATGATAGTAAACACCTCCCTTCTTGATAACACATGCCAAAGACAACAACTTTGATTATGTCAATGTACCTTAAGTACTGATTCATTTGCAATATGCCCTTGTCAATACTACATCAATTGATTGATCTTCAACTTTCTTTGGTTGATGCATCACTAAATGTCATTTAGTGAGCTTCAAGTAGGGGAATGACCCCTATCTTACATCTTAGATATAGAAATGCATCCTTATGTAATGGCTTGGTGAATATATCTACAATCTATTCTTTTATATTTACATATTCCAATTTGACTTCTTTTTCGTGCACCAATTCTCTTACAAAGCGATATTTTATAGAAATGTGCTTTGTTTTGGTATGGTTCATTAGGTTTTTTGATATATTGATTACACTAGTGTTATCACAATATATGGCTACTGGATCTTTGATCTCTATCTTCATTCCCTCTAATAGTTGTTTGAACCAAACAATGTTAGAACAATTAACTACTGCTATCACATATTCTACCTTTGTTGTGATTGATAGATACAATTTTGTTTCTTACTTATCCAAGACACTAGTCTTTACTAAGAAAGAATGCTCCACCATTAGTGTTTTTTTGTCATCAAGACTTCTTTCTCAATAAGCATTAGTAAACACCTTTAAGTCCAGATTTCCTCTGCATTTATACCATAATCCATAGTCTTCAATACCATTTAGATATCTCATGATTCTTTTTATTGCCATCATGTGATTTTCTTTGGGTTTTGCTAAGAATCTTGCCACTATACCAACTTCTAATGTAATGTCAGACCTTGTATGTACTAAATACTACAATTTTCCAATCATTGATCTGTATGTGGTCTTATCTACTTTTTTGAAATCATCATTCTTGGAAAGCTTATGTCTAGTAGATGTAGGAGTTCCAACTTGTAAAAAAAAGTGTTCGAAATGATAAAATATAATAAAATGAAATAGCATGAAATAATAGATTTAATCCAAGAGAGCAAGTAGAGTTTTACCATACAAATGATACAAGATCAATGGAGCAATACCAATGAGGAAGCAACACAAGAGACAAGGATTTGATAAGGGGCAAGGATAAATTTAAGGAACCCCCCCTCCCAAAATTTATAAAATTGTGGTGAATCACATGTCATTTGGGTGAAAAAAATTAATAGCGTTGGCAAATTATGCATCAATCAATGGATATTCGGTGGTAAATTTTTTAATAGTTTAGACAATTTTTATAAAATAATGGCGATTATAATTTTTTTTTTTAATAAAATTATTAATATTGATGGCAAATTATGTTTTGAAATGTAATTATGTTAAATGTATTATTTGAGAACTCGGATCGTTTGATGATCCAAGATCAATGGCTGAGGTTTAATTTTGGCCAACATTTCTTGAAGGAAGAAGAATTGTTAAGGTAGTCACTGAAATGTTAACATGTATCAAGGTAAGTTGTCTGTGAAGTACAGTGTCACTCATAAAAAAAAAATTCACATAGGAAAGTGGGAATTTGGCGAATGATGATCGTCGAAAGAGACACTCAATTAATTATGTGGCAAATAAGAGTAAACATTAAAGAGAAATATGGGTGAAGAACCTAACTACCAAACTAAAATTATGTAATAATAGTGGCAAATGTTTCAACCACTATATGAGTATTTTATAAAATTTGGGCGAACTGGTCAACTAGTATACAGTATTTTTTAAGCCAATTTTTATAGCCCAATCGGGACATATTAGCCAACTAGTGAATAATAGCCACTAAAAAAATCCTTGATAAGGGGAAAGCAAAGAAAACCCCTTGTGACTATTATGAATGAGGCAAATGGTTGAGAGAGAGAGAGAGAGAGAGAGAGAGAGAGAGAGAGAGAGAGAGAGAGAGAGAGAGAGAGAGAGAGAGAAGAAGAAGAAGAAATGGAGCAAAATAGCTCATTTACAATAGCATCAAAAACTTGATGTGAATAATGGAGACTAGATAAAAATGAGATAGAGAAGCACCTTTTTTAAAGAGATGAGAAAGGAGTTTCATGTATTTGCATGTGTAACTCTCATTTCTATGTATGCCACATTCATAAAAAGTGTGTGCAAAGTGTCAAGTTCCTCTAAAGGAGGAATATCTATTTTCCTTATTAAAAAAAGTACAAAAATGAGTTGTCCTCACAAGTGGACAATAGGACAAGAATGACATGTCCTTTAAATGTGGACTAGAGGACAAATAAATAATACATAAGGGATACCTTGGTTTATCGCAATAAATAAATAAATACAACCAAGGAAAGATTATTAATTCTAACACCCCCTTTTAATCTTTACTTGGGGAGATGACATCAAAGGGTATCAAACCCAAGTTCTTACGATGAAATTCAAATTTCTCTCTAGAAAGAGGTTTTGTCAAAATATCAACAACTTGATCTTCACCCTTGCAATAGATGAGGGACACTTTTTTTTCTTCAATGTGTTCTCCAATGAAGTGGTGGTGGAGAGAAATATGCTTTGACTTTCCATGGTAGATAGGATTCTTTGCCAAGGCTATTCCACTTTGATTGTCACAATACAAAGGTGTAGGTTCTTGTTGAGGTAGACCCAAATCTTCAATAATTCTTCAAAGCCACAAAGCTTCTTTAGATGCATAAGTACAACTTTTATATTCAGCTTTGGTAGAACATGGAGAAACAAAGCTGTCTTTCTTACTTTTCCAAGATATAGCACCTGAACCAACAAAGAAACAATAACCACAAGTAGATTTCCCATCATTGGGATCTCCACCTAAATCAGAATCAGTAAATCCTTGTAAAGTAAAAGTAGAACTGGCATCATAAAATAAACCTAGATTAAGAGTTCCTTTGATATATCTTAATATTCTTTTAGCTACTTTAAAGTGTGTTTTTTAAGGTTTGGACATAAATCTTGGAACTAAACCAACACTATATGCAATATCGGGTCTAGTAAGGGTGAGATAATTTAAACTTCCTACAAGTTGTCTATAAGAGGTAGCATCAACAAAAGGAGTGTTTGCATCAACCATTAACTTAGTTCTTAATTCACATGGAATAGAAACATGGTTAGAATCATTCATTTAAAACCTATCCAAAAGACCTTGAGCATACTTTCTTTGGGAAAGAAAAATGCCCTTAGGTGTTTGCCATTTTTGCATTCCTAAAAAGTAATGTAACATTCTTAAATCAGTCATTTGAAATTTTTGATTGAGTTGAAACTAAATATTAGAAATCAAGGTGTTAGAACTTGAAGTAAGAATCAAATCATCAACATATAGAATAATAATGATAATATCATCTTGAATATGTTTAATGTATAAGTTAGGATCATTTTTACTTCTATCAAAATCTTGAGAAATAATAAAAGGTATTAATTTTAGAATACCACTCTCTTGGCAATTGCTTTAAACCATAAATAGATTTCTTTAGTTTACATACTAAATGCTCATTACCTTCATTGATAAAATCTAGTGGTTAAGCCATATAAATTTCTTCATGTAAATCACCATTTAAAAAGGCACTTTTAACATCCATTTGATGAATAGGCCAATTCATTTTTGAAGCTAAAGAGCAACTAGTGCAAAAGTTTCATTGTAATCTAAACCTTCAATTTGAAAAAATCCCCTAGCTACTAGTCTAGCTTTAAACTTACTAATTTCATTATTTGCATTGAGTTTGGTTTTATATAACCACTTGCATGAAACTAAATTCTTACCATGAGGCAAAGAGACTAAATCCCAAGTTTCATTAGAGACTAAAGTATCATATTCCTCTTGCATAGCTTTTTGCCAATGAGGTTGAATCTTAGCTTATTCAAAATTTTGAGGATCATTAGAATTCATGAGAGAAGTCATCAAACTATAATTACAATAATTAATTCTCCTCAGTTTATGTCCACCAAGTCTGGTAAGATAATCATCTCTTTCAATAAGTAAACCTTGAACCCATTTAGGTCTTCTCTTAGTAGTAATAGATTCATCCCTAGAAAAAGAGTCATGATCAATAAATGCATCATTGGTATCAACATCATTACTAGAATTAGAAGAAATAGGAGAAATAAAAGAAGATACTTGAGAAGTAAGGTTTAGAGAAGGAGGTTGGTCCTCCACTAATACAATCTTATTTCCACTAAATTCATCATCTTGAACCTTGGAACAATCATGTACTTCATTTTCTGCAATACAAATATCTCTTACAATTTGAACTTTGTTTGTAAGAGGATTATAGACTCTATAACCTTTAGAATTTTCATCATACCCAACAAATATAAATGGAGAAGATTTAGCATTTAATTTATGCATTTTTTGTTTGGGTGTATGAACATAAGAAACATATCCAAATATCCTTAGGTGTTGTAAATTGAACTTTCTACCTAACCAAGCTTCTTCAGGAGTTATATCCCTCAAAGCTTTAGTAGGAGTTCTATTAAGAATATAAGTGGCACAAGACATAGCTTCAGCCCAAAACTTATAATCCATATTTTTTGCATGTAACATGCATCTAGCCATTTCCACAATAGTTCTATTCTTCCTTTCCACTACACTATTTTGTTGTGGTGTATAAGGAATAGTAAGCTGATGTTTAATAACAAATGATCTTAAGTAAGAATGAAAGGCATTATTAACATATTTAGTACCATTATCAGTTCGAAGAATCTTTATCTTAGAATCAGATTGCCTTTCTACTAACATATGAAATTCAAAAAATGTATCAAGTACTTGATCTTTATTATGTAAGAAATATATCCAAATTTTTCTAGTAAAATCATCAATGAGAGTAAGAGCATACCTTGAACCTTGAATGGAGATATTTTTCATAGGTCCTAAAAGATCACTGTGAATCAATTGTAACTTATGAGATGCCCTCCATGATGAACCATGGGGAAAGGGCTCTCGATGCATTTTGCCACTCATGCACCCAGTGCATGTAATCTTGGATGGAACAATATGAGGTAATCCTTTAACCATATGTGATTTAACATCAATGATATATAATTAAAATTCAAATGACCAAGCTTTTCATGCCACACATTAAAATCAATATTTTCTTGCAAAGAGTACCTTGAAGAGGTAAACTCATAAAACTTGAATAAGTTATCATGACCCAACTTAGCATTAGCAACAACGACATTAGTGCTAGGATCAATAATAGAACACATGTCCTTAAGAAATTTAACTTTATAATCTTGACATAATTTAGCAACTGAAAGGAGATTGGTTTTCAAGTCAGGAACATAAAGAACATCATGTAACTTTCTATTTGGCACATTAACATCACCAAATCCTTCAACTTTGCAACTATGATTATCAGCTAATTGAATTGGAGTATTCGAAAGATCAGGTTGCAAAGAATCAAAAACTTCTTTATGAGATGTATCATGTTGAGAAGAACCACTATCAACTATCCATTCTAATCATTTAGAGGCATTGTAACTAATAGTAAAACCATGAAAAGATTGATTACCGAGAGATTTTTGATTGATGAGTTGCTTATCATTTTGGTTTTTAAAACAATTGTTAGTCAAATGACCATCTTTCCCACAATAAGTACAATGAGGTTTCTTATTAGGACTATTATATTGATTAGGATGGTTATTATTATGATTTGTATTTTGAATATTATTGTTGTTAAAAGAAGGTCTAGAATTAAATAGGTTGCTATTATTAAAGTTATGATTGTTATGATTATTATTGAAATTGTGAGTATTAAAATTTTGATTTTGATTATTACTGGGAGCATGATTAAATGATCTAAGATTTTGATTTTGATTTTTAGACACAAATGCATGTTCATTAGATCTAAGAGTACCAAATTGCAATAACTTCGCTTCCTCTTGAAGCAACAAATTTTGAAAAATACTATACATTAATTGATTAGACAAAGTAGGAATAGCAAGTTGAGAATGAACCTTAGTAATAAATTGTTGAAATTGTCTAGGAAAAAATTTCTTTAAAATAATGGTAATTAATCTAATATCAGTGAGAGTAATGCCTAATCCAGTTAGTTGACTTTTAATATAATCAAATTTAAGTAAAAATTCATCCATGGATTTGAAATCAATATAACTTAAGTCTTCCAAATTATCTTGCAATTGAATCTTGTGTGATTTAGATGGCCTGTCATACGTTTGCATTAAAATATCCCAAGCTTCATGGGCATTAGTGCAATGAGAAATTAGAACATATAAATCTGGGTTAAGAGATATACCAATGAGGCCAAGGGCTTCCTCATTTTTAGTATTCCATGCATTTTTTTTCATCTTCTGTAGCTGAGGTATCAAGAACTATAGAAGGATTAGTAGCAACATCTAAAATATGCTTAAAATAGAATATAAATGAAAGATGAGTTTTTCAAGCATAATAGTTTGAGTTATTTAACTTGATTTCTGGAATTAAAGTCGACATGATAAAAAAAAATATGTTTAAAATTTAAATAATAGATTTGAAATAAAAAAGTGAGGCTTATTATTCACAAGAATGTTAAATAATTATTAAAAGATTTAGCGAGTCAAAATTAAAAACTAAAATGTTCCCTGCAAAGCCACTGGTCAGATTGAAGAAACAGGAAAAATAAAAATTTGAAAATTTGAAAAAAATGTGTTACATAGAGAATGATAATTTTTTTTATTTAACTCTAGTTTCAATAACATTTAAAGGGCTTTTTCATTTTTATGTCTTCTAAACATTGTGAAAATTTCAACCAAACCCAGATCACAGATTAAGATATATCATAAAAATACGACCTGCCATCTTAAAACTTGAAAAAACAAATAATACTGCACATATAGTACAATAAATTTTGCAATATTATTCTGATACAAATGAAATTAATTTTTTTTTAAAAAAATATTTTCTAAAGGCTATTAAAATTTCAACCAAACCCAGATCATAGATTATGAGATATAAGAAATATACGAACTGCTATACTTTCCTTTCTAAAACAAAAAATAGAAGAAAAAAAGTTGAATTTCAAAAACTTAAAAAACCTATAATAGAAATAGGGTTAGATACAATAAAAAAAATCAAAAATAAAGAATCCTTTGGTGACAAGTCTTCCAAAGGAGGTTAGAAAAAATAGAAAATGAAGAACTCTTTAGCAACAAGCCTTCCAAAGAGGGTTAGAATGAATAAGAAAGAAGAAAATTTACAAAAGAATAAGATAAGACTTTCAATATTTCAAATTTCAAGATCTTCACAATATCAAGCTCTTCTAATGAACCCTTTATACGAGCTCAAAACAAGTATTAGTAGCTCTGATACCATGTAAGAAAAAGTGATTGAAATGATAAAATATAATAAAATGAAATAGCATCAAATAATAGATTTAATCTAAGAGAGCAAGTAGAGTTTTACCATACAAATGATACAAGATCAATGGAGCAATATCAATGAAAAAGAAACACAAGAGACATGGATTTGATAAGGGGAAAGCAAAGAAAACCCCTTATGAGTATTATGAATGAGGCAAATGCCTAAGAATGTGTGTGTGTGTGTGTGTGTGTGTGTGTGTGTGTGTGTGAGAGAGAGAGAGAGAGAGAGAGAGAGAGATGGAGCAAAATAGCTCATTTACAATAGCATCAAAATCTTGATGTGAATAATGGATACTAGATGAAAATGAGATAAAAAAAAACCTTTTTTAAAGAGATGAGAAAGGAGCTGCATGTCTTTGCATGTGTAACTCTCATTTCTATGAATTCCACATTCATAAAAGGTGTGTGCAAAGTGTGAAGTTCCTCTTAAGGAGGAATATCTATTTCCCTTATTAAAAGAAATACAAAAATGAATTGTCCTCACAAGTGGACAATAGGACAAGAATGACATGTCCTTTACATGTGGACTATAGGACAAATAAATAATACATAAGGGATACCTTGGTTTATCCCAATAAATAAATAAATACAACCAAGGAAAGATTATTAATTCTAACACAACTAGTCTTGAATCTTCCATTCCAAATTTCTTTGGTATATCTTTGATGTATTTGTATTGAGTGATCTGTAGATAACATCTTTCTTTTATTGAATCTATAATCCAACAAAGAATTCTATCTCTCCAAACATAGAAATCTCAAATCATTTCCTCATTTCTTCTAAAAATCCCTTGTACAAGTCTTCATTTCCTATGAATAATGTGTCATCAACAAATATTTCAACCAACACAATCTTCTTGTCTAATCCTTCTTTGATATACAAACTACTATTACTATTTGTTCTTTGAAAGCCAATTTGTATCAAATAGTTATGCAATCTTTCATACCAAGCTTTGGGAGCTTTCTTGAGACCATATAATGCCTTCTGTAATTTGTAGACCATATCCTTTTTGTTAGGATCTAAAAAACCTTTTTGTTATTAAATGTGGACTTCCTTGTCAAGAATTCCATTCAATATTGTAGATTTAACATCCATTTGATACACTTTAAATCCTTTATGGGTTGCATATGCAAGTAAAGTTCTAACACCTAATCTTGAAACAGGGGCAAAAATTTCACCATAATCAATACCTTCTTCTTGAGAATAACCTTTACTTACCAATCTTGTTTTTTTTCTAGACACTTTTCCATCTTCATTTAGCTTGTTTTGAAATGCCCACTTTGTGCCAATTACATTTTTATCCTTGAGTCTAGGAACAAGAGTCTAAGTTTTGTTCTTCTCTATCTATTCTATCTCTTCATTCATCACTTCAACCCAACTATCATTATCTAATGCATCTTTAATATTTCTTGGTTCAAATTCAACAAGTAAACATGTACCTTTCAATTTGCTTCTTGTCATTGTTCCATCAGATTGGTCTCCAATGATACAGTCAGGTGCATGATGCCTTTTGACATATTTTGGTAACATAGGTTCTTTGGAATTGATATGAGTTCTAGTATTTTCATCATGAACTTCACTATCAAGCTCAGGTCCCATTTTCTGTGACTTGGGTCCTTTAGACTCAATTTGAACTAGCTTGATAGCTTTTGACTATGACTTGAGTCCTTCAAACTATGACTCAAGTTGCACTATCTGCAACTCGGTAATGGTTGGAGATTTGTGGGACTCAAGAGCTGAAATCTCCTATCTTTTAGATAGATTTGGTAGGGCATCAGGTTCATAGTAAAGAAATCTTAAGTAATCCTTTAGCTCTTTGTTGCTTTCTTCTTCATTCTTTTCTGCAAACTCATCAATTCTCACATGTGTACCTTTTATGATTTTATGAGTACACAAGTTCAAACATTTGTATGCTTTACTTCTACTTGAGTATCCTAGAAATATGCCTTTGTCACCTTTTACAACATATTTTCCTTCTCTACACTCTTTCAAGATATAACATTTGCCACCAAATACTTTCAAATAACTCAAATTAGGTTTGTAGCCATACCATAGTTCATAGGGAGTTTGATTTGTGTCTTTCTTTAACTAAACTATGTTCAAAGTATGAATTGTAGTGCTGATAGCTTCCTTCCAGTATTTGATTGCAACATTCCTTTCTATCATCAATTTTCTTGCACAATCCATGATGGATCTATTTCTACTCTTAGCTATACCATTTTGTTGAGGTGTACCATAGGTTGATACTTGTCCTTTAATTCCTCTTTCAATGCAAAAATTATTAAATTCATTGGAGATAAATTCAACACCTCTGTCTGATCTTAAACATTTCAATCTCTTTCTTTTTTTTTTCTACACTTTCCAAATAACAGATAAATTTTTCAAAATTTTATGATTTTTCTTTTAGATACATTATAGTCATCATTCTAGAATAATGATCAACAAAAAGAATGAGCAACTTTTTTCCACTGTAACTGTCTATTCCAATAGGTCCACATAAGTCGGTATGTACAATTTCTAATAATTCTTTTGATTGATATTTTTTATTTTTGAAGCTAGTCTTTCCCATCTTAAGAATTTGACAATTCTTGCATAAACCCATGTCAGGTTTCTTCAAACTAGGAATACCTCTTACTCTTCTATGTTTACTTATTTAAACCAAATTATCAATGTCTACATGACATAGTATTTTGTGCCATAACCAACTTTTTTCTACTTGAGCAATAAAACATGAACATTCACTGAGATTAAGATAAAATAGATTACTTTTAGTTTGTTTTCCAAATCCAACTAGATTTCCTTTCCAATCCAGTAGTTTTTCCTTTCAATTCATGAATTCTACCTTGAATCTAATGTTTCTCAATTGTGCCACAATCAGTAGATTATGCTTTAGTCCTTCAACCCAATAGGCATTATCACATATAAGTTCATTGGTTAATGAGATACGACCTTTTCTTTTTATGCAACAAATTTCATTGTTTCCAAATCTTACACTACCTCCAACATAATGTTCAAAATGTTTAAATTTTGTTTTATATTCAATCATATGATGAAAATCTATTATCAATAATCCATGTATCATTTTCATTAACACGGAAGATAAGTGCCATCTTATATCCTTATTAGATTCATCTTTTATAGCAATATATACTATTTCATCTTTACTGTTATCAGAATCTTTAGCCATAAAACAAGATTTCTTACCCTTTTTCTTGTAGTTCTTGTGGTTTTTGAGTTCCTTCTTGCCTTTGTGCTTGTGGCTTTTATTTTCATCCTTACTTTCTCTATTTGGACACCTAGCATCAATATGACCAACTTCTTCACAAGAAAAGAAGATTAGAGGAATTTTACCTTTGTACTTTCCTCTTCCTTTGGAATGTTTCTTTGCAAGTAGGGCTTTAACAAGTTCAAGATCACTATTAGAACTTTCTTCAGTTTCTTCTTCAATTCCTAATTGATTGACCTTTGATTTCATGCTCTTTTCCTTAAGTGAGAGTTTGGCTTCTAGACTTAGCATTTTTGGAACTAGTCCAACATAGTTATCATAGTTGTCTAATTCAAAAGCTATCAGTCTTCCAACTAGAGCATCCAAAGTTATTTTGTTATTTGGATCACATCTCATTCCATGAATAGTAGACATTCTAATTGCATAGATAAGAATAAGAGCTCTAAGTACCTTACTTACAATAGTTGTGTCCTCAATGTTTCCTCTAGATGCTTTCATTACACTTACATTGGCCTTGATTCTTTCCACATATTTTGCAATATTCTCATCTTGTCTCATTTTCATTTGATCAAATTGTCCTCTAAGACTTTTTTCTTTGGCTCTTGTTACATTTTCATCTCCTCCATAGATATCTTTTAGTGTGGTCCACATTTCATGAGTAGTTTTATAGTCTTTTACCTCATCAAGTTTAGTATAATTGAGAGAAAATGCAATATCAATCATCATGATGTTATTTTTAGAAATATCTTCAACCGATAATGTTCCAGTAGAAGTTTTTATCACAACCTATTTTCCTTCAACCAAATAAATTGGTGAACTTAATTCCACATGGAATTATTCTTAAAACCTTTTATTGTTTATAAAATTAAAATTAGCATTAGTGGTAGATTGTATGGTTAAAAGGAAATGATGAATGTAGTTATTTTTAAACCTATTAAATTCACTTCTTTTTTAATTTCATGCATTGTCACGAATCTGGACGGTTAAAGAAATTCAGTTGAGTACTTGATTCTTGTTGTACTAAGTGTATATGTCGTATCTAAGGTGAGAAATCAATAGATAGCAACTATTGCTTACTAATATTTCATGTGAATAGCTATGTGTAGAGAGTTCAATTTTTTCTTTACTACAATCTATATTTGTGAAGCCCTTTTCTATTTTTCCTAAGCTTTAATCTAGAGGTGAGTGTTTGCTGCTATCAAATCAGCAATGGTGGATGTAAATATGGGAGAAGTTGAGACCTTTGCATTTCAAGGTGAAAGTAATCAGCTTTTGAGCCTCATTATTAACACCTTTTATAGTAACATAGAGATCTTTCTTAACAAACTTATCAGCAATGATTTTAATGCTTTGGATAAAATTTGGTTTGAAGGGCTGATGGATAAGAGAAAAATTAGATGCTCAGCCTAAGCTTTTCATTCGAATTATTTCTAATAAAGTGAACAAGTGCTAAGTATTTTGGATAACAGAATTGGCATGACCAAGGGTGGGGAAGATTAGGTTGGAAATGGTATGAGATCTCTATCTGTTGAGGAAAGTGACTACTGTTATACTAGTGATCTTTGGAAAGAACCTAGAGGAACCAAGGAATCAAGCTACAAAGTTGAAAAGCATCGACCTCTAAACTTCAATTTCCATTTCTTTATTATGTTCCTTCTCACTAAATGAGCTTTGTGTATAGGTGTGGAAAGAACTAGATGAGCATTGATAGATTCAATCTAAGTAAGGATTGAACATTCTGTGTATGTGTAAGTGTCTTACCTGATTGGGTGTCCACCTTTAACCACACCTCCCTCTTGTATTAATATCAAGGATTCTAAATTAAAGGAAATAATAACCCGAGGAAACAATTTTTTTTTTGGAATGCCCTTCATCCAATAGTTTGAAGGATAATGTACCATCCTCAAATGCTACTCTTTATATTATTTTCCCCCTCCCATGAATGGTTTTTGAATAGTAGATTCTACCACTTAGAATGTTGTAGATGAGATGCCAGAGAATGATTACTTTAGGTCCTAGCTAATATTTTTATATTACCTATTTTCCAATTTTTGGTCTACATGTTGTGACTATTAGAAACATTTTATAGGAGGGAAAGGTTGAATGTTAAAGCACAAGCAAGATGAAATTAGTGAATATTGCCAGTTTCCATAGTACTAAATTAATGAAATAAATGGAAATGGAAATGATTTTGATACTAAAGACTCAATTGTTGCTTCTTACCCAGTTGTCTGCCCAAATGTGTTCTACCTTCTTTACTGAAAATCTATCATAGTTTCAAGATAATATACTATTGCTTTCAAAAATTGATCTAATAGATTAAAACAAGATGTGACATAAATATTAGTGGAGTTTTGTTTTGTTTTTTCTTTTATAATCTCTATAGAAGTTACTATGTTTCTCAAAATTCAAGAACACATTGTTTGCGCAAACTATCTCCCATGTTGTAATTTATAGTGCCTTGGTCTTAGAGGCTCAAATTATAACCTGTGCAGTGGTAATCAAATACAGATATGGACATATCACAATGGAATTTATGTGCCCTAATGATATCAAGTGCATAACTCACTGTTGTAAATCAATATTCTAGCGGTGAATGCAACTTCAAGAAAAATGTTACTTATAGCACTGAACTCTATAGATGTAGAACTATAAAAATTGGAGGCCCACAAGTTATGTGGAATGGTTTGCAATAAGAATAGTTTAAATTCTATGAACTCTTAGATGATGCCTAAAGGGAGTAGAGAAAAACACACACTATTCAATGGAAATGATTCCTAATTATTAATATTTGAGAAGTAGAGAAAAGGATCATGTGCTATTGAAGTATAAAAAGCATTAATATGTCAATAAAGAATAAGAAGATGTTTTGGCTTCCATAATATTTTTGTTCCATAATGTACATGATATATATTGAATATAGATGTTTCCATTAGCCAAGAAGAGTGAATATTTTATCATTACTATGTTTCCCATAGTTTGAGTTCTTGAAGTAAATAGCAGTATTGGTACAACATTTCTATATGTATGGAATGTAATTAGATCTTATAAGGTATGATGTTGAAGATGATAGTCTGATAAATTTGTATAATAAATCCGTGATGATTTTACATGGCATGTTGAGGATTACACATTATGGATTGTTTATGATTCTTTTTTTTCATGTTTCACATGCATATATAATAAGGATAAATTGTTTTTATGACAAGATGGATAATGACCTAATTATATGGTTTTTGTCAATGTCTGTGTAGTATATAAATTTTAGAATATGACTTTTTGTTACTACACAACTCCATTACTCTCCTCTAACTTTTACTTGTTTAGGCTATCTCATTGTTGGGTTGGGTATCTTTCATGTTAGGAAAGATTTCGAGGAAGCTTAATAGCTTCGTGGTAGGGTGTTAAAGAAATCCTACAATATTCTCACCCTTGTGTTCTTGGAGACAAGTTCTAGAGTTCATTTCAACTTGGTCCTCTTGGTTGGACTATCTAGTACTTGGTATCTAGTATTGGTAATCTAGTCACAAAATTATGTTTTCTTTTAATTTTGAGCATATATGCATATGTATCATTTTTGTTAAAGTTAATGATAGTTAATCAACTAATATTGACTAGCCAATATTCAAAAGACCTTGAATCTTGTTGAATTTTTTGCATTTTATGGAGATTGCTTATGTGGCAATGGTTTTGTAGGGGCAGTCCTTACATATGGTATTAGAGCTCTTGGTTCCACACTTGGGCCTTGAGTTCACTATGCTAGACATATGACTATAAGTTGACATATCTTACATGTTGTGCCTCTTAGCTATGATTATGTTTGACATAGAAGGATACGATGTTCCAAATGCATGTCATTATTTTGAGTTAAAATTGCATGCCTTAAAAAATTGTCAAAATGGAAAGTTTATGGAATGATTATTAAATTGTGTACCTCATATGTTTATGATTATATTAATTTAAACAAGGTGATTGTATAAAATACATATTGGAGTATTGAATTTGAATTATTGAGATAGTCAAAGGATGGTTGACTTTTACACTAGGCTATAAGAGTCTACCAAATGAAGATTTGGCTTGTGATAGCAATGAAAAATGTCTTTTTATTATGGAAATGACATGTGATGCTCATGTGGTGCAAGAAATTATTTCTATTTTACACTAGATTCATGAGGATCATTGATTAACCTAATATGCTAAGTAGAAAGAACATGGAGTTCATTTGCAAAAGTATTGTATGTTCCATTATGCATTTAGAAATGTGTGATTATCAAGATAAATTGCATGTGATACATGAGAAGTTTGGTTATGTTCTTAGGACCCTTAGATGCAAGGTGTCATTAAAAATCAACTCGCTCTTGGTGACTGGTGTGAGTCATTGTGCTATAAGTGATTTGGGTTTTCATTTTATTATTTTTGTTTTTATGAACTTGGATGTAATGAAGGACTAGCTTGAAATTTTATGCTCTTTACGACAACTGAGCCACCAATTTCTTATGTACCCTATTTATTGTGACTTTTGTTCATTTTTATTTTGGTTTTTGTATCTCCTTTTGGGACTTTGACTTGAGAATGATGAATCTTGTTTTAGAGATTTCTTTTTATCTTGAGGTGGCTAGGGTGTGTGCATATTATTCATGATGCTAGTCCTATGATTTGGAAGTGATGTCATCTATGATGTTCAGTGTGGAGCATTTATAAGATGTATAAGGGAGTATATTGTGAAGAACATGCCACTCTTAGATGTGAAGAACAATCATATATGTAATAAATCAGTTTCAACAAATTTTTATTATTTTTAAAATTAAAATATGTTGAACATCTTTTTGTAGAGTAGTGTTGAGATGTGTACTCTCCTTCTTGGAAGGGTGTAATGTAGAAATTATGGGATAGATAGATGGATACTTCATGTTTAGTTTCTCTATCTACTAGTTTTGTAGAATGGATACATGCTATTCTTGTTTCTTCTATAGGTGAATTTGGTTTTTTTAAATGCTTAGCCAAGCTATTTGTTTTCCTGATCTTGCATATATGTAAATGGTTATGCTTATTTGGTTTTACTACATATGTGTAGATGTGTAGTTTATTTTTTTATTCCCTACTACATTCCATGATTAGGCTACTAAACACATGGTTGCAATGTAGTGTGTTTCACAAATGCATTGGATCCATCCAATCCATCTTGTTCTAAGAAGCTAGGCTTCCCATTCTAGGGTCAGGGTATTCTTCATGTCAGGAAGAATCCTGAGGAAAATTTTCACTCCGTGGTTGGTGAGGTTAAAGCACCTCAAACTATACTTTATGTGATGATTTAATGGTGTGAAGGTCATACATCACAACACATGCTTATATGTTGGTTAAGCACACTATGGTAACAAGATGGGCTTGAGGGCCTAGGGTCACTAAATTGATAAAAGAATTGATTTATTGATCTTGCAGGTGATTAATGAGCATACCTAGATGATTTAATTAATGGTGTTGAGCATATGGTTTATGACATTGAACTTGTATGATGTGCTTATTATTCCATGTCCGACATGTAGGTCAACATTCTCTATGATGCCCATTAAGGCATGATACTTTAAATTATACTTTTTTCATTTATTAAATCATGCACTTTGATGGATGGATGATGTGTAGGTCAACATCCCTAGGTATAGCCATGTGTTACCTTCTTAAATGAATAATTATTTGATAACTTATGAACATAGTGAATGAAACAGTTTTTGACTATTCAAACCAGGGTTTGCTTGATTATTTTATTTCTTGCAATTGATAATGTGGAAATTGTTTAGCAGGACATGGTTCTTACATATGATGAAATATAGTTTGACATGTAGGTCAATTTATTCAACATATTCATGTACGAAATATTCATGTGATGATATGTTGTACTTGACAAATTGGTCGATAATTGGTTTATGAAATGTAAATTATAATCATACCTATCATTTTGACGTGTAAGTTGGAAAATTAGAATGAAGTTGCATAATTAATTGGAAGATATTGCTTCTACTTTTTGATTTAACTATGTGTAGTCAATTTTTGGCTAACCTAATTTAACTTTTTGGCCTATGTGACAAGTATATGGATATGTGGTTTTCCTATGAGAATCTAAATGGGTATGTATAGATCCCTCGTTTATCTACTTTGATAATATTTTTGCATTAGTGTTATGTATATGTGATGAACCTCCATGCATGTCACTTATATTTTATAGAAAGTTGTTGAATCCTTTTTATTTAATCAATTTGGTCAATGAATAATGATAAATGATGCAGTCATCTTGAGTTCTGTTTGACTCCTAGTCAAATGGTGTTCAACATAGGCTTATACCCTTTGATCGACATGTGTGTCTAGCATTTGGGTGAAGTATCTATTGATGTAGAACTTGCGTTAATGTTACTTTACACATTTGATTGTGTGACTTTCTATCCTTGAACTTTCTATTATATTGGTCAAATGTATGCTGTTAATTTGGAGCTATATGACACATTATGATGTAATTACATCGTATGTCACCTTTTGCAAGAATATGTATGCATTATGATAATCAATTTTTGATGAGTACATTGATGATTTTATCTATGAATGTCTTTGTATTTCAGGATGATTTAAACAATGATGAATTAGATGTATCATGATTACATGCTTGATTATGCTTCGTAGACACTAACCTATTGAAGTGGACAATTAATCACTTAGAAAGCACCACATGTTAGATGGTGTATGGTTGAGTATTTAAGTTACTCATAATTAATATGTGATTAAAAGATGAGTTAAGAAGTCATAAAGATAAAGGGAAAATGTTGAATCTGAATATTTGAATACTAAAATTGCGAATGGACTAAGATCACTATGAGTGTATGTATATAAGTATGGTAGGAAGTGGATATGAAGTACATACAAGAGGGGTCAAATCTATGTGTTCCAAGGTATGGTAAGTAAGCAAAGGTATGTGTGTGATATCATAAAATGGTAAGGTAATATGTTGCTAGAATTTAAAAGTCATGGAGATAAGGAAGTATTTGATTAGATATTTCATTTGATATTTGATTGGTTTATGATATGTGATGGACTGATACTTTTGTGTTGTTCCTGTAATGCAACAGAGGGAATGCCACATCATAAGAAAGGGGGAATATTTTCAAAGAGAGGTAGTCTAACCTTGTAAAACTATAGAGACTTAATGGAATTCACACACTCACATAGGAATTTTTTTCAAATGATTAAATAATTCACATGCTTATTTAAGTATGTATGTTTTTCTATGAACTATGTTACTTCAATTATGTGTTATGAAAGGTTGTATGTTAATGTATCTAAACACAATTACATTTCATTCAAGTGATAAATCTAACAATTTTTTTGAAATAGATGGTACACAATCTTGTTGATTTTCATAATTTCTTAATCAAAATATATGCATAATTTTAAGCATTGAACCATTTGAAGCCAAATTGTGAAAATGGTTCTCTTTGATTATGGATGCAATATTCTTCAATCATTGAGGACGATGCATCTCCTAAGGGGGGATGGATGTTACAACCTATTTTCCTTCAACCAAATAAATCGGTGAACTTAATTCCACATGGAATTATTCTTAAAACTTTTTATTGTTTATAAAATTAAAATTAGCATTAGTGCTTGATTGCATAGTTAAAAGGAAATGATAAATGTAATTATTTTCAAACCTATTAAATTTGCTTCTTTTTGAATTTTGAGCACCGTCACAAATTTGGAAGGTTAGAGAAATTCAATAGAGTACCTGATTCTTATTGTGCTGAGTTTATATGGCATATCTAAGATGGGAAATCAATCGGCAACAACTACTGCTTACTAATATTTTGTGTGCATACCTCTATGTAGAGAGTTCAATTTTGGCTTTAGTACAATCAATATTTGTGAAGCCCTTTTCTATTTTTCCTGAGCTTTAATCTAGAGGCGAGTGCTTGCTACTGTCAAATTAGAAATAGTGGATGTAAGTATGGGAGAAGTTGAGACCTTTTAATTTTAGGCTCAAATTAATTAGCTTTTGTGTCTCATTATTAAAACCTTTTATAGTAACATAGAGATCTTTCTTTGGGAACTTATCAGCAATGCTTCTGATGCTTTGGATAAAATTTGGTTTGAAGGGTTGATGGATAAGAGAAAAATTGGATGCTCAATCTAAGCTTTTCATTCAAATTGTTGCTAAAAGTTTGACAAGCATTGACCTCTATTCTTCTAGATCCATTTATTTATTATGTTCCCTCTCACTAAATCATCTTTGCATATAGGTGTGGAAAGAATTAGATGAACATTGATAGATTCAACCTAAGTAAGGATTGAACATTCTATGTATGTGTGCGTGTCTTACCTAATTGGGCACCCACCTTTAATGACGCCTCCCTCTTGTATTGCTATTAGGGTTTCTAAATTAAAGGAAATAATAACATGAGGAAACAAAAAAAATAATTGGGACATCCTTCATCCAATAGTTTGAAGGATAACATACCATCCTCAAATGCTACTCGTTATATTATTTTTCTTATCGCATGAATGCTTTGGGAATGACAGATTCTACCACTTAGAGTGTTGCAGATGAGATGCCAGAGAATGATTACTTTAGGTCCTAGCTGATATTTTTATATTAACTTTTTGCCAATTTTTGGCTTGCATTTTGAAACTATTAGAAACTTTTCATAGGAAAGAAACATTGAACATTAAAGCACAATCAAGCTAAAATTAATGAATGTTGCTAGTTTCTACAGAACCAAATTAATGAAACAAATGGAAATAGAAATAGAAATGAGAAATGGAATTGATTTTCATATTGAAGACTCGATTGGTGCTTCTTATCTAGTAATCTACCCAAATGTGTTCTACCTTCTTTACTGAAAATCTATCATAGATTCAAGATAATATACTTTTGCTTTCAAAAATTGGCCTAATAGATTAAAACAAAATTTGATGTAAATATTAGTGGAGTTTTTTTTTTTTTTCTTTTAAAAAATCTCTGTAGAAGTTACTATGTTTTTTGAAATTCAAGAGCACATTGTTTCCACAAACTGCCTCCCCTGTTGTAACTTATAATGCCTTGATCTCAGAGGCTCGAATTATAACTTGTGCAGTGGTAATCAAATGCGGATACAGACATATGAAAATGGAATTTAGGTGCCTTAATGATATCAAGTGCATAAACCACTATCAAGTAAATCAATATTCTAGGGGTTAATGCAACTTCAAGAAATATGTTACTTATAGTACTGAACTCTATAAATGTAGAATCTATAAAAATTGGAGGCCCACGAGTTATGTGGAATGGTTTGGAGTAAGAATAGTTTAAATTCTATGAACTCTTAGATGATGCCTAAAGGGAGTAGAGAAAAAAACACACTATTCAATGGAAATGATTCCTGACTATTAATATTTGAGAGGTAGAGGAAAGGATCATGTGCTAGTGAAGTATGAAAAGCATTAATATGTTAATAAAGAATAAGAAGATTTTTTGGCCTCCTTAATATTTTTTTCCCATAGTGTACATGATATATATTGAATAAAGATGTTGCCATTAGCCAAGAAGAGTGAATATTTTATCATTACTAGGTTTCCCATATTTAGAGTTCTTGAAGCAAATGGTTGTCTTGGTATAACATTTCTATATGTATGGAATGGAATTAGATCTTATAAAGTATTATATTGAAGATGATAGACTGATAAAGTCATATAATAAATTCATGATGATTTTACATGGCATGTTGAGGATGACACATTATGGATTATTTCTGATTCTTATTTTTCATGTTTCACATGCATATATGATAAGCATGGATACTAACCTAATTATGTGGTTTTTGTGAATGGCTGTGTAGTATATAAATTTTAGAATATGACTTTTTGTTACTACACATGAACTCCATTACTCTCCTCTAAGCTTTACTTGTTTAAACTATGTTGGGTTGGGTATCTTTCATGTCAAGAAAGATTTTGAGGAAGCTTAATAGCTTCATGGTAGGGTGGTAAAGCACTCCTATAATATTGTCACTCTTGTGTTCTTGGAGACAGGTTGTAGAGTTCATTTCAACTTGGTCCTCATGGTTGGACTATCTAGTACCTAGTATTTGGTATTGGTAATCTAGTAACAAAATTATTTTTTCTTTTAATTTTGAGCATATATGCATATGTATTATTTTTGTTAAAGTTAATGATAGTTAATTAATTAATATTGACTGGTCCATATTCAAAATACCTTGACTCTCATTGAATTTTCTAAATTTTATGAAGATTGCTAATGTGGCAATGGTTTTACAGGGGTAGTCCTTACAGTATTGTATTTAGTATCAAGGTATTTGCAACTTGAATCACAAATAGTAGCTAGATGTAACCTAATTAGTCCTTGCCATGATGCAAAATTATCTCTATTCAACTTGGGAATCTCTCTTTGGTAACACATCCTAATCTTTAGCTTAGGTCCTTGAAACCTTCTTTGTAAGCACCAAACAACTCTGATACCAATTGTTGGAAATATAAGAGGGTTAACTAAGAGGGGAAGGGTGAATTAATTAGTAAAAAAATAACTTCTAGATCCCTTAGATGTTAGTACAAAATAAACTCTGATAACATACACATATTTAATATTGTAACTTGGTAAATACTCAATATGCTCGGTAATGAATTAGCTTTGTAGATCTTAAGATGTTAGCAATGATTTTCATTACTTTAACTTAATTGCAAGCATAAAAGAAATAACATGAATATTTTTTACACCAAGATTTAATGTGGAAACCCAATTTGATAAAACCACCAATTGCAGTTCTAGTTACTGATTTTCACTCTTTTGAAGTGAGCCCTATAGGAGCCAACCCTATTAAAGGTTACAAAATAAACTATTAGGTGTGACCCTGTTAGATAATTTAATCACCTTGTTAGGAGTGGCCTTTTTAGAGGTCTTTATACAGTTCAACAAAACTACCACCTTGTTAGAGGATTTACAAATAGCTATTAAGCCAACTCTGTTAAGATATTTAGTTCATTGCTAAAATGGTTAGAAAGTAACAATGAAATAACCTGATTTAGATGCAACTGAATTGTTCGTTATAGATCTCTATTCTAGCTTCTATATTATCCTTTCTGATCAAATGTATCCTTTTAGCTCCCCAAACACATCCTTCTTATCTGCAAATTCTCTTCCTTAAAGTAATTCTCAAATCTTCAATATTTTATATCTTTTTCACACATTACATCACAACTTGACCTTATAATTATATTGTTCCTATTATCAAGGCAACTATAATACAACTTAGAATCATCAACAGTCATCATCTTAGTCAACTAGAATCAATAGATAAATCAATTAATCTTAATATGCCAAAATAGGAAAATCCTTCATTAGCCAACCTAACTCAGAAACAGTTTCCCTATGTTAACTAATAGAAGTTCGGTTAACGCTACAAACTCGCAAAGATCCTTTGGTAATCAAGTGATTTTGGTTAACACTGATCCCATCCAATATTTCCTTCATTAATCGAGCGAGATGGGTTAACACTCATCTTTTGTAGACTATTCTTTGATGCCCAAGTGAACTTAATAGACACTTTCTTTTGAACTAGGAAAACATAGGAACACTTGGTAGACATAGAAAATTGTCTTCACTATCTGAGTGAGCTAGGCATGCACTAACTGATAGTGATATGATATTTTGGTAACATCAAAGACAATACACAATTAATAAATTTTATCCAACAAAAAAATATGTCGACACAGACTACAATAATCGATGCACATCACAATTTCAATCCTCATGCAATAAATTCACCAAATCATTCGAATAAATCCTCAAGAACTCCATCCTACAAGCCAAAATCCCTCCAACATGCAAGATTATCAAATACCCTAGCATTCTCCTACATCACTCCTTAGCCTTAAGGATATTATTTTCCATATGATTTAGGATGGGCTAGTGATGCAATGGATCCTTGTGGAATGATCTTTTGATGACCAACTAGTCCTTAGACCCTCTGCACTGAAGATATGCCAAACAAAAATGTTCTTTGATCCTACCAAATGTGCTTAAGAACCAATCACAAGTTCTCAAATAAGGATGTTAGGTTATCACTCCCAACCTCCTAAACAAGGAAATCCCAATCACAAGGAAGACCCTTCAAACTAGACAACTTGTCACAAATTTCCCAAAAATGCACACATTGACAATTTTTAACACAAGACCCCAAAACATAAAATAATACCAAAGGAGACTCAAGGATGGACTTTTAGTCTAGTTAGGTCTAGCATAAGGTGGAATTATGGTTAAAAAAAAACTATGCAACATTTTCCTTATGGTTGCCTCACAAATCCACCATATTAGGCTTGTAGCCCTTTTTCATGAGATTTAGTTTTAGCTTTATAAATCACCACATAACCCTATTCATAAATTACATATTGAGATAACCTTTTGGGATTTACTAAACATACAAAAACATGAGGAGAGGAAGTCACAAACAAATTAGGTTTTTACCGATTCCTTCCCTAGGAAATGAGCCCTATTAGCTCTCCAAATAAAAGGGAGGCATACCTTGAAAAGCCCCAAAATTCAAAAAAAAATTGGATCATGAGGTGGAAAGCATGACAAGATTGTAAACCTAATTTCATGACTTGATGCCACTTCTAAAGCAAGCTATGGGAGATGATGATCAATGTTACAAGCATGGACATGGGTCATGCATGCCTAGGGCATTAGATTCCTATTGGCCACATGCACATACAATATTAAGACCAAATGCATCTTAAATTACATAATCCACACTTTTATTTTACTAGAGGCCATCAAATTCCCATGGTGAAATCCTATGATATGGTAATTTCTTAATGAAACCTTAGGTATGACAACTTTTATTAAAAACTTTTAGAAAAATCTAGATATCTTGAGCTAGGAGATAGATCAAGACCTCAAACCAAGTGCATTGGAAATTTAATTCATCCAACTTTTAGAAAATGTAGGTTAGACACCCTAGTGCATCCATACACATCTATACACATTGCTACAACATTAAATTGGTAGGAAATCTAAGCTATTTTTATTGATTTGAATGCAAAAGTACATCATGATACCTATTATCCACCTAAATGGGATTATGTAGGCATCCCTAATGGTCAAAATAGATTTTCAAACCATTTCTAGCCATCAGGGATCAAATTACAAGTTTTTTCAAATTTCTCTTAAATGTTACTTGACAACTTTTGAGCATTTTTTGCATTTTATTGAACATTTGCAATTTGTGAAAAAAACATATTCAAACCTTAATTAAATGATCTAGCTAGGACTAAAATTTTCTAAAAACATGCAAACATGAAAAATTATAATTTTATTTAAGTCATTTGATCGCTCTTGACCATAGTTGACCAATGGCTTATAATTATACCAATCTTAGAACTAGGTCCCGATCCTTAGAAGTTAAGTCTAACCTATCCCACAGGTTCTTAGGTCTTATAAGATTCCTTATTTGATGTGGGTGATGTTGCACCAGATAAGGAAATAAAACTAGGTCATGGTTCCTAAAATTGTTTAAATAGGGAAATGATAGTAGTAAAAAATCTGCAATCTACCTTCTAGAGTGATATAATGCATGATGCGATAATATACCTCTTTCTAGGGATCCCACAAGGCCATTATAACAAACCCACCATGGTCACAACTTTGTGTAACGCCTTGCCAAGTGATCCAAAAGAATTAACCTAAAGTTTTTACTAAGTTTGCCAAACTTTTTTTTTAAAAAAAGAAAGAATAATCATATACATCAAACACATAGTACCAAAAGAAATAATATACAATCAACTAAAACATACATAACATGTTACATTTCTAAAGGATCCCATGATATTGAATCACATATAAATTTAATCTAATACTAAGTCCATCAATACCACATCCAGATGAAAGAATAATGAAAAAATCAATGTCCATTTAAATAATATACATTTGTTTCGAATGCCTTTTCGCAAATTAATTTAGAATGCTCAATCATCCACTATACATGTCATAGTGTATGAAAGGCTTAAAAGAATATACATATGTAGAAATAGAAATACATCATCCTCCTTGGACCCATGATACAAAGTAAAATAATAAAAAAATGAAACCATCCACCATACATGATACATCCATCCACCATAAGAGATAACCATCTATTAAATGATACAAGATAGAATGAAAGGTTATGCAAACAAGGAAGCTCTAGCCATGATGACTACAGATGGATCTCAATGGTAAGAGTAAAAAGCATTACCACCTAATTGTGTGGAACCTAAATGGCCCACTCCCACTACACTAAGAAGATAGTCTCAAGTCCCAAATAGGATATCAACCAAATATCAAAATACTCTCTAAGTCTAGGAAATCCTAAAAACAATCTAACTCAAAGGTTCTAAGATAGGTCAGCATATAAATCCTAGACGCATCAAACACATGTAGGAAACCTACTATGTAAGTGAGTGTCGTCAAACGAATTATGTTGGAGTTACCCTAGCAGTCTCCTAAGATCCCTAGGTCCCTACTGGTCCCCATGTGGCCAGTAGTATTCTCACATACTGACAAGGCATTCTATGAAATGCAAGGTCGCAACCAAGCATTCTCTCTACCCCCATCCTAGTCTATACTCACACTTGAGGCATGGGAAAGAACATACAAAGAATCTTATTAGGTTCATTTTACTCTCATTTAGTCTAATGTTTTCACTTATTAAACAACTTACAATGATAAGTAGGAGATAATTTCCACAGCAAGTCAAGTTGTGATGTGAATATCAGGATCTAACTGTGTGATTTTGAGTCAAACTCAATGACCCATGTTTCATGAGTTGCAAATGGGGTTGCAAGCTTTGGGTTTAACTATGGAGGAAACTCTGTAGTTAAGCACGCTTAGGCTGGATTAGTACTGGGATGGGTGACCTTTCGGGAAGTCCCGGTGCTTCACCCCTGTGAGCATCACCTAGATCCAATGAGTGCTAAGTGTTCCATTTATTCTCATGAGAGATGGATTCATGTTGAATCACTACTCATGAAACATGGGTCAATGAGTTTGACTCAAAATCACACAGTTAAATCCTGATATTCACATCACAACTTACAATGAGTTACCCTGGTAGCCACTTAGGGCTTCAAACCCCATTGCAAGCCACTTCCTAACACTACATATAGATTTCCTACCCTAGGTTCATGAAATCATAAATCATAGAATCATAGTAAAATCACTTAAGTCCTATACAAGTGACAGGAAAGCATCATAAAGATAATCATAATAATCACATCAATCCTCTGCGAGAAACTAGAAAGGGTCAAGATAAATTATAATATCCATCAGTTCTCAATGAGCAACTAGAAAGATCCCAACAATACTAATCAAGGACTCATAAAGGTTAAGTCAGGTATCTCATAGCATAAATCTCGCTATCCCACAAAGACACTAAAGACAATAATAAGCAATATAAATACACTCAACATAGAGCATACCATACCATGGTTAGGTAAAAGTAATCAAGATCAAGTTAGAATGATACCATACTCACAAAACCCACCAAACCTCTAGTAGATGTCCTAGAACTGGTCAACAATCTAGTCAACCCCAAAACCCCAAACATAGATAGCGTATAGAAACAAGATGCAAGTACATGTTTTAATTTTTTTTCAATCACATGGTTAAGTTAGTTATGAGGTTCTCACAAATTTTTGGATTTGATTGTGTATAATTTTTTTTACATCAATGTTTCAGATCATACTACACAGTTATGAGGTTTCAATTTTCTTTTTTCAAATTTTCTTATCAAGTGAGAAGACTCTCTTTTATCCTATAGTTATCCCATATATATATATTTGAATAAATTAAGGTTTAACCCCTATTATATTTGAAATCAACCTTTCTAAAATTTATTAAGGGTAAGTTATATGCTCTTTAAATTGCTAAGTTAAAATAATATTGAATTCCTTTAAAATAATTGTGATACTACTAAAATCGAAATTTGGAATAATCTTTAGCAATTACAAGAGTCTCCTATTTATCTAATACTCATAATAAATAAATTAAAATTTTATTTTAAAATAAACTTATATATATATATATATATATAATTATTTTCAATAAATTTATTCTAAATAATTCAATAACATTAATTAATTATTATAAATTAAAACTTTTGATAGATTTCATTTAATAAAATTTCAAGAATTTTCCTAAGGGAAAAATTCACCCAAGAACTAAGAACTCAAACATAAGCACAATTGTAGACCAAAAAATGGATATGATCAATTAATCAGAGTATGTCCGCATACATTTCTCTATTCAATATATGATGTCCAAACATACTAGGAGTGCCTGTATCTAAAGGCCTCTCAGGAAGCACCTAGAATGTCTCTAGAAACAACCAGGAGATAAGATAAGCATTGACAACTAAGCACACACCTTACCCAACATTCTACTTGAGTGGATAAGAATGAAAGGTTGACAAAATATGTCCAATTAAAATGTGGTGGCAATGTATAGAGATAAGGAAGCAATTCTGGATGTTCTCTTAGATGATCAACTATCAAAGTACTCCATTTGTGATGGTTTCTTATTGTCAACTGTGGTCTAATACCAAACTAACAAATTTGACAAGACTCCATGAGATCAATCAATGAACCTCCAAAGAATCAAAGAGAATCAAAGAAACCCCCCCTAATGTATGATTTAGGCACTTGATAACCACCTACCAATTTAGGGCCTGTTTCTAAAAGTAGTATTTCTATCTACAGAACCTATAATATAATTGTAGATCTAGAAAGTAGACAAAAAAAGCACTTTCAAAAAAAATGAAAGCTAGTTTGGAGTCTAGATGAGCCCATACTAAGCATTTTAAGTGGCAAAATTTGAGATTTGTGAGTTGCAAAAAAATTCAAGAACAAAGAAGTCAAACCACCTACACCAATGTGTAGATCATGAAATTCTACCTCCCAAAAAGAAAAATTGCTCCCAAAAAGGATTCCATATGAGGAAGATATTGCTATTTGAAATTTGCTACTGCTGTTATTTTTTCTAAATCATCGTCACACTTCCAAAAATAAAATGGCTCTAGATTTTGACTCAAATGTCTGATTTGGGGGTTTTTGAACCTCTTAAATGTGATACAAATATCTGATTTGCACCAGGAAGCTTCAATCTTCACCTGTAAAAAAAATTTCCTATGGCTCGATGGCCAAGAATTTTTTGGAAAATAATGCAGGTCCAAAAAAAATTATGGAGATGCAGATGGAAAAAAAAAAAGCAAATCTAAAAATTAAATGTATAGATCTAAAATGATCACACCAATGTTGCAAATTGGTCCTTCAGGTGTTGGTTTGCAAAAATATTGCCTCGCAATTGACTTTGGCCTAGGGTAGGAAACTTTATAGCGAATTTTCGTCGAATCAACATTCTGGATGCAATGGGGAGGTTAGATCTAGCTCTAGATACTCTCAATTTTTGTGATACTCCAAATTCGAGCCATAGTTCTAAAGTAAGAAGATGGTCTCGAATGGCTATGTGAAGAGAGATTCTCTAAGAGCTCTGATACCATGTAAGAATTTGGTATAGCTGTAATACCATGTAAGAAGTTGCCTAAGGGAAAAATTCACCCAGGAACTAAGAACTCAAACACAAGCACAATTGTAGACCAAAAAATGGATATGATCAATTAATCAGAGTATGTCCTAATACATTGGTCTGTTTAGTATATGATGTGATGTGCAAACACACTAGGAGTGCCTATATATAAAGGCCTCTCAGAAAGCACCTAGAACGTCTCTAGAAAAAACCAAGAGATAAGATAAGTATTGACAACTAAGCACACACCTTATCTAATATTCTAGATGAGTAGATAAGATTAAGAAGGTTGTAGACACCATGTACTTAATTAGTGTACTAACTCCTATGTTGTAGACACCATGTGCATAAAAGAGGTGTGAACTCCTATGTTGTCAACGTGACAACTCACAAGAACACATATACTCCTAGGTGGCTTATAAAAAATCAATAAAAAAATGCATTAACCTAAGTAAACTTGAGTAAGTGTAAATAGTAAATACTTATTTACACCAACAAAAATAATATTAAATAGTTTAGAACTTTTAATGAAATTAACAATTAAAAAAAACTTTAAAACAAAAAAAATTAAATTCAAACCTTTCTTGATAAATTTCTCATACCCTAATCTATTGAAAGAGGGTTATATAAAAATAAATAAATCTATTTATATAAAAAATTAAGCTCCACTCTGAGAAAATGACGAAAAAAGCGAAACCATATTTCAAGTTCAGTCACCCCTTCATGAAATTTTCTATGTACCAGCAAAAGACTACTCCTCAATCTCCTTTGATGACCAAAAATAAATTCAAAGTTCTTACACAATCAAAATTAGGGAAAGGAGATACTGGCAAAGAAAATAACAATAGCTTTGAATCATTTGTTCAACTACACACCAATCGAATCACAAAAATCTACGAAAATCAATCTAACAGGAAAAAAGATGGCTAGCAACTAGTAAAAAGAAGGAAAAATTGGCTCAAATTTTGGCAAAAATAGATGTCACTAAAGAAAAAACTTCAAAGCAAAAACCCTTCTATTGCCAATCCAATTCTAGAAGAAAAATTGAGCCTAACCCTAGCTCCAAGTTGAAGGAGAATTTCTATCAGAAGGAGCATCCTAATAGGGCCTGATGGATATCAGAAGTGAATGCAATTCCTCTTGGAAAGTAGTTAGAAAATTTACCCATAAACTCAAAGGCCCCACCAAAGAAACTCTATGAGAATAATTGGCGAATTAACAATATTGATAGTACAAAATCAATATACATACCTCTGCATCAAAAGATAGATCAACCAAAGCACAAAGGAAGGATTAAAGCTAGATCAAAAAAAATGTTTTCTAGTCAGCATTCCCTAGGTGAAGTAATAATCATAAGAAACCCTTATAATGAAAAAATATAGAAGGACTGTGAGGAAAAGGGCATCTATATGTATTGGAATGGTCTACCAAGGAAGAGATCCAGGCTGGTAATCATCATTTCAATGATTTTGGGTGACAAGGTAAGTACCCTAAACTCCTTTGTAGATAAATTTTGGTTCATTTTATGTACAAATATTCAGGACAAGGAAGAGATTTTGAAGTTTGATACACTATTTAACAAAGGACACGATATTAAATTTTAAAATGGCAACCTAATTTCAACAAAAACCATATTGAAAGTATGGTAATGATCAAATGGATGGAAAGCAAAGAAATCCAATCAGAATTAATGGAAGAAAACATCATTAAAAAACTGGTAACTCACTAGGAAATGTAATTGGATTTGAAGATAACCTAAATAAAGCTAACAGGATTAGGGTTTTGGTTAAATATGATCAAAATCAACCAATAAATAGGAAGATCATTACAAATCAATCTATATATAAATTAACTTTTGAAGAATATTCAGGAGAAATATACAAACTATTACATGCTAACTTTGCTAAATCTCAAATCATTAATAACATCAAAGATCATTTAAAAACCAAAAAGAATATAGGCAAGATGACAAGGAGAAAGGAAATGGATATTGCAAAAACTCCATTCCTACAAGAAATAGGAAAATAATTTGAGAAAAGATCCCCAGATAGAAGAATGAAGAAAATGTGGATAAATCAAGGGAAACAGAAGAAGAGAAGATCAGTTATCAGCATTCACTTAAAAAATTCAAGAATTGCAAGGACTGTTAGATAGAAAAAGAGGTCATTAAAGAAATGAATTAAATATAGTTATATTAAATCAACTTCACCATGAAATTCTGCTGATACAAAATGACTTAATAGATCAAAGTATATTAGTAGAAAAGTTACATAAGGAACATAAAGGGAAAGAGATTCAAGCTTTCGAATTAGAAGGCACATTAGGAACAAGTGCAAATCAGATTTAGGAAATGAAGTTAGAGGAAGAATTGATTCACATTCAATCTATTGAACTTAGGCTAAAGGACCAAAGAATAGAAAGCATAGTAGAACAAGTTTTAGAAACACTGCAAGAAATGGCTAATCCAAATAATGATATTGAGCAAGAAGTTATCATTCCACCAACAGATTTAGCACAATGGAGCAATATAACTATTAGAAAGAAAGGAAAGAAAAAAAGTTACAAGTTTTGGCAAACTCCTAGTAATGGGAAAGACATGTTTGCATCAGATAGAGAGGATAATGGATTAGTCTCAAAAGTAACTCCAAATTTAGAAGGTATAGAATCCATTAGGGGTTACGAAAAACTGAACAGTCACACCACCGTAGAAGGTCATAAAGAGAATGAGGCATTAAAGTGCACCCAAATAGGAACATGTGAGAATCCACAAATTAGTAATCTATTAATCATAGAAATAATCTCAGAGGATTTGCAGGAGGGGGAGGTCTCTTCTATAGCAAAGAAGGTATTAGATGAGCAAAACCTTGACAAAATAGGCATTTCTATGAATCAAGAAGGATTGAAAACTCCAATTTCTGGAAAATCTAAGTAGAAACATGGAAGGAAATCACTTAAAGAACTAAGAGAGGTAGTAGGGTAGGTTAAGGACCAGACAAAGATCTCTAATATACTAAACAATGGGAAGGGGAAGTTCCTTCCCAAGGAACAATGAGGATAATAACCTAGAATGATAGGGGTCCTACTGCCCCTAGCAAAAAATGCTTGCTAAAGCATAACCTCACCATTTTTGACTCAGACATCTTATTATTACAAGAAACCAAATTTAGCAAAGAAGAAGGATTAAAATTGAGTCAAAAATTAGGAAAATGGACATTAGAATTTTAGTAGTCATAGGGAGCTTCAGGAGGATTAGGGATGATTTGGAATCCCTAGAAAATCAATAATTACTCTCCCTTCAAGTAAATTAGATGGGAATGAGAATTATTAGCACAAAATAAAACCTACAAACAATAATAATCAATGTATATGGACCAACTTCTACAGAAGATAAGTAGATAGTTTGGAATGAGATCATTTTTTCCTTAATTCAATGCCATAGGAAATAGCTATCATAGGTGGAGATTTCAATGCGGTCTCAAGCATGGAAGAAAAAAAAATGAGGGATTAGTCAAGCTAATAAAGCTATGAAAGGATTTAAAAATTGGATTCAGAGGGAGACTCTATTGGACATCAAAACCAAGAATGGAATCTATACATGGAATAATCATAGGAAGGGATTTTGTTACATAGCTAAAAGATTAGGAAGACTTCTTCTAAAGGGAAAATCAAATATGGATAATCTGATCATAGCAAAAATATTACCTATAGCAGGATTTGACCATTTCCCAGTGAAAATGGAAATCAAAGAATAGAGTAAACCAAGTAGAAATCTTTTCAAATGCAAGAAAATGTGGTTTATGGACAAAATATTTATGGATCAAATCAAAGATTGGTGGCAAGAAGATCAGTTTGAAGGATCAAAAATGTTTTGCCTCGTCTCCAAACTAAAAAAATTAAAACATAAGATTCTGAACTGGAACAAGTTACATTTTAAAAATATTTTCAAAGAAAAATTAGACATAGAAGATAAAATGAGCAAATTGAATAACGGAATTATTACAAAAGGAATGAATAATGAATCATATCTATTAGAGAAAGAATACCTCTTAAAACATGAAGAAATTCTAGTGAAAGAAGAAATGTTCTAGAGGCAGAAATCTAGAGAAAAATAGCTCCTAGAAGGAGATTGTAATACAAAATTTTGCCACAATAGCACCATTAAAAATAGACATTATATTAATATAACCAAAATTAGAAACCTAGAGCGGGAGCAAATTGAAAACCCAGTAGACATTGTAGAAAGTTTTACAGAACTCTTTTATAACATGCTTAATAACTTTGGCTCATTAAACAAATTTTCCCAAGAGGAAATGTTGAAGCATATTCCCAAGCTGATCTTAGAGGAGGATAACAAATTCCTTAGCAAACCTATTTCTCTTATTGAGGTTAAGATTGCACTCTTCAGTATGAACCCAGATAAATCCCTGGGTCCGTATGGCTTCCAAGGCTTCTTCTTTCAAAAACATTGTGATATTTTAGGAGAGGATTTATGGAAAACATTAGAAGAAACTCATAAAGGTAGATCCATTTTAATTGAAATCAATCATATGTTTTTAACTCTCATTCCTAAAAAGCATGAAATTGTAGCACCAAGAGATTTTAGGCCTATTGCATTATGCAATACTATCTACAAAGTGTTCTAAAAAATTCTAGCTAATTGCCTCAAAAACTTTTTTGCCTTAACTTATCTCAGAAGAACAAATAGGATTTTTCCCTAGTAGATCTATTCTAGATAGTATCTCAATCATATAGGAAACTATCCATTCAGGATTTAAAAAATAAAGAAGCTTGTATGCTACTTAAACTTGATATTCAAAAGGCATACGACAAGGTAGATTGGAGGTTTCTTTGTAAAACTTTAGAGGCCTTTGGCTTTTCTCCAAACAATGGATTAAAATTATTTTTCAATGTATTTCAACCCCTAAAATCTTGATTCTTATCAATGGTACCCCGAAAGGATTCTTTAATATCTCAAGGAGCATCAAACAAGGAGACCCAATATCTCCTTTCCTATTTATCATTATGGAAGAAGCATTTGTAAGGGCTATCAAAGTAGTACAAGAAGAGAGAAAAATTATTGGGGTAAAAGTCACTAATGGAGTTGAAAATACCACCCACCAACAATTTGATGATGACACAATTCTTTCTAGAATGAGCATTGTGGAAGAGGTTGATCACATGTAGCACATTCTAAACACATATACAAACACATCTGGGAAAATGATCAATGTTGAAAAATCAGAGATTTTCTTTTAAAACACTGACATTGAAGTTGAAAATCTAATCTGTCAAAAATTAGGATTTAAAAAAGGCAAATTCCCATTCAGATACTTAGGAATTTATCTTGATAAGAACAAGCACACTAATTCTAGTTGGGAGCATATTCTTAGGAAATCTGACAACCAATCTAAATCTTGGAAAGGTAGATGGTTAACAAAGGTAGGAAGAGAAACAAAGATTAAAGTAATGTTGGTAGCGATCCCTTCCTACCAAATTTCATGTTCTTATCTTCCAAAACACATCAACTCTAAATTGGAAAGTAAATTATGAAATTTCTTCTAGAAAGGACTAGAGGACAAGAAAAAGTAGTGTTAATTAGTTGGAGTAAAGTTTGTAAACCAAAAGTATATGGATGATTAGGTATCGAGGACCTTGAATGGTAGAATGAAGCATTAGGAGCCAAACAAGTTTGGAGACTTTATCAAGAAAGAAATAGGAAATGGAAAAAAATTCTATACAGTAAATATCTTAATCCTTTAGATAAAAATTTGTTATTTAGAATTAATTCTCCCCCTAAAGGATCTGTCGGCTGGAACTTTCTTCTAAATAATTGCAGCTTGATTTCCAAATATCTTACTTGGGATATAGGGAATCGAGAGGAAGCTTTGTTCTGGGAAGACTCCTAGAATGGAAACCCTTCTTTGATTAATTCAAATTTCTCTCCTTAAAATATAACACAACTAATAACTTTATGGGGAAAAAAAGTAAAAGATTATCTAGAGGAATATGAGTGAGATTTGGGTAAGGCATGGAAATGGAAATCAATCTCCGAATATAAAATCAATATGGAGGATAGGGATAAATTGGAATTGTTATTAAAATCCTAGACTATTGCATTTAAAGGTAGGGAGGATAAACTTATTTGGCCAGCATCAAAGGATGAAGCCTATAAAGTCAGAGAAGGTTATAGGATGATTACAAAATCTCAACAATGGGAAATTAGTACCCTTCCTTTGAGCCTATGTTGGGATCCAATAGGTTTTCCTAAATTAGGAATGTTCCTTTGGACAACTATGTATAAGAAAATATTAACAAAAGATAGGATCTGAAAAATGGGATTTGAAGGGCCATCTAGATGTTCCCTTTGTAAAGAGGAAGAAGAAAATGCAGAACACCTCTTATTCTCATGCAAATTCTCTCAGGAATGCTAGAGATGGCTTTAAAGGAAACTCAACTGGTCCTCCATGTTAGTAGGTAATTGGGAAGATCATTTGATGGGATGGCCCAAAGAAGATCCAAAGAAAATATATGATAAACTTTGGAACATATCTCCGGCTATAGCCCTTTGGAAAATTTGGAAAGAATGCAATTGTCAAATCTTTTTAGACCAATATCTTTTAGTATCAGCCCTATTTTTGAAAATAGAAGTAGCAATTTTGGAATTAATGAATGGCGATCTCAGAAAGAGACCTAGAGAAGAGGGATCCTTCTCTGATTGGGATGCAAAAATTAAAAAGCAATGGCCATTATTAATCAATCCCCCCTTATTCTATAAAAGAAGAATGACCTTGCTAGACTCTCTTACAAATGGGAGCCTCCCCCACCTGAATGGAAGAAACTAAATTTTGATGGAGCTTCAAGAGGAAATCCTAGTAAAGCAAGAATAAGATCTATCATAAGAGATGAATTAGGTGACTGGATTGTTAAAAGATCGAAATCATTATATACGACATCCAATATATTGCTGAACTTGAAGTTGTACAAGAAGGAATTAACCTATGTATTAAATTAAATATTAAAAAACTTATAATAGAAGGGGATTCCCAAATCATCATTAATGCTCTTCGGAAAGGAGTTACACCAAATTGGGTGTTAAACTGTAAACTAGAAGCAATTATAAATTCTCTTTCGATATTTGAAGATATAAGATATGCTCACATTTTTAGAGAAGGAAACAAAGAGGCCGATTCATTACCCAATCTTGGTACTGATGGTATTAATTTTTTAACATTCAATTATTATTATAACCTCACAACAAAGACAGATTAATTATTTTCTTTCTAACTTCGATATTGTTGTGTGATCTCACATGTATTGGATAGAGTATTTTTTATAGGAAATCCCTTACCTTAGCCATGAAATCCTTTTGATATGATGATTTTGTGAGGAGCTACATTAATCATTCACATGCCTTGTCCATTATTAGGCATCTAAAATTTTTGACTCCTCCTATTTATCAATAATTTTGGGGCGATTTTACAATACATTCTCACAAAGTTTGGTTTCAATAGTAAAATAGTTAGTGATATAGGCTAGGTAATATGGACTCCAACATTAGTCTATTTCATACTTATTAAAATCACACCATGGCTTTCATTGGGCCGATTACTCAAGAGTGATGGAATATGATCTTGAGGCCCATAGATGATATGAGCCATAAAACAGTCAGTCGGGCTTTAGGAGAAGGAATTTTCAATTATGATTACTCATGGAGGATTAACAGTGACATAGTAGGGCTTTGGGTAGGTTGCTTGGGTCGGGTAGGGATTGAAAAATGGGACATTATTAGGATAACCTACAATATTTTCAATCCTTGCTGGTTAGTGGGACTAGAAATTATTGTTGCAAACATTGATGCTCAGCTCAAACATTCCTCTCTCAAAGGCATACATGGAATTTGAAGTTAATAGTCAAGAAATGGGAAGGAGCTTAAGACGCTCTTACATGGTAATTAGGGATAATATCTAGTTTTTCAATGAGTGGCCATGTATGGAGAAGAGTATTAATTTTTTTTGAGATGGAGGGGCATTATCAAAGATCCAGGAAGGGATTGGTTAACTAATTACCTTAGGCTTTATGATGCCTATATCCATCCGGATGTGGATTTCAACAACATGGAGAATGTGGAATTTTGTCTTCCAAACTATGACAAAACCAGTAGGGGTAGGTCAACCTATGAACTCCCCCCAGGATCAAAGGCAAGTTCTCTAGATGAAGTGTCAGAAATCATAATGGTTTTCAAAAAGTATGACTAAATCATCTCTTGGGTCATTTTGTGTATTAACGAGACCCAAATTTTGACTTGTAGCGCTCTGTTTTAAGTTAGGGTGCCTTTGTAGATAAGTTTCTCCTACTATAGCATCGAACAAATCTGTTACTAAATACCTTCTACTTCAGTGCCTTTTTCAATATAAGTCAGGATATCTATTTTACTATACATATAAACATATATTAATAAAAATCATTTTTAGCTATTATTCAGCCTCTTTTATGTGGTTATGGTGTTTACATTTTGACTCTTTTGATCAAATTTTAGTATAAATTTTGTAAGAAATCCTCTTCCTAGTCAGGGCTTTATGCTAATTGGTTTTAATCCAGATCTTAATTCATGCATCAGTGTTTTCAATATGAAATTTGGAGTATCTCTAAAGACATTGTTGATGTGTTTTTGGCTTGTTCTCCCCTGGGATTCAACTTATTAATTTAATTTTGATATAATCTTCTTTTAATTGAGCATGAAAATTAATCATGTTAAGATAAGTGGACTTTGTTCCCCATTTGTACTTTAATTATTGATTTCACAAATACTAAGTTAATTAATTTAAATACAAATCAATATAATTAAGTTAAAACAGATCAATTAATAATTATGAAGATTAATTAAAATTATAATAGAATCAGTTAATTAACCTACTGTATTAACTTCTTCATGACTCAATTTATCATTTTGAGATGGTTCCCTTGGCTCCATATTATATTTTATTATTTTAGTTTTCATTAACCCTTAACATTTTTGATGGTGGTGAATTTAGACAGATGTGGATTATCTTTTCTCCAACTTGGAACCTCTTTGGAAGATAATTACATTGCTCTAAACATCAATTTGATGTAATCACTAGGGTATGCCCCTTTTACTAATGTATAATATAGGACTATGGTCTCAGGCAATACATGAGGTTTTCTTTCCTCGTTCTTTCCTACTTGTGCCCATCAAAACAAGGGAACTAATTGTATTGCCTTTTAATTAATAAAATTAATCAAGGCTTCGACTTCTTATCGAGCAACAAAAAAAAAAGAAAAAGAAAAAGAAAGAAAGAGGGTTATATAGATCTTATGATTTTCCAATAAACAGAGGATTTAATGTTCATAACAGGAATGCATATTACTAAAAACATTCATCAAAAGAACTCCTCTGAAAACATTCAACAAACACGATGAAGATAGGAAAGAAAAGAGCATATTAAAATATGTGAATATCATGAGCATCTACCTAGACACTTATGCTAATTTTCTACACATTAGAGAATTGTAGAGAAAAATCCCTCCTCTCAGGACCTCCTCTTTTCCAAAAATTCTTTCCTTCTCCAAAATTCGTAGTGATTCAAAAATTAACCCTCCCAAATTGTGATATGGAGTTCTCTCCCAAAAATCGAGGCACTAATTGTGTGTTCACCCCAGTGAACTCCTTGCTCACAACCCCTAACTCATTATTAACTTTTATTTATCCTTCTTTTTATCTTTTCCATGCACATTCATTAATTAATTCAATTGCTTTATCTAATTTTCAATTAACTCTTTTTAAATTAATTTATTAAATTTATTCTCATGCACGCATCATGTGATCATGAAATTTTAATAAATTAATTTCTTTTCCACTTCTAAATTTATTTTTGAACCTTAAATTTGATAACTATTTATTAACTTAAAGAATAATACTATTTAGCATTTATTTAAAACTGAACTCTAAATATATTATTATAAAATTAAATAAATATTATCATGTTCCAAATTTATACTTATGACTTTTATCTTCAAACTTAATTCTTTTTCTTTAATTAATTTCCTAATTAATTAAGTAAAATTAAATCTTAAAATATCATAATAATTTTCCATTAAATTAAATCATTAATTTTAATCTTTTAATTGGACTTAATTAATAGAAAATTCACCAAAGACTCATAAAGTAAAATAAGAAAACCCATCATAGTAAAACACATACAAAATCAAACTAAAGGGTTATGATCACAAATTAACATCATTTGACACATTCAAAGGGTACACAACTTAGATACTTGTCCTAATTTTCAATTGGGACAAATGACTTAAAGGTTTAGGGTTTGGACTTAAGAATTTATCTCACCTCTCTTACCATTGAGATAATGTGATAGGGTATGCTCATCCTGGCAATTCAGGGAAGTTGATACCTGGTACATGCAACATGCATAAAATCAATGCATGTTCAAACACTATATTCTAAGCTGGAAGTGGTGCATCGTGTAAATCCTGACTAGGAGGTAACTACAATTCCCTTCCTTAACCACATCATAAATGCAATACATAAAGAAAAATAAACACGCGCACCATACACATGCAGTATGGGGTAAGTATCCATAAGAAGACACAATAATCCATCTAACTAATCGTCGTCAATAACTAAAATCACTAAATAATCATCATGTATACATGAAATATAGAGTACCAAGTAATCTCATCATATAATAAATTCAATGTAAAACAATATCTAATAATGTCAAAACAATACTTCTAATAGTCAAGCATAAAAATGGCCTAAAAGAGTTTGAAAATAATAACAAAATGCAAACTAGGGGCAAGCATTTCACTTTGACTCTCACTAGTGCGAAAGAACTAGTTGAGGTTTGCTTCATCTACAACACAAGTTTTCTTTCACCATTTTGGGCCATCCAAGGAGAAACTACCAACCTTAGTAATGAATTCTTCATCGATCTCAAATGATATCTCATTCACAACAACATTCTTGTAGTTGTGAGGGTTGGATAATTGCATGGAGATAGACTCATCATAGCCCTTAATAGACCACATATATGGAAGCAACCCACCCTCTTAAATAAGTCTAAGTGGCTTTGTTGAATTTATAAATGGAACTTAGTGCAATGTGCATGGGATATCCACACATTTCTTTTCTCTCACCCAAATCCTCAAATGGAATCTTAAAAGGAATTCAATATTACCCTAGCTTTCCCACAATGCAGACTAAAAATATCAAGAAAGCTAACAGAAATAAACTTGAGAATGAAGCAATTTGAATGGTGATCACATAAATGAATTTTCACATTTCTTACAATGAAGAAGTGGATTTATATGTTCCTTTCAATTTTTATCACTTTGAATTAATATAAAAGTCTTGAAATAAAAAATATGAATACCAAACTCAAAATTTAAACCTTCAATTATATATGTTGTTTGGGTTAGTTCAACACAAAAAAAATTTATGTAGGGTATTTTTCTTATGATATCATGCTCTATGGGTTAGAAAGATTCTTTTTGGTTAGATCTAGGTATCTATTTGATGTTTTTTCTTTATGAGCTTTCTTATTATTAATTTAATGTAGACATTTTATTCTTTTTCAAGAAAAGAGTAAATCTACAAAAAGAAAACTTGAAATACTATAAGACATGTTATTAAGTGAAACTAAAAATTAAATTAAATTAAATTAATATATGTAAAATGTACAATTACTTTTAGTCCCCCAAGGAAGAACAACTAAGAAAACCTATGATTGTACCCTCTACTTGTAATTGACCTATTATCTACTAAGAATTACAAGAAAACATTTTTATTTAAAATAAAATTTGATTTTTATTAAAAATTATTGAAAATATGTTTATTTTATCTAATTAAAGTTGCTAAATATATTGATACTTACTATCAATTTTGTCCTTATAAATAATATTGAATAAATTGACAAACTAAATTTGATTGGATATAAAATGAGTTCTATTAGATTTCCACAATCTATGTTAATGCTTATATATTTCTATGTTTGATTGTGTATAGTTTTTTTACATTAATGTTTCGGATCATACTACATGATCCATCATTAGAATGCTAGAGAGAAAAGAACATAAGATATCTATATATATATACTTCACATTTCATTGTTTTTTCATGTGTTCTCATGTGTTGATTATTTTTGTCATTGTTATATTTGTGCTTTCTCTTATTTTAGTTACTCTTTATTTCATATATCCATATATGTATATATGTGTATATATATGTAGATATATATGTATGTATATGTATGTATATATACACACATGTATATAAAATACATATATATAATATGTGTATATGCATATATATATCTATATATACATATAATATATCTGATATATATGTACATGTGTGTGTGTGTGTGTGTGTGTGTGTGTGTGTGTTTAGCTTCTTTTTCTTGATTCCTTTCTTTTCTATTTTTTCTAATTTTTTCAATTTTTTATTTTCTCTTCATGCTCTTTTGTCTTCAGGGCTATTATCATTCTTTTGACTTTTCTTTCATACAAATTTTCTTTTTTCTATGTTTTCTGTGGATCTACATTCTACTATCTTATGCTCTTTTCTATCTACCATCCTCATGATAGATCATGTACCATGATTTGGAACATTGACATTAAAAAACTATACACAATCAAATCCTGAAATTTGTATGCATAGGTATAAAATATTAGAATTTTAGCATAATAAATATTAATTTGGATGACCTCATCACCAATTAGATTTTAAACATTAATATAACAACTTAAATATCATAGGATGTCACTCTTGGGAAGACAAACTATGCTTGAATAATATATGCAGAAGTCGACTAGTTATACTACCATAGTTCATTGGTCCAATAACACATGTCATAGTTTCTTTAGCATGTGTGGTTTGCCTATTTGTGACACTTTTTGAATTTGATCAACATTTTGATGTTATGACTAAGCAATATTCAAATATTATATTATATAAGAACTAAACTATTTAAAGATAATACTTTTTAATAGTATCAAGTTTCTAATTATTTAAGTTTTTGTTTTAAGATAGATCAAGGTAGAATTTGATGTTTAATATTATGCTAAAATGATTCAATAAACTACCCAAAAATATTTTTTATAGTCAATATAGATAGTATTTTTAAAATGACATATACAAAAAATTTGACATATAATAAGAATTGATAGTTATTTTTTAGAATTATATATATATATATAGATATATATATATATATATATATATATATATATATATATACATATATATATATATATATATATATACATACATATATATACATATATATACATACATATATATATATACATACATATATATATATATACATATGTATATATGTATATATATATATATGTATGTATATATATATATATGTATGTATATATATGTATATATATGTATGTATATATATATATATATATATATTATAGAAAAAATTAGAAAATTAAAAATTAGATTTTCAATAAATATTACTATTTACAAAATAATTCATTTAAAACGGTTACTAAATTACTCATATATTTAATAAATAATAAAATTTATCTAAAAATGTAAAATATCAAACATAAATTGACCAAATGGTCATTAAAAAAAGAACACATGCCAGATCGTGTTTTTATTTTAGGTTTGATATCTTAAATTAATGCGGAAAAGTAAAATAGGAAACTTGTTGTTTCCATCAGGATTCCAGAAATCAAATGGCAAGGGCATAGAGCCAAACTCTTGATTTGTATGGCAAGATTGCATTCAACACTACTACATAGAAGGGGTTTAAAGACCTTTTTTGAGACAATTTCCTTATCAATTGTCTTAATCAGGGACAGTAAAAAAGTTGTGTATCATCTCAAATATCATCTTTAACCAAGCGTCTTAAAATATTGTCTCTGTAAGACAATATGAAACAAAAATAATTGTCTTTTAGAGACTATTTATTTAATACCAACTATTGTCTTTTGAGAGACTGTTGCTAAAACAATGTCTATAAGAACAGTTCGATCTTATTTTTTAAATACAATAAAATTAAATTATTCCTAATATAGAGTATCAATTTTGTTAGGGCATGATGGAATCAAACCATCATCCTTCCACTTATGAAACAAGTGCTCTTCCATTGAGCTAATGCCCTTTAAACATTAAAGATATATTTCTAGAAACTAAAAGATTGGTGAAATATGAAAAATAACTCATCTTTTGTGTTATAATTGTATACCATTGAAAAATATCAAGAATACACATTGTAATTATTTTGATGGTCATTAACTTTGAAACATGAAATTTACTAAAACTATTAAATAACCACACTACCTAAATTAACAACTTAATATTTTATAAAATATCCATTGTAAATTTCAATAAGATATGTACAAAATTATATTCAGCTTATGAAAATTTCTACCAAACAAATAAAAATTTATAGATATCAATTAGCTACAGTTGTACAAGTCATTTTTGTACACTAGAGGTTCTTCCTGTCAAGAGCTACAAACTAAAAGCCTTATAAATGCAATAATGCAAATTATTTAAGACTAAAAATATCAATCTTACCATATCTTTGCTAAAGTTGATGTTGAGATATTTGATTTTTGAAACAATTCCATTGAAAGCTTTACCTGTATCCTCAAATTCAAGTAGGGATAAAATTATCATAAATGATATCTTTACAGCATATGCAATGCAATCTGTGGACAAAGGAAGGGTCTCTTCATAGTGAAGCACTAAAATAATTTATCAATTGGCTATTTTACATCATTTTCAAACACCAACAATCATCCTCAATGTTACGTCAGTCATATAAGTTGCTGTTGCAGCATTGTGGAAGATTTTCATCAGTAATATAAGGGTTTTGTGAGTATTCTGAAGGTTACATCAGTCATAAAGGGTGTTGTATCAGTATCATAAAAATAAAAATTCATATAAACTTTATAGTGTTGTTCCAGCATTTTGGACGGTTGCAACATCAGTCATATAAGGTGTTGTTCTAGCATTCTAAAAGGTTATGTGAGTCAAAGTGCTGCTCTAGAGAACAAAATTTTATGTCACACACTGATGATATTATTTTAGGCTGAAACGAACAAACAAGTGTGAAACTCTATTTATTACTAATTAGAACTTTCTTGAAACATTGTATTACTTCTAGTCCTAATATTTATCTTATTGGTTTTAACTTTTTATCAGTTTGACCTATATTAAGAGTAGGAGGTTGTAGCGGAAAGAATAAAACTCACTATCATATTGTGTTGTTTGAGTGAAGGATACCTTGGAATGTAGAGACAAACTAGAAAGTCACAAGCAAGGGTAAGGGTAGATCTAAGGCATCTTAGCATACGAACATTACCAGGTGTTGCTTTTCTCCATGTTCCTAGAATCCACATATTTTTTGATTCTCTAATACTGATCCACCATTGGTCTTGTTGTTTTATTCTACTACAAGGTTAGGAAAAATAAGTTAATAATAGCACTGAGAACAAAATTTGGATGTGCACTGGATTGAAAACATTCATTGCTTTGAATAAATATCCTAGAGTTGGTGAAGCCTCCTTGATTGGAGAAAGGGCCAACCCTGCTATAGTGCTCTACTAGGTCTTTGCATTACCAATTTGCAAATCCCTCCAAAGTGCAATGCTCCAATATTGACCTTGTGCATTCAAAACTTTGATATTTTCCCTTGTACAATTCAAGATCTATCAACTATTTCTCATGAACATGTGCATTGTAGGCTCTTCCCACCATGCTCTTTGTAATGAATTAGTGATGCAACCTGTAATCTAGTAGGAAGGTAATCTTGATAGGATTGAAGAACATTGGATGATTTGTGATATGAAATCTTGCTAATCGTGCAAAAACTTTCTATTAGTTAGGCCATTGCCTGGCACAACCTTGAGTATGCAAATGCTGGATTGCTTTCCAAGTTGTCACTTGTATTTTGGGATCAGGATGATCCCTATGAAACGAGGGGTGATCACTTCTTCCTTGCTGGAGGCAATTATAAGCTAATTCAGACCATGATAGAAGATGTTCCAATTTTTTTTGATAGGGATGTACATGAGATAAGATATGGTATTAATGATGTTCATGTAGCAACTCTGGGTCAATTTTTTGAAGCAAATGCAGTTCTGTGTACAGTGTCACTGGGGTATTCAAAATGTGGTTCACTAAATTTTTTTCCCACTATTGCATTTAAGAAAAGTGGAAGCTATTAAGAAATATAGGTTTAGACTACTACAAAAGGTTGCTTTTCTCTTATGTATGTTGGGAAGCTAATCTTGATACATTTAGCCACTTGAATCATCAAACTTGTTAGCGGGGTTAATATTTTTTCTCTATAGTTATGTGTCTATATTTGTAGGGACACTTTTGATTGCTCTTGTAGTTAGAGAAGCTGCAAGAAACTTTGAGAGCATTCCTGCAACAGATTCTATCTTGTGCTCCAAATCATGAGAGGCATGACCTAGGCTATTAAGGCTTTCATAACTATGTCAATTTTAGGGATAATTGTTGATTCTAAATGCTGTATAATTTCACTCAGGTATTTATGGCCCAAATGGAGTTAATGTACCTGATCCCTTTCAAATAGTGTGTACAAGATGGGGAAGTGATCCTTTCTATTTTGGTTCATGTTCTCATGTTGTTGTTGGGGCATTTGATAGTGACTGTGATAATCTACGAGAAAGTATTGGAGATGGTTGAGTTTTCAATACCAAGGAGGCCCCTAGTCATAAATACTCACTGATAGGGAGGTTGATCAATCAATCATTGATTCATGCTTTGGGTCTTCTTGAAAGACTTAGGGTGTCTTTCAAATCCAAAAATTTACACAAGAATGTGTGACATGCACATAAAGGATCAACTAGTTCAGGGCAGTCAGGAACACAAAGGTTCAATGTCTTGGTTCAAAATATCATTTCTTCTTAAACTTTTCTTGCAAAACTATTTGCACAACTAGAGGTGGCTTCTTCCCCATAACCACTTGTACCCACAAAATCTGTTTGTCAGAAAATTTCTAATTACTCTGGTTTCCTGTAGACGTCTAACTTGTGTTCATTCATTCTATAATAGCTTTTTTTCATTTCAAAATAACCTCATTAAGATTTTGGCAGCATGGAAAATCCATTGGATGGGACAATGTTTATTCAAGTTTAGTAATCCTTGCTATCAAATCAACAATTTAATATACAATGTTTCCCCTATAAATGCACCTTTCACAATTGATAAAATATCCTGTATTTCAAAATTTACAACCTCAATTCCTGACACCCAAAAATGAAGTTTGGCATATTTCAATTTGGAGTCAACACCATGTGATCCCATTGAGTTGACCATTCCTGTGTTTTGGGGAGCTTCCTTCTACCTCATTGTATTTCAAACCCTGAATGTGATTCTGCCTAAGGTTGTGAATCTTTTTTATGGAAATATTGAGATCTCCATTCATACAAAAATACACAAGTTTAGAATAGGTCACTTATTATATATATATATATATATATATATATATATATATATATATATATATATATATATATATATATATATATATATTTGCAGTCTTAAAATAGAAATAAGTTTAGAATAGGTCACTTATCAAACTTAAACCTACCATAAATATAACAAATCAGAAGTTTAGTACAATATGCTGATATCAAATTGTCAAACTATATAGTCGTGATAGATATTAATTGTTCGATATCAAAATAATACAGTCATTGATCAGTGATTCGACATTATAAGGTTCTTCATCAAGACTAGCTTGTTAATAATTGACAGAAAACTATAAATATATATCAAATAGAGCCAATTTTTTACTCTAAATTTAGTTGAGGCCCTTCTTACTTACATGGCCTATTTAGATGGTGTTTATCTTATCTTTGAGAGTAGGTCTCATTCTATCAAAAGAAGTTCAAGGGAGAATCGTATGGGGAGATGCCCATTAAGAAAGGCATTTTTTTCTCTTTTGGTCTCAATCTTGACAACTAAAGATGGGATGTTCGTAGGAAAGGACCTTTCTTCATCCATGAAGAAGTATATAGGGCTGATGGCATAATATAGAGCTCTCTATAGAAATTTAGTTTCAAGCTATTGTGAAATGTTAGTAATTCAAGTGCTTTGGGGTTTTAGCTCTATATATTTTTTATAATCCTTATAGGTGGGATGCTACTATTCTGATGCATTGCTAGCTTTCTATTGTTTTCTCCTCAGTGTTCCATTTCATTGTGGCATCTCTGCTATCAATTTTCTTTTCATTATATAAAGGGGGGCCCTTTCAAAATCACTATTTCCAGTTCATAACTCAAGCAAAGGAAAATAGTTGCATAATCTAGAAATTGTGAAAGTATGTACAAATACAAATACCTATTAAAATTGGAAAATTGCTGATTAAAAAATTGAAGTAGTAACTCATGCATATGCCTAATAGAGTTGCACTAGAAGATGGATTTATTATATTGTACTTTCATATCCAAATCAATTACCTTTTAAGTAAACATTTTAATATATGAGAAAGACAAGGAATACATACCTTTGCATATGATCATTATAAGAATTACAAGAAAATTGAAGAAAGCCTTGTAGCCATACAAAAACAAGTTCTACAAATCAAAAGATGACAATGGTCAAAGTTGCATCTCAAAACTAAATAAAAGAAACAATTAAAACACTATTCTGAAATCTTTAAAATCTCAATCTTAAGATAAAGCTAAAATTTGTTCTGGCCTTTCTTAGACTATTCCAATTTTGGCCCTTGACATTTCCAATATTTCCACATAGGTTCGTTTTAAAAGGCTCTTTCCTAGGGAGAACATTGCAACCTTGGCAGTACATTGTGATAGGCATTATTGGGCTTCATGCTATGTCAATTGTGACTGGATTGTAGGGAGATCCAAGTCTCCGATTTCAAATGTTCCTAAATAAATTCCAGTAGAATTGAGATCCATTTTTGAAGATAGTGATCAGGAAAAAGAAGAATCCATTAATAGAAGTTTAGCTGCTAGATAACCAAAGAACAGGAGATATGGGAACATAATCTAGATGAAAAATCCCTGTTGATTGAGAGAGATAATTGTAGGTCTTTGCAACACAGTCCTGTAGGAACTAGAACTGCATCCATACCTCACACAAGCACCGAGATATGCCCCGTCAAAGATCACAGCCCTATGGCATTTAGTGACCCTGTGGTACATTCTAGTTTGACATGCCCGAGAATGTTTGAGTGCTAAAGGGGATAGGATGAGGTTGAAAATAGGGTTTACCTAGCCACCCGAAGCTAATGAAGTAGACAGTTCAATCCCACAACCCTTTTTCCACTAAGTTACAAATTTGAGCAACTTTTACAACTTTCAACAATGCAACTTTGCACAAAAAGTGCAATTTTTACATTTTTCACCTGATTCCAATTCTATGACTTAGAAAATTTTTGGCAACAGTAAAACCTCAAAGGAATATAAGAATATAGACAATTTTATGGTTATTTCCTAAAAGTTGCTAAATTGTTGCAAAAGTTGCTAATACAACTTTGCAATTTTTGCATTTTTTGGAATTTCAACTAACCACCAACCTAAATGAATCCTAATCATTCCAAATGATTATTATAGACTCAAAACCACTAAACCAACCTACAAAAGTGCAAAAATTTGTAAAATGCAAAAGGTTCCTAAAGAGCAATTTTTGCAAATAATAGTTGTCAAACTGAACATGAGATTGTATGGTGTTCCAACCATCCAAATGGAAGTTATAACTACTAAAAGGCATGTACTTAAGATCCCCACATGTGGAAAAGGTCATTATACGGATGGTGGACAACATTGGTCAATATAAAACTCAGATTTTATGCCTTTTTTACTATTTTTTCATTTATGTATAGCTTGTAGGGATTGGTGGTGGTACAAGTCTTATATGGTTGGATAGAGGATTGAGTTAGGATTCCATTTCAATTGGTTTGAGGTCTTTATCTTGTATATAAAAAAAATTATATCAGTTTTAGTGTAGGCAGGTCAGATTTACTCCAAATTTGAGAGTTTCAACAAAATGGAATCCTAACTTGCAAACCCACTGTGGGATTTTAATGTCGCTTTGTGGAATAAAAATTAGGAGAGGGTTATTTGACATGGAAGAGATTCAGGGCTGTAGGAGCATGGCATCTATTTTTACCAACAAGCCCTAGACTGAACATAATCTTATGCCTGGTCTAGATTTGAAGGAAAAAGAAGGATCAGGCTCCTAAACTAATTAATCTGACCCAAGTGAAGGGTGTAGAAGGACAAGTTTGATATATAGCATAGATCCAAGGGGTTGAAACAAGTCTATGAACCCATTTGTTTATGTTTTCCTTCTAACCCAACCTAAATTGGTCCTTTTTATGGTTTGGGAGTTTGACCGTTAAAACTAGAAATTGTCCTAGTAGGAAGTGTTGGTAACAGTTTTGAATTTGATTGTTGAGTGCTGAGAAACCTCATGTTTGAGATTTTTCTTGTTGGTTTGAGTCTATAATAACCATTTCCATCTGAAAATTTGAGTGTTGAAACCATTTAAGAAGTATTTGCCTTTGTAGGCCTATTGGTGGCAGGGAGTTCCTAAGTGTTGATCCAAGTTGTTTGAGTACCCTAAGTTTGAGGGTTGGGCTTATGAAGTGGAGTCCACTTGCAAGGTACAGTCTCCCTGTATTAGAAGTCCATTGGATCCTTAGTCCTTGGTGTCTTCAATGAATTTATCTTCATAGAATGACCTTGGTGCCCCTACACCATTAGGCGATGATGATGAACATGAGTAAAATTATGAGATTTGTGCCTACATGTTGCAATGAAAAAGTCATGTCTATTTTGAAATTAAGAACTATAAAAAAAGTTCCAAGAGAAGCTTAGGATGTGATGCAAGAGCATCATATGCTTATTAGAGGCACATTGGAGGTCCAAGTCATCACAGAGGTCATGGAGAATCTCCTAGAGTCAATTGGGCAAGCCTTCAACCAATCATGGCTTTTGAAAGCATAAAAAAGTCATAATGTTGTATGATTTCTTGATGGATTTCAATGTTGGAAAAGTTGTAATTGAGCCATTGAATAGGATCTAGGGATTTCATAGGGTAGGAGAGTCCTTTGATCCGGTCCTATAGGTTATCATAACCTTAGCATGTCATTTGATAAGTTAACAGGTTAAAAAAGGTCTTTAAAAACATAGTTTAATAGTTAAAAATTTTAAATCTTGAATGTAACGGGTACATGGGCATTTTGGATGGAAACTCCATAGTTTAAATTTTATGAAGGAATAGGAAGTGAAACCAGTTGGAGTTGGTTAAGGGGGTTAGTTTCTATCTCCCAAGTCTATAAATATTTGTTTTGTACGGGACTATAAACACAGATTGTACAAACTATCTCAAAAAAATAGAAGGAAAGCGCTTGGTTTCAAGAGTAATTTGAAGATCTCTTTGCTTTGTGAGTGCTTCCACATGTTGGAATGATTAGTAGCATCTTAGTAGACATGTTTTGAGATTCTTTACTTAGTTTAGTGTTCAAACTTGAAGTTTTGTTCATCAAATTTCTATACTGTTTGCTATAGCAATCTTATTTCTAAGCATTTTGATAGTTTTTTGCATCTAATCATGGTTGTTCCATGAAATGCTCATTGTTTCTTTATGGAATTCCATTTATCTAACTTCTAAAAATATTTCTAATCATGAAATGAAGATCTAACTTGAGATTGGTGGCCACCAAATCAAATAAAGTTGTGAAAACAAGGGTTATTTGGAGGGGACAGTCAATTAGGAAGAGATTTTCCTTAAGGAGAGCAATCTTTGTGAGTTGATTCATGTTTATGGTGATAAAAAATAAATGTATGAATTTTGAATTAGTCCAAGAAGGCTTGGCATGTGTGAGATTGGTGATGCCCTAGGAACAAGGGTTTTGCGAAGGTGAATTGGGGCTTTTGGGGTTAGGGAACCCATAGACTGAAATTGAGAGTGGATTTGTCTAATTGAGGTCATTTTAGGAGCCTATGAAAAGTTTGAAGTCCATACATTGAGTATTTCTATATGTTGCTTTGTAAATGCACTATTGCTTCATTGATGGAAACAGGGGCAGTGTGCAGAATCTCATATATTTTCTAAAGGAGTTGCATCTAAGTCTTACATATGTTTTATACAAAGATAAAGGGTATCTAAAAAGGTCATTTATTCAAGGAGTCATTTTAAAAAATCAAAAGCTATCCATCATTTTGTTTTGCTACTGTCACAAACTTGTGAAAATGCATTGACAACATTTGAGGGAATTATGCATTTTGGCTTGCACGGTATGGAAACTGAAAGGTGTTGATGGGAACATGCTAGATAGGCTATAAAAAACCTATTAAATCCTAAAAATATCCTAGAGTTGACTGTTTGTGGGATTTGCCCATCAGGACCTAGAAGGGTCACTTGGCACATTGTTACAAATTTGCTCATTTTGGGTTGTTACTTGGGTCCATCACCCTATCCTCTGCATCAGGCTGGAAGACTTTTTTTCTATCAGATGACTACTCTTGGTAATAAGCCAACATTGGTGCAGGAGCACCAAGGTCACAAGCAAGAGGCAAGATGACCAATCCTTAGGTGGATTGGAAGACAAATGGCCTTCTAAGGTCATTAAAACTTGTAATGAGTTTAATTATGGACATGTCATCTTATTTTGATCATACATTGATCATATTATAATCAAAGCATTAATGTAAGCCTTAATGGCATTATTGAGCCTACAAGGCTAAGTCACAAGGTTCAAGTTCGAAATTGAGTTCACCAACTATAAAATTCAGATGAAGTTCGATAGAGTGAAAAATTCAAAAAAAAATTTGACATTAAATTCGCCCTATATAAGTTTAATATTTTAAAATATAAATAATATCTATAAAATATAAAAATAGTTTAACGTTTATAAAATATAAACCATAGAAAAAAACTTTATATAAAGAAACATAAAATTTATAAATACTATAAGTATTAATAACATTTATTAAATTAAAATGAATTGTAATAATTTTCTAACTTTTATAAGTAAAAAAATATTAATTAAAAATTTATATTTTTTAATCTAATATATTCTTTATTTACTATCTAAATAAATATACTAAAATATTACATCATGAATATCAAATATTTTTATTGAAAAGAAATAAAAAGTATTAATAATAAAGTTATTAAAGTGTAAATGCTAAGTTTTAATAAAAACGAATAAAATTTAATAATAGTAATATTTTATTTTTTTAAAACTCTATTACAAAAATTAGAAAATAAACATCCTTCAAAACTTTAAAAAACTAAATACATCTCGATCGTGATAAAATTTCTGAGAAAAAACTTGAAAAAAATGGTCTGATTGAAATGGAAAGGCCCAGTGCTGGGTGCGCAAAGATGCAAATGCCTTACGGGATGAGCTTTGTAGGAAAATGATATTAAGCCTATAAGCCTTTGTGGGGATAGGTTTGGCAAATGCCAATGGTAAAGAAAATCGAATGGCTGGTGAGAACCGTCGGGATGCCCACGTCTAGATTTTGCTGTTGAACCAACCCTCCTTTTGGACTTGTCTAGATTTGCAGATTCACGCACTATTGAAACCAGTGGATCAAAAGCCTCAATGTAAATAATTAAAAATTGCTTAACAAAAAAAAGTGGCGGACTGCTATGCGAATTTGACACACATTTTTTCAAATTTTCTAGCTTTTTAAATTGTTCGCCGAATTTCAAACTCCATGCTAGCAGTCCGGCTAACCTTGTGACATAGCTACAAGGTACCTAGGGGTCACTAGGAATGGATTTGGATTGATCCTAGGTTAAGGGTGGATATAAAAGACCTATAAAAGGATTGAATGATGTAATAAGGCTATCAAAGCATCTAAAAGATGTAAAAGGCACTAAAAGTGCAATATTTTGTAAAATTGCCAACATTGGCAATATAAGCCAAAATGGGCTTAATCAAGTCATGTAAGGGGTCCAAAGGGAGGTTTCATTTGGTTTTGAGAGTCTAAATGAGTTTTTTACCTCATTCCCATGTGTGGGAGACAAGTTGGGATGGTCAAAATTGATTGATAATGTAAGAGTTTTGAAGTTTGAGCAATGAATGTATAGTTCTCCCTACAATTTGAGTGCATAAAAAGGGGTATGTGATTGCTCCAAAGGTGGATTAGTGTTTTCTCCAAACAAGAGTTTCATTTTATGTTGGAAGTCATGTAATATAACCAAAGTGAAGGTGTTTGAACCATTTTGGGGTTCTAGAGACGTTGCAAAGTAAGATTTCTAGAAAGCCCTAGGGTAAAGGGGTTAGAGAGGAGGGTTTTGTAAAAACCATTTTAAAGTTGATCATGAGAGAAAAAGATAAAAGAATCCTTGCATTTGAGTCATCTCTTAAGACTATTTTGGGTCATGGGAGTTCCAAAAGTCAAAGGATTGTGAGTTGCTTTGTAAATGACCTTAAACTAGGCCTAGTTGGCAGATTGAAATAGGCAGTTTTGAGTGATATTTTACAAAACAAGTGTAGTTGGTTTTGGAATATATTTTAGAGTGAGGAAAAGGGTATTTTAATCACCCAATAGTTTAGGAAGTTCTATAGGAAAGTTTGGATAAAACAACAAATTAGTGACTGGCAAGGGCTAGTTGGAACAAGCCTAGAAGAGGCAAATTTGAGAAAGTGTAAAAGACGAGTTGCTGAGAGTGTGGAAGGAGTTGGCACATGTTAGATGGGATGTTTTGAGATGATCTAAGGTGTTGGGGTCATGGTATGAAGCCAAGGACAAGTTTTTGTATGTTGGAGGCACCAGGGTACACGAGTTGCATGGTGAACGATGTGAGTGTTTAGAAGACAAATTGAAGATTTGGGTTATAACCTCTTAGACATGGTTGTAGGAAGATGTTAAAAAGTTAGAAAAATTCTCTTGAACCATAGTAGAGTCTAATTCCTTGGGTAGATGCCTTGAATACAAGAGAATCTGAGAGTTGAGTTGTGGTTCGTAGGGGAATATAGAAGGGCTTTGCATCAAACACACACACTTGTTGTATAGGCACAAATATTGTGATCATTCATGAACTTGAACAACACCATGTTAGAAATAGTGTTGTGAAGAAGGACTACAAAATAGAGGGAAATGGCCATCAAATATGCATGATTTAAATAGCTACATTAAATAGCCCTTTACTTCATAAATCACTTCAACTCAATCATTATGTTGTATAGAAAACCTCATCATATGTCACTTTAACAAACTGATCATGTACAAAATGAAGAAAAAATTCACAAAATTAAATCTTAAAATGTTACAATAGTATTAACCTCATGAAACACACATGGGATGAATATAAATAATCAAGTATTAACCCTTTCCAACATTCCAACTTTATGATAATAATGAGTCAAAGTCCAACAAATTGGAATGCAATGATTGCAAGTATTCTTGCATATCTATTACAAAAAATCATGGTTTGGAAGAAAATTAAGAGTAAATTAGTCTTGTAGCCAAGAAAATGAGCTCAATAAGTAATTTTGAGATGGGCATCTCATTATGATCATGGATAAATCATTCAAAGCATACGCTGAACCTACCCAATATATACCTGCATTACTTACATCACATTAAATGCTGGAACAAAATAAGTAAAAGTTGTTAATATAAGAACCATTTTATGGAAGACTAAATTGATTGTCTCTATACTTTTAATTCTTGTCAAATCCATCAGTATACATTTTGTATCCTAAAATATCAAAAGTTTGATTTCTTTTCAGTAGACCTAAATAGTCTTTTTGGTTCTCTCAACCTATACATCAGCTGATCAACATTATCCTTAGAGAGAACTATATCTGTCACTGCCCCATTATCATCAGATCGAGACCTACTTTCCTTCTTACTTTTTGATGATTGTGATCCTCTACAATTCCAAGCATAATATGATTAACATACAATGGTACTTGAACAAATAACACTAATAAATATTGAGGATGTGAATTGATAATACCATTTTGCAGATGATTTTGGCATCTCACCTTTTATCACTTGTGCGTCAACTTTATTAGCCCTCTTCTTTGGCAACATGCAAATGAAGAATTAGCACAGTAAAAAATCTAAGATAAGATTAATCCACTAAAATTAGAGAATGACAAAAATTGAATTTGGCTTGTCATTAAGAATTATCCATTTGTAAAAATCCTTGCTTTCTAAGTTATATGATAACCCTTGCTTGATGAGTATTGAAAACTTCTCCCATTGTATCCTTGCTTTCGCCAGTTTGAAGTTTCTGGTTACATGCACACAATCATGACTTTACACCACAAAGCATTCACATTCTAACAATATTCATGTTCTTTCATTACATTTTGATCTAAAAAAAAAATTCTAAACTTCCACTTATTCAAACGATTAATCTAAAAATGGGTCCTATTAAAGAATCTAATATAAATTCAAATAATGTATCTAGATTCTAAACAAATCAAAACTAAATCTCATCACTTACACATCATAACAATACAGTCCACCTTAGTCATGTGAATAGTCTTGGGAAAGAGGTTGTAGCATTGTATTTGGATCTAACTGATCACTCTTCTTCTCTCTCCCTCTCTCCCTATTCAGTCTAATGAGCCAACTAGATTTGCTCGACATTTTAATGTCTCAAATATTGCCTCATGGTCTAACTCGTGAACTTTCCAAAGAATCTTATTATGTGGTTTTCCATCATATTTTATCAAGTGGACATTTAATGCGACAACAAAGTTTGAATAATGAAGAATCTTCTTCTCTATTTGCCAATCTTTGAATAACCACTAGTTAGGGTTCTTCATAGAATATCATCTAAGCCATGTGCCTATTATAACCACCGTACCGACGTGGTACTCTAAACCTTCACCATCTATAATTGAGTGATCCAATTTTTGTTTGGCTTCAACAAAATGACACAAATAATAATCTATCCCTTCTTTATTGTCTTCAAGGCCAATAATAGCAAAAATGTGGCATGCAATGACAAATGTACAAAATGCGATCATTAATTCAAAAAATACTTGGGTAAAAGTTATAAAGTTACATATTGAAATTACAAAGATATATAAATATATATTACCAGCTTGCACTAGATCTGACAAGCAGTCAAAGTCAATAGACGAATCCATCTCTACCATTTCTAGTGCTTGTGGGGGACAATAGGTGTCAATTGGGTCAAAAACTCGTATATCTCATTTGTCCACTAATTTAGTTGACTCACAGTCATCCCAATTTTCCTCTGCACATGATGCACAATAACATGCCAGTTTTCGTGTGTGGATACTCCATAAACCTACATCAGAGCTTCTAAAAGAGTGTAACTCACTAGATCCTATTAGTGTGCAACAATCCTAATATGGTGCAATGTTAGTATTATCTATCAACCAAAAAAATCTATGAAACGTAGACTCACCTTCCTTACCTAGACCCATTGTACCGTTACACCATTCGATGATGGATTTTGCATCTATCAATATTGCTCCATCTTTGTACTTGAGTTCTTCACGAGCCAATGCTCTTTTAATGCATGTGCCTACACCATCGTGCTCTCCTTTACCATGACCAGCCTCTGTGAAATTTCACATATAGTGAATTCTACACAACCTGTGCATCCTGCTCAACCAGTAGAACATCCATGCATTCTTGAATTGGGATGCACAATTATTTGACCAAATAATGTGCTGACGATATGTTATGCCCCTATCAGCCAAATCTTCATAAAATAGTTGAAAACAACCATGTACAAACTCCATAGAATGTGATCGATCATCGCTGATGTAAAAATGGTACTCCTTCAAAATCTTCCTATCATCCTCTGTACTTGTAGGTGAATGCATGAATGTTATGTGAACAAATATAGAAATTTGTTGAGAAGTATAATACTTTGCTTGCACCTCATTTTGTGTTTGTAGTGTGTAGTTCTCTTCGAAATCTACAATTGAAACAATGGTATCCAGTGGAAATGTATCCTCACACAACTTGAATTGCAAATCTAGCCATCGAGCTCTATGGGTATGCCTTGCATACTCGTAAATAATCTTTTCAAGAAAAATCTTCATGAACTCATACATTGGAATCTTTTCAATGACTAAATCACATCTTTTACCATATTTCTCATCTTTTAGATCATATGTCACTATCTTAAATTTTTCGTAATCTACTATTTCATTTTGAATTGCATGTGTACTATTTATATGTTGACAAGTTGATAAAAGTTGCAAAGAACCACAAAATAAGCTTGTACCAACCAAGCATGATTTCTTGTAAAATTGTTGGCTATCCCCTATTTCACATAAAATGTTGGATATGAATTCCCTTGAAGATCTTGGTGGCTCATTTATGTCACAATCCTGCAAAGCAAACTGAGAATGCAAAACTATGCATATATGCCTAAAAACATCAAAATGCCTAGAAAATTCAATATGTATCCTACAAAAACAAGTTGTTCATGTGTGATTTATCTTCACATAAAAAAGTTTACTCATCTCAAAAAATATTTGACTTATTCAAATTTGAGAATATATACCAATAAATTTTGCAAAAAATTGCGTCCAAGTTGAGTCCAAAAAATGTTTCACATGTGGGTTGCGATCTTTGCTACCAATCCTCCTTCTTACAACATCTCTTTGATTAGGAGAAAGATGTGTGTTATTTTTTCAAAAATCTTTGATCAATGATTTCAAAGCTTCACTAATTTCTTTATCCTTTCATGGTAGTCTACCGCTAAATGTTCATAACTTATTTTTTGTTAGATCTTCCAATCTCTCATGCCTTCGCATGGCTCTCCTAAGAGTACCTTTACCAATTTTTAATTTTTTGCTTGTCTTTCTCACGAGTCGAGCTTTCTTCATTTGGCTACTTACTATCGTCGATGTAAGTACTCATCTTGTGATATTACTATCTTTGGTGCGTGATTTAGAACCCACTTTGTCATAAGCACTCATTAGATTCTTTACAATATTTTTTTCATTTGAATCATCCATCATTCTTAGCCCAAGAATCGTCATGATAGGCCTAAATTTCAAATTCCTCATCATTTCAACAAATAATTGGCATTAACCTGTAATATTTAATTCTTCAAAAAATAATTTCCACATACAATTAACGTTTCTTTGACAAGTACGCTTGTTAATCTTGTCAAGCATTGATTTCAAAATGTTAATATCAATATCAATCAAATATTTTGATCTTCTAAAATGAATTCTAGAAAGTGCTATAATCTTCTCCATTCCCTCAATATTTTGAACATCAACATAAGGTGGAGTGTATTGCGTATCTTGAACCAAAGATGATGTGCCTTGACAATAAGATGCAAAAGATGGAATATCACCTACTTGATGTGTTGATGTTGTGCCTTCAACATGACATGATGGAGTGTATATATTGTTAGATCTACAAATCAGTGTCTCTTCAACATGAATGGATGATATGACTTCAAAATTGGAAGATGGTGTAGCAGACAATATGACTCCAACCTTGGAAGATGGTGTAGCGGACGATATGACTCCAACATTGGAAGATGGTCGATATGACTCCAACATTGAAAAATGGTGAAGCTTCACAATTCAATTGTCTTCTTGAGTGTAACAGTCTCATTCGTTCTCTTTGTCTTTCCAATTCTTCCTCTTTGTTTCTTTGTACCAGTGGTTCTTGATCCTCTTCGAAATTCAATTCTTCATTATTTCTTTGCAATTTTCTTTGCTCATGTAGTAATTTTTTTTCTCCCCTTCAAGATTCCTTGTGGTTGGGTATCAATAAGATCAGGTTACATAACATTATAGGTCTCTGTGTTAGCTATCTACCCATATAATTTATTTTTAATTTGAACTATTTCAAACCTTTCATCTATAAATTTTTTTGAATGTATGTTCATTTTTTGTCAAAAACCACCATGTACTAATTGGGCTATAGATTTTAGCTCATTCATCAAATTTTGCAACAACTTAGTTTTATAGAAACTAGACTCCATTCTAGACACTTTGAAATGTTTTTTTGATTTTAAATTAGTTTTCAATTATTTCTAGGGAGAGCACACAGATATTTCACGTTTTTAGGATGTGTCTAGTTAAAAAAATTCATTAAAAAAAAATACACATTATAAAATTACCCAAAAAATCTAGGATAAACTACATAGTGTTAACTAACTTTTGATCAGAGCGATTAAAGAATTTCAAAAAAAAAGTTAAAATTTTAGGGGGGCCACACTTTGTGCTGTGTTATGTTGTTTTGGAATAAACAGTATCACTTTTTGTGGCCCCCTTTTTTGAGGACCTAAAACTAAACCATTTTGAAAAAAAATTAGTAGTTTAGAAACTAGATTCAAAGGACTATGACTTTTGTTTTTGTCATATCTTAAAATTTTGAGCGTAACTATCTTCAAATTGTTGTTGAAGTTCAAAATTTACAGATTTCAAGAAAAAGGTGTCCACTTATACCCCCTTTTTGGCACCACAACTTGATATATATATATTCAACTACTACCACCAATTAGGACTAAAAAAGTACATACAACCACTAGAATTATTTGTAGCCTCTAATTTTCAAGCTCTTCTAGTTGTGTTTTGCTCCAAGAATACCATAAAGAGGCTATATAGAAAATCATCTGCAAGATTTGATGAGGAACCTTATAAATTTTGTAAAGAGAAAATTGACTTTTAATGGGTTTGAATATAAGAAGTTGAATTAGAAGTTGAATTGCAGCATCAAGTTTTCGAATCTTGAACCAAGCATGAGTATTTTGGCTTACTGCTAAAAGCGCTGAAGGTGGGGAAAATGCACTCGAACAGTTTGTTATAATGTCACAAAAAAATTGTCAAGTGCATGCAGTCTTAGTGAGGGTTGTCTATAAATGAGCCTTGCATATATAATAACCTTGACTATAAAATTTGTGGCTATCTATGGTGGATGCTTCCAATATAAAATATATTGTTGACTGGGAAAATTTTGTGGTATTTTGGACATAATCTTAGCAACATTATTGACCCGTATTCCTTAGCAAGTCCCTACATACTTCTGTGAGGAAACACTCCTAGTTGATGGAGGTTTTTGAAGTGTTATCTATTGAGGTTGATGTGTAGCTTTAGAAGCCATAGACAACTTGAGTTAAGTTGGAGATTAGGGATGATCAAAGTTGTGCAGGATCATACGATTGCATAAATTATTATGTTCTTGTGCTATTGTTGTAAAAGCAAGGGCACTTACTAGGCCATGAAAGGATTCTAATAGTCCCTATATAAATTGGTAAGTTCATATTCTTTTGGTAATCTTAGGGACCATGATTGAGATCCCTTTTTCCCATGGTCATCAACAAACCCATGTTGTCTTAATTGATTCACTTCTTCAAAATATCTCCCAAGGCGCTTTTGATCAAAGCTTTCGATGAGTTTCTGGGTGTCCACAATTATATTTGGGTGACCTTAAATGATGATACCATGGTGCCACCAATCAGGTGTGATCCCTTTGAAGTGTACGATAGAAAATTTAATGGTGTCTTCTTTGGTCACTACACTAAGGGAAAAGTAACTCACATTTGGACCCAAATGAAAGTGGTGTTTATTCTAATAATCTTGATTTGTCTTGCACCTTCCCCTCCTAGATGTGATTCTTGTGTGAGCATCACACAAATCCCTAAAGGGAATATTTCTTCAAATTTATTGACTTGAATTGGAATGAGTTATCACATCCATTAAAATCGTTTTCAGGTAGGTTACTTCTTCTCAACCTTTAGTGATTTTCCAAGTGGTTAGAGATTACATCACTCCCATTATTTTTTGTTTATCTAAGAGTACTAATTGTATTGTTTGTATTTTGAAGGGTTTATAGGAGTAACTGGGTTTTCTTAACAAAAACTTTCATTGTTCTTTTTTTTTATTCCATGAAAGCCCTCAAATTCTCTCCCAACTGTCCACCCATTTTATTATTTTAAGTAGAATTATTACCTGCTGCAAGTTTCCTTTTTTCTTTCATATGCCCTTTAAGTCCTTTGGATTGATTGCATCAACTACTTTCCTTAATCATCAAGTTGGCAAGATCAAAACTCTAATACTATTGTGATTTACCTCATCCCTCTTAAAGCTCCACTCACAATTTTCCCAAGACAACAATTCAAACTCAAGTCTAGAGAACATAATTTAATTTCAAATTTTACTCTACACAGATATAGTTAGTCATAAAACAAAATTTTCAACATTATATATATATATATATATATATATCAAATCTAAGTCACAAGGTTCGAATTCGAATTCGAGTTTGGCAACTATAAAATTCAAATGAAGTTTGGGAAAGAGTAAAAATTCGGAAGAAAATTCGAATTAAATTTTCTTTATACAGTTTTAATTATTTTTTAGATGTATGTAATATATCTTATCAATTATCAAAATAGTAAAAATTGCTAAATAGATCTCACAACTTCATAAGCTTGATGAGACATTTATTAAGTACAAAACATAAGAAACATGTGAAATCACAATAGCAAAGATATTTTTTTTTGCGAAGGTACAATCAATAGTCAAGACTTCATAGATTCAAGAAAGCTCGTAGTCATCAAGAGCACTTGGCTCAGATGGTGTAGTGTCATCATCAGTATCACTACCAAATTCTTCCTCAAAAAATTCAGGCTCATCTGCATCTGGTACCACTGTGTCTTGTAAAGTTTGTTGTTGTGAAGATGACTCATTTGTTGATTTGTTCGTAAGCAATTTTAAATTGCTACGAACATAGACAAGATCTCCCAACTTTCCAGACAACTTTTTCCTGTTTTTGGAATGGATGTGGTCAAAGCAACTCCAATTTCTCTCAGAAGCTGATGAACTTGCTCCTTGACTCAAAATTCGAATGGAAAATCGCTGAAGTTTAGGAGTTTTTTGCCCCATAGCTCATCCACCATCTATAACCAGGTACCTCATCTCATGTCATATCATATTTGGATGCTCCTATTCTAAACATCCCTTCCGCTTTTCTGTATTTCCAACATTGTTCTCTAATTAGAGATGCAATTGTTGGATCTGGTTCAAATCTACTAATGGCTTCATAAAACCCTGCCATAATTTCAGCTTCACTTTGTCTATCATTGTGAAATAGTTTAGGCTCCAAATAACAAGTTGTTGCATGTAAAGAAGTGTGCATCATTTTCCATCTTGAATCAACAGTCTCCCATATCTCTATGTACTCTACTTCCACATTATTTAGTGCTCTTTGAATTGCTTCCTTGCAATGATCCATGCTTTCATAAAGCATTCCAAGGCAAGGAGTGTCACCATCAACCATGCAGAGCACGCCGACAATTGAACCACATATATTTAAAACCTTTGCCCCACTTTCCCAAAAGCTACTATTTAAAACAATTTTCTCTATGATCTTTCCCTTACCACTTTTTGAGAGAGTTGAATTTTCCCACTCATTAGAACAAATTACAGATCTTAAAGCTGCTTTCTCTTCAACCACTCTTCTTAAAGTGATACAAAATGAAGCAAATCTTGTATCAAAAGGCCTCAACAACTCTCTAGATGCATGTTGCTTGTAAAGGCTCAATGTGAGACGATGATTTCGTATGAAATTCACAACTTCTCTTCCTCTATGAATTACTTCATGTATCCAAGGGAATTTTGCCAAATCATGTAGCAACAAATCCAAACAATGAGCTGCACATGGACTCCAATAAATTTCTGGGTACTTCTCTACAATCAGCTTGCCAGCTCCCACACAATTTTCCGCACTATCAGTAACCACTTGAACCACATTTACAACCCCTACTTCAAGAATTGCTTCCTCTAATAGCTGAAATATATATTCAGAAGTTTTTTTATGATTCATAGTGTCAATAACCTTTAAGAATACAACACCTTTAGGACAAGCCACTAAAATATTAATCAATGGTCTTTGATAGATATCTGACAGTCCATCACTCAATATAGTGCACCCTATTACCTTCCAAGAGGCTCTGACCACAGCTAATTTATCAGTTACTCTATCTTTTGACCTCTCTAAGAGAGTTTTTCTCAAAGCCTCAGAAGAAGGAGGTATGTACCCTTTGCCAAACTCTCCAGCCTTTTGAAATACAACACGATAAAGTGGATTTCTAGCTACATTGAATGGAATTGCAATAGTATAGAATAAATCAGCTAGTAAATCATCAACTACTTGTTTCTCACATGGTTTCCAAAAGCTAGTCAGAGTTTTTCTCTCTTTTGTTGGCTTTACAACCTGAGGTAGACATGAAGATGAAGGTATAGTGGATGTAAATCTAGGGACATCTTCAATTCTTTTTTTCTTTTGTGCACTCTTCATCTTTTGAGCAATAGAAGATGAATGCTCTTTCTCTAAAATCGCTCTAAGCTCTTGGGCCACACCTGGACATGCAGTAAAACCTCCACCTTTACTTGCCGTAATACCAAGCAGGTGATCCATGACCCTTGTTAAACTTCCAGTAATAACTTTTGGACACAAGTTACATTGAGCTTTATTAGGACTATTTTTAGTCACATGTTTCCATGCCTCCGAAGTTGATTTGTTGGGAGCCATATTACAATTTGTAGAATTAAAAACAAAATAATAATGTATTATTTCAAACTTTAAAAAAAAAAAATTCAATAAATAATTTTAAAATGTTAATTTAAAATTAAACATGTTAAAGGTCAATTTTTTACACTAATAATTCTATTATTTAAAAATTGAAATATAAATTTATAATTTATTAAACATGATATAATATATCTATTTATTTATTAAATTATAAACTTACAAAGCAAAATAAAGTAAACATATTAATATAGATCTAATGGACTCTAATATTTTAAAAGTTTTCCAAACTATGTTAATTAAAAATTAATATATCACTATTTTAAATCAATTTTTTTTTAAAAATCTAATATTTACACATATATTGAAATCACTATATAAACTGAAATAAAAAATTTACACATGTAAAGGCCTATATACAAATTATATTTAAAAAACTATATACAAATTATATTTAAAAACTATATTAAAAAAAAAAACTAAATATAAAATTAATACATATTGAAAAGTTAAAATTATAAATTAATATATCACTATTTTAAACCAATTTTAAAAAATAAATCTAATATTTAATTAACTATTACAAAATAGATTACAAATAATTATTAAAAAATTAAATTGATTACAAAAATTATATAAATTGAAATAAAAAATTTTAACAAATTATATCATGTAAAAGCCTATATACAAATTATATTTAAAAAACTATAAACAAATTATATTTAAAAACTATATTAAAAAACAAAACTAAATATAAAATTAATACGTATTGAAATATGAAATATTAAAAGTTAAAATTATAAAATACAAAGTAATGTTAATATGTAATACAATGTCAAACCATAGACAAGTTTTTAAGATATTACAATAAACCAATCGCATCAAATGAATCATCAAATGCCTGCAATAAACTTTATACTATGTAATATAAAATGGAGTTTTAAACTATACGTATGCTATACGAATGGGAAAATAAATTGCTGCAGCGTTGCCGACTGTCGAGGATGACCAAGTGCACATTCGTTGTGCACAACAAAGGGCTAAGAGAGGGCTAAGAAAAAAATATTTGCCATTCAGGAAAGTTGATTCGCAGGCGGCAGGGTGTTTTACTTAAGGGTTCGAATCGCATTTTATAATTTCTTCGGCACACCAAAACCCTAAACTCTACAAATGAAAATCGGAAATTTCTAAATGCATTCAACTCTAATTAGAAAGTCCGTTTGTAGCAGCCGAATCAACAGTGGATTTTAACGATTTTTTTGGGCAACTTTCACATTCGGCAATATCTGAATATCAAGCTTGATATTCGTCGAACCTTGTGACATAGTATATAATCAAATGACTATTAAGAAAATTTCCCTTTGAGTGTAAATTTGGGAATTTGAGGAAATGTATGCCAACCATAGTTTCTAGGAGAAATTTCCTTGTACTACAAGAGTACACCTTACTCCATCTATTGCACGTTGGCATAGTTTGAGAAAAACTCCCAAGACCAAGGGCACTTATCTGCTCCCTGGCCCATGAAATCCAATGTAATTTGGTATATTTGAGAAATTCCCAAAGCCCAAGGGGAATCATTTTCCCTTTAGCCCATGGTGTTTGGTAGGATCATAAGTCAACTGCATCCCTAAAGCCACCTTGGAGATATCAAACAGTCCTTGATCACCACCCAACCCATTAGTGTTGTATCACAAAGTGGTGCACTAAATAAGATGTCCGATGATTTCCTTCCTTAACAAGCCTTGGACCACTCATTTGCCTCCCAACCCACAAACTTGAAACTCGTGGCAGCATGCTTGCTACAAATTAGGACAACTCTCCCACCACCCATGACTCAAAAGGTTAAAAACACTGTCCTATCTACAATTGTAGACTACAATTAGTTTACAGTTATAAAATTGAATATAATCATCCAAGATTATTTATTCATAAATTAGAATAACATATTATACACCTACATACAGTAATTTATTATTTTTATTTTTATTTAAAGCTAGAATAATAGTTATATTATAATAACCTTTAAAAAATTTCACACATTTTTGTGTACACTATGTGACATGCAATTATCCTAAAGCTAATGATTCTATCTAAAAGACTTCAACAAAACATATGAAATATGCTGCAAATCAAGCAGTTCACATGCTGAATGCTCTCTCAATCTTGAGAAAGCATAGGCAGTCATTGCACTCATCAAAGAGAGAATAAAGCACAAAATAAAATATTTTTCCATGAGATTGAGCGCATAGATTGCTATATGGCCAATAAATAAACACTGATGAAAATGCGCACAAATAAAGAGCAGCACAATTTTTTTCAACAGAATAAGAATCGAGAACACAACCAAAAAAAATGTCTAGACAAGTGAGATAAATAAATAACCAAGAAATATATTGTAAAGAAAACTGATAACAAACACATAACTCTTTAGCTTGAAAACATGGTAGCCCAACTAAGAAAGGTTTGCAAGCCAATCTATCCTTTCTTTTCATTTCGTACAAATGGAATAACCATTAGTTCATGAATACACAAATTCAAAACTCAAAGAACAATTGGTCAATAACTGAATTTCGATATATTTGATATTTCTTTCCCAGATGCTAAAGGGCACTCCTATGGTCCACATTGTATGTAAATTAACACAAGAACTTTTGTTCCCATTGACAATGACCTCTGACATCAACACAGTATAAAGTTTTAATCAAACTTGTAGAATCTCTTTGTAGACAAACTTCTTGATTTATTTCTGTAATTTGGTGTAATGATATGGACATAGATGACTTAAAACAAAACAGAAAGCAAGAACATGATCCAAATAAATTACATTGCACCAAGTCATCATTAAATTGTGACATCTAGAGTTTAGTTAAGGTTTAAAATGCAGTTCAAAGATGTAATTTGAAAAAAATGCATACCTCAAAGTCCACAAAAGCAACTAGCATTCCACCTTTTGTCTACATTTTCATCATGTTGAAGCCCTTCAACCTATTCAAGTAAAAATAAAATAATATAGAATTAGAACTTTGGACTTTAATAATGTGAAAACAAAATCTGCAATCCATGACAAGCCAAAATGAAGACATTGAGTTGACATTTGACAATTATCAAGGTATACACAAATAATCCATTAGATCATGCTCCCACAACAACAAATCTAATAACTTTCTAGGTCACTAGAAGTTACCTCGAAAGCACATAACCCAATTCTACCTCAGTGCAAGTTGGACCTAATTTAGCAACAAATAGAGTTGAGTAAGCTAGATTGGCCCCAGGTTGTCCCTATAAAACCCACAATTATGATTCCTGAGTATTATCCAACATTGTCCTTAAAAAAAACAATAAATGAAAAGAATCTAATGAGCCAAATCACATAATCTAACTTAGTCTTAAGATGTAAGGTACATAAAAATTGAAAACTTTTATGGTTGCAAAATCAAAATGCAATCCTAAATGGTAGCCCCCGGACATTCTAGAAACAAAAACAGCATACAATGGCTAATTTTTAATTTAAAAATGTCTCTCTTGAAAAACACATCTATGTTTGTAGCAAACAATATAGCCTAAACTTAAGGCAATGAATTTAACTGCTCTAATATGCACTTTGTGTCTCCATTTCCATCGTTCAACTACCTATTCTTCCATTTCACTAAAGTTTAAAAATACACCCCATGGTATTAAGAGGACTTGCTCTCAATGGGGAGGCAATGACCCCCTCAAGAAGTTCACACTTAGGCAACCTTGGAATGATAAAGAACTTCTAGGTAGCAGTAGGTTAAGAATAAAACCATATGTACAAGAAGTTTATGTTTTTCATCTTCCACTAGACTAATCAAGTCATATCCAAGCTGAACATCACATTTTCAAAAGCATATAGCAATTACCTTCAAAAGCAACCCCTATCAAGATCTCCTATGTTGATGGTGAAAATGGAAAACTGTATTGTCATATATAGATCACCAAAGAATGCACTCTAACATATTAATTGAAGCTTTTTTCTTTAAATTGCCAGGTTCTGAGTTGAAGAAAAGTGGTAGCCAAGCAAATCTGGTAATTTACTGATAATTTCTCTTACTACTTTTGCTTCTAGATTTCAGACAGACTTCAACGGTGTCTTACTTTCTCTAAACATAACAAGTGGTATTTATAGAATGACAGATTTTAGTTTACAACAATAAAAATCTTTCCAAAAAATAGTGCTAGTATGCATAAATATCTTTTGCTCTGTAAATATTCAGAGTCTTTATATCAAATTAGGGTAGTATGACCTAAGCTCTCCAAAAAGCCAAACATTCTCAATTAGGCAAGATAGTGTTAGTCTAAGTCTAGATCAACGACATTCAAGGAAAAACATTATAGATATGGGTACCATATAATCGAAGCAACATCTGGATTATGAGAACATTCCTAGTTGTCTTGAGTGGTGATACTTGGCAAGGGTGCATGCATCTGGTCTTCCATGTGATCATTAGGATAACCTTAAAGTGATTCCAATGATAAATGATGAAATATTAGGCACCACCATAAGACCCTGAAACTGCATAATATTCAAGCGAATATCAGTCAAAAGTACAAATTTCAGGAATCCTAGAATAAAGGAAAGAATGAGAATAAATCTTTAAAATACTTCCATCCTATTGGTGTGTACGAGTGTTTAACATTGTTAATTCACCATCTAAGTTCTATTCACACTAGCTATTTAAATTTTACTTAGTGTAAGAGAGAATAGTTATACCTTCATGTCTCAATCACAATGTCTTAACTCAGTGTGCATAAGAGGGGGCTCTCTTTTTATTCTCAATCATCCTAATCTATTGTAATCCATTATCATTGAACTAACTTTGTATTTTTTGATAAAATAGCGTTGCTCACTTACATTGGAACTCTTGTATGCTTCCATTGAGTTCCTAGATGTTGAAGATTGTAGCTACGATAAAGATCTCTCTGATGTTAAGGAATGTTTATAATTTGTTTTAAAGATTATTCAAGATGTGTTGAATGTTTATACAATGTATAAGGATACAACTATGATACAAATCAGCTCATGTGGTGTAGGAGTTCCATTGCATACCAAAAGATCATGATGTACGAGGAGCAATTGGTAGAACACATTGAAGATTTAATGTGAAGTAAATGGTCTGTAACCAATGCAATTGAGAAAATTTAACCCTAAAATGTAATACAATACCATAAATATGCAAAAAGTTGTAATATTACCATACAAACGAAACAAGGTCCAAACGACTAATCATAGGGGTTTATGGGTTTACTATTTAAAATAGGGTGATATGGTCATTAGAAGACCATCTTAATATAATAAGACCAAATGCAAATCATAAGGGATGTTAGTTAGGAAAGTCAACAACTTGTTGTCAACTTGGTAACACAACTTAAACACTAATTAGACAAAACCTATCAGCAAGTTGGGTATGCGAGTAGATATGAGTAGTTGATTAGTTGATTACCAGAAAACACAATTTTAATGGCATTGAATGTCGATTCAAGGAGTGTGTTGAAAGTATGGTTGATGTAAGATAAGTTTGCAGTAAACAAAATGTCATTCTTCATGTAATTTATGTCTTTCATTCTCTAATAGTCAACTTGTTTACCCATTTTCTGTTCTCCAAACATTAGTGTGGATCATCATGTGTGGAAGATACATGGATGTTTTAAGAGCATTTTGGGTATTGGACCATCTCATTTGGTATCTTATATCTAAAGATCTATTAGTTTGTTAGAAAACTACTAGAACCCTTAACTGTGGTAACCATAGGTCTAAAATAATGTAGTTTTCCTTTTTTTTGAGGTAGAACAAAACCCTCCAAATGTGCACAAATGTTGGAGAGGATGTCTATAAACTATTCAAGACTATGTAGGAAAACCATGCAATATTTGCCACATGATGTAGAATTGTGAATCTTCGACTGTGATAGTCACAAAGTGGAGGATTTTGGTTGTCAATGGGTGATTAGGGCTTTTCCAAATATTAATAGATGAAGTGGGACTTAGAGACAGAGGAAGATCAAAGGAGAAGTATTTTCTGTGATTGGAAGTAAGTGGAGGGGTTTGTAAGCCTTTAGATAAAACCAGCAAAGTTCATTTGACAAGGTTAGTTGACCATTGAACATGACAACCGATTGGTCAATTCTCTCTATTTTGTGTTTACTGATATTATGTAGGGTATGTAAAGTGAGTTGAGTGTGGACAAGGCATGAGGAATGCATAAACATAGTTTTCCAATATTGTGGATGGAAGTGACACAAAGATAAGGGTGTTAGATGTGACTGTCCAGATAATGTGCATTCGAGGAGTTGCAATATGTAACAGAGATACATCCCAGGTTATCGTGTGAGTTGACAGTAGTGGTTAGGCATGGTAAAAGTATAACTTGTGGATGGAATATGTAATTGGAAAGGTCAGAGAGAGATCCTAGTTGGTTTTGGGAAGAGGATAGGGTGTGAACTTGTGAAGGAGGTTGAAGGATTGTGTGAGAGTAATCAAACATGGGGAGATGCAAACACCAAAAAAAGGATTGCATGTGGTGACCAATTAACCAATAATGCAATGAAAGATGGACTCTGATTAGGTTTTTTGTTTGAATCACTCAAACAAATTTTGAATTAGGTTGTAACTATTTGGAGGAACCTTTCACAAGGAAAGGTGTGGATACATTACGAAAGGAAAGAGACCTTACTATCATAGATGGGACTAGAAGTCCTTATGGGTTTGAGTTGTGGGCACTCTTCATCAACATACAAATAAATGAATAACCAAATTCACAACAGTCAATGTGCTATAAAACATAAAGCTTATTTTTTAGAACCAAGTTTTTTCATATGCAAGTAAAATCAAATGAACAACGATATTCAAATCAATCAAAATAGTGACAAAGTGAGATACAACGAGCATAAAATCAATGAATTTGAAAACTAGTTGCAGCCAAACAAACCACCTATTAAATCATCTCCTAACCAAAGATTATGATGCAAATGAGTACTACAGAGGACATCATTTGTGATAATTCTAAGCAAGAAGCATATGTACCACACAAAGATAATACATGTGTAGGGGCCTGCGCTCAATCATATACATTTGAGAATTCTCCAACTTTGTACTCTCATTTCTTGAGAAATCAAGTTCATAATTAGATTTCTGAAGCAAAATTACTAATCTTACATATTTTGTTTGCAAGTCCGGAATGGAGGCTAACAAGTCAAGAAAGGGGAGGGTATTTTCATAGATTAATTATACACAACTACCAATTTTGAAATAGAAATTCTTATGGTTGAGCTGGGCCATTTTGTAATGAATTGGCCAATGAAGAGGAGAAGTGGTGTATTGTTCAAGCCTAAGAACCACTAAAAATTCTATTGCAGCCAGTGAAATATAATAGGTAATGATTTCTTCCTTGACCTCATTTGCTATAAAACAAAATGAACTAAGTCATGTTACAAATATAGGAATCACATTCTGTTTGAATTAGAGGAGCCCAATATTACTGTTGGAAGATTTCATGCTTCTGTAATCCATAATGTTAACATATTTATGCTAAATTAGATAGAAGAGTTTTGGAGAATATATGACTCCCACCATAAAATAAGGAACAAAAGTTTTAAACAACACACAATCCGTACCATAGGTTTTGTTGTGAGGCTAGATCCCTGGGCTAAAAGCCCTTTTAAGTAACCTTAAATAATGCAATTTAAATGAGGAATATGCTGGATGTATTTCGTGCCACAGCTTGCACAATGTAATTCCTTTAGAAGATGGAGGCCGGATCAATTTCAATGCATTCAAGTAATTTTAACTAGGTTTCTGAGTTTAATACTGAAAAAAAATCATGCAATCCATAAGAAAATGCTTGATGAGTCCAAACCCTAGGAGGATCCATGGTGCTGAGAGTTAAAAGGTAACGATCATGTCAAAATAGTGCGAAACAATGTAAAACATACAATCTTAATGAAAACATTGAATGATCGGGATAGCCCACGGTAGGGCATAAAAAAACAAACAAACCCCATTAAATATTTTTTGCAGCCACGATAACTGTCTTACCTCAACAAACTCTATTTGAGGTCGTACAAAGCTCTGAGCAGTCAACGATTTCCAGCCCAAGCAATTTTTTCCATTACATTGAAAACCCAAAATCCCAAAGAGCAGATTAATTTAAAAAACCAGAAAACTCTAATGCAAATACAGAGGAAACCGAGCGAAAAAATATTAAACAAACAAATATCTTTAGGGTATTTAGTAGCCTGTTTATTGTGCAGATCTGAATCATTCCGATTGAAGACGCCGACGGCTGGGGCATGATGCATAGATCAGAATAAAAAGTGTGACATAAATGATGCAGAACTCATCACGACTTGCTGTCATAGCCATCATAAACCCTCGTACCTCTGTTTGGAGCTGCTGGTGATGCCCTGTTCAGAACTACTGGTGAAACCCTATTGAGAACATCTAAACTCGTGGAGTGCCAGAAGTTTTGGAAACATAACAATTAGTCATTTTAGGAAAAGTCTCGACTTCATCTATTGTCTTTATTTTAAAAAAAAAAAAAAAGACTATTTAAATATGAAAAAATATGTTATAGACGTAATTGATATTTTGTCTTTAACTACCGTCTTTAAATACTGTTGTGTGCAGCAGTGCAATTAGCATGTTTCCGAAAGTGGAGAATGTTTCTTAAGTTGTTTCTCTTTAACATCATTAAAAACTCTACTCGCTCTCAAAATCCCAGCTACGCAACTGAGGCTGCTTGTGTCCGGTAGATAGAAATCCCAAAACCCTACTCTTTAAATATTTTCCCGTGCAATGTCTGAAATAAATCTCGACAATTTCCCTCTTAAGCTGTTCTCTTCTAAGATTCTTATGAGGCTCCCTCTAAATGAAGCCATTTAGTTTTCTGCAGTTTCCCGAAAATGGTTTGGCACATGGACTAAGCTGAAGCATCTCAAATTTTCTGACGAATTTTTCCAGTCTGTGGGTGCTAATCTTTTGCTGTAGCCTTCCTCTTCAAAGGATTAGCACCTACAGACTGGAAAAATTCGTCATAAAATTTGAGATGCTTTAGCTTAGTCCATGTGCCAAACCATTTTCGGGAAACCGCAAAAAATCGAATGGCTTCATTTAGAGGGAGCCTCATAAGAATCTTAGAAGAGAACAGCTCAAGAGGGAAATTGTCGAGATTTATTTCACACATTGCATGGGAAAATATTTAAAGAGTAGGGTTTTGGGATTTCTATCTACCGGACACAGGCAGCCTCAGTTGCGTAGCTGGGATTTGGAGAGCGAGTAGAGTTTTTAATGATGTTAAAGAGAAACAACTTAAGAAACATTCTCCACTATCGGAAACATGCTAATTGAAGAATTATCTGACAACAAAATTGAAGGCTTGATTATCTGACAATGAAAGGCATGCATTCATGCAAACTGAAAACTAATAATCCTACTCAGTTACTGTAATGCATGCCAAAATGGCACACTCGAAGATGGTAACACTTTAATAGCCTGGGAAACATCCTGCCATTAAATGCAATCTTGTCATACAAATCATGCCCTTCCATTTGATGTCTAGAATCCTGATCGAAACAGCATGTTTCCTATTTGATTTTTCCGCATCTGTAAAAAGCTATAATGGCGTTAATTTAAGATATCAATCCTAAAATAAAAATATAGTCTAGGATGTGATCTTTTTTTTATGACCGTTTGGTCAACTTATGTTTTTTATTTTACATTTTAAGATAAATTTTATAATTTATTAATATATAAATAATTCAGTAATAGTTTTAAATGAATTATTTTGTAATAAGTAATATTTTGTAAAAATCTAATTTTTAATTTTGTAATTTCTTCTATAAAATATATATGATTCTTAAAAATAACTCTCAATTCTTATTATATGTCAAATTTGTTTATATTTCATTTTAAAAATATTGTTTATATTGACTATAAGAAATATTTTTTATAGTTTATTAACAAATTTAAGTATAATATTAAACATCAAATTCTACCTTGATCTGTCTTAAAATAAAAACCTAAATAATGAGAAATTTGATACTATTAAAAAGTATTCTTTAAATAGTTTAGTTCTTATATGATATTATATTATAAAAGAACACTAATTATGGAGTCAATCTAGAGGTGTTGAATATTGCTTAGTCATAACATAAGAATGTTGATCAAATTCAAAAGTGTCACAAATAGGCAAACTATGTATGTTAAGGAAAATGCGGCATGTGCTATTGGACCAATCAACTATGGTAGTATAACTAATCAACTTCTCAATATATTATTCAAGCACAAATTGCCTTCCCAAGAGTGACATCCTATGATATTTAAGTTGTTCAAATCTAATTGGTGATGAGGTCATCCAAATTAATATTTATTATGTTACTATTATAATGTTTTCTATCCATGCTTACAAATTTCAACATTTGATTATGTATAGTTTTTTACATCAATGTTTTAAATCATACTACATCTGTTATCATCAGGATGTTAGAGACAAAAGAACATAAGGTAGTAGAATGCAAATCCACTAGACCTTAAAAGAGGGAGGGGAGGAGAGAGAAGGTACAACACAAAGTTGAGAAGACCCAACCGAAAACATCAATGAAAATAATAAACCATGGAGTGGGAGGGAGAAAAAAGAAAATGGAGAAAAGTTTCACTGATTAATTAATTAACTAAGCATGTGTGTGTGTCTATAAATATTCATATAACTATGTATATAAGTGAAAAGAGAGAAAACTTGGATAAAAGAAAAGTCAAAAGAATGATGATAGCCCTCAAGACAAAAGAGTACGAGGAGGAAATAAAAGAATTTAAAAAATTAAAAAGAATAGAGTGAAGGAAAAGAATCTAAAAATATATTAAAATATTAACAAGTAATACACACACACACACATGTATATATGTATGTATGTATGTTATATCTATGTATTTTATATACACATATGATGTATATGTGTGTATATATGTACATTTGTGTGTGTGTGTGTGTAAACACACAAACACACACACACACACACACACACACACACACACACACACACACACACACACACACACATACATGCATACATATATACATACACATAAACACACTTAAGTTATTTACTTAGTTCATGCCAAACAAGTAGACCATGTCAAGTTCAGAATGAGTGTCGAGTCACTCAAGTTTCAAGTAGATAGTGTATGGCAAGTGACACAAGAGCTGAGTGAATAGTGGATGTCGACCAATACAAGTGTAAAGTCATAGCAAAGAAATTAGTGTATGTCAAGAATCAGAGACTTCCAATGTCGAGTAAGAGAGTTTTGACATATTTGTTTGTAAAGGCACAAACAACTATGTAAACCATTTTTTAGCCAACTTAAGATTCAATTTTGATATTTTAGAGATAAGGATAGATCTCAAGTTGAATTCCCTATGTAATTACATGCATCCAATTAGAAAATGGGAAAGATTAAGTGGAAAAATTGATTAATCTTATTCATAGATTCATACCTAACCCTAAGTCACCAAATTCTTCTTAAGGGTGACAAACCCTAAACATTATATGATTGAAGAAGGAGCAAAGAGAATAGTTTGCATGCAAAAATAGAGCATTCATGGTGGCTTAGAAGTTATGAGGTGAAACTACATTATAGAATTAGTTAGAGCAGAATAGAAGATAGAGAAACAGATACAACAAAGAGACAAATGATCAAGAAGAATCAAGAAGACATTGTTTAGAGGTGATCTTTTATCAAGCATTCAAGTGCTAACAGTAGGATCAATGTTGAGACATTCTAATAAGTGATTTCAATCAAAATCTCTTAACAAAGATGTCCTAATAGGTTGTATGAAATCCTTTAATAGGGTGCTTACTTAGTTTTTAGTTAAAGTCTTTTAGCAAGGCACACTTCTAATAGGGTGTTGAAATCCTCTAACAAGGTGAGACCTAACAGTATTTTTAAGCCTTTAACAGGGTAGACCTTTCATAGGATAGATCATGTTTCATGTTAAAAATATTATAACTTTCATTGGATATACTTTATTACTACCGTAGTGAAGATTTGTGGGTGTCATCCTCACCCTAGTTTTACCTTCTCAATTGGAAGCTTTCTGGATGATCACATCTAGTGTCATATGTGTGTGATTGCTTATATGTTTTACATGATTTAGATGTACATTCTTTACATTTTATTTTAGTTTACTCATTGAATGTATGAGATGGGTGTATGGTGAAAGTTTTATGGGTCCAAGTTTAAACTAGTGATTCACACCCCACCCTTGAAGTTTACCTTTCCTATTGTAATTCTAACAATTGGTATTAGATCCTTGTTCTCTAAAAGAGAAGCTTTGGAGCTTTGAAGAAAGATCTTGGAAATAGAAGTCCACAAGTTGGGAGAGACTATGGAGAATCATGAGATTGAAATATATATCATTCTAGATCAACTAAATCAAGCAAGAGAAGACATAAAAAAATCTTTTAAGAGAAGGAAGAAAATTGCTATTGAGAAGAATGACACATGATATAGAGATATAAACACTACTAAGTTATTTATAGATGGAGAATTAAATGAATTTAATGTAAAAATTATAGATCTAATGGAAAATAATAGAGCCGAAGCTAAGGAAATCAAAATTCTCAAGTTAGAGAAATAATCACAAGCTCCACTGCTATGTGAGGTGACTAAATAGAAAAAGAAAGACATGGAAGACAAAGCTATGATTGAAGAAGAAAAAATAATTTTGGCCAATAGACTAGAAGACAAGTCAATAGAGCTAACCAATAATTCTAACATGCAATTGGATACTCTAAGTCAAATGATGAATGCCAACTATGAACTAGATGTCAAGGACATTGAAACCACAAAATGAGCAATTATAGAGTGACCTAAAGGGGGAAAATGGATTTTTTGAAAGTTTCAACAAACCAAGTGAAGCCATCAAATAATTTGAAAAATTAATGAGATCTGCTAGATCTCATAATAACACATCAGGACTGGAATACACAAGCACTGAAGAAGGACAGTAATCCAAGAGTGCAAAAGAAAGGAACAACAAAGGTAAGAAATCAAAATCTACTTGTCATAATTGTGGTAGGAAAGGACATACTGCTACTATGTGTAGGAGGAAGACTACAAATTAGAAGGTTAATCATAAGAGCATGGTTCACTATCATAATTGTAACAAAAAAAGTTTTCAGGTGCATGAATGCAGAACTTGGACCATGTATACACAAAGATTTGAAGAATGTTTCTACAACTGTCAAAAGTATGGACATAGATTTTGAATGCAGATCTAAATCCATGTGGTCATGAAACAAGCAAACAAAGGTAAGGAATAATGGAAACTTTTATAACTGGGATTATTATACAAGATATAACTATTGTTATTGTCAATAATATGGACATATTCCTGAGAATTGTATTAGGACACACTTCCAAGGTGGTTGAGCCAAACCACATGTTTTAGCTATTTGAAGATTGGTCACATTAGTAGGTATTATCCAACTAGGTCAAAGGCACCAAGTTGTGAATTTGATAAAGGTAAAGGTGAGGCAGATGTTGAGAATATTAGAGATGAAATGAATAAGACATTGGAAGAGAAAGAATGATCACAACATATCAAATGGAGAAGGGATCACTTCACCCAATGGGTTAGGTGATCACACCTTATCATATTAGGAAATCAAGAGCTATGTGGGATTGATATTTAAAGGCTATATCATACATTAGTTCCAAAGGAATTTAGTATTGAAAGGATTACATTAGCATTAATAAAGATGCAAGATGTTATTAGAAATCCAAGATATATCTTTAAGTTTTTCATATTGCTGCCAAGCTTGAAATATTTCCCATATGTGCCAACTGGAATGCTAGAAAATGTTGAGCTAATAGACTGGCTAGTTAATGTTGAGATCATAGCGGTTCTCAAGTTATTGAAATGTCGATGGATGTTGAGTGAATCTGAAATTGGTTGATGCCAAGGTTACATTTGTGTAAGCACTCAACATTTATTGCAAGGTTTTCAAAGGGTTCTTTACCAATTTTTAGATCATTTCAAACTTGAGAAAGAGTGAGTAGAGAAAAAGGTGATCTAGAAATTCATTCCAAGTAGTTGTAGAAGATTTTAGTAGCAATTCCACATCATTTCATCAAATTTCATAAGGTATTTATCAAGAGCCAAGAAATGTAGTTTAAATTTTGTAAACCCTAGTTTCACATTATGGCATCAAGTTCAAAGAATGTAGAGGGAAAGGAAATTTTGAATGTTCAGTTAGTGAGTAATGTGGTCAAGCAACCAGTTAGCAAAGCTATTCTTGATATTGATTCTAAGCAAGACCCTTTTGGCACATTGTCCATGATTCCACTGGACATTTTAATGGTGCAAGATTTTAGAAAATGCTATAGCTATAAAATTGGTAGCATTGGTGATATGGAGAGTAGGGAAGCATATGAAAGACTCTGTGATAATGGTGTCTTGAAGGAAGAGTTCAAAATCATTGAGAGGAAGGGAGTGACACAAGCCCTAGATTTTCCAAATGTGTTTAAGAAAGAATGGATAAGGATAGTACTTAGACAAATTCATGATGGTTCATTATGGCTAGACAATGGACCTATCAAATTACTAAGAGGATAATCCATAGAGTTAGTGAGTACCCAAACCTAAATTGGCCTAAGACACTAAGAAGCGATTCAAAGGAGGTGATTGAGAAAAATACTAGAGTTATATAGACCAAGAGAGGCACGATGATAGATATAATTACTGATTCTTTGATAGACTTTACTGTAAGGGAAATTTCACACAAGTTTTACCAATCTAGTAGATTGAACAGTGTGCCCTGTATAGCTGTGGATGTGGGATATAAAATTGTCAAGAAAGATCATACATATGATCTAGTAGAGCTACAATTGCAACAATGAATGGAGAACCGTGGAGCACTTGGAAAGATAAAGAGTGCACAATGTAAATTTGGTTCTATATTGGTATGCATATTCTTTTATGTGCAAAACATATTCCCTTCATTTGGCACTGTGGGACGAAAAACCAATAGATCAATAGCAGTATAGATTAGACAATACATTGAGAAATTAGATAAGAATTGTGAATCTTTGATGACAAGCTATTTTGAAGACTTCAAGAATTCAATGAAGGAAAGATTGAGAATACCACAATCACTAGTAGAGAAACACTATGACGATGTATGTTTTCTAGTGGATGTTGATAATACTTTTATGCACGTTGCAACACCAAGGTTGGGATGGTTGATACCCTTAGGTTATGAAATCAATGTAGATGAAGCCCCTTAAGCTATTACTACATTACTTGCAAAAGAGGTAGATAAAATTGCATAGGTATTTCGGAAATAATGAGATGGTAAAGTCTAAAATCACCATGTAATTGAAGACTTCCTCTTCCATGAAGTAAAAGTAGAAGATAGTGAAAAAGTTGAAAGCTAAGTTTGGAGAGGGTGTTGAGGAGGAAGAAGGAGAAGAAGATGATGAAGAGGAATAAGAAGTTCAAATACAACCACCTCTTGCATTAACTTAGGGTAAGGGTGAAGATAAACCAGAAGATGAGGAGACTAAAGTAGCTGAAGGTGTCAAGGAAGAAGAAACTGAGGAAGCACCTACACCCATTGATACAAAGAAGAGGAAGGCAAAGGAAAAAACTATGGCAAGGGCTAAGAAAACTACAAAACCATGACAAGCTCAAAACCATACAAAACCATACAAGCCAAGACTACTACACCTACTACTAGAGCTAGTACATACGCAATACTCAAAAGGCTAAGGAAAATACCAAACTAGTAGAGCAAGGAGGTCAAGAGTAGAAAAGACGAAGAAGGAAGTATGTATCACAAGACGAGTCTAATGAAGAGAAAATAAAATAAAATGACAATAGCCAATTTAATATGGTGAATCATAATCCTTTGTCAGATCTTGAAAATTTATGTTGAAACATTAAGAATAGTGCAGACTTATTAGGATTTAGTCATCTAGATTTTTATAAATTGGGTAAAGTAGAGAAAAACCAAGTGGAGGATGCCATATATTCCATGAGGGAAAAATTCAAGACAACTCCTCTAGAACTTGCCAACTCAATGCCTAAGAGTCTATATGATAGAGTTGAGAAAAAATGACACTATTTCTACACTTTTAGAGATAAATTAGAGAAACCTCTCTAGCGCAAGTGATCCCAAAAATAACTAATGCCCAGATTGCTAAGGCTATGAAGAAGTATGCAATTAGGTTTGTACCTAAATACAAAGCCTTTAGCATTTTGAAAAATAACATTAAAGATGTAGTGAAGAAGACCACTCAGATGTGGAAGCTTACTTATGGGTTGACTACAACAAAGGAAAGTGAGGAAGATGAAGATGATAAGAATGAATGTATTGTTGAGGGAGGAGAAGAAATGAACATAGATTACAAGGCAACCACTGAGCCAGAGTAGCAACAAGAGGAACAAAGTGTGCAAGATACACAATTATTGAGTGTCAGTCCTTAACATGTACCAAGGCAGACTACTAAAACAATAATTGTTAAGGATGTTTTGATCTATCATCTTAGAACATCAATCTAAGATACTAGAGGATGATTTTAAGAAGATACTAGATCAGTCTACACTGTAGGCCAGACTTTTTGACAATCCTATTTTGGTAAGTGTGGATGAATTACAAAAGGTGAAATCCATAAAAACCACCTTCTATCATCCCTCAAGTCACTAATGTACAACCATTGGTCAAGATACTAGATGCCATATCAAAAAAGGTTGATACAACTAGTAAGGTTGATATAGTAGATAAGAGCATAGTGGAAAGACAAGTTGCTACTATAGAACAACAAGAAATAGGTCAAATAGACTTATCTACACCTACATAACAAGATCAAGGTGCATCACAAGTCCTTGTGGTAGATCAGGGAAAGCATGAAGAGAGTGAGATGACACCACAACTAAAGAAGAAAACTGATATCCAAGCCTTGCTAATCTTACCAGCATCTGGCACTTCTTCTACTCAAACTCTTCAAAAGTTGAGCATAGATGCTACTCCATTGTAGATCTCAGTGCCGAGCCTATGTTCATTAAATGTAGAGGAAGTCATATAATATAGAGATGTGAGTTTTGATGAAGAAATCATTTTCCCCAAGTATGATTATGATACCATGACCATAGAATAGATGGGCATACTATAGCAAGCCATAGCAAGGAAAAAGCATCAAGAAATGCTTAGAAGGGGGCACAAGAAGAAGAAGGCACTAAAAGATATTAAAGACATATTTTTGGATGCATTCAGTTAGCCATGTCTAGATGAGATCAAGCCACTAATAGAATAGCTAAAAAAAATAGCAAAGAAGGTCTATAATAAAGACATAAATATTAATGCTAATTTGCTAGAATGGTCAGAAAAGAAGTTCTAAAACAAAGTGAATGAAAAGAGATCAAGTGACATAGCACTGACACAAGTTGCATTAGAAACTAAGGTTGAGGATGTGAAGAAGGTAGTTGAGAGCATATTATCATTGTACACTAAATTGTGCAATCCGTCACTCTTCACCCAAGAGACTAAAAGTCATATTTTGAGTCTTGATAGCCAAATTACTAGATCAATTACAAAACTACTGATGAATCTAGCTAAGAGTGAGAAGCACTCTAGGACATTGCTTCAAACCTAGAGTCAGTTAGATGTATTGATATAAAGTGAGGCCAACATAAGGGCCAAATTGACTAGCATCCAGGCCACTCTCACCCTCGATATGGAAATTTTGCACAAGGAATTAGGCTATGGTGAAACTCTAATGAAGAAAGACCCAAATATTTCTACCTCAGATGGTCTAGTCCACCTTTCTGCTAAGCTAGCTATCCAAATCAAGTCATTGGATTTCACATGTGAAAACTAGGATGTTTCTCTCAAGATGAAATTGGATGTCCATAGATCTTTTCTAGACAAACACACAATAAGTATATAACCCATTGCATTAAGTGTCATAAAGGGAGAGACATATTTTTGGGGGATAAATAAAGAAAATGGGGGAGATATTACTTTTGGGAGTAAATAAAGAATAATAATTTTGGGGAGATATAAGAAGAAGAAGAAAAGAAAGCACAAAATAGAGTATGAAGTTAAAGTGTATCAGTAGAGACACATTTACTCAACATGAGTACATAATTTTTGTTACATAATAGACTTATCAACCTAGGGGGAGTTATCAAGTTTTGAGGTATCTAAGTTATTACAAAATTTTGGAGTTTTGTATATAAGTTGAGTTATAGATACGTTATGCTTGTAAGGATAAGGATGATAATGTATACTCAAGTGTCTTTGACACTCATGTCAAAGGGGGAGATTGCTGACCTCATATTGGTTTTGACAAGTGAGTGTCAACACAGTTAAGTTATTTACTTAGTTCATGCCAAACAAGTAGTACATGCTGAGCATAACATGTATATACTAGACCATGCTAAGTTCCAAGTGGCTGCCAAGCCACTCATGTCCCAAGTCATGCAAGTGCCAAGTAGACATTGTATGTTAAGTGATGCAAAGAGACATCCAATCAAGAAGGATCAAGAAGATGATTTTTGGAGGTGATTTTTACCAATAAATCAAGTGCTAACGATAGGATCAATGCTGAGACATTCTAACAAGTGATTTTGGTCAAAATATCTTAATAGAGTAGTCCTAATAGGCTATATGAAATACTTTAATAGGGTGCTTACTTAGTTGTGAGTTAAAGTCCTTTAGTAGGCCACATTTCTAAAAGGGTGTTGAAATCCTCTAACAAGGAGAGACCTAAAAGTCTTTGTAAGCCTTTAATAAAGCATACCTTTAATAGGGTAGATCATGTTTCATGGTCAAAACATTGTAACCTTAATTGAATACACTTTATTATTGTAGTAGTGAAGATTTTTGGGTGCCATTCCCACCTCTACCTTCTCACTTGGAGAGTTTCTGGGTAATTATATCTTGTGTCATATGTGTGTGATTGCTTATATGTTTTACATGATTTAGATGTACATACTTTACATGTTATTTCAGTTTAGTTATTCAATGTATGAGATGGGTGTATGGTGAGACTTTTATGGGTCCAAGTTTAAACTACTGATCCACCCTCTCTCGTTGCCCCCCACTCTTAGAAGTTTACCTTTCCTATTGTAATTCCAATAGTGTTATATCACTTTGGAGGGTAAGTTGCAGATTTTTTACTCCTATCATTTCCCTATTTTACATTGTTTTAGGAACCATGACTTCATTTTGTTTCTCTACTTGGTGCAAGAGCACCCATATCAAATAAGTAATTTAATAACTCCTAAGAAGCTATGGGATAGGTTAGATTCAGCATATAACCATTCTGACCTATTTTTAGGACCTAGTACCAAGATTGGCATAATTATAAGCCCTTGGTCAATTATGGTCAAAGATGATCAAATTTCTTTAAAAAAAATTAGATTTTTCATATTTTCATGTTTTTATAATGTTTTGATCCTATTTGGATCATCTATTTAATGCCTAAACATGTTTTGTTCACAAATTACAAAAGTTGCTCAGTTGTTGTCAAGCAACTTTTAAGCAAAATTTGCAAAAACTTGTAATTTGATCCCCAACTACCATAAATGGTTTGAAAATATATTTTCACCATTGGAAATTACTACATAAGCCCTTTTAAGTAGTTGGTAGGTATCATGATGTATGTTTGTATTCAAATCAATAAAAATAACTCAGATTTCCTACCAATTTGATATTGTAGCAATGTGTACAGACATGTACGAATATACTAGGGTATCTAACCTACATTTTTTAAAAGGTTGATGATTTATCTCTCCAATTCACTTGGTTTGAGGTCTTGATCAATTTCATCAGTCAAGATATCTAAATTTTTGTAAAGTTTGTTCATAATAGTTGTCATTACCATGGTTATTTTAATATATGATTAACTAATAGGGTTATGTGGGGATTGCTGAAGTTGAACCTAAATTTCATGAAAAAGGGCTACAAGCCTAATGTTAGACCTATACGGTAAATATTGCATAGTTTCATTTTAACCATCATTGCACCTTATGTTAGACCTAAATAGACAATAAGTCCATCCTTGAGTCTCCTTTGGTCTTATTTTGTGTTATAGGGTCTTATGTCAAAAATTGTCAAGATGTGCATTTTTGGACAATTTGCAATAAGTTATCTAGTTTGAAGAGTCTTTCTTGTGATTGGGATTTCCTTGTTTAGGAGGTTGGTCATGATAACCTAACATCCCTATTTGAACACTTTAGATCGCTGCTTAAGCTCATTTGGAAGGATCAAAGGACACTTTTGTTTGTCATATCTTTAGTAAAGAGGGTCTAAGGACTAGTTGATCATCAAAATATCATTGCACTAAGCTCCATTGCATCACTACCTCATCCTACATTATAGGGAAGATAATGTCCTTGAACTTAGGGAGTGATGCAAGATAATCCTAGAGTATTTGGAAATCTTCCATGTTGGATGGATTTTGGCTTGTGGGAAGGAGTTCTTGAGGATTTGTTTGGAGGATTTGGTGCATTTATTGCATGAGGATTGAAATTGTGATGTGGACCACATGTTGGAGTTTTGTGGACCTATTTTGGTCTTGTTTAATTGTTCTTGATGTATATAATAAGTAATGTAAGCCTTTTAAGTCATTTGATATTTAATTTCTATTGGAGGCCAACTTGTGATTCAACCCCTATTTAATGTAAGGGTTTATTTAATTTGTACCTTACTAGGCTGACTTATGGCTTAGTTGGGTATATGTAGGGGGTCTTGTAAAGTATTTAGTGGTTATTCATCCATCTTGGAGGATAGGATGTCATAGAGGAGTGAAGTTTGAGAAGGGCTAGTAGCTAAGGCTTGGGAAACAAGGAGATTGCTTGGTGGGCTTGTGAAAACAAGTTTAGGCCTTCCTTGGAGGTTTCTTCTAGAGTGTATATCTAGACTAGCTAGGACTTGGATTAGATCTCGAGTGATCTTACAAAACTATTACTTTCTTTATATTTGGACATAACTAGGAAGACCTTATAGCTACCCACATTGCACGTAATTAGTTATTTTATGAATAAAGAGTTGCATTTGGTATCAGATTGTGTATCGTGTGTTGTGTTTATGCTATGTTGTTATTTATTGGTGGCTAGGGAATCTCCTCTGCATAGTGAGAAAATTTTTTTTCCGAGTGTGTAAAAAGACCACCAAGGCTAGGGTAGTTTGTACAAGGACTTGGGGTGAAGGTTATTTGATCAAAGGTTTTAATATAGTTCATTTGTTGCAGAGGATTTATGAAAATATTGGAAGATTCCTCTAAAATGATTAGACCCTAGGGTGATTGAAGATCTCTATGATGCTATGGAAGTGAGGATCTTAGAGAAGATTAAAGTAGAATTTAGATCTAAGATGGTGCTGATGAAGAGTGATATGATTACTAAGATCATACATGTTATAGGTAGTGTATCTTGGCATGTGGTTGCTGAAGATTGTTATGAAGAATATGCTAAAGACTTTGAAGTTGTTGGATAAAGTGGTGAGGGTAGAACTAATTATATGGAGAAATCTATGGGAAATATGGTTAGTCAGTTTTCTAGACCTAGATCTTAGTTAAACCTAAAGCATAAGATGGAGTTTTTAAATTTCTTAGGTACTTTGAATTCTAAAGACTTGATTGATTGGATTGGTGGATTGGATGACTAATTAGAGTTAGACAATATTGTAGATTTTCTTAGAATGAGTTTGGCACATACTAAGATAAAGGGAAATGTTGCACTTTGGTGAAAATAATTACAATGAGATAAGGAAGAGGAAGGTGAAATCAAGATCAGATGGAGATTGATGGTGACTATGTTGAAGGCAAAGTTCATTCTTGTGGATTGTGAACTTGAGTTGTTTAAGAGGTTGTAAAATCAAAAGCAAAAAGATATAACTATGAAAGATTAAATACAAAGGAGTTCTACAAGTTGACTATATGATCTAGGCATAGAGAATTGTCTAAGGAGAACGTGGCTACATATATTAATGGTTTGAGATTCAATATTTAGGATGAGGTTGATATGTTGAATTTTTTTTGGTTGAGGATACTTATCAGCGTGCTTTGAGAGTAGAAGAAAATTTGATGAGGAAGAATAAAGGTAGTTCCCAAGGCTAGGAGAAGTAGGACTACTCAGCAAAGGCTAAAGAAAGTGCAGAAGATGAACCAAAACCTATTGATCAAAAGAGAAGGACAGGTAGAGGTGAATATAATATTACTTTTTTTAGGTGTCATGAAGAACAACATAGAGCTTATGAATTTCCTAAGGTTGGTTACAGAAGAACTCTTATTGTGAATGAATTTGAAGATCCTATTGATGAACCTAAGAAAGGGGAGAATTTACTAGCTTGATGAGTAATGGTTGGTTAGAGGACACTAGAATCTTGTCAGAGGAGTAATTTGTTAAGGACTCATTGTAAGCCTAGTGGTAAAGTTTGCAATGTGATTTTGGATTATGGTAGTACTAACAACATTGTTGCTGAGGAGATGGTTTAGAAACTTGGTTGGAGAAGAGTAAGACATCCTTGTCCTTATGGGATTGGTTCGTTGAAAGATGAACATGCTTTGGAAGTGAGGGAGAAAAATCTTGTTCATTTCTAGATTGGGCATTATTGGGATCAAGTGTTTTGTAATATTATGGACATCTATAGTTGTCACATATTTCTTGGTATACCTTGGAAGTATGATTAGAGAACTATGCATAACTATGTCAAGAATGTTTTTACTATTGACAAGGGTCACTAGAAGCATTCCCTAAGTCCTTTGTAGAATGAAGAACTTAGTAGGATGAACCTAAGTATTGGTAGTCAACTTTAATTGAAGGATTCTTAAAGGGTTATAGATTAGTGTGGACAACAAGCCTATGGAACACCGATGATAGATGCAAAGAAGACAAAGTGGAACAAGGGAAAAAGTGTACTAGCTGAGGATACATAGGACATGTATGTCAAGAACCAATTTAGGATTTATGTGTTGAATCCTAGAAGATGTTCTTCCAACTATGGAGAACATCTATTCTCACCTGGGGTGTCTAATGCAAGAACATCCTAGGGTATTTGGAGATCCTACATGTTGGAGGGATTTTGGCTTATGGGATGGAGTTCTTGACAATTTGTTTAGATGATTTGGTGGATTTATTGCATAAGGGTTGAGATCCTAATGTGGATTAGTTATTGGAATTCGTTTCAACATATTTTTGTCTTGGTTAATTTTTCATGAGGTATCTAATAAGTGTTGTAAGCCTTCTAAGTCATTTGATATTTAATGTAATGGTTTATTTAATTTACATCTTAATAGGCATGATTGTGGTTTAGTTAGGTATAAGTAGAGAGTCTTGTAAGTCTAGTCATTATTCATCAAACTTGGAGAAGAGGATGTAGTATAGGAGAGAACTTTGAGAAGGACTAGTAGCCAAGGCTTAGGCAAAAAGGAGATTGATTGGTGGGCTTTTGAGAACAATTATAGACCTTCCTTGGAAGTTTCTGCCAAACCATAGATCTAGACTAGCTAGGATTTGGGTTTGATCTGAAGGGATCTTGTAGAATTATTACTTGCTTTGTATTTGGCCATATCTAAGAAAGCCTTACAACCGAACACATTGCATGTAATTAGATTTTTTATGAATAAAAAGTTGTATTTGGTATGAGATTATGTATCTTTTGTTGTGTTTCTGCTATGCATTTATTGTTAGGATTAAATCAAAGACAAAAATAACATTTACACGCAAATATAACCAATAAAAGAAAATAATAGATCACTCAAAAAAGAACACAAGGAACCAAGATTTAACATGGTTCACCCAATCCACGAGCTACGTCAAACAAACAACAAGTTTGATATTATTACAATCCAATGATTACAACTTGATTACAATCCATAATCCCTTACAACTCAATATCGTTGCAAGAACCAATTTTTGCATCACCACAATGAAAAAAATCCCTAACCCTAAGCCCTTTTATACAAGTATTTTTATGCCACTTTAGGGTTAGAACATGTCGGCCATATGTTGGCCATACATCAACCATATGTCGGCCATGTACAGTAATTTATTGATCAGTCACCACAAACTAACAATCTCCCACTTGGGGACTGATCAAGTTCCACACTAAATAACAATCTCCTAGTTGGAGACTAATCTTGTAGCTATACCACTACCACATGGGGCTCCCACTAGATCAAACTACCTTGGACTTTGTAATTCTTTTATTCATGTTCAGTCTAGAAGAGAAACTCAAGCAGAAGAGGATTTTAGCTTCTTCCTTGTTACTATCTTTGTAAACATATCTGTAGGATTGTCATCTATATCTATTTTATCTATCTTTAACTATCCATCCTCCAAAACTCAACAAATGAAATGGTAATACAACTATATGTGTTTGGTATTTGAATGTAGAGCTGAATTCTTTGCAAGATGAATGACACTTTGACTATTGGTAAAAAAATATTTATCCCTCTAAGGGAGTCCCAATTCTTCCAAGAAGAACTGAAGCCGTATCATCTCCTTGGCTGTCTCTGTAGTGGAAACATACTTTGCCTCTGTACTAGATAAAACATTAACCTTTTGCAACCTAGAAACCTAGCTCATGGTTGTCCCACCAATAGTAAAGACATAACCTATAGTACTCTACCTAGTATCAGTATCCCTTGCGAAATTTGAGTCAACATAGCCTTATAAATTAGTAGTAGATCCTACAAAGTGTAAAGACTTATTAGATGTTCCTCTCAAATATCTGAGAATCCATTTGATGGTATTCTAATGCTCAATTCCTAGATGACTCATATACATACTAATGACTCCCACTGCATGTGCAATATCTAGCCTAGTACATACCATGGCATACATCAATCTTACTATAGCTGTAGCATAGGGTACCTTGGACATCTTATGCTCCTCTTCTTTTGTCTTACGACCCATCTCGTTAGTCAACTTCAAATGACTAGGTAAAGGTGTGTTAATACCTTAGTCAACTTCAAATGACTAGGTAAAGGTGTGCTAATAGCTTTAGCATTCTCCATAGAGAAATGGTACAACACCTTCTCAACATAATCAACCCAAAATAGTATCAATGTTCTATTCTTCCTATCTTTAAAAATCTTCATGCCATGGATTTGTTTTGCTGCCCCCAAATCCTTCATAGAAAATGCATGTGCTAATTGGCATTTCAGACCCTTAATATGATCCATGTTAGACCCAACTACAAGCATATCATCAACATATAAACATAAAATAATGTAGTTGTCATCATCCAACCTCTTAAAATAAAGACAATGATCTGAATGACACCTATTGTATCCATGCTCATGCATAAAACTGTCAAATTTCAAATACCATTGCCTAGGTGCTTACTTCAAGCCATATAAACTTTTTTTCAATTTGTACACTAAGTTCTTCATACCTTTGACTGCAAATCCCTATGGCTAAACCATTTATGAAGACTATTTTAACATCAAGCTACTCTAAATTCAAATCTTCAGTAGCCACAAGACATAAAACAATATAGATAGAAGTCATCTTAACAACAGAAAAAAATATCTCATCAAAATCAATGCCCTTTTTCTATGCACATCCTTTCACAACTAACTTGGCTTAAATTTTTTTCTTACTTCCTTCCTCTTCTTTCAACCTGTAAACCCACTTATTTTATAAAGCTCTTTTACCTGCAAGAAACTTGAATAAATCCCATGTCTTATTCTTTAGCTAAGAGTCCATTTCATATTTCATTGCAAAGTCCCACTGAATCTTAGTATCCACCTACATAGCTTCATCATAACATTCAGGTTCACCAACATTAGTAAGTAAAATTGAATACAAAGAGGGAGAGAATCTTTCTAGAGGTCTAATTTTTTTTGTTAATCATCTAACATTCATCGGTCTATGTGGTATTTGTTGTTGTAGTTGTTGCACATCATTAAGAATGGACGGAACATCAGCTTTTGGAGTATCATCCAGCACTACATAATCTTCTTCTTTCTTCTCATGTTACTACAATAGATTTTTGTACAACACTTTCTCATTGAATATGACATCATTGCTTGTTAAAATTTTATGACTTTCAAAATCCCAAAGCCTATAACCAAATTCATTAACACCATAGGGTGAACCCACAATAATGGGTTCCACTTTAGTGGGACAAACAAAAATGAAAAAAATTTCAAAATGAGTAATTGAGTTTACCATATGTTCGCACGAACACACTTATTATGTTCGCGCGAACACACTTATTGTGTTTACGCAAAAAAATTTTTTTAATCATGTTCGCGTGAAGATATTTTGTATGTTCGTGCGAACATATGTGATATATATGTTCACGCAAACATGATTTGCATGTTTGCGTGAACATAGGTTCACGCAAACATGGTAAACTTGTTCACGCGAATGCCATGTTCGCACGAACATGCAAAATCACAAAAATTTTAACCTTTTTTTCTTTTTTTCTTTTTTTTGCTCTTTTGACTGCCATAATTGTAGGAGAATGATCTCCTACTATAAAATAAAAAATGTCAAAATGTGTTTCTCGAAGCAAGCTTTCCAACGACTATAATTTTATTACATAATTTAATCATTAAGACTTTCAAATATGAGTTTAACTCATTATAGGTTCATTACTGATTGAACATCAACTGAATTTGACACCTCGGGAAAATTAGTAAATTAGGTAAAAAAACTTTAGAAAAATATGGAGGCACTGGCTTATTGAGATACCTTTCTATTCAAAAAAAAAAATGGTTTATGATAAATTGACTTCAAATTATCTGTGTCAAACAGAATGTATGTATTAATTACAGTTTATGTCACTTCAAAACTTCATAAACTATACAATATTCAACAAAAATAAATCAAACCAAATGTAGACACTGGATATTGATGCTACAAATCCAACACAGAAAGAATTACTTCATTATCATTTCTAGAAAAAAAGTTATGTGTGTCAAATGGACCGTCACTTTTTAAAATATTGAATTTTATTATGTACCACTTTTTGGAGGAGATAAAAAAAATTGACATAAATAATTTTTTTTTTTAGATTAAAAAATATGGTTACAAAGTAGGAACAAAGTACTCAAAATCACTAGTTTATGTCATCTAGAAATTTTTTTTTTTTTTCGAGATATAGTCACTTGAACGTGACGTTTGTTGCAAAAATATTGATTTTAGAGTCAAAATTGGTCAAAAAGTGGAACCCATTATTGTGGGATCACCCCATATCTAACTGTATATGAGCAATGTTAGTATGCTAATAGAAACCAAATTTAAATAAAGCTTCTACAAACTAAACAAAATTCATAAACTTCAAGATAGACTAAGATGAACTCTCAATTGAGAATATGAGCCATTAATGGGCTCTCTCAATGAGAAGCTCTTTTGTTGAGTGGCTTTGTCTAAATAGATAGGATGTATGCTCAAGCTTATGCTTCAAAAAGGGCTTCAAATGGAGTTGGAATTTGGGTGTGGGTGTATGGTTTTGATGTAAAATGGCTTCTTAAAATGGCATTATGACTTTACTTCATGGATTGTGTTATTTTGCAAAGGGGAAGGATCCAATTTATAGGCAAGAGGCTTGAGGGATTGAGGGCTAAGATGCAAGGATGGGAAAAAGCTCATAGAGGGCTTAGATTGCATGAGAGGAGAGCACATGGATTGTGCTTCCTTATAGCCAATCAAGGAGTGAAACATGTCACATGGTGAGAGGATGGAGGAAACGGGAAGGATGAGTCAACAAAGGAGGCTCAAGGGATAAAATCTTCATAAAGACCCTCATAATGGCTTGTAAGAGCAATAAAAGGGCTTGGAAGAGTCATTTATGGCCTAGTGGATTTCATAAAGTTTTATGGTTGAGATATTTTGAGGGAGATGAGAGCAATTTCGACTTGGGCTTGATTAGGAGGGTTTTAAGCTTGCTTAGGCTTGTGCAAATTATTACAGGATGGATTAGGATGGTTTAGGATTAGCTTAGGGATAGGCAAGTGGATGGCATTTAATGAGGGTGGGTGAAGGAGGAGATATTTGTTAACTTTGGCTTGGGTTAGTAAGTTTTAACCCATGTTTAGGGAATGTGACAAGGTTAGGAGGGGATTAGGATTAGGTTTAAAGACATCTTCTAGAAGAGTCTAGACTTTGGATGAGGATAAAGACTTTCTAAAATTTCCTAGGATGAGGATGAAGACTTTCTAGAAGAGTCTAGAAATTCTTAGGATGAGGATAAATTAGATTTTTAAGAAATAAATAAAGTTTTATTTATTTCAAGGGTTTGGGTTGAGGAGATATTTATTAAAACTTTTTTAATAAACATGAGGATTAATATTTAATCTTAATTAAATATTTTGACTTGGGATTAGCAGTAGGAAATGATGGGATTAGCCTTTAATCAAAATTAAAGAAGGGTTAGAAGATTTTGGAAGAGGTTAGTGGTCTTAAGGAAATTGGCCAAGTTTTGGGGAAAAAATAAATTTTTTATATATTTTGGATTTTTTGGTCAATTTATTAATTAAATAATTAATAAATAAGGAAATAATGTTTAAATAAGATTTAAACATTTTTGGGAGGGATTTCTTAATTAAATATTTTTAATTAAGATAAAGAGATTTAATGGCATAAAAATAAATAAATAAATTAAATAATTAATTAATTAATTAATGATGATGTCATCAAAAATTTTTCAGAAAATAAAAATACTTTATTTTCTAAAGGTTTTTAGGTGTCTACACTAACAAATATACATTTCTTTGACTTAGCTTCTAGCTTGGTTCTATTTTTAGAATCTATGTGAGAAAATGCTTCACAGTCAAAGGTTTTGAGAAAAGAATAACTCACCTTCTTACTAGTCCATGCTTCCTCTAGAATACTATAGCCCAAAGGAGTAGAGGGACCTCTATTAATCAAATATACATAATTATTGATAGCCTCCACCCACATGTGTAAGGGCAACCCATCATCCAACCTCATGCTCCTTATGCACTCCATTATAGTCCTATTCATGCGTTCAACCACTCCATTTTCCAATGGAGTCCTTGGAATAGTTTTCTATCTATGAATACCATTAGTGAAGCAATAATATTCAAATTCATGATTGCAATACTCACCACCATTATCAGATCTAAGACATTTTAATTTCTCACCAATATCATTTGCAACCAAGCATTTTCTGTTAGTGTAGTTTTTTATTTTTCCTATTTTGATAGGTTTTTCCTACACTTTTAATAATCTCACTTAGGTTAATAAAGCATGTCTTATTAGGTGAATGGTTGTGAGGTGTCACCTTCCTACATGTGAGCATCTATTAGCTATCTTGGGAAGATACTTTCCTATCTTTAGTCCGATAGATGGTTGCTCCTCATTGGTTGGTGTTGCCACCTCCTCTCTCTTCCTTGCCTATATAAGCATGCTACCTGGCTTGTATTTACATCTCTTGTTTTTGCATCCTCTTAATGCTATTCTGCTTCCAGCATTTGCATTACTCTCTTGGAGACTAACTCTATGATGCTATTTTGATTTTGTATCATTTGCATTCATAGTTTAGATATTTACTCTTTGCACTAGTTTTCTAGGTTATTAATCTTTTCAGATTCTAACATGGTATCAGAGCTTTTCTATGTGCAAGAGTAGATTTTAGTTTCCTTATTTGAGAGATTCGGGGGGGGCAAATAAACTTTATTGTAATTTTTTGAAAAATGAAGTATGCTCTTCTCTTGCATCTTTGGATGATCCTGAGAATCAGAAAAGTTTTGACAAAAACAATTTTTCTATGGGGTTTCAATCTCAAATCTGACAACCAACTTGCATATTTGGAGTTTTCAATCAGTTTTGCAGGTTCCAACATGCCATTGATGGACTTAAGAAGCTAATCCAGCATTTGCATGTCAAATTTTGGTTGCTGGGGTCGTTTTCTGATTTTTGGAGCCGTTTTTTTACTGTTAAAGGCGCCTGATTTACACTACAGCAACATCTTTTGTTCATCAGCAAGAAAAACGCTTTCTGGGTTTTGTTCGCAGCCTCAAAAAACCATCTGGGTATCTTTTAGATTTTGCATGCAAGCTGTATATTTTTCAGAATCGAGCATGCAAGGCTACAGCCATACCCCTCTCCGTTGGCAGCCGCAGATTTAAATGTAGTTTTCAAATATCTCGTTCTTGCTCATACGGACTGCGATTTTGATGATTCTTTTTATGAACTTGGCTATTTTTTTGTGCTCTATCCACTAGTGGAGTTATTTTTTGATTTTCATGCATGAATTCTTCAAAAATTCTAGATTCTCAGCCATGACTGTGCACAGTTCTCGTTTTGAAAACTTCGGAGGATCATAACTTTCTCATACGACCTCGTATCGAGACGATTCTTTTTTTGAAAGTGCATGATTTTTCGAGTAGATCACAGTGGTGCTATTTGTTTCCTTGATTATTGTGCCCAAGTTTCACTTTTAGCATATGCTCTTCATGAGGGTTTGTAATGCATTGAAATCAAGACCACTAAGTATCTCTTTCTAGTGGTAGTTGTAAATGCACTAAAATAAAGTGCCAAATCATATTTCTTTTGGGGGGGGGTGGGTTCTTTGATTGAGTAAAAAGGGGGGGGGCATTGTCGTGGCTGGGTTCTCTTCTTTTTAGCATTTCTTCGTCATGGATCAGACAAATATACCCATCCTAACTCTATACAATTACTTTGAGTGGAAATCATGCATGAGAATTCACTTAAAGAAAGCTGGATTAAATAGGATAACTATGGGACTTGAAACTGAACCTGCTAAAGATGAAGATAAGCCTAAGTGGTTTAACAAATGTGATGAGGCATTTGGAACATTGTGTTTGTCTATTTCTCCTGACTTGCTATTTCACATTGAGTCTTTGGATACACCAAATGAAGTATGGACAAAGCTAGAAACACTATTTGGCACACAAGATTCAATGAGGGGTCATATGTTGGAAAATGAATTAATTAGTTTGAGCCCAGGCAATTTCAACACAATCCAAGATTTCTTCACCAAATTGAAATCACTAAGGCTACAGTTAAAACAATGTGGAATTGAAAAGAAAGATGAACAATTGATTCTCAGTATTCTCTCTAAGATAAGTTCAGAATATTCTGTGTTTGTCTCTACCTTCTATGCTACTAAGGGTGCACTTGGTACTCAATTCACCATGCCATCTCTAGATGATTTTTCTATCAACCTCACTCGAAAACAGGACAAGCTAATCCAGATGGGCATTCTTAAGTCCTCTAAGTCACATGCATTGGCTGCCAACCAAGGCACAAAAGAACAAGGACAAAGTAGTAACAACAATAGTAAGGACAAGAAACAAAAGAATAGCGAGGAGAAGAAGGATCAGATGTTGGTTTCTTCAAAAGAAACTATTGATACACCATCTTCCAAGGGTGATAAGCCTAAGAAAGAAAAGGTCAAATGTGCCTATTGTAAAAGACTTGGTCATGATGAACATAAATGTTTGCAGAAACAACTTGATCACTTAACATACATTCTTGAGAAGAATAATATCAGTGTTCTTGAGTCTATCAAACAAAGTTCTAATGAAGGGTCTAACAAAGAAAAAGAAAATAGCAAGGGGAAAGGAAAGGGCAAGGCCCTTTTTGCAGTTGCTTCCTCACCATCCACTTGGGTTCTTGATTCAGGTGCTTCACACCACATGGCTTCATCTAAGGAAGAACTTGCATCCTTGGAGCCGTGTACTATGCCTTCTATTTTGATGGGTGATAACACTCTTGTTGAGGTGTGTGGGAGAGGGTCTGTTGATGTGGGGGATGGCACATTCCATGATGTTCCTTATGTACCCTCATTGTCAACTAATCTCCTATCGGTATACCAGATCACTCACACAAGTTTAGGCAAGCAGGTTGAGTTCACTCCTAGTTCAGTGGAGATATGTGAGGTTCACAATGATTCTACAGTTGCAGTTGGGAGAGCAGATCATCAGTCACGACTCTATATGTTTTCTCACTTTGTTCCTGATCCTCCTTTGACTGTTTCACTCACTCACTCTAATGATATGAGCAGATTATGGCATGAGTGGTTTAGCCATCTTAACTTCCACTACTTGCATCAGCTTAACCAACAGAGCATGGTCACAGGGTTGACTTCTACTTTGACATTGGAGTCACTTGGAATACATGATAGATCTTCTAATGGGTCAGATTCACTTGAGCAGTCTTCTACCTCCACTTTTGATGCAGAGAGTGATTCAGAGGACTCACCTCCTTCCTCTCCTAGTCATCATTTACAGGTTGATGATTCTTCTCGAGATTCTCCATCTTCTGGTCCACTTTGGGCTAGACGGACCTTGCAGTTTGCAGGTGACTAGGTTGGAGATCCATCAGACACCAAGCAGACTCGTTCACAATCCCAGGATGCTCTACATATCTTCATTGCTACTGCCTCAAATCCACAGTCCTTTCATGAGGCTTCTGGTATTTCTGAGTGGGATATAGCTATGCAGGAAGAGTATAGTTCCTTGATGATGAACCACACTTGGGATATTGTCCCTTTTTCTAAGGGAAGAAAAATTGTTCGATGTAAGTGGATCTACCGGACAAAATTTGCAAGCTTTGCTGGGGGTATGGGATGCTTCATCTTTTGGGGGGGCCTCTTCCTCTCACTTGGAGTCCTAATTTTCTTTGGGGGGTCTCTTCTCTCTCTCTTTTGGGGGAATTTTATGTACATGGGTACCTCATCAGGCTTGACTTGCCGGGACCCATTTCTACATCCACCTAAGCTTCGCTTATGGGGGGGTGTTAGTGTAGTTTTTTATTTTTTCTATTTTGATAGGTTTTTCCTACACTTTTAATAATCTCACTTAGGTTAATAAAGCATGTCTTATTAGGTGAATGGTTGTGAGGTGTCACCTTCCTACATGTGAGCATCTATTAGCTATCTTGGGAAGATACTTTCCTATCTTTAGTCCGATAGATGGTTGCTCCTCATTGGTTGGTGTTGCCACCTCCTCTCTCTTCCTTGCCTATATAAGCATGCTACCTGGCTTGTATTTACATCTCTTGTTTTTGCATCCTCTTAATGCTATTCTGCTTCCAGCATTTGCATTACTCTCTTGGAGACTAACTCTATGATGCTATTTTGATTTTGTATCATTTGCATTCATAGTTTAGATATTTACTCTTTGCACTAGTTTTCTGGGTTATTAATCTTTTCAAATTCTAACATTTTCATTTCTTAAAATTTTGAAATACATCAAATTTTTGTCTAAGTAAATAAAGCCATACTTTTCTAGTTGCATCATCAATAAATGTAACATTATAATGAGAGCCACCAAGGGAAGATACCTGAGCTGGTCCTCATACATCTATATGCACAAGCTCTAATTTCTCATTTTTGTTTTTTTTCCTAGTCTTTACAAAACTCACTGTCTTTTATTTCCCATACACACAACTTTCACAAAAATCCATATTAACACATTTTATACCTGGTAATACTTTTTTTGAATGAAGTACTTTCATACCTTTCTCACTCATGTATCAAGTCTGTTGTGCCACATCATTGTATTAGAATTTACAACAACTATTTGTTCTCCCTTCTCAACTATAGCAATTGTTCCTAAACATTCATTTTTTTCTAAAACAATTAAATTAGAAGGAACAATATGACCTGTACAAAGATATAAGATGCCTACTTTCACACATTTTGCTACTACAAGAGAACCTTTTGAAACCTTCCAATTTTTATCATTAAAAGTAATTACACAACTCTCATCATTGAGTTTCCTTAAATTAAATTACTACTCAACCTCAGAACATGTCTTACCTCATGTAGTAGCCAATGATTCTATTTTTGCAACTTACTCTTAATTTTTCTATTTCCAACAGTCTAACAGGGTTCATTATCTGCCAAATAAGCAAGCCCAAAATCCCCTTGGACATAATCAATGAAATAACCTCTATGAGGTGTAGCATGAAATGAAGCAGCATAATCTAAAACACATGAATCATTAACACTTTCTAAATATAGAAGTAAAGCATCTTCTTTAGGTTTCTTACTTACCACACTTGCCTCCTTGTCTCCATCTGGTTTATCTCCTTCATTTTTCTTTCAAATCCAACAATCTTTCTTTTTAAGACCTAATTTCCCACAATACCAACAATCGTTTGGTCCTCTTGATTAAAACCTCCTCCCCTTTGACTTTCCTGTTGACTTCCCATGATTTAAAGAATTACTTTCTCTCTAAGTTGTTTTGGCCCTACTTTGTGCATTCAAAGCACTTCTTGATGTAGATCAACTTCAGGATTTTCTATGAGTTTCCTCACTCAAAATAACACTGATCATCATATTTTAGGGTACTAGATCTAGGAAAAAAATTACTCACAACCACTAACAAGCCATTCTAGCTTTCAAGGAAAGAACACAAAATCAAGAGAGCCCTAATTTCTTCCTCAAAATTGATACCCAGAGAAGATAATTAACTAGTAATAGTATTAAAATCATTGAAATGATCTACAATAGATCCACCTTTCTCCATTTTTATATTAAATAAATGCTTCATGAGAAATACCTTGTTTGAAGTGAAGGGCTTTTCATGCAATGCCACTTGGGTTTTCATCTGCTCTTTTTTTGTCTTCACTTTTGTAATATAAAATGTTGTTAATGGTGCCAAGCATAATCAAATGCTTCCAAGTGCCTTTCTATCTAATAGATCCCATTCATCATTTGACATAGATCCCTGATTCTTGGCTTTGCATTCTAACGACTTCCATAAATCCTTCTAATAAAGATAGTCTTCCATTTGCATCTTCCATAACTAGAAGTTCTACCCATTAAACCTATCAACCCTTACCTTATCCTCATTTTCCATTGCTCCCACACAACTATGAGACTCCCATTCAACTGTGAGACTCTTTTTTAGAGGATAACTAAAAAAAAACCTCACTCTGATACAACTTGTTTTGATTAAATCATGGACAAAAATATCAATTACATGCAAATGTAACCAACAATAAAAATTAATAGATCACACAGAAAAGAACATGAGGCACCAAGATTTAATGTGGTTCACTCAATCCTTGGGCTATGTCCACCAAATAAAAAGTCTAATATTATTACGATCCAGTGATTATAACCTGATTACAATCCATAATCCCTTATAGCTCAATACTGCTACAAGAACCAATGTTTGCATCACCACAATGTAACAATCTCTAACCATAAGCTCATTTATACAAGTATTTTTATGAAGTATGTATAGTACTTTCCTGATCAGTCACCACAAACTAACATTTATTTGCTAGGGGCTAGGAAATCTCCTTTGTGGTTTCTCTTGCCTTGGAGTACATCATGGAGAATATGAAAAATGGTAAACCCTATAATGTCCTCTACAAGGATTTTATATTCAAATTGTTCAACATTTACAAAAGTGTTTTCACTTCTCAACATACCAATATTTAGGTGGTTCTCCCTATTTCTTCTAATTCCACCTCAACCTCTCAAATATTGGCTCAAATTATCTATACTATTGATGCTAAAATCATATGTCCTATATGCACCATATGCTTAGAAAAATTTAAATGACCTGAAAGATATTTAGATAGTACACTTTGATGTTGAAAGGAAAGAAGGAAGAAGAAGGTCACTTGGGAATAAGAAAAAATAGGTTAAAGTGGATCCCAAGACAAAACATGAGTGCTTTGCTAGCTCAGATTCCACTAGTAATGCCTAAAGGAAACCCCCATAGAAAAGGGAAGAAAAAAGCCATCACACTCGGCTGTGAGCAATTTGTAGAAGTTAGGGAGCACCAAAATAAGTTGATCTATAATTTTTCTTTTCAAGCTTCCAAAAGAGTCATCAGCCTCCTTGGTCCAAGAGAAAACACATTTCCTTCCTCCCTTAATGGTATCTATCATTGGAGCACACACACCACTGAAGTTTCTTATACATTTTCTATAGAAATTGTACATCCCATGAAAGCTCTTTAATTCTGATGGAGTGGTGAGTGGTGGCCAGTTAAGGATGGCTTTAACCTTGGAAGGATCCATCTTTAGCTCTCCTCCCAATATTACAAATCCGAAAAAGATCAGCTCATTCTACAAAAAAGAAAATTTCTCCAAATTTATCATCAATTTCTCTTCGTGAAGCCTATTCAAAACCAAATCAAGGTGCCTTAAGAGCTCATTCCTATCCTTACTGAATACGAAAATATCATATAAGTATACAACAATAAACTTGTTCAAGAAAGGTTTTAGGACTATGTTCATTAGTCTCATAAAGGTGCTAGGTGCATTTGACAAACCAAAAGCCATCACAAGCCACTCATACAAGCCTTCTAAGGTTTTAAATTTTTTTTTTCCATTCATCACCACCCCTAATTCTAATTTGATGGTATCCACTCTTGAGGTCCACCTTTGAATAAATTCTTGCCTTCCCCAAATAGTCCAATAACTCTTCAATTCTTGGCATACGAAACCTATATCTAATTGTTATCCCATTGATTGCTCTTGAATCCATACATAATCTCCAAGTGCCATTTTTTTTGGAGCTAGGACTACAACGACTGCACATGGGCTTATATTTTTCCTAATGAACCCCTTGGGTAATAGTTCCTCAATTTTCTTTGCTATCTCTTCATTATGCTCTAGGCTCATCTTATAGGCTTCCTTATCTGGAAGTGTAGCCCATAGGATGAAGTCTATGTAGTGACTGATATCTCTTTCATGTGGCAAAGTCTCTAGTTGGCTACCTGCAACTATCCCCTTATACTTTTCTAACAAATCCCTTACCTCCTTAGGCCAAACATGGATAACCTTGGGTGGATCTTGTGTTGGTTTAATGGGGTGTTTTTGAGGCCTAACAACCAATGCATAGAAGGATGTGTCCTTCTCTTTAGTGACCCTCATGAATTCTTTCTCACCTAGTAACATTACTCCATTTGTGACAGGGCTCCCATCATTAGGCAAAGGTGGCATGGTTTATTCAATCCCGTTGTTGGTAATTGTATATATGTTTTTCTTACCATCATGTTTGGCACACACATCATATTGGCATGGCCTCCCAATAAGAAAATGGCATGCATCCATGTTTGCCACATCACATAAAACTCTATCATGATATTATCCTATCTCAAATTCCACCCATACCTGCTCATTAATGAGAGTTTGTTTGTCTTTTGTTTAGCCATGACACCTTGGAGGGATAAGTGTGAGGACTTGTTTCTAGTTTTATTTTATCTACCATCTCCCTAGAGGCCACATTATCAGAGGATCTAAAATCCACTATGACTCTGCAAACTTTTTTATTCACTTTGCATAGGGTTTTGAATAATGTTTTCCTCTTTGGTGGTTCTATAGTTTTAGGGGCTCTAATCATGGTTCTTTGCATCATCAAGGGTTCACCATGCTCTGGAAGTGTATGCCTTGAAGTGGCAGATTGATAGGAAGTGACACTCTGACTATCCTCCTCTTATGTCAGCTATATTCTCCTATCCCCTTGCTTGTTCATTTTAGGGAATCTAAAGGACTGATGTCCTACTTGATTACAAGTTAAACACTTTCTTGTGAACATACTAGGCCCCCTTTCACTAGATCTTCTTCTACGATTGGGTCTCCCGCCCCTAAAACTTCCCCTATTAGTGGACTCCCCATCAGGATTTGATCCAATAGACGCTTCTTGTCTTTTGTTAAAGGATCCTCTTCCATGGAACCTACCTCTGCCCCTATTATTGTTACCTCTACCCCTACTACTTGTTTCCCCCTTTCTCTTATGTTTCTCTTAAATTTAAAGCCATATTAAAGAATTGATGTATTGGACCCAAAGTAATCAATGTTAGTTCATCTTGAATACTATATTTTAAACCATTTACATACCTTGCAAGTTTTTGCTTCTCTATTTCATACATCTTTGCTCTAAGGGTCAAATTCTGAAATTCTTGAGTGTAGGTGTTGACATCCAAGTCCCTTTGTCTAAGATTTGACAACCTATTGTGCACCAACACCTAATAATCTTCTGGTATGAACTACTTTCTTATCTCTACCTTCATCTTCTTCCAAGTAGCAATCTGCTTCTTATTCTCATCCAACCTTTCATTCTGCAAAAAGTTCCACCAACGCAAGGTAGGGCCTTTAAGCTTAGCTTTGGAAATCCTAACCTTCTGATTTTCAAGAGTCTTGTCACATTAAAAGAGGTTTTCTAAGGCTTTAATCCTTTCCATACACTCATTAGGGTCCAACTTACCATGAAAAGTGGGTAAGTCCCCTTCTCCTTTCTTTCCAACCCTCTCCAATGTAGCAAGGAAGGGCCTTTGATCTTCAAGAATGTTTTCTTTCTTCTCATTCCCTTCTATCTCCTTAGGCTTTGATTGATCATCACTCCCTTACCTCATCTTATTCTTGAGTCTATCCAACTCTCTCTTCATGGTCATATTTTCTTCTCAGACCACCCTACTCTCTACCATCTGTTCCTTAACTAGCTTGGTTAGTTCCACATTGGTGATCCTCATAGGGATCTCCCTCTCAGGCTCTTCTCCTCCATTATATATTGTGTCTTGACAAATCAAAGTGGCTCTAATACCACTTGATGTAAAGTAAGCACAAGGAAGCAAATGTTACTTCAACCTTCTACCCAAACCTCCAAACTACATAAAGGGTTAATCCAAAGGCTTGAATCACTTCCCAAAGACTATACTTTGATCCCAAAAACTCTTCATTATGTTTACAAACCCAACTCTTCAAGTATTACATAAAACCAACTACCTCCTACTTGAATCAACAAGGCCTACTACCCCCCAACATGGCACAAAGTGGGTTTTTGATGTTCCCAACCTTCCTAACACTAGTAATGGCTTGAGAAAACCTCAACATGACCAAAAAAAAGCAAATCAATGATTGGATCCACTCCTAACAACCCAAAATACAAAATGCAGCATTTGACCTAGTAGCCCAATTAGGCCTCCTAATTCAGTTTTTTAGCAATAACAAAAAAAACTTCCAAAGTACCTAGCAAAAAAAGTATATTTTATAATACCCTTTTAAAATTTCTAAACGACTCCAAAGTTTAAAGGCTTCACTCTACTCTAGCATGCTTTAACCCAAACCATGCACTCAAGCCTAATTAGCTACTTTAGGCATGGTCTACAAGGAAATGGCCAAGAGATGTGTTCATGAAATTAAACCTTCAACTTCAAAGTTTTCTCCTAACCCAAATAAAGATGTCTTACTTTTACACCAAGTCCCCAACTTCCCTTCTTCGCATTACTTCACCAAATTGCATCAAACAAGGTCTAATACATAAGGAATATTAGACCTAGGGCTTGCTCCCATAAATCTCTGCTGCAACCTCCTACTTCAAGACTTTTAAAATATGAAAGTACATCACCCTAAGTTGCTCCATGCCTATTTGGAACAAATTCCAATTGTGGAGTTTCAAGTTAGGTCAATTCCTTTGGCCAAACCCTGATTTTAAGGGTTTCACAGGGCAATGACCAAGAAAAATTAATAACTTGTGTTTCTTAATTAATAGAGGCTTGAAACCAGAACCAATACTCCACAAATGAATAGGGCTATCCAACTAGTGCAAAAATTTTCACTCCCCAATCATTAAAGCCCATACTGTACGAAATTGTTAGAGAAATCCATCCTGAAACAGCTAATTTTTATTGATTTCAAAGAGCAAGTACAATTTTTCTTCATACTACTTCTTCCTTTGGGTTTCTAGAGCCTATATATGCTATTCCAAGTGGGTAGAACCACCCCATGGTAGTTTTAGCCATTGGGGATGGTTATTTGAAAAAGTTGTCAAAAACATGCAAAAGTTGCTAATGCAACTTTTGCAATTTTTGCTATATTACCAAATCTCCTTGCTGAGTGACTCCCAATAATTCCTAAATGGTGTTCTAAAGCCCTAAACACATAAACTACCCTAAAAAACATTTAAAAAAAAACCAAATTCCACCTTATTTGGATCAAATGATGCCCAGGTTTATATTAACACCATGGGGTCTTGTATCCATTACATGGGTGGATGGTCTTAGGAGGATCACATGATCAATCCCTAGATCTTATTACATTAACAAAAAAAAACTTTTTCTTAGGTGTTCTACACCATACATTGAAGATGAGGAAGAGTAGATAACTAGTGAAGGAAAAGGGTGACAAATTAGCCATACTAATTGTCACTTAAGGCATATTCTATCTCATTCTTTGGATACCCTTAAGAATGATAACCTTGACAACTATTAACAGGTCACTGAAAAGGGTAGGAGTCTCACCTCTCCTCCTTGTCAACTTTCCAAAGGAAAATGGATCTAGGATAAGGGCCCCTAGTGAATCCCTAAAGAGAATTGTAGCTAGATGCTTTATCTTTTCGTGACAAAATTATTGAGAATATTTTGTAAAAATATAGGATCTTCTAGTTTTTTAATTTTAGAATTAAGCAGTAAGGCTATAATTGGCAGTGACTTTTTTAGTGGTGAATCTTCGCCAAATGCCTATTCTAGATCTTTGGGAAATAGCAATTGGGTGAATAAAACCTACATATGGGGTCAAATAGGTCACCAAGATATTAAATAATTTGTGTCCAAATCCTAGGCTAATTGCTGATTAGTTTAATCATAATTGGTCCGAAATCTTGGTTCAATCACCAATGTAATATACATTTAGGACATATTTATTTTAAACTATTCCCCAACCTTCACCTTATTTCTTCTTATTGGATAATGACATTTCGCACTTAAAATAAAATAATATATTTCCTGGGGCCGAGCGTCGCCTACCATCTTACCAATGGATGTCTCCAACTACCCTAGTGTAGCCAACTATTTTATATTTTTGACTTTGGGACACGTGTCTTAATTTGGGAAGATTTATAGTTTATGTTATAACATTTAAAATTAGGCCCGAAATAGAGTTTAGGCCATTTATCTATCTTACATCAATGGTCTACATCAATTCCTTTTACGATAACAATGATAACATGCAAAATGACATTGTCACATTGACCAATTTGGAAATAAGAAATGACACTTTATTAATTTAATTTTAATGGAATGATAGACTACAAGTACATTGGCCATTGTACACTTGTCATATGGGTCATGGTCCACCCGTGACTTTGTAAAATCACTGTAAAATTAAATAATCTTTTTGTAGCAACTAATAAATTAGCCAACTATATTAATATTTTGTGTTATATAAAACAATTAATTCACCTCTTACATTACAAAAATATTTATGACCGAAAAAAGATCGACTAAATTTATTCACATCCAAAAAAATAATAATTTAATTTGCCACAATTATTATTAAATTTTGATACGAAAAAGAAATTTTTGCCAATAGAAAATAATTTTCTGCCTTGCCTTGAATAGAAAAATTGCCCTCGATATGAAAAGTTTCCTTCATATAAAATGTTAAATTGGCTTACATTTTACATATTTTTCTAGGGAGGGGTTTCTTAAAGTTATCCCTAACAATTGGCCCATCAAATTAGTTGTTTCTTTTCTGGTATATAAATATTTTTATCTCTAGTTTCCAAGAAAACAAAACCATTCCCTCCATCAAAATTGAAAAGAGATCTTTTTTTCAAATTTAGTCGCTTATTCTAGAAAACTCATTTGTTAATTGAAACTTAAACACTTTCTAAATGGATAAATATTTTCAAGCTATTCATTCTACTATATCCTTTCATGTTGCAAGGAAAACTAATAGCGACAATAAAGAAAGACCAAATTTAAAATAATAAAATTAATGTTAAAGAAACTTAAAACTAAAGGGTTTTTTTTAGTATCAATAATTTGTTATTTACAAAAAAAATTCAATAACTTCGAGCTAATATTCAAAATTTTATGACTTTTAACTATAGATTATATTTATGTCTATGAAGTTGTATTTAATCTTATTGGCTCAAATAGATTTGTCTCCCACTCTTATCACCTTAAAATATTAAATCAATAGTTGGGTAAGTATATGATATTTACTACCCTCTGATTTTAAATAGGTACAACTCCTCTACATATATTTTCAATGAATCTATGTTAATATATGTATACACAAGCACTCTTAACCAGAAAGTACATAGGGTTTCAGACATTACTCTTGGGGAACAATATTAAACCAATCAATACATAGAACTAATCACAAGCTCAAAAAACAGAAGCTTTTCTTCTCCCATATATTGAACCAATATAAGAATTAACTAAAAATTCGATCAAAGGTGAAATTTCCACCTACTTTGAAATTTTTGTTAAATAGATTTTTCCTTTGAAAAAGAAATGCAAATAATGACTTAGAATTCCTAAATGAAGACACAAATCCTACCAACAGTTGAATAGATTATAATTGCATTTATAATCTTCCTCTGTATTGAGAGATACAACTCCCTCTTATAAGATATTCAATGAATTAAATGGCAATGTCTATGTTTAACCTGAAGATACAAATGTATTCTCACATTCATTCATAAGCATGAAATGAATGCAGCAGCTAGATTTACAATAAGGAAGGAAAGATCATTAAACGTCCATATGACCACTTATTAAGGAAGGAAAGATCATTAAATGTCCATATGACCACTTATTGAGCCTTTCATATGTAGAGGAAAACAAAAAGGGATTAAATATCTCATTCTACAAACTATGAAATGACAAAAATAAGTTTGAAATAGGGTAGAAAGACCATAAGATCACATTCAACTAGAAAAATAAGCACCCAGACCTCAAAATATAGCATGCATGTATGTTTGTCTTTAATTCAAAAGCATACCATAATGATAGCATTATCATTTCATCTTTTTCATCACAATCTTTGCAAAAAAATAAAATAACTCCTTTGTATTTCCTTTGTACAATTAAAAAAACTATCTTCCCCTCCCCTATAGCTATAGAAATCCTAGAATACAAAAAGAAGAACCCTTTTTCTTTCAAAAGTATTCCAATAAATAATATCTCTTAGTTGCATTTTGGTTCAAATAACCGTTTCTTGCAAAACTGACCTTTATATTATCATTTTGAAATAGCCTAATTTTAACTTCATGAGCCCCTTGTGCTTCATTTTTTTGCTTGATAATCATCTTGACCTATTGAAATATTTGGAAAATAAAATTGATTTATTATAGATCAAGTGTCAAATGTAATTTTGTGAAATTATTGGTTCCCTTTAGAATTTTGGTCTGTGACTATCATATGACCTCATATGTTTGGATGTGATTTGATTGATTCTAGAATAAACACCAATAGATTATTTGTTTCTAAATCATCTGGCCACCTTTCATTTATGAGATGAGTCACCCTATTAAAGGAGCTATGTGTATAATCAGTGTTTTCTCTTTATCTAGCCTTCTCTTACTCTTGAGTTACCTAATATATTTGGAGGTTGTTCTTTAATGGTGATATCATTCATCCCTACCGTACTAAACTTTGATGATTGTTGCAACTACAAATAACATCAATCATTTTATGTTGACTTTGATGTCATAGTCATGCAATGCTCACCTTGATTATTCCTCCAAATTGATTAATTTGATATTTTTTCTTTTATTTGGAAGATCCAAGTCTTGACCGTAAGCAAGTGATGTCTTCCTTATGCTCAAGGTTAATATAAATGCAACCAATATACTTAAATCTTCAAATTTTTGACTAAAATCTATTGTTAAGTATCATGAATGTGTGTATAGCTACCAAAAGACTTTATCTCTTCATCTCTATGAAAGATTCTACTTATTATGTCCATGGGCATTCTGTCAAGAATCTTGGTGAATATCATGCTTATGGAGTTCCATGATGCTTCTTTTATGGCATCTCACCTCAAAGATCAGGTCACAAGATGATTTCTTCATGATCCTTTAGCGGGGTTGATTCATATAGTTATTTGGTGCCTTCAAATACATGTTGCTTCCAAATTGGAGTCTCAAGCTTTGCATGGACACTGCCAAATCAACATCTTTTATTAAATTCATCTCAACTTAAGCTTTCCAAGCCTAGACCCTTTTTTTTATAGTGTCACATGATGAACACTAGTAATTGTGTCAAGTTGTATATTTAGTGACAGGCCCAATTGTAGTGATTAACATATCACCAAATCATTGAAGGAAATTGATGCTCATGTGTTTCCCAAACAAAGAAGGGAACCACCATTAACTTGATAATTAATGAGCATGATTGAGTGATCCCTTAGCATGCTATTGCAATTGGTCAAACCTCTTCAACTTTAACTCTTGATCACTCTACCCATACATGCATTATAAGATCTAAGTACTATCATATAGTTGATTGATGAAGAGGATTTAGTCAATAAGATGTAACAAAGGCACCTAAGGGAAAGGTTGAGTGAAGATTTTTTAATGAAGTACAAGGATTAGTTAAGACACTGGTAAAATGATGTATTGATAATTCACTTAAAGAGATAGAGGTTGGCCACACTTAGAAACTCTAGAAGAATAAGTTATAACAAGACTATTTGCAAAGCTTGACTAAATTTATCAGTGGGTGCCGAGTAAGTTAGTTCATGCAAAGAAGATTATCAGTAAGTGCTAAGCAAATGCAAAATCTAGTGTGTGCTAAGTGAAACAAAAGGTGTTGAGAAAGTTTAGGTGCCAAGTTAAATAAAATGTAATAGGTTCCAAGCTAGATAAAATGTAATAGGTGCCAAGCATCAGTAAAACTTAGTTGATGCCAAGTGAATTCATAAGAGGTGCTGAGTAACACACTATGTAGTGAGCATCCAAAAGTTAATAGTGTTGAGCTACTGCATTATTTGAAAAGTCAAAGATTCACTAGATCTAAGCTGATAAGTTTGTTACCTTGAATTTTGTGAACCACATGGAAGATAAGGATGTTGAGTTGGTGGTGTAGAATTCTAGGTTAACTAGTTTTAGGTGAATACAGGTAGATTCCACATGATGTTTCTAAAAGAAACAAGATAAGGGGAAGATACATCATATCTTACCTAATCTATTCAAACCAAAAACAAGAGTGGGAAGCTAAGAGAAAGAAAAATATTCCAAACTCCTACTTAAGGAGTTACAGGTCAAGAAGCAAAGAGAGATTGGGAAAGAGTGTGTGGTGTCAAGCAGAAGGCATGAAAGGAAAGAAAAGAATACAAAGACTACTTCAATAGGTGACCATAGAAGTGATTACATTGGTAGAATGAGCATGTAGACTGAGGGAGGCAAAGCTTGAAAAGAGCACAAATTGTCAGAGCTATAGAGACTAAAAGCCAAGAAAATATATGAACTAAATTAAGATCTAAAATTTGGAAGTTACGTTGGGTAAGTGCACAAAGTTGTGGTGCCAAAAGGGGGGTATAAGTGAACAGCTTTTTTCTGAAATCAGCAAATTTTGGACTTCAACAAGAATTTGAAGATAGTTACGCTCAAAATTTTAAGATATGACAAAAACAAAAGTCGTAGTCCTTTGAATCTAGTTTCTAAACTACTAATTTTTTTTCAAAATGGTTTAGTTTTAGGTCCTCAAAAAAGGGGGCCACAGAAAGTAGTACTATTTATTCCAAAAAAACATAACATAGTACAAAGTGTGGCCCCCCTAAAATTTTAACTTTTTTTTTGAAATTCTTTAATCGCTCCAGTCAAAAGTTACCTAACACTATGTAGTTTATCCCAAATTTTTTGAGTAATTTTATAATGTGTATTTTCTTTTAATGAATTTTTTAATTAGACCCATCCCAAAAACGTGAAATATCTGTGTGCTCCCCCTAGAAATTATTGAAAACTAATCTAAAATCAAAACTTCCTTTTTTCAAAATTTTTAGAATGGAGTCTAGTTTCTAAAAAACTAAGTTGTTACAAAATTCGATGAATGAGGTAAAATCTACAGCCCAATTAGTACATGGTGGTTTTTGACAAAAAATGAACATACATTCAAAAGAAATTATAGATGAAAGACTTAAAATAGTTCAAATTAAAAATAAATTTTATGGTTAGATAGCTAACGCAGAGACCTATAATGTTATGTAACTTGATCTTATTGATACCCAACCATGAGGAATCTTGAAGGGGAGCACACAAGAAACATCAATCATTTTTTGTATGTTTGCTGGAAAACATGTCTCAGACCTATTTATAAACTCCAACCCTTTGGGTTGGATCTCCAAGGCAAAACCATGCCTTAGGATTGTTTTTAATCCAAAGCTTTTAATAGCGTGTGCGCCCTATAGCGCGCATGCGCTATTAAAATGCTATTGAATTTGAGGTAGTGTGCACATGCTATAGTGCGCACGCGCTATAGTGCACACGCACTATTGAGACCTAAATTGCAAACCAAAACCAAGAGAGAGCTAGGGGGGTGGGGCAAGGGAATGGCTATTTGTGTGTGTGAGAGAGATAGAGAGGAAGTAGGGCATGGGAGAGGGGAGAGAGGAAGTGAGAAAGAGTAAGGGTGGCAGAGAGAGTATAGGATGGGAGATAGAGTAAATGTGAGAGAGTAGGGGTGGAAAAGAGAGTACAAGATGCAAGAGAGAGGAAGTGTGAGAGAGAGAGAGTAGAGGTGGCAAAGAGAGAGTACGGGATGGGGGAGAGAGATTGAAAGTAGGGGATGGGAGAGAGAGGAAGTGTGAGAGAGTACAAGTTGGGAGAGAGAGATTGAGAGTAGGGGATGTGGGAGAGAGAGAGTAGGTGGTGGGAGACAGAGTGGGAGAGGAAGAGCGAGAGAGAGGAGGATGGGAGTGCATGTGTGTGAAAGAGAGAGACTAGGGAATGGGAGAGGGGGAAGATAGAGTAGCTTGAGAGAGAGTAGGGGATGGAAGAGAGAGTAGGGGATGGAAGAGAGAGTAGGCAATGGGAGAGGGAGTGGGAGAGGGAGAGAGAGAGGGGGGATGGAAATGTGTGTAAGAGAGAAAGAGAGAGAGCGTGAAAATGTGAGAGAGGGTAGGGGGTAGTGAGAGAGAGTAGAGAGGGAGAGAGTGAGAGTGAGAGAGAGAGAGAGAGAGAGAGAGAGAGAGAGAGAGAGAGAGAGAGAGAGAGAGAGAGAGAGAGAGTAGGTAGTGGGAGAGGGAGAGTGAGTGAGAGAAAAAGTAGAGGATGGGAGAGGAGAGAGGGGGGATGGGTGTGTGTGAAGGAGAGAGAGAGAGAGTAGAGAATGAGAGAGGGGAGAGAGAGATAGAGAGAGTAGGGGATGGGATAGAAATAGAGTAGGCAATGGCAGAGGGAGTGGGAGAGGGAGAGAGAGGGTGGATGGAAGAGAAAGAGATTAGGCAATGGCAGAGGGAGTGGGAGAGGGAGAGAGAGGGGGGATGGAAGTGTGTGTAAGAGAGAAAGTAGGGGATGGGAGAGAGTGTGAGAGTGTGAGAGAGAGTAGGGGTGGCAAAGAGAGAGAGTGAGAGTAGGGGATGGGAGAGAGAGGGAGAGAGTGAGAGAGAGAGAGAGATAGTAGGCGATGGGAGAGGGAGTGGGAGGGAGAGAGAGAGAGGGGGAATGGAAGTGTGTAAGAGAGATAGAGTTGGGGATGGGAGAGAGTAGGCAATGGGAGAGGGAGTGTGTGAGAGAGAAAGAGGGGGGAATGGGAATGTGTATAAGAGAGATAGAGTAGGGGATGGGAGAGAGTGTGAGAGTTTGAGAGAGAGTAGGGGGTGGTAGAGAGAGCTTGTATAGGATGGTGGTGAGAGAGAGAGAGAGAGAGAGAGAGAGAGAGAGAGAGAGAGAGAGAGAGAGAGAGAGAGTAGGGGATGGGAGAGAGTGTGAGAGAGAGTAGGGGATGGAAGAGAGACAGTGAGAGTAGGGGATGGGAGAGAGGAAGTAAAGAGGGAAAGAGAGTACTTGAGAGAGAGAGAGATAGTAGGTGGTGCAAGAGGGAGTGGGAGAGGGAGAGAGAGGGGGGATGGGAGTGTGTGTGACAAATCTAGAGAGTAGAGGATGGGAGAAGAGAGAGAGAGGGGGGATGGGAGTGTGTTTCTATGAAAGAGAGAGAGTAGAGGATGGGAGAGTGGAGAGAGAGAGTAGGGGATGGGGGAGAGAAAGTAGGCAGTGGGAGAGGGAGTGGGATAGAGAGAGAGAGAGATGGGGAATGGGAATGTGTGTAAGAGAGATAGAGTAGGGGATGGGAGAGAGTGTGAGAGTGTTAGAGAGAGTAGGTGGTGGCAGAGAGAGCTCATACAGGATGGGAGAGAGAGAGAGAGTGAGACTAGGGGATGGGAGTGTGAGAGAGAGTAGGGGATGGGAGAGAGAGAGAGAGTGAGAGTAAGGGATGGGATGGGAGAGAAAGAGAGATTAGAGAGGGAGAGAGAGAACTTGAGAGAGAGAGATCTAGTAGGCAGTAGGAGAGGGAGAGGGAGAGAGATAGGGGGGATGGGAGTGTGCGTGATAGATGTAGAGAGTAGGGGATGGGAGAAAAGTGACTGGGGGGATAAGAGTGTGTGTGTCTGTGAAAGAGAGAGAGTAGGGGATGGGAGAGAGAGTAGGGGTGGCAGAGAGAGAGTACGAGATGGGAGAGACAGAGTGAAAGGATGGGAGAGATAGAGTGAAAGGATGGGACAGAGTGAGAGAGAGAGTAGGGGGCGGTAGAGAGAGAGAGAGTACAGGATGGGAGAGACAGAGTGAAAGGATGGGAGAGAGTGTCAGAGAGAATAGGAGATGGGAGAGAGTGTGAGAGAGAGTTGGGGATTGGAGAGAGAGAGAGAGAGTAAGAGTAGGGGATGGGAGAGAGAGAGAGAGAGTAGAGAGGGAGAGAGAGAACTTAAGAGAGAGAGAGATAGTAGGTGGTGGGAGAGGGAGTGGGAGAGGAGGAGAGAGAGGGATGGGAGTGCGTGTGAGCGATCTAGAGAGTAAGGGATGGGAGAGGGGAGAGAGAGGGGGGGATGCGAGTGTGTATCTGCAAAAGAGAGAGTTTAGGGGATGGGAGAGGGGAGAGAGAGAGTAGCCCAAGAGAGAGAGAGTAGTAGATGGGAGAGAGGGGCAGATGGGAGTGTGTGTAAGAGAGTAGGGGATGGGAGAGAGTGTGAGAGAGAGTAGGAGGTGGCAGAGAGAGAGAATGGGATGGGGGAGAGAGAGAGAGTGAGAGTAGGGGATGGGAGAGAGTGTGTGAGAGAGAGAGTAGGGGATGGGAGAGAGTGTGAGAGAGTAGGGAGAGGGAGATAGAGAGAGGGGGATAGGAGTGCATGTGACAAATCTAGAGAGTAGGGGATGGGAGAGAAGAGAGAGGGGTGATGGGAGTGTGTGTGTGTGTGTGTGTGTGTGTGTGTGTGTGTCTATGAAAGAGAGAGAGTAGGGGATGGGAGAGAGTGTGAGAGTGTGAGAGAGAGTAGGGGGTGGCAAAGAGAGAGTACGAGATGGGAGAGATAGAGTGAAAGGATGGGAAAGAGTGTGAGCGAGAGTAGGAGGTGGCAGAGAGAGAGAGAGAGAGAGAGAGAGAGTACAAGATGAGGGAGACAGAGTGAACAAACACATTAATATATTATGATAACCAATAATGTCGTATATGAACAAACACATCATATATTAACCAATAAAGTCATACATCAAATATGTCATACATAAAATATAGAATGTCATATGTACATCAAATGTGTATCGAATGTGTCTCTCAGATGCCTATATATATACATGGGGAAGGAAAAAAGTCTCTATATATATGTATCAAATATCTCAACTACATCTTTTCCTTCCCACGAGGGGAAGGAAAGAAGTCTCTTGACATCCTCTGTCGTCGTGTGGAGGGAGATAGTGAAGATGACGGGGCCCTCCTAACACGCTCACTTGACCTCTTGTTGAGGCTCTTCTCTAGGTCCAACTGATACAAAGAAAGTAGATATGAATCAATATTTATTATACGTTGAAATCAAATATATGTACTCACAAAATCAATTATTTTCTTACCGCCAACAAATAGTCACTCTGTAAGTCCACCTCAAATGCTTGTGGATGATTAGACATGACAAGACCCTACAAAAATTCAATAAATATAATCACTTATAAATAACATTAGAAATTTTGAGATTAACTATTATAAACAACAACTAAAACGAAGAAAATTCTTTCATACCTCCGTCAGTGGCTGTGAGCTAGCCACAGCTACGACCACTCCACTATCAATAGACTGTTGCAGATGAGGAGGTGTGTCCGACATCATGAGCTGCATGACATACAATACACGTTATATCTAACATGAAATATGGAATAAATATAATCAAATGAATTAAATTAACATGAAACAATTATACCTGTGTGAAGCTCATATGATGTCTCTGCTCTGCGTCTGTGGTAAAGGTTGAGGGTTCTGTGGAGAACTGATGCACATGCATATTTTTTTTGGTCAATCCTTAATATGATTATGTAATAATTATATGTATTAATTAAAATGATTAAATTGATACATACCTCAGGACTCGTCGAAGGGACAAAAAATGGGCCTAGAGGATCGCTGCTAGGCCCAGGAACACTTTGACCCTAAATTTTGAACAATGTCAATAAATCCTAATTAATTAATCATTCACTATACGTATGAAATGTGATCAAATTACTAATTTACCTGTGTGTCAATGCCAAATGTCTCGTTCAAGAACTGATCGGTGACAATCCCATCATCTGCACCATCTCTGACATGAGTGCCAAATGTGCATAGGGATCCGCATGAAGTGCACATGTGACCACGACGTATAGAAGGCTCCCCATCAACTAATGGGCTTGTGGAATGGATGAGGGTCTACGTCAAAGCATTAATGGTCCCTAGAGTGATGGCCTCTACATGTTCCTTCACAACTGAAGGAATAATCACATGCTCGCGCTATGGATGGACCACGGCTGCCCTAACTACATTAGGGTCACGATGTGCTCCTGGCCTCTCAAATGATGACCCCCCACCTCTACCCTGGGAGTCTAACATATCAAAATAATTGGGGATCTCCCCAAGGAAAAACTCAAAATATAATTTCTTCAAAAAATACATGGGGACCTCGTGATTGTTGCAAGGAGGGGCATCAATAACCATCCACCATCTATCCCAAAAATTATTTCTAATAGCATCAGGTATGCACCAATGGATGGGGAATCGTTTAGTACCCTCTCTAACAATATTTTGCTCACCGGGTTTTCTAAATAATGCACATATACTACCTTTTGGTATTTCCTTTTTTCTAACATCTTCATATGACAATTTATTTGCATAAAATCTCTTTTGTTCATCCCTCTTAGCCCGCCAAATATCTAACTGACCACTAACTGAGGCTATTTGAGTGTTAATGGATTCAAGGGATGATGCCAGTTGAGCCCTCATTGGATTAGTTTGTCTGGATTCTTTCAACCGAGCAATGATTCCTTCTAATTCAGTTTTGCCTCTCTCTATTTCATTTCTTATATTTTCTTGTGGGCCTGGTGGAGGTCTTGCAATTGGTTTGGGTTGTGGAATTTGTTCTTCTTCTTGAGGAGGGTTTTGGTTTTGGGGTTCTTGAGGGTTTTGATGTTCTTGTGGATTTTTTGGTTGATTATGAACATTTCCTGATAAAAAATCAATTGAAATTCAAATAAATAAGCAAATCTAAATTAAATTTGTAAAAACCCTACAAAAGAATATAAAAAACTTACAAAACAATATGAAAAATATATCAAACAATGCAAAGTTAGGTTTATATCACTTAGGACGTCATTGTGGGTGAGCTTGTGGTCTTGGATTTCGTCAACAAGGAGGCATTTTGGCAAATGGTGGTGCAAATGTTGTGTCTTCAACTCGTGTACGCGCTGCTTGCTATAGGAGTAGAAGAAAATGCTGATGAAAATGATGGGTTGCAGGTTTGCAGCCCATCATATATACTTTTTGTTTTTTAAAAGTGCGTATGCACTATAGCACGCACGCGCTTTTAAAAATAGGAAAAAAAAATTTCTTTGTCACCTTTTTGGAACCACAACTTGGTGCATATGCCTCGTTGTGAGTTTTGTCAAATCAAAAGCCGTTATTATTACTCTCTAAAAATTGTATTAGTTAGGGAAAAATCCTATGGACTTAGTTTTGTTTAATAGCCATTGAGAAATCCTTTAATAGGATGACACTCCAAGTGAGTGTTTTAAAGTCCTTTAACTAGACTCACTCCTAATAGGGTGGTTGAAATCCCTTAACTAGGTCACATTTAACAATGTTTTTTTTAGCCTTTAATAGGGTAGGCCTTTCACAGGGCATCACTTCAGAAGAGTGAAAAATAAGGTAGCGTGCTACTGGTGGTTTTCCCATATTAGATTTTCACATAAATCATTGTGTCATGTGTTAATTTTTTGTCTCATTCTTCCATGTTGATTTATCAGTAACTTGCCAAGAAGAATGTTTAGGTTGGATGCATGGTTAGATTAAATGGGCTCACCATACCTAGTGAAAAGGTTTTATTAGGACATTTGGACCTTGAATAATTGATTCACCCCCCTCCCCTTCCTCTCCCCCCCCCGCTCTCAGTTATTCTAAAGCATTACTAACAAAAGGGTTATGCACTATGTGCAACTTCTAATCCACCCTCTTCTAGGTGATTATTAGATTCAAGTGATTCACACCATATGATATCGTCTTAGAATTTACTCTCTTCTTTTGATGCTTCTCCTACTCCACACATTTTTATGAGGACCAACTTTGTTATGACTATATGTGGGAAATGGTCTATTGGCATTAATGATGGTACATTTCATGATGTACTTTGTGTTCCACCTATGTCCTCTAACCTTCTTTCTATTTATCAAATTACACATAGTGGGATAGGGAAGATAGTTGAATTTGCACAGGATGTAGTGCACATTAGAGATAGTGAGACAAGCAATATTATTTCTATAGGGATTATTAATCATGCTTCTAGCCTATATTCCTTCTCACATTTTGGTCCACCATCTCCACTATTAGAGACTCACTCTCTTTTTTTACGAGAGTCTACTGACATGATGTCAGGTTGCTTGAACTTATGTGTTGTTCCTAACACCAATGTTGTGACTTATACACCTCCCCCTCCTATTCAGATTTCATCTCTTGCACAAGATTACTCTTCAACATTGCCTACTATTGTAGCTCTAGTCATCGAACCACCTACTGTAGTTTTTGAGGATATATCAGGGGATACACATCTCCTCTTAGATGATAGGTTTAACACACCTATTATCCTACCTCCATTGGAGATTCCATTTTAAGATTCTCATGCTTTCTCCTTCAAACATCAAATAAGATGTTCAATTGCACCTTCAATACATGAGTTTTATCATCTTTGTCCATTGCCTTTGTTTTCTTCATATTGGAGCCACATTGGTATGTTCACCAACACAAGACTTATGTCATTCTAAGGGGGCTATAGAGTCTCACGCTTCTATCATGGGGGCTTTCATTGTACTTATGGTCTTGTGAAATTTTCTTGAGATGTTTCATTTGTGCATCGCTTTCTATCTCTTTTTGGAGTAGGCTTTTTCCCACTATTTTTTCTATATTTCTTTGTTTCATAAAGATTTGGTTTTGATTGGGTACTGCATCAAGCCTTGTTGTGGGGACCCAAGTTTTCTTTCAGCCTTGTAGTTTCCTTGAAATATTTGTAGTTGCATTGTTGCTTATCATAAGGGGGATGTTAGAGAAAAAGGTAAATTTAATTTAATTTATTAAATTACCTTTTCTCCCTCCTTAAGATTTCACTTTATGCACCTTGTGTTTCTATTTAGTAATTAATTCATAATTATTAAATGTCATTTACCTTTTAGGTTATCCCTTTTAGGTTTTTGATCTCCTTCATAAGGATTGATCAGTTGTAATTTCCTTTACTTTGTTTTCCATGAGAAAATATAATTATCTTGTTTGTTGAGAAAATCCTTCTCTCTTTTCTTTTCTTTCTTCCTTGTAATAGGGTATTTGCATGTGGGATATCCAGGGTTTGTGGATTTGTTCATCATCAAATACTATAGTTCTATTTTATGCATTTCTCATAGTGTTGCATTGAGTGCATATTTTCCTCAATACTATTAAACTTATTTATATCCAAATATGTGACTAATCTCTAAACATAAAATGTGATTATCGATTGAATAGGTATGTCACTTTCTAAAAATCTCCTCCTTAAATTTCTTATATATTGTCATCAAGCTCAATTCTCACTAGCAAGATATCTTCCCTTATTAACTTTGCAAATTTTAAATGATCTAGTTGTTCCTGTCTCTTCTTAATTCTTGAAATTTTCTTTCAAGTATAAATCATTGGGAATATTTCATTTAAAGTATGGTTTAGGGTTAGATTTTTAAGAGTATAGATTTGTTGATTATCAATTTTAATAATATCCTTAATATGCCCATCAGATCTTTCAACATTTAGATAATAGATAGATTTATTGTTTATTAATTTGATGGGTTTTAAATTAGTAATACTAATTTCTAGGTTAATGAGAACTCTAATTATATTAAACTTTTTAAAGTTAGATTCTAGACCTCATTCACGGGGTGATCCTGTATTCCCCGGCCCCTTTTTTGTGAATTGTAATCTTAGTAAATTTTATTAATTGAAAAGGACTATTCATCAAAAAAGATTCTAGACCTATAATTTCACCCATTGTCGAATGCATTTATTAATATCTAAGTGATTTATTTGTAGAAGATAGAATCTATCAAAACCCAAGCTCGAGCTAGAAATTTATTAGTTGTGAATTCATTTAAATTAGGTTCCCATTTAATAAATTTGACACATTAACTCTTGTAAACATAAAAGGAAACTGAAAGAAATGTTCATATATATATATATATATATATATATATATATATATATATGCAATGAATGTAAAAAAATCTATTGGTGATAGAAGATAGTTACCAATTCACTGCAAAATTCTTCAAACCATTTGATCAACTTTGTATTTTTTGAAATAGGTTCATTCAAGAATGTGAAAAGTCCCTACTCTTGACATTTTTCCCATCTCTCTTCATTGGCTTTTTTGCTAATGATGAGAACATTGTGAGGGTTTCGACCCTTTCTTAAAGTGTGCTTGATATATGGAATTCTAATTTTGGAGATGGCTCACTTGGAAAATCTACTATTAGAGAAAGGATCAAGCGTCTTAAGGGTGTGGTCCCCTGGAAGGGGGCTTCCTACAAAGATTTAGTAGGTTTTGCTTAGTTTTTTTAGGATTGATTTAAATCTAGTGGTCCCATAATTCACATGTAACTCAGCTTAAAAATATAAGCTCCCAAATATACTCTAATTATTATTTATCAAGGTTGAAAGATTAAAACAAAAAATTGTGCATCTACTATAGTATTGAACAAAAAATCTAACAGTACTTGCTAATTGAGGCTATGTCAAATGCATCTCATTTCCTAAAATATTTATTAAAAAAGTAAACAGAGGTCTCATTATTGCTGATTATTTATTTCATTATTTAAAAATATCATTAATATTTCTCAAGCAAGTGTTGAAACTTGATCAGCTGATTCATTGGTTGGCATATGTTTTTTATTTTCAAAAATATCATCACATATATCATCTTCATCTTGCACAACACCTAATGTCATATTGTGTAAAATACAACAACATAAAATAGTTTTTGGAAGTACTTCCAAATTTAGATGTCACATTTTTTATTCCAAGATTTCTTGCAATCTTTTCAGCCTTCCAAATGCATGCTCTACCACAATGCGTGTTGATAACAACTTACAATTGAATTCCCTTTGACTAGCTGTAAGACCTCTACTAAATAGTGTAATCAGCCCTGTTAACATTGGATATCCTTCATTAGCAATAATGTACTCTCTCATATTTAATGAACCTATTGACATTGCATTTCCATTTAATCTCAAGCCACCTTCACACATTTTATGAAAACTTGAATTTTGTAGAAGTCTAGAGTCATTTATAGAACCAAGCCACTCTATGAAAATATCCATGAAATACATACAACAATTTCTTGCAATGATATGATATAATTATGATCACAATCATAGCAGTCAGAGGAACACTCATTAGGTGGAAGATGAAATTGAATGTGAGTTACATCTATAGCTCCACAACAATTTGAAAACCCTTATTTTTGATGAAAGCCTTCTTTCACTTGATCAAGTGTCATTTGGTTTCTAGGCCATTGAATTTGACTTCAAAATCAAATGTAAAATCAATTAATGAACTTATTTACCACTTACCACTATCGACTTCCCACAACCAAATAGTTCACCAATGTTGATCATTGTCATCCTAGATGATAGTCGAAAAATTGCAATGGCAACCTATTTTTCAAATGAAAGGACCCTAGTTTTAATGGTTTTAGCAAATGAATATGGTATTTCACCTTGCTTCAAGTCATCATTCAATTGTTCACAAAGATTTTGGAATAATGCATATGGTAACCTAAAAATGCTATGAAAATGTTTATCATCACATTTGACATGAAAAACATAGTGATTCACCCAATGTAAAGAGTGTGGTTTGACATACCACTCACCCTAAATTCTTTTTGAATTTTCAATGTCATTCCAAATTTGCAATGCCAATTGAACAATATTTGACGTGATGGCAAGAAGAAATTTTAATTTTTTTATTGAATTGAAATCCATTATACAACTATGGTCCCTCCCTACAAAACTAAAAAGTGCAAAAATAATAATTAGATTATAAGACTTATGAAAGAATGTGTAAAAAACATAGAGATGCATACAATGATAAATTTATTAAGGACCAAAAATTCTTTCCCTATTCAAAATGCATTTCGCTCACTATAAGATCCTATGTTCAATGAAACACTCTACTGCAATTAAAGCTATTAAAGAAATTAATTCTAAGCATTCTTGTAGTTAATAATACACTTAGTTTGTGAGCAACAATCATAAAGCTTATATTATGAGAAATGCTGAAAACATAAACATGTTAAAAAATCTATAGAAAGTAGGAAGTAAATCTTCTTGCTTTCAAAATAACATTATGTTTGAGTTAGCTAAGTTAGCACCCAAATATTTATATATGCTTGAATTGACACATAGATTGAATAATAATTTAGATGTTTAGAAATAAAAAATTATGCTATACAACTTAAGGAGAGTATATATATATAATGCATAGTGCATAGTAATTAATTAAAAATATTAAAAGCATATTTTATAAATTGAACCTTCAAAGAGACTAATGCAATAAAAAATGAATGGAATAGAGACCAATGCAGGTGAACTTTTCATACAATGTGCAGCTCCAATTAAGTTCTACAATGTGCTCATTATTTCCATGATCATAGTTAACAAATCATTTGAATAACTTTGAGGTGTTGAAAACTACTGTCGAAAACTGACTGCATGGTCAAAGCTTTTGGTTTCACCATTAAAGTAATTTTGATTACAGTCTACAACATGTTGTTCTATATTGCATGCCTTAGATTTTAATTATTTTAATTCCAATTCACATTTAATTTAGTTTATAAAACTATTGTCTACCTTTCTCCATTACAGTGGATTATCATGTAGATGCATAGTATATGGTTTGAATATTTTTCACACTTTGTGTACACTGTTGACCTAGGAGAAAGTATAATCAGACATTTTAGTTGTCTCTTGCAATAAAAAGACTAATTTTCTACTCCAAAATAGAGAATCCTCTATTTGAAACAGAGTTCTTATTTCTATTTCTTGTATATTGTTTTTTCATTACATTCTTTGTTTCGTGTGTATTGCATTTGCCATTACATTCTCTATTTGAAAACAAATTTCTTATTTCTATTTCTTGTATATTGATTTTTCCATTACATTCCTCAACTATTGCTAGTATATTTCTACATGAGGGATATTAGAGTACTATTCCAAAAAGAAAAAATCTTCTTAAGAAATTGACATATATATAATCACATGCTTGCTTCTATCCATACATCATCTAAAGTTTGTGCTCTTTAATTAGTAGCATTAATGTTTTTTTGGGATGAATATTAAAAGGACAAATTTTCTTGATTAGTGGGCTCTCAAGCACACACTTTTCAGCATTTTCAAGATTTCTACCAATTCTAGTAAAGCTATTCTCCATATTCACTAAATTAATGAATCCTCTTGAACAAAGGATAACATAGCACAAAATAAAACTATGCTAAGATAGAGGATATCTCTACAACATAATTTTGAACTAAAGCATCATAGAAACCCTTAGAAATACAAATTCATGATATCAAAATCCATCAAACTATATAGAAATAAGTTTTAAAACTGAAAGGTATTTCTGAGTTTAGAGGTCTGACGATTTATTTTTCATACAAAGTTTTTCTTAAATAAGTAGAATCATAAAGAAATGTTATTTTTCATTTCAAAAAGATTCAGATATCTTCAGCATTACTTGACCAATAGAATTTAATGTAGCAACCAAGTTCATTTGCACAGTGAATTTTTGCTCTTCCAGCTTGATGAGTTTTTCATCATTTACTTCTTCATTGATTAATCACCTTTCTATTAGAGTGTAATCCTTTTCATGGCATTTCATATGACCCTCTTCAACAATCTATAATGTAGAAATGACCAATTTGTTGTTTTCTAGAATAGTGTCTTTCATACTAGCTGATTTGACTATTGATTTCCTCTTTTAACCTATAGAGCCCTTTTCCATTCCATTTTTAATGTCCATTGCTCCTTGATTTGTTGCATTCATCATATTAGACTCATCTATTGGAGTATTTTCATTTTGAGACAAATTTTTTTCAGAAGATGTAAAATTGTTTTTAGAATTATCAATGGTTATGTTTCAAGGATCAATAGCTCTATCACTCCCAAAATTGATCTCTATTGCATCTATAGTTTACTTGGAAAGTTTGGTAGAAGTTTTCTTTCTACTCACTTTGCTTGTAATATTCCAATAGCTATCATGGCATAAAGGAATATGTCTCTCATAATCTCCTTCTTTTGAAATTTGGTAAAACATCCTCCCATTGATCTCAACATTGATTTGTTGTCTGAATGACTCCATGACGAGAGCAATAGTCTTGCATACTTTACCACTTTTTAACAGATGTTGTAGTTTTGTTCATTGCTCAACCATTGGAAATAGGGTATAATATAGTGGAAATTTTTTGTATTTTGGAAAATTTCACATTTTGCTAGTATTATTTTTGGCAATTTGTGAGCCCTTCCATGGTTTTCCTTGTCGCCAAGCTTTGTTCGGTTTTACCTGGTTGCCTAGCATTGTAATTGCCAAGGAAAATGTTACGTTTGAGTTTTTTCTTGGTAGTATTTTCCTTTCACATAGCCGACCAAGTAATTCTTTTCAGGTAATGTTCATCGGGTTTCAAAATTCCATTTAATGTAGTATGGGGGAGTTCACCATCCCACTTTCATTTTATTGTGGAGGAGTTAGCTTGTTTCATGTTATGGAAAGTGGAGGAGTCGGCTTGTTTCACCAACACACTTTCATTTTCTTGTGGAGGATTTGGCTCATTTGGTGTGTTAAATTAGTAATTGATTTGTAATATGTATAAATTCAAATTATCCCAAGTGATGAGACATTCACTAAACACCACTGGCACTCCATCAAATTTTTGGCAGTATAGGATACATCGCGACCACAACTTAGACTCTAGAGATAGCTTCCACAAGTGGAAATATGTGCTATAAAATACTCTCCTTGAGATTATGTAGTTTAATTTAATAAGACGCTTATCTACAATTTCCTTTCTTATCTCATTTTCATTAGAAATTTTTCAAAAAGTGGATGCAATGTTGGAAGTTCCTCGCAATGTTAATGGTTTTTAAAGCTTGCATGAATGGATATTGACCACTTTTATTTCCTTTCCTATGGAATGTCAATTCACCAATTGTCAAAAATTAGATTTGAAATTTGACTTTTCTTTCTTTATGTTTCAATTCCTAGTTTGAAAGTAATACTACTTATTGTTAGGGAAGTAAATAGATTGTTAGTGGATTGAGATGTCAAGGGAGGGTGAGTCTATAACTAATATTGCTCAATCTCAGGGAAGTGACAAGGGTAAGACCCCCAAGGGAAGGTAAGGGATTAATCTTACATCAAAATGCCAAAAAATTAGAGATACTACCATAAAGGTTTTCTTTGGAATTGACAATATTTTTGGTCCACCACCTTGTGCAAATACAAGCGCAAAAGGAAATCACAATACCTCACCACCACTAGAAGACTAGGTTATTATTCAATTAAATCAAAATGCATTAGACAAGGATAGCAATGTTCAAACAAAAGAAGATAATATTGATGTTGGTAGGAAGAAAAGAAAAAGGAATGTATAAATAGGGTGGGAGTCAGAAATGGAAAGGACTTTCCAAGTTGATTGGGTAGCAAAGCACTAGTTTATTAAACCAGTCACAAACAATGATGAACCACCAATAGAATGTAGGTGTACAATTTGTACCTAGAAAAATAAAAGAGAGAAAAAGTTGTAGCTAAATCTTGACACTATAAAAAAACATATTGGTAAGGTTTATGAAAAACAAATCATAGATGGAAAGGAAGTAGTGGTAGTGAGATGAAAATCAAAAGAAGAATGCCTTGATGTTAAGTATACCATAGTATATGAAGAGAATTTCAAGAAAATAGTGGTAATTGGTAGTGGGAGTAGTGGCAATCCAATCAAGGATGGGCTTCAACATGTAGCCAATGATGTAAACTTGGCAAAGACTATTTAGATGAGTGTTATTTTTCATATTCTATCTAGAGGCACCCTATGAGAGACTTTTTAGAATATAGTAATTTATTATTTTTTTGAGAGTTCCTCACTACTCTATGTCACATTGGTCAATATACGCTAGATGAGAAATGGCAAGTTATCTTGCTGAGGTGGAAAAGAAGATGCAGAAGCATCTTGGGTTTTCCTTATAATCCTGCACATTTTGTTCATTCTATCAGCTGCTATTGAGTTCTAATTTCTAGTTGCTATGGAGTTCCAATTGCTATTGAGTTTCAGTTTCTAGTTGCTACCTAGTTCTAGTTTCTACTGAGCTCCAGTTATTACCGAGTTTCTAGTTATTACCGAGTTCCAGTTCCTACCAATTTCCAGTTGCTACCAAGCTTTAGTTGCTATCGAGTTTCCAGTAATTATTGAGTTCAAGTTGCTACCAAGATTTTGTTGCTACCAAGTTCCAGTTGCTACCGAGTCTCAGTTGCTACCAAGTTCTAGTTGCTACCGAGTTCTAGTTGCTGCCGAGTACCAATTGCTACCGAATTCAATTTTTTGCCAAGTGCTAGTTGCTATCGAGTTCCAGTGGCTATCGAGTTTCCCTGTGTTTGTCGAGTTGTCTGTGTTTGGTTCTAGCTTGGGCTGACTCTACTCACATTTAATTTTGGTATAGGTAGTTATGTTTTTTGAGAGCCGACTTGTGGCTTATCTATGTTCTAGAATGTTCTGTAAGCTATTTTGGCAAGTATAAATAAGATGTTTAGGCTTAGAGTTAGGGCAGATTTTAGGAGAGTTTAGAAAGAGTAGGGTTTGAGTCTGGAAATGCAAATGTGAAGCTGGATTGTGGATCTAGAAGTTATATTCTATATTTGGCCATAACCCAGAAGGCCTTATAGCTGGGAAAGTATGCTATTTATTTGATAAATTAAATAAAGATATCTTGTTCTCTCTCCTTGGTGCTATGTTTTTTTTTTCTTCTTCTTTGTTAACTCTTGCAGGGTGGTTTGGATAGCTGGGTGAGCCTTTGGCCCTAGTTATTCCTCTTCTTTGCCTACATCAAAAGAAAAATGTATAGGAGAGAGTAAAAGAATCCAAGTTTAGTTCATTATCCTTAGATGAAGTCACTGTGGTAGATAACACTGCTTGGGTTTGAATGCATGTATATACTGTAAAAGATCATATCCGTCAAGCTAATCAACTTTGTGTTTGTAAAATAGGGCCAATTCAACTATAGAAAATTTATATTTAGAAGTTAAGAAAGCTTTGAATGAAATTTCTAGTATGGATGAGTTGACAATTGCAAAGAAGTTAGTGTGTGTCAAAGCTGATGGAGTTGCAGTAATGCAAGGGCAAAGAATTGGTCTTTGTGCAAGATTACAAACTAGTATTGCACCTTACATTCTTGGCATACATTGCATGGCCCACTGAGTGGATTTAGCATATAAGATTGTATGTACTTTTCCTATAGTGTCAAAAGTTGAAGATCTAATCCATGAGCTCCACTCGTACTTTTGTAGAAGTCCTAAAAGGTTTGCAGAATTTAAGATTTTTTTTTAGGGAGTAATAGAAAGAAATAAGATTCTCAAGGATGTTGAGATCAGATGGATATCTTTGCATGGGCAAGCAGAACAAGCTCTAGCAGAATATCAATCCTTGATTGGAGTTCTATATGAGCAATGCCTTATAGTGGGCAAAGCTCCTAATTTTTTAAATGAGTTAAGTGATATAGATTACCTATTAACTTTAGCTAATCTTCTCACCATGCTAGATTTAACGAAAAAACCTGTTAAAAAAGCCCAAGATAGAACTATGTATATTCATGAGTATTGTGATTTACATAAAATGATATGCATGGCTTTGGATTCTTTGTATTCAAATCTCTTAGGTCATAGCCCAATTTTTTCAAGGTGGGAGCTAATTATAGATTTGAATCATGCTAATAATTTTTTACAATTCAATGGAAAAAATGAGCTATGTGTGTTTGTGAAAGGATTTTAAATACCAATACACCAATCTAAAACAACCAAGAGAGGCAGAGTACTACCAGTTACAAAGGATGATTTTGACAAGATTGTTAAATCTATTAATGGAAATGTGAAGTCTGTTTCCAATCAGCTTTCAAAAGAGATTTGTGAAAGATTCCCTTGAGAAGAAATTCTTGAAGCTATGATTTGTGTGTTTCCTCAATTTTGGAAACACTTCAGACATAATCCTAGAAGTGATGCAAAGTTGTTTCATAATAAAATTGATGAATTAATAACACAGTTTTCAAATAATATAGATTGCAATGGACACCTAATACAAGGAATCTTAGATTCAAATAATCTTTAAAAACAATGTAAACTTTTTGCATTGTGTGTGAAATTGTAGATGGAAAACTTTGAGAATCCATTTGATCCTAGTGCAATAAGAAGTCTTTGGAAAAGGATAAGTCAGAGTGAAGTATTACGCACTTCAATATCAAAATATTTCAAGCTTGCTAATTTATGTCAAACAATGATATTAGGGTTGGTGGAAGATGAGACAGTTTTCAGTGCACTGGGGTTTATGAAATCAAATGTCAGAAACAAACTAGACAAAAATTTGGAAACTTGCTTGAGGTTGTTTTTAACTCAATGCAATGTTAGAAATCTTCATTATGATAGATCATTGGCCATTTGGAATTCCACACATGAAAGACAAGGCCTTTGCAACACTTTAAAAAATGGTGATTCTGCTTCTACTATTGACTCTAATATAAATCATGAATTTGGGTCTCAAAGTCAAAATGAAGATGAAAATTTTATGAATTTTGAATACCATATTCAGAAGAGGAACCTACTAGTACTATTCAGTTTTAGGATCTGGAATCCATAAGGGATATAGAAGCATCAAATTCGATACTAAGTCAATGAACTAAATTATGATTTAGCAATGTAGCATTCAGTTCTAAGGAATTTATAGGTATACTCTACTTCAATTCTTCCATATTCAGTCATATTGCAATTACAATTTACAAAAAATGAGTTCAAGATTTTTGCTAATCTATTCATATTGTTGACACAATGTTATTTTTGTATCTTTCTCTTGATTTAGTTGTTTGATAATAGAGACGTGTGCAAAGGCCATAATATCATCTCAGAATATGACACTTTTCATTAACATTAACATCATAGAGAACTACTAACTACAAAGCATAATGGAAATACATAGAGTAGGAACAATCTATGCTCTTAATGAAAATTATACTTAATCTTAAAAATAACAACAGATCAAATAATTTCTAAGCCTTGGGAACTCATATTTATATCACTTGAGTTGCAACAAGCTTCAGGCTTAGAAAGGTTACATCATGATTCATTACAAAAGGCAAAAGATAACAACAATTAAGGTAATCATTACAATTTGTTGAAACCTTTTGTAACATGTTTTAACAAAAAAAGGGGAAACAATTACAAAATATGACAAGTGGCAAGCGATCATTAAGCATGTCTTCCAATTCTAACTGTAGCATTACCCATAGGGAATTTTTTACAAAGGTAAGGTAATATGTTATGATGAACAACTTCTCTTTGATATTCTTCTATAACACTTATCTGCCAATTGATTCCCCAGGGCCACTATCTTTTTTTCTAATCATCTTCTACTAAAGGGATTGCTTTGATATCTTCTATAACCTCCCAGATGGAAATATCTATATCCACAATAGGTCATGCTATATTTCTAACTGCCTCTAATTCACTGATGTTTTTAGTCCATTTTGCATCTGTGATGGCTTTACTCTCTCTAGTAATTTTGTTCATATCTACTTCAATTTTGTATGTCATATCAATCATATCATATACAACTTGAGCACTTGATTCACCCCTTGAAAATGCTAGACATCTTGGATGGTCTAATATTAAATCAAAAGATTCAAACAACTCTTCCCAAGATTTGACATATCCTTCATTGTTCAAAATTGTTGGAATGAAATATGGGGTACACAATGCTATGCTTTTCAATTTCTCCCTTATTGCTTCGATCTTACCATTGAAGAATGAATTCAATTATTTAACTTGATGTATCATTTTCCTTATAGGAACAATCATCTCCTTAGGTAGTTCCTTTCTCTGTGTCAGTAAAGGAACTAACCTGTCAAAGAATTGAATGTATGGCTCGCACTAGGCAAACAATTGAGATAATAGTGATAAAGCCTCAGAGCATTGGTATTCATTACTCTATAGAGTATTGTACATACTATGTACATTTACAGAGGCTCTCTTTAAAGCAGTGATTCTATGAATCAAAAACTATTTCATTTTCCTAATCTCTGCATTGGTAATATCATACTCATCCACATCCATATGTGTTACTCGATGTGGTTCTTTTGCTATCTGGTCAGTTTGCATATTCTAGTCTTGTACCTCCCTTAGTGACCTTTCTTCTCTTTTCAAATCTTTACTCTCCTTTTTTGATTCCTCTAAAGTGTGATGTAGAACATATGTTCTTTTCATTTCCTCTTCATACTTCTTCCTAGTGTCAAGGTACTTTTCATATGCCTACACCAATTGTTCTTGAAGAATATCAATCTTGTTCTTGTCTAGCATAGCAGCAATGTTTTGGAGGTTGTAAATTTGATCTAAAGAAGTTGAATCTGAATTCCAAAAAAATTGCATTACCTACCAGTGTCTCTTTAATTTCCATCAGGGTAGGCTTCTCCAATTCTAGAGCTATACTCCAAATAGCCATTGTCTTACTATCTATATTAAATCCTGCCCCCTACAACTCACCAAATGGATTAATCTGCTCATAAGAGATTGATTTTTATTTTCTCCTTATTTGATCAAGTAGGAATGATGAATTAATATTCCTTCCTAGGAAAACTATCATACCACTCTTTTGTACCAGCTCCATAGCCTCCTCTATAGTGAGGCTTTAGGATCATAGGCTTGGAGCTTCTACACCATTTTAGACACTTTTTGATCAGTGTCTCAAGGTTTTACATGCAAAGAAAATTCATTCTATTTGAATTTATATAGAAAACTTTTGAATTCTTCACTCTTGATAAAATCACCATCCTTCATGAATTCCTGAGCCTGTATAATTCTGTCATCTAGCATCATGGACTATAGTTATAAACTATTGGTCCCCTCTCCTCTTGAGTAGCTTGATCAGTTAAGAACTTTTGTATGGTATCATTAAAACACCTAGTTCCTTTTGGAAGCACTCGTAAGGCTTTCTTTCTAGCCTTTTCCAGAACCTCAATCAATTTTGTTTCTTCTTGCCCCTTTTATCCCAGTCTGAAGTGTCAGGCTAACCTTCTTCATCACTAATTTCCAATACAACATCTGCCTCTAGAGAGGAAGGGTTTACCCTATCTCTAGAATTTTGAAGAACTTGATCCATAATGTTATCAAACTCCTCAATACACTTATCAATTTGTCAAAAATAGGCTAAATCAGAATAGAATCTTTAGAAATTAGGATCTACTTTCTTCATTTCTTCCTCTACTGAGAGGATTTCTCTCCACTTCTACATCCTATGAGAACATACATCATCCTCCAATTGATCCCTCATGAAATCCTCTTCCCAAATTTTCCTTCCATTGATGGCATTATAATCCCTCATTTGTTTTTAGAGCGCTTCTAACAATGTTTTAAGGGTCATAAACCCTAGTGGGGGCAGTGGGAAAATTTAACTCTCTTAGGAAGGCATCAACTTCCTCAATGGCCTCTTTACCAATTTTAAAATCCCTTACTTTGAAATTTCTACATAGAAAAGAACCCTTTTTGATGGTTGGCCCTAGATATTCTCTATTCATGGATAACAACTGCCAGAAAATTTCCACTACACCCACCCTCTTTGGTACATATCTTGGCAAGAAATGAAGGGGTTGGGAACAACCAAAAATTCTAATCACTGTATAGTTTTCTAACAAAAAGGTGCTGCCCTAATCATGATCAATTGGTCCCTCATCATCAAAACACATAGTTGGTCTAACAATCTTCCTAATTAACCTAGGTAATCTTTCCAATTTTGAACCTAACATTCTATGAATAGTTGCAACAAAATCATTATAAAAAGAGAGGGAATTAGAAAAAGAGTAGAACTGCTGCCATAATCTTGTCCATCTGAACAAGCAATGCCTCTTTGAAAGTGTCCAAAGCTTCAATGAAACTACAATCCAAATGGCCCACATTGCAGAAGAGGATGAGATGCATAAGCAATGAGTAATGTAGAAATTTGAAATTGCCAAGCTCACCTTGTTGAGCTGTCACCATCTGCTAATGAAAAATATTAGCAATGAGTGTTCCAAAATCATACCCCACATTAGTATGTGTGTCTTGAATGTCTAGAGCTATCACATACAATGCTGGGGAGGCATCCATGGATCCATCTACTCCCAATAGTTTGTTCAACCCAAAAACTATTTTTTGAAAGTATGCATAGAAATATGACAAGGGTATAAAATTAGTAACCTTTTTCAGGAATTCTCATTTCATCTTGTTTTCCCTTGGGATATGTCACAACATTACATGTCTTGTATAGAAACCTCTCTGTTTCTAAAATGTTGCTTCTATTTTTTCCAAGTTAATAAGAACTAACATGGGACCCTGCAAATCAAATGCTTTAGCAAAAGCATACTTACTTAACGTACAAAGAATGCTCATATCCTTTCTATGAAACGACCAAGTGGTTTGATTATAAGAATTTACCAATGTCTTGATAAGGTAACATCCATGTATACCTCTAGCATTATCAACTTCCTCAAGTTCTTCACGCATGGATTTGAGATGGGAACTTTCTGCACCCTATTCTTGTAAAAGTACAAGAACAATTTAGTTCCATTGGTGTTCAGTACTTGAGCATCTCTACAGAAGTTGTAAGCGTCTCTAAACATGTGTACATTAGCACTTTGAGCATTGGAAGATTTAGGGAGAGTCTTCAACCATTCTTCTACAAATTTGGTAAACAATGAAACCTTGTTGCCCTCCACAATGCCCTTCTTTACTGATGATTCTACTTCTGCCATTCTGATCTTACTGCAATTTCATTTTGCTCTATTAGCTCTAGATATCTAAGAATTCTAGTTTTTTGCAACTTGGTGATGAGCCACAATGTTAATGGCTTTAAAAGCTTGCATGTACATGGATATTGACCAATAGTAAGTACTATCTTTATTTCATTTACCTTAGAATGTCAAATCATCAACTATCAAGAATTAGATAATAGGTTTAAAAACTTGTTCTTTTGTACTTTCAAGCTTTAAAAATAAAATCTTCTGACTTGTGAAACCCTTCTTTCTATGCTCTATCACAAGTAGTTTAACTTAATCTTGAATTCTTTTCATGAAACTATGAAACCCTTCTTTTTCTTTTCTCCAATTATCACAACTATTAAATCAAATATTCACTTTATCATTGCAACCCTATGATAAGCTTTATATCCTCTTCCAATGAGATTCCCCTTCTGTCATAGCTTCAAAACTTAAACTTTTCACATCGTGGTCTCACAGTTGTCAAAATCCATTTCCTTCTAACTAGTGCGAAGTGGTGACGATGGCTCCATCTTAACTTTTTGTGGCTTCACAAGATGACATATCTTTCTATCAGAACCTTAGAACATGAAAATCCCTACCATCATGGTCTCGCAACCAATAGACTAACTACTTGGAAAAAAACTTTGATGATGTGATCTCCTTTTACATGACTTTGCAACATAAAATTCACTGAATCGCCATCATTTAACTACCAATGCCATGAAATCTCTTTTTCGAAAAGTCACAATTTCAACTCCTCCTTTATGTTTTCAACCAACGATGATGCGATCTCTGCCCTCCTTGCAGTTTTACAACACACAAACTATTAACTTTTACTTTGATAGCAACATTGTGATAGACCTGTTAAAGCCTTTCTTGCAGTTTTACAACTGCCAACTTCAAGTTGATGAAACCCTCTACGAACCTCCAATGCCATTGACTTCTCATATATATTTTTTAAGCTTGAACACAATGAAATGATTTCTCCAAAAAATTAAAATTTTACTATGATTATTATTATTTTTTTGCCAATGTATAAATCCTTTGTGGTTTTAAAATAACTCAATTCACCTAGATTTTACACATTGTTTGAGAGAGTATGAATGATTCGCCAATGGAGATTATTAATTTTTCTTTGTAAACTATTTTTTTAGCCACAAAAAATAAATCTTTTTGTCAGGTGTTTTACACCTTTTCTAAAGGAGGTGTTTCTTAAAGTATACCCTGATTGGAAAGTTCATCTTTCGCATTACATTTTACTTCAATAAGAATTATTATGTTTAAAACACTCCAACACGTTCTTCCTTTTTGTGTTGGATGAATCATTGGTTGTTTACCCTAACCTTGTGATTGTTTATTAAATGATGGGTAGGTGGGTACTTCTTCATTTTTCCTCTCTGAGCATGGAGGAAAATTAGGGATGACTATTTGATTTGTTGTTTGTGTACTGGAAACAAAATAAAAGGGTCATCATCTAAGGAAAATATATCATCTTCTATGTCATTTGATGAAATTATTGTTGTGAACCTTCTAAAACAACTCTTTGTTGGAATTGAGCAATGCAAGCTCCTATCCATGATAATATGGATAATTTGTACACTTCACACTACAATAAAATCAGCATTCACAATTTATTATGTTTAGTAAGAAATTCATCTTAATCCTAACAAAACTTATGATTCTTAATGAATTCACTATACAAACAAATCATCACCACATTAAAATGCTAATTATTTTGGAAAATGGTTTGGAATTTGACTAATCTAAAGTAAAAGTAAAAGGATGGGTAAACTATAAAATATTTTTTGTTTCTTCTATTCATTTTGTTGCAAACATATAGATTGATATAGTATAATAGACCTTTTAAAATCTCCGATTGACATACTCCATGAAAAATAGTCAAGTTCAATGGGTAAATAGATTGCTCCAGCCAAAATATTTTAGACAAATCAAAAACTACTAACCATATGTAGTCATTTTCATTCAATTTTTTTCAACAATTCAAAGTTGCCTTTCATTTGATAGATTTTCCTCAATTGATGTTTGAAGTTGTAGAATAGACTAACTACTACAATTCAAACAAGGTCAATCAAATCAAATATTGGTCTAAAGGATGTTATTTGGGTTTACATTTTTTATTGTACTTTTAGATGTCATATGTTTTAGTCTTGTTCATCTAGTATCATACTTAAACTATTGTACTCCTTTAATATTTACACTAATAGCAACTATAACTAAACATAGAATGACATCCTAATGATCAAATGAAATCAAAATAAGCTAGTGACATAAAAGGCACATTAAATTGAGACAATGTAGTCAATCATTAAGAAATATAGATAAACCCCCAATTTTTAATAAGCACTGTGAATTTCTGCCTAAGAGTTGTCCATGAAATCTTCAAGAACTTCATAAAATTAAAGCACTAAATTCCCTTCCAAACCTATTGCAACTTAATACAAGTGAAGAGTATACCAAATCCTTGCTGGAAACAATACAAAACCTGATTTGAAACTAAAACCTATTACAAATGCTTTAGAATAACTAGGGGGAGGAGGGGGTGAATCAGTTATTCAAGGTCCAAAATGTCCTATTCAAACATTTTACTAAGAGTAGTGAGCCCATTCAACCATTCATTCATCCAAGATTTAACTTTCCTATTAAGCAAGTTACTGTAAATTAACATGCAACAATAACACATAAGAAAATCAACACATAACACAGTGATTTATGTGGAAACCCAATTTGGGAAAAACCACTATTAACATGCTACTTAATTCTCACTCTTCTAAAGTGATGCCCTGTGAAAAGCTTGCCCTGTTAAATGCTTACAAAACACTGTTAAATGTGGCCTGGTTAGAGGACTTTAGAACATTCACTTGGAATGTCACCCTATTAAAAGATTTACAAATGGCTATTAAACCAACCTAAGTCCATAGGATTTTCCTTTACTCTAACTGATGCAATTGCTAGAGAGTAAAAATAAGGGGTTTTGACCTGATTACATAATATAGCTCAACTTGCTAATCTCATATCACTTCTCAATTCATATAATTTCTTGGCTTTTAGCTTCTAGAACTCTGACAGCTTGCCCTCCTTAGAAGCTTAGTCTCCTTGAGTTTTCATGCTGAATTTACTAGTGCAATCATCTCTTTCTTGACCACTTGTTGAAGCAAAGTCTCTGTGCTCTGTTCTTCCTTGTCTTAGATGTCTTCTCCTTGACACCCTTTCAACCACTTCACTATTTAGCACACCAGTAGCTCTTGCTTCTTGGTATGTGACTCCTTAAATAGAAGTCTTGTAATTCCATTCCTGCTCGATTCTTCCCTCTTTTAATTTTACTTCTTATAGATTAGGTAGGATTCATTGAATCTAACCCATATTATGTTTCTTTTAGAAACATCATGAAGAATCCTCTTGAATTCACTCAAAAATGGTTTACATAAAATTTTGTGCTACCAGCTCATCATCCTTATCGTCCAACTAGTTCACAAAATTTAAGTTAACAACTTTGTACACAAAAATTTGGTAATTCTTTGTCATTTCCAATAATGCAACAACTCAGCACTATTGAAATTCTCATGCTTGGCACATACTGTGTTACTCAGCATCAACTACATTTTACTGATGCTTGGCACTTGAAGTTCACTCTACACCAACTAAGATTTTCTAATGCTTGGCACTTGAACTTCACTTGGCACCTGAAGTTCACTCGACACACACTAAATTTTGCATTTGCTCGGCTCCAACTGAGAATTTGCTCGGCTCCAACTAACTTGCTCAGGACCCACTGATGAACTTAGTTTAAACTTTGCAGTTAACCTTGTTACAACTTATACTTCTAATGCTTCTAAGTGTGGTCAACCTCTGTATATTTTAGTATGTTACCAATACATCATTTAACCATTGTCTTAACTAATCCTTGCACTTTATTACAAAATCATAACTCAACCTTTCCCTTAGGTACTCTTGTTACATCTCATTGATCAAATCCTCTTCATCAATCAACTAAGTGATAGTACTTGGATCTTATAAGCAATTATCATTTCTAAAAATAGTAGGTTTGACATCAATGATTGAAAACATTCTCTATCAACCAATCTCCCTCTTTGACTTTCAACAATGATCTTTTCAATCAGCATTCCAACAAAACCCACTAATAAAAAGCTGCATAATTTTTCCCAGCTATGCATACCCAATCAATTAAAAATTTATTAGATAAAATCAGAATAGAAAATGAATTCAATATCAATCAACTAATTAAATAAAACTATTCAACCAAAGTATGATTATTCAACACTAAATTTTATAAAATTTTACAAATAAGAACATATTTTTTGAAATTTAATATAATTCCTACTGAAAATAAATAGAACTCTCCTCTTTTCTCAATGAATTCTCAAAAACTCAGAACATTAATTTCTAATCAAATACCAACTTGATATACAAACATTATACAGTCATAGCAATGAAAGTAAATAATAAAAAATAAAAAATGTTTGTTAAATTTCTCCAAACAAACACGTAAAATTGCTAAATTTTGTTCCTATATGCATTTCTCTAAAACATAAAAGATTGATGCAAGAAAATACAAATTATTTTTTTAATAATGTGATCATAAACCTTTTAATAGAAAACAAGAGAAAAACTTTACAACATAAAAATAATAATAAATAAGACTTTAAACTCCAATGTGATAATCACTGCTTTTTTTTTTTTGGTGAGGTTATCTTTGATCTGCACACAGTGTCAAATGAGCCCATACAAAAGAAAAATATATAACATCATTCTTCCCTCTAAAATTTTGTTTTTGCGGGTCTTCATTTTAGCGAGAACATTTAACTTTTATGAAAAAAATTCATTGAAAAGAATGAGCTTGTAAATGTTTGACAGGTGGCACTATAATTTCCTATGTTGGTGGGGCATTTTCTAGTCCTGCCTCATATTTAACTTTTATGAAACAAAATTCATTGAACAGAATGAGCTTGTAAATGTTTGACAGGTGGCACTATAATTTCCTATGCTAGGGGAGCATTTTCTAGTCCCACCTCATATTTAACTTTTATGAAACAAAATTCATTGAACAAAATGAGCTTGTAAATGTTTGACAGGTGGCACTATAATTTCCTATGTTGGTGGGGCATTTTCTAGTCCCACCTCATACTTAACTTTTATGAAACAAAATTCATTGAACATAATGAGCTTGTAAATGTTTGACAAGTGGCACTATAATTTCCTATGCTGGTGGGGCATTTTCTAGTCCCACCTCATTTTCACCTGCTAAAAATGACAAACTAAAATGTAAAGACTTGGATTTTTGTGGGGAAGATTCTAATTAATCCCGCAAGAAATTTTTATTTTTTCCATGAGACCTTCTCTTCCTTAAAATATAAGCTCAAGCCTCCATGGGACTGCAACCTAATAGATGAAGGGTGTTTAGAATAGTGGGTCGTAGATCTATGATGGGGGGAATATAGGTATCTCCCTTGTTCTTATAGGAATCGAGGAATTACTTCCAAGGTTCTTTTTGTCTTTGTAAAATATTACTAATTTTATTTCCTACTATGGCGTACTATCTTCCTCCAACTGATATTTTAGCTTTTAGCTTCTTGGAAATCGCATGAAAGACTTAGAAAGTCACTAAAAATCTTAAGACAAGGGGTATGCTCAGCAGGTTCGTATGCTTCGGTGCCACAATCAATGTCAATTCTTATGGTTTTACAAAGAGCAGAGCTTTCTTAAACACTAGAGCATAGAGGAATATTACCACACAACTAAATGTTCATTGCAAATGTCCTTAAAATGGGCAGTCGTATAGTCAACGCAGATGCATCTTACGTGAAGAACATTTCTATATCAAGTTGCTTAGAAAAGCAAAAAATGTAAAATACGCGATGGAAAGTATCAGTACCATTCTAACATTTCCCTGAAATAGAAATCCGAAACTATGTACTAACACTTTGCAAACAAAATGTCACTTAAATTTGATTTTGAATGACTAAATATAAATGTTTCGATGAAGATTAGAAAAAAAGAAAAGAAAATGATTTGATGTAGATTAAAAGAAGAGATAACAAAATGTTTTAATGCAGATTAAAAGAAGTGAAATACTTACCTTTGGAGAAGGTGCAAATGAGGAGCCGATAAAGCACACATCTTCAAAGTAAGGACAAAAGCAGGTTATTTTTCTCAAAGACTAAGCTATTAGGAAATGCAAAAGAGATCAAAGTCAGTTTTCATGCTTTCTAGTCTCTGGCAATTCGCTTCAGTTAAGCAGAGATTACCACCTCCTGGAAGAAGAACAAGAGTTTTGAACTGGAGGAAACAATTCTATAGTTTGAAGGCAATGAGCATTGGGATACCATTAAACTTTGAAGAAGATGACATTTTTAGATTGCCTCAAATGCTGCCTCACATAGATCAACTCGATGAAGATAACATTCTACAAGTTGAGATAAGCTCTGAAATGAGATAGGCATGTTTGCTATTTTGAAGTTTTGTAGAGATAGAGACTCAAGCGTGTCACAGTCAAAGAGAGATTTGGAAACATTAATTTGAATTTTCGTACATTTTAGAACTATGCACATCACCCCAACATACAAAATACACAACAATCATTTATTAATGCTGCCATCAAATCTATTACAATTGTAAAGCTCAAATTGAAAAGTTTTGAATTTTACAATTGTAATAGATTTGAGAGCAACATTGATAGATGGTTGTTGTGGATTTTGTATTCTGGGGTGACTTGGATAGTTCTAAAATGTAGGGGAATTTAGATGAATGTTTCCAAGTCTCTCTTTGCACATGTCATGCAGATGCCTAGCCCATTTCAGATATAAAATTTGGATTATTATCAATATACTCATCAGAAAACTTAGAGTTGGGGAAACATCTACACAACTTTCGAGAAACCATAGAAAAGAAAATAACCTCTATTAAGTTGAGTCTCTCTGAAATTGTTGAGATAATGGGTGTTGTACATATTGCATAATATTGTTATATTTTATTATTTTATTTTATTATGAAATGTTATGTCTAGATAGACGTGCAACATGTACAGATTCCCATGAAATATTTTTGATGAGTTGTATTGTAACATAGTGATAATATTTTATGTAATTATTTAATATTGCGAAAAAGAATTGAATGACGAAGATTAAATGTGGGGTCAGTGGGTTAGGTAACACATGGTTTATATAATACCACTTGGTGGTTTTGTGGGACTTGCTGCTATATAAGCAGCCACAAGGAGAAGAAAAAAGGCAAGAGTCAAGTGGAACAAAGCTTGACAGGTTAGCCAAGTGGGCATTTGTGAAAGTTGGAAGCATGGCATGAGATGTGTGGATTCATGCTTGTTCACATAATTTGCTCGGTTGTGGCTATGGTCATGAAGGCTTCCATGGTTATATGGAAATGGTATTTTTTGCTGAATAATACATGGTGATGGATGCTATATAGAGGTTGGATTTTTTCCCTCAATGAGGGTTGTAGAAGTTGTGAAAACCAACTTCACAAATTGCCAAGATCACTTGCATGCAAATAACCTACTGAAGAGAAACCAGAAAAAGAAGGAAAAAGTAGAGCGGAAGAACTCAACAAGATGAGAGAAACTATATTTCCAAATTGATTGAATGAATGCTTGAAAAAATACAAAGAGGTGAATCCTTTATAAAAGGAATCATGAAACCCTAACTAGGTTTGCACATTATAATTAACATAAAATATTAATTATATGCACCAAAAAGAAAGCTTAAGAACTAGAGTAATAAACCACTTAATTAATTAAATCAACATGGTCTAATTAATAAGTGAAACAAAATAATTACTCTAACACCCCCCCTTAAGTGGAGCTCAGGAGGAAGCTAACTTAGCAAAGCTATGAAAGCAAGAAAAAATGGGTCCCGGAAAGAAGGCTTGATCAGGTACCCAATCACAACAAGGAAATCTCTATAAACTGGAGACAAAGGAGAAAACCCAGTGGGAAAAACCTCTCTTCAAAAAGAGATAGCAAAGAATGTTCTTGAAGATAGGAACAAAGAGAAGATCATGTAGGAAACCATTAAAGCAGAAGAAGCCGCAAACTCTATCAGAAAGAAATTGCTGATTTGAAGATCCTCCATGGAAATAGAAGGCACGAACCGAGAGTTTCTATATGGTAGGTGATCCATCTCACCAAAATGCATAGGTAGCCAACCACTGCAATTACCTAGTATATAAGATCAAATTCTAAATACATAGCTCACTCCAATGAACCATTGAACCAAGGAAGCATTAGAGCCAACTATATAACCTCCCCTTAATGCAGACATGTTGAGGTGACAAGAAATTGAAAAGATGGGCCAGAATCTCCTACAACACAAGAACCAAACACATCGAGAGTGAGGTACAAACACCTATAAAGTCATGTGTCACCGACACTACATGAGGAAAAAAGAGAAAGAGGGCACAAAATCAGAAAACAACTACCCCCCCCCCCATGGCACTTTATAAAATAGTGCAAGTACAACAAACCACAATGATGAAAAGGATCCTGAAATGCAAGAGTGACACATTATCTGAGTGCATTTGCATAAAGATTCTTACAATGAATATCAACAATGATCAAAATAGGAAAAGAGCGGATACAAAAGATAGCACAGTCGAAAAGAAGAGATCCCATGCTGAGAAAACAATCTCTGAACCTGAAATACCCAAGATATCCATTATAGAGCAAAAATGCCAAAAATATGATAGAAAAAGCATGGGGCAGAATCTAGAAGAAATTATATTATTTCTGAAAAGTAGACAGAACCAGCTTTCCAAAAATATCATATTATCAAAAAATGGAGATGGGACGTAGAAAAAATGCTTGTTGAAGTCAAAAATAGAACTTTGGACTTCAATTGCAAAAATAGGAAAAAAAACTTCATCAAAACCAAAAAAATCTTACACCAGTGTCTTCATCTCAAAACCAGCTTTTTGGCACTTCTTTCAGATTAGAAAAATACGTCTGTATAAATAGAACTTTGGACTTCAACTGCAAAAATAGGAAAAAAAACTTCATCAAAACCAAAAAAATCTTACACCAGTGTCTTCATCTCAAAACCAGCTTTTTGGCACTTCTTTCAGATTAGAAAAATACGTCTGTATGCTCAAGTTATGGCCAAAAAATCACAAGGAGCTCTAAAACAGATTTAAGAAAGGTGCATGCAAGGTCTAATGACAACATGCTGACATCATGCAGATGTCATCAAAACACTGCAAAAAATTTGATGGCCTGCGGCCCATCAACACAAAAAAAGTGCCACGTGGCTTGCCATGTAGCATCCACGTGGCAGTGCTGACTATACTTGCTAACGTGTAAACGCAGGTGGACAGGTGGAGGAGGTGGTGGCCACTGGTGGCGGTCGCCGCAGGGGTGGCAGTCGCCGGCGGCACCGCAGCCACGGTGGATGGTGGGTGGTCCACCAGTGGCGCCCTGGCTGGGGCTGCTCTGTGACAGTCGTTGAGCTAAGTGTTGGTGGCTGCTCAGTGGCCGCTGGGTGGAGCGGCCCAAAGGATAATTTTTTATTATTTAAATTTTTAAATTTTTTGCAATAAATGCGTCTGTATGGCCTCCCTAAGGGAAAAAAAATTTTACCTGATGCTATGGAAGCCAAAAAGGACAAATTTTATATGGATCGTGACTATAAACAACCTTCTGAATCTAATGGCAACGTCTGTTTGGGCCCAAAGTGCTCTGAAAGAATTCTCTTCCTCCCGATTGAAGAAAAAATTGCAAAAAAATTGAGATTTCTAACTCCGAATCGCGGCTTCAAAAATTATTCAACAGAGAAGCAATAGGGAGGCTCTGATACCATGTAGAAGTTGTGAAAACCAACTTCATACATTGCCAAGATCACCTATATGCAAATAACCTGCTGAAGAGAAACCAGGAAAAGAAGGAAAAAGTAGAGTGGAAGAACTCAACAAGATGAGAGAAATTGTATTCCCAGATTGATTGAATGAATGCTTGAAAAATAACAAAAAGGTCAATCCTTTATAAAAGGAATCACGAAACCCTAACTAGGTTTGCACATTATAATTAATATAAAATATTAATTATATGCACCAAAAATCAAGCTTAAGAACTAGAATAATAAACCACTTAATTAATTAAATCAAGATGATCTAATTAATAAGTGAAACAAAATAATTACTCTAACAAGGGTTTTTTAGGGTATATCTTGTGTCACAATTTTGTGGGTATGTTGTCTATTCTCTTGCATGTGAATTTTAATTTTGTGTTTATTTCAGATCTATTATGGGTTATATGGAAGCAGTTATATTTTTTATTACCAAGTTTCCTTACAAGTGGAATCAAAGCCGGGTTTTATTATTGTAGCCCTAGATTGAATCCATGGGAATGCATGAGAGGATAAAAGAAGAGTGCAAGATATATGAGTGATTTATTACAGATCTAAGGGTTTTGTGGGGTAGCTTCTAGAAATGACCTCTTTGGTAAAAATAGACCTTACCATTGGATTCGGGTCAACATTTTCATAAATTTTGATATATAATATGCCCTAGTTTAGTCATGTTCAGAGAAAATGAAAGAGTTTTTTGGTTTTAGCCCATGATGGCCGTCAAATTTAATCCCATCAAAATTTTTGTCACAGAAAAAATTTAAAAATGAAAAATCGCAATGAAAATGGTAAAAATACTGTCTTAGTAAGATGGCCATAACTTTCTCTTAGAATATCAGATTTCAGAGTTCTTATAGGTGTTGGAAAGCTAATTCAGAGCGCTAAAACTTGGTATAGGTTTGGTTTTGTGATTTTGACATTTTGTTAGGTTTTAAGAGCTCTAAAGTCATATGTTATTTATTTTGAACATGGATTAGGGCATAACTTGGGCATACGGAGTTGAATTTTGGACTTCGAGTAGTCAACGAAAAGCTCTTGGAGAGCTCTACACATTGGTTTAGATTTGGTGCAGGTTTGACATGATTTATTTGGTGATATATTGATATGAACAATTTATGGTATATATTTTGACTATGGTAACATTGTGAGTTTATGGCATTGGAGATTTAAGATTTGATGTCATTGTATACTCAGTTCATATTTTAGATTGGTCTCATGATGATATGGTTATCAGTGTTTGGTTTGGATATGCATGATGACTTGTTAGATTTACAAGTTGTGCAGTGTTGTAAGTGGTCTATATTTACAGGTTGCATTTATGACTTGGTTATGGGTTGTCTTTGCCCATTGATCTTTTATTATTGATGCATATTCAGATTGGTGGCTTTGATTTGGGTTGTCTATGCTGTAAGTCACATGATTTGCTAATTTTTCTTCATGTAGAAAGGATGAGATATTGTTACCAGGTATAGTCATGGTGGAGGATTTTGGTTGACTATTTTATGCTAACAAATTGGACACTTTGAGAACCAGATGCTCGATTCATGGATGTGATCATGGTGTCATAGATTTTGGCATGACATGATTGGTTATATAGGTACATCTTTCATGTTCATTAGCTTATATTTTTTGATTCAGTTATGGTGCTATATCTTTTTAGTTGAAGATCATAGTTATTTGGTTTCTTTTGACGAGCTCATGATGTGCACTTTGAGTTCTTTGATAGTTTGATGCTTTGCTTGATTCTCATGATTAGAAGATGGTTTTTTCATCATGATGTCATGGATAGCTTAGATACATGGTTTAGTGGGAGCTTGTGACAATGATGGGGTGACAGTGCAGGATTAGTTCCTAATTTTGGTTTGGATTTTCATGTAGGAGATGGATTTTATGATGCCATATGGTACCACAGTTGAGTGGGAGTTGTTGGCATTGATATATTTATTGAGTGTTTGCAAATGTTGGAGGTTTTTCTTAGATCCTGTTGCTGCATAAGCGTCTTTGACATTTGTATGGTGCATTTGTTATCTTCATGGTGTGTGAAGATGGTTAGATCTTGAGGACTCATGGAGTTTTTGGTTATCTTCATGGTGTGTGGAGATGGCTCTTCCTGATACGTGGATATGGTTTTCTTCATGGTGTATGGAGATGGTTGCATCTTGAAGACTCATAGGGTTCTTGGTAAGGGTACGATTTATGCTTTTATTTGGCATGATATCCTTGGTATGAGGATGGTTTCTTTATTATGTCATGGTATACTTTTGATACATGTTTAGAGTTGTTACATGTTATAGTATGTTTATGTAGAGCATGTTATCTCTTTGGTTGAGATGGTTAAATCATGTTTATGTTCTTGAGGCTATGGTTGGAACTTTGACATTGATCTTGGTTTAGTTTCTTGATATTGAGTACACTGATCATAAGCTGGATACTTCATGATATTTCTATGTTGCATTTGGAATTAGCATGGATTGATTAGTTACAAGTGCTCATGGATACTTAGAGATGGTGGTGAGGCTGATTTCTCTTGGCTTAGAGAAGTATTTGTAGGGACAGTTGATGGTTTTAGCAGGAAGTCCGAGGGTTAGTCACCTAATATGGACTTGAGAGGAGATTTTTCTTAGATGAGTCTTGGTTGGAGACTTAGGTATCTTGATGAGCATTCTCATTCCCCACTCTTGGTCTACTCGGCAGTTTTCTATTTGAGAGGTATAGCCCATTATTTTTCTTAGGTGTATTATATTTATGCTTATTTTTCATGGATATGGATCTTGAGCTATGGTACATGAGTTAGTTTTGAAGGGTTCATTTGAGAGATGGTTTAATATTGGTTATCTCCATTTGCATATGTTGTTATGCTAGTTGAGTTTGGGAGATGGTTTTATATTGGGCATATTCCTTGCATTAGGAATGGTTTATTGAGTTTGATCTTGTTGTGAGAGGCTTACATCCATGATTAGTTATATGGTATGTTTTCGGTATTTTTGTGACTTCTTGTTGGGGTTTTATGGAGGAGATCATACTTGCACAGTTTACATCTAGAGGTGTGTGTAGAAGGACATGATATAAGTTATGATTTGCATGGTTTCTCCAGTCTTGGTTATCTTCTTGAATGTTCAATTTTTCTTACATTGAATTTGAGATTGGTTAGATATTGTGATCACTAGTTTGTGCTCATGTATGCCATGTGAGAGATGACATAGTTATTCCTTTATCTCTTTCCTTTGTTGGTTGTGGAGAATTTGGAAGGCTGTTGGAAACTTGTTACAAGAGTTGTTCTTGCAGAATATTAGTTTATGTATTGTGGATGTCCTTGATACTACATGGATTCACTTCTTTGAGATATGTTGAGTGGATTGGTTATAGATTTGACATTATCTTTTGTAGTGGGAGCTTCTTGGTATATATGTGGCAAGTATTGCTCTTGAGGCTTGTGATTGCAGGTTACATATTTGATATGTTGATGATATGAGATTCACTTGTCATACCTTTGGAGGTATGGATAGTTGGATGGGTTTGGCACTTGCTATTGGTGTTATTTCAGCTATGAATATTTTGACAACTATGGATATATGTGATTACTTTTGGATCAGAATTTTTGTGCTTGAAATTTTAGTTGGTACAAAAATTTATGATCTTCTAATCCAACAAGTTGGGTGACTTTCTCTTTGCATGGCTTCTATGTATGTCCAATGGCAGTGGCATAATAGGAGGTGAGATCATTCATATTTGAGATGTTGGATACTTTGATTTTGTTGCAGGTACCAGGATGGAGCACTTGGTGTATTTTGATCCATGATGGTGGATGTGCTTGGAGGGATTGTTCCCTTGTTCATTTGTGCGGCTATGGATTGACCCTATACAATGTATACAATAAGTGGGAGATTGTTGAGATAATGGGTGTTGCACACATTGCATAATATTGTTATATTTTATTATTTTATTTTATTATGGAATATTATGCCTAGATGGACGTGCAACATGTAAAGATTCTCATAAAATATTTTTGATGAGCTGTATTGTAACATTGTGAAAATATTTTATGTAATTATTTAATATTGGAGAAAAGAATTGAATGCCCAATATTAAATGTGGGGTCAGTGGGTTAGGTAGCACATGGTTTTAGCACATGGTTTATGTAATACCACTTGGTGGTTTTGTGAGATTTGCTACTATATAAGCAGCCACAAGAGTAGTTGTTGTAAAGTGACAAGGAGAAGAAAAAAAACAAGAGTCGAGCTGACAAAGCTTGACAGCTTAGCCAAAGTAGCATTTGTGAAAGTTGAAAGCATGGCATGGGATGTGTGGATTCATGCTTGTTCACATAGTTTGCTCGGTTATGGCTATGACCATGAAAGCTTCCATGGTTGTATGACAATGGTATTTTTTGCTTAATAATACATGGTGATGGATGCTATATAAAAGCTGAATTTTTTCTCTCAATGAGAGTTTTCTAGAGTATATCTTGTGTCACAATTTTGTGAGTATGTTGTCTTTTCTCTTGCATGTGGATTTTAATTCCGTGTTTATTTCAGATTTATTATGAGGTATGTGGAAAGGTTATATTCTTTATTGCCAAATTTCTTTACAAAAATGTGGCAAAAAAAAATGTCCTTGAGAAATTTGTGAGATCAACTTCAACCAATACCGTTATAAAGGCTGCTGAACGGAAATTTTAATTAGAAACATTGTCAACCGTGGAAACACTCTATTAGAACAAGTAAGAGCTCCGCCAGTGAAAATAGAAACTCTGACAATGAAAGGCATGGATGCATGCAAATGGCTGAAACTATTATATTACTTGCTGTAAAAAAATTCCATCATTTTTAGCAAGTTTCCACCGGGACAATGAGCTTTCGAGGAAGTTTATGTTTCTGTGGTATGCTGCAAATGGGTGATGTAATTTTATGCTTTAAAAACGGTATCGGCTCTAAATCTTCTCAAGACGTTTGTAGAATCTCACATTTTTATTTTCAGCCCGAATATTTCTGGTGCAATTGATGGTTAAAAGATAAAATGGGTAAAATAGATATCACGACTTTGCAGACGATCTCTCTTTGTCGCGGGTTTTTTGAAAACGGTATGGTCGCTATATCTAAATTGAATCACCAAAATAGAGCTGGGTATATAATTAAGGGGGTTATTATTTCACACTTTGCTGACCTCGACTGTGATTTGCGATTTGCTGAGAATTTTGTATGAGCATTTCGGGTAACAGTTTATCTTCTTTAAATCTGCTTCAAAACATTCATTTCTAAGTCATTTGAAATCAAAATTTAAATAACATTAGTTCATAATATCTAATTTATCTTTAAAGGATAATTGCTAGAATGATACTGAATTGCCAGCAGGCCTTAAAACCTTTTGGCTGCTTCTTTTGTGTACGTGCAGATCGTACAAATCTAGTTGTGTGCCACTCTAGTATACAATTTTTTTGTGTCAATTTTCAAACAGAGTTTGCCATAAGATTACCACATTTCAAGACTTTACCACAATTTTATGTTGCTTGATAGATAAAATATAGTTGTTTTCGCTGTTCGTTTTAGTTTGAAAGGCGATCTTTTAAACACAGTCTCACTAGAAGTTGATCTTCAAATTGTCATGATTTCTTAAACCTTTCAAGGGTTTCCTCAAAACGAAAATTGTAGAGCACCATCACACTATCGGTCCTTATTACCAAATGAAAAGTTGAACTCACTATCCTATTCTTTTCAAGAGAAACGAATTTCAAATTGCAAGAATGCTATTAAACAGCCATATTTTCTACTCCACAATCCGCTATTCACATGTAAAGAAGATGACAATGGTAGACTTCTCTTACATTAAGCAGTCAACTCTTCATGTCAAAGATAGCCGGTAAAATTTATAATTCACATGCTCTCATGCTAATGTGCAATTCTCATATGTCGTCATGATCTATTATTCAGAATACTATATAAAAGAAGCAAGAAAAATACTATAGATTGTTTAAATTTTAAAAAAACGATACATTTCAATCTTTTATTTTTCGTAAGAGTTATGAAAAGTCTACCAATTTTTAATTTAAGAGTTATCAAAAGTCTATCAGTCCTCAATTTTATTGTTTAATAAATATAATATATAGTAGACTCTCTACATGAATAGTCATCTAGAGAATAATATGAAAAAACATAGTATTTAGTTTTGAATAATTTTAATTTTCAAATAAACATTTTTGTATTTTTAGTTATTATTTTTATTTAAAGTTAGTAAATTGTAAATTTGTAATTTATACTAAATTAAATTTTGGAAAGATATTACAAAGTCAAATACTATCAGAACCTATCTATAAATCTTAGCTATGAAAAGATGTAGAAAAATCTATCTATGAATCCATGAAAAGATGTAGAAAAAACCTTAAGAAATAGATGATTATAAAAACCACCCACTACCTAATATAAACAAACAACTAAGCAACAAGTAGACTTATCTACACAAGGAACTTAAGGAATAGATGATATAAAAAACCACCCACTAGCTATTATAAACAAACAACTAACCAACAAATAGACTTATCTAAAAAAGGAGGATACATACTGAGGAGGAGAGTAGTCATCTCCAAATAAATAGTTATATCCATTAGATAAATTGTCATGTGACAAGATTGTCTACATAGCCTCCAATCTATTTTAGAGCTACCAAAACCAATCTCTAATAAAGCATATTGATCAATCTTCTGATCACTCATAGTTACTTTGGTGCCTCCATACTGCATAAAAAATCTAAGAACAATAACAAGATCTCTAAGGGTGTGATTAGACATGAATTTATCAAACTCGATAAATCAACAATAGAAAAGAAGCCTTTATCTAATCAATGAAATGATGGTAGATGAAATAAAAAGTCCTAATCAAACAAAGATGAATTTCATATATCCAAAACAATAGATGATACCCAGTGAGAATCTAATATTAGATCCATTAAAACCATAAGGAATCACATGCCACTTCAGTTTAGATAGTTGAATGGTTATGATGCTAATCATTACCAATTAAAGTTTGGATAGTTTGATCAAAATAAGAACATTTCATATTAAATACCGAAGTCAAATTTTTAGTGTTGTAGACCAAAGCAGATCACTCTTCCATCCAACAGAGTGATGGTATTACACAAATTAAAACCAATGAATAAAATATTACAATGATCTACATATCATCAATACACAATGAAAAATATTGAAACTTTGTAATATAATTTGTATTAAATAAAGTTGTAGTTTATTTATACAACTTCTAATCAAACTAATTTAGTAATGAGCATCTAATCAGATACAACTAACTTCTTAACCAACACCTTATCAATGAAATTATCTAAACCTAATAAACAATTATTATTATCTTTAAACAACAACAAAATTGAAATGTTTGTTATCCCTTTTCTCCCCCATAATGCAAATTGAGAAGAGTACCAAATTAAATTTTGAAGTGCCTAAAATAAACCACCAACAAGGGACTTTGTGAAGATATTAGCAACTTATGTGGAAGTGGGGCAATACACCAATTGAATCAAGCCGTCCTAAACTAGTTCACAAATGTGGTGATGTTGAATGTTAATGTGCTTAATTTTGCCATGAAAAAATGGATTTTTACTCATTTGAATTGTACTTTGATTATCACATTACCAAAATACACCCATCTTGAAGATGTTGTAGATCCTACAATAATCTATGTAACCAAACAACTTGACAAGAAGCAAATGTGGCCGCTTTACATTTTGCCTACATAGTAGAAACTGAAACTATAGGTTGTTTCTTAGATTTCTAGGAAATGACTACAAAACCAAGACTAAATGCATAACCAAAAGTAGACTTGTGATCATCTATAGAGACTACAAGATCAGAATCAACACATCCTACCAAATTACACTCTTTAGTATGTTGAAAAGCAAGATGAAAATGTATTTGTCCTTTGAGATATTTGAGGATCCTTTTAGTTGTACTCCAATGTGGTTCCTTGGTCTTAGACATGAACCTAGAAATCAAACATATTGCATATGTAATATTTGGTCTCATAGTGGTCAAATAAAGAAAATTGTCAACCAATTGTCTATAAAGCTCAAGGGATCTATAGAGGGACAATCATCAAAAGTAGCTAACTTAATTCCAACCTCCATAGGTGTGCTCATGGGATTGTAATCCTTCATACAAAACCTTTGAAGAAGATATGAAATATATTTCTACTGGGACAAAAATATACCATGTGTATGCTACCAGACTTCAAGATCAAGAAAGTAATGCATGTCACCTCAAACGGTCATTCCAAATTTTGAAACCATTATTTCTCTAAATTAGAGAACAAAGTAGAATTATTATCAATGTATATAAGATCATATACATAGATAAAAATAATGAGAAGGTCAATACCAAAATGGTTGATATAAAGATTAGGATCCGAAGGACTTCTAATATAACCTTTTTGCAAAAGAAAAGAGTCAATTCTACAATACTAGGCTTCTCATGCTTGTTAAAAACCATATAAAGCCTTGTTCAACCTATAAAAAAAATTTGTTTAGATAGAAAATCAAAAACTTGAGTTTGACCAACATAAACTTCTTTATATCCATTTAAACATGCACTTTTAACATCCATTTGATAAATACTCCATCCATTTTGAACAGCAAAAGATAGAACTAATCAAATAGTATTTGTCCTGCCTATAGGAGAAAATGTCTCTATATAATCAATACCTTCCAACTGAGTGTAACATTTTGCAACTAGTCTAGCTTTGTATTTCTCAATAGTCTCATCATATTTATATTTAGTTTTATATATCCACTTTGTCTCAACAACATCCTTACTAGGACGCAACTCTACCAACTCCCAAGTGTCATTGTGTTCAATCAAATCCATCTCACTCTTCATGGTTGTAACCCATTTTTCCTTTGAATTAGCTTTAACAAAATCTTTGGGCTCATTGTTCTGCAAAACTTGAGTGATTAGAGCATAGTTGATTTTTCTAAGAGATCATATAATTTGCAGCTTTATGTTTAGAACCATAGCCAAAAAAAATGCATTTAATATTTTTTTCATTTGACTTTGTTCCTTTTTCTTTGCGAATATGAGCATAAGGCAAAACATAACCAAACACTTTAAAATGAGCAATAGATGGGGTTAAACCAAACCAAGTCTATTCAAGAGTCATGTCAAGAAATGCTTTTGTGGGGCTTCTATTTGAAAAATAGTTTTTTTAAATATCTACCTCTTCAAAAAAACTCTTCTCTAACTTCCTATCTTTCATCATGCTATGAGCTATTTCAGCAATAGTTTGATTCTTTCACTCAACAACTCCATTTTGTTGTGGAATGTAGTAAGTGTTAAACTCTTGTTGGATCCCATTTCCTCTACAAAATCCATAAACACATTTGACCTATAATCTCCCCTATTATCTAATGTAATGACATTAAGGAACTAATCACTTTATTTTTCAGCCAATTTTTTGAAGTCAACAAAGTTATTAAAGACTTCTAATTTATCAAAAAAATAATGTATCTAGGTGTTACGATAAAAGTCATCAATAAATGAAAGAAAGTAATTTGACTTATTTAATGAGAGTGTTTCCATTGGACCACATAAATTAGTATGAGCAACTTCAAAGGGGTTTTTTTTGTCTTCTAGACATACTAATCAAATAAAAAATTCTATGTTGTTTTCCAAACAAACATTCTTCATAAACTTTATGTTCATTTTTAAGAAATGGCAATCCTTCAACCATATGTTTCTTTTTAAGAAGAAGTAAACCCCTAAAATTTAGATTCTTGTACCTTTGATTCCATAATTGACTATCATGCAGTTTTGTAGTACTCAACACCTATTTTATAGAAGATAAATTGAGAGGAAATGTATGATCAACAAAGTATCAATGATGTGTTTAATTTTTTCATCCCCATTTGTTACTTAAATTATTCCATTCCTTTAGATCAATGATAATTATTGTCCCCCAATACCACTGTACTATTATATTCTTCATCTAAATTGATAAACAAATTTTCATTGGACTTCATACGTGAGGAACAACCAAGATCAATATACCATAAAGCCTCTTCATTGGAAACTTTGTTGAGGCAAGATAGAAACAAATTTTGTTTATCTTCGAGAATACTATTAGTAGATTTTTTATGCCAACACTCAAATTAATAATGACCAAACTTGTTAGAACGAAAACATTGAACATGAAATTTATCTTGACCAATGTCTGTACTTCTAACTCTACTTTCACCTCTCAATTTTTTATTTTGATTTATGCCTTGGAAAATATAACCTCTTCCTTTTTCATAGCTTGTGCTTCTAGTGTTGTGACCAGATTCACATCTATGCTTGAGTTTGAAACTAGTTACATTATCTTATATGTAACTAAACTTATATAAAGTATTATTATCTTTTCCTCTTATGTTTATCTTGGATGCAAATGTCAATTATTTCCTTTGTTGTTAATAAAATGTCACTTAACTCATTAGTTCTCAAAGATGTAAGATCTTTTAAAATTTTAATAGTAGAAAAAACATTATTAAATCTAGATGGAAAACTTCTTAGAATTTTTAATCAAAGATAGGAATAATTACTCTTGGTGTTCTAGCCAGATTTTCCATCTTATGTAGAAAATATTTTGAAGTAAGTATTCTCCAAGAATATCAACAACCTTGTAAAATGAAACTTCAAAATAACTTTTTATGAATTGAAAAAATAAAATCTTTCACCTTCTTCATTGTAGATTTGTATCATTGATCCTTTGATAATCTTCTTTTTCGGATGTTTTCCTCCATACAATTGATTTAACTATTTTTCTGGAAATATCTCCTTCTCTTCCTTTTCCTTTTCCCTAATACCAATTAATGGTACTTCACAAATTCAAACAAGTGAATTAAATATGATGATGATCTGTAGATCATCAATACACAATGAAAGATATTGAAACCATGCAATGTAATGTTAATTGAATAAAGTTGATAGTTTATTTATACAACTAATAAAACTAATTTAGTAATGGACATATAACCATATAGAACTAAATTCTTGACTAAAACCATATCAATAAAATTATCTTTAAAACTTAATTAACAATAATTATTATCTTTCATAGAGGTAGTGAAATATAGTACTCCATTTAAAACTAGCAGTTGCACCCATGAGAAGTGCAACGGATACGTCGAATTATGAAGGGAAAATAGTAATGAATTTTACTATACATAAGGAAATATAAAAAATTAATAAACACGTATAATTGAAAAAATTTAATTGTGTATATATATTTATTATAATTTCATTATTCTTTAATGAGAATGGGATACCTTTGAACAATGAGAGAGTGCTTTCAATCTTTATATATGATCTTGGATAATCACATTGAAAGAAAAAGTGTTATTGTTTTAGAAGAGTCAATATTGCCTATATTCTTAGAGGCTATGCATCTATATTTTATTCTTGTAGGAAATGCTATTGCACTTGGTTGCTCTAGAAATATTGGGAAGATAGTAAACGATCAAGACATTGGAATATTACTACACTAAATTGTGAGAGGAGGGATGTTAACCCAGATTATTGCATAATTAAGTTTCAATTAAATAGAATAAAATAGTTGGGATGTTAGAGAAGCACATATTTTTCAATGAACTCCAATCCAAAAATACAATGTTAGCAATGTATACAAGAAACTTGTGAATCCTTGTACATTGCAACCTATTGCTAAATAGATTCTAGACATGGGATCAATGAAATCTATCTATCAATGTAGAATGAAATATTGATTTAAAAAAATTACATTTACAACAATAGAGGGAAAAAGCCTTACACAATTTTTTTTGGTTAGCCAAGGAATTTTACTTTCGGGCTCATTTAAAAGGGACAATAAATACACTAGAAGATAAACTCATGAATGACATGTCACTAGAAAGTCTTGAGAAGTTTAAAGAATATGCGCCGAAGATGATCAAACATTACACTATCTTTGATGAGTTTTTCTTTTAGGGGATTAGCATCATTGAATGGTTACAACATTGCGAAGATATTTTAAATTAATCACAATAGTGGAAGCCAACCTCTCATTTCATTAACTTCATGCTCATTTTGGGGTTGATAGGTCATGGGAATTGATAAGAAAGTTCATTATTCTTCATTAAAAAAATATTTATTAAATAAAGTTATACATTTAAATGTGTTAATATACTAAGTTTTATTGTAATTAAGTACACTTCCATTTGAGGGGAATTGTTTAAACAAAATGATAAACTAATAGTCTTACACCATTCTTTCATCTCATTTAGAGTGTTTTTTTAAACTATAAAACACATAAAATTATGCTAGTATAAGAAGAGTGCAGCTAATTCTTTGAAGGTAAATTCAATGGAATATTTGATTTTTGTGTCCACTATATATAGAGGATTTTTTAAGTAGAGCCCAAAAGAAATTTAATGCAGGGTTGATTACATAACATTATAGATACCATGTGCAAATGTCTAATTACATGAAATATTTGATATACACTTTCCAAAATAGGAAATAATAAGAGAAAATAAATTTTAATAAATAAATAATAATGATAAAATATAAATAAATAAATTATTATCTTGATATAAATGATCAATATGAATAGTATGATCCCTAATCTATGATAATTTGGACTAAACCCTATCAAGCGACATTGCAAAATATTTTTCTTATTCTTTTAATATAGATGTAAACTAGAAAGCTTCACAACTACAAAAACTATGTCAAGAAAACTTAAAGTAAATAAATCACATGTAGGAAAGAAATAAAATTTTCCATAATCATTTTCAAAACTATAATAAAAAACATGCAAATGTAAATGCTATAGACAACTTTAAAGGGTGAGAACACAAGTAGAAAATAATTATTATCTTAATAACCAACATGTTAATTAATGGTGTACTATTCATAGAGTGAAGGTTAAGTGTAGTAGATGTATATGTGCTCAATGAACTAGGATGTATAACTAAACCATGTGAAAAAATAAATTTTTATGTATAGTCTAACTATGTGACATATTAATGAGGATGATATAAGACATATGTTTAGATCTCTCTCTCTCTCTCTCTCTCTCTCTCTCTCTCTCTCTCTCTCTCTCTCTCTCTCTCTCGATACATACATACATACATACATACATATATATATATTCATTATCGCTTTACTGAATTGAAATTTGTTTATAACTTCAATATGATATTTTCTCTCATATTTAGATGATAATCTATTTTTCTAAATAATTGCCCCTTGTTTCAATTCAATCCTAATTATATAACTTGTGACAATGGGCCTAGTGTGATAAAGACTCACATAACAATACTAGTAACACAACACATATGTCTATTTTGTAGAAGAAAGCTATTTGTATTTCCTAGGGCTAGTTTGAAGTTTTGAGAAGATGACATAGTTTTCTTAGTTCACAATTATAAACAAGAAAGAAATAAAAAATTGTTTGTTGACTTCTCATTCATTTATTACACGTCTTAAAGGTCAGAAGAACAATTGTAGACCTTACATACTTCCGCTATGGACTACAAACTACAACACTATGTACTACAATCAAACTCTCCAAAAAATATAAAAATCTATCTATATTTAATTTATCAATAACTATCAAATATTGGTACCATAAACAATGTTATAGATTAAAGGTAACATTATTCTTTTACAATATAAATGTGAAGCCACTACTAATGAAAAATGATGGTTGATGGGAATCTAACAAAAGAGATCTTAACACAAGCTAGAAAGTTCTTTCGTGCTTTCTCCCTTTTTTATTGGAAATTATAGTTTGAAAGGTGATCTTATTATCACTAATATTTGAATACCTCTTCATACCATTTATTCATTACTATAATCATTGTCCTTTCAACTTTAAAATCACATAAAATTACATTTACACTTCAATTTACACTCATAACATGCTCAAACTTTTTCTTGTAAAGTTTTAAGAATTAGTGTAATGACCATAATCTGTAAGGCAAGAAGAATATGCATTGTATGGCACTATTTTCCACAAAAGTTGAATATTGAAATGAATATTTTGACATCAAATTTGGTTTACAATGCATTTCTAGTTTCCTACCTAATTCGAGAAATTGGCTTTTATAGTTGTTACACCAAATGGGAGTAATTCTATGAAAGGTATTTTAAAACATATCTTCATTAGTAAGATTATTGTTAAATATAAATTAAGGGTTTTTATAAATCACTATTTGTGACATTTTTTATATATTTTATAAATTCCACCTATATATGTATTGATGCTAGGTACTACAAAATTATACTAACATATGTAAATTGGTTGTATTTCTAATTGGTTATGTATCTATGGATTGGAGAAATAGTTTTAGGAAAGTACTCTTACTCTTGGGTCATTATATTCTAAGGATATATCTATTGACAATTTGGATAAGGTATAAATTTGATGTTTTTATTTATGGCAACATATAAATTTTGTGAAGAAGGTAAATCATGAAGATTCAATTATGATAGCTATACTTAGAAAATTGTCTAAGTATCATATAATTTATCTGGAAAAAACAGATAGAGTTTTTGGAAATGTGGTTTTCTAAGACCCTTTTTGTACATATGAAGTTATGTATGAAAAGGGTAGAGTGTTAGGATGTCATATTCAAGTTCTGAAGTAAGAACCAAATAAGTTATGGATAAAATACCAGTTGCAGCAAAGAATAGGCATAACAAACTATGACAAGAAAGAGATAATTATGGATTAAAGAATTATTTCACTTAACAAATAATTACTTAATTAATTATGTATAACATCCTAGATGTTGACCCTAAGTTAGAAAGTTATAATAATATATTTGTAAAGCATGTGAAAGCTTGAGGGCCAACTGGATAGTATCGTGTAAATTGCAAAGGTATATAAAAATATTACGATATGTGAAGTTAAGTGTACTTCTAAGAAAGACTATGTGAACTATATGTGATACAAATTATAATATTTGATCAGAGGAATGTAACTTTTGTGAGAAGTAGTGAGAGCTATATGAGATTTAATTAGAGGTATCAACAACAAGAAAATATGTTTTTGTATCTATATTTTCGTATTATGGAACTAAATTGTATATTGCATGTTTGAGCATTGGGATCTTCTTGGATACATTTTATATTTGTATATATAAAAAATCCTAAAAGGGTTGAGGCTTATATTAGAGACCAAGACACTATATGCACATAATAGACTCTAACAAGGTCAATATCTTTAACAAGAATACTTTTGATTAGTGGATCATTTTGTAGGTACCATCCCAATCAAGACTTTTCTTCGGTCGTGGTTTCTCTAGTTTAAAAAAATGGTGTTATGAATTGTCTTATTGCATGGTTATTTGAATTGTTCAACATCATTAGTTTTCTTTCTTATACAAGTTATAAGGTAATTAATAATATCAAATATTATTTCATGCCTTCCCCCCCCCCCTTCTCAGTATTCTTGTTGACACAAAAGTTAGTACTCTTTCTTGAGGTATGAGCCTCAAGGGACCTTGTGTAAAATATAAATGACCTCCAAGTGTGGGACTTGTGATCTAAGGCTAAATCTCCAGAGAAGCTTGGCTTTGTTACTATCAGGGTGCATCTAAACTACTGTTTGAGAGGAAAAGGAAGAAGGAGAATATAAATTAAATGCAAAAACAGAAAGGGAGGCGATGCACCAACATAGAAATAGGGTTACAAGTCAGCCTATGACTACAGAAAATATCAATGAAAACCTAGAATACACTAAACTTGACTCCAATATATATCCCAAAATGACATGTTGGTTTGAAACTAGTGAAATGTTGAAAGGAAAGATAATTTTCAAAATATAACAATTATCAATATATTAAACACAATATATAACTCTAAGAAGTAGGAAAGAAACATTTAGAACAAGGAAAAATACATGCACAAATCATGAATGGAAGGAAGAGGTAAAAGTAATAATTTCATTAAATAAAAGGCAAAAGGAATATAGTTGCAGGGCATAAGGATACTACAAAAATACAATAGAGAAGAACTCGAAAAACATATTTACAACTTCCTTTTAAAGAGTTCAGGCATAACTCTAATTTAACTATGGAGGTCAAACACAAACCAAGGTAGAGTTGAGTTTTAGAGGAAGCAATAACTGAAGAGTCAGAATGAAATATGATCATGAATTGTAATTTTTAGTTTGAAGTGACAGGAAGAGAAATAAATGAGTGCACCCAACCGCAAGAGATCAAATCACTAAAAATGTGATCATTTCATGCATTAAAATCATGCAAACAAGACTCGAGAAGTTTCTTAGCATTGAAGAATTGACCATGGCAACGTGGCATGGTCACAAGAAGTTGATTTGCACTATTAGTAGAAAAAACCATGGGGAGGGATAACACAACATGTTATCCACATGCAAAATACAGTGTTGACTGTAGAGGGGAATCTAGTTTTCCCAAAAGTGCATCTTTTTTGTCGATGTAGATCATCCATTTGAAATGGATGGCCAAGATGGTGAGGGAATCTCCCAAACAAGAGATTATGTTGTAGTCATCAATCAAGATCCTCTCCTTGAGATGAATGAATTGTTAATCTTAGATTGGTTTTGACATATGAGTGACAATATACTTAAGTCATTTATTTTGTTCATGAAAAACAAGTAATACATGTTGAGTGTAAGTTGTCATATAGTATATGTTGAGCAATAGATATTTAGTGCATGTCAAGTAAATAGTGAGTGTCAACCCACTAAGTCACTTAAATGCTGAACAAACAGTATGTGGTGAGAGATTCAAGTATTGAGGAGATAGTGGATGCTGAGATATTCAGTTGTCGCGTGACAACATTGAAGTTGTAGTTGATGCCAAGCATCAAGGACTTCAAGTGTTGAATTACATAGTTTTGACATAGTTGTTTGTAATGACACAAACTTCTATGTAACCCATTTTTGGGTTGACTTAAGGATTGATTTAATATCTTTTTGATAAGGATGAATCTTAATTGTTAATCCCTATGCATTACACACATTCAATCAAAAAAAGGAAAGGTTTCAGTGGTAATATGGGTGAATCACTACCGTTGATTCATACCTAACTCTAAGTCATCTAGGTCTTCTTAAGGAAGACAAGCCATAAAATTTCTAAGAGTGCTAAGGAGAATTGAAGTGAGTTTTGCATGCTCAAATAGAGCATTTATGGTAATTAAGATTTTATGAATTGAGTGACATTGCAAAATCAATTAAATGAGAATAGAGTAAAGGAATTAAAGGACAACAAAGATGCATATGATCAGAAATGATCAAGAACACATTAATATAAAGGTGATCTAACATCAACTAATAGAGTGCTAACTACGAGATCATTGTTGAGACATTCTAACAGGTGAATTAGTTAAATCTCTTAACAAAGTAGTCTTAACAAGCTATTGTAAATCCTTTAATAGGGTACTTACTTTATTGTAAGTTAAAGTACTTTTACCAGGAACACTTTTTATAGGGTGTGTTGGAAGATTGGCAAGATTGGAGAGATTGGTTTGATGATGATATGCTACATTCATGACTAAGTTTGTCATTAATGTCAACATAGCATGTTTGATGTCTTCTGTGGTATCTGACAGAAGAAAAATGGAAAGATTAAGTTGGTACGAGTTGCTAGTTGAGTATGAAAACCACCTAAGGTTATGAGGGATACTTTGGAACATCTAGTATATATAATTAACATCAAAAATAGAAAGGATAAGTTTAGAAGATGCTATATAAGTTTTGGTGATGTTTGTTCTAAAATAAACTTTACAAAAGCATGTTTTAGTAAACTTTCTATATCTCTTAGCAAAGTTGATATATTGAGGACATGATGAGGACATGTTAGTGATAACATGGCTAAGCTCTCTTGCTATGATATTACATGTACTTTTCAAGTTGCAAGGTGAAAGATTTGTCTTATTGCTAAGTGTAACATGTTCTTAGTGAGGTACTAATAATTAATTGAGAAGGACTAATAGCTAACTTGGAAATATTTTTATGGACTTGGTATAAAGGAAGGAAATTTTTTATTATCATGGATATGGTGATATGTGACTTGTGAATGATCAGAAAGTTGTAGAGCAGTGCAAAAGTGAAATAAATTTCATTGCTAAGGTTTTGTTGAGTGATCCAAGGTTTGATATTTGGATCCAAGGTTCATGACCTAGTATACAAGGTTTGATAGTGATTGGTCTAGTTGATAGGATAGGGGAAAGTATTGAGGTTGGAATCTCCTAATAGGGATTCAAAGTCTCCTAATAGGGACTCATTGTACTAAATGTTGTAACAGATTCCTAACAAGGTCTATCCTCTAACAAGGAATATTTATATTAGTACATTGTCTTGTGGGCATCATTCCCACTAGAGTTCTCCCTTTGATCAATGATTTCCCTAGTCAACATATCCAGTGTCATTTGTCTATGTACACTTTTATATGGTTTTTGTTTACTTTCAATGATTAGTTAAATTTTTTTAAGAAAGATAATTATTTTAATTATTGGATAACTGATTCACCCTACCCCCCAATTATCTTGGTGAACTATTGATTATAACATTTGGTATCAAAGCATCATGTCCTTGAAGAATTTTTTTAACAAATTTAGGAGATCCATAGTGAACATGTTAAGGAAAGATAGTTCAAAGCTTGATGGAACAAACAATGACAACTGGAAAGAAAAGAATAAGACACATTTTTTGTGTATGGGTCCAGGATATTGGATCTTGACAAAATCAGAAAAGAGAATCATTGAAGAGAATGAGTTGGAAAGTTTCTTCGAAGTAGAAAGAGATATTTTCATGTGTGACATGAGAGCTAGGGAAGAACTATTGATTGCACTTCCTAAAATTGAAGCAGTATTGATTGCACTTCCTAAAATTGAGTACAATCAAGTAAAATCACTTCCTACTTCAAATTTGATTTGGAAAGATTTGGAAAATAGTTTTGAAGGTGATGCACATTCTAAGAAGTTGAGGTTACGAAGTTGGATTTGTATGTTTCAAGATGCTAATATGATGGAAGATGAATCTGCAAGAACATATATAGTAAGGATATTAAAAATTTCTGCAAGTATTAAATCTCAAGAAGGAAACAAAGAAATTGAGGAGGTTATATGGAAGATATTGAAGACTCTTACAACACCATTCAAGCTAGTGGTTCAAGTGATATAGTTGTTGATATCATGTACCAAATATTTCACTAAAAAGATATTTCTTAGAAGACTTGAAGTAGTTGAGAATGGACTTAGATAGTCCAGAGAATCAACCAGAATAGAGATAGCTTTTAGTGCCCCAAATATTCAACCTAACCTATCGAGGAGCACAAGTGCTAGAGGAGATTTTTCTAGTAGAAGCAAGTCTAAGGAAGAAAGGAAGATGGAAGAAGTAGTAGCCCTTCTGATAAGAAGAGAGAAAGGAGTCAAGATAATCTTTAAGTGTTGGACTTGTGATGAATATGGTCATTATACATCTAAGTTTCCTAAAAGGGAGGAAATTAATAAGGGAAATCATAAATCTAGAAAAGATAGATATTGTCTGCATGCAAATGAATAAAATGATTCTGACAATAAAGGATTCAGTACTAGTGATGATGAAATTGGATTCATAGCAATCAAAGAGGAAATTTCAAAGAAGGTAGCTTTGGTATCACAAGTTGAGAAGAAATCTAATTGGATAATTGACAGTAGTTGTTCACATCAAGTGACTAGTGTTATGAACAAGTTTGTTGACTTCAAAAGTAAGGATGGAGGAATTGTTAGAGTTGGAAATAATGCATCATGTCAAGTAAAAGGTCTTGGATCTATAACTGTTAATGGTAAAACTAATACCGAGGATGTAGAATTTGTTGATGGTTTAGAGAAAATTATTTTGAGTGTTGGACAATTAGTAGGCAAAGGTTATTAGTTGTAGTTCATTGAAAAGACTTGCATGATCAAAGATAAAAATGGAGAGCTAATTGGAATAGGAACTAGATCTAGAGGTAATGTATTTTAGTTGAATCCTACTTAAATGACATGTATGGCTACAAAGGTAGATGACAATTGGTTGTGGCATAAGAGATTTTGTAATCTAAACTTTGATAGTATTATGAGGACTAGTAAAATGTTTGTTGTTAGAGATTTGCTAAAGATTGTAAAGCCTACTAACGCAATTTGCAAGGAGTGTGTTTTGACAAAGTATAATAGAAATTTTGTTCCCAGCAAGAAGTTTACTACTATAGTGAAGTTTGAAATTGTACACATAGATCTTAGTGGTCCTATAAAGATAAGAGGATTCTATAGCGAAAGGTATTTTATGATTCTAGTTGATGATTTTTCTAGAATGTTGTGGGTTGCATTTCTTAAAGAGAAAGCTGAGGCATTTGACAAGTTTAAGATATTCAAGAATAGAGTTGAGAATGAATCTAGTGCAATGATTAAATTTCTAAGATTAGATAGAGGAGGAGAGTTTACTTCAAATGATTTTAACATATTTTGTGAGGAAAATGGAATTAAGAGAAAACTATAAGCTCCAAGAAGCCTTGAATAGAATGGTGTTGCAAAGAGAAGAAACAAGTTTGTAATAGAAGTTGCAAGAGCCATGTTGGTAAAGAACAATGTACCCAAGACATTTTGGAGAGAAGTAGTGAATACAATAGTGTACATTATGAATAGAGTTCAATTTAGGAAGGATACATATAAAAAATCTTATGAACTATTTTTTGGTGACTCACCTACAGTTAAGTATTTCAGAATATTTGGAGGCAAGTTCTATATAAACAAAGAAGATGACATTGGTAAGATTGATGTTAGAAGTGATGAAGGTATGTTTCTTGGTTATTTATTGGAAACCAAGGCTTATAGATGTTATCATTAGAGAACTAAGACTATTATGGAAAGTGCTAATGTGAGAATTGATGAGAAGTTCATAGTACAAGTGAGAATAGTTGATTAAAATTTAGATAATTATGATGTTGGTACTAAGACAAGGAATGATGAGGTATTTGTTGAGACTAACAATGATTTGCAAAATTAAGGAGAGAAAAGGAAAGAACAATGCTTGAAACCTTTAGTAGAGCCAAGAATTGAGATAACAACTCCTACTTCTAGAAAAAATATGATAAAGAATCACCCATCCAAATGGATCATTAGAAGCAAAGATAAAGATGTGTGAAAAGAAGCACAATTAATGAAGAACTATACTTGATATCTCAATTTGAGCCCTAAGAATGTAGATGAAGCATGCAAGGATGACTATTGGAAACAAGATATGAAAGAGGAATTGGATTAGATAGAAAAGAATGAGACATGGGAATTGGTCCCTAGACCAATAGGCAAGAATGTGATAGGAACTAAATGGGTATTTGGGAACAAGATGAATGAGCAAGTAGAAGTTGTAAGAAACAAAGTAAGATTGGTATGTAAAGGTTACTCACAACAAGAAGGAATAGATTATGAAGAGGCTTATGCTCCAATGGGTAGAATAGAAGATGCAAGACTATTCTTAACCTATGCAGTACAAAATAATTTCAAAGTATATTAGATACGTGTCATGTCAACATTTCTAAATGGAGAACTTCAAGAAGAGGTGTGCACTGAGCAGCCTAAAAGGATGTCCTTTGACATATGACAAGGACATAGCATATAGACTGAGGAACACATTGTATGGATTAAATCAAGCACCAAAAACTTGGTATGTGAGGTTAGACAAGCATTTGGGAAAGCTCAAATATAGAAAAGTTATGGCAGATAGTAATCTATATTGGAAAAAAAATTGATGATGGTTCGATGATTTTGGTAATATTTGTTGATGACATTATATTTGGAGGTAATGATGAAGAAAGTAAGAAGTTTATAGAAGAAATGAAGAAATAATTAGAAATGAGTATGATAGGAGAGATGAATTATTTTTTAGGATTCCAGATAGTATAGAATAAAGAAGGTATCTTTATTTCTCAAACTAAGTACTTGAAGGATTTTCTGAAAAGGTTTGGTTTGGAAACATATAAACCTTTTAGAACTCCTGTGGTAACTAGACACAAGTTATCTACTAAAGATGAGACACCTACTATTGAACAAAAGAAGTAGAGATCTATGATTGGAGGATTGCAATATTTGACTTACACGAGGCTAGATATAAAAAATGTAGTTGGAATTGTTGCAAGATTCTAGGTTGATCCTAGAGAAGCACATTATGCAATAGTGAAAAGGATATTTAGATATCTAAAAGGAACTTTAGAATTTGGATTATGGTATGATAGATCTAATGATTTCACTCTAAGTGCTTATATTGATGTAGATTTTGCAGGTAGTATGGATGATAGAAAGAGCACCATTGGAGGAGCTTTCTTTCTTGAAGGAAAATTGGTTTCTTGGTTAAAAAAGAAGCAAGATTGTACATCTCAAAGTAAAACAAATGTAGAGTATGTTACAGTAGAAAAATAATTGTTATCAAGTAATTTGGATGCAACAAATGTTGAAGGATATAAGGATAGAGATCAGTGAACCTATTTTTATTCATTGCGACAACACAAGCATTGTAAATATGTCTAAGAATCATACTCAAGTATGAAGCACATTTCTATTAAGTATCATATGTTGAGAGAATAAGTTGTAGAAAAGGAAATCATATTGGAGTATGTGAGCACAAAAGAGATAATTGTAGATATATTCACTAAGCCTCTCCCCAAAGAGACTTTATAGTATTTGCGAGGTATTCTTGGGGTTATGCCCCTTCCTAAATTAGAGTAGAAGATGCAAGAGTGCATCAGTCTAGGGTAATTGAGCACCGTTATTTGTAAGGACTGGATGTTGATGCTTCCTATATGGGGGAGTATGTCTGATGGATAGAGTCATCTAAGGCTCTTGTTGATGATATTTTGGAAAGTGTCTTTTGAGACTTGAGCTGAGTAAGTATTAATTTTTGTAGAATTTGATGTAGAGATGTTGGTTGCAAAAATCTTTGACATTGATGTTAATCGAGGAGAGTTTGGCATGGAAAACATCATACTATGAGGGATAGTTCGACATTATACTATGGGAAAAAAGTATTACAAGAAAACATTATGTTGAGAAGATGTTTCACATGAGTATGGGAGAGTGTGGCATGAATTTGAATAAATATTTTGGTCTAGAGAACATTGAGGTATATCAATGAGGGAGTATGATTGATGAAGAGAATTTGAAGACTACTTATCTTTTTTTGGTATTCTTGGAACTAGATGGTTTTTCATCTATCTTCCCATCAATACCAAAGGGGTAGATTGTTGGAAGATTGGTAAGATTGGAGAGATTATTTTGATGATGAAATGTTACATTCATGACCGATTTTTTTGTTGATGTTGACATAGTATGTTTGTTGTCTCTTGTAGTAACTGACAAAAGAACAACAAAAAGATTAAGTTGGTACATATGGCTAGTTGAGAATGATAACCACCCAAGGTTATGAGAGATACTTTAGAATATTTGGAATATACATTTAATGTCAGAAGAAGAAAGGATAAGTCTAGAAGAACTTATGTAAGTTTTGGTGATGTTTATTTTGAGATAGAATTTACAAAAGCATGTTCTGGTAAACTTGTTACATCTCCTATCAGAGTTGATATCTTAAGGATTGAGAGTGAGGACATAACAAAGAGATGTTGGTAATAACATAGCTAAGATCACTTATCATGATATTGCATGTATGGGAAGTTATTCAAGTTACAAGGTGGAAGATTTTTTCTATCACTAAGTGTAACATGTTCTTAGTGAGGTCATAATATTGAATTGAGAAGGACCAACAACCAACTTAGAAATTGTTTGATGGACTTGGTATAAAGGAAGGACATTCTCCTTTATCGTGCATATGGTGATATGCAACTTGTGAATGTTTGAAAAGTAGTAGAGTAGTACAAAATGCAAAGTTTAGCAGAGAAATGTGGAAGTCAAGGGAACTTCATTTGAGTAATCTAAGGTTTGATATTTGGATCCAAGGTTCATGACCTGATCTACAAGGTCTGATAGTGATTGGTCTAGTTGATAGGACAAAGTAAAGTATAGAAGAAAGAAGAGGATAGCAATAAATTAGTTGGTCAAATAGTGAGCTCTTCTTGTAGTTGAAATTTCATGTTTGGATAGTGGGCTCTTCTTGCATACATTATACTACAAATCCTAACAGGGTTGGCACAACTCCTAATAGGTATTTAAACTCTCCTAACAAGGACTCATTGTACTAAATGTTGTAATAGACTCCTAATAGGGTCTATCCTCTAAAAAGGAATATTTATAATAGTAGATCATCTCGTGGGCATTATTCCCACCAAGGTTTTCCCTCTGATCAAGGGTTTCCCTAGTCAACATAGCTAGTGTAATTATCTATGTGCACTTTTCTATGGTTTCTTTTTACTTTTTTTGAATAGTTAAGTTTGTGTAAGGAAGATAATTGTTTTAATTGTTGGATAAGTTATTCACCCCCTCCCCCTCTCAGTTATCTTGGTGGACTATTGATTCTAATAGGGTGTTTATATCCTTTAACAGGCTAAGATCTAAAAATCTTGTAAGCCTTTAATAGGGATGACCTTTCACAGGGTAGATCATGTTTCATAGTCAAATATTGTAACTTTCATTAGATACACTTTATTAATATAGTAGTGAAGATTTGTGGGTGTTATCCCCACCCCAGTTTTACATTATCCTTAGAGGGTTTCTAGGTAACCAAATATCTTATGTCATACATTTGTTGAATATTTTACTTTCATGCTATGGATGTATATGCTTAAATTTTTATTTTAGTCTATATGCATAGATTGTGAGATGGATGTATGGTGAATAACTTTAGATGTTGAGAGTTTTAAGTTTTGATTCACACCACCACTCACCTCCACCCCCCCCCCCCCCCCCCCCCAACCAAGTTTATTTCCCTATTGTATTTCTAACAATTGGTATCAAAGAACTAGGTCTCTAAAAGTAAACCTTTGAAACTTTGAGAAAAGATCTTCAAAATGGAAGTCTACATATTGGGAAAGACTATTGAGAATTAGAAGATTGAAATAAAACTTCCCTTACATTAGCTAAATGAAGCAAGAAATGATTTGAAGATATCACTAAAGAGAATGATACACAGTACAAAGATATTGACATTACTAAATTGTGTGTTGATGGAAACACAAATAAATTTGATGTAAAAATTGTAGATCTAATGAAAAAGAATGGAACACTAACTACAGAAGTGATAAATCTAAAGAGAGAACAAGAAGTCCAATTACTATTTCTATGTGAGGGTATTGAGAAGGAAAAGAAAAGTTGAAGAGGACAAAGTCATGATTGAAATTGACAAAAGGATTTTGATCAAAAAATTGGAAGAGAAAATATTAGAGGTAACTAGGATTGCTAACATGCAATTGAAAACTTTGGGTCAAATGATGATTGCAAATCATGAGCTGAATGCAAAGGATATTGAGATCACAACACTAAAGTTGCAGAATGAACGACTGAGAAATGATCTAAAAAAGAGAAAAGGAGTTTTATGATAGTTTCAAAAAACCTAGTGAATCCATTGTGTACTTTCAATAATTGATGAGATTCCCTAGATCCAACAATGGTACTCTTGTCATCAATTTGGATACACTATTACTGAAGAAGGGGAATCATCTAAAATTGGTGAAGAAAGAAGTAACAAAGGTAATAATTCCAAACCTACTTGTCATAATTGTGGTAAGATAGGTCATACTACTAATATTTTTAGGAGCAAGACTAAAAATTAGAATCCTAAGCAGAAGTTCATGAGTCATTTCCATAAATACAATAAATAAGGACATCAAGCATAAGAATGCAGAACCAAGACCTCAAGCACACAAAGATTTGAAGCATACTATTATAACTATTAGAAGTATGAACATAGAGAATATGAGTGTAGATCAAAGCCTAAATGTCATCAAACAAGTAGAAAAAGGTAATGCACAATAGCAACTTTTATAATTAGGACTATAATACAAGGTATAGTTGTCACTACTATCAAGAGTATGGACATGTTTCTTAAAATTTCATAAGAGCACATTTCAGAAGTGAGTACAATAGATGGTTAAGTCAAACCACATGTTTTAGCTATTTGAAAAATGGTCACATAATAAAAAATTGTCCAACAAGGTCAAAGGCATTAAGAAATGAGTTTAGAAAAGGAAAAGGATAGACAGATGTTGAGAATGTTAGAGATGAGATGAACAAGTCATGAAAAGAAAGGAAGTTTGTAGTACACTAATTTCAAAAGGGATGACTTCACCCAATGAGATAGGTGATCACACCTCCTCCAATTAAGTAATCAAGAGGTATGTGGGACTGATATCTAAAAGATTTACTATACATCAATTCCAAGGATTTATCTATGAAAATATTACACGTGGATGAATAAAGATGCAATGCATTGTTAAGAATCTAGAAGAAATCTTTAAGTTTTGCTAGTTTTCATGTTACTTTCGAGCATGAAAAGTTTCACTATGGTTGCCTAGTGAAATTTTAGTTAATGTTGAGCTACCAAAGTTGTTAGTGTTGACTAAGCTCGTAATGGTTCTTGAGTGAGTCAAAATCTTTATTGAAGCTGAGCTTATAGCTATGTAAGCACTAAGCATTAAATGCAAGGCTTTGAGGTCTATGTAATCAATTTCTACTCATTTGAAATCATTTGAATTTGAAGAAGAGCACAAAGAGAGAAAGACAAAATTGAAATAGATCATACTAGTGTTTGCAAGGTGAATTCAATAGTCACTCGATAGCATCACAGTAGATTCAAAAAGGTATTTATCATGCGCTAAGCTATGCAATTTAAATTTTCACTAACTGTAGTTTATGTTATGGTGTCTAGTTCTTAATATACTAAGGTTAAAGAAGTTAAATAACTTTTGAATGTGCAATTTATAAGTAATGAGATTAGACAACCAAAATTTAAAGCCATACCTAATATAAGATTTTTGATGATTGAAGACATAAGATGTTGCTATACATGCAAGGTTGGTAGAATAGGAGATATGGAAATTAGGGAAACCCTATGGAAAATTATGTAAAAATGGAGCATTAAATGACGAATTCAAAATTGTAGAAAGGAAAGGGTTAACCCATGCCCTAGATTTTCTAAATGTTTTCAAGACTAAAAGGATTAAGATAGTCCTAAGTAGAATTCATGAAAATTCTATTTGATTGGCTAATGGACTGGTGAAGATCACCAAGAAAATTTTATATAGAGTAATAAGGTATCCAACACTTGACTAACATAAAACAATGAGAAGTGAATCTAAAGAGTTTATTAAAAACAATACAGAGCAGTGTAGAAAAAATGAGGGATGATAATCGATACTATTTTAAATCCCCTAATGGCATTTATAGTGAGGATAATAGAACATAAATTATAACAATCAAGAAGGTTCAATAGTGTACCATGTATTGTTGTTGACATGAGCTATACGATAGTAATGAAGGATCATACCTATGACCTTTCTGAGTTTTAGGTGCAACAACTATTAGAAAACTTGGGAGCTATAAGGAAGACCAAAAGTGCACAACGTAAATTTAACTCAGTTCTTGTATCTATGTTCTTTTATGTAAAAAATAAATTCCCTACATTTTGTAAAGTTTCCTAGAAAACAAATAGATCTATTACAGCGTAGATAGGAGAGTTTATTAAGCAACTTGGGAACAATTTTGAGTTAGTTATGACTAGCTATTTTGAGGACTTCAAACAATCAATGAAAAAGAGACTGGGGATACTAGTTTCACTAGTTGAGAAACATTCTAATGATGTTTTCTTTCTAGTTGATACTAATTATACTTATGTTCAAGTTTTTGTTCCAAGGGTTAGGTGGCTAAGGCCATTAGGCTATGAAATCAATATTGATGAAGCCTCTACAACAATAATAACATTACTTACAGATGATGTAGATGCCAGGGCTACTACCTTTTAAACTATGATGTGGAAAAATCTAAAATAACATTAGATTTGAATACTACTTCAGTAATTAGGAAAAAGAAAAAAATTGTGAAGAAGCTAAAAGAAAGATTTGATGCAGGAGTAGATGAAGAAGAATAAGATGAGGATGAACAAGAGGATATATCAGCTCAAGCACCATTAGCCTTAACTCAAGGTCAAGGAGAAGACTTAGTAGAAGAAGTGGAAATTGAATAAAGTGTTGAGGGAGAAGAAGCTAGTAAAGCACCTAAGGAAAAGAAAAGGAAAGCTAAGACACCAGCTGCTAGAAAACTAAGGAACATTGCAAACCCTAAGCCTATAGTCCCCTCTACAAGAGCAAGCACAAGGGCTAATATAAAGAAGGTTCAAGAAGTAGTCACACCAAAGGAGAAGAGAGCTATTCAAGCTAGCAAGGGTGAATAATATTAGAAGAGACAAAGGGGAAAATATGTTGCTCCTGTTGAATCTGGTGAAGAGAAGATAGAATCTGATTACAACAGCCAGTTTCTAGAGGTAAGTGACAATCCTTCTTTAGATATTGACAATATATGTGACAATATAAAGAATAATGTTGATTTATAGGGTCTCTCACATATTAAATTTGATGCACTTGGAAAATTTGAGCTGAACCAAGTAGAGGAAGCAATTTATGCCATGGTGGCAACATTTAAACAAACTCCAATTGAGATTTCCAACTCTCTACCAAATGAATTATCTAATAGAGTTGAGCAAAAGTGGAAATATAGTCTAAACATAGAAAGACAAATTAGAGAGACTACACTTGCTAGAGTAATACTAGAATTTGATAGGGAATCAGTGACCAAGACATTGAAGAAGCATGCTAGAAAATTTGTACAAAATACAAGGGATTGAACATATTACAGAATGAGATTGAGGATGTTGTACAAAAGACCACTTTGATTTGGAAATCACTATATTGTTTGACAACGCCAAAGGTAATAATGCAGGAACCTATTGAGGTAGGTGAGGACAAAGAAGAGAAAAAATAGGTAACTAAAGTAATTAGAGTTGATACTAAGCTAGTTACATAGGAGGAAGACAATGAGAAAATTGTAGATATACAGACACTAGTTGAGAATGACCAACAAATAGAACATAGTGTACTAGATACACTAGTATTGAGTTCTAGTCCTCCACATGAAGTGAATATAGGATGTGATTATGTAAAGATAAAGGATGTTTCTAATTCTATCACTTAGAACATTAATCTGCTCATAGCAGATGACTTCAAAAAGATGCAAGTGGAATCCACTAACTAGGCCAAACTTTGTGAGAATCATGTATTGGTGAGTGTGGATGAGATTGAGAAGATTAATAAGATATTTGCAAGGGAGGAAGTATAGAAATATGTTACACCTAAAGCCCCTACTCAATTTTCTATGATACAACCTACATTACCCCTTGTGTTATATCAAAGGAATGAGCCAGCTACTTCTACCATTAGTACATTGGAACAAAATATTCAAGTCTCAATTAATATAAGGGTAAGTGAACATGATAAGGGTGAGATAGTTGTAGAGAGGAAATTTGAAATAGAGAAGACTAAAGGAATACAAGTTTAGACAAGTTAGGTAGACACTCCTACACGTACAACACAAAACAAGGTGCAATTATGAATTTAGAGAAGGATAAGGATAAAATTGAAGAGCTAGGTATGACTACCAAAATTGAGGAGTAATTAGCAATGAAAAAATTGATAACTTTACCAAAAAATTGCTACTCCTCCTAGTCAAGCTCTTTATAGGCTGAGTATAGAGACTATACCCCTATAATCATCATGGTTGAGCCTAAGTACATCTAACAAAAATTTAGTCACATCATTTGTCAATATGAACTTGGATGAGGTTATTGAGTTGCCAAAATTTGATTTTGCAACTATCACTATTGAGTAGATGGGCATACTATTGGATGCTCTAGCAAAGAAGAAGAATAAAGAAATGCTCAGATAGGAGCATAGATAAAACCAATCCTTGAAAGATATCAAGGACATTTTCATTGATGCATTCAATCTTCTAGCTCTAGAGGAAAACAAGCCAATAGTTAAATAGTTAACCAACTTAGTTAAGAAGCTAAATGACACAGACCTAGAATGAAATGTAAAATTACTCAAATGTTTTGAGAGAAAGTTCTAACATAAGGTTGATAAAAAGATATCAAGTTCTATTCCACTATCACAGGTTACGTTAGCAACCAAAATAGATAGTGCAAAGAAGGTATTGGAGAACATCTTCTCTTTGTACACCAAACTATATAATCCCACACTCTTCACACATGAAATAAGGAGTCATATTCTAAGTTTGGAGAGTCATATATAGTCATTTGGTATAAATCTACCAAAGTCTCTAGCTTAAAATGAGAAACATTTTAGGCATCTCCTCAACTCCCAAAGTTAGTTAGCAGTGTTACAGATAGATGAAGCAAACATCAAGGCTAAACTAATAAGCATCTAGTCAATTTTGACTCCACGTATGGAGATTTTAAAAAAGGAACTATCCTTTTCTGAAACACTCATGAAGAAATATTTGCATCTTTCTACTCATGAAGGCTTAGTTCACCTTGTTGCCAAGCTAGCCATCTAGATCAATCATTGGAGGTAGCTTGTGATAATTGGGATGAAGCATTGAAAAGAATGCTTGAGGTCCACACTGTTGGAGTTGATGAAATCCAACTCTGAAGACACCCAGGATCACCTACATGCAATAACCTATCAAAGGGAAGCCAAGGAAGGAAGAGCGTGGAGCAAGAGAAAAAACCTGAACATACATGAGAGGCAAGAAGATATTGCAACACAAAAAAATATGTATTTGCAATATGAAAAATGTGATATGAAATACAATGAGGGAGCTTGAATATAATGAGCTCAAGGAATCTCCTAGAATAAGGTAGAAGATGCTAGGAGATAAGTGTGACAACTAAGCATACATCCACATGAGGTGGAAAGTCCTCAAACAAGGTGAGAGCATAAGTATGACTTAGGAGAGAAAAAAATCTTGTATTGTCAACAACTTATAAAAAAATCCTAGACTACAACTAATAAATAAAATGCATTTACCTAAGTAAGCTTAAGTAATAGAATAAATAATAAATAACTAATTATTTACTCTAACACCCCTGCTTAAGTGAAACTTAGGGAAATGCCTTAAGCTCACAAAAATAAGAAATGCAGAAATGGGTCCAAGCAATAGGGCCATGTCAGGTACCCATGTACAAATGCAAAGAAATGCAACCTCTAAAAATGGGGAAAGAGAGAAAACCACATGGGAAAAGAGGTAAAAACCTAGTGAAGAACTGAAGATGCCTCCGACTAGGGAATGTCCCCTAAAATAGGAACAAAGAGTGATCATGAAGAGCATCACTAAAGCATGAAGAAGCCACAAAATCTGCCATTAGAAAGAAAATTGCTGATTTGGAGAACCTCCATGGAAGAAGAATGCATGAACCGAGCATTTCTATATGGTAGATGATCCATCTCAGTGAAATGCATAGGTAGCTAGAGAATGCAATCACCTCATATATAGGATCAACCAATGAATAAATAGTTCACACTATCAAACCATCAAACCAAGGATGCATTAGAAAAATAGTATAAACCCCCCTTAATGCAAATGGGGTGAGATGATAGGCAACTAAGAAGGTGGGCCAAAAATCTCTTGCAGATGAACCAAGAATAATGAGAGAGGAAGAGGTACAAACACCTATAAAAACACGATCACAATGAAACTGCATGGGGCTAATGTCATGGAAGGGACACTCACTTGACAAAGGGAGAAGGCCTAAAACAACAAACAACTATCTCCCCTATCGTGCTTTATAAAAATAGTGCATGTACAATTGACTCAAAAATAATGTTCATGAACCCGAAATGAAAAAGTGACACTTTATCTCAGTGCATATACAAAAGTGCTTAAAAATGATGGCTATAATGATTAGAATAAGAAAAAAGCTAACAAAAAAGAAAGGACAAATCCAAAACAAAAGAAACCATGCTAGGAAAACGATCGTTGGACCTAAAACACCCAAGATATCCACCATATAGCAAAAATGAAAAAAATATGATAGAAAGAGCATGGACCAAAATCTAAGAATAAAGACCACATTTCTAAAAAGGTGACAAAACCAGCTTTCCAAAAATATAACATTTTTAAAAAAGTGACATGGGACGCAAAAGATATGCATGTTGGAGTAAAAAATAGAACTTCGGAATTCAACTAAAAAAAGGGGCAAAAAACTACATCAAAACCAAAAAATACCTACACCAATGTCTTTGTCTTGGAACTAGCTTTCCAACACTTATGTTAGATCGAAAAAATACCTCTGGATGCTCAACTTATGGCCAAAAAACCAAGAGTAGGTCCAAAATGACCCAGAGAGGTGCAAGGGGATGATGCAGGTGTCATCATGTTGATGTCAAAAAATAGGTGCATTAAATTTGATGGCCTATGGCCTATCAATGCAAAAAAGGGTGCCACATGGCAGTCCACATGGCAGAGACGTGGCATTAGTTGAAGTGGCAGGGGCCATGTGGCAATGTGCCACATGGCATCCCTGCCACATGTCACAAGCTAGTTTGCTACAAAATTTGTGAGGGTTGGTGACTATACCACTAACTATTGCTGATTTAAGTGGGGCAATTGTTCATGAATGGGTGGTGTAGGAGCGGTGGGTACTAGTTGTGCCATCGATGGAGGTTGCTGGTGCTAGAGGCACCGACTGGAGGGGGCTAAGATTGGGCCATAGTGCTGTCGTGGGGGCTCGACGGCCACGCAGCCAGCTATAGAGGCTTGTGGGCTAAGTGTTGATGGCACGGTGATGGTTTGGCAGTGGCGGTTGATCAAAAATTTAAAATGTTTTTATTTTCCTTCAAAAAATCGTCCGTACGACCATACGAAAGGGCCTGTGCCTAAAAGATTTTGCCTCCTAGAGCTCTATCTCCAAAATCAACAAATTTTATATGGATCTTGACTAAAAAGAAACTTTTGAATCTAATGGAAGTGTTCATTTGAGTCCAATGTGCTCCAAAAATTCTCTCTACCCCTGATTTGAAGAAAAAAGCACAAACAAACTAGGGTTTGTGACTTCAAATCATGGCTTCAAAAAACTTGCAACGAAGTAGCAATAGGGAGGCTCTGATACCATGTTGGAGTTGATGAAATCCAACTTCAAAGATGCCCAGGATGACCTACATGCAATAAATTATCAAAGGGAAGCCAAGGAAGGAAGAGCATGGAGTAAGGGAAAAATCGTAAACAAACATCAGAGATAAGAAGTTATTGCAACACAAGAAAATATGTATTTACAATATGAAAGAATGAGATATGAGTTGATGAAACAATGAGGGATCTTGAATATAAAGAGCTCAAGGAGTCTCCTAGAACAAGCTAGAAGATGCTAGGAGATAAGTGTGACAACTAAGCATACATCCACATGAGGTGGAAAGTCCTCGAACAAGGTGAGAGGATAAGTATGACCTAGGAGAGAACAAACTCTTGCATTGTCGACAACTTATAAAAAAACTCCTAGACTACAACTAATAAATGAAATGCATTTACCTAAGTAAGCTTAAGTAATAGAATAAATAATTAATAATTAATAATTTACTCTAACACACAAGTCATTTTTGGAAAAACAAAATCTAAGTGTATAATCCTTTGACATTGGTGTCAAAAAGGGGGATAATTAATGCATGGGAGAGATAAGATGTATTAGGGAGATAATATTTTTGAGGGAGATGATAGAAATAGAGTACATACAAATATACTTAACAAGAGGAATAATTTTTAGTTCACATGGATATAGAACAATAAAATCAACTCCAAGGGAGTTATTGAATTTTAAGGTATGACTAATGATTCATAAGCTTTTACAAAATTTGGATGTTTTGAAATTTTGTATGTATATGGATATTATCTAAGTTATACTTGAAAGGCTAAATGTTATTCATACATGTTCAAGTATTTTGCCACTCATGTCAAATGGGGAGATTGTTAACCTTGGATTGGTTTTGATATGTGAGTGACAATATACTTAAATCATTTATTTTGTTCATGCTAAGCTTAAGTTGTTAGATAGTATATGTCAAGTGACAGATATTTAGTGGATGCCAAGTAAAAAGTGACTGTCGAGCCACTCATGTGTTGAGTCAATTAGATGCTAAGCATATAGTATATGCTAAGTGATTCAAGTGCCAAGAATATAGTGAATTTTGATTCATTCATAGTGAATGCTAAGTCATTCAGATGCCGAGTGATAGTATTGAAGTTGTAGTTGATGTCAAGCATTAGGGACTTTCAAAGCTAAGTTACATAAGTTTGATATAGTTGTTTGTAATGGCACAAATTTCAATGTAAACTATTTTTGGGCTAACTTAAGGATTAATTTAAAATATTTGTTGATAAGGAAAAATCTTAATTGTGAATCACTATGCATTACATGCATCCAATCAAAAAAAGGGAAGGTTTAAGTAGCAATATGGGTGAATCACTACCATTGATTCATAGCTAACCCTAAGTCACCTAGGTATTCTTAAAGAAGGAAAACCCTATACTTTATAAGAATGCTAAGGAGAATTAAAGTGAGTTTTGCATGCACAAATGGCGCATTTATGGTGATTAAGGTGTTATGAATTGAGTGACATTACAAAATCAGTTAAAAGGAGAATAGAGGAAAGGAATTAGATGACATAAAAGATACTTCTAATTGGAAAGGATCAAGTATACATTAGTATAGAGGTGATCTAACATCAAAAAATAGAGTGCTAATCACAATATTATTGTTGAGACATTCTAATAGGTGAATTAGTTAAATCTCTTAATAGATAAGTCTTAATAGGTTGTTGTGAATCCTTTAACATGGTGCTTATTTCATTGTAAGTTATAGTCTCTTTACTAGGCACACTTTTAGTAGGTTGTTTAAAACCTTTAATATGGTAGACCTTTCATAGGGTAGATCATGTTTCATGGTAAAAAATTGTAGCCTTCATTGGATACACTTTATTATTGTAATAGTTAAGATTTGTGGGTGTCATCCCCACCCCAGTTTTACCTTCTCCTTGGAGGATTTCTCGATAACCAAACATCTTCCATCATACATGTGTTGAATATTTTACTTTCATACTATGCATGTATATTTTTTATTTGGTATTTCAATTTATATGCATAGATTGTGAGATCTTGGTGTGTGGTGAATAGTTTTAGAGGTTGAAAGTTTAAATTGTTGATTCACCACCCCACTCTCAGAGTTTACTTCCCTATTGTATTTCCAATGTGAATGAGATGTCACAAGAAATGGAACCCTCCACCACATGGAATAATTGCAAGTTCTAAAGCATTGAGCTAACACTATAACATGAAGAAATTTTATAATGAAGATGAATGGAAACATCTTGCACCTTTGGGAGGATGGGAAAATAGCATGTGAAAAATGGGAGTCATTTATCTCGCAATCTGAGCAAAGAAGGAAGTACATAGCATGTAAGGTGGGAACCTCAACATGTTGTGAAATTTAAGACTTCAAAGCCTCAAGGAAAAACTATAGTACATAGAATTTCTAGAATGGAGACATGTGGCACCATGGCATCGGGTGCGATACCAAGTCAACCACTCACACAGATAGAAAGACACAAAAAAGATATCTTGGGAAGTGGGACTCTCTACCACATGGCACAATTCTAGCTTCCAAAGCAGTACTACAACATGAAGAAACATTGGAAATATGATGCATGGTAGCATCTCATGTTCTTATGAGCATGAGTTGATACTCTACAAAAAGATGAGAGTCATTAGATATTTGTAGCATGAGCCAACCCAAGACAGGGCAAGTGGCAACATCTTACACTTTTTGGAGCATGTTGACATGGTACATGAAAACATGAGAATCATTGGATTTGAAATCCATTTAGCTAGGGAGAAGGGGTGGGAAAACATGAAATGTTAGTCACCAACAAGATGTAATGTTGACCCACAACTCAAAAAAGAGGAAACTAGTTCACTCGGTCAATGAGCAAACTATGCTAGCTTGATCAATGAATAAATTGATCCAACACAAAATGTTAGCCACAAAACTTAGCTTGTTAACCCAAAACAAAGAATCTAGCTCATGGAAGATCCCTCTGATCGGTTATCCATAATGGGCATAATGGGAAGAAAAAATGGCCTACATTCTTCGTGACTCAATAGGATGCTTTCCTACTAAGCATAGATCAATGGCCTTAAGAAATCCATGGGCATGGAGTCACCAACAAGAAATGACGTGTTGTCCCACCTACAACTAGACAAAAAAAAAATCTCTTGGAGCTCTAGAAAGAGAGAGAAAATGTTCATGCACACTTCTTGGAAAATTAAAAACCCACTCTACTATGTAAAAATGTTTATAATACAAAAAATTAAACACAACCATTGACTAGCTTGTTTAAATAGTTTCCCTTCCTTACAAGTTTGTTTCTTCTCCCATGCACATGGGTAGCTGAATGGATCAAAAAGTTTGAAAAGCATACTATTGAATGGAATATCTCCTCCCCAATGCTGAAAATAATGAAGCTTTCTAGCACTAGGACATTGTGTTGTTGAGCAATACATGCTTGCTCTTTCTTGTCATAATCTTCCCCATGCTCTAGAATGAGCATGACCAGAGGAAACATGCATTGTTGCAAGGCTAGATGCCGTATGAGGAATCCTTTTGATGGTGCTTGGTCCAAGGGACCATCCTTGATGAGATTGTTGTACTCCACAACACTCAAATCCTCTTGGCCAGTAGGGGCTAGCTTTGATGGTAGGGCTAGTAGTATTCTCTCTTCTTATTGGAGTTGGGGTTGTTCATGTTCCTCCTCTAGCCCATGTGAATCCTTGTAAGAAAGGGGTTGCACTTCCTACACTTGTGCAATCTCTTGTGATGTGGAGGAAAGAGAAAGATGTGTCTATTTTGATATCTTCATTGTAATAAACAACATGCTTATCAAGAGTTGTAGATATTTCCTACATCCTTCCTTTTGTTTTTGCAATTCCCTTGCAATAATTTCCTCATGCTCTTGATGTTGGACCTCTAACTACTTTCCAAGTTGTGTCTCAAATTGCCTTCATTGTGATTCTAGCTACTATAACAATATTTCTCCCTCTGGAGTATGTGTTGGCTCATGGCCAACAATATGTACCTCCTATTCTTGGGGAATTTTAAGTGATGTTTCTTTATCTACCATATCATGAGAAGCTTCCTACTACAACACCTAGTATGGATTTTCTCCTTTTTATAGTAGGCCCTTAGGTTCCACTATAGGCTCAAAAGACAAATTTTGTTCCTCAAGTATAAGAACAACCTCATTGTTCTTTTTCTCTATGATCCCCTACTACAACACATGATCTTCAATTTGAAGCTACTCTTTTATTATCCCTAATGTGGGAAAAGTCACTTTTAGTTCATCAATAATGAAGAAGGGATAATAATCATTTGGGGGTTCACAATCATCAGCATGTGGAAGTATCTGAAGAAGAAGTTGAGATTTAAAGGACTTTTGAAATAAAAATTAAAGGAGGGCTACTTTCTCTAAAGCTAGAAAATCTTCACGTTGGAGGTTCATGAGCTCTAGCTTCTTGCATTAGGGCAAGCTTAACTATTTCCTCCTTAATTTTCTTTTGTTTTAATTTCTCCTCTTGCTCTTACCTAAGAAGCACCTACTGAGCCTCATTGAGAATATCAAATGCCCCAAACACCATGGTGAAAACATAAAGTTCATTCTCCCACATATCATTTTCATCATGCAACTCCATAAGCCAAGAAGTCATAAGTAGCATAACATAGGAAAAATTCCCACAATCGATATCTACATCTGGGTTTTCAACATAGTTAAACAACTTGAAAAGGTCAGCAAACCTAGACCAAAAACCACGTGAACACTCTTAAAGCTCAAAAAGATTTGAATTGAGGCCTGATTTGACCCTCCTCTCTTGTTTCTCTTTGAACTCCTTGACTATGATAAACTTAGAGGGAGAAATTTTCACATATTCATGGCTATAGATGACATGATGAGTTAAAGTAAAATCAGCCTCTTGGTGATCTAGGTAATTGTGTTGTTCATAACCAAGTTGTGGTTAAGATAGAGGATAGCAATGCTAAGAAATGACCTTTTCATGATATGGGGGGATAGTGGGAGGTGTATCTATGAAGTGGGTCTATAATAAAGAATTTAAATAAACAACTTCATATAAAAACTTTAAAAAACTTACAATTTATACCAGCACTTGGTCTATTGAAACCAATAGATGCATAGAGTCACGATGGTGTTAGATGAATGCCTCTAAAGGATGATTTCAGTAAGCAAAACACTCAATTTCTTAATAAATAGATCTCAGTTGGCTAGCCATTGGACTTATGAAGCTAAAATATGTGCCCCACTAGGCATGCCAAAAATTGTTGACATAAAATTCTATGCCCTTGCTTGAGGTGTGACCCTGAAGTGAGCTTGTCTAACATGGAAATGATCTCAAAGTGTGGGACTTATGTTCTAATGTTGAATATCTTGACAAGGTTGGATTCCTTACTATGAGGGTGCACATAAACTACTACTTGAGGGGAAAAGGGAGAAGGATAATAGAAGTTAAATTTAAAAAGGGAAAGGGAGGTGATGCACCAAGTTAGAACTAGGATTACAACTCTTCCAATGACTACACAAAACATCAATGAAAGCCTAGAATACACTAATCTTGACAGCAATCTATATGCCAAAATGACATGTAGGTTCAAAACTGATGAAATGTTCAAAGGAAAGATAATTTTCACAACACAAAAATTATCAATAGAATATTTACACAACATATAACTCTAAGATGTAGGAAAGAAATATTCCAAAATAAGGAAAAACACATGCACACATCATGAATGGTAAGAAGAGGTAAAAGTAGGATTTCATTAATGGAAGGAAAAAGGAATATAGTTGTAAAGCATAAGGCTATTGTGAAAAATACGACGGAGAAGAACTTGGAAAACATATTTACAACCACCTTTTAAAGAAATTAGGCATAAGTTTGATTTAACTATGGAGATCAAACTAGGTGGAGTTGAGTTGTAGAGGAAGCAATAACTAAAGAGTCAAAATGAAATCTAATCATGAAGAACAATATGCTACTAGAAGTGAAAGGAAGAGTAAGAAATGAGTGCACCTAGTTGCAAGAGATCAAATCACTAAAAATATGACAATTCCATGCATTAAAGAGGCATGGATGGCATTGGCATCATGCAAAAAAAACTCAAGAAGTCACTCAACATTAAATAATTTTCCTTGGTAATGTGTCATCACCGCAAGAAATGGATTCAAACTACTAGTAAAATAATTCATGGGGAGGGATAACACAGCTTGTTATCTACCCACAAAATGCAAGGTTGACCATAGGGGGGATCTAGTTTTCCTGAAACTGAATGTTGGTCATTGATGTAGATCATCCGTTTGAAATGGATGGCCCAGATAGTGAGGGAATCTCCCTAGTAAGAGATTAAGTCATGAACATTTATAGAGATCCTCCCCTCAAGATGAACAACTCAGATGTCATGGGAAATAGGACCCTCCAACACATGGCTAAATTCTACATTCTGGAGCATCAAGGAAACACTATATAGCATGAAGAAATGTTAGAATGGAGATGCATGATAGCATCTTTCTCTTTCGAGAGGATGGGAAAATAGCACATACTGTTGATCTAGCAATCTCATCAAAGAAGGAAGTGGATATCACAGAAGGTGGGTCCCCACTACATAGCAAAATTCTAGGCTTCAAAGCCTCACAAGAACACTACAATACGAAGAAACATCAGAATGGAGACATGTGGCACCATGACATTCGATGACATGCTGATTCTAATACCTATATAGATAGAAAGACATGAAAAAGATAACATAGGAAGTGGGACGCTCCACCACCTAGTGCAATTTTGAGTTTCAGAGCATGGAAGAAACACTGCATCATGATGAATCACTAGAAATCAAATGCATGGTAGCATCTCATGTTCTCAAAATCCTAAGCTGATACTCCACAAAAACATGAGAGTTATTTGATCTTCACAATATGAGCCAACCCAAGACTAGACATGTGGCAATATCATACACTTTGAGGAGGAAGTTGAGATGGTACACAAAAACACAATAGTCATCAAATTTGCAAGCCAGTCAACTAGGAAGAAGAGGTGGGATCTACACTCAATCAATGAACAAACCGAGCGAACTCATTTAATGTAGAAATTGAGCCAACACAAATGTTAGCTTCCAACCTTAGCATGTTATAACAATTGGTATTAGAGCATAGTTATTTAGAAGAGGCTTAAAAAATTGAGTAAGATCCCTTTGGATATTGAATAATTACAAAAGAACTTAGAAGTAGCTTTTGAGTAGATTGACATTCTCACTAAAGAGAGAGATAACCTAAGAGAAAGATATGAAAATGCAAAAGACAACATTGGAAACTTGAAAGAAAAAATTGAAAAACTCAAATCTAGAAAGATCCTAAAGACCAGATTATGGACAGTGATAAAGTTTCAAGAATGAAGAAAGAAAATGGGATCCTAAAACATGAAATGAAAATCACTGAACTAGAATCAAGCTTAAAGAATGATGATGGAAAAGTTGAGTCTAATCTGAAATTTGAGAATGTAGATCTAAGATCCCACCTTAAAAATGTTACATTTGAACTTGAATCCACCAAGTTGGAATTTGTAGAACTTGAGAAGTACAACACTATTGTGAAAGGAAATTTATAACTCAAACTAAGAAATAATTGAAAAAGTTATATTCTAGTAGTGAGAAAATTGATGAGGAATTATATTTTAGAGACCTTCTTATGATAAAATTAAAAGTAGAAGGGAACCTAATCCTAAGATTTATTAGCCTACACATGAGAAAGAAGAACTAAAGAAATTTGAGCCAAATCAATCCAATATTGCACCCAAGGAGATTGAAAATTTTGATGAACCTAAACAAACTGATGAACCTAAGGAACTTGAGAAAACTAAATCACCTAAGGAAATAAGACATGAATTCAAGTTATATTCTTTTCATGTAATGAAATTGGTCATATGAAAAGAGAATGCACATGTAATCCATTTAAACATGTTACTATTTTTTTTTGTTATAATTGTCATGATTTTGGTCATAGAGTAATAAATTGTAAGAAACCTAAATTTTATAATAATAGTAGAAATAAAATAATTTTGAGAAGTACTAACCATGCAAGAGAAACAAGGAGATCTAATAAAGGAAATAATAGAAAGAGTAGCAACATTGTGTGTTACAAATCCAACAACTTTAGACATATAGCCAAAAAATGCAGTGCACTTACAAATTAGCTTGGACTCAGATTTGGAAATAATGCACTAGTATGTCATTTATGCAACAATCTTGGGCATATAGCAAGATTTTGCAGAACAAATATGAGGAACACTAATAGGAATCCAAATTTTATAAGAAATACTAACAAGCACATCGGAAGAAAAAATAGAAGCAATATCAGTCCGAAAGAAAGCTTGAAAGAATATTTAGAAGAATTGAAACAAGTATTCATCACAGTTAATGATCCATCTAGTTGACATGTAGTATTGGAAGAATAGTAATTTGATATAGTAGAAGGAAGATTAAAGTTAACAATTGTATGTGAATGAAAAGGATTAAAGGGCCTGAATCAAGATTTTGAGTATCATTCAAATGTTTGATGAGTTAAGGAGTGAGTTGAGTGTGAATCTAAGGAAATCTAGGTAACATTAAAGTGAATTCATTAGAAACCCCTATATTTTGCAAAAATAAGGTATTTATTAAATTTTGAGAGTTCCTCTATAAATTTGAAATCACAATTTGTGATAATCATGGATAGGAGTTTGATTCATAATTCTGAGGATGAAGAAAAACTAAAAATGATGATAAACCCCATTCCACCTTTAGAAGAAAACCCTATGAAAGAATTTTCTTCTATTCGAAATGGAGCTCTTTATCTAGAAAATATTGGAAGTTATCTTAAGAGAAAGTTTGAAACAATAGGAGAGACAAGAATATCAAATGAGTTTGAACACATCTACAATCAAGACATGACTTTTAAAAATGATTATAAACACCTTAAATAGAATGGAATGATTAAATTTCTATTTTTGCATGAATTTTAGAATGAGTATTGGGTAAAGATAGTATTGATCAGAATTCATGGTGGACAATTCTAGTTAGGAGACCATGTATTAGATATTTCAGCTAATTTAATTCATGAGGTTGTAGGATTATGTAATGAAGGGTCTATTCTGGTGAATGAGAAGAATGTTAAGAAGCTTGTTCTTGAAAATGCCAAGTCTAAGTTTAATGGGAGAGGCATTACAATAAGCAAGATAAAAAATCATGTTGAAAGATTTATATGTATAATTATGGCATCCAAGATATGTTCTAACTCTAGGGATGATGATATAATATCAGGTTTTATCTATGCAACTTATATGATGTGTGTTGAGGGATAAAAGGTAAACATGTGTAAAATTTTGAGAGTGCAACTGATAGAGAGCTTGGAGAAGATCAAGAAAGTGAAAAATAGCCAGTTCAGATTTAAATCATTGATTTTTTACATGCTTTTCTATCTGATTAAGAGATTTCCATTTCAATCAATTTTTAATTTTCTTAAGAATGACAAGTGTACAATTGAGAAGATAATCGATATGTATGCAAGATATCTAGTTAATAAGGTTGATAGTAGTACATATCTTATTATGAAAACCTTTCAAGTAGAGTTGAATTAGATATATAGAATCTACCCTTCTAGTTTTAGGAAATTCAAAGATGATATATGTTTTATGGTTGATATAGATTTAACATACATAGAACTAGTTGAATAGAGGATGATTTAAGTTGAATAGAGGATGAGAAATCACTAAAACATAAGTGGAGGGTTATGTAGAAGTAATTCTGAAGTTACCTAGTGATGAAGAATTCAATATATAGGTTTGGAACCCATGAAGAGATAATACAAGTGACATCTCAAGCTTATCTTGGGAAATCCTCAAAGAAAAAGGTTGAAGCTGCAATAAAGAAGATTATGGAGGAAGAAAAGATGACACGTAAATAAATTGTAGTAGTTAGAAAGATTGTCATTGGAATGAAACAAAGTGGGGAATAAGGAATTATGTATGTACAACCACTAGTAGCAACAAGACCATTAGAGGATATATGTGTCAAAATCATAGGCATCAACAATAGTTATTCCTTATGTCGCTATATAACCTAATGTTCAATTAGTAGAATCTAGTGGTGAAGAAGAAGAAGTAAAAGTTATGGAGACTTAGAGGAAATCAATTAAATTAGCTGAAGTTAAATAAGAGAAAGAAGAAGGAGAAAAAAATAAAAGATTAAAATAGATGGCAAGTAGACTAGGAAAACGGAAAATGTTCTTAATGATCTCTGAAGGAACAAAGATGTGAGGACCGGTAGAATCACCTAAGAAAGAAAAAGACTTGGAACTAGCCAAATAGACAAATCTAAAGTTGGTGAGAAAAGGGAGGTAACCACGGAAGCCTAAGATTGAGAAATTGAACATCACAATTACCAATAAAGGTAGCTTTTGTCAGTTAAACAAGTTTTATCATTTATACAACATGGACATGTTATAGTTAGAAATGCTACTATAAGATATATGATTTTGAATAAGAAGAGGTTTGAGGATATTAGGAAACATTTTCCTAAGGATTTGAATGAGAAGATAATTAATAGAAACCAGGGAGTGTGATGGGAAGAGAAACATATTAGAGAAAATATGATTACGAAGTTGTGTTGTAGAAAGTGAAGAGCACTTAAAGATTTTGTTATAGAGTCTTGAAACCTTTCCAAGGAACAAGACTAGTGATATACTAATCATGGGTGGAAACAATGAGGAGATGAGAGAAGAAACTTAGGAATAAATTGTACATATGATGAGGAAAATTACACCTACCAACCACAAAACTACAATAACTATAGTAGAATCTCCACAAGTAACAATAGGTATAGATTTTATGCAAATTGATAATCCTAATGTTACTTTTGATACCAAAAAGATCCGTTTAAAGATTTTGGTGCAAATGTTGACGATTTGGTTAGTAATGAGAGCTCAGAATAAGAGGAAGACGAGGAAGAATAAATAGAAAAAAAGGAAAAAGAAGAAGAAGAAAATAAGAAAGAAGAGAAGAAGAAAAAGGTAGAAGAGTAGAGAGAAAAAGGAGAAGAAAAGAAGAATAAAAGAAGAAGAGTAGAGAAATAAAAGAAGAAGAAGAAAAGAAGAAATAAGAGGAGAAGAAAAAAGAAGAAGAATAGAAAAAGAAAATAGAAGAGGAAGAGAAAGAAAGGAGATAAAGAAGAAATTAGAATAAGAATAAAAGAGGAAAGCAAAAGAAGAGAGAAAGAGGAAGGAAGAGGAAGAACAAAAGATGAAGGAAGAGAAAGGAAAAAACAGGAAGGAAGAAGAAGAGAAGAAGAGGAAAGAGGACGAAGAAGAAGAAGAAGAGAAGGAAAAGAAAGTGAAGATACCCATAGTAAGCACATTGGAAAAGTTAACTAGTGATGCTTATTAAAAAGGTTTGATTTCATTATTAAGTTATTTGAAAGAAACAAAAAGGTTAAGGGTTTGGAAAGAACCTTATGAGAGGTATCTGACAAACTACAAGAAGTTGTATCTATTATAATAAGAGATATTGATCATCAGGTAAGAGCATAAAAATTGGTAAGTTAATTTGATAGTAAGATTACTCAATTAGAAAAAGTGGTCTCAAGCCAAGCATAGACCAAACATGATGCACAGATGTTTGATATTATTTGTCAAAAGATCAAAAATGACTTGGGGACTTTTGATACTTTTATCAAAGAGATAAGAAAATGTGAATAGGAAGGGGAGGCACTATATGAAAAATGTACTCTATAATTCAAGTTCACCAAAGACATTGATGAGGAGTTGAGAAAGAAGCATGAAGAACTTTAGGATCTAGCAAATCAGTTTCAACAGTCACATTAGAAGGTAGAAGATATAGAGGAAAAAATTGTAAAGACTTATGATGAGATAAGTCTAATTGAGATAAATAAATAAAGAATTACAAAATGGTTCTCACTTCTGAGAGAACATCGATCACTCAATATTAAAACCCTCAAATAGCAAGTACAACAATGTTCGTAGGTCAAGACATCTTTAAAAACTTTATTTATTTAGACTTTAATATGGTAGATAAAGATTCATATGAGCTATGTGCTCTTCTTTGTATTCAAAGGGAGTTAGAGACTCATGGGAGACAAAATTCAATAGTCTAAAGAAAAGTTTTGATGATTACATTACACACCTATCAAACTAATTCAGAGGTAAAGGACAAAAATTTTGAGTTGTACATAAATTGTGACACCTTTGTCATTGATGTCAAAGGGCGAGTAAGATAGAAAAATGTTATGTAAGAAAATTATATAGAAGCTATATCGATGAATGCATATAAATGGGAAAGAGAGATAGGGGGAGTAATGTATCAGCTAGAACTATAGTCATAGGGGCATTTATGAAATGTAATAAGGAGATATAAGTAAAAATGGTTAAATATGATGATCCACAAGTTTTGAATTTTTAAAATTTTGATGAGGCCAATTTTGTAATGTTTTGAATTTGTAATGGTACATATCCAATTTTCCTAGATATTGCCATCAATGCCAAAGCGGGAGATTGTTGATAATTTGGATAGGACATACATTTGATGTTGTCATTTATGGAAACATATTAGTTATGTGAAGAAGGTGGATCATGATGATTCAATTATGGTAGTTGTACTTAGAGAATTGTCTAAGTATCATATATTTTATCTAAAAAAATAGATATTTTTGGTTACTACAATTTAATAAGACACTTTTTTCATGTTCATAGTTAGGTATGAAAAGGAAAGACTGTTGGGATGACATATGCAAGTGTGCAAGTTAGTATGGAAAGTACAAACTAAGTTATGGATAAAATACCAAACACAATAAAGAATAGGTGGAATAGATCATGACAAGAAAGAGATCATTATGGATTAAGGAATTATTTTTAAATTTTTCTTAATAAATTAGTTAGGGAAAATATCATAGATACTAACCCTAAGTGAGAAAGTTATAATAATATATTTTGTAAAGCATGTGAAATCTTCAAGGTTGACTGTACAACATTGGGTAAATTGTAAAGGTATATAAGAATATTATAATATGTGAAGTTAAGTGTGCTTCTAAGAAAGACTATGAAAATTATAATTTATAATCAAAGGTATGTGATTTTTGTGAAGAGCAGTGAGAGCTATATCATATAGTGAGTAGCAAGCAAAGAGGTTTTTGTATCTATCATTTTGTATCAATGAACTACATTGTATATTGCATGTTTGAGATGAGGGCTCTTCTTGCATACATTTTTTATTTGTATATAAAAACTCCTAATAGGGTTGAGGCTTCTAACAAATCCTAAGTCCTCTAACAAGGACTGGGACACTATATGCATTAATGGTCTCCTAATAGGGTCAATATCTTTAACCACATAATTTTGATTAATGGATCATTTTTTAACAAAATATGGTGTTATGAGTTCTCTTATTGCATGATTATATTTTTTGTTTAGCATAATTATTTTGGTTTCATATGCAAGTTATAAGATAATTGATAAGATCCAATTTTGGGTTAAAGCTTGTAGAAAATCGTTTAACAACATGCCCCCCCCCCCCCCGCCCCCCCTCCTGTACCCCCTCAAGTATTCCCTATTTCTAGAACAATATATTCTTTGTAAACATGTTTAATATAAATTTATAGCTATAATATTTGATAAAAATCCAAATCCTCCTACCATTATGCGTTTAAGTATGTCCATAACTTGTTGCAAAGATCTTCCATGGGTAGGAAGGCAACTTGAAATTATTGTAGAGTTTAGATTTACAACCACCATTGTAATTGTTCAAAATTTTATAAATCCATTTGGACAAATTTATATTTTCATGTATCCTACACAGTCATGAGATGCCTACTTGTTGTATTTTTGTGAGAGTTTTAAAATCCATCTCATTATTTACATATGTTTTGTTAAACCTTTAAATAATAAGATTGTGTGCTCCTTCTTCTTAATCATTTATAAGGCCTTCTTTATAGATTCATTTTCTAAAAATAATTGCAATCATTTTATCCCCATGATCTCTTTGAGATTTTTAATCGAATGATTAGCTAACTATTTTGGAACATATTGGGAAGACAATAGTAGAGAAGTTAGTTTTCCATAGCCAATTGCATTTTCTTGAAGGTCTCTAAATCCTTTTTGTCTATGTTTTGAGAATCTAGAATAATTACATCCCATGAGACAACATCTATTTGAGAAATTATTTCCAATAATCTAGGTGCCTATTTTATAATCCCACTTTTTGCATAACTTAGCTAGGAAAGGAAGATACATGAAATGAAATCATGAATACCAAATACAATTATTTGGTGTGTTGATTTTGGTATAGACCATTGATGGGGATTTAATAAGTAGATCTCATCTTTATAATGGAGTGATATAGGGTAGAATGTTACTATGAAAGTGATTCTTATCTTGAAATTATAGTACAAAGTGTTGAATATGAGCATCCCACCTACAATTTGTTTTCTTCACTTTAGTTATATCAGACACAATTAAAAATACAAGCTGTGTTATTCTAAATACTAGGTGCAAGACATGGTTTTATTTAGAAAATAATATTAGAAGATTAGAGGTTTGTGTTGATAAAAATGTCTATGCTAAGGGTGTGTTATCCCAAGATAACCTTGTGTAACCTAGAAACAACCTCCAAGATATGTGTACTATGAGATTGGATCTCTAAAGAAGGTTAGCTACCTTACAATCAGGATGCACTTAAACTAGAACTTTGAGGGAAAAGGGAGAAGAATTATATAAAAGTTAAATTGTGAAGGAGAAAGGGGGTGATGCACCAAATTGAAATATGTTTACTCTCTCTCTCTCTCTCTCTCTCTCTCTCTCTCTCTCTCTCTCTCTCTCTCTCTCTCTCTCTATGCATATAATTGCACCAAACATTAATAAACACCCAACTACATTTTACTAAACTATAATCTATCTCCAATGAAACTCTATGTACAAGTTAGAAATTAGTACAATATTGAATGGAAGAATATCTTGAAAACATAGTACTTACTAACATATATATTAAACACACCATTAAACTAAGAACATACATATGAACACCCACCAAAAGGGAGAAATTGGCACAATATAGCTAAATGGAAGAATAGGTAAAACAAGTATTTTATTAATGGAAGGAAACGAATTATTATTGTAGAGTATAATGCTAGTGCAAATGAAATATAGAAGAACACAAAATATTTGCTTTATAAATTTCATTCATAACTCAAATACATCTTGAAGTTCAAACCCCAACCATAGTGGAGTTAGATTATAGAAGAGAGTGATAAATAAATATCAGAATGAAAGTTGGTCTTTGAAGAAAATTGACTCTTAGAAATGACAAAAATGAACCAAAATGAATACATCGAGTTGATAGAAGGATAACTCTAATAGAGTAAGATCTTTGCAATCAAAAAACAAGCATGGAGTGGACTAGTTTTATGAATAGAAGGCACAAAAAGTTCCTTTGCATTAGTGAATAAGCCCTATAAATATGTTGTAGCCAAAAAGAATAAAATTGTGCCACTATCAAAAAACTCTTAGGATGGGATAATACAAAGTGTTAACCCAACTATGCATACATGTATAGTTGACCCATTGAAGTCACCTTTTGGAAAGCACCTCTAACAAGTTACTAAAAAAATGTGAAATAACCTAGACTATTGATCATTGAAGATATGGGTAACATAAAAAATTGAAAAATATGGAATAAAATAGAATAAAACTATATGTAAAACATAAACTAGCATGGGCCTACAACACCTATCAATCAAATAGAATAAAACTATATGTAAAACATTTACTAGTTTTTACTATTTTGAAAGGGGGAAAAACTGAACCCTATAAAATTGAGAAGTGGGCATAGTATGAAGGTTAGTCATAGATATACATAATAACCCTCTATGAAAAATTCTTTCCCATTAAAAATGTCTCAAATCAATTGTCTATAATGGGCTAAATGGGGGCAAAAATAACCCTACATTTGTTGTGACACAAAGGGTATGTTTTCCTTCTAATCATAAGATCAATGGCCTTAAGCAATCCATTGGGCATGGAGTCACAAAAAAAGAATGATGTGTTAGACCACCTATAACTTCATAAAAATATGAAATCTCTATAAGTAGAAAAATATACAAAATTTCCTATCTCTAGGAGGGAATAGCTTTGATATTCATTTCAAGGAAAGATTGAAACACCTACTCTACTATAAACGAGTATTTAAAAAAAAAGAAATTAAACAAACCCATTAAGTATGATGTTAAAAAAGATATCCTTTTTAACCAATCTTTTCTTCCTCTCATGAATGTGGGAAAATAGATAGGGAAAAAACTATGAAAATCATATTGTCTCAATGTGAAATACCTACCCAATGTTGACAACAAAGGAGCTCTTGAACATTGGTACGCTATCTTTTTTAACATGACATAGTTTCCCCACTTTTTAAAAGTCTCTCTCATGCTTTGAAATAAGCATGACCAGGGTCAACATGCTAATTTTTTGTCAAACTATATACATTATGGGGAATCCTGTTAATGGTATTAGATCTAATGAATCATCCTTGATCACATTTTTGTGCTCTAAAACCTCTAAATTCTTATGGATGGTAGGGATTGGCTTTGATCATGTGGCTAGTAGCAAGTGTTTATCCACTTGTTGTAGCTACAACTCATTCCATTTACATGTAGGAGATGATCGTATTGTATCTATGGATAAGATAAGAACTTATATCTTCTCCCAAAATCTATCATCTTCATTAGTATCCTCCATGAAATATGATTTAAAATAACATAAAAGAACAAACTTGATCTTACATACTAGCTATTACTTCTAGAATGGTTCTGACATTTGAGTGCCAACACACTTAACCACTTTCTACATTGGAGCCAAGCACATTATGTATGCCGAGTCAAGAAATCACATAGGTGCTGAGTGATCTTCAGGTGCTAAGTAGCCTTCAGGTATCGAGCGAAGATCAGGTGCCCAGTAAAGAACAAGTGCCAAGTGACTTCAGGTGCCAAGCATGATATAGGAGCCAAGTGATATTTAAGTACCAAGTCATAGACGATGCCAAGCAAAATAGAAATGCAACTGGAGCCGAGTAGGCCAATTTGTTATATGTGTCAGGCATCAGGAATTAGTAAGTGTCGAGTAACACAGAATGCACATATGAGTTTGTAACTTCACTAATTCATATGTAAACCATTTTTGTGCTCGAAATATGATGAATCTCAGAAGATTAAAATGATAAGATTGAATCTTTTGTATTTCCTATGCAATCTACACGCAACCAATAAGAAAAATGGAGAAGGCACGCAACCAATAAGAAAAGTGCAAGGAATAAGCGAGAAATAGAGATTCAATATGGATCGTAGATCCATATCTAACCCTAAGTCTTTGAATGTATTTATAAGGAATAAAAAATCTCATTGTATTGAAGAGGATGAAGAAGTGTATGAAAAACTATAATGGAGTTCAGAGTGGAGAGTAAAAAGACTTAGAGGAATAGAGCAGCAGTGAAATATTTAGTTGATCAAGAACAAAGAAAGAGATACAAATGAGTATTAGATCTTAGAGGATCAAGATTAGAGTAAGCAGCACAAGTGACTATATTCAACAATCAAAGGATTGTAAGCTATCAGGTTTATTATGTCTAATACTCTCTAGCAATTGTATTAGAAAGGAAACCCTATGTTGATAGGTTAGCTTAACAACTATTTTGTAGATCCTTTAAATAAGTGATTAAATCCTTTAACAGTGTAATGCTTCATGTAAAGTGTTTTTAAATCCTTTAACAAGGTCACTATTGACATAGTGTAAATCCTTTAACAGGGTAGACCATCAGAAGTGGTCAAACATTATTGCTGCAATAATTTTTTTGGTATCATCCCCACCCTAGTTTTACCTTCTTATTCCTAGAGGGTTTTTGGGTTACCAAAAGCTCAAGTGTTATGTGGTGATACATGTTTTTTTTTCATGGTTGTTTGATATATTTATATGCACACAATCAAATTTTAGTTAAAAAGCTTTAATGGTAAAGGTCCAATACTTTTGATTCACCCCTCACCCTTGCCCCTCTTGTCTTAGAAGCATTATTCCTATTTGAATATTCCATCAATTGGTATCAAAGTAGAGTCCTCTCAAGAAGAAGACTGTCAGCTTGAAGGAAAAGATCTAAAGATGGAAGTTTTTAAACTTGAAAAGATCATTAAGAACTAGGTGATAGACGTGCATCTCACTCTACACAAAGTAGAAGAAGCTAGAGTGGAATTAAGAAAATCTTTGAAAAGAAGGGAAGAGATAGCCATAGCTGAAATTGATATAAACTATAGGGGCATTGATACCACACAAGTGTTTTCCAATGGAGACACTAAAGAGTTTGATGCAGCAATAGCAAAACTGATGGAGAAAAACAAAGTTCAAGCAGAAGAGATAAGATCTCTTAAGATGGAATATGAATCATAGGTCATAATGTTATGTGAAATCACTAAACAAAAGAAAAGAGCAGTTGAGGATAGAGTCATGATGGAAGATGACAAAAGAAAGCTTGCAAATAGACTTGAAGAAAAATGTACTAAATTAACAAGGATCTCAAACATGCAGATGGATACACTTGCCCAAATGATGAACCTTCATCATGAACTCAATATGAAAGATATTGAGATCTCTACTTTGAAGATGTAGAATGAAAAACTATAGAATGAATTGAATAGAGAAAAAGAGGTAGCAGAGAATCTCAACAAGTCAAGTGAAGCCATCACGTACTTTGAATAGGTGATCAAATTCCCAAGATCTTCCCATGATACATTAGGACTTGGATACAACAACACTAAAATTGGAGAATAATCAAAGAGTGGTGAGCAAAGAAGTGACAAAGGTAAGGATTCTAAACCCACTTGTCATTATTGTAACAAAAAGGCGCATACTGCTAATGTTTGTAGGAGTAGAAGAATCAATTAGCCAAACACACCCAAAAGCAAGGGTTACTGTCTCAAGTGCAACATGCAAGGACATATGGCTCAAGATTGCAGGTCCAAAGTCACAAGGACACAAAGATTTGATGGACATTGTCATAATTGTAAGAAGTATGGACATAGATCATTTGAATGCAGATCAAAGCCTATGTGGACATCAAATCAACTAGCAAAATTAAAAAGGAATGAAAGTCACTACCATTGGGACTATAACACCAAATATAGCAGTCATTATTGTTAGGAATATGGAAATATACCCTAGAATTGCATAAGAACACATTTCAAGGGGAACTATAAAACATGGTTGAACCAAACCACATGTTTCAGTTGCCTGCAAATTGGTCATATCAGTAGAAATTATCCTATGAGGTCAAAGGCATCCAACACTAAAGTAAATAAGGGCAAAGAAAAGATTTATGAAGAACACATCAAAATAGACATGAAGAGGACATGGCATAAAAAGAATGAATCAAGTACATCCAATGGAAGGGTCACTTCACCCACAAGGTCAAGTGATCATTTCTCATCCAATTAATCACAACATGAGCCTATGGGGCTGATACATATAATAAAATATCATACATTAGCCCTAAACCATGAATAAGAAATGCAAAATATAAATCTACATGAGACAAGATGCCATGAAAAAATTTTAAATGATGATGCCGAGCTATCTTTGGAAGTCGAGTAAAATTCCAGTGGATGCTGAGTTCCTAACAGTGATTGAGTTAAATAACTCCAATGGAAGCTGAGTGAAGTGGGAATGCAGTGCAAGCTGAGTAAAGTTAAAATCCTTCAAAAGCCAAGGGGGCAGTTGAACATTTAATGTGATAAAAAATAGAGTATATTATTGTGATTTCAATCATTCTTCCTCATCATGATCAATAAGGAAAGAAGAGAAAGAAAGCAGAGTGACTTCATAGTAGAGAATCTAGCATTCCAAGTAGATTCCAACCTCTTATGATGTGTTTTCATTGATCTTGAGGTATTTTCATTTGTGCCAAGCTACACAATTTTGTATTTCTATGTAAAGAAAACCCTAGTTTGCACAAATGGCTTTGAGCTCTAAGAAAACCCATGACAAAGAATCGTTTGAAGTCTAGCTAGTATCCAGTGAGGTTAAGCAGCCTAATTTTCATCCCATACCTAAAGTTGCATACAAAAACAATCTCGTCGGAGCCCTTTCTCACATACCCCCAAAAGTTGTAATGGTTCAGGACATAAGAAGATGCTATAATTGCAAGATAGGAGCCATAGGAGATATGGAAATAAGGGAAGCCTATGAGAAGTTGTGTGTAGATGGAGTTTTGAAATATGAATACAAAATTTTTGAAAGGAAGGGTTTAACATGATTTTTCAGCTTTTCCACCATATTTAAGACATAATGGATCAGACTTGTGTTAAGCATAATTCATGATGGAAGTTTGTGGCTAGAAGATGTTCCCACCAAGATCACGAAAGGAATCATTCATAGGGTAACTGGATATCCTACCCTCGATCAGCACAAGATCTTGAGAAGTGAATCCAAGGAGGTTATTAAGAAACACATAGCTGCCCAGTGGAATAAAAGAGGAATGACAATTCACACCATTCAAGATCCTCTAGTTGAATTTGATGTTAGAGTTATTGCCCATAAATTCTATCAATCAAGTAGACTCAATAGTTTCCCATGTATTGTAGTAGATGTAGGCTAAAAATTGATGAAAAAGGATCATACTTATGATCTTGCAGAACTGCAACTACAACAGATTAATGAAAACCTAGCGACTATAAGAAGGACAAAGGGTACCCAATGCAAATTTGGAGCAATTTTGGTATGTGTATTCTTTTATGTTCAGAATGAATTTTGTTCTTTTGGAAAATTTAAATGGAGAAATGATAGAAGTTCTATCATATCCCAAATTAATGAGTATATAGAAGAAATGGGAGACAATTTTGACACACTGATGACAAGCTATTTTGAAGATTTCAAGAAATCCATGAAGCAAAGAGTAAGAATACCAGTTTCCTTAGTGGAAAAACATATTAATGATATATGTTGCTCAGTTGATATTGATTTAACCTATATCCAAGTAGTAGTTCCAAGGGTGAGATGGCTAAGGCCATTTGGTTATGAGATCAACATAGATGAAGCATCTACATTGATAACTACATTATTGGTAGAAGAGACAGACAAGAGTGCCCCACACTTTGGCACTTATGATGTGGTAAGGTCAAAGGTGAATATGAAGTTAAAGACTACCTCCACAATGAAGAAGAAAGATAAATTGGTGAAGAAAATTAAGAAGAAATTTGGTAAAGGAATTGAGGCTGAAGTAGAAGAAGAAGATGATGATGAAGATGAGGATGATGTGGATGAACAAGAGCAAGGCCAAATGGAATTAACTCAAGGGCTAGGTGAAGACCAGGAGGAAGGTTCTGAGGAAAAAGAAGTCGAGGAAGCACCAACCCAAGCCAAGCCAAAGAAAAGAAAGCCAACAATACAGCCTCCAGCCTAGCCCAAAAAAAGGAAGGGTGCCAAGCCAACTCAAGCCAAGCCACAAATACCAGTCACAAGGGCTAGCACAAGGGCATCTTCACAAAATTCCAAGGAAAAAATCAAAGAAAAGAAGAAGGCTATTGAATAGACTAGTGAAGTGCCAAGAAAAAGAAGAAAATATGTAGCACAACCAGATTCTAATGATGAGGAAAGAACAGAGTCAGAAGATATCAACCAATTTAGAGTGGTAAGTCATCCTCCAAAATCAGCCTTAGATAAAATCTATGAAAATATTAAGAATGCAAATTTTACTGATTTGAAAAGTATTGACTTCAACAAGCTCAGTAAAGAAGAGAAAAACAAAATAGAAGAATCAGTATATGCCATGATGGCTGAATTCAAGGCTGCACCTCTAGAGCTCAAAAATACCATGCCTAGAGAATTATATGAGATAATTGAAAATAAATAGCATCATTGTTTGAAAATCAAAAAGGAGATAAGAGAATCTACCTTAGCTCAGGTGATGACTTACCTAATAAGAGGTCAAATAGCAAAGGCTAATAAGAAATATAGTGGCAATTTCACACCAAAGCATAGAGCCTTTGATATCTAACAAAAAAAGATTGAAAATGTTGTCAGTAAGTCAAAAAAAATATGGAAATTGATATATGGCTTGACTACTGTCAAAGATGGTGAAGAAGATCCCCTTGAGGGATAAAACACAGAACATGAAGAACCTAGTGAAAAAGAGGAGGAAGAAGTAAATAATATAGAGAAAGAAGAAGAAGAGAAGAAGGAAGAAGAAAAGAAAGAAGAAGAAGAGAAGAAGGGAGAAGAAAAGAAAGATGAAGAGGAGAAAGAAATAGAGGAGCAGGAGACACCAAAGCAAGATGAAACAGCAATAGCTAAGTAGGAGTAGCAACAAGATCAGAGTGTGCAAGACACACAATTGCCACCTTCTAGCCCTCCTAATGTACCCATCACACCTGCAAAAACTATAACTATACAGAATGTTCCTGACACTTTTGTTCAGAACATCAATCCATTAACTGCAGAGAATCTCAAAAGAATCCTTGACCAATCTACAGAACAAGAAAAATAATGTATAGATCCAGTATTGGTCAATGTGGATGAATTACAAAAATTAGTAGAAAACACAATTAGAGGTAAGGTGAATCCACAAGAACCACCTTCCATTATCTCTATAGCTACTAGTGGTCAACTTCAAATGCAAACAATTGCTTCATTAGGAATAGTTGATAGCATAGTACATAAGCCAAGTGTAGTAGGAGATAAAGAAATAGAACAAATATGACAGACTATTACATCTAATCCTATAGCACAAAAATAAGGCACACTTCCTAAAATTACTATAATTGATCAAGGTAGTAGACAATAGGAGGAGAAAATAGAGGAAACCCCTAAAGAGCAAGAGGTAATATAGAAATTGATCAATTTTCCTACCTCGGGAACTCCTTCAAAAGAGCCAAGTAATGATGCAATACCACTACAAATATCAGCACCAAGATCAAGTTTTACAAAAGTTGCAAGGGTACTTCACTATGGAGACCCTGAATTAGATGAGGAGATAGTCATACCAAGTTATGACTCAAAAATAATAAGCATTGATAAAGTCAATGAGTTGTAGGAAGCATTGAATAGAAGAAAGAGGTAGGAGATACTCAAGAAAGAGTATAAACAAAACAAAACATTGCATGAGATTAAGGACATCTTTATGGATGCCTTCAGTTTGTAGTCACCAGATGAGTGAAAGCATATCATGGATAAATTATCAAATATTGTTGACCACGTGACAAATGAAGACCAAGAAAAAAATGTAAAACTTATGGAATGGTCTAAAAGGAAATTTCAAGGGAAAGTAAATAAGAAAATATCTAGTGAAATTGCACTTTCCTAAGTTGAATTGGCAAAAATTCTTGACAAAGTGAAAAAGGTACTTGAGAATATATTGTCATTGTACAACAAGCTATGTGACTTTTCATACTTTACATAAGAGACAAGCCAAAGAATAATGAGCCTGGAGCGAAATATGAAGATTTCAAGCACACAACTATCCCAAGGTCCAGCTCAAAGTGAGAAGCACTTCAATCAAACACTTCACACTCAGAAAGAAGTAGCCATGTTACTAGTAGAAGAGGCCACCATCAAGGCAAAAGTAATACAACTACAATCCTCCATTACCCCACATTTGGAAGTAGTCCATAAAGAACAAGTCTATGCTGAAACTATTCTCAAGAAAGATCCTAATCTTTTTACTTTAGAAGGACTTGTTCACCTTGCTGTAGAGACTGCCATCTAGCACAAGTCATTGGAAATTGCTTTGCATAATTAGGATGCAGCTCTCAAGATGATTATGGAGGTAAATAGCACATTTTTGGTGAAATATGGTCTTAACCTTTAAAACCCTTTGATATAAGTGTCAAAAAGTGGGAGAAATGTTAAAAGATGAATGGGGGAGATAAGATGAAAGGGGGAGATAGAATAAAAGCATAGTTCAGATAATGGCACAATCAAGTCAGGGGGAGTTACAATAATTTTGAGGTATATATATTGTAAGTTACAAAATTTTGATCAATTTTTCTTTCAACTCTATATATACCTAGCAGATTAGTGAATGTACTCATAAAGTCAGATAAATAATGCTTAGTTAAGTGTTTTTGCCACTCATGTCAAAGAGGGAGATTGTTAGTCTCTGAATGGTTTTGACATTTGAGTGCCAACACACTTAACCACTTTCTACATTGGAGCCGAGCACACTATGTATGCCAAGTCAGAATATCCAACAGGTGTCGAGTGATTTTCAGGTGCTAAGCAGCCTTCAAGTGCTGAGTGAAGATCGAGTGCTAAGTAAAGAACAAGTGTCGAGTGACTTTAGGTGTCGAGCATGATACAAGAGCTAAGTGATATTTAAGTGCCAAATCACAAACAATGCTGAGAAAAATAGAAATGCAACTAGAGCCGAGTAAGCCAATTTTTTATATGTGTCGAGCATTAGGAATCAGTATGTGTCGAGTAACACAGAATGCACATATGAGTTTGTAACTTCACTAATTCAGATGTAAACCATTTTCATGGCCAGCATATGATGAATCTTGAAATATTAAAATGATAAGATCGAATCTTTTGTATTTCCTATGCAATCTACATGCATCTAATCAGAAAAATGGAGAAGGCATGCAACCAATAAGAAAAGTGCAAGGAATAAGCGAGAAACAGAGATTCAATATGGATCGTAGATCCATATCTAACCCTAATTCTTCAAATGTCTTTATAAGGAAGAAAAAATCTCATTATATTGAAGAGGATGAAGAAGTGTATGAAAAACTATAGTGGAGGTCATAGTGGAGAGTAAAAAGACTTAGAGGAATAGAGCAGCAGTGAAATATTCAGTTGATCAAGAACAAAGCAAGGAATAAAACTGAGTATTAGATCTCAGAGGATCAAGATCATAGTAAGCAGAACAAGTTCCGGTATTTAGCAATCAAAGGATTGTAAGCTATCAGGTTTATTATGTCTAATATTGTCTACCAATTGTATTAGGAAGGATACCCTATGTTGATAGTTTAGCTTAATAGCTATTTTGTAGATCCTTTATATAGGTGATTAAATTCTTTAATAGGGTAACACTTCATGTAAAGTGTTTGTAAATCCTTTAACTAGGTCACTATTGACACAATGTAAAGCCTTTAACAAGGTAGGCCTTTAACAGAGTAGACCATCAGAAGTGGTCAAACATTATTACTGTAGTAATTTTGTGGGTATCACCCCCACCCTAGTTTTACCTTCTTATTCTTGGAGGGTTTCTGGGTTACCAAAAGCTCAAGTCTTATGTGGTGATACATGTTTTTTTCTTCATTGTTGTTCAATATATTTATATGCATGCAATCTACTTTCAGTTAAAAACTTTAATGGTAAAGGTTCAATACTTCTGATTCACCCACCCCCCCCTTCTCAAAAGCATTATTCCTATTTGAATATTCCAACAGTAGTTGTAGACTTTAAACCATAAGATCATCTCAAGGTCACCATGGTATTTGATGAAATTCCTCCAAAGGTTAATGTTGTTAAGGAAAAATACCCAAATTCTCAGCAAATTGATCTTAAAATAGCTAATCAATGGACTTATCTAGTTTTAAATGTACTCCTCTAGGCATGCCAAAAAATATTGACACAGAAGTTTGTATCCATGTCCTTGATGTGTTATCCTTAGGTGATCTTGTGTAACATGGAAACAATCTCCAAGGGTGTTGCTTGTGCTTTGAGGTTGAATCTCCATAGAAGGCCAACTTCCTTACAATCAATATACACATAAAGTATAACTTTAATAGAAAGGGGAGAATGATTGCATAAAATTGAAATTCTAAATGGGAAAGGGGGTGATTTACTAGATCAAAATATGATTATTTTATCTTCCTATAACTACACTAAACATCAATAACCATCGAAATACATAATTCTAAACTATAATATATCTCAAAATAACTTGTATGTAGTTTAGAAACTAGTAAAATACTTAAAGGAAGAAAATCTTCCCAACACAACATGTAGTAGCATATTAAACACAACCTACAAATTAAGAACATAGAAAAGAACATCCAATATAAGGTATAAAATTTTACAAGATAGTTAAATGGAAGGATAGGTAACTTAACAAGTATTTCATTAATGAAAGGAAAAATGAATTACAAGTGCAAAGCATAATGCTACTACAAATGAAAGATAGAAGAACCCTAAGTATTTATAATATATAAGATTTATAGGGTTCATGCATAAATCAAATACATCTTGAATTTCAAACCCCAACTAAGGCGGAGTTATATAGAGCAATAAATAAATACAAGAAAAAAATCTAATCTTTAAAGCAACTTGATTCTTAGCAGTACCAACAAAGAACATAAATAAATGTACCTAGTTGATAGAAAGATAAATCTGACAAAATTAAATATATGCAAGCATTAATCAAGTACGGATTGCAATGGTATCATGAATAAAAGACCTCAAAAGACATTGTTAAAGAATTATCTCTAGAAATACATGTCATGGTTGCTAAGAATCAAATTATTCCATTATAAAAAATTATTGGGATGGGACAATACAAAGTGTTAACCCACCTATGCACACATGTACATAGTTGACTCATTAACTATCACCATTTTGCAAGCATCTCCAAAAAAAAATTGTGACAACTCTAAAGAAACTTGGGTCATTGATCATTAAATATATGCATGACATAAAATATTTAGAAAGATGGAACTAGCATGGGACAACAACACCTATTAGTCATAAAGAAGGAAACCACCTGGCAATACCTTGACTAGTTTTATAATTTCACAAGGGGCAAAAAGTGAAACTTAAAAAATAGTGAAATATGCATAACACAAAGGTGATTCATAGATTTATGTGTTAAACCTCTATGAAAATTCCAACCAATTGAAAATTTCTTAGATCAATTATCTCTAATGGGATGAATGGGGGCAAAAATAGCCAATAGAATGATTATTTAGAATGTTTATTTATGATAAAATATGAAAAAAAAATTCTAGAAAAATATTTTATTTGCATAAACAAAGAATTTTTGGCTTATAAATTTTTTGCCAAGGACTTAGATTGTTCTTGAGAAAGATAAGCTTGGCTTCCAAAAATAATATTCATAACTAAAGTGGGGCTCTAAAAATCCAACAATTTCACAAGCTCCTCTTCCATAATTTTTTCCATTTTTTCTCTTGCAATATCATTTACTATTCGGTGGATATGCAAGCCTAATGGTCAAACCTTTTTCCACTTCACATTTCTCCAATATTGAAAGTTTTTTTCCTCTAGGTTCTCCTAAGTATTTACCATCATTATATAATTGTAATTGAGTACTCCTTAGATTCTATTAGAGAAAATTAAAGCATGATATTATTCTCTATAATTCTTATCAATCATAGATATAAATAATGAGATGATAATAATGAAAAAACTAAGAAAAGTTAAAAATACATAATGATTTAGGATACGGGTCATACATACAACCTTTTAAAACATATCTCCAAATTATTGTAATGATATATAAGGAGATTTGGAAGGGTGATTAAAACTCATCTTTGCCCTTGTTCCAAAATTTTATTAAAAAACATCCTGTTTGAATTAAGTATTTTATTGCACAAGGGTGTGGGAATACTTGATTTTATCAAGGAAAAAATATTCTAGTTACTATTTCAAAAGGATTCCTTGTAGAATATATTCAAATTTGTTATTTTCAAATAAAAGAGTTTATATCCCAAACAAGGTAGCTATCTTACATGAAAAATAAAGAAAGTTCTCAAATACTATTTTCTTGGGAGAATATTCTTTCCTTGTGTTGGAGGAGGGCTTTGCAAAACATTTCATAGAACCAATAAGCATCCTAACATAGAGGAGTTCTTTCATTCATGTATTTTTCTTCGACAAGGATTTAATATTGCATAAGGAGCATCTATGCAATTTTAACTCCATTGGATTCATCCTCTAGTTTTGGTTCATAATCCATTGCCAAGTTATTTCTTTTTCATGTTTTTTTAGAGATATTTACAAGCCTAACACTCTTTATAACCAATTTTACAATATTTGTGTTGCTTTCCATTGTAACTAGAATAAGAACAATGTTAAAACACAAGAACTATCCTCATATTTAAACATTGGTATGAAGTATTGATTGCATAAAATCTTGAAAATCTATTAGAAATCTCATTCAGCCTTTATTTTTGGTGGTCTTATTCGTGAATAGATTTTCCTCCAAAAAAAGAGATACAAATTAACTCCAAAATTCCCAAAAAGGAAGACTAAATTAACAGTGACTGTTGGGTCACTTCACTATTAAAAAGCATAAGTGCCCTTTGAATTTATCTGGGTACAACTGCCCATGTATAATTTACAATGAATCAACTACATTATGAATGGTAATGCTTTTCACCTAAAAGTAAGAAAGGTTTATAAACAACTATTTGAAAACATGATGTAGATGCAGAAAAGCTAATTAACCAAAAGAAAATAATACATAAATTATACAAAGCTCATTTACTCAACCATTACATTACAAAAATAACATAGAGAGAAAGATAGATCATTCTTTCTAAAAAAATAAAAAATAAAACACCAAGTCCCAATGATGATCGTGATGATGATCAGATGTAATAGATACACATTTAGAGAAAATAAATATCACTCCTAACATTGATCAAAAAACAACATTTAAACTCAAGGTTTTAATATGCTGAAATTTAACCTCTCTAGACATGGAAAAATAAAAAAGATTTTGTTGTTCTTGTACATTGACCATTATCTAAAAATAAACAATCCCCTTCCCTTGCATTACAATTAGAAAAACCAAAGTGAAAAGCTCCCCCTCTTGAAAGCCCAAAGTTTGCAGAAAAAGGTAGTCTCCCTTCAAAAATTGGAACCCTTTTTCTTGGCTTTCTTTTGCATATTTATCTTCCTCACTTGATGATGTCTGTTAGTTTATTATAATTGATATTCTAAAACTATCTCCAATTGGACTCTTTAATTTTTTTTCACCTTCTGATAACATTCCTCACCTTTCTAATATGATATCTTCATAAACTATTTAGGAAATTTTAAAAGGCTACATTTCAACATTTTAAATAATATTTGGATACGTAACATCTGAATGTATTAATCTAAAACAAAAATATTGTTGATTCTAGGTGGATTATAAATAATTCTAACAATAACAATAGGCCTTAGTGCGGGGGGCATAAGTTTTTATTCCACAATTGGATCTTGCCAATTTTTAGATATGTTGTCAAAATCTTAGTTATCCGTGTTCTCATTGAAGAAATTTGGGAAAAAATATCTAATTCAATAGGTATTCATTACTATTTGAAGGTCTATCTGTAATGGGCACCCTAGAGAAGTCAAAGAACTAAACCAATTGTTGAAAGAGATTGTAATGTCTTTGCATAGATTTAAACCACATAACATGAAGAAAAAAGAATTCATACAAATTGAAAATCAAACTACTACTGAAATAATATTAGTTCTCAAACTAATAAAATTAAATACATAGCAACTCACTAATTACTCCAACATCATTAAATACATAGCAAACTATTCAACTCACTAATTACATGCAATCTAGTTGTAGCTGGAAATGCATCCAAGATGCATGTTAAAGAGTTGATAGCAATGAATGCCAAAGGCCAAACCCCAAGGGAATGAAATCTAGAATGTTACAAAAGAGGATGGATATCTTGTAATGCCAAGAATATAATTGTACATCCAAGTTCCTATTAAATTCAATTCACCATCATCTAATGATAAACAATGAAGCTCTCACCTCTATTTATACTTTCCCTACATCCTTCTAGAAGGAAATGAAATATTAATTAATTGAATTTACTAGAAGCTTTCCCCTTCCAATAATTAATGTACTCTCTAGAAAATCCTCCCTTGCAATACAATAATTTTTCGTGCTTCTAGAAAATTAAATTACTAGAGGCTTCCCCCTCAATAATTAATGCACTCTCTAGAAGCCTCTCCCTTGTAATTAATTAATTAAATATAAAGTCACCTTATAATATTAATTTATTTAATGAATTTATAAGATATTTATTTAATCAATTTCCCCTTATTTCTCCACTTAGTTTTTGGAGATTGTGAAGGCTAAGCACTGCACTTAGTTTCTAAAAATATGGGGACATGATAGTCCACCCTCATTGAATTTGTTTGTCCTCAAGCAATCCCATTTTTGTTTAATGTAGCACCTACTCTCTCTCCCAAGTAGCATCTTCCTATAGTAGGTATCTCCATTTGATTAAATACTCTTTAATCAAGCTATTTTAGAGAGGACTCTCCTTAGTATCTAGAATAGCCTCAAGAATCAATATTAGCTTTCCCTCTTCATATAATGGTGGAAATTATGCAGAAGGCATAACTCTCTGATTGATGGATTTCTTAAGCCTTGACAAATGAACCACATTATGCACCCAACTACCCTCTAGAAGCTCAATCTCATAAGCAACCTCACCCACCTTGTGAATCCCTCTATAAGGGCCATAAAATCTAGGCTTCAACTTCTCTACTCTACTCTTCTTGAGTGATGAATGTGTATATGGTTGTAGCCTCAGGTAAACCATAACCCCACCCTCAAAGCTACACTCTATCTGGTGTTGGTCAACTTGCAATTTTTGCTGATTTTGGGCTTGTTTTATATTCTCCTTGAGCACCCTCAAAATATCCTGACTATCCTGCAAGAAGTGTTTTTCTTTGGGCACTCTATTATCCCCCAAAACTAGATCCATGAAACTAGGTGCTTCATAACCATACAGTGCCATGAATGGAGTCATCTTGATGGACATATGATAAGTGGTGTTATGATATTACTTTCCCATATGTAACCATTTGACCCAAGCACTCTATTATGTAGTCACATAGTTCCTCAGATATCCTTCCATCCATTTATTCATAATCTCTTTCTACCCATCTATCTGTGGATGATAACTAGTGCTAGGGGTAAGATCTATACCACACAACCTAAATAATTTCTACCAAAAAGTGCTCATAAATTTACTATCCCAGTCACTAAAAATAAAACTTGGTAGCCAATGTAACTTGAATATCTCTCTGAAGAAAAGATTAACCACCTATGCTACTATGTAAGTGTATGGAATAGCAAAGAAGTGAGCAAACTTTATCAGCCATTTAACTATCACATAGATGTAATCTTTCCCTTGTACTCATGGTAACTCAGTGATGAATTTTGTAGAAGTACTTTCCCATTTCCTATCTATAATGGGTAAAGGTTGTAACAACCCTATAGGATATGTGTGTTTTTCTCTTATTCTATTGATAAATTTCACACTCCCTAACATACTTTTGAACATCATCCTTGAGCCCTTTCCATATGAACTACTCACAGATCAGCCTATAGGTCTTAAAGGCCCCTAGTTGTCCAACTTTAGGTGCATCATGAAATGCCTTCAATATTAACTCTGTAAACTATGATGAAGGAATCAAGTATATCCTACCCTATAACTTAATCAATTTGTCCATCACCATGTAACAATCATCCTATATGGTGCCTGCAATCACTCCACAAGCCCAAGTGTCCCTCACATACTCTACTGTAATCTTATTTCTCCACTCTCCTATAATCTTAGCTAGAACAAAAATATGGGATCTTCTAGATAAAGCATCTACTACCACAATCTTCTTAGCTTTGAAAACTCAATGTTAAAGTCATAAGCATGTAACTTCGTAATTCACTTCTATTGTCTATCATTCAAATCACACTGGCTCATGAAGTATTATCAAGTTGGCTCATTCACAAGTTACATTTACCAATAAACCAAACATCAATTGACTACAAATATTACATTAAACAAATAAATTTTATTTCACAAAATAATGAAGTACTTCATTGGCCGACATAGCTCGGTAAACACTACTCTAGAAACAATTTCCTGATTTAACCATCTCAACTCGGTTAATATTGCAATTTTTGCAAAATCTTTTGGCTATCAAGTGAACTCGGTAAGAACTGAATTTCCTTCGCTAATCATGAGAGCTCAGTAAGAACTATTTTCTACCATATTTAACTTTGATGAATGAGTAATCTTGGTAGATACTAAATTACCTTGCTTAACCTTGAAAGCTCGGCATCAACTATCTGCATAAGGTAAAGCCTAAGAAAACTCGATAGCCATTGTAAACCTTCTTTGCTAACCTTACAAGCTTGGTAGACTCTAATTGACAATTTATATGACATTTTTGTAACATCAAAGACAACACACAATTGAACAATTGTATCCCACAATCTCCCTCTTTGGCATTGATGGAAACACAACATGTCATAGCATAATGAAATTTGAAAACAAGTCTTCACTAATAGAATGCTTCACCTTCTTACATTTCATTCCACAAATATCCTCAAATACAATAATCTCTCTCTTTCATAGTAATCTCTCCCTCTTGCATAGATTCTCTTTTTCTTGCAAATTTTAGAAAGATATGATAGTAAATTCTCCCTCTTTGAAAACACATGCCAAAGACAACACAACTTCAAGTAAAATTCAATGTACCTTAAGTACTAATTCATATGCAATGTCTTTAATACTTTGTTGCATCAACTAATAGATCTTCAATTATGTTCATGTTGATGTATCACTAAAACTTTGTTTTAGTGATCTTCAGATAGGTGAATGACACCTAACTTACCTCTTAGATACAAGAATGCATCCTTAGGTAAAGGCTTTGTGAATATGTTAGCCATTTTTTCCTTTATATGTACATATTCCAATCTGATCTCCTTATCCTGCACCAATTCTAAGTGATGCTTTATAGCAATATGCTTGGTTTTTTAATGCATCACTAGATTCTTGGATATGTTAATTGCACTAGTATTGTATGAACACATAACAATAGGTTCTTTGATTTCTTCCTTCATACCTTAAAATAACTATTTGAACCAAACAATGTTTGAATAGTTTACTTTTGCTGCAACATATTTTTCCTCTGTTGTGGATTGGGATGTACAGTTCTACTTTTTTACTTGTCCAAGAAACCAATCTCTTTCCAAGAAAGAAAGCTCCTCCACTTGTACTTTTTTTCATCAACGTTATCTACCCAATTTGCATCAGTAAACACTTTTAAATCTAGATTTCCTCCAAGTTTATACTATAATCCATAATCTTCAGTTCCTTTCAAATATCTCATGATCCTTTTGATTTCCATCATGTCATTTTTTTTTGGTTTTGCTAAAAATTTTGCTACAATACCAACTACAAGAGCAATGTCTGGTCTTGTATGCACTAGATACTACAACTTTCCAATCATAGATCTATATTATATCTAATCCACTTCCTTTGATTCATCATCCTTGGTAAGTTTCAATCTAGTACATATAGGAGTCCCAACTGGTTTGCAGTCTTCCATACCAAACATTTTTAGTATCTCCTTGATGTATTTAGATTGAGTGATGTAGATGCCATTCTTATTCTACTAAATTTGAAGACCAACAAAGAATTTGATATCACCAAACATTGACATTTCAAATTTCTTGTTCATTTGTTCTAAAAATTCTTTGCAAAGATCATCATTTCCTGTGAACAAAGTATCATCTACAAATATTTCTACCAAAACAATCTTATTATTTGGTTCTTCATTGATATACAAGCTAATATTATCATTAGTTCTTTGAAAACCAATCTGAATAAGATAGTTATATAGTCTTTCAAAGCATGCTCTAGGGGCTTGCTTTAGACCATACAATGCTTTATGTAATTTACAAACCATGTCCTTCATGTCTGGATCAACAAAACCTTGAGGCTATTCAATGTAAACCTCTTCATCTAGTATACCATTAAGAAATATTGACTTGACATCCATTTGATAAACTGTGAATCCCTTGTATGTAGCATATGCAAGTAAGGTTTTGACACCTTCAAATCTTGCAACAGGAGCAAAAGCCTCTCCATAGTCTACACCTTCTTCTTGAGAGTATCATTTTCTTACCAGTCTAGCTTTATTCCTTGACACCTTACCATCTTTATTTAACTTGTTTATGAATACCCACTTAGCTCCAATCACATTTTTATCTTTAGGCCTAGGTACAAGAGTCCATGCCTCTATTTTTCTCTTTTTGCTCTATCTCTTCATTCATAGCTTCAATCCAACTTTCATTTTCTAATGCATCTTTGACATTTCTTGGTTCAAAATCAGCAAGTAAAAAAGTGCCTTTCAACTTATTTCTAGTCATTATTCCTTAAAATTAACTGATCCAATGAATGATGCCTCCTAACATACTTTTCTAATACAGGTTCCTTGCTTTTTGAATGCTTTACAATTTCACCCTCTTACACTTCAGCTTTAGGTTTTGACTGTCTTGTCTACAACTTGGGTCGTTCGGGCTCAATAGCATCAGAATGTGACTCAGGTTCCTATAGCTTGGTTTGAACTTCCTACAACTCAGTTATTGAAGACTCAAGAGTTGAAGTTTCTTAATTTATAGGTGTATCTGGCATTGTATTGGGTTCAATGTAAAAAAATCTCTTGTAGTCTTCTAGTTCCCTTTTTCTTTCTTCTTTAGTTCTTTCTACAAACTCATCAACTTTCACATGTGCACTTTCTATGACTTTGTGAGTAGGAAAATTCAAACATCTATATGCTTTACTTTTGCAAGAATATTCCAAAAATATTCTTTCATCACCCTTCACATCAAATTTACCTTTTCTAGATTCTTTCAAAAATGTAACATTTGCTTCCAAATACTTTTAGGTAACTTACATTGGGTTTGTAGCCATACCATAACTCATAGGGAGTTTTGAATGAGTCCTTCTTCAACTATACTTGGTTCAAGGTATGAACTGCAGTGCTAATAGCTTTCTTCTAGTATTTGATAGCAATGCTCTTTTCAATCATTACAATTCTTGCATAGTCCATGATAGATCTATTCCTTCTTTTAGCTATTCCATTTTGTTCAGGAGTTTCAAGTGCTGAAAGCTATCTTTTGATTCCCCTTTCAATGAAAAATTTATTGAACTCATGTGAAAAGAAGTCACCACCTCTTTCTGACCTCAAGTATTTTAGTCTTTTGCATGTTTCATTTTCTACTTTTGCCAAATACCATTTGAACTTTTCAAATGCTTCTAATTTCTCTCTTAGGTACATGACAACCATCATTCTCGAGTAATCATCAACAAAAAGAATGAAGAACTTTTCAGCAGTATAACTTTCAATTCCAATAGGTCCACATAAATTAGTATGCACAATTTCTAAAACTTGTTTAGACTAATAGCATTTTACTTTTAAAGCTAGTTTTTCCCATCTTTCCAATTTGGTAATTCTAGCATAGACCAACCTCAGGTTTCTTTATGTTAGGAATGCCTCTTACTTTCTTGAATTTACTTATTTTCACCAAATTATCTAAATTCACATGACACAACCTTCTATGCCATAACCAACTTTCTTTAACTTGAGCAATAAAACATGAACATTCACCAAGTTCAAGATAAAACAAGTTACCTTTTGTTTGAGTGTCTTATCCAATTAGCTTTCCTTTGCCATCCAATAGTCTTTCTTTTCCATACATGAATTCCACTTTGAATCCATTATTGAGTAGTTGCACCACACTCAATATATTGTGTTTTAGTCCTTCTACACAATATGCATTATCACATACAAGTTCTTTGGTTAGTGAGATTCTTCCTTTTGCTTTTATGCAACAAGGTTCATTATTACCAAACCTCACACTAATGGGGACACAACCCAAGCACATAAGGGACACAATAGGAAAGGGGAGATAATTTCTTCTCCTAGTTACTTCTCTCAAACTCCACTTTGAACTGCCTTTTACAATGCTAGAAATGTCCTTAAATAGACCCCAAAGGGTTAAAAATTAGGAATACATTCTAGAAAGTGCTAGTTGGCATCCACGGACCAAATAGAAGGCTCCAAAATCTGCATTAGAAGTCAGCGCAAAATTAGAAGAATCTAGAAACGGTAACCGAACTTTCAAGAGGCATAAATTTAGAACCTTAGCTCTGATTGACGAATCATTTACATTTTTGGAAAGCTCTCAAAGTGATTTATAGCCCTATGGACGAGCTTTGCTCGTCTCCATTTTTTGGCCCTGTTTGAGGTCATTTAATGCCCCTAACCTGACTTTGAAGCATTCTTAGGAGGTATCTAGAAACTAAAAAGCTGTAATAACTTTCAAACCATGGAGACTTTTGACTTGATTCTTTTTTTGGAATGCTCTAAATTACAATTACAGTCATCTGACCAATTTACACCTTTTGGTTCACCAAAATGATGGCTCAATTACTGATGCAGGAGCATCCAGAGGTATAAGGGCAATCTTGTGTCACCCAAAAAATGTACTTAGACTTAGTTTCTATTTCATGTCTTTACATTTTTGGATACCCATTTGAGTCAAATAAAGGTTCCAACTCTCATAGTTCAACTATTAGTGTGTTTGAAAATCCCAAAAAAATAGGAGCATGTACTTGGGCCATCATTTTGGTGACCTAGAAGGTTTGAATTGGCCAAATGAATGTAATTGTGATTTAGAGCATTCCAGAAAAAGAATCAGGTCAAAAGGCCCCACGGTTTGAAAGTTATTGCAATTTTTCGGGTTTTGGAGACCTCCTAAGAATGCTTCAAAGTTAGGTTAGGGGCATTAAATGACCTCAAAAAGGGCCAAAAAATGGGGAACAAGCAAATTTCAGCCACAGGGCCATAGAGCACTTCGAGATATTTCTGAAAATGTAAATGGTTCGTCAATCGGAGCTACGGTTCAAAAGTTATGCCTCTCGGAAGTTCGGTTACCATTTTCAAATTCTTCTAGATTTGCACTGACTTCTAACGCAACTTTTGGAACCTTCTATTTGGTCAGTGGATGACTACTAGCACTTTCTAGAATGTACTCCTAGTCCTTAACCCTCTGGGGTCTATTTAAGGAGATTTCTGGCATTGTAAAAGGCAGTTCGGAGTGGAGTTTGAGAGGAGGTACTAAAAGGAGAAATCATCTCCAGATTTATGCTATTGTAAGCCCTTAGGGCATGTTCTGAAGTTTATTTTCTCTGTACTATTTGTACTAGCTTATTTTCTTAGTTAATATAATTTTCACTTTTCTGTTGGTTCCATTCTATTCTTGGGTTGTGTTTCCATCAAGTGGTATCAGAGCGGGTTTTCCTGAGTGTGTAGACAGAGCGCCGACTGTGAGGCAGTTTGCACCAGGACTGTGTGGTTGTGGGTTCCAGTTAGAAGATGCCTCCACAAAGAGAGCATGGTGGAAGGGCTAGATCTATTGATCCTGAGGAGGTTAGAGCCCTTCAGAGGCAGGTACAAGCATTGCAAGAGGAGCTTCGTAGAGGAGCAATTGTTGCCGCAGGTGACAATAGTGAGGATGACAATGAAGAGGAAGTAATGGGACCACAAGAGGAAGTTGACAGGGAAGTTCTGAATCCTATAGAGGAAAGACTTTTTAGGGCCATTACTAAGTTTGGGAAAAGACCTACAATTGAAGTGGGTATATTTTTAGGAAATCTGAAACTAGATGAGTTGATCGATTGGATCAATGAACTGGAAGAATACTTTGAGTATGAGGATATAAGGGACCCAGATAGGGTTAAGTTTGCAAAGGCCAAACTGAAAGGCCATGCCAAAATCTGGTTGCAAGAGGTTCAACTGGAAAGACATAGAAGAGGAAAGGAGAAGATCACAAGATGCGATCGTATGGTGGATAAATTGAAGAAGCAGTTCATTCCTATGGACTATGAGCTTGATTTGTTTAAGAAGATGCATGGGTTAAAGCAAGCAGGAAGATTAGTCCAAGAATATACAGAGGAGTTTTACCGACTCTTGATTAGAGCAGGACATGCAGAAGCAAATAAGGAGAAGGTTTCTCGTTATATCAGTGGGTTGCGACCTAGCATTCAGGAGGAATTAAGTCTGGTAAGAATGACCAGCGTTGAAGAGGCATACCAGTTTTCCCTACAAGTTGAAGAGAAGCTAAATAAAAGGTTTGAAGGAAGACAAAGAGGGCGCGGTCAAGGAGGAAGGGGAAGTGGTAGATCATCTGCACGCCGCGATGAAATCCAAATGAAAAATGAAGATGTGGGTACTAGCAGGAACCAGAGGAATGAGGGTTTCAACCACTCCCATGATCAAGACTTTGGAAATCAGAGAGGAAGAGGTACAGGACATGGACAAGGAAGTGGAGGCTTTCATGGTACCTATTTCCATTGCAATGAAGAAGGGCATCGTGCCTTTGAATGCCCTCAATGACAAGGAAGGACAGATAGGAGAGCTGAGGACCAAGCTAGGGTTTCTCATGTGGATGATGATGCACAATCATCACATTCAGAGGATGCAAAAAGAGGAGAGAACTTGGTAAATGAAAGAGTCCTACTAAGTGGTGAGAATGAACCAGGACAACGAAGGAGTTTGTTTTGTACTAGATGCAAGTGTGAGGATAAATTTTGTGACGTGATCATTGATGGTGGTAGCATTGATAACCTGGTATCAGAAGAGATGGTCTCTAAGCTAAAGCTCAAGAGGGAGAAACATCCCCAACCCTATCAGATTTCTTGGGTAAAAGATGATCATAAGGTCCTGGTAAGTGAACAATGTTTAGTGAAATTCAAAATTGGGAGTTACCATGATGAAGTTCTTTGTGATATTATTTCGATGGATGTTTGCCATCTATTGTTGGGTAGACCATGGCAGTTTGATAGACATGCAGTGCATGATGGACATGCAAACACATACTCTTTGACAAAGGATGGAGTTTGCCACAAATTAAAGCCCATGAAAAAGGAAGGTGAAAAGGTATGTAGCAATGCTAGGATTTTTCTTGTTGATGGAAGGAAGTTTTTAGATGGCATGAAACATCAACATATGTGCTATGCTTTGTTTCCTAGGAAAGATAAAGAAGATAGTAGTGAAATACCATTTGAAGTTTCAGATTTACTAGGGGAATTTGGAGATATTATCTCTGATAATGTTCCAGATGGATTGCCACTAGTAAGGCAAATCAGTCATCAGATAGATCTGATTCTAGGAGCTAGTTTTCCTAACAAGGCTGCTCATAGGATGACTCCTACTGAAACAGAGGAGCTAAATAGACAGGTTCAGGAGTTGTTGAGGAAGGGCTTGATTCGAGAGATCCTGAGTCCATGTGTAGTACCTATAGTACTTGCACCAAAGAAGGATGGAGAGTGGTGGATGTGTACAGATTCTCGAGCTATAAATAGGATAACCATCAAATATTGGTTTCCTTTACCAAGGATGGATGATCTTATGGACTGCTTGAGTGGAGCTCAGTACTGCACAAAGATAGATCTGAAGAGTGGCTATCATCAAATATAGATTCGAGAAGGAGATGAGTGGAAAATAGCCTTCAAGACCAAGGAGGGTCTTTATGAGTGGTTAGTCATGCCCTTTGGATTGACGAACGCCCCAAGCACCTTCATGCGGCTCATGAATGAGATACTTAAGAAGTTCTTGGGAAAATTTGTTATTGTCTATTTGGATGATATTTTAATTTTCAGCAAGACTTTGGAAGAACATTTACTGGATATTCGTAGTGTCCTTGAAAGGCTAAGGGAAGAGAAACTATTAATTAATCTAAAGAAGTGTGTCTTTGCAAAAAGGGAGTTAGTCTATTTGGGATTTGTTATATCACCTGAAGGTCTCAAAATGGATCCAGAGAAGGTAAAAGCCATCTTGGAATGGTCTACTCTGAGGCCTACTACTGAGGTAAGATAATTTCATGGTTTGGTTAGTTTTTACAGGAAGTTTATTAAGAATTTCAGTGGCATATGTGCACCCCTAACTGATACAATAAGAGGGGATAGAAAAGAGTTCAAATAGACTGTAGCAGCTGCGAGATGTTTTGAATTGTTGAAGAAGAAGGTGACTGAATAGCCTGTGTTGGCACTTCTAGATTTTAGAAAAGTATTCCAGGTGGATTGTGATGCTAGTGGTAGTGCTATTGGGGCTGTATTAAGCCAAGAAGGTAAGCCTATTGCATATTTTAGTAAAAAATTGAATGATGCAAAGAAGAAGTATTATGTTTATGATCAAGAGTTCTATGCAATAGTTCAGGCCTTAAAGAAATGGAGGCACTATTTATTGCCAAAGGAATTTGTTTTGTATACTGATCATCAGGCATTACAGTACCTAAATAGCCAAGGTAAATTGAATCAGAGGCATATGAAGTGGGTAGAATTCTTGCAGTATAGAAGTGGAAAATCTAACAGGGTTGCAGATGCACTAAGTAGGAGACAGTTGTTGCTTACAACAATGCAGGTTGAAGTAGTTGGGTTTGATGAACTCAAAAATTTGTACCCTAAGGATCCTGATTTTGCTAAAGCATGGACAGCTTGTAAAGAACCTATTTTTGTAGATAGAACCAAGTGGTTAGACTATTTGATTCAGGATGGCATGTTGTTCAGAGGTAGTCAATTGTGCATTCCAAGGAGTTCCATGATTGAAAATTTGATTAAGGAGAAACACAGTGGAGGGATGGCAGGACATTTTGGTCAGGATAAGACCATTGCCATTCTTAGAGAACATTATTTTTGGCCTCAAATTACATAGGATGTGAAGAATTTTGTACAGAGTTGCCAGGTTTGTCAAGTTGCCAAGGGGTTTAGTCACAATACTGGCCTATATCGGCCGTTGCCTATTCCATCAAGGCCATGGGAGGACATAAGTATGGATTTTGTTCTTGGATTTCCAGGACACAAAGGGGTAATGACTCAGTATTCATGGTGGTTGATAGGTTCTCCAAAATGGCTCATTTCATTCCATGCCACAAAACTCATGATGCTGTCCATATTGCAGACTTGTTTTTCAAAGAGGTGGTAAGACTACATGGTCTTCCAAGGAGTATAGTTTCTGATAGAGATACTAAATTTGTGTGGTATTTCTAGAGGACATTGTGCAAAAAGTTGAGAAAAAACTTGAAATTCAGTTCCACGCATCACCCGCAGACTGATGGCCAAATAGAAGCGGTAAACAGAAGTCTAGGAAATTTGATGAGATGTTTAGTTGGGGATAAGCCCAAGGGATGGGATTTGATTCTACCACAGGCATAATTTTCTTATAATAACTCTATAAATAGGAGTACTAGAAAATCACCATTCCAAATTGTATATGGGAATAGCCCAACGACAGCACCAGAGCTGAGGAAGATAGAACAAGGGGAGAGGACAAGTGCTGAAGTATAGGAATTTGCTGAACATATCAAGCATCTACATGAGGAGGTTCAGGCACACATAACCAAGATGAATCAAGAGTATAAAGCTAGGGCTGATCAAAGGAGAAGACATACAAAATTCCAAGTAGGAGATCTAGTCATGGCGCACTTACGAAAAGAAAGATTTCTAGTTGGTACTTACAACAAGCTGAAAATGAAGAAATTTGGCCCCTGCAAAGTTTTGAAGAAACATGACTCAGGAAATGCATATGAGGTGGAGCTGCCAGATGGTATTCACATTTCTCCCATTTTCAACATTGCAGATTTAATAGAGTATCATGATGATGGTGCAGATGAGGAGCTGGTTTTAGAGCCATGTCCAATTCCTGCTTCTAAGAAGGAGGAGATAGAAGACATTTTAGATCATCGTGTGGGTAGGAGTACCAGAAATAGGCAGTATGAAGAGTATTTGGTCAAATGGAAAGGACGGCCGATCGAGGACTCAACTTGGATTTCAGCAGCTCAGGTTTCCCATTTGGGATTTCCTCTACCATCCATAAAGTGACAGGGTCACTTTTCAATCTACCCTGGGTGTCCGATGCAGGAGCATCAAGAGGTATAAGGGCAATCCTGTGTCACCCAAAAAATGTACTTAGACTTAGTTTCTGTTTCATGTCTTTACATTTTTGGATACCCATTTGGGTCAAATAAAGGTTCCAACTCTCATAGTTCAATTATCAATGCGTTTGAAAATGCCAAAAAAATAGGAGCATGTATTTGGGCGATCATTTTGGTGACCTAGAAGGTGTGAATTGGCCAGATGAATGTAATTGTGATTTAGAGCATTCAAGAAAAAAAATTAGGTCAAAAGGCTCGATGGTTTGAAAGTTATTGCTGTTTTTTGAGTTTTGGAGACCTCCTAAGAATGCTTCAAAGTCAGGTTAGGGGCATTAAATGACCTCAAAAAGGGTCAAAAAATGGGGGACGAGAAAAGCTCGTCTATAGGGCCATAGAGAACTTTGAGAACTTTATGAAATGTAAACGGTTCATCAATCGAAGCTACGGTTCAAAAGTTATGCCTCCCGAAAGTTCGGTTACCATTTCCGGATTCTTCTAGATTTGCATCGACTTCTAACGCAACTTTTGGAACTTTTTATTTAGTCGGTGGATGCCTACTAGCAGTTTCTAGAATGTACTCCTAGTCCTTAACCCTCTAGGGTCTATTTAAGGAGATTTATGGCATTGTAAACGGTAGTTCGGAGTGGAGTTTGAGAGGAGGTACTAAAAGGAGAAATCATCTCCAGATTTATGCTATTGTAAGCCCTTAGGGCATGTTCTGAAGTTTATTTTCTCTGTACTATATGTACTAGCTTATTTTCTCAGTTAATATAATATTCCCTTTTCTATTGGTTCCATTCTGTTCTTGGGTTGTGTTTCCATCAATTACATACTCCTATTTTTCTAGCATTTACATGTATACCAAGGTGCTCAAATACTCTAACCTAGAACACTGATACTGGAATTGTGAGAGTTGGAACCTTTATTTGACCCAAATGGGTATCTATAAATGAAAACACATGAAACAAAAACTAAGTCAAAGTATATTTTTTGGGTGACATAGGATTGCCCTTATACCTCTGGATGCTCCTGCATCAGAAACCTAGGGTAGATTGAAAAGTGACCCTGTCACTTTACGGATGGTAGAGGAAATCCCAAATGGGAAACCTCAACTACTGATATCCAAGTTGAGTCCTTGATCAGTCAACCTTTCCACTAAACCAAATACTCTTCATACTGCCTATTTTTGGTACTCTGCCCACATGATGATCTAGAATGTCTTCTATCTCCTCCTTCTTAGAAGCAAGAATTGGACATAGCTCTAACATCAATTCCTCATCTGCACCATCATCATGATACTCGGTTAAGTCTATAATGTTGAAGATAGGAGAAATGTGAATTCCATCTGGTAACTCCACCTCATGTGCATTTCTTGAGTCATGTTTCTTCAAAATTTTGCAGAGGCCTAATTTCTTCATCTTCAGCTTGTTATAAGTACCTACTGGAAATCTCTCCTTTCTTAAGTGTACCATGACTAGATCCCCTACTTGGAACTCCTTATGTCTTCTCCTTTGATCAGCCCTAGCTTTATACTCTTGATTCATCTTTATAATGTGTGTCTGGACCTCCTCATGTAGGCTCTTGATATGTTCAACAAACTCTTTTGCTTCCGCACTTGTCCTCTCCCCTTGCTCCATCTTCCTCAATTCTAGTGCAGTCCTTGGGCTATTTCAATATATAATTTGGAATGGTGATCTACCAGTATTGTGAAAATGTGTTATTACATTCAATACAGAGAAAATGGACTACAAAACATGCCCTATGGGCTTACAACAGTATAAATCAAGAGATAATTTCTTCTCCCAGTACTTTCTCTGAAACTCCACTCTGAACTACCTTTTACAATGCCCGAAATATCTTTAAATAGATCCCAAAGGGTTAAGGATTAGGAATACATTATAGAAAGTGCTAGTTGGCATCCACCAACCAAATAGAAGCCTCCAAAATTTGTGTTAGAATTTGGTGCAAAACTAGAAGAATCCAGAAATGGTAATCGAACTTTTGAGAGGCATAACTTTTGAATCGTAGCTCTAATTGACGAACTGTTTACATTTTTGAAAAATTCTTGAAGCACTCTATAGACCTATGGAAGATCTTTTCTCATATCCCATTTTTCAGCCCTATTTGAGGTCATTTAATGCTTCTAACCTAACTTTGAAGCATTCTTAGGAGGTCTCTAGAAACCAAAAAACTGCAATAACTTTCAAAACGTGGAGACTTTTGACTTGATTCTTTTTTTGGAATGCTCTAAATTACAATTAAAATCATCTAACAAATTTACACCTTCTATTTCACCAAAATAATGGCTCAATTACATATTCTTATTTTTTTTGGCATTTACACGTATCCCAAGGTACACAAATACTCTAATGTAGAACACTGATAATGCAACTGTGAGAGTTGGAACCTTTATTTGACCGAAATGGGTATCCAAAAATGAAAACAAATAAAATAGAAACTAAGTCTAAGTACATTTTTTGGGTGACACAGGATTGCCCTTATACCTCTGGATGCTCTTGCATCACACACTGTCACCATCATAGTTTTTAAAATGTTCAAACTTAGATTTATCACCAATCATGTGATGAGAACAACCACTATCTATGATCTATATATTATTTTTTCTCATATGATGTCATGTCCCATTTTCAAATAATTAAAAAATAATAATCTTTGCTAAGGCAAGCAGGCCCAAGAAAGTGAAGTTTCGGAAAAAGGGGGTTAATCTTTGGAATCTGTTGGACTAATAAATGAAAATTATTATTAAAATATGTTTCATTAACATCTCTTGGATGTGAGTTATGGTTATGCCCTCTTTTAAGGGGTTTGGAGGCATTTTGGGCTGATTCCAGAACTTGATTTTTGCTCATTTCTTTGTTATTCTTCAGAGGCTGCCAAACCTGTGGAGAAGGAGACCCAAGAACGGGAGTTTGCAAGTTTCCAGGGAGACCCAAGAATGGGATTTTGCAGATTTATAGGAAGGCTAAGGATGGGAGTTTGAAGCCATTCCATGTGCATGCTCATGCAGAGTTTGCCTTTGTACTGAACAGTGCAGATTTGTGAGTTTTCGGGTGTATTTTTTGTAAGGGTTTGGTGTTTTCAGTTGAGTATTTCATATTAGTTTGGGTTGCTGCTGTATTTTAGACTTTAAGATGTTAAAATAGAGCTGAATATATGTATTGGGATGTGATTAAACTTCTGAGATAGATTATTAGTATTTTTGTGGTGTTTCCGAGCATTTTTGTGTTAATTTCGGGAGCCCGATGAGCATAGTTTTTGTCCTACATTTGTGAACTGTTGTGTAAAGGCTATACAGATCTAGAAATGTCATTTTGTAGGCTGTTATGCTACTTAAATTTCTGTAAAAATTTCCATTTCTAGATGTATTAATAATTTGTAAAGTTGTGAAGCTTTTGGCACTATTTCGATCATACCCGATTTGGGTTTTATTGAGAAATTGGTGGATCTTTGTCATATTGGTTGTTTGATTTTAAAGATCTGATTTGAGGCTTGAAATATCATGTAAAATCAGAAATGGTACATTCCAGTGGTATTACAGCCATGATCTTGCTAGCCTGAGGGTTTGTAGAAGCTTGCATGTCAGTTTTGACAACTACCCAGATCTTACATGTCAGTTTTGACAGCTACCCAGATCTTCCATGTCAGTTTTGATAGCTACCCAGATCTTGCATGTCATAATTTATGATTGAATGTTTCTTATAATCAGCTACATGTCAAAATTTATAGTTTCATGCTACTTCTAATCATTTTCATGTTAGTTGTTAGTGAATTTGGTGGTTGTAGAAGTTTGCATGTCAGTTTTGACAACTACCCAGATCTTGCATGTCATAATTTATGATTGCATGTTGCTTCTAATCAGTTGCATGTCAAAATTTATGGTTGCATGCTACTTCTAATCATTTTCATGTTAGTTCTTGGTGAATTTGGTGGTTGCATGTTGCTTCTAATCAGTTGCATGTCAAAATCTATGGTTGCATGCTACTTCTAATCATTTTCATGTTAGTTCTTGGTGTTTGAAGAAGTTATATCCTATTGGGGTTACACTCTACTTTATCTAGAATGGACAGGTATAGTACAGAGTCTCAGAGGACACAATCTTGGACAATTGATATCTAGAGTCAAAATAGTAGAAAGGATGGTTATTTAGACATTCGAGATAAACTTATAAAAATAAGCCATGACATGTCTGAACAGTTGGTTGAGCACCACCGTATAATGAATGACATGTTGTATGACCCAGCTAAGGTGGATAAGTTGACTGGATTTCTATTTGGTAGATTTTCTCACAGGGCAGATGACACAATTACCAAGAACTTGCATTAGGAGTTTGAGAAACTAGCTTATAGCCAGACAAAGGTCTTGGATTCTACTCTGCCATAGGAGATAGTGGGTTCAGATGATGACTATGAGGATGTTTTTGTGCATGATGGTGAGATACCTGGTAGAGATGAGCAAACATTAAGCATTCATGACTTTGCTGAGAAAGAGTACTAGGCACAGTTAGATGCTTCATCACATGAGGTTGAGGCAGGTAGTGCTTCACATGATTTATCCCACCAGCTGAAGGTGAGTGAAGATAATATTTTGACTTCATTATCTCATCATGATAGGTATGTGGAGTTAGTTGGTATTGGTCATATTACTCAAGTGAGGATTTTGCTTGAGTTACCAACTGATTCTAGTTTACAAATATGGACTCAAGATTGTTATATTGGCATTTGGGATTCAGTTGACAGGAGATCTTTAACACTTTTTGGTAGTAGTTTTTGTTTGTGTGCTATCATGGATTTGATTAGATGATTTGACGGTGTTGTCCTTTCTTGTGCTAGCAGCTTGTCCGATGTTGGTATTAGTTTTTATACATCGATGTTGGGCTTTGTTCATATATCCAGTCGACCATACTTGCTGGAATGTGGTAATGATCTTTCATATTTGGCAGTGTGTACAAATGAGTCCTAGGATCATATTGGCATTGATGACATCCAGGAGGATGCAATGGGCAGTTTTGAAGACTTAGTTTCTTTGGGTATAGAGATGTTGGACAACAGTGCTACATTTTTTGATACTTCGTATGTTGATATGAGCTTTAGAGTTGATTCACAAGACATGGATGGTAATACTCTAGAGACTAGTGACTTTAAGGATACTCCTTTAGACAATGCATCAGAGGAGGTTTGTAGGAGACAGTCAAGCCAGTGCCATCATGTGTCTAATCAGTTGACAGTTAGTGATTGAGACATTGCTATCAATTGCCAGCATTTTGATGTTGCTCGTCAGTTGTTAGCAATTTATGGATGGGGTTCTCCTAATAGTGATGAGCAAGAAGGAAGTTATCTTTCCTTGATAGAGATCCACTCTTTATGGGAGGCTATTCAGAATTTGAGATAGAATTATATGCAGTCGGTATCTGACAAAGATTATCTTATGGAGTGGGACAGTACAACATATGATGCATTGTTGGTCAAGGAAGATGAGGTGAGTGAGCTTACTGAGTAGCTTGAGGTGACTTCTAATATTCTTGAGAGTACAGAGTTGGCTTTCAAGGAGTCACAATTTCATTTGGCTAAGGTGACCATGGAGTTAGAGCAACTACAGTCTTTACCTGATTCTATACAGTCACAAGCTATGGTGTTTGGTGATCCGAGGCTGTCCATGGCCAAGATTGTTAGAGACAATGGAGATGGGGATGCATCCATCCTTGACACTAACATTGGCATATCAGGTTCATTCCCACTAGAGTCAGGTTTAGTTGAGTTGGGTGTTGTAGTAGATTTTTGTATGCTTGACATGGTGGTGGCCTCTAGTAGTGATGGCACAGAGACTAGAGATGCATCAAAGATCATGTGTAATGTTGGTGAGTCGGAAGTTGACATGGCTCCTGCTAGTAATACTACTCCCTTGGTGATATCTTCGAAGATAGTATTAGTTCCAACATGGTTAATGATCAATTGCACTTAGTATCATCTAGATTATAGTTTGAGCCACTGACTGAGATTGGCGAATTCTATTGGCATTACACTATGAGGTACGCTCATCAATTTACCTTTGATGACCATGTTGATGAGATGATGATACAGAGATGTACTTTGGTTCCTAGTGCTTATCATTAGTTATGGGACAGTTTGATGCCTCAAGATGAGAGTTGTGATGGGCATGACATGGCGATAGGTTCTGTAGTTGATAGCTTGATAATACATGACTTAGAGCAGGAGTTTTGGAGTGATGCTTCAGTGGGTGTCATTATTGATTATACTCCTTTGGCTATGACATCTCCTGACTTAGCTGGTGATCAATCACAGTGGGTTGTATCACTTGTTCATGGTGAGTTGTTGACTAAGGTTGGTTTTTTTTATCAACGTTATATTGTAGGGTATGTACATCAGTTAGCATTTGATCCTTGTGTTGAGGAGTTGATGGCAGGAAAATTTGGTTTGGGTTCCATTTCTTGCTGTTTATCTTGTGATGGTTTTTTACCATCAGGGGTGCATGGGAGCTATGGTTATGAGACAGTGGCCAGTGATTTGCAGAGTTGTGTTGACTGCAGGAGTTGTACAGTGTGTGGATTCTCCATACTTGGTACAGTTTCATTCGAGAGCATTCACCATTGTTTTAGAGTTGGATTGTACATTCCGTATAGGCCAGTGGGATGTGTTGATGGTATTTACTATGTTGGTAGTTTGATTTGTCCACTTTACTTGGGTTCTGATGTTCTAAGAGTTTGTGTCTCATGGGTTTTTGACTATGGTAGTGGTGATTTTGGAGTTTGGTTGAGCAATAATTGTTAGTTTGATTATGGATTCCTCTTGGTCATATTGCAGAGGATATTGCAGGAGCCTGTGTTAATTGGTAGTAGTATAGTTCATGACTACATTTGGGATCCAGGTGGATTGATTGGTTTATTGTTCAGCCATTGCTTGAGGACAAGAAATGTTTGGGAGGGGAGGACTTTTCATGTCCCCTTTTCAAATAATTAAAAAATAATAATCTTTGCTAAGGCAGGCAGGCCCAAGAAAGTGAAGTTTCAAAAAAAGGGGGTTAATCTTTGGAAACCGTTGGACTAATAAATGAAAATTATTATTAAAATATGTTTCATTAACCTCTCTTGGACTTGAGTTATGGTTATACCCTCTTTTAAGGGGTTTGGAGGCATTTTGGGCTAATTCCAGAACTTGATTTTTGCTCATTTCTTTGTTATTCTTCAGAGGCTGCCAAACCTATGGAGAAGGACACCCAAGAAAAAGAGTTTGTAAGTTTCCAGGGAGACCCAAGAATGGGAGTTTTCAGGTTTCTAGGAAGGCTAAGGATGAGAGTTTGAAGCCATTCCATGTGCATGCTCATGCAGAGTTTGCCTTTGTACTGAACAATGCAGATTTGTGAGTTTTCGGGTGTATTTTTTGTAAGAGTTTGGTGTTTTCAGTTGAGTATTTCATATCAGTTTGGGTTGATGCTGTATTGCAGACTTTAAGATGTTAAAATAGATCTGAATATATGTATTGGGATGTGATTAAACTTCTGAGATAGATTATTAGTGTTTTTGTGGTGTTTCCGGGCATTTTTGTGTTAATTTCGGGAGCCCGATGAGCATAGTTTTTGTCTTACATTTGTGAACTGTTGTGTAAAGGCTATAAAGATCTAGAAATTTCATTTTTTAGGCTGTTATTCTACTTAAATTTCTGTAAAAATGTCCATTTTTAGATGTATTAATAATTTGTGAAGTTGTGAAGCTTTTGGTACTATTTCGATCATACCCGATTTGGGTTTTATTGAGAAATTGGTGGATCTTTTTCATATTGGCTATTTGATTTTAAAGATCTGATTTAAGGCTTGAAATATCATGTAAAATCAGAAATGGGACATTTAATATGAGAAATAAGTGTCATTTCCTCATCATTATCAAACTCATCCTTTATAGAAATGTAAACAATTTCATCATCTTCTTCATCATTAGAATCATTAGAATCTTTAGCCATGAAATATGTTTTCTTACCTTTATCCTTGAATTATTTGAAGTCTTTGTTGCCATTTCACTTGTGAACTTTCTTCTCATCCTTGTTCTACTTATTTGGGTACCTAGCAGCAATATGTCCAATTTCTTCTCAAGAAAAATAGATCAGAGGAACCTTACCTTTGTATTTCCCTTTGCCTCTTAAATACTTCCTTGCTAGTAGAGCTTCAAGCACCTCAAGATCACTGTCTGAACTCTATTTTGATTCTTCATTACTATCTGACTGAGAATCCTTTATCTTCTTTCTTTTCTCCTTGAGTGAAAGCTTGGCTTCAAATGGTGTTTCAATATTCTTGGCAGATGGAACATAATTATCATAGTTGTCTAGCCTTAATGTAGTCAATCTTCCAACTATGGCCTCTAAATTTATCTTATGATTTGCTTCACATCTTCTTTCTTGAATTGTAGAAACTTTGTTTGCATAAATAGGAAGTAATTTTTTAATAAATTTACTTATAACTATTTCCTCCTTGATATCTCCACCAAATGTTTTTATTGCACTAACACATGCTTTAACACTTTCAACATATTTTGAAATGTTTTCTTCTTCTCTCATCTTCATTTGATAAAAATGACCTCTCAAACTTTTCTCTTTGGATCTTCTCACATTATCATCACCTCCATAGATCTCTTTCAACTTGTTCCACATTTCAAAGGTAGTTTTGCAATCCTTGATGTCATCAAATTCTTCATAACTTAGGGTAGATGCAATATATATCACCATGTTGTTGTGAGTCTTCTTTTCAACAATATCATTGACAGATAATATACTAGCAGGCTCTACATATTTTTCATCAAGGTACTTCAGCCCTATATCACCTATAGAAGCTAGATTAAGTCTCATCAACCCCTGCCAGCTGAGAAGTTGTCCTTATTAAGTCTTAAAATTTCCCTATTCTAAGACATCTTGATCTTTGGCTTAGATCCTTGAAATCTTTTCCTCCAAGCACTAAAATCTTTGATACCAATTATTAGAATTATAGATGGATTAATGGTGGGGGGGGGAATCACTTATCAAAAAAAAAAATCCACTTATCCCTTAGATGCTTGAAATAACTAGTTACTATTGATACTCGGTAAACACTTCAAAAAAATGTTGTAACTTGGTAGATTAATTTGTCATTGATCTTAGAGAATTCATAATTATTAACATGCATGAAAAAGTAAATAACATGAACAAAAGATACACCAAATTTAATGTGGAAACTCAATATGGAAAAAACCACGAAGTAACTAGCTACCAATTTTCACTCTTCTAAAGTGCACCTTGTTAGGAGCCAACCCTGTTAAAGGTTACAAAACACACTATTAGGTGTGACCCTTATAGAGGATTTAATCACCCTATTAGGAGTGGCCTTGCAAGAGGTCTTTAGAACAATTCAATTGAACTATCACCTAGTTAGAGGATTTGCAAAATGGTTGCTAAACCAACTCTGTTAAGAGATTTTGAAATCACTACTAATAACAATGAATTGACCTAAATAACGTGCAACTAAATTTGCTGATTACATATGTCTATTCTGTACCAATAGATCCTCCTTGATTAGATAAAGCTTTGTAGATAAAGCTTTGCTACTCCTTAATGATCTCTGATCATCATTCAAAATTTTCTCTCTCAATAATTAGTCTTCCTTCACATTCATATCACATCAAATCCATCACACTCCCTTAGAATTCACAACTTGACCTCTTATATATACCATTCAGATTATCAAGTTAGCTCATTCAAAAGTTACATTTACCAATAAACCATACATCAGTCAGCTAAAAATATTACATTAAACAAATAAACTTTATTTCATAAAACAATGAAATCCTTTGTTGGCCGACTCAGCTCAGTAAACATTGCTCAAGAAACAATTTCCTAAGTTAACCATCTCAACTCAGTTAACACTGCAATTTCTACAAAATCCTTTGGCTACCGAGTGAACTTGATAAGAACTAAATTTCCTTCACTAACCATGAGAGCTTGGTAAGAACTAATTTCTACCATATTTTCCTTTGATGAGCGAGTAAGTTTGATAGATATTACATTACCTTGCTTAACCTTGAAAGCTTGGTAGCAACTATCTGCACAAGGTAAAGCCTGAGAATGCTCGATAGACAATGTAAACCTTCTTTGCTAACCTTATAAGCTCAGTAGACTCTATATTTTTCCTTTCTAACCAACTTAGCTCTATAGACAATGTTCGATAACATATATGACATTTGTGTAACATCAAAGACAACACACAATTGAATAATTGTATCCAACACAATCTTTGTAAAAAAGCATGCACCATGTAACTCATCAATCTACTTATCTATTCATGGGATGGGATATTTTTTCTTAATGGTCTTCTTTTTTAATGCTCTATAATCGATGCACATTCACATCATTCCATCTTTCTTCTTTACAAACACTATTTCTGAATTAAAGGGGCTCTTACTAGGCCTGTATTGCCCCATCTCCAAAAACTCCTTAATCGTCTTCTCTATCTCATCCTTGTGGTTCTTAGGATGATGATAGGTTGTAATCATAACTAGTTTACCTCCCTCCTTTAGCTCAATAACATGCTCTATTCCTCTATTAGGAGGAACCCCATGCAAAATCTCACCAAATACCTTAGTGTGCTTTTCAAGTATCTCATGGATATCTAGTGGATGACTCTTCACTTATGGATCCCATAAAGCTGGCATAGTCAAACATTTGACTACCCACTCTATGTCATTATGACAAAAAGGTCTCTACATTCTCCTCAAGGAAACTACTTTGCAACTCACATATGAAAGTCCTCTAAGTACAATAGTTCTCCCCTTATATCTAAACCTCATCTCCAATTTTGCTAGGTTAAGTGTGAACTCAACTAGTGAGGCCATCCATGACATACCAAGGATTACATCATAGTATCTCATTTCTACCACATAGAAGTCATCCTCCAACTCATAGCTATCTCTGAACCTGACATGAAGACTAGATATCTTCTAAGTACATAATAGTTTGTCACCATTAGCTACCATGACTCTAAACCCAGAATGCTCCTTAGTCTGTAGACCTCCATTGGCTACCAATTGTGCATCTATGAAATTATGTCTAGCCCTAGTGTTAATGAGTGAGATCACTTTCTGCCCTTGGATAGTACCCCTGACCTTAAATGTGATTTCCTTCTAAGCCCCTATTAATCATGCTAATAACTTCATCCTTAGGAATGCTACTCTCCTCGGTAGTTTATTCTTTATCTAAATTAGAGTGTTGATCCTCCCTCTCTGACTATGACTGCTTTGCTAGGAAACACTCCATTTAATTTGCCTTATCCTTGAGAGGATACTTATGAGGTAAATCTCAAGGATCTCTACAATAAAAGCATAGCTTCTTCTTTCTCAAATCATTAAAGGTGCAATTATCCAACTTATCTCTTTTTGGGTAAGCATCCTTGTAAAAAGATTTTTTGTCCTTCTCCTTGTCCATTTTCATATAAGAATCACTATGCTGAAATCTACCCCTAAATGAAGAAGGTGCTAAGTCATGAGTCTTTTCAGTGGCCTCCTGTAACATAACTGGGTCATGCCCCTTGACTCAACCTCGCAAGGCATTTGAGAGTCCATCCATAAACAACACTACTAACCTCCTCTCTGAAATATTTGTGACCAACATAGCTAGCCTGTAAAATTCATTGATATATGTCTCAATTGATCCCCACTACTTGAGTTGTGCCAACTCCTTAAACTGTAATTCAAGATCCTTGGTATCAAATCTCTCTATGAGCTTCTTAGTAAACTCCTTGTAAGATGTTATTTGATTATGTCCTAAGGTTACCATGCCATTGTGTCAACAGTCATGCACTGGTCCATCCAAGTGAATAGCCACATACTTTATAGGCTCCTCCTCAAGCATAGGATTCAGTTGCAAGTATGTATCTATCTTTTGCACTCAAGCTTGTGTGGACATCTTCCCTAAATCATCATAATAAGGTAAAGAAATTTTCCCAACTTTCTTTCTCAGCTTAAGATTTTAACTTCTTCCTTCTAATCTGAGCATGTGTCTCAACCTTAAGTCCATATAATCTTTGAGGAAAATATCTACCTAAAAATCTCGTCCACTAGCCTCCAAATCCCTCCTAAAATAATCCTATAACTCTATAATCTATGGTTCATTAATTGGTTGAACTAGATCTCTGGGTGGGCAGGTGGGTAGAATAGGTCTCAAGCTTTTTGTTTGATCTAGGCATGCAACATGTCTAAAGTTATTAGCCCCATTCCCATTCTTGCCATGTCTAGTATTAATATTATTCTTAAAACCATTGTTGTTACCTCAACCTCCATTATCATTGCCCCTATTGTTGTGATTTTCCCCCATTGTTATTATTTTCATTGTTTTCATTACCTTGATTAATATGGATGTCCATCTATCAAGCCATGAGTTGCAACATCATATCCATTCATCTATTTTGCTCATGTTACATATGCTACCCCTCCTCTATTGTACCTAGTAACCTGAACATTACATTTTTCTAATCTGAACCATTATTCCTACCTCCATCTAATCTTGTATTCCTATCATCTCAGTCAACCATATTATTTTCTTGTTCAAAGAATATCTCTTCTATGTCTATATGACTAGTTTTTATGTCCCCTTGCACAAATGACCTAGATTGTTCACTTTGCAAGTCTAAACTCCTACTTTGCCTTGCTCTAGCATTGTAGAAATTTTAAAGCCTTTATCGCATGCTCAAACATAAATTCTTAAGACCTCCACAAGATGGTAGGACTTATAGCTTTGATATAGCTGTAATGGGCACCCTAGAAATTCCCAAGAACTAAACCGATTGTTGAAAGAGATTGTAATGTCTTTTCATATATTTAAACCACATAACATTAACAAAAAGGAATTGATGCAATTTGAAAATTGAACTATTGCTAAAATAATATTAGTTCTCAAACTAATAAACTTAAATACATAGCAACTCACTAATTACTCTAGCATCATCAAATACATAAAAAATTGTTTAACTCAATAATTACACCCAATTTTCCTATAGCTGGAAATGCATCCAAGATGCCTATTAATGAGTTGATAACAATAAATTCGAAAGGCCAAACCCCAAGGTAATGATGTCAAGAATGTTAGAGGAGAGGATAGATGTCCTCTAATGCCAAAAATAGAACTATACATCCAGGTTCCTATCAAATGCAATTCACCATCATTTGATGATAAACAATGAAGCTCCCACCTCTGTTTATACTTTCCCTACACCCTTCTAGAAGGAAATAAAATATTAATTAATTGCATTTGCTAGAAGCTTCCCCCTTCCTATAATTAATGCACTCTCTAGAAACTACTCCCTTGCAATACAATAATTAATTGTGCTTCTAGAAAATTAAATTACTAGAGGCTTCCCCCTCAATAATTAATGCACTCTCTAGAACCCTCTCCCTTGTAATTAATTAATTAAATATAAAGTCACCTTTTAATTTTAATTTATTTAATGACTTTATAAGAAATTAATTTAATCAATTTTCCCTTATTTCTTCACTTAGCCTTTGGAGAATGTGAAGGCTAGGAACTCCACTTAGTTGCAAAAAAGATGGGGACATTACACTGTCAAATTGTCATAAATTAGAATTTCTAAGATAATGTTACCAACATTAACCTTTTATTTCCCATCTTTGCTTCCATCCATTTGATATATTTATGATTTGTTGAAGCCATATTCCCATTCTTGTGTTTATAGAATCATTTTTCTTGTTGTAACTCTTATTTATTACAACCATATCATATTCTTGAACTAATGAACTTGAATGAATCAATTTGAATCATGAAACCATTTACTTTAAAATGATGAGTAAAGGTTCAGACTTTGAACTTCTGATATTGGACTTGTGAATCATTTTTGAAGAAATCTAAACTTTTTTTAACCAGTGAAATCTAATTCAGGTAGGAATTTGAATTGCACAACTGCACTTATAAACCTCTAGATCATTTCACATAAGGATCTAACAGTGGTCTTGCACACTCTAGAAAAAATCATTTGAACAAACCTATCATGCCATATCGAAACAATAAACATGTTTATAATGTAGATTGAACCACTGAACCTTTGAACCATTAAATTGGGATGGCTTACACTAACCCATTTGAACCTACTTTGAACTTAGTTCAAAGATTTTTTGGAACCTATACTGAAGGTTTAATTACTAGGTCTATATGGCTTCCAAAAGGTCTTAAGCTCTCCCAAGTAATTATCCAAGTAATTATGTAATAATAATATTTTGAAAATCATAGATGTCTGGTATATCAACCAGATTCTCTCATAAAAAAAATATCCTTCTTGCATCTCTAGCATTGACTTGTGGACAAAAATGTGAAAGAAAGGACATAGATAGAACTTCAATAATTTCAGAGAAAAAATAAAGTAAAATAGAATCCCATTGACTAAAATGATTTAGAGGATACATGCACACAATGGATTCATTTAAAAAAATAAAATAATTTTTTTAAAAATCATTATGCCAATGCATTCGATAGGATCTATGACCAAAAAATTTGTTGAAAAAGGGAACAGTTAGTCACACCATGATTGCATGATAACCAACTATTTTGATTTATTAAAAAATGCTTTTGAAACTTTTAATAAAATATTCCTAGAAAATGCAAAGCACATAAAATTGAATCTTGGAAAAAATAGTGGATATTCATCAAGTTATAAATATAAGTATGTCAAAGATTATTGTAGAAGGATAATTAATATGGACCATTTGACATGATGTGACAAAGAGATGACATCTTGTGGAATGAGATCTATTCCAAATTTATGACAAAATTTTGGAAAAGGGTTGTTGGTTAATGTTTTGGCATGAAATCCTACATTCCTACCAATTTGATAGTCATACCTTTTTTTTGTACTTTATGGATGGATTTCCATGCTTCATCATTTGAATGACCTATCTCCTCATTCTATCTAGGTAGAAGAATTACTATAAAATAATCTTCTAGCATTTAATCCTATATTTTATTTTGAATAGTACAATATAAGTTATAATTTCTTTGAATTTTAATAGCTCTTGTACATGTCCAAATGTTGTGGCTACTAGAAGTATTGGTTATGTAGTCAAAGGGCATGTGAGTAAAATGTAAATTACAAGTTCATACTTCTATTGGGACCATACTATGCAAATTATATTGACGTCCAAATATATTTATATAGAAAAAAACTTGTGACTCCATCTTGTAAACCATCACCCAAAACCATGAATTGGAAATCTCTAAACTATTTATCAATAATTATTTTCAAGTGTTAGACAACTTCTTATTTCAAGAAACCTCAAAGGGAAAGCCTATCGACTAATTTTAACTAGAACTTGTACCCATTGTAGATGCAAGGGATATTTTGATTGGTCAATTATGGGGGGAATCATTAATGAGGTTCAACATACATAAGGAAGTGCAAAAAACTATAGATTAATAAAAATGTATAATTTATAAATGTTGAAGTTGAGAAAAGATCAACCCATAGCTCCCAAGAATTACTGCATACAAACATCTATCTCCAAAAGAGAGAAGCAAAGCTATGGAGGCTTGATTTAAGAGATCTATTATAAAGGAGATAGTAGTCATGTGCAAAAGATAAATTGTTATTCAATCAAAAGGTGTTAAGTAAAAAGAGAGATCAATTGTTATAAAGGAGAGAAAAACCATAATAGGAAATTAACTTGGGTTACATGATGATAATTAATAAAAGAATTAATTATTATATTCCTAAAGTTTAGCTCAGGTAGAATTGAGCTAATAAGAAAATACATTATTACTCTAGCACCTCCCCCCCAGACAAACTTAGGGAGTAGCTAAAAACCTAGAAACTACTACTAGAAGTAAATGATGATCCTAGAAATGAGGCCTAAAGAAGTACCTAAACACAACTAAATCTTTGTAAGGGGAGAAACAAAGAAAATTGCATGGGAAAAACCCTACTCCAAAAAGAGATGGAAATATTGCTAAAAGAGCTCATAAAGGACTGCAAATGCCTCCGAACTAGTGAATACCCAAGAAGATAGGAACAAAAGGATGATCATGAAGAATGCCACCAAAGCATGTAGAAACTACAAAGCTCTATCAAAAAGTAATTTTTGATCTAAAAAACCTCCACTAAAATAAAACCTAAGTAGGTATAGAAGACTATAATATGCATGAGTTCCCTTGGAAGATACTTCACAAATCAGAAGGCACAAAAAGGAAAATAATTTAACTCAAAGATATAGCTGACATGAAGTAGAAAATGTTGAAGATATTATCAATTGAATATCAAAGGTTGCATAAAAAATAAGAATTAAAAGAAGAGTGTCTATATCATAAATGATTTGTCTTAGAAAAATGCATAAACAACTAGCCATTGCATTTACCTAGTACATAGGAACAAATAGTAAACACATAGTTTGATATAGCAAACCGAAGAACCATAAGAATCAATAGAAAACCTCTCCTTAATGCAGACAAGGGTGAGGTTATATTAAACTAGAAAAGTGCATAGAAAGAATGCATGTCAAGGAATTACAATCAAGATGCACAAAATGGAAACTTAGTGGACAAAGGTAGATGGAAAATAAAGGAAAAAAATCAACACCCCATGGCACTTAATTACAGTATTGGATGTACAATAAGGCACAAGATATAGTAATTCCCAAGAATACAGTAATTTTTATGAGTGTTCTCAAATAACATTGCCCAAATGAGAGGGCATAACAAGGCAAAAATATTTGAAGCAAAAGTACAAAACAAATATGATAGTTTATCTTAGTGAATTTCCAAAAATCAACACAATAGATGTCTACAAAGATCAAAAGAGATATAAGGCTACTACAACAAATGGTTATGTGTAGCATCATGGTGAATCAAACCATGCCCTTAAGTGGCTGTGAAAAGCTAGCAAATCAAGGTTATGTCAACTTGACACATAATTTTAAAGTAGTTATGGACTTTATATCAAAAATTTGTAAGAAAATAATTTTTTAGGAAATTGAATGTAGTTTCTAAACTACTAGACTATGTTTGAAGAAGAAAAAATTTGATTGCTCAAAATTTTGGATTTTAATGCATTAATACAAAAATTTCAAGACAAAAAGAAGTAGGTGTGTGTTTGACCACCTTAATCAAAATCAAATGATATTATTTTTAAAATATTCTAGATATAAGAAGTATAGTCATGGTCGTATGTGACACAAATGTTTGGTTATTTTTATTGCAAACAATTAATTAATTATGAATTTTCTACTATAAAATTTTTAGAGTTAAAAAAATTGTCATGTATGACTACCTTGACTAATTCAGAAAAATAAAAATTATTCATTTTTTTTTCCTTATAGTAGTTGAAGCATAGAACGAAACACAACTTTTTGATTTCAAAAATTTTATATTGTTTGAAAGTTATAGTTGTATTTCAATCAGTATGTTAATCGACACTTTCTATCTAACTCCATTAGAAAATAAGTAATAATTATTTACTAAACTCACAATTTGACAATAATTATATAAATGGAAATCTGAGAACATTCTCAAGAAACCCTTTTCATTTCATCAAATTTTGATGGAAACAAAGTTTTCGGCTATATGTTCGAAGTCAAAAACACACTATAACAGGCCAAAAACACATTTTTGGGACATTTTTGGTGTTGAACATGGAGGGTTGATATTCAAAGCCAAACCACTTCCCAAATCAAATACCTATTCTCAAATGAAATATCTGATTTTCCCAACTATTATTATTTCTATTTTATTTTATTTTATATTTTTTTTCCAATTTTTTTTATAGTACTATGACCCATTTTTGGTATCCTTAGTATATTTTTTGAAAGGATTTAGGACCCTTAACCATACATATAATTATTCCAAAGGATCAAAAGGGGTCATAGGGTACACTTTAACTTTGACTAATTCAACCACAATATGTGTGCTTATGGGTCCTAGGAACCCTAACCACATAAATGATTTGATTGAATGGATCAAAAGGGGTTTTAGAATACCCTATGAACCATTTTGACCCATTTGATAACATTAAGTGTTATTAGGGGTCATAGGGTACTTTATGACCCCTTTTGACTTATTCAAACACATGATATATGTTCCTAGGACCTCTAGGAATCTATTTTCTTACTTAAAAGGTCAAAATAGGTCATAAGGAACTTTATGACTCCATTCAACCAATTCAAACACATTATGTATGTCCCTAGGAATATATATTGTCATATAATAGGTTGAAAGAGGTCATAGGATACTCTATAACCCCTTTAAACTCCTCTGAAGACATGATCTATATTAAGAGGGGTCCTAGAACCCCTCGGAACATATGTTCTCAATTAATGGGTCAAAGGAGGTCATAGGACACTCTATAACCTATGACCCATTTGATCCTTGCAAATACATGATATATGTCACTAGGGGTCCTAGTACCCCTAGGAAAATATGTTGACATATAATGCATCAAAAGGGGTCATAGGGTATTATATGACCCTTTTCAACTCATCCAAACACATGATATATGTTCTTAGGAATACATTTTATAATTTAAATGGTCAAATGGGTCAAAGAGCACCCTATGACTATAATTTACCCATTCAAATGCATGATTTATATCCTTAGGGGTCTTAGATCCCATAGGAGCATACATTTTCATAAAATGGGTTAAGAGGGGTTATAGTGTATCCTATGACCATTCAAACACATGATGTATGTTCTTAGAGATCCTAGTATAGATAGGAAAATATATTGTCAAATAATGGATTGAAAGGGGATATAAGGTACCTTATGATCTATCTGAATCCATTCAAACACATCATGTATGTCCCTAGGCATCCTAGTACACCTAGGAACATATGTTGACATATAATGGGTTGAAAGGGGTCATAGGGTACTCTTTGATCCCTTTCTCTCTTTCAAACACATGATATATGTTCCTTGGAGTCCTAGGACCCTTAGGAACATTTGTGATAATTTAATGGATCAAAAGGGCTCATAGGGTTCCATATTACCACTTTCAATCCATTCAAACTCATGATATATGTTTTTAGGGATCCTAAGATCCCTAAAAACATATGTTATCATATAACGTATTAAAATAGATTATATGTTACTCTATGAACCCTTTTGACTCATTTGAATAGATGATATATGTTCTTAGATGTCCTAGGACCCCTTGGACCATACGTTATCATTTAATGGCTCAAAAGGGATCATAGGGCACCATATGACCCCATTCGACCCATTGAAACAAATGATGTATGTCCTTAGAGTTCCTAGGATACCTAGGAATGTATATGTTGTCATATAATAGTTTGAGAGGGGTTAGAGCGTACCATATGACCCATTTTGATCCATTCAAACACATGATGTATGTCCCTATGGGTCTTATTACCCCTAGGAACATGTGTTATCATATAATGAGTTGAACGGGGTCTTAGAGTACTCTATGACCCTTTTCAACTCATTTGAACACATGATATATGTTCCTAGGGATCCTAAGACCCCTAGGAACATGTGGTCTTACTTCATGGGTCAGAAGGCTTCATAAGGAACCCTATGACCCCATTAAACCAATTCAAACACATAATGTATGTCCCTAGGGGTCCTATGAGCCCTAGGGACATATGTTGTTATATAATGGGTCTAAATGGATTATAGATTGTTATATAACCCATTTTGACTAATTCAAACACAATATATATATTCCTATGGGTCCTACCCCTACAAAAATATGTTCTCATTTGATTGATCAAATGTGGTCATAGGGCGCCCGATGACCACATTTGACTCATTTAAACACATAATGTATGTCCCTAGGGGTGTTATGACCCCTATGAACATATGTTATCATAAAATGGGTTGGTAGAGGTCATAGTGTACCCTATGACCCCTTTCAATTGATTCAAATACATCTTGTATGTCCCCAAGGGTCCTAGTACCCCTAGTAACATATGTTGTCACATAATGGGTTGAAAGGGGTCTTATAGTACTTTATAACCCCTTTTAACTCATCTAAACACATGATATATGATTCAAATAGATATTCTCATTTAATCGGTCAAAAGGGATCATAAGTCACCCCTATCACCAAATTCAACCCATTCATACACATGATGTATGTCCCTAGCAATCCTATAACCCTTAAGAACATATATTGTCATATAAATGGGCCGAGAGGGGTTATAACAACCCCTATGACACCTTTTGATCCATTCAAACACATGATGTATGTCACTAGGGCTCCTAGTACCCCTAGGAGCATATGTTGTTAGATAATGAGATGAAATGATTCATATGGTACCCTATGACCCTTTTTGATCCATTTAAATTCTCGATAAATGTCCCTAGTGGTCCTGGTACTTCTAGGAACATATGTTGTCATGTAATGGGAAAGGTGGTGATATGATGCTCTATGACCCCTTTCAACTCTTTTGAACACATGATATATGTTCCTAGGGGTATCAACACCCCTAAGAACATATGTTCTCTTTTTAAAAGGGGTCATAGCAGACCTAAGGACATATGTTGTCATGAAAATCATATAAAGAGGTCATATGTTATCTAATGACCCCTTTTGACCATTTCAAAAAAATGAAATAGGTCCCTAGGGCTAGCAAGATCCCTAGGGCCATATATAGTCTTGAAATGTGTCAAAATTTGTCATAGGTTATCCTGTGACCGCTTTTGACCCATTCAAGCAAATGAATTAGGTCTATATGAGTCTTAGGACCCCTTGGGAAATATCTTATCATGAAATGCATCAGGAGGTTTCATATAGGTCCCTAGAAATGATAGGAACCTTAGGAACATCTATTATCCTAAAATGCATCAAAATTTGTCATAGGTTATCTTATGACCCCTTTTGACCCAATCAAACAAATGCATTAGGTCTTTAGAAAAATGAAATAGGATCCTAGGGATCCTAGGACCCATAGCAACATATAATGTCATGAAATGTGTCAAAATTTGTCATAAGTTATCCTATGACCCCTTTTGACCCATTCAAACAAATGCATTTGGTCCATTTGGGTCCTAGGACCCCCTGGGAAATATCTTATCATGAAATGTGTCAGAAGCGTTCATAGGTTATCTTATGACCCGTTTCAACCCATTCAAAAAAATTAAATAGCTTCTTAGGGGTGCTACAATCCCTAGGGACATATTTTGTTATGAAATGTGTTGAAAGGAGTCATAGATTATCTTATGATCCCTTTTGACCCACTCAAAAAAATGAAATAGCTCTCAAGGGGTCTTAGGACCTCTAGGGACATATGTTGTCATGAAATGTATTAAAAGGGGCCATAGGTTAGCTTATGACACATTTTGACCTATTCTAAGAAATGAAATAGGCCCCTAGGGTTACTAGGACCCTTAGGGACATATGTTAACATAAAATATGTTAAAAGGGGTCTTAGGTTATCCTATGACCCTTTTTGACCCATTCAAACAAATTTATTAGGTTCTAAGCAGTCTTAGAACCCCTACGGACATATATTGTCATGAAATTCATCAAAAGAGTTCTTAGATTATCTTATGACCCCTTTCTACCCATTTAAACAAATGAAATAGGTCCCTAGGGATGTATGTTGTCATGACATGCACAAAAGGGGTTAAAAGTTATCATATAATCCCTTTCAACCCATATGAATAATTATATTATGTCCCTATGGATCCTAGGACCCCTAGGGTCATATTTTATCATAAAATGTGTCAAAAAGTGTCATAGGTTATCCTATGACCCCGTTCAACTCATTATAAGAAATAAAATAGGTCCCTAGGGGTCCTACGATGCCTAGGAAAATATGTTGTCACTAAATATGTCAAAATGGGTCATTGCTTACATATTATATCATAAAATATGTTAAAAGGCATCATAGGTTATCATATGACCCCTTTTAACTCATTAGAACAAACAAAATAGGTCCCTAGGGGTCCTACGATGCATAAGGACATATGTTGTCAATAAATGTGTCAAAATGGGTCATAGGTTATCCTATAACCCCTTTTGACCCATTGAAACAAATGAATCAAGTAAATAGTGCTCCTAAGACCCCCTAATAACGTATTTTGTCATGAAATATGTGAGAAGAGGTCATAGGTTATTATATGACTTTTTAACTAATTTGAACAAATAAATTACATCCTTAGTCTTCTAAGGACACATTGGGACATATTTTGTCATAAAATGTATCAGAAGAGGTGATAGGATCACATTTGAACAAATGAAATAGGTCTCTAGGGACATATTTTGTCATGAAATATGTCAAAAGTGGTCATAGATTGTCCTATGACATATTTTGACTCATATGAACAATTATAATATGTCCGTAGGAGTCCTAGGACCCCCATAGTCATATGTTATCATAAAATGTGTCGAAAGGGATTAAAGGTTATCATATGACCCCTTTCAACTCATTGGAATAAATAAAATATGTCCTTAGGGGTCTTAGGACACGTAGGGACATGAAATTTGTCAAAAGACATCATAAGTTATCCCATGACCTCTTTTGAACCATTCGAACAAAAGAATCAGGTCCATAGAGATCCTAAATCCCCTAGAGACATATGTTGTCATAAAATGTGTCAAAAGTGGTCATAGGTTATCATATGACCCATTTTGACCGATATGAACAATTATAATGTCCCTAAGAGTACTAGGATTCTAAGTCACATATGTTGTAATGAAAAATGTTGAAATAGGTTATAGGTTATCCTACTACCCCTTTCAATGCATTGGAAGAGATGGCATAGTTCAAAAGGGGTCCTAGGACCCTTGGGGACATACGTTGTCATGAAATTCATTGAAAAGGGGTCATAGGTTAACCTATGACCCCTTTCAACCCATATAAACAACTATAATATGTCCCTATGGGTCTTAGGACCCTTAGGCACATATATTATAATGAAATGTGTCAGAAGGGGTCATAGGTTATCATGTGACATATTTTGACCTATTCGAACAAATTTAATAGATCCCTATGGGATACTAGGACCCCTAGAGACATATGTTATCATAAAATGTGTCGAAATGTCTTATGACCTCTTTTGACACATTTAAACAAATGAAATAAGGCTTAAGAGGTCCTAGGACCCATAGGGACATATGTTGTCATGAAATACATCGAAAGGTGTAATAGGTACCTTTTGACTCATATGAACAATTATAATCTATCCCTAGGACCCATAGGGTCATATGTTATCATGCAATATGTTGAAAGGGGTCATAGATTATCCTATGACCCCTTTAGACCCATTGGAAAAAATAAAATAGGCCCTAGGGGTCCTCAAAAAATGTGTCAAAAGAGGTCATGGGTTATCCTTTGATCCCTTTCAACCCATTCAAACAAATGAATCAAGTCTCTAGGGGTCTTAAGACCCCTAGGGACATATGTTGTCATTAAATGTGTCAAAAGTGGTAATACGTTATCCTATTACCCCTTTCATCTCATTGGAACAAATAAATTAGGGCGTTAGGGGTTCTAGGACCCATTAAGACATATGCTATGATGAAACGTGTCAGAAGGGGTCATAAGTTATCCTATTACCCCTTTTGACACATTTGAACAAACAAAAGTATGTCTATAGGGGTCCTATGACCCCTAGGGACATATGTTTTCATCAAGTGTCTCGAAAGGGGTGATAGGTTATACTATGACCCCTTTGGACCCATATAAACAATCATAACATGTCTTTGGGGCTCTTAGGACCCCTAGGGTCATATTTTATCATGAAATGTATCAAATCTTATGACCCCTTTTGACCCATTAGAGAAAATAAAATAGGAACTTAGGGGTTCTAGGTCCCTAGGAGTTCTAGGACCCCTGGGAAAATATTTTATCATAAAAATGTGTCAAAAGGGGTCGTAGGTTATATTGTGACCCATTTCAACCCATTTGAACAAACAAATCAGGTCCCTAGATTCCTAAGAGCCCTAAGGACATATGTTGTCATGAAATGTGTCAAAAGTGGTCATAGATTATCCTATGACCTCTTACGACCCATATGGATAATTATAATATCTTCCTAGGGGTCCTAAGACCCTTAATAAAAAATGTTGTAATTAAATGTGTCAAAATGGATCATAGGTTATTCTATGACCCATTTTGACCCATTCAAATAAATGAAATATGTCCTCATGGGTCCTAAAACTTCTAGTGATATATTTTGTCATGAAATGCATCGAAAGGGGTTTCAACTCATATAAACAATTATAATATGCCCCGAGGGGTCCTAAGACCCCATGGGGTATACGTTTTCATGAAATGTGTCGAAAGGGGTCATAATTTTTCCTATGACTCATTTCAACCCATTCAAACAAATAAATAAAATTTGTCAAAATGGGTTATATGTTATCTTATAACCCCTTTTGACTCATTAGAACAAATGATTTAGGTTACTAGGGGTATTAGGACCCTAGGTATATATGTTCTCATGAAATGTGTCACAAATATTCATAAGGTTATCCTATGACCCCTTTCAACCCATTCAAATAAATGAAATAGGTCTATAGGGTCCTAGGACCCCTAGGAACATATATTTTCATGAAATGAATCCAAAGTGATTATAAGTTATCATATGACCCCTTTCAACCCTTTCAAATAAATTAAATAGATCCCTAGGTATCCTAAAACCCCTAGGGACATATGTTGTCATGAAATGAATTGAAAGGGGTTATAGGTTATTCTATGATCCCTCTTGACCCATTCAAACTAATAAAATAGGTCTCTAGGGCTCCTCAACCCTACACACATATGTTTTCATGAAATATGTTGAAAGGGGTCATGTGGAACTCTATGACTCCTTTTGACTCATTCCAATACAAGATATATGTTCCTAGGTGTCTTAGGACCCTTAAGAATATATGTTATCATTTAATAGGTCAAAAGGGGTCATATGCTATCATATGACCCCTTTTGACCTATTGAAACACATTGTTTATGCCCATAAGAACATATGTTGTCATATAATGTCTTGAAAGGGGTCATGGGGTACTCTATAAGCCTTTTTGACTTATTTGAGCACATGATATATTTTCTTATGGGTCTTGGGACCCCTATGAACATAAGTTATAATTTAATGGGTCAAAAGGGGTTACAAGGTACCTTAGGACCCATTTCAACCCATTCAAACACATGATGTATGTTCCTAAGGGTCCTAGGACTCCTAGGGAGATACATCATGTGTTCTAATGGGTAAAAGGAGGTCATAGGATACTCTATGACTCCTTTCAACCCATTACATAACAAAATATGTTCCTAGTGATCCTAAGACCCCTAGGGTCATACATGTTGTGTTCGAATGGGTAGAAAGGAGTCATAGGGTATCCCATGACATATTTTAACCCATTACATCATAAAATATTATCATACAGTTCATAGGACCCCTAGGGACATACATGTTGTGTTCTAATGGGTCAAATGGGGTTGAAGGATATCCTCTGACTCCTTTCGACCCATTACATGACAAAATATGTTCATGTGGGTCCTAAGACCCATAGGGACACATATTTTATGTTCAAATGGGTTGAAAGGAATGGCCCATTTCAATCAAATACATCACAACATATGTTCTTAAGGGTCCTAGGACCCCTAGGGACATACATGTGTTCTAATGGATAAAAATGGATCATGAGGTATCCGATGACCCTTTGGACCCATTAAATGAGAATATATGTTTCTAAGGTTCCTAGGACTGCTTGGGACATACCTCTTCTATTTTAATGGGTATAAAGGGGTCATAGGGTATCGTTTGACCCCTTTCAACCAATTACACAAGAACAAATGCTCCTAAGTTTCATAGGACCCTTATTGTCATATGTGTTGTGTTTTAATGGGTCAAAATCGAATGACCCCTTGCAACCAATTACATGACAGCATATGTTCCTAGCAATCCTCCTAGAATCATACATATTGTGTTTCAATGGATCAAAAGGGCTCATTAGATACCTTATGGCCCATTTCAGCCCTTTGTATGGAAACATATATTCCTAGGGGTCCCACGACCCCTAGGAACATATATTTTCATGAAATAGTTTGAAAGGGTCATAAGATACTTTATGACCCCTTTCGACCCATTAGAATACAACATGCATGCTTGTAGGGGTCTTAAGACCCCTAGGAACATATGTTGTCATGTAATAGATCAAAAGGAGTCATAGGGTACTCTATGACCCCTTTCTACCAATTGAATGGGGTCATATAATGTGTTGAAAGGGGTCATAGGGTATCCCATGACCCCTTTGGACTCACTGGAACACATGTATGTCCGTAGGGAGACACGTAGGAACATACATTTCCATATAGTTTGATAACTTAGGTTACTAATATATATAATATATAATTATAATATATACGATATATAATTATATAATAATCAATAAATATAATTATTTAATACTATATATTAAATTTTAATAACTATATATAATAATTGATCCCTTCCACAAATTATGTTATAACTATATTATACTAGGGCTATATAACTTAGAAATTGGTCGTCATTCCCTTTACATTTTAATTTTTTGCTATGGTTTGGGTGCATAGATTAGGTACTCATTCTCAAACTGGGTACTCGATAAGCCAAGGTATTACTTTTTTGGTTTGGTATTAGTATGGGTGGGAAAAAATCAAAGGGGATATTGAAATGCTTTTAGACATTTCAAAACTACATATTTTTCACATTGCAAATTTTTGGCACACAATGATCTCGTACATACCCAAATATTACAACCAATGATTTATTTAGTGGCAAATCTTCACTAATTGGCAATTGCATCTCCTTGAGAGATTACAATTTGATGAATAAAACCTATGTATAGGGTCAACCATGTCATTAAGATATTTAATAATTTGGGTTCAAATTCTAAGCTAATAGATGTTGAAGTTGATGAAAGATTAACCCATAGCATCCAAGAATCACTTGAATGCAAATAATTGTCATAGAAATAGAATAGAAAAGGCTATAAAAGCTGGAATTCTTAGATCCATAGATGAGACATTCTTGATGATAAAAAAAGAGATTTCTATTTATCAAAAGTGAGTGAATGAATATTAAAAATAGATATCATCCTTACAAAGGATATCAAAACCCTAAAAGGTAAAACCTAGGTTGCATGATAATAATTAATAAAAGAATTAATTATTATATGCCTAAAGTTTAGCAAGTAAACTAGAGACAATAAGTAACTTAATAATTAAATCAATATGACTTAATTATTAAGAAAAAATTTATTACTCTAAACCCCCCCACCCCCCTTGAGATAAACTTAGAGAGTAGCTACAAATCTAGAAACTACGACTAAAACTGATTTTGGGTCCTAGCCATAAGGCCTGATGAGGTACTCAAGCACAACCAAATCTTTGAAAAGAGGAGAAATAGAGAAAACCATATGGGAAAATTTTTTAGAGTAATAAAGTATTTTCTTATTAGTTAGATCATATTAATTTAATTTTTAAGTCACTTATTATCTCTAGTTTACTTAAGCTAAATTTTAGGCATATAAATAATGAATTATTTTATTAATTATTATCATACAACCTAGGTTAGCTACTTGTTAGGGTTTTGATCTCCTTTTATATAAATTGATCTCTTTGTAATTTATTAATTCACTTTTGATAATAGAAATCTTTTTTTTCTCATCAAGAATATCTCAACCATGGATCTAAGAATTTCATCCTCCATAGTTTTTTCTTCTCTATTTCTATGATAGGTGTTTGCATGTAGATGATTCTTGTGAGCTATGGGGTTGATCTTTCATCAATTTCAATTAAAACCCTACTCCAAAAAGATATCAAAATTATGACAAAAATAACTTGTGAAGGATTTAAGAATCCCCCAAACTAGGGAATGCCCCATAAGATAGGAACAAAAGATGATTATGAAGAACACCACCTAAAGAATGAACTTGCAAACATTGTCAAATTGTTGATCTAAAGAAATTACACTATAGAGAACATGACCAAGTAGAGAAGAGTAAGTCTGAAGAGCTGATCAATTGAAGATAGAAGGTATCTTTGTAGCCTCCAAAAATATGAATGAAATAATGTCTATATGGTAAATGATCCATCTCGCTAAAATGCATAGGTATCTAGCTACTACAATCACCCAGCACATAGGATCAAACACTAAATATATAGCTCACTCCATCTAACCAAGAAAGAAATAGAACCAACATAAACTCCCTATAATAATAAAGTAAGACATGAACACTAAAACTCAATGCAAATATCTCCTATAGAAAGAAGAACTAGGAACATCAAGAATGCAAAATTAGTACAAACACCTATAATGGCATTTATCATCGACACATTATGAGGCTAATGCCATGTAAGAAACACTCACTTGACAAAGGAAGATGACAAATATGGCCAACATGAAGCCCCCAAAGGCACTTTATAATATAATGTGAGTAAAATAAAACACCAGGATGTGCAAGATCCCAAAATGAAATAAAGTGGCACTTTATCTTAGTGCATTTGCAAAAATACTACAAAATGATGTCAAAAAAGATCAAAGGAGACATAAGGTTGATACAAGAGATAATACAACCCATGAAAAATCATTTGAAGAAACATAATCTATCCCTAGACCTAAAATAACCAAGATATCTACCAAAATTCAAAAATGCAAAAAATTGAATATGGTATGGATGGAGCATAATCTAGAAAATGGAATGTCTCAAAATATGTCTCCTAGAGTGCAAAGTATAACCTCTAACTTTGACTACATAAAGTAGAAACTAAACAAATTTTATATGAAAATATGGGTTTTTGGGATCTCTAAGCTCAATAGTGATGTCCTTATTTCTCAAAGTGAACCAAAAATCAATGACTCCCTATATCCAATACAAAAATCCTCTGAAAAATGAAACCCTTTGAAAGAAAAAGCACAAATCTGAAAGCCAAGCCAAACCTCTCATAAATAGAATAGGACCATGAAGATCTGGAGCTGTAACAATCACACATTAGTTTGCACATAATGGGTCCTAAATCTTGGTCTAGTTGCCAATGTAATATACATTTAGGACACATTTATTTTAAAATTTGTGCAAGTTACAACCCAAGACAAATCATCCCAAGCAATGAAAATGATTTCCAAACCTAAAACAACCAAGATATCCACTACAAGGAAAAATGCAAAAAACTAAATAGAGTTTACTTGGAGTGGAATCTAGAAAAACAACTAGTATTAGTTGAAAGAGAATAGATTTTTTTTTTTTTAACAATAGAAAGAATTCCCAAAATGGATATCATATGCTCAAGATATTTCTCCTAGAGAGCCAAATAGAACTCCTAACTTTGACAACAAAAAATCTATCAAAAGATAAGTGATGTTTTTCATTTTAGAAAACATTAAACATATTAAGTAATGCATATTATGATGCACAAACTACTAAATTGAAAAGAAGATAAGATTTTGAAAATGTCAAATGGCAACTAGTGAATCTATGAATTAATTTCTAACAAAGGTAGAAGGTCTAATGAATCAGATGAAATTATTTGGGAGAAGATGTAGATGAAAAAAATGTCATTAAAAATATTTTGAGAAGCTTGATTCAAACATTTGATGAGGTATTATCTACAATTGAGACATTTAAAGATCTCTCAAGCATGAAAAATGATGAATTAAGTGAAATTGTATTATCTATTGGGGAAATAATGAAAACTAATGAAGAAACCCTAAAGATTCTTTTTTTTCTAAATCAAAGATAAGAAAAAAATAAAAACATTCATTCAAAATCATAGTAAAAGTGATAATAACAACAAGAATGAATATAAAGGTGACTAGTAATTCTAGAGGAAGAGAAAATTATTCTACTGAAAGAAGTAGCAATTGTAGATGAGCTAGAAGTGGAATAGATAAAGTAATGAGAGAGAAATAGTAAAGGGAATTTCCAATGCTTTAATTTAAATAAGATTGGAAATTATTCTTTAGAATATTGGAGTCAAAAAATTGAAATAGAAAGGAGAAGTGCTCATAGCACTACTAAAGGTAAAAAAAATTTGTTTTCTTCTTACTTCAATATAAATGCTAGTCAAACTATGTACATGGTATATAGATTCTAGATGTTCTTCACATGTGACATCTAATGAGGATAAATTTTTCAATTTGGATCAAAATAATTAAAGTGTTATATCAATAGGAGACATTACTTCTTGTGGAAGTAAAGGTAAGGGCACTATTATAGTTACAACAAAAAATGGTAAAGTTTAGCATATCAAAAAACTAGTATTGGTTTCAACACTCAAAAAGAATTGTTTATCTAGTGGAAAAATGTTAGTGCAAAATAATCAATTGACTTTTGATGAGAATGTGTGCATAGTAAGAGATAAATCTAAAAGGAATGAAATTGTTGCAAGAGAAAAAACTATAGGTGAAAGGATGTTTCCTATTCATTTTAGTCATGTGAACCAAGCACTAAGGTCAAGTGAAATGAAAAGGTAAAATTTTGCACAAGTGATGTGGTCACTTGAATTTTAATGAATTGAATATCCATTTTTTTTAAATGATTGAAATTCTAGCATCAATTGAAGAGACAAAGGAAGTGTGTGAAAAATTGTTGGAAAAAAACAAAGGATTAAATTTCCCATTAGAAAATCTAGTAGTGATAAACAAAATTTGACATAATCCATACAAATTTGTGTGGTCTTATAGAAACACCTTATTTGAATAAATTCAAGTATTTTTAAAGCTTTATTGATGAAAACTTAAGAAAAAATTGGGAGTATTGTTTGGTTTGAAAATCAAAAGTATTTGAAAAAATTGTATAATTCAAAAGTCTAGTTGAAAAAAAAGGTGGTAAGCATATTGATAAGGTAAGTGACTTCAAATCAAATTATTATTATTTTTTTAAATCATGGAATCAAGAGAAAGTTCACTACTTCCTACAGTCCACCCTGAATGAGAGTTGTTGAAAGGAGGAATAGGACAATTGTTGAAATAGAAATTATGTTGAAAGGAAAAATAATTGGATAAAAAAATTTGAGTAGAACTAGTATACAAAATAATGTATCTTCTATTAGGCAAAAGCCTACAACACAACAGTAACTTGCAAGCCTCTCATGTGGGAGGTCTTGGGTTCAAATCTAACTTCGCTTAAGATATAATAAGAATTAATTTCAACAAATAAGAATTAATCTAAGCTTTGGTCATTTACCAATCAAATAAAAATAAAAATATATCTTCTAAATAGACATACTAAAAAAGAGGTTAAATGAATGATTACTAAGAATGTGCAGTTTAGGGTAAAGCGAAATATTGATCACTTCAAAGTATTTTGACACATTACTTATGCACATATACTAAAATAAATAAAAGGATCCAAATTAGATTATAAAGATGTTAAATGAATTTTTATTGGTTATGTAACTAAAAATTCATATGATCTAGTAGGAAAAAGGCTTGGTTTTAATTATGAAAAGGCCTTTTATAAGTAGAGATGTGATATTCAATGAAACAAAAGAAAAATAGATTGTAATTGAAGAAGTTGAAGGGGAGGAAGAAAATGTACCCAAATCATCGAGTGCATGAGAAATAAATGATCAAAGGAAATGAAAAAACCATCCATCAACTCTTGTGTTGGACTTATATCTTGAAAAAATGACAAAAAAGGTCACAAGAAAAGTGAATTTTACATCAATGAACCAAATCATGGAAAAATATGAGTTGCAAACATTTGAATAGGCCCAAGGAAAAGAGTCGTTTTAAACTATGAACAATTAAGTATACGCAATAGAAAGGAATGCAACATGGGCTTTGGTTTAATTAACTCATGGTAAGGAAGTTATTGGTACAAGATGTGTGTACAAAACTAAGTTTAAATCTCATAAAAGCATTGATAAGAATATGGATAGACTGGTAGTCAAAGATTACACTCAACATGAAGGTTTTGACTATACAAAGACAATTTCAAATGTACCAAAAATAGATACTATCAAATTGGTTTTAATATAGGTGGCTCAATAGAGTTGAATATTTTATCAAATGGATGTGAAGAGTTCTTTCTTTAATGGATATATTGATGAGGAAATGTATGTTTTAGAACCTAAAGGTTTTGAAATACCTTATAAAACCATTATGTTTGTAGATTACAAAAGCTTCATTAATGGTCTAAAGAAGGCATCAAGAGCACATGGTATTCAAGAATATAATTATACCTAAAAAAGAAGAGTTTTTTGCAAAGTTAATAAAACCTATATCCTTATATCAAAAGCTTGGTTAAGGATATCTTTATCGTAGTTCTTAATTTTTGCGATCTTATCTATGCATAGAATAAGTCAACTACATTTGAAAAGTTTAAAATAGCCATGAATACTAAGTTTGAAGAGATACATTTCTTGGTATAGAAGTACATGACAAAACAAAGATGAAATATTTTTCTCTAAGAAAAAAATATGTTACTGAAATCCTACACAAATTTTAGATGCAAATCTGCAAACTAATTGCAACACCTAATAAAGTTGAACTTAAATTGTCTAATTTAGATGTAGCAGATCCAATAAAACTAACTCTATATAGATAAATGATTGGAAGTTTGATCTACTTAACTACAACTCATCTAGATATCACATCTGCAATGAGTTTGGTCTCCATCTTCACATCAAAGCCTAAAGAAATACACTAAACATAGTTACAAGGATTGTTAAATATGTTAAAGGCACATTAAGATATTGTTTCAAATTTTAGCATTCAGAGGATGGTTGGTTGGCTATACAAACTCAAATTGGTTAAGTTTTTTAGTAATCAACTTTTGGTTACACTTTTAACCTTGATTGTGTAAATTCTCTTGGAAGTGAAAGAAATAACCAATAATATCACTTTCTATAGTAGAGATAGAATATGACATGAGTATGCATGTGATGAAGAATCTGATATTTGATAGTAGAACCAAACATATTGAGATTGAAAATTGCTATATCAAGGAATTGATTCAATGAGATTTGATCAAAATTGTGTACTATAGTACAAACTATTAGATTAAAGTTGTCTTCGCAATGGTCATTATGGGGGACAATGACAATATTAATTTCCATTGATTACCTCTCTTGACTACTTGCAATTTTTTGACTTTGCTAAGTCATATTAAATATATATAGTTGCATAAATTTACTTTTGTAGTTGATTGTTACCTATCTACTTCATATTGTAGTTTTAGTATTGGAAAATATGATTGAACTTCATAATATTGTCTTTCTTTTAATTTTCTATATAATAGATGCTCATTTCTTCAAAATAATTTAGAACTTTTTACATACTTGTTTATTTTGTGATCAACATAGCACTAATTGTTAATTTAAATGTCCTCATATATCAAATAAATTCCTCTAATTTTTTTGTTCTTGCAATAGAGATAGAAAACTATTGGTCTACAATTTAAAACTTTTGAAAACAAGAACCATTACCACTACAAAATATGACCATTGGTCCTCTATTTTCCTTTGTAGAGTCACACACACATAATTTTAATGTGCAATGAATGATGTACTCCCTAAAACAACTATACAGAAATCAATACATTAAGAAAAATTTATTTTAGCATGTTGTAATGCCTACACCTAGTTTATTTTTCATGTTATATTGTCGAATTCTTTTAGGCTAGCTTTTATGGTTATTTGTTATGATTTAGTGGTACTTTCTTACATTATTTGATTGATGTTATTTCATACTTTTTAATTTATTTGATGAGCTACTTGATACTTAGTTATTTCATGTTTTCATGGTTATTCTTTTGATGATGATGCTTTGTATGTTTCATATAGTGACTTCAATTGTTTCATGATCAAGGACAACTTTAAGAAAACCCCCTTCGGAAAAATGTATAAAATTATGGCAAATCCAACATTATTTTAGGAGGAAAAAATTAATTTGTATTGGTGATTTTTTTTCAAAAGAGGAAAAATTTTAATTTTATTGGTGATTTTTTCTATTGGATGAAAATTTTGTAAGACCTTGGTGAATCTTTAATTATTTTAGAAAATCATACCCATAAAGTAAAAATATCTAGAAACCATAAATTTATATCATCCAAGATATAATAACATTTTTTAGTGGCCGTTATATGATCCTAAATCAATGGTATAAATCCTATTTTGGGCTAATAAGTTAAGGATCAATAAGTTATAGAGAAAGTTTCCAGAATAATGACACTTGTCCATAGTATAATCTATTTTAGGCCAAAGATTAGAAGGATAGAAAGTTCCTTGAAATGTCTCTCAAATAAAGAAACTTGTTAATTCTATGTACTTTACATATAAACTAACTTAAATTTTTATCATAGACTTGAGAATGTGACCATCTATTAAGACATTCCTGGAAAATTGTTGAGCAAAAATATTTATCATGTGGAAAGATTAGATTACATTGTTGAAGTCATAAAAAAAATAAATTATTATGTATTATTATTGGTGAATTGCCAAAGCATGGGACCTAATTTTCATAAAGTGTGGGCAACATGACCACCTCAAAAGTACAATTTCTTTTCCAAACTCAAGGTCTTGAATGAGTCAAATTCTCCATTTGGAAAATATTTTCTACTAAAGTTATCCTTGTTCATGATGACAGTTAGATGGATGATGTATATACAAAGTTCATGGTTACATATCCCATACTTGAACGTGTATGGTGTACATGTATGTCTTACTCTATGTTTGATGTTTTTGATGTGGTTGATTTAGGGATTCATAATCACCTTGAGAAAACTTACTACAAAATTTGGGGTGAAATTATGATGGAAATTTGTGATGGTGGTGTGATTTTTTTGTTATTTTTATGATTCTTTTGCAAGTGTCTTGGACACCTTCATTATATCAATGATGACATCATAATTACAAAATTAATGTGATTATAAACAAAAAAAACATGTAATTAATCATTCTGCATTTGATTGTGGAGAGTTGTGTATGGAAGAGTGTGGAGAGCTCTAAACAAGGGTGGAGAGCTATGAATGTTGATGGAGATTAGTTGTGAAAGAGTGTGCATTCATTTTCATGCCCTTGTGATCTCTAAATTTTATTGTTGTTTCTTGTGATCTCTATGCCCTTTCTATTGATTTTGTTTTTGTGGTGTGCCTTGTTGATCTATGTGCCCTTGCTCTACATTTTCTTGTATATCAATTTGCTAAGTTTCATCAAACATTACCTCTTTGAATCGTATAAAATTAAGGTTTTACAAGAAAATTAAGGTTTTACTAAGCTTGATGAAATCTCTAACAAATATATTTACCAAAATAATAATAATTACAATAAGAGGCAATGGAATTTGTCAGTCTCGGGCAATAAATAGGATAAAATCTAGTTTTGGTTACTGGAAACACTGGTATAAGAATATCCAAGAAGGGAATTTGTTCTAGCAAAATCATTTTTATTTATTTTTATTTTGTTTCTATAAATTATAAATAATTCTATGAACATAAGTAAAGCTTCCTCCATCCTCCATCCCCCCCTTTGCATAGTTCCATAGTACACGTGCTCTGCCAAACTCATTTGGCATAAGATCATTCTCTTTAATAGATTTATAATACATTGGAAATCATCCTAATTTTGTAAAGATATTAACATACCAAGAATAGTAACATTATATCTCCCATATTTAAGATTCTAAATTTTTAAAAGTTATTTTAAAAAAAACCCAACTAACAATGTTCATCCAAAGAAAATGCCCATTTTAATGCCAATAGATGGGGTCAAAATGTAGGTGGGTAGTTCTTACTACTAGAATTCAGTCATTTTCCCCAAATCTATACTTCATGTTAAATAAATTTTAATTTATTGTAATGTATCCTCGAAAATATTTTCTCATTTGTTAAATTAGATCCAACCCTCTAGAAGAAAGACACTTAACTATTGTAGGATATAAAAATATGGATGAATAGGGTTTAGAAAAATGCACATGAAAGAGACCCTAAACCCATATTTTACACATACATTTGAATTGTAAGGGGATGAAATGTAAATCTGAAAATTCTAATATTGAAATGAAGAAATGAATGTACTTATCTCCAAAAAAGAACCTGTTGAAAACCCTAAAAAATATTCTTGAAAACTATTGATTCCTGCATTCTAGAACTGAAAATATGAGATCTACAAAACCTAGAAATATTTTTCTTTTCCAAGATAGGTTGACCTTGACCCAATTTAAAGATAAGATCTTACTCCAAGGCACAATATTATCCCTTTCTTTCTAACCTTTATCTACACTACTTTGATAGAAATTATGTTTGTGGATCCTAAAAGTTTGACGAAAAGGCTGTTTCACAAATATTTGTTGTCCCACATCTATATCTATGAGAAAATGGTTTTTCTCATTTGGATGAGGGGTTTTCCTTGCTCAAACACTGGTTTGGAATCAACCTTAATAATGGAATTGAAATAGAGAATGCTAGCAAGTAGTAGAAGTAGATATAACAATGAAGCCTTGATATTAAATAGATATGCAATTGTATTTAAAATGTAAATAAGTATATTGATATGAAATCTTGAACTCAATAATATAAATCAAAACCATAAATGTACAAATGGAAACCTCCATGATTGTATGCTTGAAATCCACCTTAAGGGAAGAATGAATAGATATTGAAGATGAACAAAGGATCTTGAAGGAAGAGTACACCACCATGATGGATAGATATAGGGTTTGAATGATGAATCTTGAATGATTGAACCAAATCCCTTGAATCCTTGATCTTCAATGGAAAAATTGAATTCTTTAATGGGTGATTTCTTGCTCACTTTATTTTCTTTCTTTCATTTTTTTAGGAGAAAACTTGATCTCAAAACTTGATTAGTTGATCATGAAAAGTAGATGGACTCTAAAAATGAGATAGAAATAATTCTTTTAATACTAGTCTAGGGCATAGACTTCTAGAGAGGGTAACATAGGAGAATTAAATTGAAATTAAGCATTAACCACAAGAAGTAGACCTAGACTAAATACAATTTTAGGGTTACTATTTTGAAGCCCAAAATAGCCTACCCAAAACTGTGAAAACAAAAAATTTAACTTCTCCTTCATCCAGAAAATTTTTTGATGAAAAGGGGGACCTAAGTAAAGGTCAAGGTAAAGGTCATCCTTGACCTAGGTCAAAGTTGAGGTTGAACTTGACCTAGGGGTTTAGGACCCATAGAAAATGAGCTAGAAGGGAAAAAAAAGTGCCTAGGGAGGGCCAAATAGAACCCCAATCAGGCACAAAAGATGGGAATAGGCAAAAAAATAGGGGACAACTTGATGAAGGCCCAAAACACCCCCTTCAAAGGGATAAATGTTCTTAACATGGAAGTGCTTCCATTTTAAGAGTATACAAGTACACATTTGAAACACACATGACACTTCTATTTGTTACTTATACTAACACATCTTATGGTGTATTCTAAACCATTTTATGAATAAAACTAACTTTATTAATCCAAAACCAATAGAATCTCAATATCATCATAATAAAGGTACAACCACATGATTCAAAAACTTATAACTAAACCAAAATACCTCATTTTCAATAGTTGAGTGACTTATATTTATTCTAATTAATATATCAATGCTTTGAATATTCTATTTTGACATTGGCACACCCAAAAGAATATATCTCCACATACAACTCACTCAGATACTTATTGAGTTGCATAGTTAATTTCATATTGGCATAATATTTCTTGAAAAGGTTTCATCTATGATTCATCTTAAAGAATATTCCTAACAATAATTTGGAGCTCTTAAAATATATGATATGATTTCTAGCTACAATTCAACTATTTTCCTTAGCACATGGTAATGCTAATTCAAATTCATTATCTCTTACCATTCTAATTTATCTCTTCAAAGAAAAAACTCTAGACTTTTGATTGATCTTCAAGTCCAATGTTGTTCTAAATTTGGAATGCATGCATCCAATGTAGCATTCTACTCAAACAATACGTATAACTAACACTTTAAATTGGTACTACTCATAATAAATCCAATTTGGGTGTATCATCAAACCATTAATATACATTTGAAATTATCAAATTTTGAATGACCACATACTAGTAATCTCCTATGCATTCAGTACCAAAAAACATCACACAATTTGATTAGAAATTATTTTACAAAAACATATCATAGTAGATGTTTTCAGAAAGAAATAAGCCCAAATCAATCCTTCAATCTATAGACAGTAAATGGAATTTTAGGGCTCTAAATTTCTATTAGATTGGAAGATTGAATCGAATCTAAAATATTAGAGCATTCAAAATGATTAGACATGAGTAGCTATAAATATGATGGTTATTAGACATGACATAAAGAATTATTGTTAGAGTTGATGTAAGGAATGTTTGAGTTGCTTGATAGTTTATCGAGCTTGTATTATTGACAATGGTTTCTAAGAATTTGTTTTAGTGGTGAGATAGGTTTAACCCCATGCAATATAACCTATTAGGTAACAAGGGTTCAAAGGAATGTCATTATCAAGAAATGAAAAAAATATAGATTTTGTAATGTACCTAACAAAAAGGCTTTTGAATTAATTTAGAATGCTTTCAAAATGATTTTCCATGTAACATAGGAAATAGAGAAAGCACAGATGAACAAAAATGGTTAGTAATACACTATTTTTATTGGTGAGAATAAATGTTTTTGGTACAAATTTACATCATTTGGAAGAACATCTGCAACATACCATTCTTGTAACATCCATTTTAAGCTCCACATAAATATTGCATATGATATTTTTTAGTTTCATTCAAACAATGTACATTTTCCCTTCATTATATGTATGCTTTATCAATGATTTCCTCTAGTTTGATTATGGTACATCTCAAATAGCTTCTCCAATGATGCAATCACCCATCTATCTCAATATTGTGTAAGCACTTGTTATTATACAAAATCTAGATAGATACTTCTTATGGTTTCACAATGCATGCTCCATTTCTCCTAGAAATGGGGACCCCCTAGTAATTTGTTTTTCTTTCTCAAAACTCTAGTATGAGGTCTAGCACTTTTTTGGGACTCTACCTAGAGTCTATGTCTTGCTTGGAACCTTGTCTAAAAAGTCTAGTTGTAAAATTTAAGTAATTCAAATTAGAAATTTTTTTAAAAGGTTAAGGTGCACACTACTGCACCTAGTGCACATGTGCACCTACCATGGGTGTGCAAGTGCACATACGCACCCATTGGAGGTGTACATGTGAGTGGGTGTACACATCCAAAGAGCTATGCATGGTCTTGGGACTATAAATATGTGGGACCACCCCTTCCCTCATTCATTTTTTTTTTACCAGCTATGAGTGTACCTCCACACCTACAAAGGTGCGCCTAACATCCTGCACACACTAAATTCACCTGAGAAAGGTGTACACCTTTATTTTCATTTTAAAAACTTTAAAAATGCTGACTCCTAAGGGAAAGGTGTGCACCTATGCACCTTTCACAAAACCTAACTAATGAACCTATAATGGTGTGCATATGTACACCATTCCTGATCCTTCAACCTAAACATAAATAAGGGTGCACACATGTACACCCCATCAAGGTGTGTAGTGTGTACCGTTAACCTTGCAAAACCTTCAGTCCCATTCCACATTAAATGTGCGTAGAAGTGCACATGTACATGTGTACACCCTACCTAGGTGTGCACATGTAGAGGTATGTAACTGTGCTTAATGACTACTCTTGAGTCATTTAGCACACCTAGTGCACCTATCAACATGCATAGGTGAGCTAAATTTCACAAATAGAGTTAAATGGAGGATTTAATTGGTTTTGTGAGGTTTTTGGGTATCTGGGTATGATTTTTTAGCAATTAGGATTTTGTTAGGGCTTAATTTTCACCTCTCTAGACAAATGTATGTATATCTTGTGCAGATAAAATGTTTTCCTCCTCATCCTCACTTGCAAAGAAGATGGATCCAAAACTAGTTCTTTAAAAGTTTCAAGGTGCACCAAAGAAATCATGCTTTCAGGACACACATTCAAAGGTTAGAGATACTGAGTTGGGACATATAGATTGGAATGCATTCATAGTACTTTAAAGAAAGATGAAGAAGAGGTCCCTGATGACCTCAGCACTTATTAGGTTGGGCTTAGTTAATATGGCCTCACATCCCACATCAATGCAATCTTCAAATCTTGTCATGGCATTGGAAGAGAACTATATTTCAGAAGAAAGAGTTGTGAAGAGTATAACATGGGAGATAGTCCTACATTTAAGACTGGGGAACATTTAGAAAGTCTTCCATCTTCAGAGAGTAGATTAATATGCAAAAAATACTTATCATCAAGCAAATAGATGATATAGTGAACATGAAAAGGAAGCTAAAGAGATCATAAAATCATCATTCTTCATTTATAGAACACTTGTGAGATGAAGACAAGAAATTGTAGATATGACTAAAGGATACATGAAGGATGATGTTGGATACTCCATTATGATTTTGAGTAGGATTATGGTTTTACCAGTAGTAGGGCAACTAAATATCTGGATGGAAAATTTCATCGAGACCATTAGAATAGCTAAAATGGAAATTGATTGGGCTACAATACTAAGTGAAAACTTAGAGAAGTTGTTGGTAGGAGTCAAATCCAACCCCAAATTTTATATGACATAATACTTAATGTATTTACTGGTGGCAAGAACAACTAACTATCAAAGATTGTATAAGATAAGAAGCATGCAAGATGCTAATGCTTAGCCTTACATACTATATCCCAAATTTGTAAAAAAGAGCTCTAAGATTAGAGAAAGGAGTATAGAATAGTGAATGATGCTTTTATTTTTGCAATCATCCAATTCATTGAGGGTGATTATGCCAAGAGGATGTTAGTAGAGGCAGTGGCAAAGATTGTACAGATGGGTTCCTATTACATCCATTTAAAAAAATTCACCTACCTAAGGGAAGAAGGTACAATGGTGAACCTGAAGAAACTCTTGAGATATCCATTGGATAGGCTTATTGTACTGGAGATTGCATGACAACACACATTTGTATATAATAGAGTGAGGAAACATCATAAGAAGACTTGGGTATGACCTATCAATATAGGTCCATTTGAAGTTGAGTGAAAATAAGATATTATAACATTTGATATAGAATAAAATCAATATCCCTTGGAAGATTACAACTCCCCTTGCTCATTCTTTGACAGTATTGGTAAAGTTAAAATTTTGGTAGGAAAACAATTTGTTCATGAACATAGAGTAGAGGATCATTGGATGAACATGATAGATGACTACAATAGTTCAATTAGTTATTATTGTAAGATGACTCTATATCTAGCAAGAAGCACCTTGAAGATAAAGATTTCACTAAATGTAGTTCAACAAGATACTTAAGAGGTCTTAGATCCCTTGTACAATCAAGAAAAGATATTTGATAGACCAAATATTAATGTACATGTGGACAGAAAAGAGAACATAGATATCAATTATAGGGAAATACATGTAATTAAATTGAAAGGAGATTGGATCAAGAATCACTTTAAGTTGGACCTAGTTCCTCAAACAATCACCATCGAAGCCACAACACACCCAAGTAAGGGAAAAGATGCAAAAGTACCAATACTAATTATTCCTGCACAATCTATAATTAGGCCAAAAATGGTATATAAGCATAATGCTCATTTTTGTGCATAATGTCAATTTAAACCTATTTCATGTTGATTTGATTCTATTGCATAATGTTCATTCTAGTGTAGAGAATCTAGTATGTAAAGTAGACTAGGATTTTGGGGTTGTGGATGAGATACATACCTAGGGAAAAGACCTTCAAGGACTCCAAACAATAAAAAGGTGAAAGGTATCATACACTGATGGAAGCATATACAATAGATGAGATTGATAAACTAGAGGATTGGATCGAGAAGGTAGCTACCAGAAATAAGGTCATGCAAGGACTTCATAAAGATATTCAAAAGATAAAGGGCTAGTCTCAAGAAAAAAGTTTGGATGCAGAGATGTATTATGATGTCATTTTTCTTGAGATATTTGAAGGTGAGTCAAAGACAGAGCTCAAGTTAGTACAAGTAGTATTTGAACCAATTTTGAAGAACTTTCGAGGATGCTTCATCCAATGAAGATATTATGCAAGCATTCAAGACTAAAGAGGTATTCTTGAGACTTGATGCTAGACTTGAAAATTTTCTAGAAACTTGAATGGATATCAGTAATTATCGGCAAATAATCAAGCATACATATGAGGTATTAGATTTACCCAAATCTTCCCAAGTGATGGAGATTATAGAGAAATTAAAGAGAAAATATCTAGACATCACTTTGGTATAAAGGGGAAGATAACCTAGAAGCTAAAAATTTAGTTTTAACACTTGGGAAATTTTGGATTTTTTGAACCTACCACATAGGTGACCTTTTTCAAAGATGTGCCAATTTTTTTGAAGAAGTCATATGTGCACCAATAGTTAACTAATAGTTCCAAATTTAGAGCTTTCCATGCACCAAAAACATATTCTAATGGTAATTTACATCATAGAGACATTTAGAGAAGGCCAATCTTCCATTTTTAGAGCTTCCAGTGACTCCCAGATCCTCTTACAACTTCCTTCTTCTTATCTATTGATTCTTTCTTTTTTTTAAGGAATGTAAAGGCTCATACACCCATTAATTGACATAAACAAGGGTGGATTCCTATTTAGCACCATTTAGAGAGTTAGTTTGTATATAATTAGACTTGTTTTGTTCGTTTAGAAGCCTATGTTTATATTAAGAGATCTCTCACTCTCAACGAAAATTGAGGAGATGATTTCTTATAAACTTAAGAATGTAACATGTATTCTAGGCCATTATTTTGATACAAAAATATATTCTTTTGGTGCTCCCATTCTGAGTGTAGTTATTCTTGATGGAGTGTGTTATTTTTGTGGATTCTTGTTCATGATAATAATGGAGCCAATAGTTTTGTTGTGTTAATTTGATTGTGTGATATTTTAGTTTTTGTGTTTGTGACATGTTGATGAATTCCACTAACATACAAAGTTGGAGAAGAGATCACCCTTTTGTTCTTACATAGGTTCTCATCTTGCATGAGTGCACTTTCCATGACCTTGCAATTTTATAAGAAGTGAACTTCTTTTTAGGTTTACTAAATTCCCATCGACGATTACATTAGTGGATTTGAGGAAGCACTACTCCTACTTTTATTTTTTCAACAATTTAAGTTGCAAATGTTTTTTTATCGTGGTTTATGTCCATTAGAAATTTCCCTTTTATGTTATTTACTTTCATCTCACATTACCTTATCTTTGTTATTCACTTTTCTAACCCTTGGTTAAATTAGGAATTTATATAGTTGCATTGTTAGATTGCATTTATTTTGAAACAAAAAATACCAAAACTATAACTCCTTTTTATTGTAGTTAATTTTGAAATAGCAATTAGATTGATCATGTTATCCAAAATTCATACGAACTAGAAATGTCCTCTTTTTGAAAACATACATTTATCTTCAACTAAGTGGATACCAGTAGGTCACAAGATCATCTAAAACCTTGGAGTTGGTCCTAGATCAACTTTTCAAGAGAGGAGTTTGAAAGGATTCCTGTCATTAAGCATGATGCAAAATTACAGCTCAATAGAAGTGGAACTAGAAGGAGGGTCCCTTACCATTTGGAATAGAGGAAAAATAACTTGAATATTCAAAATTCTGCAATTTTTATGAGTTTAAATTTTTTTTTGTCTGTCACTGTCTGCAAGTGCACTAGTGTGCAACTGTGTTGGTGCACCATTTTTTAAGAAAGTGTGCTTCTATAGAGGTTTGATTTTTATAGAATTGAAGCAAACTAAAAGATCTCAATCCAACATCCTCATTCCAGCCAACTTTAAGATCTTTAGATAGTGAACCAAAGCTCTTAGAACTCAATCATTTTTGTAATCCTTGAAGTGACAAAGAATTCCCCTAAATTCTCTTGGTTATTTCTCTAAAACAACCACCCATTGTTCCAAAAAATTCTCCGCTAATTATTTTTCTTTCAAATGTTGGAAACTCACCAATCAAATTGATAGGAGTACTCAACAATCATCCTAAGAATGCTGAGAAATTTTTCCCAAGGTTGATCGATGGAGAGACAAGAATAGCTGAAGATCACATTAAGGTATTCAAAGAAAATTTATTATTGAAAGTTAATTGATAATGATAATGTAGCTCTTTGTTTATTCTCATACTCATTGGGAGAAGTTTCCTTTAATTGGTATGTCAATTTACCACTAGGATGTGCTGGAGATTGTGACACTTTCAAAAAAATTATTCTTGGAACAATTCAAAACTTTCATCAACCTGGTTGTGATACATTATCAAATCATATAATTCAAAATGGACCTGGAAAAAATGGTTTCATGCTTCAATCATCGCTTTCATATGGCATGCTATAAGCTAGAAACACCATACACTACACTAGTTAAAGCTACGATTTAGATTTACCTGGATTCTATGGAACATCTTATGATTATTTTCCTAGGAAGACTTCTTGCTACAAATATCGACACATTGGACAAAGTCTTCTTGGAAGCAATTACATTCACTAAATAAGCCAATCCTAATGGAGGAGGATTTATGCCCCCAACCTAATCTATTACCACAATACCAACATATCTTCTTGGAGCACCATTGATGCCTAGCCAATTCATACCAATGAATTCAACTCCATTAAAACAAGAACCTTCTCCACAAGTTCTATCTTTAACATACCTAGGATATGAACCTCTAAAAGCTACTTTCTTTGAGCAAAAGGTAGCAACATTTGCTAAAATAGAGAACAACACTGCATTTGAGCTTGGCTAAATTAAGAAGACCATGTCTCAAATCACTAATGAGTTGACCCATTTGAGGTTATCATAAGGAAAAAATAAAAAAAATTAGAGAAAAAATCCTGGTTTGTACAACAACAACAACTATGGTTAGAACTACAATAGAAATTCCAATGGAAATGACAATGCAGGAAATAAAAATAGGGGAAAAAATAATGAAGGAAATAATTCCAATCCTCTTGATCACAATAATGGTTTCCAAAGGTAGAATCGACAATAGAAGTATTCTTCCATATAATAATAACAACAATGCCCAGTATGTATACATCAATTAGTATGATAATAATTAGAATGTATTGAAATAGGATGGCTCTTATTATAATGAAAATAAAAAAGTAAGTCAAAATCCATTTGGGAAATAGTAATGAGTCCTCCATGAAATTCAATGGCATAATGCTAGAATTCTATGATTCTTCATAGAAAATAGGAATAGAACAACCACCCAATGAAGAATTCTCTTTTCTATTCAGTCAGGAACCAGATACTCAACCCGAGGAAATTTTTTCCTTCTAAAATGATAATGAAAATACCTATAATTTGAAAACTCAAAAGGAACCCATGACAAATGGTATTCCTCCCACATTATAGTCAACTCCTCCAAATTTGAGAGAAACTAACACTCCAGTACCTATTAGACCCCCATACGGAGGACAACAAAATCAAAATCAAGGAAATGTGCCTACAATATTGAAAAATCCTACATGTATGGTCTACTAAAAATTATAGTATAGTGGAAGACTTGAAACAAAACAATTCCAAAATGTCCATGTTTGACATGCTGCAAAATTGTCCTCATCAGTGAGAAGTGCTAATGAAAACTCTCGATCATACAAATGTACCCCATAATATGAATATGTTCCTTAAAAGACTATCTTAATAGGTCAATGCTTTAGAGGCAATGCAAACTATGTTTAAAGAAAAGGTTGAGGTGTCTCCCTATTTTCTTAGCATTAGAATATATGGGAAGAATCACATAATTGTCTAATTGATTTAGGAGCTTCTTGTAACATTATACCACTTTCAATAGTACAAAGGTTAAGAGTCACTCCTCAGCCATCTAATAAAATAGTGATGGAACTTGAAAAAATGGAAGTAAAGGTTATAGGTGTGTTGAAAGATTTTTGGATATAATTGACAGTTGAACCCTAAATTCAAGACATCATAGATATACATGTGGTTGAAATTCCTGAAACATATGGACTGCTACTAAGTAGAGAGTGGAAAAAGTGCTTAAGAGGATGGTTTTCAATGGATTTTACTCAATTGTGGTTACCTAGGAAAGGGTTGAATAATTAGATCAATATTGATACAAAGCCAAAATTGAAAAAAAATGATTACTGAATACAATGCACCAAGTGAGGTTGCATTCCTACAATTTGAAATAGGCTCTTAAAAAGTGATGGCTTTTGGTACTTCAACTAAAACATCAGATTATCAAGATGGAAGATCCATGATTCTGATCATAAAAGAAAAATTCATAATGTAGTTCATCGATAACATGGTGGCCAACTTACAATTTCTAGGTGAAGAATCAAACCCAAATGTGTTGCTCCTTCCTAGATTTTGAAAATTTCATAAAGTTAGTCATTAAGAGTTCAAATTTTCATTGGCCAAGAAGTGGTTGTTTAGATATTAACATATATGATGGAAATAAAGAGTGGCCATGTTCCAAAAGAAGTACTTATAGAAAATATAAATTCCACAAACATACCTAAAGTTGTAGGGAAGGATGGTGAAGAGGTAGAAGATCTCAATGTATCATATAGTGATACCTGATCAGATGGTCCCCTCCACCAAGAATGATTAAGATCCAAAGAAGGAGATCTTTTATAAGAGGCCAAGGTTGGAATTTTGTAGTGATTCATCCTAAGTCTAAAGAGGACCAAATTGTAGAATTGATTTGGGAAATTCAAGATCAAAAAAAGAAACATACATTCCCCATATCAAAGATAAATAACAAAAAATCATCAAGTCCACCATAGGAGAAATTACAATGGATCCCTAAGAAACAATCCTTTAAGGTTCAAGTAAAGGAAAAGCTATAGACAAATAAGTATAAGTCTAGGAAACCCAAAGAAGATCTAATCTGGACACTCTAGTTTGATGACTCTAAGTGAAAATTTGGAGTCAGTGTAGGTATTGAATTAATCAACCCAAAAGGTAGGTCTTTCTATGCAACATATTGATTACAATTTAGATTTACTAACAATGTTACAGAGTATGAAGCCTTGACTCACAGACTTCTCTTCACATTAGAGAAGGGAATCAAAGCTCTCATAATTGAAGGAGACTCCTTGTTTGTGACTAGACAAGTGAAATCAATTTATTCTTGTAATGATAGAAGATTACTTAATTATTGAAAGAGAGGATGGGATGTAATGGATGACTTTGAATCTTTGAACATAAGGGTTCGTCCCTAGGAGGAGAAACATGGTAGCAAATGCCTTGGTAATTTCAGCTAGTGCATTAAAATCTATTGAGAGAATAAAATAAAAAATCTTTTTAGTTGTAATCATAGAAGATTAATTAATTATTGAAAGAGAGGATGGGATGTAATGGATGACTTTGAATCTTTGAACATAAGGGTTCGTCCCTAGGAGGAGAAACATGGTAGCAAATGCCTTGGTAATTTCAGCTAGTGCATTAAAATCTATTGAGAGAATAAAATAAAAAATCTTTTTAGTAGAATTAGTTAACACCCCATCCATCCTAGACAACATTACAAACTTGCAAGTATTCTAGGATGACCAACACATACTTGATTTTATCATGTGCAATGGCCATTTTAAGGGTCAAGAGATTGATGACTCTTCAAATGACAAATCCAAGGAGAATGAACTTAAAGATGAATATGGGATTCACAATTTGAAAACTAATACTATTCCTAAGGTAATGGTTGATTTAGAGAGCATTTTTACTGTGATGAATCAACATTTAATAGGAGAACAATTAACAAAAAGGGGATCAAAGAATGTGATTCATATAATCTAGGCATTGATGAAGATCCTAGAATGGTAAGGGTTGGAAAGGCATAAAAAACTAAAGAAAGGGAAGATATGCTCAAATTACTCAGAGTACAAAGATATTATTTCTTGGAGCTATGATCTTGATATCATCAAGCATGACATTCCATTGAAAGTAGATGCCAAACATTTCTAACAAAGGCAAAGACCTATTAATCCTATTACTGAATCATTGATAATGAAGGAAGTTAAGAAGTTTCACTATGCCATGATTATCTTTCCCATATGGAATTCTACATAGGTGGCCAATTTAGTTTTAGTGAGAAAAAATATTAGAGAAATATGCCTTTGCATGGATTTTTGCAATTTGAACCTAGCATCTCAAAAATATAACTACCCTTTTCCTTCACTTGATGAAGTATTAAAAATTGTCAATGGATTTAAAATGATGTCTTTCTTAGGTGGATATTCTTGATACAATCAAGTGATGGTTGACGAAGAAGATAGGTTGAAGAGTTCTTTCACAATGAAGTTTGGGACTTTTGCTTATAAAAGAATACTCTTTGGATTGATCAACACAAGGGATACCTTCCAATGAGCCATGGATGAATATTTTAAGGGACTAATAAATTTTTTTATAGCTATCTACATGGATGACTTGACTATCATTTCAAAGGATCAAAGCACTCACATTGCAGATTTAAGACAAGTGTTTAATAAATGTCAGAAATATGGCATATCACTTAATACAAAGAAGTGTTCATTTGGGGTCACTAAAGGAAAGCTCCTAGGTCCTATAATCTCTAAAGCTAGAATCTCCATTGATCCAAAGAGAATTGAAGCCATTTTAAAGTTGTCACCTCTAGACAATCATAAAGAACTCAAATATTTCTTTGGGAAGATAAATTTTGCGTATAAGTTTACAAGTGGATTTTTTGAGATAGTACAACCTCTTAATGACCTTCTCAAGAAAGGAGAGGAAATAGAATGGGTTCTAGAAATCAAGAAATCATTTGAAGATATCAGTGTGGCTATTTCCATAGCTCCAGTACTTGTTAGTTTGAATTATGAGTTTCCTTTTATAATATACTCTTTTATTTTAGAACACTCATGTGCTAGAATTCTTATGTAGAAGAATGATAAAGATGATGAAAGGCCCATTTCTTTCATGAGTTGTCCTCTAAAGAATGTTGAGTTGAACTATTCTAATCTTGATAAATAGTCTTTTTCTTTGATAAAGGTAGTCAATAAAGGTTGCCACTATATATTAAGGATTAAGGTGTATGCAATTGTGCTTGATCCTATGGTTAAGACATTACTGATACAAAATGAGTTGGGTGAAAGATGAGGAAAATAGATGGTGATACTATAAGAGTTTTATCGAGAGATTCAACCAATGAAGTTAGTGAGATGACAAGGATTGGAAAGATGATTACTGATAATGAGATAAAAAATGAGAATGAATTTAGGTGTGATAATGAAATCAACACAAAAGATCAACAAAAGATAATTATAGTATCTCAATTTGTTATTGATCATGGTATAATAATAGATGTTTGGTATCAGGATATTGTTTACTATCTTTTAAAAAATTAGTACCCCAATTGGATGAATAGTTCCCAGTGTAGAGGTCTCAAGGTGAACTATGAATCTTTCATGTTCCAAAATAGGAAATTCTATAAAAGAAACTATGAAAGAATTTATCTAAAGTGTTTGGGATAAGAAGAAGTAAAAGAGGTTTTGGAGTAGTTTCATTATAAGTATGGTATAGAACATGGATCAATAGAATTTATGGTTTATATGATCCTAAGAACCAACTATTTTTGGTCTACAATCTTCGAGGATACTTTTGAACCTATGCATGGCTGCCACATTTGTCAAACTAGTGCTAATAGAGAAAGACATCCAGCGATGCCATTACAACTAGTGTTTAAAGTATGCCCTTTTACAAGATGAGGGTTCGACTTTATTGGTCTAATAAACCCACCATCATCGATGGGACATGTATTCATTCTCATAGCCACATATTATTACACACACTAGATACAAGATGAAACTTTTAGAAATTACTGTTGTCACTTAGGTTTTCACCCTTGTCCAAGGCCTATGCATGAGGACAACCTAGTGAAACATGGAAACAACCTCCAAGCTGTGGGACTTGAACTGCGAGGTTGAGTCTCTAAAGAAGGCTGACTTCCTCTTACTATCAGGGCACACCTAACTAATCTTCGAGAGGAAAAGGGAGAAGGAGAGCATGAAAGAAAATCTACCTAGTTCTAATCTAAGGAGGTGATGCACCAAAATAGAGTGTTCGGACCAATCTCTACCCATAGATGCGCTACTGAACCAGAATGAAACTAAGGATATACACATCCAGACTTTCTTTAATCAAATAACCACATATAGATCAGAAAAACCAAGATGAATGACACAAGGAAGAAGTTCACTTATATATCATTCATAGGCCAGCAGAGATATAGTCATGTAGATTATAGATTTCCACAAAGCAATGACATAGGCAAAGAATTCTTGCACTTTAATACCAATGGTTGAAGGGGATAAGTGGAGAATCAGAAAGTTCAGAGGCATAGAAGAATTTACACTAGAATTGCAGAGCAATGGTAGAGGAAAATCAGAGAGAAGGTCCTCCTTTCAAAATTTACAAAATTTGCCTTTATAGTTCAGGCATAACTGAGATCTTTTCCTGCTGAAATGACTTCGCAGCTACCTGCCATTAAGTCCTGCGAAGGACAATCATGGGGGTCTGAAGAAAATTTGATCTTGCTACCAAATAATGCCTTGAGAAGACAAAAATGGTGCCATAACTGCACTCTGACAAGGTAGATGGATCGATTGAGATGGTGGAGTGTCTCTCTTCATTCTGCATTCATTTTTGGTGGTTTGGATTGATCACCAAGATTAGATCTACAAGATAACCCTCAATTTTCCTATTTTAGTGCATGAATTAGTAGAGCCGGCAAGTCAACGTATCCTTGGCACTACAATGAGCCACATGGACCAATACCTTTTTATCCTTTTGCCACCTTGCTAAGTCTTTCTGTGTTGACCACCCTTTATCGAACTAACCGTTCCACTCTTCAAACTATTATCATTAACTGTGAAAATCACACTAACTGCCAGCCGTTAATCATCAACCTTGGCTGGGCTAGCAAGACACATGTCAGCAAGGCACTATGTCACCAACATAAAGATTGCACAACTTCTCATGGTGAGATAGCTCCAACCGTTGATCTGCCTTAAACCGGATGATCATAAAGACTTGTCGTACTGCTATGCTATTTCTCTGCTTTTGTGCCCATGAAATGTTGTCAGCACACCTGGCATCACCCCTGAGGTTTACAAGATAACATGGCTCCACATGACATGTGTCACTGAGGTGCTATGTTGCCATGGTAAAGATCATGCAACTTCACCATAGCCAGATGGCGCCTGTCGTTGATCTGAATCGATCTGACGGCGAGCAAGATAGATCACCCCCCTCAGTGCATCAATGAAAGGAACTAGCCATGTACCAATTGACTAACAAATCCTCGCTAACATCTGAGACTTATCGAACATGTGGCAGAAGGGCACTACACCACCATCATATTCATCGTGCAACTTCGAAAGGTGAGATAGCGCCAACCGTCAATCTACTCTGATCCTATGGCCACAAAAGACTTGCCCTGATCCTACTGATCACATTAGAAACCTTGGCCCCATAATACACGTGGTGTCCCCACACTAGTTCATGTAGCATCATCTTGGTGACTTGTACTACCTCGACTCATTGAGTAGCTCTTCCTCACAGATGTGGCATGTTCTGATTTATTAGTATGGATTGAGGGACCTTCAAACTAGGGAAACAAAGTACTAAATGGGACCCAACTCGCCTGCCTAAAGTTATTTTCTTTGGCAACTTTCTGTTAGGTGCTATGTCACTATCGAAAAACTCGTGAGTTTTTTTATGGCAACATAGTGCCTCACCAGCATTTCTCATCTCCAGCCCGTGAAACTGACCACCCACCATGAAACTTTTTTGACCTGCTAAAGAACCTTGGATGACCTACAAACTAGACCCACTAGACACATGTCAATAGGGTGCAATGTCGCTATGCTATCCACCATGCAACTTCTGAAAATCAACATAGTGCTAACCTTTGATCTCCTCAGATCTGACTATGGAGAACCTGCGGGCTGTAGAAACCATGTTATAAGGCTTGATCACTTAGGCATTAAAATAATATTAACTCTGGGAATTAGCCATTGGACGGGCTGGATTTTTGAAATTTGAATCTTGGCGGGGCAAAAAAATGATAACAATTACATGATAAATGTGGTTATAGAAATCTTGGAAAAACATATTATTACCAGATTTGAGATGCCATTCTTTTTAGTTTTTGATAATTGATCAACCTTTGCATCAATATTACTTACCTAGTGGGTGCTAGATAATTAGGTTATAATTAAGTTCTCTTCAAATTACTCTCTAAAAAGAAATGGTGTGGTTGAATCTACAAATATGCACTTGATCATAGTAATAAGATGTTTGTTGAAGGAAAATCCTAAAAATTGGCATACTCAACTCAAATATGTTTTATGAACAGACTAAGTTAGGGTCAAGAATGCTTGGGGAGCATCCCCATACCTTTTTGTCTATAGACAAGAGCCAACATTCCCACTTAAGCTCAGGATTCTTATTTTGAAATTTATGAGTAGGTACGCTGAAGATGCTCCCAATGTTTAGATTAGACTAATGAATTTATTGGAGATGGATGAGAAATAGATAGGTACTTTAGAGCATATGGTAAATCATCAACCTATAATCAAAATGTAATTTGATAAATGGGCCACAATAAAATCTTTTAGAATATTTGACCTTGTCCTTTAGTGGGACAAATGAAATAAAAGTCAGGTAGCCACACTAAGTTTCAACACTTGTGGATTGGTCCTTATCAAATTGTGGAAATTATGGGAGAAAATAATTTTAGGCTAAGCTCCTTACAAGGGGAATTGGCTCCATTGCCAATCAATGGGCAGTTCCTAAATCATTACTTTAGGGCCTAAATACAAAAAATATTGCTAAATTTTTTCTTTTAAAAATAACAATGATAATTTTCCTTTTCACATTTGTATTTACTCTCTGTAAGTTTGTTTTCTTTCAATCATATGTTTATCTCTGCAAGTGTGTTTTCTTTCAGTCGTGTGTTTATTTCTACAAGTGTGTTTTCTTTCAATTTTGTGTTAGTTTTCAATTTTGTGTTAGTTTAGGTATTAGGTGTAATCAATATTTTATCTTGATTTATTTCATAAACCATTTTCTTTTGGGGTTGACTTTTGGGAAGAGGGATTTCTTTGTCAAAACATTTAGATGACTTTGTTTCTTGTACCAACTAAAACATGGATGTTACTTGCAATAATAAAGGACTTTTAGTCTTGAATTTAGAATTGAAGATCAATGGTTCTAAACACTTTACAAATTTAAAGATCAACTATCTTACTATTTTTGAAGCAAGGTCAATGGCAGTAAGGGATAGTCTAAACCCTGCTACCTCAAACAAAAGATCTTTTCAAAGTAATTGCAAACGTCATTGTTTTGTGTGAGAGTTTTTATAAAGTTCTTAAAACAGGAATGCAAGGGATATCAACTAAAGAATGAATCTAAGAAATGACACCAATGCCTTGGCTACATAGTCTAAGCGTGGTTAGGGTATAGAAAGAAAATAAAAAAGAAACAATGTTGTTCAGAATAAAAGATTCCAAATAAGGCTAAAAATGGTAATTTGGCAATAAGGATATGCATTCCAAAATGGCTATCTAGTAGCTAAATCAATTTCTTCATGGAAGAATAAAATGGTGACATGCGAGATACATTAAGAAAAGTTTAGAAGATTACCTAAGACCGTAAATGAAAAATGATAACCTGCTAAGAGCCTCCAGAATGGATTCTTTCATCTGGTTAGACAAGTGATTGATAAACATATTTTGTGAGAATTCTTGATGAATGGCCCAATGGAGTGGAAGATTTTTTCAAGTTGTTAGAATCTTATGATAGACTACACTCTGGGATGCTGAAGAAATTAGTATGTTGATAGACACTAAACTTGGAGATTCAATATTCTGGAGTTTTGACTATGAAGAGATTTAAAATATGCTTAGAGTATTTAGGATCTAGTTGGTATTTGACACATGTTAGAAGGATGTTTGTTGATGAAAAAATGCCTTTGTCATTTTCCCCTTTTGTTGGGGCTATTTATTGTGGTTTTCACAATACACACCCCATTTCACCTAAAAATGGGGACCTCCTAATTTCTTTCATAGATCCCTAGTCTAGGGTTTGAGTCAGTCTATGTCTTGCTTGGAAGCCTTCCTAAAAAACCCAATTATTGAATTTAAGTAATTTGGACCAAAAATGCTTTTAAAAGGTTAAGGTGTGCACTAGTGCACCAAGCACACATGCACACCTATCATGGATGCACAAGTGCACATGAACACCCTTTGGAGGCATACACCTCTACACCTACAAAAGTATGCACATTCAAAGAGGTGGGCATGGTCCCAAGTCTATAAATACTTGGGACTACCCCTTTCCTCATTCACTATTCTTCTTTGAGAAGCTACAAGAAGACTTTTGCACCTACAGATGTGCATTAAACATCCTTCACACACTAAGTTAATCAAAGAAAGGTTTGAACCTCTAGACCTATCCCAGGTGCATAGGTGTGCACCTTTATTTGCATTTAGAAAACTAAAACAATGCTAACTCATAAGGGAAAGGTACACACCTACACACCTATCTAAGGTGTACACCTTTCACAAAACCTGACTAATGAACATATAATGGTGAAAATATCTGCACTTAGTCAAGGTGTGTATATGTGCACCATTCTTAATCCTTCAACCTAAACATAGATAAGGGTGTGCATGTCAAGTTGCATAGTTGTACACCCTTAACCATGGAAAACCTTGAATAATATTATAGATGAAATGTGCACAATAGTGCACATGTGCATGTGTGCACCCTATCTGGTTGCAAAAAGATGCAAATGTGCAACTCCACTTAATGACTACTCTTGAGTTATTTAGCACACCTAGCACACCTATCAAGATGTACAGGTGTGCTAAATTGCAAAAACAATGTTAAATGGTGGATTTAACTAGTTTTGTAAGGGTTTTGGGATTTTGGATTTCTTTTTTTAGCAATTAGGGTTTTGTGATGTGAATATCAGGATTTAACTGTGTGATTTTTGAGTCAAACTCGATGACCCATGTTTCATGAGTAGTGATTCAACATGAATCCATCTCTCATGAGAATAAATGGAACACTTAGCACTCATTAGATCTAGGTGATGCTCACAGGGGTGAAGCACCGAGACTTCCCGGGAGGTCACCCATCCCAGTGAGCATCACCTAGATCCAATGAGTGCTAAGTGTTCCATTTATTCTCATGAGAGATGGATTCATGTTGAATCACTACTCATGAAAAATGGGTCATCGAGTTTGACTCAAAAATCACACAGTTAAATCTTGATATTCACATCACAATTTGACTAGCTGTGGAAAACATCTCCTACTTATCAATTAGGGTTTTGTTAGGGCTTAATTTTCACCTCTTAAGGCTAATGTATGTATATTTTGTGTAGATAAAATTGCTTCCTCCTTGTCCTCACTTGTAGAGAAGATGGATCCAAAACTAATTGTTTTCAGTTTTCAAGGTTCACAACAGAAATCACACTTTCATGATGGACATTCAGGGGTTAGAGATACTGAGTTGTGACATATAGATTGGAACACATTCTTGGTACTTTGCAACAAGCCGAAGGAGAGGTCCCTGATGGTCTCATCACTTATTAGATTAGGCTTGGTTAATGTGGCCTCACATACCACATAAGTGCAATCTTTAGAGTTTGTCATTGCATTCGTAGAGAACTATGGTTTAGAAGAAAGAGTTTTCAAGAGTAGAACATGGTAGATAGTCTCAGATTTAAGATTGAGGAATATCGAGAGAGTCTTCTATCTTCTAGGAGAAAATCAATATGTGAAAATTACTTATCATCAAGTAGAAAGATGGTATAGGGAACATGAAAAGGAAGCTAAAGTGATCATACATTCATCATTCTTGATTGATAGTACATTGGTGGAATGAAGACCATACAAGGTAGATATGACTAGAGGATACATGAAGGATGATATTGGATACTCCATTGTGCTTCTAAGCAATTTTATGAGTTTACTAGCTATTGGGCACCTGAATATCTGGATGGTGCATTTCATCAAAACCATTAGAACAACTAATATACCAATTGATTGGGCTACAATACTAAGTGAAATATTAGATGAGTAGTTGGTAGGAGTCAAAGCCAACCCCAAGTTTTATATGACATCATACTTGGTGTATTTATTGGGGGCAAGGACAACTGACTATCTAGGATTGTATAAGAAGGGAAGCATGAAAGATGCTAATGCTTGGCCTTACACAATATATTCCCAATTGGTCAGGAAGAATCTCTCAGATCAGAGTAAGGAATATAAAATAGTGAATAATGCTTTCATTTTTGCAATGATCTAGTTCATTGAGAGTTATTATGCCAAGATGATGTCAGTAGAGGTAGAAAAAAGGATTGTAGAGATGGGTGCCTACTACATCTAATTTAAGACATTCAATCTACCTAAGGGTAGTAGGTAGAATGATGAATCCTAAGAAAGTCCTAGATTATCCATAGAATAAGTTCATTTTATTAGAGATTGCAAAACAACTCACATCTACATATGATAGAGTGAGGAAACAACATAAGAAGACTTGGGTATGGCCTATCACTATAGGACCATTTGAGGTTGAGAAAAAATAGGATATCATGAGTTTTGATATAGAATGGGATCAATATCCCTTGGAAGATTAAAACTCCCCTTTCCCATTATTTGACAATATTGGTAGAGTTAAACTCTTGGCAAGAAAACAATTTATTCATGAAGATACAATAGGGGATCATTGGATGAACATGATAGATGACTACAATATCCAAATTAGGGATTATTGTAGGATGAAACTATATCTAGTAGGAACTGCCTTGAAGGTAAAGATTGCACTAAAGGTCATTCAACAAGACACTCAAGAGGTCTTAGATCCATTGTACAATTGGGATAAGATATTTTATAGAAAATTTATAAATGGAGAGGTGGATAGGAAAGAGGACACAACTATCAACCACAGGGCAAGACATAATTAAATTCAAAAGAAATTGGATCAAGAATCCCTTTAAGTTGTACCTAGTTCCTTAAAAAATCACCCTCGAAGCCACAACACACCCAGTTAAGGGTAAAGGTGAAAAAGTAATAGTACCAACTTTCCCTACACTATCTCCAATCAAGCCAAAAATGTTGTATAATCATGATCGAGAAGCAAGTGACTTCAAGGTGGACAAAGGGAAGAATAAGAGGAAAAGAGCTTCTTCCAAGAAAGTTGAGCCTAAAGCTAAAGAACCGTAACAACAAGAGGCAATTGAAGCCCAAGAGGTAGCTCAAGAACCTAAGAACCAAGAGGCTCAAAATAGAAGCTACTCAAACTCAAGATATTCCACAAGTGTCTCCAATAGAATAGGAATATGAATAACCCCAAGAAAAGAATAGAAACAATTGCCAAAATAGGAAGCACATGAGGTGTCACTACCTACTCTAGAGGAAGATTCCTCTCCCTTACCTACCAAGAAATATAAAGTTAGACCTATGGTCAAAAGGAATAGGATGCAGAAGATACAAAGAAGGGTTATACCTTTTCCCCTAGTCCTCACAACCATCCCTGAAGAGGATGAAGATGATGAAGAAGATGAAGAAAATAATTTTCTATTGCATCAAAGGACATGCTTGGAAAGGGTTTCTAAGGAAGAGAGAAGGATAAGCTCTACTATTATGTTGTCATCTATTTCCAAGCAACCTATTGAGGTTTCAACTTTAGAGCATGAGTAGTAGTAGTAGATAGATGAAGAAGAGGGAGAGGGATCAAATATTTTCAAGATTTCTAATTTTGACTTTATGCTAGTAGGTACTAAAATGGTGCATGATAAAATGTGAGATACACCAATGAACCAACCTTTGGGAGAGGATTGGAATCAAATTTTTCCTTTACCACAAGGATCTCACGGTACTTCACCACCACCATTGTAGGATTTGTCATTTTTGGACAAGAGATCAGCCACTCCCCTCCCTATTAACACTAAAGAACAGAGAGAAGTGTGTGAAGTAAATTCCAAGTAGAGACTAGCTAATCAAGTATTTGAGCAAGAATAGATAACTAAATAACATCAGCAGACTTCTCAAGATAGAGAGGCTAGGACTTTCAATACAAAAAGTATAGGGACACCAAATTTAGATCTCTCTTAGAAAGAGAAGACTCTAGAAAGGAGGGACAAGGGAAAAGGGCTTGCAAGGTAGTCATCCTTGTTAGAAAAGTGTATGCCTCTAATTTGCACTATATTAGCTTCGTTCAAAAAGTAAGTCATGGTTCGATAAAAGTGACAACTAAACTTTATCGAAGAGCTAAGTATGGATGTGCTAGTAGAAGCCATCAAGAGGCCTGAGTCACAAATGGTTGATGCACAATAATTGACCATCATAATGAAGAATAGAGATTAGGACCTACTTGATCATATAGCCATGCCTCCATCACATGTTGAAACTGAAGATTTGACTCATAAGGACTATTAGATTAGAGAATTCCTATTAGGAAAGCCCACACTAGATGCAACTAAAGTAATCATCACTATAGGTGTCGGGGAGGTTTTCAAACATTTTGATGATAATAAGAGTGAATTAATAAAGTTGAAAAAATAAAATAGGCTACTAAGAGGATATCTACATGTAATTGTAGGTCCATTGGATCAAGATCATCCAAAGGTTGCTCTCACTATGACACTAGAAAGGAGAGAGAAGGGGAGTGTCCAAGTTGATTCATTTTTTGGAGCATGTCAACAATGGCATGACAATTTTGAGCAAAAGGGTGTTGAGATAATAGAAGCCAATTTGAACCTATTGCATAATGTTAATTCTAGTGTAGAGAATTTGGAATGTATAGTTGACCAAGATTTTGGGATTATGGATGAGGTACATGCCTAGGGAAAAGACCTTCAAGCACTCTAGACAATAAAAGGTCAAAAGTATCATACACTCATGAAAGTGTATACAATAGATGAGTTTGATAAAAAAATTGATTGGATGAAGGAGATAGCCACTAGAAATAAGGTCATTGAAGGACTTTATGAATATATTCAGACATCAAAGGGCCAGTCTGAAGAGAAATTTTTTGATTTAGAGATTTATTATGATTCCATTTCCCTTGAGATTTTTGAGGATGAGTCAAATATTATGCTCAAGTCAGTACAAGAAATAGTTGGACAATTTTGAAGAACATTCGAGGATGCTTCATCTGATGAAGATATTATGCAAGCATTCAAGAATGAAGAGGTATTGTTGAGACTTGATGCTAGACTTGACAATTTTGTGGAAACTCAAATGGATATTAGTCATTATCAGCAAATAGTCAGGCAAAAATATGAGGCATTAGATATACTGGATGCTTCCCAAGTGATCGAAATTATAGATAAATTTAAGAGAAAACATCTAGACATTGCTCTAGTATAAAGGGGAAGAAAATGTAGAAGCTAGAAATTCAGTTTTGAAACTTGGGAAAATTTTGGATTTTTTGATCCTACTACCTGGGTGCATAGATGTGTTGATTTCGAGGTGCACAATTTTTTTTGAATAGGTTAGAGTTGCATAGATAGTTAACTTCCAATCCAAATTTTAGAGAATATCATGCATTTAAAACATATTCTGATGATAGTGTAACTCATAGAAACATTCAGAGAAGGCCCAGCTTCCATTTTGATAGCTTCTCATGAATCCTAGATCCTCTTACAACCTCGTTCTTCTTATCTACTATTTATTTCTTTTTTTTAAGACATGTAAAGGATAATGCACCCATTAACTAACATAAACAACAGTGGAGTCCTATTTAGCCCCATTTAGAGAGTCAATTTGTAAATAATTAGATTTTTTTAATTAGTTTAGAAGCATACGTTTGCATTAAGAGATCTATTACTCTCAACACAAATTGAGGAGATGATTTCTTATAATTTTATAATGTAACATGTATTCCAGGCCATAATTTTGATGTAGTAATATACACTTTTGATGGTTTCATTATGAGAGTAGTTATTCTTGCCAGAGTGTGTTTTTTTTGTGGATTCTTGTTCATGATAATAATGGAGCCAATAGTTTTTTTATGTTGATTTGATCGCCTGATATTTTAGTTATGGTATTTGTATCATGTTGAAAAATTTCACTGATGTATAGAGTTGGAGAAGAGATCACCCTTTTGTTCCTACATAGCTTCTCATCTCATAGGAGTGCACTTTTCGTGGGCTTGCAATTTGATAAGAAGTGAAACATCTTTTTATTTTACTTAATTCCCATCGATGATTATGTCAATAGATTTGAGGAAGCGTTCATCCTACTTTCATTGGTTTCCTACCTAATATTTTCAATGATTTAACTTGCAAAGGAGTTGTTACTATGGTTTATGTCCATTGGGAATTTCCCTTTTATGCTATTTACTTTCATCTCTCATTACCTTATCTTTTTTATTTTCTTTTCTAACCCTTGGTTAAATTAGGAATTCATATAATTGCATCATTAGATTAAATTCATTTAAAAATAGAAAATACCTAAAACATATCTCATTTTTTTGTGGTTAATTTTGAAATAAAAAACAAATTGATCATGTTATCTAAATTTGGTTCAAACTAGCAAATGTCTCTTTATGAAAAAATACATTTATCTTCAAGTGAGAAAATTCTAGTAGGTCATAAGATTACTTAGAACATTGGATTTGGTCCCAGATAAGCTTTTCAAGAGAGGAGTTTGAAAGGATTCCTATCATTAATCATCATGTTAAACAAAAGCTCAACAATACTAACAATTCCAAAGCCATCAACCTAAAGATCATCATGTGTTAATCCCTCTTTAGGGAAAATTTGAATGTCATGTTCTTGTGCATATGTTTCAATCACTTCCTTCAAACTCAACTAAAGTGCACCCTTGGAATTATTCATGTTAATCCCATTGCCCATGGAAGTTGGGGCTTGTTGTTGAGCATGGTGGCTTCTAAATTAAGAACTTTTGAATAACCTAGTGGAAGAACATTTACACCCAGGGAAAGATAACTTCCATCCTCAATGTACCATTTAGACACTAGGGCCATCTATAAGGCCATTTAACTCTCCTTCTTCTTCAGGCTCTATAGGACCTAGGTGGGTGGTCTTCAAATTCTTTATATGGTACTTGTGTAAACACATATAATTGAATCTAGATAATAGATAAAACCCTTGAATCTTATATGTTTATGCAAGTATTCATGGACACAAAATAGCTAATAACAAGACACATGAACCTAATAAACCAAATGAGGGTAACTCTTTCAACTCTTAAACTAAAATGGAAAAGATATTTGATTAATGATTGAATCAACATAACCTAGGTATGCAACAACAAAAACATGTAATCTCCAAGCTGATTAGTATCTTATTCATTGGAAATTTGATAAGTGAAAAAATACACATGGATAACTAAAATATACTCATATATTCAAACCTCTAATCTACCTATGTAGCCTACAAATAGACATCAATCTTCAAATGAAGTTCCTATGTATCAAATCCTCCTATGATCCCTACAGTTCTATCAATGCAATATCAAGCTAATTACTTAGGTCCTTGACCTAATAGCAAGACACACAGTGGCATACAACTTCAAAACAAGATGCAACTAGACAATATGCACTTTGGGTATATATCAACAGAAAACTACAAACCCATAGAAAAGGAGATAAACTTTAGAATGAAACCATCAATGAAAAATCTATATTGAAATCCTTGAAATCAGTACATCATTTGTATGCTAAAACTTAGCAAATATACAAATGATGACTTTATAAGTTAAAATTCTTCAAAAGAAATACAATTGGTGTTGTTCATAATAGAGGAATACTAAGTAATGGTATTATAGTAATTGGGAAAATTCTTCAAAATTGGAACCTATACATGAGAAGAGAACAAATATTAATAGACAAGAAATAGGCTCAAGGATTAGATTCTAAATTTGACATGTGTCTTGCTGAAGACTCTTCTTTCCTATTGTTGTTAAAACTAATCTTCTCCATTTACGAGCAATCAAAATTCATTAATTGTTATTGAAGAATGTTTGAAAAAATCTTCCTTAAAAATTTAATAAGGAAATCCCTTTATGAAGGAATGTCAAATATCTAATAAAATGTACAAAAATTAATCTAATTCTATTTGTCTCCATCTTCCTTTTCCATGAATCTCAACTACCACTGTCGAGAAAAACTTCATTACTTCTAGTTGCCTTCAAAACCATCATTTAATTCATTAAAATGGTGAGTGGATCAAATATTTTCCAAATATCATCCAAATCTGATATTATTCAATTAGAAAACATTAAAACTGCATTTCCACTAAGGATGTCCTCAATCACAAATCTTCCTGTAACTCCTTCTAGTGAATGCCTATGTGAAAATTGACTACATAAATGGATAGTAAACCTTCACCTAGTTTTGATGACATATTACACTCTAGAATTTGGCTAAAAATAATGCCTCTAAGGTGAATTTGAAAAGCTAGGTCCCATGCCATGATAGAGAAAATAATTTTTTTAAATTTTAAAATGCTATATAGTTTTAACTATATCATATCATTAAATTTATTTAAATATTTCTACTTTTAGCCTCAAATGTGTGCTCAAACTCAATTTATTTTAAATTTATATTCATTGCCCTGTCTCTCACTAACACTTGTCAATTTTCCATTGGTTAACTTACCCAAGTGGACCCCACATCTCTATACATAACATTTGAAATTGAAAATTTTGTAAAATTAGGAGTTCACTATTTTAATCTTTTGATCTCTCAAGGATATCATAATATTTCACCTTTGAAATCACCTTCTTACGGTCTCATGAATGATAGTATCTTCACTCAAAATTTTCCTTCCCCCAATGCTATGAACACTTGAATCTATGATCTCATTGTAGTATCTCAAGACTTCATTCTTCACACCCCAATCTTATAGCTATAGTGTAACATTATAGGTATTCAATCTCTCATGACATCATGGCCCTCTATTCTACTCCTTCTAACCTTACGATGGGCCCTTCAAATTTCCATGTGGCACTTGCACTTTGCAATGCATGACTAGTCAAAATATTGTTCTATATCCACCAAGATGGCCATGGCCCTATGGTCTAGCATTCCTTTGTGTCTTCAAAAGGCACTTGTCTTAAAGAAATTTTAATACCATATGCCTATGTATCAAAACAAAAAAAACTTTTTCCCTACCATCAATATGGGATTAAGCATCCACTATAGCTACCTACCATGCTCCTCTGCATGAATTGCTTCCTCATCTTCCAATTCCATGCATGTTATGCTCTTTCTTGATACCATAGGAGTTTTATTCTCATGTATATGCTTTGTTTTTATCCTTTATAATCTAGTCAATCAATCAATCAATCAACTATAGAATTCATTTTTTGTAAAATCCCAAATCTCTCTAAGAAAAACTTTTACAATTTCTTGGAGAAATCCACATTGTACACATTCACACATTAAAACAAGATTTATTTGATTCATTAAGAGGTTCCTTGAAAGCAAAAATTGGAGGTGCAAACATTTAGAAAATGTCTAATTATAAACCTCTTGGTAGACCTGGAGAACAAGCAATGGCCGGACTAGGTTTTGAAACAAAACAAGGGCTCCATTTGATATCTAATAGAAAATCCTTAATGAATCATAGCCCTTATTTCTGAGTATATAACTCATACCTTTGCAATATACGCCATTTGAATAACTAATGAATCCCATTATGTTATCTCAGTAACTTGATGAAATTAGTTGGGCCCCAAAGTGGGTCCAACTAAAAATATTTATGTTTTCAAATAAATGAGATCCCAAAATAATCCACTAATCTCCTAACATTGAATGAAAACCAATTCAATCCTTTGATTTATCATTTGAAACTGAGTTTACCCTACTTTTGGAAACTGTGATTTTCTGATAAGAGGGAATGTAGGCTAGCTTTAAAAACTAACATAAATAGATAACTAGGCCTTGGGATCTAACATAATACTTATTTGTTCTGCCTTCTTTTACCCTATTAGATCTCATCTTATGATGACTTCAAGGTCAAAAGATATTGACCATCAAATTTGCCCAGTTAAAATTGTCTACAACAAAACATCTTAGAAAATAGGAAAGTGCATTTGGGTTTGTCTTTGAAAACTAGGCAAATAGATACATGAGGGTACAAAAAATGTGGAACTAATTCCTTGCCATGAGGAGAATATATATCTATAATTTGGGATCATGATGAATAATAGTTTGTATTTGGAAAGTGTGTTAAGTTAGGTACTCATAATTGTAGGACTAGAAACATCAGTGGAAAAGTGTTTTTCACAAATGGAATGGACCTAGGAAAGTATGCAGATGGATTGATTAAGAATTGTGAATTGGTATAGTTAGAATTTCTTTTGAGAATAATGTATTGGTATAATCCATTTGATCTCATCAATCATGAATTTAGAGTTATGGCATCCCGAACAATGGCAGTGATCAATCTACTTATTATGGTACCAGTAAACATGTATGAACTATATTTGGAATCACATTTGAAAGCTAATCAAATGGTTTTTTATAAGCTCAAATCTAGAATGTAGAAATTATATGATCTCTAGAAAATAGTACAAAAGGAAATTTCTTAGTAGGGTCAACTAGGTCAAATTTATAATCAGCCAAATAGGGCCTTCCAAAATTTAGGGCAATTTGCATCAGCATGATAGAGATAAGTAACCAAATTTGAGGGATTCAAAACCTAGTTAAAATATATCAAATGACATAAAAAATTAGATACATATGTTTACTGATAGGCATACTAAAAAATTCCAAAGTGGTGACTCATGAAACATAACCAAGTGCAAGATATTCAAATGCAAACTAGGCCCTTTGTCATTGTTTGACACTTCAACAAAAATATAGAACTAAACATTGTTCAATATGGAACTTCATAGAATGATTAGGTATAATAGTTTCTCATTTTAGGATACATATATATAATAAATTCAAGGTGTTAGAAATATAAAGCACCTCATAGGCCTTAGGAGGGTAGCTAGGTACACAAGCATTAAAATGTGCTAATAGGGCTCAATTACACTCAAAAGTTTAGAATGTTACTCAAAACTGGAATGCAATTTTGAGTCCCATTAGAGCATATTTTATTGTTACTTGTTGTTATCAAAGTTCCTCAAATTGGCATTGCTCTATCACCCTAAGATAGCTTACATTCTCTCTAGCCCTAGTTTGTTCCACAGTCATACCCTTTATAGCTTGATTCATGATTTCAAGGGCTATATTTACTTGAGTTCTTATCTTGTCATTAGCAAGAAGCTTGGGGTGAAATAGTCCTTTCCACCCTAAAAACCATTGTATTACTTCATTAATATTGGGATTTGAAAAATCCAATTATACAAAACTTGTTGCGACTTTGGAAAAATGTTGCTTCACACATTGCAACCATATGATAAATGGGAATAGAGGATGCCCTACCCATAACCCAGTTAAATTCTCTAGTTTCTAATTAGTTGGATTGATTACAAATTCAAATGGAATTGTCATTAGATTAGGTACAATAAAATGAATAATTATTTTTTCCTAGCTTGTAGGATCAAATACAATTTTACATGGTGATAAAATTGTTGAGATAATGGGTGTTGGACACATTGCATAATATTGTTATGTTGTATTATTTTATTTTAATATGTAATTATGCACCTAGATGGATGTGTAGCATTTAAAGATTTCCGTGGGATATACTTGATGAGTTGTATTGTAGCATTGTGATAATATTTCATGTAATTAATTAATTTTGGGGAAAAGAATTAAATTTTTAATATTAAATGTGGAGTCAATGGGTTAGGTAGCACATGGTTTTAGTAAATAGTTTATGTAATACCACTTTTGGGTTTTGTGAGACTTGTTACTAGATAAGCAGCCACAAGGGTAGTTTTTGGAAGTGACAAAAGCAAGAAAGATAGAAGGAAAAAGGGAAAGAGTTGAGTGGAACAAGGCTTGATATGTTATCCAAAGGAGCATTTGTGAAGGTTGGAAGCATTGCATACGTTGTGTGGATTCATGCTTGTTCACATAGATTGCTTAGTTGTGGCTATGGCTTTGAAGGCTTCCATGATTGTATTGTAATGGTATTTTTTGCTAAATAATACATACTGATGGATACTTTTGGAGGCTAGGTTTTTCCCTCAATGAGGGTTTTCTAAGGTATCGCTTATATCACATTTTTGTGGGTATGCTGTATATTCTCTTGCATGTGAATTTTGATTGCATATTTATTTTAGATCTATTATGGGCTATGTGGAAATGGTTATATTCTTTCTTTCCAAGTTTCCTTACAAGTGGTATCAGAGATATGGTTTTATTAGTGTAACCCTAGATTGAATCCATGGGAATCCATGAGAGGATAAAATAAAGGGCAAGATATATGAGTTGTTTATTGTAGATCTAAGGGTTTTGGGTTTGCAATTATGATGGGATGTTGGTAGATTTTGGGTATGTGAAATTGTTGGACAAAATAATTTTTTGAATGTTTCATTTAAATAAGGGTTTTTTTTTGGGAGCTTGTAGAAATGACCTCCTAAGTAAAAATGGACCTCACAATTGGATCGAGGTCGCTATTTCCATACATTTTGATATATAATATTCCCTAGTTTAGCCATATTCAGAGAAAATGAAAGAGTTTTTTTAGTTTTAGCCCGTGATGGCCATCATATCTAATCTTGTCGAAACTTTCATCATAGAAAAAAAATCGTAGTAAAAATGGTAAAAAGACTATCTTAGTAAAATGACCATAACTTTCTGTTAGAATATTATAATTTAGACTTCTTAGAGGCGTTGGAAAGCTAATTCAGAGCATTACAAGTTGGTATAGGTTTGTTTTTATGATTTTGATTTTTTTTCAAGTTTTAGAACCCCAAAAGTTAGATATTATTTATTTTAAGCATAGATTAGGGTATAACTTGGGCATACTAAGTCAAATTTTGGGCTTCAAGTAGTCAACAAAAATATCTTGGAGAGCTCTATACATTCATTCAGATTTGGTGTAGGTTTGGCATAATTTATTTGGTGATATATTAACATTAATAGTTGATGGTATATATTGACTATGTTAACATTGTGAGTTTATGAAATTTTATGTTTGGAGATTTAAGATTTGATTTCATTATATACTCAAGTCATATTTTAGATTGGTCTCATGATGATATGGTTATCAGTATTTGATTTGGACATGTACAATGACTTTTAGGATCTACAAGTTGTGCAATGTTATAAGCAGTCTATGCTTGCAAGTTGCATTTATAGCTTGGTTATGGGTTGTCTTTTCTCATTGATCTTTCATTATTGATGTATATTCAAATTGGTGACTTGAATTTGGGTTGTCTATGCACTAAGTCACATGATTTTCTGATTTTTTGTCTTCATGTACAAGGGATGAGATGTTGTTACTAGGTAAAGTCATGGTGGAGCATTATGGTTGACTATTTTATGTTGGTCAATAGGTTGGACACATTGAGAGCCCAATGCTCAGATAAGGGATGTGATCATGGTGCCATGGATTTTGGCATGAAATGATTAGATATATAGGTACATCCTTGATGTTCATTGGCTTGAATTCATCATTTAGTTATGGTGGTATATCTTCTTTTTTGAGGATCATGGTTAGTTAGTTTCTTTCGAGGAGCTCATGATGCACACTTTGAGTTCTTTGATGATTTGATGCATTGGCTGATTCTTATGGTTAAACGATGCTTTATTCATCATAATTTCATGGATAGCTTGGATACTAGGTTTAGTGGGAGCTTGTGATAGTGATGAGGTGATAGTCAAGGATTAGTTCCTGGTTTGGTTTGTATCTTCTTGGTTTCACTTGGTACTAACAATTTGATTGTTTTAGCTTAGACCTAGATGATCTTCATGTAGGAGATGGATTTTATGATGCCATAGGTGACTTGCTATGATGGTTGAGTGGGACTTTTTGGCATTGATATATTTAGTGAGTGTTTGAAAATATTAGATGTTTGTCTTAGATCATGTTATTGCAGAAGCATCTTTGACATTTGCATGGTGTACTTGGTTATCTTCATGGTGTGTAAAGATGGATAGATCTCGAGGACTCATGGGATTCTTAGTTATCTTAATGGTGCGTGGAGATGGTTGCATCTAGAGGACGAATGGTGTTCTTGGTAAAGGTGTGGTTTATGTTTTCATTTGACATATTATCCTTGGTATGAGGATGGTTTCATTTTTATGTCATGTTATACTGTTGATACTCATTTAGAATTGTTACGTGTTATAGTATGTTCATATGGAGCATGTTATCTCTTTGGTTGAGATGGTTAGATCACATTTTCATGTTTATGTTCCTAAGGTCATGGTTGAAACTTTAGCATTGATCTTGGTTAAGTTTCTTAGTATTGTGTACATTGAGCATAAGCTAGATACTTCATGATATTGCTATATTTCATTTGGAGTTGGCATGGATTAATTGGTTATAGGTGCTCATGGATACTTAGAGATGGTGGTGATGTTAATTTCTCTTGGATTAGAGAAGTATTTTTTGGACAGTTGATGGTTTTAGTAGGAAGTTTGAGGGGCATTTAGCTGATATGGATTCGAGAGGAGATTTTTCTTAGATGAATCTTAGTTCAAGACTTGGATATCTTGTTGAGCATTCTCATTCCCCACTCTTGATCTACTCAGTGATTTTTCTACTTGAGAGGTATATCCCATTATTTCTCTCAATTGCATTATATTTATGCTTGTCTTTCATGGATATGGATATTTAGCTACGATACATGAATTAGTTTTAGAGGGTTCATTTGAGAGATGGTTTAGCATTAGTAATCTCCATTTGCATATGTTGGTATGTTGGTTGAGTTTGCAAGATGGTTTTATATTTTGAATATTCCATGAATTAGGAATGTTTTATGAGTTTGATTTTCTTGTGAGAGGCTTGCATCCATGATTAGTTATATGGTATGATTTGGGTGTTGTTGAGGCTTCTTGTTGGGGTTTTATGGAGGAGATCATAATTATACAGTTTACATCTAGAAGGTGTGTGTAGAAGGACATGATACAATTTATGATTTGCATGGTTTCTCTTTGGTCTTGGTTATCTTCCTACATGTTCAGTTTCACTTACATTAGATTTGAGATTACTTAGAGATTGTGATCACTGGTTTGTGTTCATGTATGTTATGTGAGAGATGACATGGTTATTCCTTTATCTCTTTCCTCTATTGGTAGTGGAGAGCTTGAGAGACTATTGGAGACTTGTTATGAGAATTGTTCTTGTAGGTTATTAGTTTATGTGTTGTGGATGTCCTTGAGACTACATGGATTCACTACTTGAGATGTTGTGAGTATATTGGTTATAGATTTGACATTATCTTTTACACTGGGACCTTCTTGGTATATATGAGGTAGGTATTTCTCTTGAGACTTGTGATTACAAGTTATAGGTTGGATATTTTGATCATGTGAGATTCACTTGGTATACCTTTGGAGGTGTGGATAGTTGGATGGGTTTGGCACTTGATGTGGGTGCTATTTTAGCTATGGATATTTTGACAACTATGGATACATGTGATTGCCTTTGGATCAAGTTTTTTGTGCTTGGAATTATAGTTGGTATAGAATTTTATGATCTTCTAATGTGATAGGTTGGGTGGCTTACTATTTGAATAGCTTCTATGTATGTCTAGTGGCAATGGAATAATAGGAGATGAGATCATTCATATTTGAGATGCTGGATGCTTTGATTTTTTTTGTGGGTACTAGGATGGAGCATATGGTTACTTTGATCCATGATGGTGGAAGTGCTAGGAGGTATTGTTCCCTTGTTCATTTATGTGGCTATGGATTGACCCTATGCATTGTATACAAGAAGTGGGAGATTGTTGAGATAATGGGTGTTGCTCACATTGCACAATATTGTTATATTGTATTATTTTATTTTATTATATAATGTTGCACCTAGATGGATGTAAAAAATGTAGACTCTAATGGGATATGCTTGATGAGTGTATTGTAACATTATGATAATATTTCATGTAACTCTTAAATATTGGGGAAAATAATTAAATTTCCAATATTAAATGTGTGGTCAATGGGTTAGATAGTGTTGGTGTTTGAAAATGCTGGAGGGTTTTCAATTATCCCACTAAGAAAGTGACACATCTAGGGGCAACTAACTCCCATTTTCAACATGCTATTTCTACCTATAGGCCAACTATAAGGCATGCCCCTTCTTCTACTTCAGGCTCTACAAAACCTAGGCGGGTAGACCTTAGATTCAAATGATACCGTACCAGTGCAAAAACATATCCCTGAATCTATTAAGCAGATAGAAACCCCTTATTTCTTCTAAAGAAAAATGAAATGACATGGACCTATAGTAGCTAGGTGCAGATCTATGAATCTCAGAAGCTGAGTGAGGGTTCAACTTTTAGCCCACTTCAACATGAAAGGGTAAAACATGTTTGATTTAATAATGTTGAATCCAAAAAACCTTCAAATATGCAACAATAAGAACTAATGATCCTGTAAATGATCAATGCCTTAACCATTGGGAAAATCCATGAGTCATAAACATACATAAAGATATCTAATACCTATTTGTATCTTCAAATATTTGATCTATCTATTTAGCTTGTAAATAGACATCGATGCTCAAATTTAATCCCATTCTTACATGATATCCTCATCAGTAAACTTGCAACCCTATTGATTCCCTAAAGCATTTACACAACCCCTTGGGTCATAAGCAACAATGAATAACATATAGCCTTAAGGGACTGCAAATACAACCTAAGCACTATGTCAAAGACTATAAAACATTGAAAATTATCTGATAAATGAGACATGATTAAAGGTGAAACTCAACCATCTGCTATTCTTTTTATTATTTATTTGAAATTATATAGTCATATGCATGAAATGAAAACATAGAAAACACCTAACAGCTCTGGACTATATATATAGATCTTCCTAATGCTGTTCATACAAGAGAGAAAATTGCTAAAAGAAAATGGTCTCACAGTAAAACAACTGGAACCCTGCTGGCATTAACCAAAGCAAACTACCAACCTATTGGTTTCTTAGTAACAAAAAATTGGAGCCCTTACAAAGAATGAAAGATATAGCAAGAAGTGAATTCCCAGATCTGATATGCAATTGCCATCCATCCACTTAGAATTCAATCTTTTGCAACTGAAAGCCTCTTTCATTTCTTTACCCATCTAATATGATTTGGTTTTCATCATCACACTATAATTGATTTGAAAATATCCTCTTCTCAATGATGAAAACTAGTTGAGTTACCAGAATATATGATTTGCCTCATGAAATGCTAGTGAAATCTCATTTTTTACTAAATGAATCTAAACAAATTTTGACCCAAACAGAGTTTTTACTACCTTTTACTGATATTCAGGTCATTACTATTTAATAAATCAGTTCTAAACTTTGATTACCTAAATACAATTGCAGTTTAAGTACCTAAGACAAATCCCCCTATAACTTGAACATACTGCTACCTGTGTATAAACTAACAGTAGAATCAAAAAAATTAGATCCTCACAATTTCGACGATATATAATATCGCATATTTCACATACTAGGAACCTGTAGAATATCAGTTTGAAAATGACTCCTCTGGTATAAATTCATGTTTGCATCCTTTTAAATTTAAAAATTTTGAAAAATTTAAATTACTCTAAAGTAAAAACTTTAGGTTAAATGCCCCTTTTTACAAATTTAAAAATGTGAATGTACCCTTCACACAAAAATAATAATAATAAATATTATTATTTGTTATTCTTCAATAATGGCCCTCACCCTACACTCTAGGTCAGCCCATAGTTGACCCACTACTACGTGGCAGTATCTGATTATTTGAGTGCTGTGAATGAGCACCACTTGCCATTGTTTGATTGGCCCAACCATTGCACTACCACGTCATCGCTAAGCTAACCTAGTGACACGTCACTTGCCCACTTCCCCACATTTCTTATCTTCCATGCAACTTATTATTGTGGGGAAGCGGGCACCCATTGATCTCTGCCATGTCGCATCATCTCGTACATCTGCTCATCAATTCGCCATATCAGTGTAATTGCTTCTTTGTTCAAAATTGTGCTTTGTCACGCTGACATCACTGGTGGGGCCCACAACATGCGCCTTGGCTTCCAAAAGCCTCCCACTTCAATTTACCTTGAGTAGTGAGTGCAATTGTAATTATAATGCATAAAGGTCTTCCCATCGGCCAATGTGGGATTTTTGTGCTAAACTATTTCTCCCCCAGCCTAGGTGGCTTCATTTTCTTGCATTCCTTCGCATGCATATGGGATTCCTTCATTGTCCCTAGCATCCTCCTTTACCGGTGGCTCTCATTTCATGGTGTCTTAGACTTCCTATATGCTCCAGTGTGGGATCTCCTCTTCATTGGCGTGGGCTTCTTCTACATAACCCATGAGATTACTTGCAATGGTGTGGGGTTAATTTTAAATCTTCTTGTTGTGCATAAGGGAGTGCCCTATCCTACTACTTTGACTGTATGAGGTCCTTTTGATTGCTTGCATGCGACTAACGCTCTACCACCATTTGCAATGTTCAACACTTCCCCTCCTTTGATTTTTCTCTATGTTTGAAAACTGATCAAACAAATTCATCAAGACTTAAAAATTGAAAAATAGGAAGTCTCTGACATTTATAATGCAACACAAAAAGAATTTTCTTATTTTGGTCAACAGGTCAAAAGTTATATCTTGTCAAACAAGGCTTCCCAGAAATATGTGCAATTTGCAAATGTGTGAAAACAGTAAACTACCAACTTTGAGGGATTCAAAACCTAGTCAAATGAACTCAAAATGACACAAAATCTGAAACATAGGTTCTTAGGTACATACACTAGATACTCACAAAGTGGCAGGTTATGACACAATTCTGGGTGCGAGATATTCAATGGCAAAAACACAACCTCCTGTCGCTGTTTGACACTTAGGGTAAAATGCAGATTTGAAAAATGCTTAAAATGGGACCTCATGAAATGGCTTACAATGGAAATTTATCATCATGGAATGCTTAGACAGGCTGAATGCAAGGTGTTAGAAACATTTAACACCTTAGGGGGCTCAAATGGATAGCAAGGTACATATGCATTTATGGGCATTCATAGGGCTTGATTTGACTCAGAATTTGAAATGGTCACTCAAAATGAGAATGCAATTTTGAGCGCCAATAGATAGCACATGTTTTATGTAATATCACTTGGTGGTTTTGTGGAACTTGCTACTATATAAGCAGTCATAAGGGTAGTTGTTGTAAGTGAGAAAAGTGAGAAAGATAGAAGGCAAAAGGGAAAGAGTCAAGCAAAACAAGGCTTGACAAGTTAGCCAAGGGAGCATTTGTGAAGGTTGGAAGTATGGCATGGGATGTGTGGATTCATGCTTGTTTACATAGAGTGCTTGGTTGTGGCTATGGCTTTGGAGGCTTCCATGGTTGTATTGCAATGCTATTTTTTCTTAACTAGTATAGATATCTTAAATAAATCAAATCTAAAGAAATGTCTATAGTATCTATTATAAAAGTGATAAAAAATTATTATACTACATCTAAAAATACTTTTATTTTTATTATTTTTTGTTTCTTAAGCTTTTTATATTTCAATTCTTTCTTGGAGTTTCTTAAGTTTTATATTTTAAATATTTTTAAAAATGATTATTTATCTATTAAGTTTATAATTTTAGCAAATATATTATATAATATTTATTAAATTATTTTTTAAAACAATACTGTATTTATAATAAATATTAAGATTTTGACATGTCGATGGTTGCCAAATTTAACATAGAAAGTAAATGTAAACATTAACGCACTCACACCTTCACACTCCATCCATTCTCCCATTATACAATGCCTATTGGCATTAATGATATAACAAAGTTGTAATTTACATTGAAATTGGTTATATATGACTGATAGATATCCACTACAAAATAACCATAGTTTAATTTACTACATCTAAAAAAAATTATATTTCATTTATCTCTATTTATTTAGTAATTTTACTAATTTAATCTTTTTTATTTTAATTTCTTCAAAAGTGGATGAATTATATCTATATATTACAATTTAAATAGATATTTTATGTTATATTTATTAAATAATTTTTAAAAGTATATTCTATTTATAATAGGATTTAAGCTTTTGACATGTAGATGGTTGTCAAATTTAACCTAGAAGAATAAAAGTTAACATTAACATGCTCACACCATCCCATTCCCCCATTCTGCCATTGTAGAATGCCTATCAGCATTAAATAATACATGGTGATGAATGCTTTTGGAGGCTAGGTTTTTCCCTCAATAAAGGTTTCCCAGGGTATATCTTGTGTCACATTTTTGTGGGTATGTTGTCTATTCTCTTGCATGTGGATTTCAATTGCATATTTATTTCAGATCTATTATGAGTTATGTTGAAATAGTTATATTCTTTCTTACCAAGTTTCCTTACAAAAATTGCATATGTAGATGTATCACTTGCATGCCAAGCATGAAGCACATTCGCTAACTTATAATGAACGGTTGGATATAAAGGCTTCACATGATGACCCACCAATGGAAGCCAATGATGTAACCATGCATGCATTGGCATAGTCTCCTTGCTAGTATCCCAAGTATATACTATTTTTGTTAATCTAGGCATCACTATATGATCCAAAATCTTATGAAATACTAAAGCTAGTAGTAACTTTTCCAATGTCTCTCGCTACCACTTGTAGGTGAGTTGGTTTGTGCCTTGAGGTTTACTTCCTTTAGGTCATAGGTTTGACTCCCCTTTGTAGTGGAGAATGGATGTAGGTTAGTTTCCCTTACAGGACTTTTGTGCCAAGTACCCGCTCCAGTGGCCTAGCATATAGGACTAAACTTTTCCCCCAATGTTTTCTTGCTTCTCTAGCCTTGAGTATAGGACTAGAATTTTCCCCCAAATTTTTAGCCACAACTTATAGGTGAGTTGGCTTGTTCCTTGAGACTTACTTTCTTGAGGTCATAGCTTTGACTCCCCTATATAGTGGAGAATAGATGTAGGTCAGTTTTCCTTATGGGACTTTTGTGCCAAGTACCTGCTAAGCTAGCTTGGGGTATAGGACTAGAATTTTCCCCCAAATTTTTTATGGACTTCCCCCAAATTTAATGATTTAGTTTCTAGCTTCTACATCTAGCTTCAGCTCCTTCTTCTAGCTTCTACATTAGGCTTTGGCTCCTGCATCTAGCTTTATGGTAGTTTCTTTAGCTTCCAGTCCTACTATGGCTTCTACTACTTTTTGGGCTAGGGATTCTCCTAATCTTGGTGAGGATATTGGTTCCCTAGGAGTCATGGGTAGTTCAACCATTTCCTATGCTGATGTGGCTGCATATGAGGCTGGTCTTGGTGGACAAGCTGTGCATCCAAGGCTTCATGCTATTGTGCTTATTGTAGAATGTAATCCTCTAATCAATCTTGAGTCTAATATTATCAATTAGATTCATGCTAAAGTAGAGGACTTCTCCTCTACTGCTACTATTTTTCATTTTAGGGGTTTGTAGTTCTCTCTATCAGATCGGCATGCCTAGATTTCCAAATTTTGGAAGCCTATAGTTTCAGATATTGTCCTTATTTTCCATATGAAAAGGGTCTTTTTCATTTTGAAATTTTCTTCTAAGGAGGATCAAAATGCCAACCTAATCTATAGTTTCTCTTGGGAGGAGAGATTCCCCTTGATGGCCAAACCTTGGTATGTAGATTTTGATCCATCTATTGAATCTTTTAAAAAGATTCCTCAGTGGATAAGGTTACCTAACCTTCCCCTTAATTTATGGTTGGATTCAGTTCTATAGGTCATGGGGGAGGCCATAGAGGATTCTCTAATAGTTGACTTTGTGCCTTCCAATGTGTTTTGGATGACATATTCACACATTTTTGTGGAGATAGATGTCTCTAAGGAGTTTTCAGAAATGATTAAATTTTCCTCTCCCATCAGCTCTGGGATTTGGCTTCTTGATTATGAGGGCATTCCATTCAGATATCAAAAATGCCAAAAGACTGGCCATCTCACAACATGCTACTCCTTAGGAAAGGTTAGATTGAGAGAGTCACCTTCTTGGTGTAAGGGGGTTTTCGGTGATCACAATACTATTCAAAAAGCTCCCTCTGTTGTGGGTGGGTTGGTTTATTCTTCTCAAGATTCTTTGCAGGTGGATTATGTTGCTATTTTGCATGATTTAAATGTTTCCCCTATGGTGGTGCCAATAATATTGTCCTGCCTTCAAATAGTACTATTTCTAATTTGCTTGATACTCCTCATGTGGCCCTAGCTAGAAGGGTTATATATGATTCTTGTGGTTTAATGACTATGCTTGGTAGAAGGCTACTAGGATGGTGGAGAATGGATGGAAAAAAGTAAAAGGAAAAAAGGCCAATCCCTCTTTTCCATCATTTGATATGAATTTTTGTTCTGATAAGATGGGATCTAAAATTAAATCTTGAAGCTTGGATTTATTTTCCAGCTGCTTGCTTGGTCTTTTTTGAGGCTATCCCTTTTTATTTTGGTTATCCTAGTCTCTTTGGCCTATTGTTTTGTAGCTTGACATGGTTTGGATTTAAATGTCTTCTTTTGTAACCATGGGGTTTCAGGTTCCCATTTAGAACCTATTTAGGTGGTAGTAGTCCAGTGTGTTATCTACGAGGTCACCCTAGTTACCTTTTTTTGTCAGGCAACCTCTTTCATCTAATGGTTATTATTTCTAAGTTTGGGCTTCATTGAAACTTAAAACATTTGTAAAGGGTTTCAAACACCCTTCAAAACCTATTTTACTTAATCAAAAAATTCTCCCATGTCTCTAGAAAATGTAGCATAGGTTTAGGGTCCCTTGGCTCCCACGAATTTGTAGTAGCTATTCTCACTATTGGAAGAATAACTTTAGTGAAGAGTTGAGTGTAAGGAGTTGAAGAAGAAAGAAATGCTTCTATGTAAATTCCATAATCATGAGGCTCATTCCCTTATAGAAGCCTCTACCACAATGACATTACCTCTTGTTGAATTATCATTTTGCATGATGCTTAACTACTAGAATCCTTTCGAAATCCTCTCTTGAAAAGCTAATCTACGATCAACTCCAAGGTTTTGGGTGGTCTTGTTACCTACTATAATCCTCTTAATGGAGGATAAATGTGTATGTTCGTGAGGATCCCTTTGTTGGTTCCAACCAATTTCAAACAATAGGTTTGATCTATTTTTTTGAAAAGTAACCAAAAAAGAGATATATTTTGTGATATATTTTGTTTTATGATGAATGCAATTTATTGATGTAACTATATGAATTCCTATTGATGTAACTATATGAATTCCTATTCTAACCAAGTGTTAGCAAATAAAATAAGGATGATAAGGTAGTGAGATATTAAAGACAATAACTTGAAAGTAAAATACCTAACAAACTTAAACCATGGTAACAATAAATCTACAAGCTAAATCATTGAAAAGATTAGGTGGGAAACCATTGAAAGTAGGAACAATGCTTCCTCAATTACACTAATGCAATCATCGATGGGAACTCAATATTAACTGAAAGATGTTTCACTTCTCATCAAATTGTAAGGCCATAGAAAGTGAAGTCATGCAAGATAAGAAACTATTTAGGAAAAGGAGGTAATATTTTCTCTAACTCAATACATTAGTAGAATTCATTAACATGAGGAAAACACTAGAACTAAAAGGTCACACAATCATAGGAACACAATAAAACCATTGGCTCCATTATTATTCATGAACATGCATTCGAAAAAATAACACACTCGAGAAAGATTAACTACACTCAAAATGAGAACATCAATAACATATATTATTGTATCAAAATAATGACTTGGAGTACATATTACATCCATGTATTTATAATAAAACATCTCCTACCTTTGTGCTAGGAGAGATAGCTCTTAAAATGCAACTCATGCTGAAATCACATTATATAAAAAATGACTCTCTAAATGGTGCTACGTAGGTCTACACCCCTGTTTATATCTATTAATAGGTGCATGAGACTTTACATGACTTAAAATATTGAAAGAAGTAGTAGATAAGAAGAAGGAAGCTGCAAGAGGATCTAAGAGTCAGTGGAAGCTCTAAAAATGGAAGCTTTCCCTTCTCTAAATGTTTCTAGGAGTTGAACTACCATCAAAATGTGTTTCTAGTGCATAGAGTTCTCTTAAAATAACAACTCACAGTTAGCTGTCGGTGCACTACTAGTTTTTCAAAAATTTCAACACACCTCTAGAAATAGCACCTTGATGTTAGGTTCCATAAAATAAAAAATTTTCCCAAGTGTCAAAATTAAATTTCCAGCATCTAGGTTTTTTCCTTATCCCAAAGTGATGTTTGGATGCTTATTCTTGAGTTTATCAATGATCTTTGTTTCTTGGGAAACCTCAAGAAAATCCAAAGCCCCATACTTATTCTTTATTGTTTGTTGATAATTGCTAACATCTATATGAGTTTCTAAAAAATTCTCAAGTTTAGTGTCTAGGTCCAACAATAGATCTTCAGTCTTAAATGCTTTCCTAATATCTTCATCTAAAAAAGCACCCTTAGAAGTTCTTGAGAATTTTTTCAAGCTACTAATTTCACTGAATTGAGATTTGTTTTCAACTTATCTTCAAAAATGTCAAGGCAGTCAGCATTGTAGCACCTCTTTGCTTCCAAAATCTACTCTTGAGTTTGATCCCTTAGCCTTTGTATATCCTTGTGCAATTTTTGAATAAATTTATTCTTGATAGATATTTTCTCTATCCAATCATTGAGCTTGTCTAACTCCTTTCCAATATATACTTCCATGAGTGTATGGTACCTTTGACCTTTTATTGATGTCAAATCTTGAAGGCATTTTTCCTAGCAATGTACCTCATCCATCAACCCAAAATCCTAGTTCACTATGGACACTAGTTTATTTGTGCTTGATTTAACATGGTGTAACAAGTTCAAATTTACCTCTATGATTTGTACACCCATTTCCTCAAAATTGTCATACTATTGCTAACAAGCTCCCAAAAATGAATCCATTTAGACACTACCCTTTTCTCTTCTCTTTAGTGTCCTAGCAAGAGTGATCTCTAGATGATCTAGGTCTATTGGGGCCACTACTCCATGTAAGTAGGCTCTCAAAAGCTCATTCTATTGCTACAAAATTAACAGTTCAAAATCATCTTTATCCATATGCTTGAACTCCTCTTTTGTGCCTATAGTGATCAATACTTTGGCAATATTTATCATGGGCACCTCCTTGATTTTATAATCCTTAGGATTCAAATCCTCAATGTCAACATGTGGAGGAGGGATGGTTATGTGTGCAAGAAATTCTTGATCTTGGTTCTCTAGGATGAAGGCCACTGGTTGTGCATCACTCATAGGTGGCTTGGGCTTCTTGATGGCTTTTACTAGCTCATTCATTCCCTCCTTAGTAGTTACATTCAACTTCTTTTTTTTTTGATCCATGACCTCCCTCTTTAGCTAGGCTTGTGTAGTGCCCATTAGAGACATATATTTGACTAAAAGTGGGTTTTCACTATAGGTCTCCTTCCCTTAGCAATCATCTCTGGAGTCTTTTTCTATTGAGAGCAATCACCAGTTTGAGTCTCTATACCCTCTTGGAATAATGGCCTAGCCTCAATATCATAAGGAGTTTTTTTAGGTTCCTTATGTATTTTCCTCTCCTCTTGTACTTCATTGACTTGTAATTGATGGGGTTCTTGTTCCTCCACTACTTGTTCTTTTAAGTTTGTAATGGGAGGAAGTGGCATTGCTGAGCCCTTATCTGGGAATAAAAAATCTACAATGGTAGTGGTGGCAAGCCTAAAGGTCCTTGAGGCACAATTGGTAAATGGTTCCAATCCTCTCCTAGGGATTGACTCATAGGAGTATCTTGTATATCCTCCCCTACCATCTTCGTGCCCATCGGCATGAAACAAAAATTAGAGAGGTCAAAGACATTTGTCTCTTGAGCTTCCATATCTTTGATCCACTATTGTTTCTCATCCTTTGAGGTAGTAACCTAAATAGGTTCTTTTAGAATAGATGGTGGCATTACGGTGGAGCTTCTTCTTCTTTCCTCTTCTTTGGCTCTAGCCAAGAAAGTCCTCTAACTTAAGGGAATATCATTCATGTGTTTATCTTCTTCATCTTCTACATTAGCTTCAGAGATGGTCTTGGGAACTTGAGGAGTAGGAGTAGTTTTCTTCTTCAATGTCCTCCTTTTAATGTTGGACATCTAAGTTTAAACTCTTCCTCTTTTGAGCATTGAAGGTAAGGCTTCTTCCTCTGTAGCTATGGGTAAAACTTGTTGCTCTTCTTCTACATGTTCCTATTTTTCTCTTCATGATGTTCAAGGGGCACTTTCTATATTCCTTGATCTTTCTTTGTTCGGTCAGCTTGAGGTTTTCCTTCTTTAGGTTGTGCATGTTCTTCCTAAGATGCTTTTAAAATATCCATCTTCTTCTTCCCCTTAGTTGGACCTCTTTTCTTCCTTACTCTCCTACTACTTTAAAGTACTCAAACTCCTACCCATGATAATGCACTATCTTTGGCCTCATTGGGGATTGATTCAAGAAAGTTGGCACTGTGACTTTGGCACATTTACCCTTTACTAGGTGTGTTGTGGCTCGTAGAGGAACAACCTATGGAATCGGGTCAAGTTTGAAAGGCTTCCTTATCCATTCCCTCATCAATTTGACTATGTGGAAAGCTCTATTAGTGATATCAAGTTCTCATCCCTCCCATTTTTTCATTCATTATTGGCCTATTGAATAAATTTTTCTCTTGTTGTACAAAGGATCTAAGATGTCTTTTCTTTCTTTCTTGATAGTCTTCAATTGGATCTTTTTTTTAAGGACATTGTCTACTAGATATAGAGTCATCCTACAATTATATCTTATGTGGATATCATATTCATCTACTACATTCATCCAGTAATCCTTCAATACATCTCCCTACCAGATGTTGCACCATCCCAATATTATCAAAGTATGGGCAAGGGGAGTTGTACTCTTATAAGGGATATTGACCCCATTTCAAGTTAAAGGTCATGATGTCTTGTTTCTTCTTGACCTTGAAAGCAAAAATGGTGATTGGCCACACCTATGTATTTTTGTGTTGTTTCCTTTGTCATATGGAGATGTGCGTTGTCTAGAAATCTCTAGCAGAATAAGCGTATCTAATCTATATCTTGGGAGTTTCTTTGGGTTCACTTGTGTGCTTGTGACCCTCTAGGTAATCTATTGTTTTGGCTACTAAGAAGTACATCAAAAATGATGTCATATAGAATTTAGGATCAACCTTGATAACTAACAACTACTCATCCAGGTTGCCACTCAGAATCATAGCCTAGTCAATTGGTATCTTGGTCATCCTAATGGTTTCAATGAAGTGTATCACCAAGGTTTGAAGATGTCTAGCTAAAAGAAGTCCCATTTTTATACTCAAAAGTACAATATAATAGTCAATATAATATTTCATATACCTTTGGGTCATGTCCACTTTATTGGCTCCAAAGTAGACTGGAATTCTATCAATCAAGAAGGATGATTGAATTATCTCTTGGGCTTCCTTCTCATTTTCTAGGTACTATCTTTCTGCTCCTTCATAAAAGATGTGTAAGTATTGATTAGCCCTAGGATGGTAGAAAACCTTCCCAATATTTTTAGGTTGGAGGTAATGAACTATTTCTCTAGTGACACTGTTCACAACCTTTTCTTCTGAGACATAGTGTTCCACCAAGATCATGATCAACCCTGAAGATTGCACTAAAACTAGATGTGAGTCTATGTTGACAAGACCCAAATGTGTGAGTGTAGATGACATAGAAGACCTTTCCTTAGGCTTGTTACATATGATGAGGAATGCATTCCAATCAATATCTCCAAGCTCAATGTCTCTAATTATGGCATGTCCATCCTAGAAGCAAGATTTCATAGGTGCACCTTGGTATTTGAAGACTATAGGTTTAGGAGAAATATTTTCAGCCATTGAAGATGATGAAGACACCATTTTACCTACAGAAGAAAGTAGACATTAGTCTAAAAAGATAAAATATGACACAAAACAATCCCTAACCTATCAAAAACCTAGCAAAAATGTCCCAAAATAGTGAAAAACTAGTTAATTCCCCTAAGAAGCACTTGAATGTAGCTTAGCGCACCTAGCACATAGTTAGATGTGTGTTAGGTGTGTAGAATTTTCCCTAAATGACCGTTCTAGAGTAGTTGCACACTTTTACAGCTAGGTGAGGTGCGCACATGCACAAGGCAACTTCTATGGGAGAAAAAACTTAGTTATTTGATGTTTATTAAGTGCACAAAGGGTGAAAATATGTGTACCTTGATGTGGTGCACATGTGCACACCCTATAGTGTTTAAGTTGGTTTGAAAACATGTACATGTGCGCACCTTGGGGAGGTGCAAACATGCACACCTTTTCTTAGGTTTTATCTTTTCTTAATTTTTGGCTCAAAATAGAAGAGGTGTGCATGTGTGCACCTTTTATTGACTTAATGTTCTTTGTGTTAGGTTGTTTTTTAGGTTTTTAGATTTTAAAAGGTGAAAAAAGGTGCACAAATGCACAGCTTGAGGAGGTATGCACATGTGTACCTTTTGGTGTATGTTCTAACCTATAAGTTTGATTGTGTTTGCAGGTTGGCAGATGGATTAGCACAAAAAGAAAGGTGTAGAAGTGCATCTGGATGAAGATTTTAGAGAAAATGGAGTGGGCATGGGGGGTCTAGGATTTATATAGATCCTACCTTTGTGTGTGCACCTTCTAGAGGTCCACACTTGCACAACTATATAGATGTGCATCTCTAGAGGGAGATGATTGTGCACTTGTGCACTAAGGGGACCTACTCATCAAGAGAAGGTGTACATGTGTGCTAGTGTGCATTAATGCACTAAATACACTTAAAATCTCAAAATTTTCTCTATTTCTAACACCACAGAATTTCTTAGTTAGAGACAGAGGCTTGATCCAAACTTGTGAAGAGCTCCAAAATGATACAAAACTCTAGACTAGGGCTTTGGGAGAAAAAATTTACTCAGGGATTCCCATTTCTAAGAGAAATGGGGTGTGTGTTATGAAACAAAAACACCTCTAAACCATGCAAAGGATGTTGAAGTGGTTCCAAACCTTCAAACACTCTTATAAGCAGCAATATTTATTTAATATAGCAAACAAGTAATATATTATAAAGTCTTGTATTTATATATTTTTGTGTCTTGAATCCCTTGTTGGTGGTTTTCATCTAAAGATATCCATAAAGAAGATATAAAATATTAAAAGTAAAAAATTCATCGACTAATGTGTGAAATAAAAAAGTGTTTTCCTTCAACTTTTTTCAATGCACAAGAACACTACTCATACACCAAGTTGAGGAGATTGAATTTTGTGGACTTATATAGTCTAGGTCAATGTGGATGGTTGTAAGAAACTTAATTTTTTTGAAGGGTTTGGTTTGACAAAGAGCACGTCCCAAGGGTTATATGGTTTAGGAATATATGATATACTAGATGATGGTGTACATTACTCAATATCTTCCTAATCTTGTGACAAAGATCGATATACATTACATTTAGGATCTTGACTCCATTAAAATATTCAAAGGGGAGTACTTGGTAGGGAATAATATATTTAGAAAAGTGAAAGGTAATAAATTATGAGATTTTATTGTAGCTAATTAATTCTTAATCTTTAAACTAAATCTTTTATATAAGTCATCTATTTACTTTTATACTGTTGCTAAAGAGTGGGATGCAATACATTTGTTTATTGCAAACAATCAAGATTGAATGACAGGATGGATTGAATCATGTCAACATTCTAGTCATAGATTAAAACAGGAATCTATTTTTTTATTGGTTATACAAGTTCATTGTAATGGAGGTCCCAATTTTACACAAAAGGAAATAGATTTATCATATGGTTTAAGAGATCTTGATGTACTTATAAGTTTGTTAGTCAATCGTATGTTTTTGAACTCATGAGGCAATAATTTGTACATGTTTGACTTATTGTAGAAGAAACACCACAAGGTCATGTTATGTAATGGTTATAATTTTTTCATCAAAATGTTTGATGACATGAAGAGAAATTGTGATCCTAGGATAAGTGTAGTCTTCTAGGTGACCAATATTTCATCTTGAAATGACTTACATCCTTGAGAATCTAAAAATTGATACAATAGCATTTTCATTGATATACTTGACTCTGATTTTCATTCCTTAAAATTAGTTTTCTTTGTTATCAAATGATATAGACTACAACTAAATAAAAATGATCCTAATAGAACTATTATTGAGCATGAGAATGGATTTCCAATGATTAATACAAGGTTTTTTGAGCTAGTTGAAAATGAGCCCTATGTTCTTCCAAGCCAATGTGAGCAGCTATTTTACATAGAGATTCCACATAAACTAATTTGTTCAATTATTGTTAGCCATGATCTAAGAGGAAGGTCAATCAAGTATAATGAGATGGAAGAAGAAGATACCAAGGAAGAGGAAGAAGTGGATCATAATCAAGAGTTAGTTGATGATGCTCCTGATGCAAATGATGCTGCTACTAATCACGATGATGATTCTTCTACTAATTATGATAACAATGATAAGGAGGAGTATGATGATGATGATGATGATGACAATGACAATATTAGTGGTGATGATGTCAATGATGACAATGATCTTGACGATGAGATGGATAAAGAATAATATCAGTGATTGGGGGGGTTCATTAGCTAACATTAAAGGGGTATTTGATTATCAATGATAAGAATAAAATGTACAATTATGTGATCAATTAATGGGCTATTTAATATTGATTTATTGATATATCAATGATTAATTTGATTAACATTTCATGTATCATTTAATGTTTATAATTCATATGTGATGTTAATATTCGATGTAATTTTGAGTATGTGTATCATGACTTTTTTAGCTAAATAAGGCAATTGATTTAAATATGTAGAAACCTAAAGCCCTTTCAAGAGCATCTCACATAGTCTCATGGATTATCAATTATAATTCAATACACCCCATAGAGATTAATGTTCATTACCATTTATAAAATATATCTCTCATTTGCACCTATCTCTCTTATTTCATGGAGTGTAGGTACAAGTGAATAGGTATTTTTCATATTTGTCTTCCTCAAGTAAGGAAAATGTAGGAATTAAAGAATAAAGTGAGATATTTAGTATGTATTGTTGGAAGCATGAATTCTAACTATATTCTAATTGGGGAGTATTTTAGAAACATTATTACATCATTATCATGATGATATGTTACATTCATAACTTTTTTTGTCGTTGATGTCAACATAGCAATTGTTTTTTGCATTTGATAGAAGAGTAATATTAAAGATCAAGTTGGTACAGATAGATCGGTTAGTACTTTCAATAGTGAGGTTAAAGGGAGATTGTACTATGTGTCTAGTATACATAGCTAACCTTGGAAGCATAAGATATTAATTCAAGAAGAAGTTATGCAAGTTTTGAGTGAAGACAATTTTGAGATAGAAATTACAGAGGCATGTTCTAGAAAACTTGTTATTAGCAAAGTTGTTATTGTGAGAAGTTGAAGTTAAAGATGAAAAGAAGACATGTTGATGATGACATGGCTAAGATCTCTCATCATAATGTTATGTGTACATAAAGTTATTAAAGTTGCAAGGTGAAAGATTAATTTTATCGCTAAGTGTAACATGTTCTCTATGTGATTTATAATAATTAATTAATAAGGTGTAACAGCTAACTTAGGGAATTGTTTTATGGATTCAGTATTAAGAAATGGAATTTGTTTTTATCATGAATGGAGAAATACAAATGATTGTAAGTAGCACAAAGAGACAAATGTGAATATAATCATAGTAGAGCAGAAGTAAAAACTTCATTGTCAAGGTTTAATTGTGTGATCTAATTTTGATACTTGGATCTGAGGTTTGTGACCTGGTCTACAAGGTTTGATAGTGATTCATTTGGTTGATAGGATAGGGGAAAGAAGTTAAAGTACAATACATATAATTATTCTACAAGAAATAGTGAAGAGATCAGTTGGACAATGAATTCAATGCTCTTTCCGTAGAACTTGTTTGGATAGTGGGTCCTTCTATCTTCTACAACTCCTAACAAAGTTGGCATAACTCCTATTAGGGTTGGAATCTTCTAACAATGATTCAAAGTCTCCTAATAGGGACTCATATGTACCAAATGCAATAATAGACTCCTAATGGGGGGGGTGGTAAAAGCACAAACCTATGTCACCTTTTATAAAGAAATGAGATATCAGAATGTGACAATTCAATATTAATGACAAAATAATAGTATTTTTGTTTAAAATATGAAGATGATTTAAACTGATGAAATGTGTAGAATTGGATGAATTTTATGCCTATAATTTTTATAATTTTTTTGAGTAAGAATTTATTGATTTTATTTTATTTTGAAGTCCTTTTTTTAACTGTAAATAATATAGGGTCTAGTTACTATGAAACAAGTATATGCAAATCATCTTTTTTTGTTCTGATTTGAAAATATTTTATAGATGACATGTATAGCTAGTGAACAAAGAAAGAAATAATTATTTTTGATGTATATTTTCTTTGTTGTAAGTACTCAAGTTTGACCTTATTAGAATCCAATAGTTTTTTCCTCCCATCGAAACTTCCCTGTCAAATCTATACCTTCTTGAAAAAAATTACATATTCGTGAAGAGGATTCTCTCCTCTAGAGATAAATTTATTTTTTAAATTTTTTTGATATGATTTACCATTTCTTTTCCTTTTTTCAGTGAGCATCTTATGAAATGTTCAAATATTGCCTTATAATATTTTGAGATTATAACATATTATTAATAATCAAAACACTCAAAATTTTGTATAATGATGATATTGAATCTGAGATCTATAAAAGAGTATTTTTAGCTTTTGAAAAAAATTGAAATTTTTGGTAGAGAAATGATATTTGACCAAAATAGGTTTTGATATCATAAATGGTGACACAGATATGTGCTTTTACCCAAGGTCCATCCTTTAACTAGTAATATTATATTATAACATCATCTTCTGGGTATCATTCCCATTGGGGTTTTCTCTCTTATCAAGGGTTTTCCTAGTTACCATATCTAGTGTAATTATATATATGTGTCTTCTTATGGTTGATGTTTACTTTGGTTGAATGGATAATATTGTTTAAGGTTAATAAATGTTTTAATTATTGGATAACTGATTCACCTCCCTCCCCCTCTTAGTGATCCTAGTGGACTACTATTTATAACAATTGGTAACAGAGCATCAAGTCCTTGAAGATAAAGTTTAACAACTTTGGGAGATCCATTGCAAACATGTTTAAGAAAGGTAGTTTGAAGTTTGATGGAACAAATTATGACAGCTAGAAGGAAAAGATGAAGATAAATCTATTGTGTATGGGTCTATGATATTGGATCTTGACAAAATAATCAAAGATAATCATTGTTGAAAGTTATTTGGAAACTTGTACCAAAGAAGAGAGAGATCTTTTCATGTATGACATGAGATTTGGAGAAGCACTATTATATAAACTTCCTAAAATTGAATACAAATAGGTAAAATCACTTAATACTTCTCATTTATTTTGGAAAGCTTTTGAAAATAGTTTTGAAGGTGATGGACATTCTAATGAATTAAGGCTACAAAATTGGATTAGTGCATTTCAAGATGCTAAAATGATGGAAGATGAATCTATAAGAATATTTGTAAGAAGAATATCAGAAACTATTGTAGGTATCAAATCTTAAGGAGGAACTAAAGAAGATGATGAGGTTATATGGAAGATATTGAAGAGCTTAACACCATCATTTAAGTTAGTAGTTCAAATGATACATTTGTTGATATCTTGTACCAAAGATTTCACAAAGATGACATTACTTGGGAGACTTGAAGTAGTTGTGAATAAGCTTAGATAGTCTAGAGAATTAAATAGAATAGAAATAGCTTTTAGTGCCTTGGATATTTGACCTAGTTTATCAAGGATCATAACTGCTAGAGGATACTTTTCTAGTAGTAGCAGATCTGATGAGGACAAAAAGATTGAAGAAGGAGTAGCCCTTCTAGTAAGAAGATTAAAGGATGGTAAGAAAACCTTTAAATGTTGGACTTGCAATGAATTTGGCCATTATGCATCTAAATGTCCTAAAATAAAGAAAAACAATAAAGGAAATTTCAAACCTAGAAGAGATAGAGAGTATTTTTATGCAAATGAAGAAGATGATTTATGACAAACAAGCAATAAGTGTTAGTGATGATGAAATAGGATTTGTAGCGATTAAAGAAGAAAGTCTAGAGAAAATAGCTTTGGTATCACATGTTGAAAAGAAATCAGATTGGATAATTGATAGTGGTTGTTCACATCATATGACTAATGATATGAACAAGTTTTTTGACTTCAAAAGCCATGATGGAGGCATTGTAAGAGTTGGAAAAAATGTAGCATGCCATGATAAAGATATTGGATCTATAACTCTTGATGATAAAACTAACACAAAGGATGTATATTTTGTTGATTTTTTGAAGCACAATCTTCTATGTCTTGGACAGCTAAAGGATAAAGGTTATTAATTGCAATTCATAGAAAAGGCATCCATGATTAGAGATAAAGATGGAAAGGTAATTGGAACAGGAACTAGATCTAAAAGCAATGTATTTTAGTTGAATCCTACTAAAATGACATGTTTGGTTGCAAAAGTAGATGACAATTGGTTATGGAATTAGAGATTTTTTCATATAAAATTTGACATCATTATGAAGATTAGTCATATGTTTGTAGTTAGATATTTTCCTAAGATTATAAAGCCTACTAACACAATTTGCAAGGAGTGTGTTTTGGCAAAGCATAACAGACCTTTTTTTCCTAGCAAGAAGTTTGCTACTACAACAAAATTGGAGATTGTACATATAAATCTTAGGAGTCCTATAAAGACTGAAAGATTCTATGGTGAAAAGTATTGTAGAAGTTGATGAAAGCCAACCTCACAGCTCACCTAGATCACCTACATGCAAATAACCTATTGAAGAGAAACCAAAGAATGAAGGGTGGAGCTTGGAGAAATTAAACGGACTAAGAGAAAAGATATTGCAACAATAAGATATAAAAAATGATATGTAAAATTACAATAGGAGAGCTCAAATATAAAGGCCTCTAGGAAACTTGTAGAATAAGCTAGAAAGCTCTAGGGAATAAGTATGACAACTAAGCATAGGTCCACAAAAAGTGGGATATCCTTGATCAAGGTGAGAAGATAAGTATGATTTACATAAGAACAAAATATTATGTTGTCAACAACTCCTAGACTACAAATAATAACTAAATGCATTAACATAAGTAAACTTAAGTAAAGCATAAATAATAATTATTTACTCTAACAAACCTCCTTAAATACAACTTAGGGCACTTAAGTTTACAACAGTTGAGATGAAATGTAAAATGGGTCATCGTAACGAGGCCATGCTAGGTACCCATGCACAAGTTAAAAGAGATGTAACCTCTAAAAATGAGGAAAGAGGGAAAACCTCATGGGAAAAACCCTCCCCCAAAAATAGGTAACTAAAAACCTATTCAAGGACTAAAGAAGCCTCCAACTAGAGGAATGCCCTAGAAAATAGGAGCAAAGAGAAGATCATGAAGAGCATCACTAAAGTATGAAGAAGATGCAAACTCTATCAGAAAGAAATTGCTGATCTAAAGAACCTCTATGGAAAATAGAAGGCACAAATCAAGAGTGTCTATATGGTAGATGATCCATCTCACTAAAATGCATAAGTAGTCCGCCACTACAATTGCCTAATATATAGGATCAAATGTTGAATACATCGCTCACACTATTGAACCATCAAACCAAGGAAGCATTAGAAACAAAAAAATAACCCCCCCTTAATATAGATAACTAAGGTGATAGACAACTAAGAAAGTGGGCCAAAAGTCCTATATAGAGAGAACCAAGAACATCGAGAGAGAGAGGAAGAGGTAAAAACACCTATAAAGGCACGTGTCATCAAAAAATCATGGGGCTAATGTCATGGAAGAGACACTCACTTGAAAAAGGAAGAGGGCACAAAAATGGCAAGAACTAACCCCCCCATGGTGCTTTATAAAATAGTTGAAGTATAATTTCTCAAAACAAAGTTAGTGAACACAAAATGTAAGAGTGGCACTTTATCTTAATGTGTTTGTATAAAGATGCTTACAAATGATATCAACAATGATAAAAAAGGTAAAAAAATTGATTAAAAAGATAGTACAACCCAAAAAAAAGATCCCATGCCATGAAAAAGATCCTCATACCTAGAACACCCAAGATATCCATAATAGAGAAAAAATGCCAAAAACATGATAGAAAGAGCATGTGGCAAAATCTAAAGGAAATGATAGCATTTCTGAAAAGTAGATAGAATGAGCTTTCCAAAAGTATAATTTTTTCAAAAAACAAAGGTGGGACACGCAAGATATACTTGTCAGAGTGAAAAATAGAATATCCAACTTTGACTTAAAAAATAGGTAACAAAACTACATCAAAACCACAAAATACCTAAACCAATGTCTTTGCCTTAGAACCATCTTTCTGGTGCTTCTTTTGGATCATAAAAATACCTTTTTTTTGCTCAAGTTATGGCCATAAAAACATGAGTAGGTCAAAAAGAGACCTAAAGAACTTGTAGGAGTGCTGATGCAGTGCTTATATCATGTTGATATCAAAATTCCTTGAGCTTAAAATTGATGGCTAGAGAACCATCATGGAAAAAAAGGACTACCACATGGCATCCATGTGGAAGGTCTGATGAGGTGGTGCTAGTGATTGGGCAGCCATGTGGTAGGTGCTAATGTGGCACCTATGCCATTTGGCATACTTGAATTACACCATGTGTGCTAGAAACTCCAACTGTGCAGGTAGCCATAGGTAGGTAGTGCATTGGTGGCCACACCAAGCTATGGTGATCATAGGGGTAGTGGTCTAAGCATCTCCACTAGCAGGGGTTGTGGGATAGTGGCCTGCTAGTGGTAGCTGGGCTAGGGTGTTGTTGCGGTTGCACCTCGGCTATGCTACCGACAGTGGCGGAACCTAAGCTCCATGTTGGCAGGGCCATGATGGCATGATGATGGCCATTGAGCAGTGGCTTCTTTGCATATTTTTTTTTTAAATTGCAATAAATGCTCAAAAAACTCATCTGTATGGCCTTTAGGGGGCAAAATTTTTTTTCTTGAAGTTACAGTAACTAAAAAATAGAAAAAATTATATGAATTTTGATTGTAACTAGCCTTTTGAACTCAATGAAAGCATCCATTTAGGCCAAAAGTGCTCCAAAAAATCACTCTTCCTCCCTACTAAAGAGAAAATCACAAACAAACTAGGGTTTGTGTCTCTAAATTGCAACTTCAAAAATGGACTTCAATCTGGAAGCAGCAGAGAAGCTCTAATACCATGTAGAAGTTGATGAAAGCCAACTTCATAGATTGCCAAGATCACCTACATGAAAATAACCCATTGAAGGGAAATCAAAGAAGGAAGGGTGGAGCTTGGAGAAACTAAATACATTGAGAGGAAAGATATTGCAACAATACAATATGAAAAATGATATGTGAAATTACAATAGGAAATCCCAAATATAAAGGCCTCCATGAAGCTTGTAGAACAAGCTAGAAAACTCTAGGAGATAAGTATGACAACTAAGCATACATCAACAAAAGGTGGGATATCATTGATCAAGGTGAGAATATAAGTATGAATTAGATAGGAACAAACTCCCTTGTTGTAAACAACTCCTAGACTACATCTAATAACTAAATGCATTAACTTAAGTAAAGCGTAAATAAAAATTATTTACTCTAATAGGTATTTCATGATTTTAGTCGATGACTTTTCTAGAATGATGTGTGTTGCATTTCTTAAGAAAAATTTGAAGTATATGATAAGTTCAAGATATTCAAGAATAGATTTGAGAATGAATCAAGTATGAATATTAAATGTTTAAGATTAGATAGAGAAGGAGAGTTTAATTCAACTAAATTTAACATCTTTTATGAAACTAATGGAATCAAAATATAGTTATCAACTCTAAGAACCCTTGAACAAAATGGTATAGCAGAGAGAAGAAATAGGTTAGTAATAGAAGTAGTAAGAGCTATGTCAGCTAAGAATGATGTATCCAAGATGTTTTAGAGAGAAGCTTTGAATATAGAAGTTTGTACACTATGAATAGAAAGCAAGTCACGAAAGACATAAACAAGAGACTTTATGAATTATGGTTTGGTCACTCATCTATAGTTAAGTATTTAAGTGTTATATCAAAGGAGATGATGATATTGGTAAGTTTGATGCTAGAAGTGATGAAGCTATATTTATTGGTTATTCACTAAAAAGAGAGGCTTACAGATGTTATTAACTGAGAACTAAGACTATTATGAAAAGTGCAAATGTAAAATTTGATGAAAAATTTAGGATACAAGAAAGAGTACAGTTGATTACAATTCAAATGATAATGTTGTTACTAAAAAAAGGAATGATGAAGTATTCCTTGAGACTAACAATGATTTGTAGAATGAAGGAGTGATAAGGTAGGAACAAAGCTCTAAACCTTCAACAGAGCCAAGAGTTGAGATAATAACTCCTACTTTAGGTAAGAATATGATAAAGAATCATCCACCTGAGCACATCATTAGAAAAAAAGATAAAGGTGTGATGATAAGAAGCAAAATTAATGAAGAACTATTTTTGATATCTCAAGTTGAACCTAAGAAAGCATATGAAGCATGTAAAGATGACTATTGGAAGAAAGCTATGAAAGAGGAATTGGATAAGAAAGTGAAGAATGAGACAAGAATTGGTCCCTAGATCAATAGAAAAGAATGTAAGAGGAACTAAATGGGTATTCAAGAACAAGATGAATGAACAAGGCAAAGTTGTAAGGAATAAGGAAAGATTGGTATGTAAAGGTTACTCATAGCAAGAAGAAATATACTTTGATGAAACCTATGCTCTTGTGGCAAGAATAGAAGCAATAAAGTTATTCTTAGCATATAGTTCAACATATAAGAAATTCAAACTATATCAGATGGATGTCAAGTTGGCATTTATGAATGGAGAACTTGAAGAAGAGGTATACATCAAATAGCCTAAAGGTTTTCCTTTAACAAATGATAAGGAAATAGTATGCAAATTGAAGAAAGCATTGTATGGCTTGAAGCAAGCACCTAGAACTTTGTATGCAAGGTTGGAAAAGCATTTGACAAAGCTTGGATATAGCAAAGGTATGATAGATAGTAATCTCTATTGGAAAGAAATTGATGATGGACTAATGATTTTGGTAATTTTTGTTGATGATATCATATTTGGAGAAAATGATGATGAATGTTACAAGTTTGCAGAAGAAATAAACAAGGAATTTGAAATGAGCATGATAAGAGAAATGAAATATTTTATAGGATTATAGATTGTACATGACAAAGAAGGAATCTTTATTTCTCAGACTAAGTATTTGAAATATTTACTAAAAGGTTTGGTTTGGAAACATGTAAACCTATTGGAACACCTATGGTAACTAGACACAAGTTATGTACAAAGGATGAGACAACTCCTATTGAGTAGAAGAAATAAAGATCTATGATTGGAGGATTGCAATATCTGACTCACACAAGGCCGGATATAGAAAATGTAGTTTTAATTGATACAAGATTCCAAGCTAATATGAGAGAAGCATATTATGAAGAAATTAAAAGGATATTTGGATACCTAAAAGGAACACCAGAGTTTGGATTGTGGTATGATCTAATGATTTCACTCTATGTGCTTATACTGATGCTAATTTGGTAGGCAATATGGATGACAAAAAGAGCACCAGTGGTGGAGCCTTCTTTCTTGGAGGAAGATTGGTTTCTTTGATAAGAAAAAAATAGGATTGTACTTTACAAAGTATAATGGAAGTAGAGTATATTGTAATAGCAAAAAATTGTAAACAATTTGTTTGGATGAAGCAAATGTTGAAGGACATAGGATATAATTCAAATAACCTATTGTCATACATCATGACAACACAAGCACAGTAAATATGTCTAAGAATCTAGTGTTGCATTCTAAGACCAAGTACATTTCTATCAAGTATCACATGTTGAGAGAGAAATTTGTAAGAAAAGAAATTAGATCATAGTATGTGAGAACCAAAGAGTAGATTGTAGATATATTCACTAAGATTCTTCCCAAAGAGAATTTTGAGCATTTGTGAGGTATGCTAGGGGTTATGCCCTTCCTACATCAAAGTAGATGATGCAAGAGTGCATCAGTCTAGTGTAACAGAGTACTATTATTCATTTGGACTAAATGTTTATGCTTCCTAGATGGGGGAATATCTATGATGGACATAGTCATCTAGGACTCTTGTTGGATATTATTTTTGAATGACGTCTTTAGACACTTGAGCTAGTCAGAAATTGTTGTTGTAAAGTTTGATGGACATTGATGTCAATGGAAGAGAAATATAGCTTGTAAATCAAATAGAAAACCAATAGCATGAAAAAATAGTTTTTTGTAAAGTACATTAAGGTATATTGATGGGGGAGAATGATTGATGAAGAGGATTTGAAAAGAAAGGTTAACAGTCTTTAGCAGTTGGTATTCTTTGAACTAGATGTTTTTCATCTATGTTGTCATCAATGCCAAAGGGGGAGATTGATGGAAGCATGAATGATGATCATATACCTATGGGGGAGTATTGTACAAACATTATTAGATCATTATTATGGTTATATGTTACATTCATCTGTATTTTTCATTGATGTCAACATAGTAGTTTTCTATGGTATCAAACAGAAGAACAATGTTAAAGATCAAGTTGGTATAGATAGATCATTGAGTACTTTCACCAACAAGATTAAAGGAAGATTATAATATGTGTCTAGTATATGTAGCTAACCTCAAAAGCATAAGATATTAAGTCTGGAAGAATTTCTACAAGTTTCGATGAAGATTGTTCTGAGATAGAGTTTATAGATGCATATTCTGATAAACTTATTATATCTCTTAGTAGACTTGTTATTATGAGAAGTCAAATTTTAAGATATAAAGAAGACATGTTGGCAATGATGTGGTTAAGCTCACTCAATATAATGTTATGTATACAAAAGGTTATTCAAATTGCAAGGTGAAAGATCAATATTTTCACTAAGTGTGACCATTTTTAATGTGGTCCTATAATAATTAATTAGGAAGGTGTAACAGTCGACTGAGGGAATTAGTTTATGGATTTGGTATAAAGTAAGGACATTTTCCTTTATCATGAATGGAGAAATAAAAATAATTTTAAGCAATACAAAGAGTAGAATGTGAAGATAAGCAGAGCAAAGTGGAATTGAATGAAACTTAATTTCTGAGGTTTTATTGTGTGATCTGAAGTTTGATAATTGGATCCAAGCTTTGTGACCTAGTCTACAAGGTTTGACAATGATTGCTTTAGTTGATAAGACAAATGAAAGAAGTTAAAGTATAATACATATAATTATTTGGCAAGTAATAGTTGAGAGATCAATTGGATAGTGAGTTCAGTGGTCTTTCCCTAGAAGCTATTTGAACTATGGGTCTTTCTGTCTTCTACAACTGCTAACAAGGTTAGAATCTTCTAACAAGGATTCAAAGTCTCATAATAGGAACTCATATGTACTAAATATTGTAAATGACTCCTAATAGGGTCCATCGTCTAACAAGGAATATTTATATTAGTACATCATCTTATGGGCATAATTCCCACAAGGGTTTTCCCTCTGATCAAGGGTTTCCCTAGTTAACATATTTGGTCTAATTGTCCATGTGCATCTTGTTATGGTTGTTGTTTACTTTGGTTGAATGGATAAGATTGTTTAAAGGTAATAAATGTTTTAATTATTGGATAATTGATTCACCCCCTACCCATTTTAGTTATCTTGGTGGACTATTGTTTCTAACATGTATAAATCAATGAGATTGACTCAAGGTCAAAATATTAGCAAGAAATTCAATAAGTGCATAAAAATTTTCCTTGCTCAAAGGGGTTCATGTTCTTATGATGATGAGAGTGAAGGTGACTCCAATGTTCCCTTTAGGTACAAACATCTACAAAAATAATGGGACCTCGATGAAGTTCCTCCAATAAACACTAGTTTTTGTGTTGGAGAGAGGATATATCACACAACACCACCTTCATTACATGGTTTTGACCTATTTTCCATGGATGGCATAAAGGTCTCTTACAAAAAGGTTGTTGAATTGGAGTATATTGGACCTTACTATGATTACAGCAGTTGGATGCAGATTAAAGATATAAAAATGTATGTGTAGGTATGCACTCATAGAAAATTATATACAACAAAAACTTAGAGAACAAAGTAAAACCATAGTTATATGCATTGACAAGAGGCCAAAAGTATTAAGGAATATTACATGATTTATAAATAGTATACCTATGTCACATAAGAAGCGATCCAATTGCATATTTGAGGTGCATGAGAGAAATCACGTATTTGTATGTGTGATAAAATCAAAGTATGGAGGGGAAGAGCTTCTTATTGAGTAAAATATAAATTGTATAGATAGAAACAGAGCCACTATCATGCAAAAGGTAGTATGTACTATGTACATTTAAAATCAACTCCAATCAATGAATCCAACACACCATTAAATTACTTTATTTATTGTTTTGACTTATAATAATAACATGTCTCAATTTTTTTTTTGAAATATCAAGCTATAGTATGGATCGACAGCCACATGATATGCATGAACAATGATGGTTCTCATGGAACTTCTTCCTAACAGGTAAAACTCATTATTTTTGTGTAAACTAGATATAATAAATATGTTAATGTATTTTTTACTATGTTTTTTTATTCACTACTATTTTAGATAGATTTTAAATATAGTGCTAATAATATTGTTCTCACAAATGAGTGCTGATCAGGAAAATGGAATGGAACAAGTAGTCCATGAGGAGTCACATGATGAGCAAGATCTATTCATTATCAATTTTGCATCAACTACTAATCCTATTGTTGCACTATAAAAGGTCCTCCATGCATTATCATGAGCATTAATACAATTGGCATCAATTTGACCTCAGACTCCTCAAAAACAACAAAGAGAGGATGAGTTGATGAACCTAGTTGAGACTTATACATTAAGTATTAATGTAATTATTAATTATAACAAAAGTTCAATACTAGTTTTTATAGTATACTCTTTTATTTATGTCATTAATGAAATCCATATGTGTTATTTTTATAGAGGATGTTGAATAGGTTAACGGACCATGCCCCATATGATGATACTTGAGGTGGTTCAAGTACACCTTGTGTTATATCCTACACTTGTTTTCTGCTCGAGCAATTTTTTTAATAGCTCTAACAATCTTGTTTTTTTGTGCTCTAACACTCTTATTTTCTAGTTCCTAGCATCGATCCTATGTTCACTATGCTTCCTGCTACAAGCAACAGAACCAAAGTGGTAATACCAACTGTAGTGTGGGAAAAATGTAGCATGGCCATAGATGCGATGGAAATGCCTATTGGCAAGTAGAATCCTCTTTTTCTCTCTCATTTTTCATGTGCTTATTTTAGTTAAACTATTATTTCATAGGGGGAGTTTTGTAATATTGGATTCATTTTATGCAGGAGGTGATCAAGACATTCATGGATGTACCCATGTTAGATGTACAGAAACACTGAATAATTGTGATCAATTTCTTGTGAGCAATGAAGATGGACTTCTCCTGAGAGTAGCCCAACCTCTAGTAACTTTAAAGATTGATCCTTTCATTTACTATACAATCTTATACTCATAATCAAATGCACTAACATCTTGTGTAGTCCCTTGTAATAACTACTAATCCTATTACTATTTTGCAGGGAATCATCTATTTTATTGCAAACTTAATGATGAATGTTTATGTATATTTGGGCCAACCATTTGCATAGGGTATCATATGTTGATTTCATTTGTAGATTAGGTTTCCTTTGATTCATTTCTTCAAGTAAATTAAAATATAGATTCATATTAACTATTTTTTTCTTTTGTTATAAGGTGGAATTTACAAACTAAAGAGTTAAAGGATAAAATCATTGATGTCGTGACAACACTTTTTGTACCAAACATATTCAAAGGCTTAGGCTCCTTGAGAAAGTAGAACAATCTTTGAAGTATATTAGGTACAACTATAGGACCCAAATACAAAAAAACCCTTATTATGTGTGGCAATCAAAGAAAGAAAATAGAAGCATGGACAACACAAGCTCAACTGAGGTGGATATTCAAAACTTGTTGCACAAATTGTAAGTACAAGTAAATGAAAAATTATATGCTAATATTTATAAATTGTAAATATTTTGGTCTTGATGAAATTGATTAAAAAAAATTCATGATACCAAGAAAAAATGTAGGCCATGGAGTTAAAAAAGAACTTCTGAAGAGGACAAGAAATTAGCCGGCAAACAAGTTTATATAGTCATGGCCGAATGACTCTGAGCAATGAGTACACAAGGTTCTTCTACTTGATCTATGGATGAGATAAATAAGTCATTTGATTTTTATTTCAAATTTAATACTTTAGCAATTATTGTATTTGATATTAAGCTCCAAAAATATAAGTCATTATATTTCTTTAAAGTAAGGAAACAATGATTATATATTTGTTTAAAACTTTAAAGTGAATATATTTATATGTATTAAAATGAATGATTAATATTTCTTAGTATTTGTCTTATATTTATATATGTATAGTGTTAATAAATGCACTAATTATTTACAATGAATTACAACCTCACAATCTTGATACACCATCCAAGCACCATGGAGGTGTCTATTCAAATGTGTATTGTAGTACTAAAGGTATATATTTTCTATTCAAATTTTTATTTCTGAATTATTAATACAAGTAAACATGTTAAATTGAATTTGGTGTTGTCATATAAAGTTAACTATAATATGTGTTGTAATTAAAAAACATATTATATTGTAGTTCTTGGGGATGTAGATATTGTTCCTAATGAGCATGTTAAGGTTGAAGTTTTCAAGAAAGATGATGTGGTTGGACAAGCTAAAGAGTGCTACAATGTTGTTTAAAGTCTTTAAAGTGTCAAATATTTTAAATTTAACCATTTTATTTTTTATTACGGACAACCCACCTTTGCAAAGGACAACAAGATCACATCCACAACTGAGTAGAAATGTCGATGATGACATGGATATGCCTTTGCAACAATATAGGGAATGACAAAAAAATAAAAAGACAAAAAAGAAATGATTCTCATTTATGTAACTTATTTGATAATGACTAATGTTTATTTCTAGATGTTTTAATTATGTTCTGTTGAATGTTCTAATGAATCTTATATTTTCATGTTAATGTGAACATTCTAATAAAACTTATGTGCTAATGAATGTTATCATGTGATAATTCATGAATGTTATATTTTATTAATAAAATAAATGAATTTTAGATGTTAATAGGGAATTTAGATGTTGGGGAGGGGGGGGCAAATGAGCTTCCACCTTTATGTGGTTTGCCTTGATTAGTAAAGAATGTTAAACTATTATCAAAACAAAGTGAAGCTCAACATTAATCTATGATTGCATGACAACTAACTGTGTTAATCTCTTGGCTTTAGGCAATGCAGAAGGAGGCCATAGTTTAGTATGCAATCTCAATTCATACATATACAACATTAGGTGGAGCTGAAACACACAATAGGTTTGCATTTTTGTTAGAGTTCTTTAAATATGTATTTTAAGTTATAAACCATCATGAAAATTTTAACATTGACTCTTATAGGAAAGGGTAATATCCTTGGCATGCAAGAAAACCAAGAGTTTTTATGTGTTGGCTTGCTGAGGACATTCTCTCTATCATAGCAGTTAGAGTTATAACTTTCATAATGGTTTATAATTTTAAAAACTTAATAAACCCATTAAATAAATGTAGACATGATGCATTATTTCAGCTCCACCTATTGTACATGCATATAAAATGTACTTGCACATGCATTCTCGATTAAAAGTGGTAGAATCTTATTTTGGATGCGACAAAAAAATGACATGCACGAGAAGATGGGAAAACAATGTCACATTTCTAGGTCTAGAACCATTTTTTGCTATATTTTATTGCAATTGTGATGTCATGAACATGAACTCTTTTCTCTCTCTTCCTCCAAGTTACAACAGTGTCAGTCATCATCATTACGATGGATCCCTTCACTATCACAATTTATGATAGCAAAAGTCTGACGACCATCTAAGAGGAGCCAATTCATGGTTCTTTCACTAGGGCAATGGTTAGATGTCCCAATTGTGACGATCTACCATTTCAAAATGGGTCCAAATGTAGTAGTGGCTATCCTAGAATTTAGGACAAGTATCTAGGTTATCTATGCTTTTGAATTCATTAGTGGCATGAATTTGAGATTTTGACCCTTAAGTTTGAATTCATACTTCGTGTTTTAGATTGAAGTTTTCATATTAAATTTGTGGGTCTATTGTGATTTTTAGTTATAATTAAATCAAACAAAGATATTATTAAATGATTTAATTTAACAAAAAAAATTATAAATAAAAAATATTTTCTAATTTTATTTAATTAATTGATAAATTAGTTAAATAGAGGAAATAAATTTAAAGATTTGACTAAAAGTCAAAATTTGGCATAATTATATTTATTTAATTTAATAATAATTAATTTAGAAGTTCTATTTTAGTAATCAACTCTAAATATTATTATTAGTTAAATTAATAAATATACTTTCTAAATACATCTTATTATTTAATAAAAATAAAGCAAGAATAATTAAATAAACTTTATACCAATTAAAAAGAAAAAAGTATACATGGAGAATAAAATTAATTATAATAATAAAATAAAAGGCTTTGCGTGTTTGTGAAAAAAATAAAACCCTAGGTTGAGAGATCCTTTATTAGGAGATTAGAGCTCATTTCTCCACACACAGGTTTGAAGGAGCAACTTTCGGAAAGGATTCTAGGAGACAGGAATTTTTGCATTCTCCAAGCATTGGTCAAGTTTAGCATTAGATCAAAGTAAGAACTTTGTTGAGATTCTCATAGTAAATCCTTTTGAATTACTTCTATCTTCTCTATGCCTAGTTATGGAATTTTTTTTAGAAATTATATTTTGGAATGAAACCCTTGTTTTGAAATTAGTCCTCTTTGTAATTGAAATGTCTATGAAAAAATAAAAATTGAAAGCCTTTATTTAAAGATTGGATTTTAGAAAATAATGATCAAGGTAGGGTTGAAAATGAAAACCAGTATCAATTGAATTACACAATTTTGATTGCTACACATTATTCTCTCCATCAGACAACTATACAAAAAAATTTATTTAAGAAAAGAGGAAATTATATACTTACCATAGTAATTAATAATTATGATGGTATATATCTATATATATATATATATCATTTTTCATTTTTTTTAAAGGAGGCTTTCACTTTTTGTTTTAAAAAATATATATTAAATTAAAAGGATACGAAGCTACTGCAATAGTTGAGGCTACTTAAGCAACCCAGGTTGTCACGATGGCTTCTAAAGAATTGCACACAGATAGCCTTGCCTTAGGTATTATTTTTTAATTATTATTTTATATTAAAATAAATATTATTTTATTAATAATTATTGCTAAATTTTAATAATAGATAATTTTAAAAATGTTGTATCAATTAATATTAATATATTTAAAATTTAAAAATATTAGTTTTAATTTTAATTAAGAGTAATTTAATGAAATTTTAATCATTGTTTAATAGTACTTTATTTTATTTTATTGGAAATTGTATTATTTATTAAGGTTATTATTATTGGATTGTTGGATCTTTTGAAATATTTATAAATGGCTTTTGATTGGTGGATTTTAGAAGAAATATATTCTCCCATGTAGACTATCATTCGACTGATTTTAAACAATGTATATAGTTATTTGGAAAAACATAGATAATTAAGTTATGAGCATGAGGCTTTTAGTTTGATCAAATCAAACTTGGAGACCTTTATTGACTATGATTATTTTGAAACAAAAAGCTTGAAATTTTTTTCTGAATTGATTTGGTTATGAGATTATATAGAAATATTTAATGGTTGAATAATTACACCTGTGTTATATGCCCTTTGAGGTTTGTATTTCATCTTGCAGTGGTATTGGGAAGAACTAGTACTTTGACCAATTAGGTATGTTTACCAAAGGATTGGGAGGTATTGTTTTATGATGTTGTATGTAATGTCATGATTTATGTGATTTAACCTTTGAGGTATTGATAAGTATTTATTGGGATATCAAGTTTCTTGTATATTACTAATGTGGTCATCGTGATATTATGTGATTCTCTATTATGAGCTTAGGATAGGTTATCTTTATGTGTGTTGGGAAGTGACTTGCAATGGAGGTTGGAGACCTCAAGAGGCTACCTAGGTAACCCATTCTAAGTTGTATTAATAAGTGATAAGATTTCATTAACAGGGTTTAAATAAATTAACAAGAGTTAGTATATTACCTCACCCATGCCTCAAGTGCTAGCACAAACTAGGATGGGAGTAGAGAGGATTCTCGGTTGTGACCTTCCCTTGTTAGTATGCCTTGTCCATAAGAAAGGATATTGATTCCACATAGAGTCACTAGAGGGCAGAGTTTAGAGAGGCTTTCAAGATAACCTTAGAGTTGGCTCATGTGATGACATTTTCCCACATGAATGTTAGGTTTCCTATGTCTCTTTGTTGCCTATGGAATTAGGTCTTATTTTTCTATTTGGTACCCATGAGATAGATTTCTATCATGATTTCCTTCCTAGATTCTTGTTATGACTTTAGATTATCTCCTCAACACAGTGGGAGTGGGTCATTTAGGTTCCATTAGGTTAGGTGGTAGTGTTTCTTATACCATTGAGATCTGACAATTAGATGCCATTTCTGGATGTACTTGTGTAGTAGTTCCATTCTTCGATTCTTCTGATTATGTTCTATGGTCATATTCTAATTTATCATACATTGATTTTTGAGATCCTATGAGGTGCTATATCTTATCATGATGTATATTACTTTAGCATTTCATACCCTATCACTTGTACAAAGGATGATTATTAATGTTGGTTATGTCATGTGGCATCTTATGTACTTGTATATTATTTCATTTCATTTTGTACTTATGGTTATCCTATGATGTGGACATTTTTATGTATCAGACTTAATCTTAATAAAATTTGTGTATGTCATTCAACATCATGAAACATTTAAGAGATGAAACTATTAATGTATTGCTTATGTATCTAAGTGAGTTATTGCTTTTTTTGTGTTATCTCTTGTTGTTTAATCTTTTTTTTAAAAAAAAATTAGAAAAATTAGTGACTTAATAGGTTAAATTTCTTTTGGGTTCCCTAGTGGGGTGTTACATCTGGTATCAAAGCCTAAGTTTCTAAATTAGGAGCTATGGGTATATTGGAACATCACTAGATGATACAAAGCTTAAACAACTATATGCATCTATTACAACTTGAACACCTTGAAATTTAGACCCAAATACTTAAACATAGAAAAGGGAAAAATTAGAATAAATCTTGATTTGATCTTCAAACATGTTTCTTATGATTATGCTTTATAGTAGTGTACCTTTGTTGATTTTGTTGGCATCTTGTTGTTCTTTCTTGGATGTTGTAGGAGGATGATGTCCGAAACTAGATCAACTGTGAGAGGTCATGGGCAAGGTGGAGATATCAACTTGCATAAGACTTGTTATGAGAGTCATGTTCAGGAAGAGAATAGGGAGGTGAACAATGGAGAGAAGCATGTTGATTCACAAGAGGTAGATTTGAAGCATATGATGAGGATTATTCTAGAGCACCTACCATCTCCAAAGGGTGTTGACCAAGAGGGATCATGTTATGCTAGAATCAAGGAGAGAAGAAGATCCAAGAGTCCTCAAGGAGATTCTCATGGTTACAGATAGAGGTAGGCCAAGGCCATGCAAATGAAAGACATATAGCACTCCAAACTAAAACCTTTCATCAGAGTAGGCATTGGTTACATTGTAGAGAAGTGGTTGATTGCCTTGGATATATGTTTCATGATGAAAGACTTTGATAATGTCAAAGCATGATATGCCATCACACATTTGGAAGTCTTTGTGGCTACATGGTAGGATATTGAGGAAATGAAGCTAGGTGTGGACATGAATATTATTATGTGGGAGTTGTTCCTTGAAAACCTTTGTGATCACTTCTTACTAGAATAGTGCCACCAATATAGGGAAAATGAGTTTCATGATCTAAGGTAATATACCATGGTTGTGGTGTAGTATGAGGAAAAGTTCTATGAGATCATGTCATATGAAAAAATTATTGATAGTTCAATAATGATGGTACAACACTTCATTTGGGGTCTAAAAAACCATTCCATTGTGGGTGTGAAGGTTTTCCAACCTAAGACCCTTAAGGATACAATTTATTAGGATATTCTAGTAGAGCATAATGTCACTTTGGGATATGGAAGTTTTGTGGGGGCACCTTCTAGTGAACATGCACCATCAAGGTCCAAGGGCACAAGCAATAATAGGAGCCTCCTCACTTGAAAGGAAACTAGTTTTAGCAACAACAACAACAGGAAAAAGGATCTTATCCTCTAGATCAGAGTGGTAGTAGTGGTTCCAATTCTTAGAACTTCCAAAACTCTTATCTCAATAGGCACAATTAGTATAGTCATTCTATATAGAGTAACCACTCCTTTGCTAGCAGAGATAATCATTAGTAGCCTAGTGCACCTCCAAAAAGGAGAGGTTTTGACGAAGGTACAAGGTGTTTCTCATGTGAAAAATTTGGGCATATTACATCCAACTATCCACAATGTACTTCTCAGTATTCATGATTGAGGTTAGAGACAATTGAGCCTACAATTGGTGATGATGGGAGATCACATAGATTTTTTGTAGTGGTAGATCATCGCTAGGAAGATCACCAGGGTACCAGAGTTGAGACTACAAGAGCGATCATAGGTACACCCTTGTCCATCTTATTCAATTCAGCTACTATAGATTCCTTCATATCACCTTCTATAGTTGTAAAGTGTAATCTTGATGTCATGCCCGATATGTAGGGCACAAACACATCAATTTTATTTTATTTATTTTTAAATAATTAATCTACTAAGTTGATGCATGCTACATTGATTAGGTCATGGAAACATGACAAAGCTTTAAAGTTCAAGGTTACGACTTCCAATTCAAATTACCCCTTTTTTATTGAGGGGGGGGAAGGGTTCTAAATCTATAAGTCGACTATGAAACTATCCCTATCAACACTATATTATATCAAACTCTCTTATTATAAACAATCCCTATTTGCTCACTTAAAACATGAAAGGAATATTCTATTGAAAAACAAAATATTAATTACTAATTATCTTTACTAAAAAAATCTAATAATAATAACTAAATCCAAAACCAACATATAATACTAACTAAACTTACCTTACTAACATTATACTAATCTTAACATAGTATTAAAATTAAAATGAAACTATTAACTCACTAACAATTACCACTAATTTAACATCAAACACTAAATTAAACTTACTATACACTAACACTTTAACCCATATTCACTTTAACAACTAATTTTTATTTCATATCAACCCATCAACTAAAACATACTAGCTACTCTCACACATACAAATTCACTAGGAATTTATTCAACTAACTAAGCAAAATAATAATACAAAATAATAATAATAATAATAGACTAATTCTAATTGCAACATTTAACAAATTAAATCCTAACTTACCATATTAATAATTTAAAACTTCACTGCAATCCTAATAGAATAAAGGAAAAACAACTAACATTCTCTACCAATTAACTTCTTCTATCACTTATCAATTTACATTTAAACAACAATTTAAAAAGAATCCTAACACATACTTTTTAATTACCCTTAGTAATACATTCTAAACAAATAACTTAATACAAAAATTAAACTCACCTTACCTTTACTAACTTTTAACATAAAAAAATAATCTAACATCTAATTCAAACACTAACTAAGGCTAATCTAATTTTTAATTATAATTAAAAAAAAAAAAAAATTCTAACTAACTAACTACACACACTTCCTAACCCACCCTTATCCATCTCTAATCGAAATAACTCTAAGTCTACCTAGGCTCACATGAGCCTTCCCCAAAAAGGAGATCACATTGCCCAAGGTAGAGAATGAAATGCTTTCAAGTCAAATGCCTCCTTGGATGTGATTGGGGGTTGGTTATGAATTAATTTTTTTTCTTGTTTTTTTTAAACTTTTGTTATGAAATCACTTTCCAAGCAAGCTCACATGGATTTCAAAGACATTCTCAAACATTGCTTGGAGATATTTTCACATGGAGGGGAATTTAAAATTTAAAATCCCTAGTCAACATCAAGTAAGAGCCAATGTTTATCTCAACATTAAAGACATTGAATTCCATTTTAAACTCCCCTCTTACCCAAGGTACTTCCAAGATCATAATAACTGAACAAAGTTTATTAGGTAAGGACTTAGGATGAGTTAGGATATTTAGACTATAAAAACATATGTATTTACTTCTTCTTCCTTTTTTTTGTATGTTTTTATTTATTTAATTGTTAAAAGGTATGTATGTGATGCAGGAGCATCCAAAGGTATAAGGGCAATCCTGTGTCACCCAAAGAAAATGTACTTAGACCTAGTTTCTGTTTCATGTCTTTACATTTTTGGATACCCATTTGGCTCAAATATAGGTTCCAACTCTCATAGTTCAACTATCAGTGCATTTGAAAATCCTGAAAAAATAGGAGCATACAATTTGGCCATCATTTTGGTGACCTAGAAGGTGTGACTTGGCCAGATGAATGTAATTGAGATTTAGAGCATTTCAAAAAAAGAATCACGTCAAAAGGCCCCACGGTTTGAAAGTTATTGCAATTTTCAAAGTCAGGTTTGGGGCATTAAATGACCTTGAAAAGGGTCGAAAAATGGGGGACGAGTGAAGCTTGTAAATAGGGCTATAGAGTGCTTCGAGAGCTTTGTGAAAATGTAAATGGTTTGTCAATCGGAGCTACAGTTCAAAAGTTATGCCTCCCGGAAGTTCGGCTACCATTTCTGGATTCTTCTAGATTTGCACCGACTTCTAACGCAGCTTCTGGAACCTTCTATTTTGTCGGTGGATGCCTACTAGCACTTTCTAGAATGTACTCCTAGTCCTTAATCCTCTGGGGTCTATTTAAGGAGATTTTTGGCATTGTAAAAGGCAGTTCGGATTGGAGCTTGAGAGGAGGTGCTAAAAGGAGAAATATTCTCCAGATTTATGCTATTATAAGCCCGTAGGGCATGTTTTGAAGTTTATTTTCTCTGCACTATTTTTACTAGCTTATTTTCTCAGTTAATATAATTCCCCATTACTATGGTGTCTATTCTATTGTTGGGTTGTGTCCCCATCAAGTGGTATCAGAGCGGGTTTTCCTGAGTGTGTAGACAGAGTGCCAACTGTGAGGCAGTTTGCACCAGGACTGTGTGGTTGTGGGTTCGAGTTAGAAGATGCCTCCACAAAGAGAGTGTGGTGAAAGGGCCAGAGCTATTGATCCTAAGGAGGTTAGAGCCCTCCAGAGATAGGTACAAGCATTGCAAGAGGATCTTCGTAGAGGAGCAAATATTGCCGTAGATGACAATAGTGAGGATGACAATGAAGAGGAAGTAATGGAAGTTGACGGGGAAGTTTTGAATCCTGTAGAGGAAAGGCTTTTTAGGGCCATTACTAGGTTTGGGAAAAGACCTACAATTGAAGTGGGTATATTTTCGGGAAATTTGAAACCAGATGAGTTGATCGATTGGATCAATGAACTGGAAGAATACTTTGAGTATGAGGATATAAGGGACCCAGATAGGGTTAAGTTTGCAAAGGCCAAACTAAAAGGCCATGCCAAAATCTGGTGGCAAGAGGTTCAACTAGAAAGACTTAGAAGAGGAAAGGAGAAGATCACAAGATGGGATTGCATGGTTGACAAATTGAAGAAGCAGTTCATTCCTGTGGACTATGAGCTTGATCTGTTTAAGAAGATGAATGGGTTAAAGCAAGCAGGAAGATCAGTCCAAGAATATACAGAGGAGTTTTACCGACTCCTGATTAGAGTGTGGCATGGAGAAGCAAATAAGGAGAAGTTTGCTCGTTATATCAGTGGGTTACGACCTAGCATCCAGGAGGAATTAAGTCTGGTAAGAATGACCAGCGTTGAAGAAGCATACCAGTTTGCCCTACGAGTTGAAGAGAAGCTAAGTAAAAGGTTTGATGGAAGACAAAGAGGGCACAGTCGAGGAAGAAGGGGAAGCTGTAGATCATCTGGAGGCCGCAATGAAACTCAAAAGGAAAATGAAGATGAGGGTACTAGCCAGGAACCAGAGGAATGAGGGTGTCAATCGCTCCTGTGATCAAGACTTTGGAAATCAAAGAGGAAGAGGTAGAGGACATGGACAAGGAAGAGGAGGCTTCCAGTGTACCTATTTCCATTGCAATGAAGAAGGTCATTGTGCCTTTGAATGCCCTCAACGACAAGGAAGGACAGATAAGAGAGCTGAGGGCCAAGCTAGGGTCGCTCATGTGGATGAGGATGCACAATCGTCACATTCAGAGGATGCAGAAAGAGGAGAGACCTTGGTAAATGAAAGAGTCCTACTAAGTGGTGAAAATGAACCAGGACAACGGAGGAGTCTGTTCTGTACCAGATGCAAGTGTGAGGATAAATGTTGTGATGTGATCATTAATGGTGGTAGCACTGATAACTTGGTATCAGAAGAGATGGTCTCTAAGCTGAAGCTCAAGAGGGAGAAACATCCCCAGCCCTATCGGATTTCTTGGGTAAAAGATGATCATAAGGTCCTAGTAAGTGAACAATGTTTAGTAATATTCAAAATTGGGAGTTACCATGATGAAGTTCTTTGTGATGTTATTTCGATGGATGTTTGCCATCTATTGTTGGGTAGACCATGGCAGTTTGATAGACACGCAATACATGATTGACATGCAAACACATACTCTCTGACAAAGGATGGAGTTTGCCACAAATTGAAGCCCATGAAAAAGGAAGGTGAAAAGGTATGTAGTAATGCTAGGATTTGTCTTGTTGAAGGAAGGAATTTTTTAGATGGCATGAAACATCAGCGTATGTGCTATGCTTTGATTCCTAGGAAAGATAAAGAAGGTAGTAGTGAAATACCATTTGAAGTTTCAGATTTACTAGGAGAATTAGGAGATATTATCTCTGATAATGTTCTAGATGGATTGCCACCAGTAAGGCAAATTAGTAATCAAATAGATCTGATTCCAAGAGCTAGTTTTCCTAACAAGGCTACTCACAGGATGACTCCTACTGAAACAGAGGAGCTAAATAGACAGGTTCAGGAGCTGTTGAGGAAGGGCTTGATTCGAGAGAGCCTGAGTCAATGTGCAATACCTGCAGTACTTGCACCAAAGAAGGATGGAGAGTGGAGGATGTGTACAAATTCTCGAGCTATAAATAGGATAACCATCAAGTACCGATTTCCTTTACCAAGGATGGATGATCTTATGGACTGTTTGAGTGGAGCTCAGTACTTCACAAAGATAGATCTGAAGAGTGGCTATCATCAGATATAGATTCGAGAAGGAGATGAGTGGAAAAAAGCCTTCAAGACCAAGGAGGGTCTTTATGAGTGGTTAGTCATGCCCTTTGGATTGACGAACGCCCCAAGCACCTTCATGCGGCTCATGAATGAGGTACTTAAGAAGTTCTTGGGAAAATTTGTTATTGTCTATTTGGATGATATTTTAATTTTCAGCAAGACTTTGGAAGAACATTTACTTCATATTCGTAGTGTCCTTGAAAGGCTAAGGGAAGAGAAACTGTTAATTAATCTAAAGAAGTGTGTCTTTGCAAAAAGGGAGTTAGTCTATTTGGGATTTGTTATATCACCTGAAGGTCTCAAAATGGATCCAGAGAAGGTAAAAGCCATCTTGGAATGGCCTAATCCAAGGTTTGCTACTAAGGTAAGATCATTTCATGGTCTGGTTAGATTTTACAGGAAGTTTATTAAGAATTTCAGTGGCATATGTGCACCTCTAACTGATACAATAAGAGGGGATAGAAAAGAGTTCAAATGGACTGCAGCAGCTGCGAGAAGTTTTGAATTGCTAAAGAAGAAGGTGATTGAACAGCCTGTGTTGGCACTTCCAGATTTTGGAAAAGTATTCCAAGTGCATTGTGATGCTAGTGGTAGTGCTATTGGGGCTGTATTAAGCCAAGAAGGTAAGCCTATTGCATATTTTAGTGAAAAATTGAATGATGCAAAGAAGAAGTATTTTGTTCATGATCAAGAGTTCTATGCAATAGTTCAGGCCTTAAAGAAATGGAGGCATTATTTATTGCCAAAGGAATTTTTTTTGTATACTGATCATCAGGCATTACAGTACCTAAATAGCCAAGGTAAATTGAATCAGAGGCATATGAAGTGGGTAGAATTCTTGCAGAGTTATACATTTGTGTTGAAGCATAGAAGTGGAAAATCTAACAGGGTTGCAGATGCATTAAGTAGGAGACAATTGTTGCTTACAACAATGCAAGTTGAAGTAGTTGGGTTTGATGAACTCAAGAATTTGTACCCCGAGGATCCTGATTTTGGTGAAGCATGGAAAGCTTGTAAAGAACCTGTTGCTGTAGATAGAACCAAGTGGTTAGACTATTTGATTCAGGATGGCATGTTGTTCAAAGGTAGTCAATTGTGCATTCCAAGGAGTTCCATGAGAGAAAATTTGATTAAGGAGAAACACAGTGGAGGGATGGTAGGACATTTTGGTCGGGATAAGACCATTGCCATTCTTAGAGAACATTATTTTTGGCCTCAAATTACACAGGATGTGAAGAAGTTTGTACAGAGTTGCCAGGTTTGTCAAGTTGCCAAGGGGTTTAGTCACAATACTGGCCTATATCAGCCATTGCCTGTTCCATCAAGGCCATGGGAGGACATAAGTATGGATTTTGTTCTTGGATAGCCAAGGACACAAAGGGGTAACGACTCAATATTCATGGTGGTTGATAGGTTCTCCAAAATGGCACATTTCATTCCATGCCACAAAACTCATGATGCTGTCTATATTGCAGACTTGTTTTTCAAAGAGGTGGTAAGACTACATGGTCTTCCAAGGAGTATAGTTTTTGACCGAGATACTAAATTTGTGTGGTATTTCTAGAGGACATTGTGGAAGAAGTTGAGAATAGACTTGAAATTCAGTTTCACGCATCACCCATAGACTGATGGCCAAACAGAAGTGGTAAATAGAAGTCTGGGCAATTTGCTGAGATGTTTAGTTGGAGATAAGCCCAAGGGATGGGATTTGATTCTACCATAGGTAGAGTTTGCTTATAATAACTCTGTAAATAGGAGTACTGGAAAATCACCATTTCAAATTGTATATGAAAATAGCCCAAGGACTGCACCAGAATTGAGGAAGATAGAACAAGGGGAGAGAACAAGTGCGGAAACTGAGGAATTTGCTGAACACATCAAGCGTCTACATGAGGAGGTTCAAGCACACATTATCAAGATGAATCAAGAGTATAAAGCTAGGGCTGATGCAAGGAGAAGACATAAGGAATTCCAAGTAGGGGATCTAGTCATGGTGCACTTACGAAAAGAAAGATTTCTAGTTGGTACTTAAAACAAGCTGAAAATGAAGAAATTTGGCCCCTGCAAAATTTTGAAGAAACATAACTCAGGAAATGCATATGAGGTGGGGAATTATATTAACTAAGAAAATAAGCTAGTAAAAATAGTGCAGAGAAAATAAACTTCAAAACATGCCCTACGGGCTTACAATAGCATAAATCTGGAGAATATTTCTCCTTTTAGCACCTCCTCTCAAGCTCCAATCCGAACTGCCTTTTACAATGCCAAAAATCTCCTTAAATAGACCCCAGAGGGTTAAGGACTAGGAGTACATTCTAGAAAGTGCTAGTAGGCATCCACCGACAAAATAGAAGGTTCCAGAAGCCGCATTAGAAGTCGGTGCAAATCTAGAAGAATCCAGAAACGGTAGCCAAACTTCCGGGAGGCATAACTTTTGAACTGTAGCTCCGATTGACGAACTGTTTACATTTTTGGAAAGCTCTCGAAGCGCTCTATAGCCCTATGGACAAGCTTTGCACGTCCCCCATTTTTTGACCCTTTTCAAGGTCATTTAATGCCCCAAACCTGACTTTGAAAACTGCAATAACTTTCAAACTGTGGGGCCTTTTGACCTGATTCTTTTTTTGGAATGCTCTAAATCTCAATTACATTCATCTGGCCAAGTCACACCTTCTAGGTCACCAAAATGATGGCCAAATTGCATGCTCCTATTTTTTTGAGATTTTCAAATGCACTAATAGTTGAACTATGAGAGTTGGAACCTGTATTTGAGCCAAATGGGTATCCAAAAATGTAAAGACATGAAATAGAAACTAATTCTAAGTACATTTTTTTTGGGTGAGACAGGATTGCCCTTATACCTCGGGATGCTCCTGCATCAGACACCCAGGGTAGATTGAAAAGTGATCCTGTCACTTTATGGATGGTAGAGAAAATCCCAAATGGGAAACCTCAGCTGCTGAAATCCAAGTTGAGACCTCGATCGGTCGTCCTTTCCATTTGACCAAATACTCTTCATACTGCCTGTTTCTGGTACTCCTACCCACACGATGATCTAGAATGTCTTCTATCTCCTCCTTCTTAGAAGCAGGAATTGGACATGGCTCTAAAACCAGCTCCTCATTTGCACCATCATCATGATACTCTGTTAAATCTGCAATGTTGAAAATGGGAGAAATGTGAATACCATCTTGCAGCTCCACCTCATATGCATTTCCTGAGTTATGTTTCTTCAAAATTTTGCAGGGGCCAAATTTCTTCATTTTCAGCTTGTTTTAAGTACCAACTAGAAATCTTTCTTTTCGTAAGTGCACCATGACTAGATCCCCTACTTGGAATTCCTTATGTCTTCTCCTTGCATCAGCCCTAGCTTTATACTCTTGATTCATCTTGATAATGTGTGTTTGAACCTCCTCATGTAGACGCTTGATGTGTTCAGCAAATTCCTCAGCTTTCGCACTTGTTCTCTCCCCTTATTCTATCTTCCTCAATTCTGGTGTAGTCCTTGGGCTATTTCCATATACAATTTGAAATGGTGATTTTCCAGTACTCCTATTTACAGAGTTATTATAAGCAAACTCTGCCTGTGGTAGAATCAAATCGCATCCCTTGGGCTTATCTCCAACTAAACATCTCAGCAAATTGCCCAGACTTCTATTTACCACTTCTGTTTGGCCATCAGTCTGTGGGTGATGCGTGGAACTGAATTTCAAGTCTATTCTCAACTTCTTCCACAATGTCCTCCAGAAATACCCCACAAATTTAGTATCTCGGTTAGAAACTATACTCCTTGGAAGACCATGTAGTCTTACCACCTCTTTGAAAAACAAGTCTGCAATATAGACAACATCATGAGTTTTGTGGCATGGAATGAAATGTGCCATTTTGGAGATCCTATCAACCACCATGAATACTGAGTCATTACCCCTTTGTGTCCTTGGAAATCCAAGAACAAAATCCATACTTATGTCCTCCCATGGCCTTGATGGAACAGGCAATGGCTGATATAGGCCAGTATTGTGACTATACCCCTTGGCAACTTGACAAACCTGGAAACTTTGTACAAACTTCTTCACATCTTGTGTAATTTGAGGCCAAAAATAATGTTCTCTAAGAATGGAAATGGTCTTATCCCGACCAAAATGTCCTGCCATCCCTCCATTGTGTTTCTCCTTAATCAAATTTTCCCTCATGGAACTCCTTGGAATGCAAAATTGACTACCTTTGAACAACATGCCATCCTGAATCAAATAGTCTAACCACTTGGTTCTATCTACAGCAACAGGTTCTTTACAAGCTTTCCATGCTTCAGCAAAATCAGTATCCTCGGGGTACAAATTCTTGAGTTCATCAAACCCAACTACTTCAACCTGCATTGTTGTAAGCAACAACTGTCTCCTACTTAATGCATCTGCAACCCTATTAAATTTTCCACTTCTATGCTTCAACACAAATGTATAACTCTGCAAGAATTCTACCCACTTCATATGCCTCTGATTCAATTTACCTTGGCTATTTAGGTACTGTAATGCCTGATGATCAGTATACAAAACAAATTCCTTTGGCAATAAATAATGCCTCCATTTCTTTAAGGCCTGAACTATTGCATAGAACTCTTGATCATAAATAGAATACTTCTTCTTTGCATCATTCAATTTTTCACTAAAATATGCAATAGGCTTACCTTCTTGGCTTAATACAGCACCAATAGCGCTACCACTAGCATCACAATCCACCTGGAATAACTTTCTAAAATCTGGAAGTGCCAACACAGGCTATTCAGTCACCTTCTTCTTCAGCAATTCAAAACTTCTCGCAGCTGCTGCAGTCCATTTGAACTCTTTTCTATCCCCTCTTATTGTATCAGTTAGAGGTGCACATATGCCACTGAAATTCTTAATAAACTTCCTATAAAAACTAACCAGACCATGAAATGATCTTACCTCAGTAGTAGACCTTGGAGTAGGCCATTCCAAGATGGCTTTTACCTTCTCTGGATCCATTTTAAGACCTTCAGGTGATATAACAAATCCCAAATAGACTAACTCCCTTTTTGCAAAGACACACTTCTTTAGATTAATTAACAGTTTCTCTTCCCTTAGCCTTTCAAGGACACTACGAATATGCAGTAAATGTTCTTCCAAAGTTTTTCTGAAAATTAAAATATCATCCAAATAGACAATAACAAATTTTCCCAAGAACTTCTTAAGTACCTCATTCATGAGCCGCATGAAGGTGCTTGGGGCATTTTTCAATCCAAAGGGCATGACTAACCACTCATAAAGACCCTCCTTGGTCTTGAAGGCCGTTTTCCACTCATCTCCTTCTCGAATCTGTATATGATGATAGCCACTCTTCAGATCTATCTTTGTGAAGTACTGAGCTCCACTCAAACAGTCCATAAGATCATCCATCCTTGGTAAAGGAAATCGGTACTTGATGGTTATCCTATTTATAGCTCGAGAATTTGTACACATCCTCCACTCTCCATCCTTCTTTGGTGCAAGTACTACAGGTACTGCACGTGGACTCAGGCTCTCTCGAATCAAGCCCTTCCTCAACAGCTCCTGAACCTGTCTATTTAGCTCCTCTGTTTCAGTAGGAGTCATCCTGTGAGCAGCCTTGTTAGGCAAACTAGCTCCTGGAATCAGATCTATTTGATGACTGATTTGCCTTACTAGTGGCAATCCATCTGGAACATTATCAGAGATAATATCTCCAAATTCTCCTAGTAAATCTGAAACTTCAAATGGTATTTCACTACTACCTTCTTTATCTTTCCTAGGAATCAAAGCATAGCACATACGCTGATGTTTCATGCCATCTAAAAGCTTCCTTCCTCCAGCAAGACAAATCCTAGCACTGCTACATACATTTTCACCTTCCTTTTTCATGGGCTTCAATTTGTGGCAAACTCCATCCTTTGTCAGAGAGTATGTGTTTGCATGTCCATCATGTATTGCATGTCTATCAAACTTCCATGGTCTACCCAACAATAGATGGCAAACATCCATCGAAATAACATCACAGAGAACTTCATCATGGTAACTCCCAATTTTGAATTTTACTAAACATTGTTCACTTACCAGGACCTTATGATCATCTTTTACCCAAGAAATCCGATAGGGTTGGGGATGTTTCTCCCTCTTGAGCTTCAGCTTAGAGACCATCTCTTCTGATACCAAGTTATCAGTGCTACCACCATCAATGATCACATCACAACATTTATCCTCACACTTGCATCTGGTATGGAACAAACTCCTCCGTTGTCCTGGTTCATTTTCACCACTTAGTAGGACTCTTTCATTTACCAAGGTCTCTCCTCTTTTTGTATCCTCTGAATGTGTTGATTGTGCATCCTCATCCACAGGAGCGACCCTAGCTTGGCCCTCAGCTCTCCTATCTGTCCTTCCTTGTCGTTGAGGGCATTCAAAGGCATGATGACCTTCTTCATTGCAATGGAAATAGGTACCACAGAAGCCTCCTCTTCCTTGTCCATGTCCTCTACCTCTTCCTCTTTGATTTCCAAAGTCTTGATCACAGGAGCGGTTGACACCCTCATTCCTCTGGTTCCTGCTAGTACCCTCATCTTCATTTTTCTTTTGAGTTTCATTGTGGCCTCAAGATGATCTACTGCTTCCCCTTCCTCCTTGACCGCGCCCTCTTTGTCTTCCTTCAAACCTTTTACTCAGCTTCTCTTCAACTCGTAGGGCAAACTGGTATGCTTCTTCAATGCTGGTCATTCTTACCAGACTTAATTCGTCCTGGATGCTAGGTCATAACCCACTGATATAACGATCAACCTTCTCCTTATTTGCTTCTACATGCCCCGCTCTAATCAGGAGTCGTTAAAAATACTTTGTATATTCTTGGACTGATCTTCCTGCTTGCTTTAACCCATTCATCTTCTTAAACAGATCAAGCTCGGAGTCCACAGGAATGAACTGCTTCTTCAATTTTTCCACCATGCAATCCCATCTTGTGATCTTCTCCTTTCCTCTTCTAAGTCTTTCTAGTTGAACCTCTTGCCACCAAATTTTGGCATGGCCTTTTAGTTTGGCCTTTGCAAACTTAACCCTATCTGGGTCCCTTATATCCTCATACTCAAAGTATTCTTCCAGTTCATTGATCCAATCGATCAACTCATCTGGTTTCAAATTTCTCAAAAATATACCCACTTCAATTGTAGGTCTTTTCCCAAACCTAGTAATGGCCCTAAAAAGCCTTTCCTCTATAGGATTCAGAACTTCCCCATCAACTTCCATTACTTCCTCTTCATTGTCATCCTCACTATTGTCATCTACGGCAATATTTTCTCCTCTACGAAGCTCCTCTTGCAATGCTTGTACTTGTCTCTGGAGGGCTCTAACCTCCTCAGGATCAATAGCTCTGGCCCTTCCGCCACGCTCTCTTCATGGAGGCATCTTCAAACTTGAACCCACAAGATTTGTCTTCTGAAGACTTGATTATGGAGAAGAGAAAGAAGAAGATGACTTTTGTGATTGGATGGATTCTGAGGATTCCTCAACTTGAGAAATTTAGAGAAAAAAATCAACAATCATTGCTAGTTGATTTCCAGAAGCAAGTGAATGAATTAGAAGCTGAGTTGCGGAAACAAAGAACATGTCACCAGAAAAGGGATGTTGATAATTCCCTGGATGTGGAATAGAAAGATGATCCAGTGGAAGAGCAAGCTGATGAAGAGGAAATTATTTGCGAACCTAAAGTTGAAGAAGATGAAAGAGAAGAGGAAGAGCATACAGATGACAAGATTTATGAACCTGAAATAGATCAAGATGATGTGAAGATTGCAGCAATGGAGGAAGAATATAGTGCCTTCATTGGAGATCAAGCAAGTGGAGTAGTTACGTGCATTGTTGATGACATAAAAGAGGCAAGCAAAGATGAAGATGTCAAACAGGTAAATTCTTATGAATCATGGGATGTTGTCTTTGATATGAGTTTAAAAGATATTGATGATTTTTTGCATGAGGATCTTGTTAGTCATGTGTGGTATGCAAAGGAAGATTGGTATGGTGTTGCTGGATTTATTACAGTTGTGAATAATTCAACAAGATTGAATGAGGATGAGATTTATGCTTGGATAGAGTTCATTGCAAAGGAGAAATTTCAGCATTGGATACTTGTTCCAGCTATGTATTGGAGGAAGAGGAAAAAAAGTTATGTCAACAATGGCTACTTCATTTTGTGACTCCATATTCATAAAAAAAAATTCTACCATGGGAGTCGGATGCAGGAGCATCATGCATCAGCAAAAACAAAAAAAAAATGTGGAAGATTTGTATGTTGGTTTTCTTGTCCCTATTGAGGTAGAAGCTTGTGGTGAAGATGAAGATGGTTCTATATCTTTTTTTTGACATCAAAGTGTGGGACACAATTTTCTATCTACCAGGGGAGTCTGATGTAGGAGCATCTTGCATGGAAAAATTAAATTATTAGGAAAAAAAAAAAAAAAAAAAAAAGAGAGAAAAAAAAGGGGAAAAAATTTTTTTTTAAAAAAAAATTGTGGAGGAGAGAGAAAGTGACGAAAATGGAAGGAAAATAATTTAAAATAGAAAATAGGAAAAGTGGAGAAAAGAGGAATCTCTATTTTCAAGGTGCATGGGTGGCATAAATAGAAAAATAATAAAAATAGTTGTTATTCCATTAATTGAGGTGTGTAGGTGGCATCATGCATAGAAAAATAATAAAAATAGTTGTTATTCCATTAATTGAGGTGTGTAGGTGGCATCATGCAGAGAAAAATAATAAAAATAGCTGTTATTCCATTAATTGAGGTGTGTAGGTGGCATCATGCATTTAATATTTGTTGTGATCCACAAAAGAAATGTAATTTTCTAATTGGGCCACATAGTGGTGCTTAGTTTTATTTAGGTGGAAATTCTAGAAGGTTGTAGATATTGTAGAAGGTTGTGGAGATTCTAGAATGTTGTGGATAAATCATGCCTTGGGTGGTAAGTGCCTATTTAAGAAAGGCCTATTATCATTTGTATGAAGTTCAAGAAATGGAAGCTCTTCTAATGGAAGTTGGAGAAATAGAAGCTCTTCAAGACAAGCTCTTCAAGTAGAAGCTCTTCGAATGTAATTTCTTGTAGAAGCTCTTAGCGAGAAATCTCTCTTATATTGTAAGAATTTGGAGTTTTTCCATTTGGAGAATATTCTAATGAATTTCAAGTATTAATGAAAGTTTTATGAAGCATTTTGTCATCTCTCTTGTCTCCATATTATTGCATTTTTTTTTTGGTGAGTTGGTACGGGTGGTGTGGCCCGTCATCAGTATGTAATTCAAATAAGGATAAATAAGAGAATCTTCTAGCTTCTCTATTCAAGGAAAAAGAAATTTAGTTACTCCTCATACAAATTCCAGAGAGCATTTTTCTCTAGGAAGGATACTTTTTTTTTCAAGGCCCCATTTTTTTTTTAAAGTAAATTTCTTTCTAAGTGATATTTTTTTACTTGAAATGAAAAATTTTACTAAGAAATATCTTTTATGAATGCCAATTTTTCCAAGAGTTGGAGTCTTAAGACAAGGAAGTGTTAGTCTCAAATTGGTTTTTGACAATTGAGTGCCAACACACTTAATCACTTTCTACATTGGAGCCAAGTACACTATGCATGCCGAGCCACAATGTGTGCCGAGTCAGGAAAGCCTTCAGGTGTTGAGTGAAGATCAGGTGTCGAGTAAGAATCAAGTGCCGAGTGACTTTAGGTGCCGACCATGATCCAAGTACCGAGCAAACATTCAGGTGCTGAGTTACAAAGGGTGTTGAGTTATAAAGGTTGCTGAGTCATAAAGGATTCCAAGCAATACAGGAATGCAACAGGAGCCGAATAAGCTAGTTTATTACATGTGCCGAGCATCAGAATTCAACAAGTGTCGAGTAACACATAATCAACATATGAATTTGTAACTTCACAAACTCAGATGTAAATCATTTTCATAGCTGACATATGACTCATGGCCGACAAATGATGAATCTCAAAGGATTTTAATGATAAGATCTAATCTTTTGTATTTCCTATGTAATCAACATGCAACCAATAGAAAATATGCAAGGAATGAGTGGGAGGACAGAGATTCAATATGGATCATTGATTCATACCTAACCCTAAGTCTTCGAATATCTTTATAAGGTAGATGAAACCACATTTGAAATATAGATGGATGAAGGAGATAACAAAATCATAAGTGGAGCTCTGAGTAAAGAGAAGTAAGACTTAGAGAAAGAGATCAGCAATTTCATATCCAATTAATATAGAACAAAGAAGGTGACACAATCACGTATCAGATCACAGAGGATCAAGATCAGAAAAGAGAAGATCAAGTGCCTATATTCAGCAATCAAGGATTGTAAACTATCAGGTTTATCATAACTAATATTCTCTAGCAATTGTATTAGAAAGGAAATCCTATGATGATAGGTTAGCTTAACAAATATCTTCTAGATCCTTTAAATAGGTGATTAAACCTTTTAACAGGGTGACACTTCATGTAAAGGGTTTTCAAATCATTTAACCAAGTCACTATTGATATAGTGTAAAGCCTTTAATAGGGGACACCATCAGAAGTGGTCAAACATTATTGCTGTAGTGATTTTGTGGGTATCATCCCCACCCTAGTTTTACCTTCTTATTCCTGGAGGGTTTTTGGGTTACCAAAATCTTAAGTGTTATGTGGTGATGATTATTTGTCTTTTCATGATTGCTTAATGTTTACATGTTTACATGTTCATTTCAAAGATATGTTATTAAGGATTAAAAATGGGTAAATAGCTAATACTTCTGATTCACCCTCCCTCTTAGAAGCATACTTTCCAATAAGATATTCCAAAAATTGGTATCAGAGCTACTTTCTCTCAAAAGGGAGCCTAATAGCTTGGAGAAAAGATCTAAAGATGGAAGTTTTCAAACTTGTAAAGATCATTGAAAACCAGGTGATAGATGTGCAACTCGCTCTACAAAAAGTAGAGGAAGCTAGAGTGGAATTTAGAAAATATTTGAAAAGAAGAAAGGAGATAGCCATAGCTGAAAATGATATACACTACAAGGAGATTGATACCACACAAGTGTTTGCCAATGGAGACACCAAAGAGTTTGATGTAGCAATAGCAGAACTAATGGAGAACAACAAAGTTCAAGCAAATGAGATAAGATCTCTCAAGATGGAACATGAATCACAGGCCATAATGTTATGTGAAATCACTGAACAAAAGAAAAGAGAAGTTGAGGACAAAGTTATGATGGAAGATGACAAAAGGAATCTTGCAAATAGACTTGAAGAAAAATGTACTGAATTATCAAGGATCTCTAACATGTAGATGGATACACTAGCACAAATGATGAACCTTCATCATGAACTCAATATGAAAGATATTGAGATCTCTACTTTGAAGATGCAGAATGAAAAACTACAGAATGAATTAAATAGAGAAAAGGAGGTAGCAAAAAATCTCAACAAATCAAGTGAAGCCATCAAGTACTTTGAATAGTTCATGAAATTTCTGAGATCAGCCCATGATACATCATGACTTGGATACAACAGTACTGAAGTTGGTGAATCATCAAAGAGTGTTGAGCAAACAAGTGATAAAGGTAAGGACTCTAAACCTACTTGTCATTATTGCAACAAAAAGGGACATACTACTAATGTTTGTAGGAGTAGAAGAATCAATCAGGCAAACACACCCAAAAACAAGAGTTACTATCACAAGTGCAACATGCAAGGACATATGACACAAGACTGCAGATCCAGAGTTACAAGAACACAAAGATTTGATGGACATTGTCATAATTGTAAAAAGTATGGCCACAGAGCATTCAAATGCAGATCAAAGCCTATGTGGACATCAAATCAACCAATAAAAACAAAAGGAAATGAAAGTCAATACCATTGGGCCTACAACACCAGGTATAACTCTCATTATTGTGAGGAATATGGGCATATCCCTCAGAATTGCATGAGAACACATTTTAGAGGAAATTATAACAAATGGCTAAGCCAAATCACATGTTTCAGTTGGTTAAAAATTGGTCACGTCAACAGAAACTGTCCTACAAAGTCAAAAGCACCAAAAATTGAATCAAACAAGGGCAAAGAAAAGATTGAAGTGGAACACATAAGAAAAAACATGAAGAAGACATGGCAAAGAAAGAACGAGTCAAGCACATCAAATGAAAGGGTCACTTTACCCACAAGGTCAAGTGATCACTTGTCATTCAATTAAATCTAAAGATAAGTCTATAGGGTTGATACATATAAGGAAGTATCACACATCAACCCTAAAACATGAAAAGGCAATGAAAAATATAAATCAGCATGAAATAATATGCAAAGAAAAAATTTTAAAAAGGAGATGCCGAGCTATCTTTAGATGTCAAGTAAAACTTCAATACATGCCAAGTTCCTAATAGCAACTGACTTAATAGTTAATGCCAAGTTAAGTAACTCCTATGGAAGCCGAGTGAAGTTGAAATGTAATGGAAGCCGAGTAAGGTTAAAAATACTTTAGAGGCTGAGTTTGTAGTTGAGCATTTAATGCAACAAAAATAGGGTATATTATCGCAATTTCAATCATGAAGCAGAGAAAGGAAAAGGAGCAGAGCAAATTTATACCAGTGAATCCATCATTCCAAGTAGATTGCAACCTCTTATAATGCATTTTCATCAATCTTGAGGTATTTTCATTTGTGCCGAACTACGAAGTTTCATATTTTTGTGAAAAGGAAACCCTAGTTTGCATAAATGGCTTTGAGTTCCAAGACAACCAAGGAAAAAGAGTCGTTTGAAGTCCAATTAGTATCTAATAAGGTTAGGCAGCCTAATTTTCACGCTACTCCTGATGTTGCATACAAAAATGACCCTTTCGGGGCCCTTTCTTGCATACCCCCAGATTTATGGAAATGTTACAATTGCAAGATAGGAGCCATAGGAGACATAGAAATAAGAGAAGCCTTTGATAAGCTATGTGTCGATGGAGTCTTCAAAGATGAATTCAAAATTATTGAAAGGAAGGGTTTAACTCAAGTTTTGAGTTTTCCCACCATTTTAAAAACTGAATGGATTAGACTCATGTTAAGCAAAATTCATGATGACAGTTTATGGTTAGAAGATGTTCCTATCAAAATCTCAAAAGGGATAATTCATAGGGTAACTAGATATCGTACCCTAGATCGGTACAAGAATTTGAGAAGTGAATCAAAGGAGGCTCTCAAAAAGAAAATAGGAACACAATGGAATAAAAGAGGAATGACAATTCACACTATTCAGGATCCTCTAGTTGAGTTTGCTATCAAAGTTATTGCAAACAAATTTTATCAATCCAGAAGACTCAATAGTATGCCATGTATTGTAGTGGATGTAGACTAAAAACTAGTGAAAAAGGATCATACTTATGATCTTGCAGAACTGCAACTACAACAAATTAATGAGAACCAGGTTGCCTCCATAAGAAAGACAAAGGGTGCACAATGCAAATTTGGAGTAATCTTGGTTTGTATATTATTTTATGTTCAAAGTGAATTTCCTTATTTTGAAAAAGTTACATGGAGAAGTTACAAAACTATCATATCCCAAATTAATGAGTATATAGAACAAATGGGCGACAATTTTGTAACCCTAATGACTAGCTATTTTGAGGATTTTAAGAAATCCATGAAGCAAAGGGTAAGAATACCAGTTTCCTTAGTGGAAAAGCATATTAATGATATATGTTTCTTAGTTGATATTGACTTCACTTATATTCAAGCAGTAGCACCAAGGGTGAGATGGCTAAGGCCATTTGGTTATGAGATTAACATAGACAAAGCTTCTGCAGCTATAACTACATTATTGGCAGAAGAGATAGATAAAAGTGCTCCACACTTTGGCACCCATGATGAGGTAAGGTCAAAATAAATATGGAATTAAAGACCACCTCTACATTAAAGAAGAAAGACAAATTAATGAAGAAAATTAGGAAGAAATTTGGTGAAGGAATAAAGGTTGAAGTAGAAGAAGAAGATGATGATGACAATGATGATGATGAGCATGAACATGAAGAAGGTTGAATGGAATTAACTCAAGGCCTAGGTGAAGACAAGGAGGAGAGTGTTGAGGAAGAAGAACCCAAGGAAGCAACAATCCAAGCCAAGCCAAAGAAGAGAAAGACAACAGAATAGCCTCCAGCTCAGCCCAAACCAAAGAAAAAAGATACATCATCATCTCAAAAGCCAACAACCAGAGCCACAACTAGGGCATCTACTCAAAAGGCCAAAGAGGAATCCATAAAGAAGAAACCAATCAAGGTAACTCAAGAAGAGCCAAGGAAAAGAAGAAAATATGTAGCTCAACCTGATATTGATGATGAAGAAGAAAAAACTGAAAAAGTAAGCCATTTTTTAGCTGATACATTATGTAAAAAGATTAGAAATGGAGATTTAAGGAACATAAATAAAATTGATTTCAATAAGTTCACAAAAGAGGAACATAATAGAATAGAAGAAATAGTTTTTGAAATGATGGCACAGTTCAAGTATACTCCTCTTGAATAGATGGACAATTGCCAAATGAGCTGTCAAAAATTGTAGAAGACAGATTGCATTTTTGTTTGAGAATGGAGAAAGAAATGAGGGAATCAACCCTAGTGAGCATAATGCCTAATTTGACCAAGGAGAAAATGGAAAAAGTAGTCAAAAGGCATAATACTAGGTTTACACCTAAGTATAGGGCATTTTACATTTTCCAAAATAAAATGGAAAAAATTGTACAAAGAACAACAAAGTCATGGAGAAACTTGTACAAAAATATTGAAGATCTTCTTGAAGAAGAATACAAGGAAGACGCCACTGTTCCACTAGAGGAAAGAAGAAAATAGAGAGAAGAGAAGATAGTAGAAGAGCAAGGCAGTGAAGAAAAGGAAGAGGAAGAAAAGAAACAAGAAGATGAAAAGAAGGAAGAAGAGGAAAAGAAGGAAGCATAAGAGAAGAAAGAAGAAGAAGAGAAAGAAACAGAGGAGGAGACACAAAAACTAGATGAAATGGCAACAACTGACCAAGAGCAGAAACAAGATTGGAGTGTGGAAGACACACAATTTCCATCATTAAGCCCTCCTCATGTACCCAGAACACCTACAGAAACAATAACAATACAGGATGTTCCTAACATTTCTATTCAGAACGTCAATCCATTAACTATTGAGGATCTCAAAAGAATCCTTGACCAATCCACACAAAAAGCAAGATTATGTACAAATCTAGTATTGGTCAGTGTGGATGAATTACAAAAACTAGTAGAAAACACAATAAGAGATTAGGTGAAACCACAAGAACCACCTTCTATCATCTCTATAGCTACTAGTGGTCAACTTTCGTTGCCAACAATTGTTTCATTAGGCATAGTTGACTCAACAATACAAATGCCTAGTGTAGAAGGAGGAATAGAACAAACAGAATAGACTATTACATCTTATCCTACAACACACATTCAAGGTGCACTTCCTAAAATAACAATAATTTATCAAGGTATACAACAGGAGGAGAAAATAGTGGAAACCCCTAAAGAATAGGAGGCAGTACAAACATTAATAAATTTGCCTACCTTGGGGACTCTCTCACAATAGCCACTACAAATCTCTGCACCAGGATCTAGTTCTACAAGAGTTGCAAGGGTAATTCACTATGGAGACCCAAAACTAGATGAGTAAATAGTCATACCAAGTTATGACTTAAAAGCAATAAGCATTGATCAAATCAATGAAGTGCAAGAAGCCTTAAATAAAAGAAAAAGGAAAGAGATACTTAGAAATGAGTATAAGCAAAAACAAACATTGCACAAGATCAAAGACATCTTTCTGGATGCCTTTAGTATTCAGTCACCAGATGAATCAAATAATATAATAGAACAATTGATAGACATAGTAGACCAGGTGACAAGTGCAGACCATGAAACAAATATAAAATTAATGGAATGGTCTGAAAGAAAATTTCAAGGAAAAGTTAATGAGAAAATATCTAGTGAAATAGCACTTTCACAGATTGAATTGGCAAAGGTCATAGATAAAGTGAAAAGGGTACTTGAGAGAATATATTCTCATTGTACAAAAAGTTGTGTGACTTTTCTTACTTCACACAAGAGACCAGGAAAAAGATAGTGAGTCTGGAAAGAAATTTGAACATTTCTAGCATACAGTTGCCAAATGATCTAGCTCAAAGTGAGAAGCATTTTTCTCTAACACTTCACACTCAAAAAGAGATAGCTATGGTAATAGTAGAAGAAGCCACTATTGAGGAAAAATTAATACAACTTCAATACTCCATAACCCCACATTTGGAGATTCTCCATAAAGAACAAGTCTGTGCTGAAATTGTTATCAAGAAAGATCCTAATCTTTTTACATCAGAAGGACTTATTTAACTTGCTGCTGAGACTACCATCCAACATAAATAATTGGAGATTGCTTTGCAAAATTGGGATGCATCTCTCAGGATGATCATGGAGGTAAATAGCACATTTTTGGATAAATATGGTCTTAACCCTTAAAACCCTTTGACATAAGTGTCAAAAAGGGGGAGATAAGATAAAAGGGGGAGAAATAAGATATAGGGGGAGATAAGATAAGATATAGGGGGAGATAAGATATGAGGAAGATCATATCATATAGAATCAAATTTTGATAGCTAAGATAATGGCACAATCAACTCAAGGGGAGTAACAATAGTTTTGAGGTACATATATTTTAAATTACAAAATTTTGATTAAGATATTAAAACCTTTGTATATACATCAAGCAGATTAGAAGATGTACTCATAAGGTCAGTTAAGTGTTTTTGTCACTCATGTCAAAGGGGGAGATTGTTAGTCACAAATTGGTTTTTGATAATTGAGTGCCAACACACTTAATCACTTTCTACATTGGAGCTGAGTACACTATGCATGTCGACCCACAGTGTGTGCCGAGTCAGGAAAGCCTTCAGGTGCTGAGTAAAGATTAGGTGTCAAGTAAGAATCAAGTGTCGAGTGACTTTAGGTGCCGACCATGATCCAAGTACCGAGAAAACATTCAGGTGCCAAGTTACAAAGGGTGTCAAGTTATAAAGGGTGTCGATTCATAAAGGATGCTAAGCAATACAAGAATGCAACAGGAGCCGAGTAAGCTAGTTTATTACATGTGTTGAGCATCAGAATTCAGCAAGTGCCGAGTAACATAGATTTGACATATGAGTTTGTAACTTCAAAAACTTAGATGTAAATCATTTTCATAGCTGACATATGACTCATGGCCGACAGATGATGAATCTCAAAGTATTTTAATGATAAGATCAAATCTTTTGTATTTCCTATGCAAACAACATGCAACCAATAGCAAATATGCAAGGAATGAGTGGTAGAATAGAGATTCAATATGGATCGTTAATTCATACCTAACCCTATGTCTTTGAATATCTTTATAGGGAAGATGAAACCACATTTTAAATATAGATGGATGAAAGAGATAACAAAATCATAAGTGGAGCTCTGAGTAAAGAGAAGTAAGACTTAGAGAAAGAGATCAGCAATTAAATATCCAGTTAATCAAGAACAAAGAAGGTGACACAATCGAGTATTAGATCTCAGAGGATCAAGATCAGAAAAGAGCAGATCAAGTCCCTATATTCAGCAGTCAAGGATTGTAAACTATCAGGTTTATCATACCTAATACTCTCTAGCAATTGTATTAGAAAGGAAATCCTATGATGATAGGTTAGCTTAAAAGCTATCTTGTAGATCCTTTAAATAGGTGATTCAATCCTTTAATAGGGTGACACTTCATGTAAAGTGTTTTCAAATCCTGTAATTAGGTCACTATTGATATAGTGTAAAGCCTTTAACAGGGCAGACTATCAAAAGTGGTCAAACATTATTGCTGCAGTAATTTTGTGGGTATCATCCCCACCCCATTTTTACCTTCTTATTCCTGGAGGGTTTCTGGGTTACCAAAATCTCAAGTGTTATGTGGTGATGCTTATTTGTCTTTTCATGATTGCTTAATGTTTACATGTTTACATGTTCATTTCAAACATATGTTATTAAGGATTAAAAATAGGTAAATAGCTAATACTTCTGATTCACCTCCCCTCTCAGAAGCATACTTTCCAATAAGATATTCCAACAGGAAGTATAAATTTTTTTTTTGGATTCAATTTACTAAATATTTAGTTTAAAACAAGGGGCATATTTATATACTTTTTTTTTTAGGAAGGGAGTCTCATTTTTTTTCTTCATATTATTTATTCTATCTATTTTATTTTTCTAACATTTATTATATTGCTACAATAACATAGGAATATTTCACTTCCTAATAATCATGAAATAAACAAGATAATCTCTCATTTTAAATAACCAAATTTTCTTAACATAGTTTGGAACCAAATTTCTTAACATTTTAAGTATGAGCATTTCATTTGATTAACACAAATTAAAAGAATACAATTTCAAACTTATATTTGCAAGATTGATCATCACCATTTAATTTATCTATCAGTGCACATATGCAAGACCTGAATAACATAAGATACAAAACAAAAAAAATTTCTCAATCTTTTCTCTTCCATTAATCAACCTGGTTCAAGGTTCTTTTGGGAAAGAACCAGTAAGAAAACCTGACATCCTTGCCACTACAACAATAACTTTAAAATACTTTTTTTTTACATAGGATTTCAATCCCAAACATAATTGAATTTTAACAATCAATTTCAATTTTCTTCTTGGCCCTTAAAAAGGGATCCATTTCATTTTCTACAAAAGCATCATGGAGATCATGGAGAGAACAAAAGCTAATCAAGTAACAAACAAACAAATAAATCATGAAGACAAAATAGACATTCACTCCCATCCCGAGTTTGCACAACAGGTTCAATCATTGAACTAGACTAGGGAGAAGGTGGATTTTCCCAATAGGAGATGTTGATCACTATACTGCAACATAGCCCTTTCAAGGCTAAAAAATTCAAGAACCTTCATTCTTCCACAAATGCCCTTTCGAGGCCAATAATGCATAGATTTTAATTCTTCCATTTCTTCAATTTTCAAAATTCTAAAACATGGTATGTGATGACAAGTAGGGGCCCATAACACCCTACCCTCTTTCCCTCTTCTCATCATGAGAAGAGACTCTACACTATTGGGGTCTAACTAAAGCCCTTCCCCTATACATGGCCACTTCTTCTCGATCCAAAGATGAGTAATGCAAAAACAACCCACAAAATCCCTTCAAAAAATCAAGCAAAACATGAAGAAAAGGCATTCAAGAAAACATGTTTCAATCCCTCCCAAGCATACCCAACATACATACAAGTATACCAATGAAAACACAATAACATATCTATGAACAAAGCATGAACAACATGAACGACATGAACAAAATGAGTTAAAGAATCCTACCTTCACAACAAGGTTATGGCCAAATGAACTAGTTTGAGATGAGCTTTTCCTTCCTTCCTTCAATCTTGAAAATTTCTCTCTAAAACTAGAGATTGGGTAACAACCAAAACTCCTCAAAAATGCCTCTAAATAAGATCAAAACTCAACCACCTAAAAATGGCAATAACTCCCCCCCACTTGCCTAAAGTTCTAGAGGCTTCTAACTCAACTAAACCTAAGGCTAACCTCAAGGTGGAGTTAAGGTCATTCAACCCATGGAAAAATCATTCAATTTTTTGCACTAAAGCAAAATTGGAGTTTTTGAGTGACCATAAAAGTCAACAAAAGGGGCTAAGGGGGTAGAAAATGTCCCCAAACCATACCCATACCTCTTGTGTACTTAGATTTCATGATTATATGCTTTTAGGATTAATTAGAGACCTATCAAAAGCTAGGAATAACTTAGGACTTACCAACAACCTTCAAAATGTAGATTACTCACTAATCACGATTAGGGTAATTAACCTCAATTACTCATTAATTAGCAAAAAGGTCACTAACCTAGTCCAACTTAGATCTTTAGGTTACATTGTTACCACTAACTATCATGTTGGAATGCATATACAGTTCACAAGTGTCAAGCGACACTTAAAAAACAAAACTATTACAAAACATTAACATTTACTAATTACATAATCATACATTCATTCAAACCATGACACCAATACAATATCAAAAATGGGGTTTGTGTCTTTCATTAGATTAATCCTAGTTTCCACAATTGGTACATAGGGTTTAGTTTCATTTCTTTGTTAGATTCCTCGACTAATAAATATCCTGCACACTCATTGCACACATCAGTAGCTCAAGATAATCACATACATATATTAAAAACTTATCTTGAATGGTTACATAAATCAAAACATGAATCTTTCATATAATTTACTATTTAATTCATTTCTACTCACATTTAATCATCAGCAACACATAATCAATATAACATAACTTATTCATTAATTCAGATTAAGTACTAGTACAATCATAATTAGGCATGCATATACCTAAACATCATAACATCACCAATAGGGCATACTGTACCATCTAAATTGCATATAACTTAATCATCATGGTATCAAAATCAACATCCTCATTATCAGGTGAAAACACTTCATACCATCATTAGTAAAAACTCATTTTTTACATAGTTGAGGTGATGTAGTAGTTCTTGAATCACTAAGTATCTAAAACATGAATGAATCAGCTAATCTTAGTTTCTGTTAGGAAATTCACAACATAACACATTACTTCATTTTTGTTACAATCTCCTATAATAGTTTTAATAGACAATTTATATTTGATAAGTACATACGAGGAGGGTCCTTACATCCTTCCCCACTAGCTTTTGACTTCCTCCTAGAATTCGTACAACTAAAATGTTCATCCTATGCTACACCTTGTCTAGACTTGTTCCAAAATTTACTCTTATAAAAAGAATGATTAATAATTCTCATACGTACTCAAGGGAGATAACATATTTTCCTGATTACTATTACTAAAAGTGAAGTTTACTCTATAACATTGACATAGTTACATTTTCTAGGGTCAAGCACTTCTCAAAACATATAGGTCACATATAAATAACTTTCTAATCTAATATAAATATACCTATAGAGTTTCTATCAATAGTAATATCATAAGATGTTTTCAATTTCCACATACCCATTCATCAGGGCAACAACTGTACAAGCCTCCCTCAAAAGAGTTTTTTTTTTTTTTTTAAATATTGCAAAATGAATCTTTATTTCAAGGTTATTCACTTTTCCTTTAGAGTTTCCACCACGTATTGATTTCTTGATAGGATACTAAATGATTCCTCACTACGCCTACACCTTTTCATCCAGAAGCCCATCTAATTAACTCATAATCTTAACCAAATTCATGTTGCGGTGCAAATTTTATTACTCATAACATCCAACAGATATCATTAGTCCTATTCTTAAAATCCTAGGAGAGAGTGGGGCATGAATACTCTCAATAATAACCCCAAACCCTAATGTTAAACATCCACTTAATTCTCAAGAATCCCATTTTGGTAGGCCCATCATATGTCACTAGCCAACAAAAAATTTAAAAGAAAGTGCCTCACAACATAAATTCAACATCAAGAATGAAACATCCAATACAAAAGTCTAAAATCAAAGAAATAAAGAGTGACCAATTACAGAAAAGTTTTAATCAAGAAATAAAGACATAACCAAGAGGCAAAATAGAATAATAAAAAATATAGCTAGCTAAATATCCCCACATCACACTAAAGACAAAAAGGAAGAACATTAAGAGTACCAAAATCTGAAATCAGCCAAATAAGAACATAAATCCAATCACTTACCAAAATTTACATTACCAACAAAATGTGGCCATACCAGGGTCACTGAGAAACATGAGGGATCTTAGGCCTTCCAAATACATTGCAAGGATCTTGAATTTATTTTAGATGGTGGTCTAATGACCATGTTGCTCAAACTCTAATTGATCCCACATACTAACTATTGGTGTTTTATTTTGATGTTACTAGTACTAAAACTACTAGGCGACAAAAGGCTTAGTACCTAGATATCAGTACATACACAACCTAAAGAATAGCCAATTCTCATTATCACTTGCATATGCAAAGTATTAGGACCCAACTTCCATAAAACCTTAGACGGTTTTCTACTCTTTTGGCTCTGTAAAACCAGGGCGGGTGCACCCGGGGATGGTTCAAAGATGGAATAATTGTATGAGAATTATTCTTAGTTTCATTTTGATTCTCATCTCTAAATCCTTAAACATATAGGTAAATAACAGACAAACACATCCCTTGAAACAGATATGGCCAAGAAATCTTCTATAGCTCTGCAGATGTTTCTAACAACAATGGCTAAATGAAGCTAAAACAATCTAGGCAGGCAAGTGCTGGCCAACTTTGAAAATCTTACAGGAAAGATAAATGAAAATTCATTTTATGATGTATTTTGAAAAAGCTAGTTATAATATACTTCTCTTTTGGCTGAAATACTCTCGATCAGTGCCTAATCCATTGGGAATTCAGAGTCAAGTAAATTCTTAGATCTAATTTGTTGCCTTGCAACGAATTTTCATCAGCAATTCTTACCAGAATTTATCATTCAAAAATCCTTATTAACACCCAAGCAACCTCATCACATTCATCAAAGCCTTTACTTAATCCTTTGAATTAACAGCAATAACAAATGGATGTACAGTCTTACTAAATTGCAATCAATTGCATAAGCTTTTACTCACACAACATCAAGGTAACTCAGTATTAAAAAGGAGACAAAATTCAGAGAAGAACAGATATGGGGACAGTTCATAACTTGTATTCATTTCCTTTGAAAATGATATATCCTTTACAAAAGACCCAGAAAAACCTTCAGAGAAGAAGCACAGTTCTTTTTACATTCATCCATATCTCAGAGATTTTGACAGAAAAAGCATACTATAAATTTCTTTCCAAAAAATGTTTGGACCAAAAAAGAACTAAGCACAACACTTAGTGAAAACCAAATTCGGACCCATCTTTAGCCTTGGGATCTCACTTAAATAATGTGAGATGCAACAACCTTCAGGCTACAGTAGGTGATAGGTGTCCTTCTTTTGAAAAACAAAAAACAAGAATAACAGAAAGGTTGATTACAAAAGCACTTCTTGGCGGGTCCCTTTCTGTTATGCTTCTTGGTTGTTATGATCTGTTCTCGCAATCATTCCTCATCTTCAGAGTACATATCCATAAGGTCTGCAAGTGATGTATCATCTTCTGTTACATGCAAAATCACTTTAACCTGGGGATTTTCTATGTCATCATTGCTGACTACAAGAGTAACTATTACTCTTACATCTTCCTCGTCATCTTCTCCTGACATCTGTTCACTAAACTGATCTTTCCATCTGTTGAAAGTATCATCATCTGGCCAATGAAAACTTAGGGTTTCTCTTTGTATCTTTATTAAAGAATTGGCATTATCTTCTAATTCATCGAATTCTTTTCTTATATCAGCATAATACAATTGTATCTTTACCAGCTCTTCATTTGTCTTCGCCCAAAACCAACAGCCAGTCTCACTGATGATGTTTGTTATTCTGTTATCAAATAATTCATCCATTTCCTTTTTCCATTTGTCCTTTTCCTTTACTGTATCAACAGTTTCTAAGGCACAAGGAAATAGGGTGAATTTTTTAGCAAGATATCTTGAAAAACAGAGTGTCAATTTCCTCTGTAAAGAATCTCTTTTATTTTCAAAGTTATCTAATTGATTTAATAAATCAAAAATTCTTTCAACCTGATGGTAAGGCATTTGAACTGCAGAGATACAAACAATTGTGACATCATTATTCCTCTGTCTCCACTTCTGTGCAAGAGAGTCTAGTCCATTCTTTCCTTTATTTAACTCATCTATGAGGGTTACAATCCTGGTCAGCTGGTCATAAAAATCTGACCATTGTATTTTATCCCTCAAGTATGTCACACCCTGCTTCCATTTCTCTTCCTGCTGATTTCTAAATTCTATCTGCCACTCATGTAATTTGGTTTTTTCTGCTTCAAATTCCTCTGCAGTATAGAATTGGGGTCTTTTAGGGGTGTTAGGTATCTCAATAATAGGGGTTAATCCCACAGATGACTGTGGGGGATATGCAATTCTCAATGTACTGGATTCTCCCACTTTTCTCTTTCCAAGTACCTTTTCCAGTTGAGATATCCTATTTTCTAACTCAATTCTCCTCTTCACCTCTTGATTATAGGCTTCCACCACTACTTCATATTTATTATGCATATCCATCATTTCCCTCTATTCTCTTTCCACAGTAGCCAGGGCAAATTTAGAATAATCCACATTCATGTGGGCTTCCTGTACATTTGAAGTGTCAGCAACTCTTCTTACAATGATACTCCCTGTCAATCCTGAGTCATCAGGCTGTGATGAAGTAACTCTGGATCCTCTTCTCAGGGACCACATAACAAGGGCAGCTTGATCATTGCTGAATGCTGTACCCAAGAATTCCTCTTTATTTAGATCCTGGAGTCCTAAATTATTTGAAACAGAATTAAAAACTAATGCGTCAGCAATGTCCCAATTGGGCAATAATAAAACATTAGCATTTTTTACCATCTGTCTTCCCTCATCAGGGGTTATATTTTGGAACTCTTGAACCATTTGTTCCTTTATTATATTTTGAATGGAGGTCTCATCCATTTCTGGATGTTCTGTTCTCATATTATTGCACCTTTGCTCAAAAATGTGCATGTTTACTCTCCACGCAAACTGATGGAAAGCCCTAGATCTTACAAAATTGTTATCAGACAAAAAATGCTGACTGGCTTGTTCCAAAACAGGGTCCAATTCCCTTCCTCTGAAATCTGTTGTAGTTAATTCAAAACTTGGTACAGCGGTTTCCTGAGGGTTGCCTTCATCAATCTCTGCTTGTGTAACAAAAATTTCTCCTTGTGACCCCATTTGTTCAAATTGCTCACTGGTGAGTTGTTCTTCCTCAACTCTTATTGGAGTTTGAGAAGGTGAGCCACTTTCATCAGGGGATTCTTCCTCCCTTATTATTCTTCTTCTTTTGGGGGAAGGTTCCGGGGGTCTTTCTTCTAGGACAGTGCTGGAAGATCCAACAATCTGTTTTTCTTTATGCACAACGGGCACCTGCTGTCGGACAATAGTATATCCTGTTTTCTTCCGTACCACCAGTGGACCTACTCCAATGTTGGGAGCAAAACCCAATTTTCTCATAATTTCTCTGGCTTTATCTGGAAAAGAATTAATAAAATGCTGTTTCTTCTCATTCATTACCTCCATTATCTCAGAGAAATTACTCATGAGCTTATGTACTTTATCTGCATTGTTTGCAGCATTACTAAGAGGACTGAAATTTTTATCAAAACAATTAATGAATTCCAAAACTTTTGAATAGACTCTCCATTTTTCTTTCTTTATTTCTTGCTCATGGAGAGAATATTCATTTCTTATTACATCTTATGGAAAATAGAATTCATGCTGAACTGGACGCAGCTTGATTCTCAATCTAAGGGCAGAGTTAAAGAAACCTTCTGTATCACAAAAACGAGAGTGAGACACTGCCATTTTGTATTGATCCAAAAATTTATGGAGAAATGCCCACCCTTCTTTAGTTATCACAAATTGGTGGGCTATAGTACAAGTAGGAAAAATTGATCCTGTCCCCCTTTTGTGCAAAAAGGCCTCCTCCACTCCTCCCAACTGCCACAAAAATTCAGCTATCCCTACCTTCAAGGGTACCTGATAGGGTAACACATGGGGTGTTCCTTTGAAACCGTAGACCCTGATGATCGTTGAGACTGAATATGGGATAATATCTCCCCAATTATGTGAAACTTTTAGATTGTGGGTTTTGTCCATAGGCCTGATAAGGTGCATTAATGCCTTAGGGATTCTAGGATTATCACTCAATAAGAGGCACCTTAGTTTGGAGGCAAAGTGCCTATCAAATCTGACGAAGCTAGCATTTTCTGCTTCCCAGGTCATGTCTGCACTCCATAATTGGACTGGTAGTGCTTCCCCTTCTTGTTCTCTATTTAAAACCATTTCTTTACCAAAATAAGTGGCCCCTTTAAAAAGAAACATATGCATCAGTAAGGAATACTGACCCCAAACCTTTTCCACCTTGCCCTGTGCAATCCCCACCAATCCATGATGGATCTCATTTGCCAAGTAAGATGCAAAATCAAAAATTATTTCCACACCAAAAGAAGAGATTTGGGTGATCATATACATGAAGCTCACCGGAATAAAATCTTCTTCGCCCTCTCCGAAGACTCTGCACAGGGTCCTATATATCTCGACTGCCCTGGCATTAAAACATGATTTCTTGAAGGGCTCTTTAGAAGATGATGTTATGGTTGGGAGGCCTCCAATTCGGCCTATGTGGGCCTTCAGTGCACCCTGTCTAACTACATCCCTCTTGGATATATATTCCTTTTTTAAATCTGTCAGATTAATGGGCACATGATACATGGTGAGGGGTCCCAGACTGAATACCTTCCTAATCTCCTCGGGACTGATGGTAACTAAAGCCTCACCATCTATTCTCCTCACTACTTTAGTGGCTTGGTCATAGTTTTTTGATATGGCTTCAAGCAGGTCAAAATCCATGAACACGCTGGGAACAACAAGCTTCCCAAGATCAAAATTCCAAATGTTGGCATGAGGGGCATATAACTTTCTCTCTGCAAACCATTTCTTGAATAAACTCAAACCAGTCTGAGCAGTTTGAGCATCCCGGACCCAATTACCCTTATCATACAATCCATCAGCTACCCTAAGCCTAGGATTGAGTGAGGTCAACCTCTTAACTCGCACCGTTTCTACAGTGGACTCAGGAAGTAACTCAAGCAAATCATCATGCACATTTCTATCCAGGTAGTTTACTGCTCCTGTAAATCCCTTCTTAGGAGGCATCTTGATCTATCCTCTTTAAAACTTAAAAGCTCATAGAGATGATGGCAGTTTTACTTACTTGAATTCTGTCTCAAATCTCCTATGAATTCCTGCAAAATTTCAACGAACAGATAACTTGACAATTTCTTATCAACCTTGGCACGCTTTTCTTTCAGTAATAGCTTCTGCACAAGAATGGCTTCAAATCTTTTCTCGCGTGAAATGAAACTGATGCAATCTCTCTGTATTATACTCTGTTTTTTCTCACGGACGAAGCTTTCTTGTCTAATTAATACAGAGAGTGGCACTACATTTTTTATTTAAAACTGCACCGTTGATCTTCAAAGATCCTACGATCATGCGGTACACAAAGAACAACTAGGAGTTATACTTGCCATGTCAGTTATATTACCCAATGAGAGCTTGCCACGTACATAATTCTTTCTTTTGATGGCGCTTACCTTTAAACCCACTGACGACGGAGAACACGTGTCAGCATGTCGCTACTTCGTTATGCATAAAGAACTAGCACCTTGCCATAACGAGGCGGCGACAGCCGTTGATCAGACCAAGAAATGATCGAACGATACGCTACAGGACTCCTTAAGAAAGAAGGCGGTGGGCCCATATCGCTATGTCGCTATAATTATCTTCCTTGCAACTCTTCATAACGAGATAGCGAGCTCCGTTGATTCACTTCAAGCTGACGTTCCAGATTTCTTGTACATTTAGTCAGGTAGGCATTAATGAGAATCGGATCTCTGCATAGCTAGCACATGTCAAATTTTATCAGTCACCTATCATTACACGTCATCATAGATCTTGCCAATCTTTTACCATTTTATGGGGCCTCGCTAACTCGCTAACGGTGAAGCACCTCAATTTTTCGATAGCGAGGTAGCGAGCTTCGGCACTTTAAAGGATTCCGTGCCGGAAAAAGCAAGGGGGTACCCGATAATTACTTCTGTTTAATTAAAACTGATTCTGACAATAGTATTTATGACAGGTCATGCCACCTGGTGTAATTATGACACAAGCAAGATGCAATGTCATCATTTTCAGATCTTCACGTGGCCTCGCTACTTCGCTAACGGTGAAGTGCCTGAATTTTCCGATAGCGAGGTGGCGGTACTTCTGGAAAAATATCAACATTCTGACTCTAATGTTAGATATTCTAATGGGTCCTTTTCCCTCTTTTTACGGCGAATTGCTAAGTGTACTTGCACAATAAAGAAATTAAATAGCAAATCTTCGATCGCCGCACGTTCACTTCATGGTCCCACCGCTTAAAAACTCGACACTCGCTATCTCTCTATACTTAATGAGCATGCAACTTTCAATAGCGAGATAACGCCAGCGGTAGATCTAATCAGATCTGAGGGTAGGGACAAACAGTAAGAAAGGTAACCCGGGAGAAAGGAAAAGGAATACGGAAGCATATTCGCTTCTTTTGAATTTTGAAAATTTTCGCGCCCGACCATTTATAAATAGGGATGAATGTAAGGCTTACATGGCAAATATTTGTCACAGATGATTTATCCAAAACCTTATACTTCATTTAGACATAGAACATCTGACCTTTCAATGGTTTAACTGAAAAAAAAATTTTACTGCAGAAAAAGTCAGACCAACAGTGGCTCTGTCTGGGGATGATAAACTACTTGAGTCTATGCAAGGATTCAGAATCTATGGGAGAGCAGACCACACATCCGGGAAATGACAACTTCTTCAGAGAGCACAGAGCAACACACAAAAAACAAAAACTCAGACTGTACAAGGATTTACAGAAAACAGGACGCCAGGAAAACCTAAAACTAATGTTCATGGAAGAAAATAAGTATTTTTTCAAGAAAAATACCTCTTCAAGAACTGTCCATGAACTGGAAATTCAAGAATATTATCAAATACATCTTTGATTATGTAGGAATCTTCACCCCAAGCATTCTCAATGAGATATGGGCCTAACCAAATGGGATCAAATTTGCCATGTTTTCCTTTATCTTCAATTCTGGCGTTCCACATTAAGACTAGGTCTCCATTTTCAAATTTCCTGTTTACAGTTCTTTTATCATAGAGTGTTTTGACTTGTAACTGCAATTTTTGATTTCTCAGAGATGCTTCTCTTCTGGCTTCGGTCAATCCTACCAGTTCATTCATTCTTTCTTTCATTTCATCAGTAGTATCTTCATCATATGACTGGATGTAATTGTATAATCCCATCAAATTGTTCTGGGGCATTCTAGCTTGAATTCCATACACTAAATCAAATGGAGCCACCCCAATTGCCTTCTTTACAGTTACTCTATCAGCCCATATTGCCAACTATAACTTGGAATCCCATGCCCTTTTATTATCGTCCAAGGTTCTCTTAATGATTTTCAACAGGCTTTTATTTGTGGACTCAGCTTGTCCATTCCCTTGTGGATGATATGGGGCAGATGTTGTTCTTTTCATTCCATATTTATCAAAAAAATTTATGAATTCCTCAGACCTAAAACACATAGCATTATCTGTGACAATTTTATGTGGACATCCAAATCTGGAAATGATATTATTCAATAAGAAATTATTTACTACTTTACTCGTTGCATTTCTGGTAGGGATAGCCTCTACCCATTTTGTAAAGTAGTCAGTAGCAACCAGAATCCAGGAATAGCCGGTACTGGACTTGGGAAAAATTTCTCCTATGAAGTCCAGACCCCATTGTTGAAAAGGTGCTTTAGTTTCAACTGGCTTCAGTGGAGTACTTCCTGAGAATTTCAGCTTCCTAGCAAATCTTTGACAAGGATCACATTTTTTAACCATAGCTTGAGCATCTTTGAATAGAGTGGGCCACCAGAAACCAGCTCTCATTATCTTATGCGCAGTAGTTTTGGCCATGTAATGTCCTCCACATACTCCAGCATGCATTTCTTTCAAAATCTCTTTTGCCCTTTCTCTGTCAACACATTTCAACAGAACTCCTTCAAAGTTTCTCCACCATAAGTTATTTTGAACAATTGCATACCTGATGGCTTGCAATTTAATATTTCTTTTTTCATTATCAGGCAGATGGGGAGGAACTTCCATGTGTTGCAAATAATGTATAACATTAATGTACCAGTCACACTGGTCCATGTCGCATAAATCAGTTCTGAAATCATCATTTACTAGGTTTATCTGATTAGATTCCAGGTTTGTTTCGGCCATAAGTTTGGCCAAACCTTGACCTCTGACTAACTTAGTTATCTGCATATCGATGTTGAATTCTTGGATTCTATTGATCCATCTGCATCTCCTTCCTGACACTTCCTGCTGAGAGAAAATATCTTTAACTGCAGCACTAGGTACAAATGCAATAATAGTAGCACCTATCAAATAACTTCTGAATGCTTTTATAGCCTTTACCAAAGCATATGCTTGTTTTTCATTTATTTCATACTTCAGTTCAGCATGCTGCAGGGATTTGCTAAAAAAGGCAATAGGCTGTTCATATCCTTCTTGGTTTTTCTGTAATAAAACTGCAGCCACAGTATGGAATGATGCAAATGAAAAGATATGCATGGGTTTTGTATAATCTGGGGTCCTCAACACTGGAGCATTTTTTATCGCAGTTTTTATATCCTAGAATGCCTGTGAAGGTTCACCATTCCAATCTATAACAGCTCCTTTCTTGAGCATTTTTGAAATGGGTCTACTGATTTCAGCGAAATTTGTAACAAACCTCCTCAGAAAATTAACCTGGCCAAAAAAGGACTGTATACCTTTCACGTTTTTAGGTTTAGGGACTTTATCAATAGCCATTACCCTTTCTGGGTCTATTTTTACCCCATCCTTGGACACTATGTGTCCTAATAACTTTCCTTGTGTGACCCCAAATGAGCATTTCTTTGGGTTTAGGGATACCCCATATTCCAGGGCTTTTATAAAAATTTTGTTCAAGTGTTTGCAGTGATCTTCAGCCTTATTAGAATACGCTGTAAGATCATCCTGGTACACAACCATAAATTTGTCAATATATTCATGAAATGCTACATCCATGGCTCTTTGGAAAGTAGCTCCTGCATTAATCAAGCCAAAAGGCATCCTCACATACACATATGTTCCCCAAGGGGTTGTGAAGGCTGTTTTGAACTGTTCACTTTCTTTTACCAGAACTTGATTATATCCAGAAAAGCCATCCATCATTGACATTAATTCAAAGCCGGTCACTTGTTGCAACATGGCTTCCATATTAGGTAAGCCATAATTATCTTTTAGAGATGCAATGTTTAGATTTCTAAAATCCACACAAAGCCTAATATCTCCATTCTTTTTTCTTATAGGAACAAGGTTTGAAACCCAAGTGGAATGCCTAATTGGTTTGATTATTCCACCATCTCTCAGTTTTGTCAGTTCTTCCTGCATTTTTGGGGCAAGGGTGGGATTGATTGGCCTCTGCTTTTGCCTAAAGGGTTTTACATTTTCTTTCAAAGGTATGACATGCTGGAAAAGGTCCTCCCTATAAGCTTTAAGGTCATCATATGACCAAGCAAAAACATGCCTGTACTTTCTAAGTAGGTCAATCAATGCTTTTCTGATTTGAATTGGCAGATCTTAGCCGATGTAAACCTTTTTAGGGATTTCATTCGTTCCCAAATTCACTTCTTCTAGCTCCTGCGGTTTGGGGTCCTTTATTTCCGATTTTACTCTGTCTTGGTTATCAAAAATGTTCTCCAAGACTACCAACCCCTTAGGCATCTTATTTGTTTTTAATTGCATGATTTCTTGACCAAAAATGGTTTCCTTCCCATTTAAGGTTTCAATCAGTCCATTGCAGTCCATCTCCTGCCCATAGTATTTGTCTTCATTTAGCAAAAAATTTGTGATATCTTTGTCATCTTCAAACACCTGCCAATTGTCAATGTTGTCAGGTATAGAAGGTCTATTTTGAATCTCAATCTAGGAGATTCCTGCAAATGATATTTCTTTTGGTTTGATAGCTACATTGGCCAGAAGATCAGCCATTTTATTCTGGGTTCTATCTCTCCATGAGATCCCAAATGCATCAAAGAATTCTATTTGATCCCAGACCTCGTTTCTATATTGTTTTAATCTCCTATTTTTTGAGGAGCATGTTCCTTTAATCTGAGAGATGATCAATTCAGAATCCCCTATGACATACAATTTCTTAATTTTGTGATGTGTGGCCACTTTGAGACCTAGCAACAATGCTTCATATTCAGCAATGTTATTTGTGCAAGCAAACTTCAAGGTGAATGAATACCTGAAGGTGTTATTTTCAGGGGATACAAAGACTACACCTGCCCCTGCACCTTCTTTAGAACTAGCCCCATCAAAGAACATTGTCCACAGTTTTGGTGAATTCATGCAACATTCAACCTCATTTTCAATGATATCAGGTAAGTTTTCCACTTCCTGAATAATCAATTCAGCCCTGAAAGCATTGATCCCCGTGTCTAGGAAACAGGTGGTATCTTTGTCAATGTCTTCACCTAAGATGTGGTTAACCCTTGGTTCCCTATTTACCCTGACAGCTTTGTCCCCTATATGGAAAGTGGCATAAGTAAGGTCACACTGTAGGCTTCCCCCCATGGCGGCACTCCATTTTCTGGAAAGTAGCATCCCGTAATGTGGGGGTATATCCACTACAAGGACAGACATGGTTAATTCCACCTCAGGAAATGAAGCCAGTTTAAATGGTAAGGCATTTATAGTACCTATTACTAGAACCTCTCTAGCATCCATCCCTCGGCATCTACCTTGCTTAGTATCCACCTTCAATCCTAGGGCTTCCATTACTTTAAAAGGCATTATAGTGTTGGAAGCTCCAGAATCTATCATACAATTTTTCAAGGTTTTCCCTTTTATGATTAAACTAAGGAAAAAAGGATCAATATCTTGTATGAACGCAACTGATGAATCATCTAAGAACATCTGAGGAATCTGGGATATAATACCATTGTCCTCTATTATTAATGGGGTCTGTTGGGCTACAGCTTGATTATCAATACTATTGTTGTTTGCTATTCCACCCAACCATGAAAAAGCCTTATTTTTATGCTCTTCAATTCTAAAGAGCTCAGACAAGGGTACTTTCACAGTAATTTGAGATAACATGACAATCATATCAACAGGTTCAACTACAGTAGGTTTTACAATAGTACCTGGGATCGGAGTCTTTTGAGTAGTGGGCACCACTTTTAGCTTGACAACATCCGGTTCTGATTTCTCTGGTTGCACTACGGTCTTTGTTGCTTCAACTTTCTGAAATTGAACCTTCTTTTTTGGTTCCCATTTCTGACCCTTGTTCTCCTTGATCTTAGACACATCTATACTGACTTTCTTGTGTTGATCATCTATCTTATGAGTGGTGTCTTTGATGAACATACTAGATGGCCTTCCTGCCTCATTACTTATTGCTCTATTTCTCAAATTGTAATTACTGTGGACTTGTGAAATCATTTCGGCTGTAATTCTATCAATTTCCTCCTTGGAGGGGATTCTTAGGTTTGTGAAACCTACTTCAGAAAATGTATTGTATACCTTATCTGTATCATTCTTCTCATCATCTGAAAATATTTGCTGATGATGTAACTGGTAGGCAATTCTCTGGCTGGTAACATCGTTCTCAGGTTCTTCTGAGTCAGAATCTATCAAATCATCAGATGTATTTGCCATATTGCAGCTTATATCATCATGGTTTTTTTCTTTCGTTTCTTCTTCTGCTTGCGCTCCTTGAGCTTGGGAAAATGATTGGGCAACAGCACAATAGTCAGCAGAATGAGGTGATTGGCATATAATGCACCAAGGCACATCATCATTCATATTTACAGTGTTCCTTTGCAGGGGGTCTGGGGTACCCTTATCTTTCATATTTTGGATCTGGTTAGGAACTGGTTTACCATCTTTCCATTGGGTGGTGTAAGGGTAATTCTGCATCCTAGGCTGTCTATTGAAATTGCTGTTATTCACAAGGGCTCTCTCAGTAACATTTGTCTTATTGAAATTAGTGGGATTCATTTTCTTAAGCATTTCTAAAACATGGCCTATAGTAGGTTCTTCAGGCCTTTTTCCCATGGATGTTTTGTCACCTTCCCTTTTATTATTATTCTTAGGGTTGAAAAGCTTAGGATCATCCCTTCTCCCTAATTTGCCAGAGGCCTTTCTATTATTTTCTATATTCACTGCAACTCTATAGTCATCTCTCAGAGTTTTAGGATCCTTATCTCTCAGTTGGTAGGCCATCTTGCTATCAAAGGCATTGAAGTAGGTTGTAAGACAGACGTCTTCATTTAACCGCATAAATTGAAATAGTTTGTACATCCCTTTCTGAAATCTCACATTGAAATCAAATGTGGATTCATTTGGATTCTTCTTGATATTGTTGAACTCATTCAATATGAATCCTGCATTGGTATTGTCCCCATATTGTTCCTTGAACAATTTCTCCAAATCACTCCATAAAGTAATACTATCATCAGGCAACCTCCTGAACCAATCCCTTGCATCCTCTGTGAGTGAATGCACAAATAATTTCATCACCATGTCCTCATGTTCAACTTCATAATCATTGAGCATGTCAATGAAAATTCTCAAATGTTCTTTACCAGTGACAGCATTATTTCCAGAAAACTTCACCACTTTATCCCTTAAATCAAAAGATATGGGATGGGGGGCACCAGGAATACCGGCAAATGATATTTGTCTATATTTTTTGAGGTATATAGGTTTCTTCTGGAAACTGGGAGCGTTAGATGTACTAGCTGCATTAGCTTGAGTTAGGAGAGCAGCTTGGGATAGCTGTGGTGGGACAAACGGGACTTGAGTGCCAATATTGGAAGATGAGGTAGGAGCAGGCTGGGGTGCTTTCTGAGTCGGGATTATGGGAACATTAACTGAAGCAGGATTTGTAGGTGGGATAGACAAACTAGGCCATGAATTCAATGCAGAATTAGACTTTATGAATTGGATTTTCCTTCTGGTTTCTGCGGCCTGAGCTTCATTTTCAACCTTCTCAAGTTCTTTTGCAAGGTCTTCCTTCTCCTTTCGAGCCTTCTCTAGTTCTAGGTCTAATTTTGATATGGAGGGTTGTATAGATTTTCTCGGTATAGCTTGAGGCTCACTTATTTGGATTCCTATAGCCTTGCCTTTTCCTTTATCTGGAACTGTTCCAGTGGGCTCTATTGGATTAACTTGAATGGGTTTATAAGCTTGAACTTGAGAAATAATTGGTTCTTGTCTTTGATTTAGGAGTTTTTCCTGTTGTTGAACTTTAGCTCTTAGATTATCAATATTTTCAAAGACGTCCTGATGGAGAGTGGGGATATTCTCTTCTAATTTTTTATTTTGCTCTTTCAAAGCAGCCATCCTTCTTAGCAGAGTATCTCTTTCTATTATTGCATCCAAAGTGGCTCGCTCCCTTTCTTTTTCAAGACGGATGCGCTTAGCTTCTTCCTCAGCAATCCTTTTCTTCAAAAATCCTATTTCAGATTGCACTTCTTTAGAATCAGCAGAGGTTGCCTCGGAATCAGCAGGATCATCTAGATCTATAAGGTTCGGTTCTATATATGGGGCTACTCTGGGATTAAAAAGGTTATCAGATGAACTCCTGAATCCTAGCCTACAATTTATATCTGCTACAGGCCCTGGTCTGGGTGAAGCAATTCCCATAGTAGATACATCTTTATCTTGAAAAACTCTCTGATCTGGTAATGGGGTACTGAAAATACCTCCTAAAAGTCTTGTATTTTCGGATTCAGAACTAAGCGAAGATGATTCTCTTGCTATTATCGGTTGATAATGGGAATTTACAGAGGCATTACCTCTAGGCTTCCAAGTAGGATTTGGATCTATTCTTTTCTTATTTTGGTTCTTCCTACCGCCTTGGGGTAAATCAGTATACATTGATACATCGGGATTGGCTCTCATGTAAGCCCTTGTGTTTTTTCTCTTGTCAGCCATATTTTTCTTTTGTTACAATAAGTACTAGCTTCAAAACCTTGACTGAGTCGCCACCCTTTTTCGGGAAAATATAATAACACTCGCTACTGACAGAAAGAAAAAAAAATACACGAGCGGGAACAAAAATATGGCACAAAGAGATCAATCACTGGTGTTGTAAGACTGCAACTCTTGCTTGTTAGATAAGACACTCGGATAAGCTGGATGTGTCAATGTGTAGCAATGGTACTTGGGTTTATATCTTCTTTAGATTCTTAAGTTTTGACACTAATGAGTCCCCAGTAGAGTCGCCATTTTGTTGGAGTTTTATTTTGACGTTACTAGTACTAAAACTACTAGGCGACAAAAGGCTTAGTACCTAGATATCAGTACATACACAACCTAAAGAATAGCCAATTCTCATTATCACTTGCATATGCAAAGTATTAGGACCCAACTTCCATAAAACCTTAGACGGTTTTCTACTCTTTTGGCTCTGTAAAACCAGGGCGGGTGCACCCGGGGATGGTTCAAAGATGGAATAATTGTATGAGAATTATTCTTAGTTTCATTTTGATTCTCATCTCTAAATCCTTAAACATATAGGTAAATAACAGACAAACACATCCCTTGAAACAGATATGGCCAAGAAATCTTCTATAGCTCTACAGATGTTTCTAACAACAATGGCTAAATGAAGCTAAAACAATCTAGGCAGGCAAGTGCTGGCCAACTTTGAAAATCTTATAGGAAAGATAAATGAAAATTGATTTTATGATGTATTTTGAAAAAGCTAGTTATAATATACTTCTCTTTTGGCTGAAATACTCTCGATCAGTGCCTAATCCATTGGGAATTCAGAGTCAAGTAAATTCTTAGATCTAATTTGTTGCCTTGCAACGAATTTTCATCAGCAATTCTTACCAGAATTTATCATTCAAAAATCCTTATTAACACCCAAGCAACCTCATCACATTCATCAAAGCCTTTACTTAATCCTTTGAATTAACAACAATAACAAATGGATGTACAGTCTTACTAAATTGCAATCAATTGCATAAGCTTTTACTCACACAACATCAAGGTAACTCAGTATTAAAAAGGAGACAAAATTCAGAGAAGAACAGATATGGGGACAGTTCATAACTTGTATTCATTTCCTTTGAAAATGATATATCCTTTACAAAAGACCCAGAAAAACCTTCAGAGAAGAAGCACAGTTCTTTTTACATTCATCCATATCTCAGAGATTTTGATAGAAAAAGCATACTATAAATTTCTTTCCAAAAAATGTTTGGACCAAAAAAGAACTAAGCACAACACTTAGTGAAAACCAAATTCGGACCCATCTTTAGCCTTGGGATCTCACTTAAATAATGTGAGATGCAACAAGCTTCAGGCTACAGTAGGTGACAGGTGTCCTTCTTTTGAAAAACAAAAAACAAGAATAACAGAAAGGTTGATTACAACAGCACTTCTTGGCGGGTCCCTTTCTGTTATGCTTCTTGGTTGTTATGATCTGTTCTCGCAATCATTCCTCATCTTCAGAGTACATATCCATAAGGTCTGCAAGTGATGTATCATCTTCTGTTACATGCAAAATCACTTTAACCTGGGGATTTTCTATGTCATCATTGCTGACTACAAGAGTAACTATTACTCTTACATCTTCCTCGTCATCTTCTCCTGACATCTGTTCACTAAACTGATCTTTCCATCTGTTGAAAGTATCATCATCTGGCCAATGAAAACTTAGGGTTTCTCTTTGTATCTTTATTAAAGAATTGGCATTATCTTCTAATTCATCGAATTCTTTTCTTATATCAGCATAATACAATTGTATCTTTACCAGCTCTTCATTTGTCTTCGCCCAAAACCAACAGCCAGTCTCACTGATGATGTTTGTTATTTTGTTATCAAATAATTCATCCATTTCCTTTTTCCATTTGTCCTTTTCCTTTACTGTATCAACAGTTTCTAAGGCACAAGGAAATAGGGTGAATTTTTTACCAAGATATCTTGAAAAATAGAGTGTCAATTTCCTCTGTAAAGAATCTCTTTTATTTTCAAATTTATCTAATTGATTTAATAAATCAAAAATTCTTTCAACCTGATGGTAAGGCATTTGAACTGCAGAGATACAAACAATTGTGACATCATTATTCCTCTGTCTCCACTTCTGTGCAAGAGAGTCTAGTCCATTCTTTCCTTTATTTAACTCATCTATGAGGGTTACAATCCTGGGCAGCTGGTCATAAAAATCTGACCATTGTATTTTATCCCTCAAGTATGTCACACCCTGCTTCCATTTCTCTTCCTGCTGATTTCTAAATTCTATCTGCCACTCATGTAATTTGGTTTTTTCTGCTTCAAATTCCTCTGCAATATAGAATTGGGGTCTTTCAGGGGTGTCAGGTATCTCAATAATAGGGGTTAATCCCACAGATGACTGTGGGGGATATGCAATTCTCAATGTACTGGATTCTCCCACTTTTCTCTTTCCAAGTACCTTTTCCAGTTGAGATATCCTGTTTTCTAACTCAATTCTCCTCTTCACCTCTTGATTATAGGCTTCCACCACTACTTCATATTTATTATGCATATCCATCATTTCCCTCTCTTCTCTTTCCTCAGTAGCCAGGGCAAATTTAGAATAATCCACATTCATGTGGGCTGCCTGTACATTTGAAGTGTCAGCAACTCTTCTTACAATGATACTCCCTGTCAATCCTGAGTCATTAGGCTGTGATGAAGTAACTCTGGATCCTCTTCTCAGGGACCACATAACAAGGGCAGCTTGTTCATTGCTGAATGCTGTACCCAAGAATTCCTCTTTATTCGGATCCTGGAGTCCTAAATTATTTGAAACAGAATTAAAAACTAATGCGTCAGCAATGTCCCAATTGGGCAATAATAAAACATTAGCATTTTTTACCATCTGTCTTCCCTCATCAGGGGTTATATTTTGGAACTCTTGAACCATTTGTTCCTTTATTATATTTTGAATGGAGGTCTCATCCATTTCTGGATGTTCTGTTCTCATATTATTGCACCTTTGCTCAAAAATGCGCATGTTTACTCTCCACGCAAACTGATGGAAAGCCCTAGATCTTACAAAATTGTTATCAGACAAAAAATGCTGACTGGCTTGTTCCAAAACAGGGTCCAATTCCCTTCCTCTGAAATCTGCTGTAGTTAATTCAAAACTTGGTACAGGGGTTTCCTGAGGGTTGCCTTCATCAATCTCTGCTTGTGTAACAAAAATTTCTCCTTGTGACCCCATTTGTTCAAATTGCTCACTGGTGAGTTGTTCTTCCTCAACTCTTATTGGGGTTTGAGAAGGTGAGCCACTTTCATCAGGGGATTCTTCCTCCCTTATTATTCTTCTTCTTTTGGGGGAAGGTTCGGGGGGTCTTTCTTCTAGGACAGTGCTGGAAGATCCAACAATCTGTTTTTCTTTATGCACAACGGGCACCTGCTGTCGGACAATAGTATATCCTGTTTTCTTCCGTACCACCAGTGGACCTACTCCAATGTTGGGAGTGAAACCCAATTTTCTCATAATTTCTCTGGCTTTATCTGGAAAAGAATTAATAAAATGCTGTTTCTTCTCATTCATTACCTCCATTATCTCAGAGAAATTACTCATGAGCTTATGTACTTTATCTGCATTGTTTGCAGCATTACTAAGAGGACTGAAATTTTTATCAAAACAATTAATGAATTCCAAAACTTTTGAATAGACTCTCCATTTTTCTTTCTTTATTTCTTGCTCATGGAGAGAATATTCATTTCTTATTACATCTTCTGGAAAATAGAATTCATGCTGAACTGGACGCAGCTTGATTCTCAATCTAAGGGCAGAGTTAAAGAAACCTTCTGTATCACAAAAACGAGAGTGAGACACTGCCATTTTGTATTGATCCAAAAATTTATGGAGAAAGGCCCACCCTTCTTTAGTTATCACAAATTGGTGGGCTATAGTAAGAGTAGGAAAAATTGATCCTGTCCCCCTTTTGTGCAAAAAGGCCTCCTCCACTCCTCCCAACTGCCACAAAAATTCAGCTATCCCTACCTTCAAGGGTACCTGATAGGGTAACACATGGGGTGTTCCTTTGAAACCGTAGACCCTGATGACCGTTGAGACTGAATATGGGATAATATCTCCCCAATTATGTGAAACTTTTAGATTGTGGATTTTGTCCATAGGCCTGATAAGGTGCATTAATTCCTTAGGGATTCTGGGATTATCACTCAATAAGAGGCACCTTAGTTTGGAGGCAAAGTTCCTATCAAATCTGACGAAGCTAGCATTTTCTGCTTCCCAGGTCATGTCTGCACTCCATAATTGGACTGGTAGTGCTTCCCCTTCTTGTTCTCTATTTAAAACCATTTCTTTACCAAAATAAGTGGCCCCTTTAAAAAGAAACATATGCATCAGTAAGGAATACTGACCCCAAACCTTTTCCACCTTGCCCTGTGCAATCCCCACCAATCCATGATGGATCTCATTTGCCAAGTAAGATGCAAAATCAAAAATTATTTCCACACCAAAAGAAGAGATTTGGGTGATCATATACATGAAGCTCACTGGAATAAAATCTTCTTTGCCCTCTCCGAAGACTCTGCACAGGGTCCTATATATCTCGACTGCCCTGGCATTAAAACATGATTTCTTGAAGGGCTCTTTAGAAGATGATGTTATGGTTGGGAGGCCTCCAATTCGGCCTATGTGGGCCTTCAGTGCACCCTATCTAACTACATCCCTCTTGGATATATATTCCTTTTCTAAATCTGTCAGATTAATGGGCACATGATACATGGTGAGGGGTCCCAGACTGAATACCTTCCTAATCTCCTCGGGACTGATGGTAACTAAAGCCTCAACATCTATTCTCCTCACTACCTTAGTGGCTTGGTCATAGTTTTTTGCTATGGCTTCAAGCAGGTCAAAATCCATGAACACGCTGGGAACAACAAGCTTCCCAAGATCAAAATTCCAAATGTTGGCATGAGGGGCATATAACTTTCTCTCTGCAAACCATTTCTTGAATAAACTCAAACCAATCTGAGCAGTTTGAGCATCCCGGACCCAATTACCCTTATCATACAATCCATCAGCTACCCTAAGCCTAGGATTGAGTGAGGTCAACCTCTTAACTCACACCGTTTCTACAGTGGACTCAGGAAGTAACTCAAGCAAATCATCATGCACATTTCTATCCAGGTAGTTTACTGCTCCTGTAAATCCCTTCTTAGGAGGCATCTTGAGCTATCCTCTTTAAAACTTAAAAGCTCATAGAGATGATGGCAGTTTTACTTACTTGAATTCTGTCTCAAATCTCCTCTGAATTCCTGCAAAATTTCAATGAACAGATAACTTGACAATTTCTTATCAACCTTGGCACGCTTTTCTTTCAGTAATAGCTTCTGCACAAGAATGGCTTCAAATCTTTTCTCGCGTGAAATGAAACTGATGCAATCTCTCTGTATTATACTCTGTTTTTTCTCACGGACGAAGCTTTCTTGCCTATTAATACAGAGAGTGGCACTACATTTTTTATTTAAAACTGCGCTGTTGATCTTCAAAGATCCTACGATCATGCGGTACACAAAGAACAACTAGGAGTTATACTTGCCATGTCAGTTATATTACCGAATGAGAGCTTGCCACGTACATAATTCTTTCTTTTGATGGCGCTTACCTTTAAACCCACTGACAACGGAGAACACGTGTCAGCATGTCGCTACTTCGTTATGCATAAAGAACTAGCACCTTGCCATAACGAGGCGGCGACAGCCGTTGATCAGACCAAGAAATGATCGAACGATACGCTACAGGACTCCTTAAGAAAGAAGGTGGTGGGCCCATATCGCTATGTTGCTATAATTATCTTCCTTGCAACTCTTCATAACGAGATAGCGAGCTCCGTTGATTCACTTCAAGCTGACGTTCCAGATTTCTTGTACATTTAGTCAGGTAGGCATTAATGAGAATCGGATCTCTGCATAGCTAGCACATGTCAAATTTTATCAGTCACCTGTCATTACACGTCATCATAGATCTTGCCGATCTTTTACCATTTTACGGGGCCTCGCTAACTCACTAACGGTGAAGCACCTCAATTTTTCGATAGCGAGGTAGCGAGCTTCAGCACTTTAAAGGATTCTGTGCCGGAAAAAGCAAGGGGGTACCCGGTAATTACTTCTGTTTAATTAAAACTGATTCTGACAACAGTATTTATGACAGGTCATGCCACCTGGTGTAATTATGACACAAGCAAGATGCAATGTCATCATTTTCAGATCTTCATGTGGCCTCGCTACTTCGCTAACGGTGAAGTGCCTGAATTTTCCGATAGCGAGGTGGCGGTACTTCCAAAAAAATATCAACATTTCGGCTCTGATGTCAGATATTCTAGTGGGTCCTTTTCCCTCTTTTTACGGTGAATTGCTAAGTGTACCTGCACAATAAAGCAATTAAATAGCAAATCTTCGATCGCCGCACGTTCACTTCATGGTCCCACCGCTTAAAAACTCGACACTCGCTATCTCGCTATACTTAATGAGCATGCAACTTTCAATAGCGAGATAACGCCAGCGGTAGATCTAATCAGATCTGAGGGTAGGGACAAACAGTAAGAAAGGTAACCCGGGAGAAAGGAAAAGGAATATGGAAGCATATTCGCTTCTTTTGAATTTTGAAAATTTTCGCGCCCGACCATTTATAAATAGGGATGAATGTAAGGCTTACATGGCGAATATTTCTCACAGATGATTTATCCAAAACCTTATACTTCATTTAGACATAGAACATCTGACCTTTCTATGGTTTAACTGAAAAAAAAATTTTACTGCAGAAAAAGTCAGACCAACACTAACTATATACTTATCTTCATCGACATCACCCTACGACTAGGGTTTACTACACAAAGGGGTCTGGCTTGATCAAAACTCACTCAAAAGTGCAAATCCAAGGATATTAATATAAGTCCTAATTCAACCCTCTTGTTGTTACATTGGTTTCCTTTCAAAGAATCTAAACATGTGGGAAACTATAGTGTCAGTAGAGTTGCACTTTGAGTTGCAGCTACAATATCAAATCTCTTATCCTCAATTTACTATAATTTCATAATAGGGTACATAACCATAACTTTTCTTAGGTCAAATTTCACCACAATATATTAACTGAAGTTGTGTTATCTCTCTCACCAAATTTGGTATAATCTTCTATACATAAATATATCACTATCCATGTTATTTCATCATTTACATAAGTTCTAATTAATTTTCAAGAATGTGCTAAATTTAATGTTCTTATTAGTAATCCATATTTCACATTATTCTAGTCATAAATGACTTATGAATTCATGCTTAGGTTGTATGTTTGCAACTACTTAGGTATAAAAGCATTATAAGGATGTCGTCAATGTTTACTTATTCACTCTTACAACTATCTCCTTGCTATCAATATAGGTCATCATCATAATTTTTAACATGCCTCATGGCTTATAATTCACTTATTACTTAACTTTGATACCTAAACCTTTGTTTCATATTAGGTTGATGACCTCATCATGACTTTAGTTTCTCTAAATTATAGGGTTATAATTGATCCAATAATTTCAATACCAGTGTCTACGAGCATTCACTTCATAGTTAAAATTTAGTATTACTCATGCTTATAGAATAATCCTACCAACATAATACACTCAAATAACCCTAACTCCAAAGTTTTCATTTTATATCTTACCAATTTAGTACTATATGATACATACTTCTCACCATTTAAATTTTGTTCTTACCACCATACTGAGTTAGATTCATCCCCTGATTAGGGTTCTATTCATCATAGTAGGTTGAGATACTTTCCTTCTTTGTACATTCCTCACTAACTCTCTTTCGTTGAATAACTTCTCAGAATAGTAATCCTATCATTTGAGGTTACAAAGGTTACTTGCAGATTCCAATTTAACACTCTTTTTTTTTTTTTTTTTTTGAGGATTATTGGAACAATACATTTTAAATTCTTAATAGGTTACAGGTTTCCCAATTAACTTGGAAATATGGTATACTCTTCAAGGTTTACCTTCCTATTTACATAGCATTCATTTATCTATTCAATGTTTCACTCAAAGGTAAAAGATTAGATTATGAAGATCATAGGTTTTCTTTCACTTAGGTTTGAAAAGTTTTAAACAATACTAGTTCACTAGATCATCTCCATACTTGATATAACTACGATGCTTCCATGATTGATTGAGTCAAACAAAATTTGACTTCTACTAAAGATGTTGAGAACACTTTTCTATTTGACTTCTAGGTTATCTGATCATTTCCACTTTCCTGATTCAAAGTTGTTTTGAGGGTTCTTAATTTAGTTTTTCCTCAAGGAAATGGTGGTCAATATAATTTTGATCTCTCAATGAGATCATAATATACTTTAATATAGAATTCTTGTACCTAAACATTCATTTCAATTCATTAAGACTAGGTTATCTGATATGGTTAACCACTTACATTTGTTAATACCAGTTCAAATTCTACTTAGGTTTAATTATTGGTGTCATAGTTTAGAAAGAATACATTTTCTTATTGAATTTTTACAAGGGGAAATCCCTACTTCATACAGTAAAATTTAAATGCACACACTTAACATGGACCCATTATTGCCCAAGTGTCATGAAACAAGGCTCTGATACTTGAGGCTATTAAGAAATAGATAGGTTGGTAGGTGGAACTAACTTTGGGAGATAAGATACTCATAGACTCTCTAGTGAAATAGTACAAGTTCAACCTAGGAGGATTCATTACTTTAGTATACCTTCAAGTTATTCCCCTTGGTTCGTATGACATAGTGTTGGGCATGAACTAGCTAGGCTCGCATAGAATTATCATTGACTATAGGAGGAAGACTATTTAGTGTAAGGACTATGAGATTATGGTTATCCACAGACCCATAGCCCTTTGGATTATCTCTACTATGAAGCTAAAGTAGAGCATGTGTAAGGGTTGTTAGGTGTTTGCCATTACTATAAGTGAACTTGAGGAGGAAAACCATAAAGGAAGGATCTTAGATCAGGCTATCCTAGATGAGTGTGTTGATGTTTTTCCTAGTGAGAATCTAGGTATGCCACCTAAGAGAGACATTGATTTTTGCATTGACCTCATCCTAGGAGTAGAGCCCATATCTAGGGCTCCTTATCAGATGACCACTTAAGATTTGAGTGAATTATGCTTGCAGCTAGAGGACCTTTTGTCTAAATGTTGTATTAGATAGAGTTTTTCTCCATGGGGAGCACTAGTTTTCTTCATGAAGAAGAAGGATGGATTTTTATGCTTGTGCATTGACTATAGATAGTTGAACAAGGTCACAATTAAAATTAGGTACCTTTTATTGAGGATCAATTCCTTTTTTGACTAGATCAAGCATTCAAGATGCCAATATACATAAGACAACCTTTCACACTTATTATGGACACTATGAGTTTATACTGGATCTATTTGAATTGATGAGTTCTCCATCAGTATTCATGTAATTGATGAATGAAACATTCCATTCTTATTTAGACCATTTTGTATTTGTGTTCATTGATGGAATATTGATATATTCTAGATTTTAGGAAGAGCATGAGCAATAGCTACAGTTAGTCCTTTAGTGCCTTTCAAACAATCAACTATATGTTGAATTGGCAAAGTGAAACTTCTTTTAGTTTGAGGTACAATAGTTAGGACATGTCATTTTAGGATATGGTATCTCAGTGGACCCTATGAAGATCCTAGTGATGGTTAATTGGTCTACAGCCACTACTTTTCTCTAAAATTCATAACTTTAAGGGTCTAGTTGGATATTACCACAGATTTGTTCAGAACTTCACTAGATTTGTATACCCCATCACTTCCCTCTAGAGAAAGGTGAAGAAGTTTATTTGGATAGAGAAATGTGAGTAAGCATTCTAGAAGATCAATGAGCTTTTGACTAGCTCATAGATTCTAGCAATACCTAATCTAGTAGGTGATTTTTTGGTGTGTATTGATGCTTCCCTAGAAGGGATGGGAGTAGACATAATTCAAGATGAATGTGTGATTGCCTACGAGTCTCACAAGCTCAAGGATCATGAGTTCAACTATTCCACACATGATCTTGAGATAATGCAATTGTTGGGGCATCATTTTCAGCTTCATAGCAATCATCACAATTTATAGCATATATTCATATAGTCTAATTTGGATGCTAGGTAGAGGCATTGGATGGAGTTTTTATATGAGTATGACTTTGAGGTGAAGTATATTCAAGGGAAGGAGAATCTTGTATCCAACACTTTGAGTTGCAAGAGACATGAGACATTACCATTGACTCTTGGTGTGTATTTAAGGAGCCGTATACTTTAGGCACTTCCTAAAGGTAGCAAGAGGTGAGCCTTGAGATAGATTCAAGTAGATCTTTAGATGGCAGATTTTTAGGCTATGTCCTAGAGTTAGATATGCTTTTCCATTATACAGGGAAGATTTATGTACCAGTATTAGATGAGCTTCATACATTGATCGTATATGAGGCCCATTTTTCACCTTACTCAACATATCCAAGTGTAAAGAAGATGTATCCACACTTACAATAATTTTAAATTTGGATAGGGATGAAATGTGATATTTTTGATTTTGTGTATTCATTTCTTGAGTGTTAGAGGGATATGGCAAAGCACCAACACCCTGCGAGAGTTTTATAGCCAAATTTCATTACTTCATGGAAGTGGGATATTATTTCTATGGACTTCACTATGGGATTACCTATGAATACTCATGAACATGATGCTATCATGGTCATCATTGATTGGTTGACTAAGGTGGAAAAATTCTCACCAATGAGGTCATCCTACACAATGGCTTCAATATCCAATGTCTTTATGCAAGACATTGTGAGATTGCATAGTATTCCCTGAAAGATAATTTTAGATAGGGAAACTATATTCAAATCCTTACAACATGATCTTGGAGCATAGTTGAACTTCATCTCATCATATCACCATGAGATAGATCGTCAGACTGAGAGAGTGAATCAAGCTTTAGAGAATATGTTGAGGATGTATGTTATGGACTGACAGACTCATTGGGCAGATTGTCTATATCTAGTAGATTTTGCTTATAATAATGGTTATCACAATTCAATTGGGATGACACCTTTTCAAGCCTTGTATGGTCATTCTTGTCATATGCTGTTGAGTTGGCATAGCTTAGAGAATCGCATCCTATTGGGACCTAAGATGCTTTGACATGTGGACCAATAGGTTGTGCACATCTATGAGCATGTGTCTATATCACATGATAGAAAAAATAAGTATGTGAATGCTCACATGACTGATAAGTAGTTTACAGTGGGAGAGAATTTTTTTTCTTGAGAGTGTGTTTGCAGAAGAGTCCAGTATATTATAGAAAGGGTTTGAAGCTAGCACCTCAATTTATGGGGTCATTTGAGATTCTCGAGAGGATAGGTTTGGTTGCCTACTATCTTGCATTGTCACACAACTTAGATAGCATCCATGATGTTTTTCATGTTTTTGTTCTTAGATAGTATATTCTTGATGTGATATGTGTTCTTGATTGGAATGCATTATAGGTGGAGGATGGGTAGCTGGTTTTAGAGCCGATGCACATTCTTTAGCAGTGAGATTTGACCCTCAAGTGTCAAATCATAGAGTAGGTAAGGGTCCAATGGGACCATACTAATGAGTCATTAGCTACATGAGAGGATGCATCTAGATTACGAGATTTATATCCCTACTTGTTTATAGGCTTCTAGGAGTAATCCCAAGTTTGGAGGGGTTTGTTGGTGTTTGAAACTACTGAACAACAAAATGTTCAATACTAAAATGATAACACTCATATAACCTAAGGATCAACCAATTCCTATTATCAATTACATAAGTAAACCATTTGGACCTAACTTCAACAAAAACAAAGGATGGTTTCCTACTCTTTTGGCTCTGTTAAACCAAGGCGGGTATACCTCGAGATGATTTTAATGCAAACTATTGTTTAGAGATTCTTTTAGTTTCACTTTGATTCTCATTTAGTACCCACTGGTATGTGATTAGTTTGCTTCACTTCCTTTAATGTTCTCAAACTTGTATGCATCCCTTATGAACAGATCTGGTTGCCATTCTCCTTGAATTTACAAGTATTCCTTATAATAGCAGCTACCTAAGACTCAGAGAATAGATATAAACAAGTATTGACCAGAATTTATAACTTTGGACAAAATTGAATGAAAAATGACTTTTATTTTATAATTGTTTTGATATGTAGCAATAGAATTCATCCTTGTTCACTTCTAACTTATGTGACCCATGCTTTATCTATTGGGCAAAAAATTGACTATTGGTGGGAGATCTAATTCAATTAACTTATAAATGAATTAATCAATTGTAATCACCCATTTTCATTCTTATAAAGTATCCCTTCTATAAACTCATAAACCCTACTAATTCATTGAAGCATTTTTATAATTCCTTGGATTAAAAGAAACAGTGATATTAGCATACAACCCATCCATATTGCATTCAGCCAAATTAAACCTTATTTAAAATGACATCAAAGTAGATAAACCCATAAAAAGGAGACACAAATTGATGACACAAATATAGTGTAAATACCCCTTTTTATTATCCTTTCATATGAATAATACAATGACCAATAGAATTCAAAGGAAAGCATAGAACAACTTGTTAGTTCTATCATTTCAATATATCATCAGAAAGTACAACTAGAAAATAAACTCAGAACAACTACACACTATTGGACTGACTGTATTCTCTCAAAGAATTAAAATCATACAAAACTTAGACCCTCACATTGCCTTGAAAAATCATTTATATAGGCATGAGTTGCAACAAGCAAAGGGTAGATGTGATTGGTAGGTGTCCTTCAAAATTTTTACATACACCCATCACAACAAGAAAAAACTTTGAATAATAGAAAGACTGGCACACCGAACATTCCTTTGTGAGTCCCCTTTTGTAATTCCCTTTGGAAAGAAAAAAATATTATGATCAAATTTCTTTAACCTTCTGGTTCTTTGGGATAGGTGGCCATCAAATGTGATAGTGATGAGTCATCTCCTACTACCTGAGGATCCTCTTTGTCTTTATCATCAGTGGTAAAAGTGGCTTCCACTTTTGTACTCTCTTCTTTATCATCATCCTCCACCTAATCACCTTCTTCTATTTGTTTTGTAGACATAAACTCTTCCTTCCACTTATTGTAGGTAGTGTCCTCTAGCCAATCAAAATTTAGAACTTCTCTTTGTATAGTTACTAAAGAATTTGCATTTTCCTCTACAACAAAAAAATATTTTCTGATGGAGTTATAGAATATCTATAGTTTTACCAACTCCTCATTTGTCATTTCCCAAAATAAATGGCCCATTTCATTTATAACCTTATTTATTCTCTCACAGAAGGCTTCATCTAGCTCCCTCTTCCATTCTTCCTTTTCCTTTATTTTATGAACTATCTTTAGAGCGCAAGGGAATAAATCAAGTTTTTCCGCAAAATACTTGGGAAAACAATTAGTTAATCTTCTATAGAAAGAATCTTTTTTATCATCAAAACCTTGCAACTTATTTAATAAATAAAAAATTCCTTCTATCTGATGATATGTTAGCTAAATAACAGATATACACATAGCAGTAATATCTGAACTTATCTTTGTTCACTTTTGTACAATTGATCTGAATATAACTTCATTTTTCTTCAATTCATCCCTGATTGTTGAAATCCTTGCTAATTGATCAAAAAATGTGGGCCATTCTATCTTATCTATTAAATACATGATACCTTGCCTCAATTTTTCCTCATATTGATTATTAAGTTCTACATGCATTACATATAACTTATTCTTCTCCTCTTCAAAATCATTTGCAGTATAGAACCGAGGCCTTTCTAGAGTATTAGGTATCTCAATAATTGGTGTTGATTTAAAAGGCTCAATAGATGGCCTTTGGGGGTATGTAATCCTGGGTTTACTAGTCTCTCCTAATTTTTTATTTCCCAAGAATCTTTTCCATTTGATTTACTTAATTTTCTAATGATTGTATTTGCATACCCCTCTCTTCATATGATTTCAACACTTCTTCAAATCTAGCATTGAGTTGGGAAAATTTATCTTCCTCTTAGCCAAACACTATGCTACCAAATTTTAGCATCTCTGATGCCATTTCAATTATTTGTTTACTACCTACCTCACTAGCCCTAAACACTGTCAATGCACCAGCATGCTCTGCAATGGAAATCTCATGCTTTTTTTTATTTTCCCTTTTTTCCATGGACCATATAACAAGGGCTTGGTGGTCATCACTAAGTTTGACTCCTCTTTGAGCCTATAGTATTTCTTCAGCAGTCCTCAGTTGAACGTCCCTCTATTTCCTTACTAAATAAAAAATAATGGAATTTTCTATATCCCATTCTGATAGAAGGAGGACTCCTGACTGTCTAACTATTTTCCTCCCAGCTTTAGGAGTAAATTGAGAAAAACAATTCAAAAATTTAGATTTCACTCCTTCCTTAATATCTGAATCACGTTTGTCTGGCTATTTTGCTTTTATCTTCTCATAGGTTTTCTCAAAATTGCCCATGTTCAACCTCCACAAAAACTAAGCAAAAGCCCTAGACTTTACAAAATTCTCATTATTAATAAACCTTTCAAAAGCTTGGGCAACTATCGGATCAATTTTCTTACCTTGGTAATCAGCAATGGTTAGGTCCAAGGAAGGTGTAGGAGGTTCTTGTGGCTCTCCAACATCCAAATCTATAGAAGTAATGATCACATCCCCTTCTCCACCCATTTTTCTAAGCTGCTCCCTTAAAGATACTTCATCATTGATCTAGATTGGGGACTGGCTTGGGGAGTATTGTTCTATGTGAGAAGAAGAAGATCCCTGTTCTAATTTATGTCTTTTTGGAGAGCTAGCCACAAATGCTCTTCTTGTTCTTGGCCTCTGATGAAGGGGTGGTTGTTGCACACTTTGAACCATTATATAACCTACCCTTCTTTGCAAGGTATACTGGTTAGGAGCCACCACATTTTTGTTGCTTATCCTTCTTTGTACCTCTGCAGTCTTGTCTGGATGTGTCTCAACATATATGGCTTTCTTCTTATTCATGGTTTGGATTATTATAGAAAAATTATTCACTAATGCATGCATTTTAGCTCCCCAGTATTTCATATCTTTCAATGGGTCATACTGGGGGTCAAAAGCATTAATGAATTCTAAAGTCTTACTAAATACTATCCATTTTTCTGTCCTTAATTCTTGTTCTTGCAAAGTGAAAACATTTCTAATTATATCCTCTAGATAATAAACTTGATGTACCATACGGGAAGCTTTCACCCTCTCTCTTAAGAGGTCATAAAATCCTTTAGGATCAATGAATCTAGCATGAGATTCTACCATGTTATATCTATCCAAAACCAAATTCAGGTGTTTCCATCCTTTCCTAACAAAAACAAAATCATGCACTACAGTAACAATTGGAAAGAAGGTACCCTTCTTAGACAATTCCATCTCATCTATAGTGCCTATCTGCCATAAGAGCTCAGCTATCCCTATCTTCAAGGGCACATGGAAAGGTAGAACATGATGCTTTCCAAAAAATCCATATACTCTTATTACTATTGAGACATTGTAAGGGATTATATCCCCCCCAGTTATGACTAACCAATAGTCCTCTTGCATGGTCCATGGGTCTAACCAATTCTAGCAATGCTTGTGGAATTATCAGGATGTCTCCTTTCAAAAGAAATCTAAGCTTTGATGCAAAGTATCTTTCAAATCTTACATAATTGACATCTATAGCTTCTAAAGTCATATTTACACCCCACGGCTATACTAGATTCCTCTATCTATCCTTGGTTGTTTCCAACTCAATACCCTTGGAGAAAAAGGTAAATCCCTTGTATAAGCATACATGCGTAAGAAATGAATACGAACAAAATGGTTTGGCCACTTTTCCCTTGGCTATCTCTACTAGACCATTGTGAATTTCTTTCACAAGAAAAGTAGCAAAATCTAGAATAGTAATCATCCCAAATTGAAGAGTTTGAGCCATGATAAGGACAATAGAGCTTGGGATTTGATCAGCTTCATCCATCCCAAAAATCTTGCAAAGAGAAAAATATTATGCTTGAGCTCTAAGGTTGAAATGCCAGGCCCTATTCTCAGGTAAATTCTGTGTGCAACATACCTTGCTTGAAGGTCATCTATGTCAATAGTTTCATGTACAACATGGTTAGGATTGAGGTTGAAAACCTCACTAATTAATTCAAGGAAAACCCTAAAAAGATTCACTCCAGTATGGTTTTTTCCCCACCCTGTAATTGGATCATATTTCTTTGCTAGATCCATTAATAAATCACTATCAAAGAGAATTGTGGGGACTGTTAACTTACCAATATCAAAATCTCATCCATAGCTAATAGGAGTGTCTAGTTTTCACTCTGAAAAGCATTTCTTAAACAACTCCAGATCCCCCATGGAAACTTGGGCATCTCTTACCCAATTAATTCTATTGTAAAAACCTTCTGCTACAACTATTCTCAAATGTTTTGCAATGAGATCCCTCCCCTTAGTTATTTCATGTACCAATAAGGAGAATTGTTCAAGAAAATCATCATGCATAGAATGTTTCAAATAATTCATTTTGTTGGTGAATTCTTTTCGGGGAGGAATTTTGAATAAAACCCTAGAAATTTTATAACAGTAGATACTTGAATTTTTAAAAGAGTTGCAAAGTATTTACTCACTAGAATTCGCACTTCTACACTATGTGATTTCTTCTACAATTTTATTGGATCGCTAGCTAAAATTTTTGTGCCCTGGCTCTAAGAATTTTGTACGCCCTGATGTTCTTTTTGCACCTTGGTAATTCATTAATGGTGAGATCATGAGTTCTTTTCATACAATGAAATCGCATGAACAAAATCTGCACCATATTTACTCTTAGTAACTGTTACCTCCAAATTGCAACTAAATTTGAATCCTATCCATAGATTTTCACTATATTGGATGGCTTTGATTTAAAAGGTAACAAGCTTTATGGCTTTGAAAACAAGGCTATGTGTCACAATACCGCTTTCTCGCATTTCTTAAATTTCTTGTACCTTAGAATTGTGGGGAAGTGCCAATCATTGATCAAGACAAGATCAATGATAAGATCAATTCACATTTGAACAAAATCTAGTCAGCTATACTAACCAATAGGAAACCTTCATATGAGTTAATGCCAGCAGGTCCCATAGCTTCTTCTGAGTGAGTAGGTACTTGACATCATTCATTCCATGTGTCATGCTGGTGCATTCTTGCTTTCTTATCTGGCGAGCATCTTCAAATTGTAGGCTTATGCTAGTCGTCGATCTTAAAAAGATCAATGGTGGTAGTGCTTATACCCTACAGAACCTCTGAGTTAAAACTTTAGATGTTACCATGGACACGTGTCTGCATGGTGCATTCCCACTTTGTTTAAACTTCACTGAAGTTCTTAATGCGGGCAAGCGCCCATTGTTGATCAAGACACGATCAATAGTATGAAATAATTATGAATTTTATGCTCACATCATCCACTTGGGCCAATTAAGTGACTACTTTCAATCTACGTGCTATGACTCATCTGACCATTGCATTAATTTTTGAAACTTTCGGTGCCCACATCATAAGTGTTTCCAGCTAAGCACAAGTGATAGACCACATGGTGTGACTCAGTGATTTTCTATAATTTGGCCCCACTATGATATGTCTCACAAAGGCACATACTCGTATTCCTTAAATCTCTAGCACTTTCATAATGCGAGATTGCACTAACCCTCAATCTTTGAAAGATCTATGACTAGTGAGGCTTCACTTCCATTTGGCAGACAAACTTCTTCAGTGGCACATCTGGCAGTACATGTCAGCAATCATTTTATAGCATAGCACAATGTAGCATATAGTTAAAATTTCTCGACCCCACCTTGCCACAAGTCCAAAATTTGCTTTCCCGCATTATTTATCTCTTGTGTAGCTTCAAAATGTGAGCATGCGTTGGCCTTTGATCCTTGACAGATCAATGGTTATAAAATCATGTGTTTCAAATACCACGCTGACTGAAGTGATGAGTAAAGTATCTCCATTCATTCCAACTTGTCTGACACTTGCCACAAAAGACATCTCAACATTATCCTTGAGAACGGCAGGCTCATCTTGTCAGACTGTGCCACTTGTCCAATTTTTGCTTTCCCACATTATTTATTTGATGAGCATCTCCTTCTTGTGGAAAAGCACTAGCCCTTGATTCAAATGAAATCAATGGTTAATGCTTCTTGATGATAAAGGCATATCTCAGTTGGTAACTCAACCAATGACATCGCAGGAAATCCAGAATGTGCATGAAAAGAACTGACAAACCTACAAAAGTTTCTGACAACTTATGACTCCTTTTACGATTCATTGGAAATTTAGAAAGGCAAGGGCTATGTGTTACCAAGTTGCATGCCCGCATTATTTAAAAACCTTGGATCTCAAAATTGGGGGCATGCAATACCCGTTGATTTGAACAAGATCAATGATTATAAAAACTTTGTATCATTAGAGGTATTTCCTAATAGAAAGATTTAGCAATTTGCAAGCCAAGCACAACCACGTAAGGTTTAAACAAGATTATAATGAATTCATGCTTGTGCAAGCCCTTCCTTAGGTGAAAAGATATACCATTAAAAACATTTTTTTGAAAATACTTTGAGGGTTTTTTTAAATAAGGGAAATCTAAGGATTTGAAAAAATACAAGGAAAAAAACCCTAATTTGCAATATTTAAAGACTCAAATGATTTTTCACTAAACTTTTCCATAATTTTTGCATTGTGAAAAATCAAACCAACAGGGTGGATGTAGTGCCTAGCCCTAGTATATTTTTCATGTTATATTGTTGAATTCTTTTAGGTCAGCTTTTATGGTTGTGTTATGATTCAGTGGTACTTGGTTACCTAATTTCATGGATGTTATTTCATACTTATTTATTTGATGAGATACTTAATACTTGGTTATTTCATGTGTTCATGGTTATTCTTTCAATGATCATGCTATCTATGTTTCATATAGTGATTTCAGTTGTTTCATGATGATAATTAGATGGATGATATATATATGATTTTTATGTCCCCTATACTTGCATGTTTATGGTGCACATGTATATTTTACTTTTTGTTTGGAATTTATAATTTGGTTAAGGGAGGGAGTCTTAGTCACTTGCTAGTCAAGATCTACATGTTCTACCACTCCCCATCATTTCTTGTTTAGTTTGTGTGTGTGTGTGTGTGCGCGCGCGCATGCACATGTGTGTGTGCACATATGTGCGTGTGTGTTTGCGTGTGCATGTGCATGTGCATGTGCATGTGCATGTGCATGTGCATATGCGTGTGCATGTGCATGTGCATGTGCATGTGAGTGTGTGTGTGTGTGTTTGAATTTTATGCAAATTGTAGGTACCATGCATCAACTTCCCTAAATTTCTAAGATGAGTGTACCCGATAGCAATGTCTCAATGGTAAAGAGAGGAGATAGTTCTTGAGTCCAAATCCTAACCCTAAGCCAATTGTCCTAGAATATAGGACAAGTATCTAAGTTATGTACCCTTATGATTCCGTCAAGTGGCACGAATTGAAAATTTTGACCCTTAAGTTTGAATTTGTATTTTGTCTTTTGGATGGGTTTTCTTATTAAGTTAGTGGGTTTGTTGTGATTTTCGGTTATAATTTAATTAAATAAAGATATTATTACATTATTTAATTAAACAATAAATTTATAAGGAAAAATCAAATTTTAATTATATTTAATTAATTGAGAAACTAATTAAATGGAGGGAAATAAATTTAAATAATTAATTAAAAGTCCAAATTTGGCATAATTATATTTATTTAATTGAATAATAATTAATTTAGAAGTTTAATTTTGATAATGAACTCTATATATTATTTTTCATTAAATTAATAAATTTTCTTTCTAAATATGTCTTATTATTTAATATAAACAAAGCAAGAATAATTTAAATAAACTTTATTCTAATTAAATAGAAAAAATTTTGCACAAAGAATAAAAATAATAAAATTAAAGGCTTTGCATGTTCATGAAAAAATTGAAACCCTAGGTTGAGAGATTCTTTAGTAGAGAAATAGAGCTCATTTCCCCACACTCAAGTTTGGAGGAGCAATTTTTGGAAAGAGTTTCAAGAGATGAGAATTTATTCATTCTTCAAGCATTTGTCAAGTTTAGCATCAGATCAAGGTAGGAATTTCATTAAGATTGTTAGAGTAAATCCTTTCAAACTACCTCTATCTTCTTTATGCCTAGTTATGGATGTTGTTTTGGAAATCATATTTTAGAATAAAACCCTTGTTTGGAAATTATTGTTCATCATTATTGAAACATTTTTTAAAGAAAATGAATTCAAAACCTTTATTTAAAGATTGGATTTTAGAAAATAAAGATCAAGCTAGGGTTGAAAATGAAAACTTGTATTGAAGTATGAAATTTTGATTGCTGCACAATATTCTCTCCATAAAAAAAATTTAAAAATTGTTTTTTTGCTGGAGATAGAAGCCATGACATCCCCCACCCTCCCTACCTCATCGCAACTTGGCCGCAAAGGATGCCAAGACTGTCATGACCAACCAAAGTTGCTATGGTAGTTGAGGCTGCATAAGAAGCCAAGGTTGTCATGGTAGTTTCTAAAGGACCATAGATGGGAAACCTTTCCTTAGGCATTTTTTAAATTATTATCTTTATATTAAAATAAATATTATTATATTGATAATTTAATAATTATTACTAATTTATAATAATAGTTAATTAAAACAATTTATATAGTTTAATATTAATATATTAAAAATTAAAAAATTTAATTTTAATAAAGAGTAATTTAATAAAATTTTAATTATCATTTAATAGTATTTCATTTAATTTTATTGGAAATTATATTATGTACTAAGGTGATTATTATTGGATTGTTGGAACTTTTGAAATATTTATAAATGGCAGTTATTGGGGGATTTTAGAAGAATAATATTATCCCATATAGATTATCATTGGACTGATTTTAAACATATCCATTTATTTGGAAAAACATAGACAATTAAGATACAAGCATGACACTTTTAGTTTGATCAAATTCAACTTGGATACCTTTATTGACTATGATTATTTTGAAAGAAAAAAACTTGAAACTTTAATCTAAATCGATTTGGTTATGAGATTATATAAAAAAAATTGGTTGTTGAATTATTACACTTGTGTTATATGCCCTTTCAGGTATGCGTTTCACCTTGCAATGGTATTAAGAAGACCTAGTAGTTAGACAAGTTAGGTATGTTTGTCAGAGGCTTGAGAGGTATTGTTTTATGATGTTGTATATAATATCATGATTTATTCATTTAACCTTTGAGGTATTGATCAATATTTATTGTGATTTCTAGTTACTTGTATAGGACTGATGTGGTCATCATGATATTATGAGATTCTCTATTATGAGCTTAGGGTAGGTTATCTTTATGTATGTTGGGAAATTTCTTGCAATGGAGTCTAGAGCCCTAATGAGGCTACCTAAGTAATGCATTGCAAGTTGTATTAATAAGTGACAACATTTTATTAATGGGGTTAAAATGAATTAACAAGAGTTAGTATATTACCTCACCCATGCCTCAAGTGCTAGTATAAGATAGGATGAGAGTGAAGAGGATGCTAAGTTGTGACCTTGCCACACTATTATCCCTTATATATAAGAAATGATATTGATGCCACATAAAGTCACTAAGGGACCCGAGTCTAGAGAAGCTACAAGGGAAAACTTATAGTTGGCTAATGCAACGTCACTTTCTATTGGAAATATTAAAGATATAATAGGTTATTGAGAGGGGAGGGGTGAATCAGTAACAATAAAAATTTTAAGTCAATTTAGAATAACCATATACAAAATTCACTCATCTAGCCTGCTGCATAAAAGAACTATTAAACATTTAAACCATTTATGCACAGAGATTTGGTGACCCAGAAACCTTCCAAAATAGAAAGTAAAACTGGGGTGGGAATGATACCCACAAAGCTTTGTTACTGCAGTATGAAGTTGGCTGGTTAAGGCTTACAATGATCACTTTTGGTGATCTGCCCTATTAGGAGCACAGAGGATTGCTAGATCCACCTTGTTAGAGGATTTACAAACATACTTTACAAGTATGCACTCTATTAGGAGATTTGAATAAAGATGGTTAAGTCTACCTTGTTAATGGATTTACAAGAATGATTCACCTGTTAGGATGAACCAACAGATCAACTTACAACATGACTGGATTCTTTATTGTAGATCACCTTCTATGATTGATGAAATCATTTCTACTCCTTGTAGACCTTGCTGAGTATTCTTTACTGCCGATGAATTCGCATTATCATAATTCCATATATTCCACTTCTCATATCATATCTTATGTCTCCTTTTTTTGTGCAATATTCTATATCTGTATGTCTTTTGAATGATATAATACATTACATATATATACCATTCCAAGAATTATTCATGCAAGGTCGGCCAAACACAAGTAAACAAAATATAACTGAGTCGGCCAAATAGTAAAATAAACTCGAGTTCTTCAAACAGACTTGATGACCTTATGATACATGGCATCCACTACGTTACTCGGCATCATCATGTGGTAGAGGTAGGGGCTCGGTTCATACTAGTCATACAACATTGTCTGGAACTTGGTAACCATTGGTGACTCGATAGATATAGTGTCACTCGGTAGAAACTAACTTCTTTGTTAACCTCCAGAGCTCAGTTATCACTGAGTCCTTCCTCATTCGGTCATCACTGAGTGCTTCCTCACTCGGTTAATACTGAGTGCATCTTTACTTAGTTAACACTAAGTGCATCATCACTCAATTAGAACTGTGTCTTCGATGCTCGGTTTGAACTGTGTCTTCAGTGCTTAGTTTGAACTGTCTTTAGTGCTCGATTTGAACTGTGTTGCCATCACTCGATCTGAACTGTATTACTCAATGCTTGGTTAGAACTATGAGATGAGTGTTGTCACTAATGGCAAATAACTTTATGCCAAAAATCTCCCCCTTTGGCATTAGTGACAAAAACAATTATGATTCAAAGTTTATGTGCAAAAATTGACATACAATTCTGAATTTTCAAAATTGATCTTTGCAAGTCTTATTACACATATCTTTCTTACATGTATCTTCCCCATACAATATGCACAATATTTACAAGTCATTACACATATTTCTTGCACAATTATCTCTTGGAGTGTGCTATCTCCCCCTTTTTGAAAATAATGCCAAATTAAACAATATATATTTACACAGAGATTCCAAAATGAGAGACAAACTCAGAATGTACCTTGAGAATAAGTGCCAATGTCTTATCCCAATTTTCTTGCAAAAGTTTGCTAGTGGAGAGTGCTATTTGAACTTCTACAGAGAGTTCAATCATATGATCTACAATTGAGAAGTTTTTGTCATGAATCAATGTTTTGGAATGGGCAACATGCTTCTGCATTGTGTCCATGATAGGAAGGATCATATTTTGGATGTCAATCAGAGTACACCTGATCCTTGCTTCCTCTCTCAATAATTCTGCCTGTTTCTCTGACAAAAATCTTATTCTGAGATGATGGGATGAACTTGAACTGTGGTCAAGCTGCAACATTTGGGCACTGACCTTCATATCCTCATCAATTTCATTCAACTTTTCTTTGATTTCCTTAGTATAATCAGTAACATCACAAAGTTTGCCAAAAAGTGAAGTTACATTATTAAAAGAATGTTCAAAATTACTCAAAATTGTAAACAATTCTACCTGTTTTAATGCAATATGCTGAGCAATGTGCTCAAGCACCTTATTGTCAAATTTCTTCTCTACCTTTTCAATCAATTTTTCTTGGCCGGAGGTATCCTCATTGAATTTATATACAACCTCTTCTAATTGAATCAAAATGTGTCGAGTAGAATCTACTTAAAAACCTATAGCCTCTATTAGAATATTCTTAGCACTTTCAATAATACTATATTCCTGGTTTCTCTCATGCCTCAGTTGTTTTTGCCTTGCCTTCTAATCTAATAGCTGACTGATCATTCTCATTTCATCGACTGATGCATTATCCAGATCTATCTTAGGAATGACAATGTCCTTATCCAAGTCTATTTCCTCATCCACTACCTTGCTAGAAAACATGTATCTCTTTCCTTTTCCTACAGTGACTTCACCTTTTCCCTTTGAAACTAAAACAATAGTTGATGAGGCTAGATTGGCTAACAAAACTGGAATAGGACTAACTAGAGGAAGACTAAGAGAAGTGCTAACAGTATAAAAAATTGATGTTCCTCCCAAGATTGGTGTACAGGTTGGAATGGGAGAACTAACAGATGCAAAATTTGAAGCAAATGAAATTGTCAAAATTGAAGTACTAGTGTGTACATTTACTGTACACTCTACAGTAGAAGTTGATATGCTTGATGAACTTACTACTATAGTTGTTGATGATGACTCGGTCAATGAAGATGGCTGGAGCTCAGTTAATGAAGTGGTAGACACTTGCATAGATGGTACCCAGAGCTGAGAGGAGACAGGTGAAGATTGAGCAATTGATGAAGCTGTTGTGCACACAGTCTCACTAGTAGAAGCTATCTCCACAGTTGATGTGGCTGATTTAGGTGGAAAGTGAGGAAGAGATGCAATGACTTTGGCTGGAATTTTTACAGGATCATCTTCCTCCTTAGCTTGTTCAGCTTCTTCTTCCTCCATTTCATCTTCCTTGTCTTCTTCGTCAACATTTATCATTATTGAATGTAGATCCCCTGGAATATCTTCAATATCATCATCATCACTACTGTCATTGTGCTTGATTTCAACAATATCCTCACTGGATTTATGTAGATGATAGATATGTTTCCACATCTTTGTTGCATCATTTACAACATGCTCAATGTCTTTGATTAGTATCAAACAAGTGTGGAATCTAATCATCATATTACCTTCATGATCTTTCAGTGATTTCTTCACTTCTGCATCAGTGAGACTTGGCAGGAGATTTTTTAGGGTTTGCTCAAATATATCCTTGACAATCTTGATTTCAATTTCCCATCTTGGTTGCAACCTCTCCAATAGCTCTTTAGGGATCTGAGAGGCAATCTCATCCGGAGAGTATTTCCATCTTCCCATTTTACTCAATACCAGTTCCTCAATCTGCATTTTCTCTTGTTCTATTCTTGTTTCAAACTTCAATGCTTTGAAGTTTGTGAAGCTAGCACCTTCCTCTAATTGCTTCAACCTTGCATCAAATGTGAGTGGAGGCTTGAAAAGTACAGCTTCCTTCTTCCCCTGTCTTGTTCTCTTGGAGAAGACTACAGTAGCTTGCTTTTTAGGTTTGGTGATAATCACCTTACCTTTCTTCTGTTGAGGCTCCTCTGCTTTTTCAAACTTTATTTCGTCTTCTTCTTCATCATCTTTTCCTTTCCCTTCAGTAATCATCAGAGGACCAACTTCTTTCTTTACCTTTGCAATCCTCCTCTTTCCTTTGCTAATGACCTGAGGGATTTTGATTTGAAGCTCAATTCTGGCCTTAGCTTCATCATAAGTTCCAAAGACTAGTTTCTTTGGGTCTACTGGTTCATTCACCAGTGCTTCTATAATATCTCTGGTTTCATCAATATTGACCTCATAAGGAAGAGGTTTCACCCATTCAACTCGGGGCCTGACTGCCTGTATGTATACTTTGTCACAATCTACCATAAAGCATACATCTTCTTTGTATTCCTCAACTAGTTTAGGTGGAATCCGAAACCTATTGTTCATTCTTTCCTTAAAATTTTCAAAGTAATTATCCAAAACATTGTCAAAATTTTCACCTAACTCTACAATGAACTCATTTATTTGATAAAGAACGGGAATATCTTTTTTCCATACTACTAATCCTTTTGATAGAAAAGACTTTTGAACATAGAAAAATAAACAGATCAAAAGTGAACCGAATTTGCAGGAGTTGTTCTTTGAAGTCCTTATGCTTTCCATATTTTTATTAAATTGAGACAAAAGCAATTCAGATAGATCAAACTCAACATTCTTCTTTACTACCTTATATGCTAAATCTGCTACTTCACAAGGTACACTATTTGGATGGCTTGAACTGTAAATTTTATGAGCAATGAAATGAATACAAAATCTTAATTCAGCATCAGCTACTGTACTGAGCTTAAGTCCTCTACCATCCCATTCTACTTGGGTTAGCTTTTGCAATTCTTCCTAACCTAGAGTTTTGGTAGACTTAGCTTTGCTCAACATGGGAAGGCCAGTAATCTTGTTAATCATTTTCTTTGTGATAAGCACTGCTTGCTCTAACCACAATTGCCCATTGTGAACCCGACTAAGTACATACCTAACTCATTTAACTTGAAAATTCCTTGGCAAATGTGAAATGTGGGTTAACCCTTTTGTTTCAAGATGCTTATGCTCGAGTTTCAAATTTCCATCTACGCTCATTTCTCCTAGGGCATTATCAATTTCTACGTTTCCAAGTTCTTGAATGGAACATTTGAAATGAGAGAAAATGTCATTTAAAAGGAGTACCTTTGGAGGAATTTGAGACTGAGCACCATTAGGATCAAGTGATTCTACAATTGCTAGTGCCAATTTGAAGTTTGGTGCCTTCCATTCCACACCTTTAACCAGCATTTCTGAGCCTCTCTTTGCCTTGGAGCTGCTACTTCCGGATGCCATTGCTGCTTGGTAAGTGAAGAGAAATTTTGAATAGATTCTTTGCCCTTTAAAATTTGCTCGAAATTGCTTTAAGCTTGCTCTCGAATTGCAGAAGATAACTTAACTCAAAGTTTGTAGTGAAGAATGAGATCAAATTTTGCCCTTTTTGACAAAAAATTCATCATAAATGCTTGGTACGATGGTAGAGAAAATGACAGGTTGTCATCCACTTACTCAATAGATACTATCAACTCGGTGATTAAAAGAAAATATTGATGTACCGACCTAACTCGGTAAGGTCACGAACCAACCTTGCTCGGTTGATATAACTCGGCAAATGAAACTTTATTGCACCCGACCAAACTCGGTTAAGTCTAGGATCAAAGTGTATCTGAATACTGTTCTAATCATCTTTCTTCTTGTGGAATTGTTTAGGATAATTCTTGGAGGATGTAGTTCCATACTTTCTTTTATGAATATTAATCGGAGATGGTGGAGTCACTCATTTCTTGAGTGATATTTCCATTGCTTGACTTATCTTGTTCGGTAGATTTTGGAATCCACTATTGCTTCATTTGCTTCCAAATGTTGTCTGCTTTGATTTTCTTCTCATCTTTAATTCTTTCTATATTCATTCAATTTCTAGCTATATGACCAAGTTCTATACATGTATAGCACCTTACAGTAGTGTCCTTCTTCCTTAGGTGATGTCTTGCACAATTTATGCCAGTATGTCCATATTCTCCACAATAGTGACATCTGCACCACGTGTTGTAGTCCCATCCAAATATGGCTTTGACAAGTTGTTCAACTAGACTGAATGATTTGCATCTGCATTGGAATGCCTTGTGACCATGTTTTTTGTATTTGTGACAATTGCCTTCAAATTTTGATTTTTCTTTGCACTCATTTGCTTTGTGACCATGCTAATTGCAATTAAAGCATTTACCATTGAATTTTGCTTTTCCATTGCTCCAAAATTTGTTTGATGTATGACCTAACTTTCCACAATGATTACAAGTGGGTTTTTGATTCCTTTGTTCACCTTGTTTGGAGGATTCACCTTCTTCCTTGTATCCAAGACCAGCTTTACCTTTATGACTATAAAGATTTTCCTCATTTTGTTGATTTAATTGATTCATATCTACTTGGGATTTCATCATTCTTTCATTGACTTGCCTTTAAGAGATTAGATCATTTTCCAAGCTTTCATTGATTTGTCTCTCAGTTCTTAAATCATTCTGTAGACTTTCATTTTGTACTCTAAAAATCCTGATTTCTTCATTTGCATTAGAGAGTTGGTCTATAAGGTCTTCATGCTAATGGGATTGATTATGAATTTTATGGATTTTATCTGCCAATTCTTCTTGTGCTTTGTTTCTTTGTTCCAAAACTTCACATACCCTAATTGATTTTATTTCTTGCTCTCTTTTAAGCTTTCTTACCTCTTCTTGCAGAGATCCATTCTTTTCTAGAAGTTCTTTGATTGCCTTGTCAGCTTCTTCTGAACTACTTGATGGTAAAAAATCTTCAATCTTTTCTTGAAATGTCCATTTTTTGATTTTGTATGATATTTCATGCCTCTAATCAGATTTTCAAGATCAAAAAACCAATATCACAAAGATCCACCAAATTTCTCAAGAAACCCCAAATCGGGTATGCTGAAAATAGTGCCAAAAGCTTCACAACTTCACAAATTATTAATAAATATGAAAATGGAAATTTTTAAAGAAATTTCAGCAGCATAAGAGCCTAAAAAATGACATTTCTATATCCGTATAGCCTTTACAAAATAGTTCTCAAATGTAGGACAAAAACTATGCTCATTGGGCTCCCGAAATTAACACAAAAATGCTCGGAAACACCACAAAAACACTAATAATCTATCTGAGAAGTTTAATCACATCCCAATACATATATTCAGCTCTATTTTAACACCTTAAATTCTGAAATACAGCAGAAACCCAATACTGATATGAAATACTCAATTGAAAACACCAAACTCATACAAAAAACACACCCGAAAACCCACAAATCTGCATTGTTCAACACAAAGGCAAACTCTGTATGAGCATGCACATGGAATGGTTTCAAACTCCCATCCTTAGCCTTCCTGGAAACCTGAAAACTCCCATTCTTGGGTCTCCTTGGAAACCTGAAAACTCCCGTTCTTGGGTCTCCTTCTCCACAGGTTTGGTAGCCTCTGAAGAATAACAAAGAATGAGCAAAAATCAAGTTCTGAAATCCGCCCAAAATGCCTCCAAACCCCTTAAAAGAGGGTATAACCATAACTCACATCCAAGAGAGGTTAATGAAACATATTTTAATAATAATTTTCATTTATTAGTCTAATGGTTTCCAAAGATTAACCCCCTTTTTCTGAAACTTCACTTTCTTGGGCCTGCCTGCCTTAGCAAAGATTATTATTTTTTAATTATTTGAAAAGGGGACATGAAAATTCCTCCCCTCCCAAACATTGCTTGTCCTCAAGCAATGGCTAAAAAATAAATCAATCAATCCACCTGGATCCCAAATGTAGTCATGAACTATACTACTACCAATTAACATAGGCTCCTGCAATATCCTCTCCAATATGACCAAGAGGAATCCATAATCAAACTGACAATTATAGCTCAACCAAACTCCAAAATCACCACTACCACAGTCAAAAACCCATGAGACACAAACTCTTAGAACATCAGAACCCAAGTAAAGTGGAAAAATAAAACTACCAACATAGTAAATACCATCAACGCATCCCCTTGGCCTATACAAAATGTACAATCCAACTCTGCAAGAATCGTGAATGCTCTCGAATGAAACTGTACCAAGTATGGAGAATCCACACACTGTACAACTCCTATAGTCAACACAACTCTGCAAATCACCGGCCACTATCTCATAACCATAACTCCCATGCACTACTGATGGTGAAAAGACATTACAAGATAAAGAGTAAGAAATGGAATCCAAACCAAATTTTCCTGCCATCAACTCCTCAAAACAAGGATCAAATGCTAACTGATGTACATACCCTGCAATATAATATTGATTAAAAAAACCAACCTTAGTCAATAGCTCACCATGAACAAGTGATACAACCCATTGTGACTGATCACTAGCTAAGTCAAGAGATGTCATAGCCAAAGGAGTAGAATCAATAACAACACCCACTAAAGCATCACTCCCAAACTCCTGCTCTAAGTCACATATTATCAAGCTATCAACTACAGAACCTATCACCATGTCATGCCCATCATAACTCTCATCTTGAGGCATCAAACTATCCCATAATTGATGATAAGCACTAGAAACCAAAGTACATCTATATATCATCATCTCATCAATGTGGTCATCAAAGGTAAATTGATGAGCTTACCTCACAGTGTAATGCCGATAGAATTCGCCAATCTCAATCAGTGGCTCAGACTATAATCTAGATGAAACTAACTGCAATTGATCATTAACCATGTTGGAACTGACTACTACCTCCAAAGATATCACCAAGGGAGTAGTATTACTAGCAGGAACCATGCCAACTACTGACTCACCAACATCACGCATGATCTTTGATACATCTCTAGTCTCCATGCCATCAGTACTAGAGGCCACCACCATGTCAGGCATACAACAATTTGCTACAACACCCAACTCAACTGAACCTGACTCTAGTGGGAATGAACCTGATATGCCAATGTTAGTATCAAGGATAGATGCATCCCCATCTCCACTGTCTCTAAAAATCTCAGCCATGGACATCCTCGGATCACCAAACACCACAGCTTGTGACTGTATAGAATTAGGTAAAGACTGTAGTCGCTCTAACTCCATGATCACCTTAGCCAAATGAAACTGTGACTCCTTGAAAGCCAACTGTGTACTCTCAAGAATCTTAGAAGTCACCTCAAGCTGCTCAGTAAGCTCACTCACCTCATCTTCCTTGGCCAACAATGCATCATATGTTGTATTTCCCCACTCCATAAGATAATATCTATTGGCTACCAACTGCATATAATTTTGTCTCAAAATCGGAATAGCCTCCCTTAAAGAGTGGATCTCTATCAAGGAAAGATAACCGCCTTCCTGCTCATCACTAGTAGGAGAACTCCATACATAAACTGCTAACAACTGATGAGCAACATTGAAATGCTTGCAAGTGATAGCAATGTCTCGGTCACTAACTCTCAACTAATTAGAGACATGATGGCACTGGCTTGACTATCTCCTACAAACCTCCTCTGATGCATTGTCTAAAGGAGTATCCTCAAAGTTGCTAGTCTCTAGAGTATTACCATCCATATCCTGTGAATCAAATCTAAAGCTCATATCAACATATGGAGTATCAAAAACATTAGCATTGTTGTCCAACTCCTCTATACCCAAGGAAACTAAGTCTTCAAAACTGCCCACTGCATCCTCCTAGATGTCATCAATGCCAATATGATCCTGGGACTCATCTATACACACTACCAAATATGAAATATCATCAACACACTCCAGCAAGTATGGTTGATTGGATATATGAACAAAACCCAACATTGGTGTATAAAAACTAATACCAACATCAGACAAGATACTAGCACAAGAAAAGACAACACCATGTAATCTGCTAATCAAATCCATGATAGCACCCAAACAAACACTGCTACCAAAAAGTGTTAAAGATCTCCAGTCAGCTGAATCCCAAACGCCAATATAACAATCTCGAGTCCATATCTGTAAACTAGAATCAACTGGTAACTTAAGAAAAATCCTCACCTAAGTAATATGACCAATACCAACTAACTCCACATACCTCTCATGATGAGATAATGAAGTCACAATACTATCTTTGTTCACCTTCAGCTGGCTGGACAAATCATGTGAAGTACTACTAGCCTCAACCTCATGTGATGAAGCATCTAACTGTGTCTGGTACTCTTTCTCAGCAAAGTCATGAATGCTCAATGTCTGCTCATCTCTACCAAGTATCTCACCATCCTACACAACAACATCCTCATAATCATCATCTGAACCCACTACACTGTAGTCACTGCCTGTTGTAACTATACCATCCTGAATACCTGTGGCATCACCCTTTGATGACCTGTAACCAATTATCTTAATTTTAGTATCAAGTTGACCATTACTATCAATCTATGTAATATCCTTTCCCACCACCTCTTGTGGCAGAGTAGAATCTGAGACCTCTACTTGGCTATCAGCTAGTTTCTCAAACTCCTCATGCAAGTTCTTGGTAATTGTGTCATCTGCCTTGTGAGAAAATCTACCAAATAGAAATCCAGTCAATGTATCTACCTTAGCTAGGTCGGACAACATGTCATTCATTATACGGTGGTGCTCAACCAATTGTTCATACATGTCATGGCTTAGTTTTATAAGTTTATCTTGAATGTCTAAATAACCATCCTTTCTATTGTTTTGACTCTGGATATCAATTGTCCAAGATCGTGTCCTCTGAGACTCTTTACTGTACCTGTCCATTCTAGATAAAGTAGAGTGTAACCCCAATAGGATATAACTTCTTCAAACACTAAGAACTAATATGCAAATGATTACAAGTAGCATGCAACCATAGATTTTGACATGCAACCACCAAATTCACCAAGAACTAACATGCAAATGATTAGAAGTAGCATGCAACCATAAATTTTGACATGCAACTGATTAGAAGAAACATGCAATCATAAATTATGACATGCAAGATCTGGGTAGTTGTCAAAACTGACATGCAAGATCTGGGTAGTTGTCAAAACTGACATGCAAGATCTAGGTAGTTGTCAAAATTGACATGCAAGATCTGGGTAGTTGTCAAAACTGACATGCAAACTTCTACAAACCCTCAGGCTAGCAAGATCATGGCTCTGATACCACTAAAATTTCCCTTTTCTAATTTTGTATGATATTTCATGCCTCTAATCAGATTTTCAAGATCAAACAAACAATATCACAAAGATCCACCAAATTTCTCAAGAAACTCCAAATCGGGTATGCTAAAAATAGTGCCAAAAGCTTCACAACTTCACAAATTATTAATAAATCTGAAAATGGACATTTTTACAGAAATTTCAGCAGCATAACATCCTACAAAATGACATTTCTAGATCCGTATAGCCTTTACACAACAGTTCTCAAATGTAGGACAAAAACTATGCTCATCGGGCTCCCGAAATTAACACAAAAATGCCTAGAAACACCACAAAAACACTAATAATCTATCTCAAAAATTTAATCATGTCCCAATACATATATTTAGCTCTATTTTAAAACCTTAAATTCTGAAATACAGCAGCAACCGAATACTGATATGAAATACTCAACTGAAAACACCAAACTCATACAAAAAACACACCCGAAAACCCACAAATCTGCACTGTTCAGCACAAAGGCAAACTCTGTATGAGCATGCACATGGAATGGTTTCAAACTCCCATCCTTAGCCTTCTTGAAAACCTACAAAATCTCGTTCTTGGGTCTCCTTCTCCAAAGGTTTGGCAGCCTCTGAAGAATAACAATGAATGAGCAAAAATCAAGTTCTGGAATCCGCCCAAAATGCCTCCAAACCCCTTAAAAGAGGGCATAATCGTAACTCACAACCAAGAGAGGTTAATGAAATATATTTTAATAATAATTTTCATTTATTAGTCTAATGGTTTCCAAAGATTAACCCCCTTTTTCTGAAACTTCACTTTCTTGGGCCTGCTTGCCTTAGCAAAGATTGTTATTTTTTAATTATTTGAAAAGGGGACATGGCATTTCTTCAACATAGTGATGGTCATTCATTTTTCTTGCAAGTTCCTTTCTTCATTTTAGGGATTGAGAAAGATGCTCCTTTGCTTCTTTGAGTTGAACCATGGCCATTTCTAGATCTAACTTTTCATTTTCAATAACTTTCTCCAGTCTGAATATCTCCATAACTTAGATCTTTGCTCAAGCTGTCAAAATTTGTCCTAAGAACCAAAAAGCTCTGATACCAATTGTTGGAAATATTAAAGATATAATAGGTTACTTAGAGGGGAGGGGTGAATCAGTAACAATAAAACTTTTAAGTCAATTCAGAATAACCATATACAACATTCACTCATCTAGCCTGCTACATAAAAGAACTATTAAACATTTAAACCATATATGCACAGAGATTTGGTGACCCAGAAACCTTCAAAAATAGAAAGTAAAACTAGGGTGGGGATGATACCCACAAAGCTTCATTACTGCAGTATGAAGTTGGCCAGTTAAGGCTTACAATGATCACTTTTGGTGATCTGCCTTATTAGGAGCACAGAGGATTGCTAGATCCACCTTGTTAGAGGATTTACAAACATACTTTAAAAGTATGCACTCTATTAGGAGATTTGAATAAAGATGGTTAAGTCTACCTTGTTAAAGGATTTACAAGAATGATTCACCTATTAGGATGAACCAACAGATCAACTTACAACTTGACTGGATTCTTTATTGTAGATCACCTTCTGTGATTGATGAAATCATTTTTGCTCCTTGTAGACCTTGCTGAGTATTCTTTACTACTGATGAATTCTTATTATCATAATTCCATATATTCCACTTCTCATATCATATCTTATGTCCCCTTTTTTGTGCAATATTCTATATCTGTATGTCTTTTAAATGATATAATACATTACATATATATACCATTCCAATAATTATTCATGCAAGGTCGGCCAAACACAAGTAAACAAAATATAACTGAGTCGGCCAAATAGTAAAATAAACTTGGGTTCTTCAGAGAGACTTGATGACCTTCTGATATGCGGCATCCACTACGTTACTCAGCATCGTCATGCACTTGGTAGAGGTAGGGGATCGGTTCATACTAGTCATACAACATTGCCTGGAACTTGGTAACCATTGGTGACTTGGTAGATATAGTGTCACTCAGTAGAAACTAACTTCTTTGTTAACCTCCTGAGCTCGGTTATCACTGAGTCCTTCCTCACTCGATCATCACTGAGTGCTTCCTCACTCGGTTAATACTGAGTGCATATTTACTCGGTTAACACTAAGTGCATCTTCACTTGGTTAGAACTGTGTCTTTGATGCTTGGTTTGAACTGTGTCTTCAGTGCTCGGTTTGAACTGTGTCTTCAGTGCTCAGTTTGAACTGTGTCTTCAGTGCTCGGTTTGAACTGTGTTGCCATCACTTGGTCTAAACTATATTACTCGGTGCTTGGTTAGAACTGTGAGATGAGTGTTGTCACTAATGGAAAATAACTTTATGCCAAGACTTTCCCACATGCATGTTATGTTTCCTACATGTCTTTGTTGCTCATGAGATTAGGTGTTATTTATGTATATGGAACCTATGACATAGGTTTCTATCAGGATTTCCTTGACCTAGATTCTTAGTATGAATTTTGGATCGTTATCTATTTGGGACTTGAGATTATATCCTCAACAAGGTGGAAGTGGGCCATTTAGGTTCCACAAGGCCAAGAGGTAGTGTTTCTTATATCATTGAGATCTGATAGTGGGATGCCATTGCTAGATGTAAATGTGTAGTTGCTCTATTCTTCTAATCTTGTGATTATGTTCTATAGTCATATTCTAATTTATTGTACTTTGATTTTTGAGATCCTATGTGATGTTGTATCTTATCATGTGTTAGGACTAACCATAGATAAAAATAATAATTAAATGAAAATATAACCAATATCAAAAAATAACAAATCACATAGAAGATAACACAAGACACCAAGATTTAATGTGGTTCACCCAAACAGTGGGCTACATCCACCAAACAAAAAGTCCAATATTATTACGATCAAATTATTACAACTTGATTACAATCTATAATCTCTTATAGCTTAATACCACTACAAGAAGCATTTTTTGCATCACACATTATGAAAATCCCTAACCCTAAGCTCTTTTATACAAGTGTTTTTGCCACTTTAGGGTTATAATTAATTACATGTTGGCCCATAATTCTTGATAAAATAGGGCCCAAATTTTTTTCATCAATCACCACAAACTAACAATCTCTCACTTGGAGATTGATTAAGCTCCACATTAAGCAAAAATCTCCCACTTGGAGACTGATCCTATAGCTATATCACTACTCCATGAGGCTCCCACTAGATCAAAGCACCTTTGACTCTATTTTTCTTTTATTATGTACAATCAAGAAGACCAACCGGAACAAAAGAGGAGTTCAAATTCTCCCTTGTTACTACCTTTGTAAACATATCTCTTGGATTGTCATCTATATGTATCTTGTCCAGCTTTAACTATCCATCATCCAAAACTGACTGATTGAAATAGTTTTGAAACTGTATGTATTTTATATTAGAATGTAGAGCAAAATTCTTCACAAGATGTGTAGCACTCTAACTATCTATAAACAAATAATTATCCCCCTAAGGATGTCCCAATTGTTCCAAGAAGAACTAAAGCCATATCATCTCCTTGGTTGCCTCAATAGCAACAACATACTCTGCCTTTATAGTAGATAAAGCATTCACCAAGTTGTAAACCAAAAATCTAGCTCATTGTTGCTCCACCAATAGTAAATACATTACCTATAGTACTCCACCTAGTATCAATATCCCTTGCCAAATTTGAGTCAACATAGCTGTATAAATTAGTAATAGAGCCCCAAAAATGTAAACACTTGCTCGATGTTCCTCTTAAATATCTAAGAATCCATTTAACTGCATTTCAATGGTCAATTCCAAGATGACTCATATACCTACCAATGACTCTTATTGCATGTGCAATATGTGGCCTTGTACATACAATAGCATACATCAAGCTTCCTACAACTAAAGCATAAGGTACCTTGTATATCTTATCCTCCTCTTCTTGTGTCTTTAGACACATCTCCTTAGTCAACTTCAAATTACTAGATAAAGGTGTGCTAACAACGTTAGCATTCCCATAGAGAAATATTGCAGCACCTTCACAATATAATTAGCCTCAAATAATGTTAATTTCTTATTCTTCCTATCTCTACAAATCTTTATATGAAAGATTTTTTTTTCTACCCCGAAATCTTTCATAGAAAATGCATGTGCTAACTAGCATTTAAGCCCCTTAATGCAATCCATGTTAGACCCAACTACAAACATATCATTGACATATAAACATAAAATAATGTAGGTTTCATCATCCAACCACTTAAAATAAACACAATGATCTGAATGGTACCTACTATCTCCATGCTCATGCATAAAACTATCAAATTTAAAATACCATTTACGATGTGCTTGCTTCAAGCCATATAAACTTTTCTTCAATCTGCACACGAAGTTCTCCTTACCTTTGACCTCAATCTGCACACCAAGTTCTGCCATATATATATATATATATTGTGTGTGTGTGTGTGTGTGTGTGTGTATGTATGTATATGTATATGTATATCTATATGTGTATGTATGTATGTATGTATGTATGTATGTATGTATGCATATATATATATATATATATATATATATATATATTTATCCAAATAACCATGAAGGAAGGTTATTTTAACATCAAGATTCTCTAAATTCAAATCTTTAGTAACCACAATACTTAAAATAGTACAAATAGAAGTCATTTTAACAATAGGAGAGAATAACTCATCGAAATCAATGGACTTTTTTTGTGCAAATCCTTTTATGAATAACCTGGCTTTAAGTCTTTTCTTATCCTCGTCCTCTTTTTTCAACCTATAAACCCATTTATTTTATAAAGTTCATTTACTTGTAGGCAATGCACATAAATCCAAAACCTTATTTTTCAAAAAGGAGTCCATTTCATCTGCCCTTATAGAATCCCATTGAATCTTATTATCCATCTACATAGCTTCACCATAACATTTAGATTCATCAACATCTATTAGTAAAATAGAGTACAAAGAAGGAAAAAATCTTTCTGGAGGTCTACTTAGTCTTGTTGACCATCTAGCATTTACTGGGGTATGTGGTATTTTTTTTTGCAGTTGTTGTAGATCATAAGGAATTGTTGGAATATCATCTTTTGAAGTATCATCTAGCACTACATAATCATCTTCTTTCTTCTCATGTTGCTACAAAAAATATTTTTACAACACTTTCTCATTGAATATGACATCTCTACTCCTTACAATTTTAAGATTTTCAAAATACCAATGCCTATAAGAAAATTCATCATTTCTATATCCAACAAATACACATTTCTTTGACTTAGCTTCTAGCTTGATCCTATTTATAGAATATATAGGAGGAAATTCTTTACAACTAAAGGTTTTTAGAAAATAATAACTCACCTTCTTACTAGTCCATGCTTCTTTCAGAATACCATAGCCCAAAGGAGTAGAGTGACCTCTATTAATAAAATATATAATAGTATCAATAGCCTCCATTCATATGTTTAAGCGAAACTCTACATGCAGCCTCATGCTTCTTAGACACTCCATTATAGTCTTGTTCTTGTGGACTCCTTGGAATAGTTTTTTGTCTAGATATGAATACCATTAGTGGAGTAATAATATTCAAATTCATGACTATAATACTCACCACCATTATCAGATCTGAGACATTTTAATTTCTTAACAGTCTCATTTTGAACCAAGCATTTCCATTTCATAAAATTTTGAAATACATCATATTTATGTTGAAAGAAATAAACCCATACTTTTCTAGTTGCATCATCAATAAATGTAACATAATAATGAGAGCCACCAGGAGAAGATACCTAAACTTGTCCCTATACATCTATATGCACAATCTCTAATCTCCTACTTTTCTTTTCCTTCCCACTCTTCATAAACTCACTCTCTTTTATTTTCTATACACACAAATTTCAAAAAAATCATATTAACACATTTTAGACATGTAAAAACTTTCTTTGAATGAAGTAATTTCATACCTTTCTTGCTCACATTCATATGTTTGTGGTGTCATAGTGTTACATCAAAATCTACAACATTTATTTGTTCTACCTACTCAACTTCAACAATTATTCCTAAACATTCATTTTTCTCTAAAACAACAAAAGTGGAAGGAATAGTATGATGTGTACAAAGATATAAGGTGCCTACTTTCAAACCTTTTGTTACTAGAAGGGAACCTTTTGATGTTGGAATGTCTTAATAGGAAGAGTTCTTTTGAGAGCGGGGGTGAATCAAAAGTACTAACCTTTTGACTTGTTTTAAATCCTTAATAACATATAACTGAAATTAACATGCATGCATATAAACATTAAACAATCACAAGAAACAAACATGCATCACCACATAACACTTGATATTTTGGTGACCCAAAAATCCTCTAGGAATAAGAAGGTAAAACTGGGGTGGGGATGATACACAAAAAATTACTGTAGCAATTGATTTCAACCACTTCTGATGGTTTGCCCTGTTAAAGGCATACCCTGTTAAAGGCTACAACACACTATTAAATGTGACCCTGTTAAAGGATTTCTACACCCTGTTAGGAGTGTGCCTTGTTAGAGGACTTAGAAACATTCAACTTAGAATGCCACCTTGTTAAAGGATTTACATAAGGCTATTAAACCCACCTAACTCAATAGGATTTCCAAATTTCTAATACAATTGTGAGAGATTATTAGAATAATACACCTGATCTAATGCAATCTCTAATGTTGATCTCAAGTACTTGACTTCTCTTCTATCACTGATCTCTGCTAGATCTGATTTGTTGATTGTGTTCCTTGTTTTGTTCTGATCAACTAGATGTGTAAATGCTGTCCTTTCCACTAAATCTTTGACACCAAATGTTCTGCAATGACCTTAATAATAGGCTCTGCTATTCTTTCTTTTCAACTCCTCATTGTTCAATGGCATCAAGACTCCTTATAGAGATTAGTGGTTTATTATGTATCCTTGATTCAAGTGTTCTTTCTTAAACCCTTGAAATTCACCCATTGGTTGCATGCAGTCTCCAATTTTCTAATTGGCTACATGAGGATTGCATAGGTGGTTGGGAGGATTTGATCTTATCGTTTTATCATGTCATCAGTCATGCATAACCATTTTACATCTTGACTTATGATTGCAAAAAATTTTATGCTGATCCTACATTGCTCAGCACATGACATAATACTGATGCTCAACACCATCTATTCTAGATTGCTCAGCATCCACTGTGTTTCCTAGTTACTCGGCTCCTATAGAATTCTTGTGTTACTCGACACTTGTAGAATTCCTATGTTACTTGGAACCTATAGAATTCCTATGTTACTCGGCACCTATTAACTTCCTATGTTACTTGGCACCTATTGACTTCCTATGTTACTCGACACATACTGTCTTCTAATCTACTCGACACTATCTGTAACTTGACATGTGTTAGAGTTCTGGCTTGGCTTCCATTGTATACTCGGCATGTATACTGAAGATGGTTAAGTGTTTTGATACTCATTTTTCAATCTTACTTATGTGATCAACATTTGAAACATTCTAATTTTTATCATTAAAAGTAACCAGACAACCCTCATCAATTAGTTGCCCTACTAAAATTAAATTCCTAGTCAACCTTGGAACATGTCTTACCTCATGTAGTAGCCAATGATTCCCATTCTACAACTCAATCTTACCTTTTCCATTTCCAACAATCTAACAGAGTTCATTATGCCCCAAATAAAGAAGCCTAAAATCCCCTTAGATATAATCAATAAAATAACCTCTATGATGTGTAGTATGAAATGAAGCCCCAAATTTTAAAACCCATGAATCATCAACACTTTCATAAAAAAGAAGCAAAGAATCCTCTTTGGATTTATTATTTATTATGTTTTCCTCCTTTTTCCCTTCTAGTTTATCTCCTTCATTATTCTTTCAAGTCCAACAATCTTTCTTCTTATGACCCAGTTTACTATAGTACCAACAATCTCTTGGTCCTCTTGATTTCCCATTATTTCCAAAATTATTTCCTCTCTCAATCCTTCTACCTCTTCTTTGTGCATTCAAAGCACTTTCTTATGTAGATCTAGTTGAGGTTTTCCTATGAGTTTCCTCCCTCAAAATAACACCAATCACATCATCATATTTTAAGGTATTAGATCCAAAAATAGAAATACTCACAACCATTACCAAGCCATTCCATCTTTTAAGCAAAGAACATAAAATCAAGAGAGACCAAATTTCTTCATCAAAATTAATACCCATAGAAGATAACTAACTAGTAACAATATTAAACTTATTTAAATGATCCATACACTTCATGAGAAATATCTTGTTTGAAGCAGAGCACTTTTCATACAATTGCATCGGGGCTTCCATCAACTCTTCCATTGTCTTTTCTTATGCAATTTTAAATATCACTGATGGTGCCAGGTATAAATGAATACTTCCAAGTGTCTTTCTATCTAAAATATCCTAGTCCTCATCCATCATAGTTCCTTGTTTCTTGGATTTTCCATCCAACGAATTCCATAAATCCTTCTAATAATGATAGTCTTCCATTTTCATCTTCCATAACTAAAATTTTTGCCCATTAAACTTCTTCACCTTCATCTTATCCTTGTCTACCATTGCTCACACTCAATCATAAAACTCTGACTTAACCATGAGACTTTCTTACAAAGGATAACTAAAAAAAAACTTCATTCTAATACCACTTCTTAGGATTAACCACAGACAAAAATAACAATTGCATGCAAATATAACTAGTATCAAACAATAATAAATCACATAGAAGAGAATATAAGACACCAAGATTTAACATGGTTCACCCAAACCTTGGGCTACGTCCACTGAATAGAAAGTCCAATATTATTAAAATCTAGTGATTACAACCTAATTGCAATATATAATCCCTTATAGCTCAATATTACCACAAGAAGCAATTTTCAAATCAAACAGTATGAAAATCCCTAACCTTAAGATCTTTTATACGAGTATTTTTGTTTCTTTAGGATTATAATTAATTACAACATGTCAGCCAAAAATTCTTGATAAAATAGGGGCCAATATTTATTTTTTATGAAGTAGGTATAGCACTTCCCTAGTCAGTCACCACAAACTAACATCATGATGTACATATTATTTTAGCATTTCATACCCTAAGACTTGTATAGAGTATGATTATGCATATTGGTTATGCCATGTGGCATCTTATGTACTTGTATATAATTTCATTTGATTTTGTACTTATGCTTATCCTATGATGTGGACTTTTTTATGAATCAAATTTAATCTAATAAAACTTGTGTATGTGATTCAATATCATGGAACCCTAAAGAGATGTAACTATTAATGTATTGTTTATGTATGTATGTGAGTTATTGCTTTATCTATGTTATCTCTTGTTGTTAGATATTTTTAAAAAAATGTTTAGCAAACTTAGTAACTTAATAATTAAAATTTCTTTTGGGTTCACTAGCAAGGTGTTACACATGTTATCATTCTTTTTAGGCATTAATAAACATAACGAATGTAAGAAATTATCAATCTATATTGTCTTTCAAGTGATTCAAGGGAGCTAGGGCAGTGACTATCTATCCATGATTTTTATGTGGATGGACGCCTGTGATTCCATACCCATTTATGCCCATGGATATTTCCCAATCTTCCATACTCTAATCAAATAAATTTTTCATTTCATATTTTTCTTTCCATCAAAGTGGCTTGAAAGGGTATGATTGCTAGAAACTTACAATTGGACAATTATTGTTTCGTCATTGATGTCAAATCTATTGATAAGATATATTTCTACCTAATCTAATTGTCGTGTCTATTTGATTGATGAAGAGGATTTGAGAATTTTCTCATAACAATAACACCTAGATGAAATTTTGAGTTATGGAAAGGGAGTTGCAATGGACATTTGATTAGATACACTTTGATAAAGAAAAGTGATTGTTTATGCATAAGTATAAAATATAGTTAGTTTTGAGTAATGCTAGTTTCAACTAAGCTATAGTTAGTGTTGAGAAAATATACTATTGACCGAGGATTAGCGTCAACCAAGAAAGTTAGTTGATGTGGAGCTAGAAAGCTTTACAACAATTGAGGAATTTAGAGATTGTTGAGTGACAATACAAGAATGAATTCAAGGAAATCATGAGATCAGGTTGACTCAATTAATTTCTTGGGAGATGTAAACTACATTAAAGATAAGATTAATGAATTGGATCATTAAATTCAAGGTAAGCATTAGATAAAGATCTAAAAGACAAATTCTAGAGAATTTTTTAGAAGAAGATCAAGAAGATGGATAGATACAGTGAACCTAGTCATAAATCCTAAGATTTACAGTGGATGTAGAAAATGATAAATAATGAATTGCCTATTTAAAGAGATATAGAGCTGAAAAAGTGGTACAATGGATGTGAGTGGGTATCCGTGAAGCTTGCATGTGAAGAGGGACATACATAGCAAGGTTGATCAGAAACACACGAGTGTGAGTGAATGTGAATTTAATAGAGAAAGCTTGCAGACATTATGTTGATCTTGATAAGTGAATCTAAGAAGAAGGCTTAAGTGTTATTGAGAAGAGTGGACTAATTGTTTGAATGGTTTCCAAGAAAATCAAGATCAGAGATGAAAGTGAAGAACTTATTAGTTAGAAAACACAAGGACCAAACAGAGATATGAGCCTACAAAAGTAAGTTGTAATCACATAGATCAAAACCTACTATTTTCTTTTTTATAATTGTAAATAGTTTGTATTGAAATCCTTTTAATAGAGGCTGACCTAACAATCATTTGAAGACTTAATAGTCTATGTAAATCCTTTTAACTAGGCAACATTCAAAATGGAATGATCAAATTACTCTTATAAGGCCACTCCTAGTGAGGTGAATAAATCCTCTAATCAGGTCACATTTAACAAAGTGTTTTGTAACCTTTAACAGGGTTGGCTCCTAATAGAGGTCACTTCGAAAGAGTGAAAAAGAGTGACATGTTGCTAGTAGTTTGTCTGAAATTGGTTTTCCACATAAAATCCCACTGTCAAAATTGTGATGAATGTTTTGTGTGTATTTACATTTGATAATTTTTTTATTATGAAATGCTAGTTATATTCATGATAGTTTTGCAATATAGGCTAAGCAACAATAGGATAAGCATAACAATGAAATGTTTATTATTTAATTGTTCAAGTGGTACATAAAGACATTAAGTAATTGATTAACCCTCCCCCCTCCCATCCACTTAGTTATTCTAAATAATTCTAACAATGGTAACCTAGGAAATATCCATGCACACGGATGGGTATAGAGTCACGGGGCACCAATATCAAATGAAATAATACATACCCTCAATCATTACAGAATTAAAAACATAACTATTATGTTGACTAATGTTTTAGAAATAATTTTAAATATTTTATGAATGAAATTTGAAAATGAAAAAAAAAATTGGTAATTAAAAGAAAAAATAGTAAAATTACTATTTTATTTATATTTAGGATAATAATTTTAATTTTAATTTTTTTAATTTTAGTATATCTTTTAATTTATAGTAATATAGAGCTTTTAATTTTAATATTTGAGATGTAAATTTTATTCTATATATTTTTTATTAAAAAATTATTGTGTCCTTTTAATTTAACTATAGAGAAATTTATTACATATTTTTTTGATTTTAAAAATTAATTACTTACGACTAATATTTTATATTTATATTGTAATATTAAATTTTATTATTTGTTTATGAAATATAAACTCTATTCTTATTTTAGGGAAAAAATTATTCTCCATGCATAGTAGATTAGGTGTTTTTTATTGTTGTAATTTATCTAAATTAATGTTTTATTCGTTGGACAATCAAAGTTTATCTCATGTTAAGAATTTGTGTTATGTCGGGTATATATGTATGTATAGAATTTAAGGGATTGTCTATTGGAAGTTAATTATATGTGAATATACGTAATGGAATGCAAATTGTCCCTTTTATATTAGAATTAAGAGGAAACATGCTGAAACCAATATTGCTTACATGATTTACCCTCACTCAAATTGTATCCCATGAATGAGGACATTTTGATACTTCATTTGATATAACAATTTTAACTCTTTCAATCTTTTATTTATTTTTTATAATAATATTTGTATTTTTACTTTTAGATGTGATTTTTAGTATTTGACAATAGATATATACTAATTTAATAGGTTCCCTTTAACTAGTTATTAATAAAATCAGTTTCAACACTTTAAAACTTATTGTTTTTAGTTTTTAAAAGGTTTGAAATATTTTCTAAAGTAACATGTAAAAATTTTAAATAGTAAAATGATGAAATTGATTTATCTTCACTCTTATTGGATAATAGATTTGAGATCTTATATATAGATTTTATGGAAAGCTCTATTTTTTAGGCAATTTGTTTGCATCCATTACCTCTCACTTGGGAAAAGTATAGAAATATTATGTCATTAATTGATTTGATATTATCAATCAATTAATATAAAACTTTATTGTTGAGATTTTCAAATTTAGTACTACTTTTTTTATTGCATATCATAAAAATAAGAGGAGAGAACAAAATAGTACATTGAGATAAGTTTCAACCTTCTATAAAAACTAAAGAAAAGGGTAGGATTTGGTCCTTCTCCTCCCTGCTATAATCTATAGTGGCATATCTAACTAGAGAAGGGATTAGGGGTGAGCCGGGTGATGAGGAAACCAGATTCCTTGGTATCCAATTATCGTCCTCTTTCAACTTGTTCACTAGTTGCGCCAAGGGAATGTTGACTTCTTCAACCTTTTTTAGTGAAGTGTAGCCATGAGCCAGGTCTTTTAATTCCATTGTTTTTTTTCCTTATTTCAAGATCTTTCAAAAGTCAACTTCTTTTATTTTGAATATTGTTGTGTTGATATTGCAACAATTGAGCATGTAGTGGGTGAATGTTTTTGCTAGATAATAGAAAGCTTGAAGGCCATGTAGGTGGACATAGCCCAGGTTTTGGGTGAACCACATTAAATCTACATGTTATCTGTGTATTCTTCTATTATTTTTATATATAACTATTTACTCTTATTTTGTTCTAGATTAGTCAAACCCTAACAATTGCTATCAGAGCAAGGTTTATTGTTGTAGATTGACAAGAATTTTAATTTTGAGTGGGAGCAATGGAGGGTTCCAAATTCAATATTGAAAAATTCAATTGCCAAAATTTCTAGTTTTGGAAAGTGAAAATGGAAGATTATGTCTATCAAAAGGATCTGTTGAAGCAATTAGAAGGAAAAACCAAGAAATAGTGAACTATGACAGAGGAAGATTGGGAGATCTTGGATAGGAAGGCATTAGGATCTATTCAACTATGCCTTGCACCTTTTGTAACTCTCAACATATTAAGGACAACAATGATAGTAGAGCTAACGGAGAAATTGGCTACACTATACAAGAAACCCTCAAATTTGAATAACGTATTTCTTATGAACTATTTGTTTAATATGAAAATGGGTGAGGGAGGGTCTATAGTTTCATTTAAATGAATTTAACACAGTCATCAATTAGTTGTCATCTATACAAATTTCATTCGATGAACAGGTTAGGGCTCTCTTAAACTTATGTTCTTTGCGAGAAAGTTGGGATAGCTTGGTTATGGTTATAAGTAACTTTGTCTCTGGTTCAAATATTTTTAAATTTGATGAAATTGTTGGTGTTATCCTAAGTGAGGAAATGTGATAGAAAAGCATAGGTGAAACTTTGACCTCATCAGGGTTCGCTTAAAATGTGGAGAATAGAGGAACAAGAAAGGAAAAAGGAAAAGGGCCTTCACATGAGAAGTCATGAAAGAAATCAAAGAAAGGGCATTCTCAATCTAAAGGAAAGTCTTGGTGTAAATAAGTATTTACTATTTACACTTGCTTAAGTTTACTTAGTTAATACATTATTTTATTATTTATTTAGGTGAGACACTTTGGAGATTGTGTACTCTAATGAGTTTCCATGTTGACAACACAAAAGTATGCAACTCTATTTCAGCACATCATGTCTACAACATTGGAGTTTGCATCATTCACTGAGTTGTCATGTTGATAACATAGTTATTCACACTCCCTTTTAGCACATGTTGTCTACACCACTGATTTGTGTGTTACACCATTGTAGGCTTATCCTCACATCATCACACTTACTTCTATGCTTAATGGAGGATAACCCATATCTAGTGGACATCTGACTAGTTGTATGACTTATCATGATGCTAACTTCTATGCATTCTAGAAGCCTTTATATATAGGCACTCCCAGTGTACTTTCATATTCCATATTAAATGAATATATCATCGTTCTGATCATACTCTCTATTTGGTCTACTATTATGCTTGTGTTCGAGTTCCTTGGTCTTGGGTGAATTCTGGCCTAAGCCAATTTCTTAGAGAAAGAAATATTGTTGGTACTATGGAAAGCCTGGTCACTTGAAGAAAGATTGTTGATCTCAAAAAAATAGATAAGGAGACAAAAATAAAGATGACAATAAGGAAGCTAAGGTTGCAAGTAATACTTTACAAGATGCTTTAATCTTATTTTTGGATAATGTTAATGATTCTTGGGTAATAGATTATGGGGCCTCATTCCATGCAACACTCCATAGAAAATAATTTCAAGATTATGTTCAAGGTGATTTTGGATAGGTATATTTGGGTGATAATAAGCCCTATCTCATTATTGGGAAAGGAAAAATAAAGATCAAGTTTCCAAACAGAAATGAATGGATACTGCAAAAGGTAAGGCATGTCCTTAATTTAAGAAGAAATTTATTTTTTGCTAGATAACTAGGTAGTGAAAGTTGTATACTCATGTTTTCAAACAATATCTAGAAGGTCACTAAAGGTTCATTAATAGTACCTAAAGATGCAAAGCTAGGCACATTAGATCTATGTACTAGTAACACTTGTTGTACCTTAGCTTCTATCGATAATGTTAATGGAAGGAAATATACTATAGATGTTGCAAGAACATATTCAAAAATGTGGCACCATAGACTTGGGCACATGAATGAGAAAGGGATGAAAACCCTTCACTCCAAAAAATCTATTGCCAAGACTTAAAACTATCAATTTAGAGTTTTGCAAAAATTGTGATTATGGCAAATAGAAAAGAGTTAGATTTCTCAAGGTTGGGAAAGAAAAGAAGAGTGAGAAGTTAGAGATAGTGCATTCAAATGTATGTGGACCAACTCAGATATCATCCATTGGTGGCTCTCATTATTATGTTATTTTTATAGATGATTCAACCAAGAAAATATTGGTATATTTTCTGAAACAAAAATCTAATGTTTTTGAAACATTTAAGAAATGGAAAACTTTGGTTGAGAATAAGACATGAAAGAAGTTGAAGTGTCTTAGATTTGATAATGGAGGTGAGTATTATAGCAAAAACTCTAAATATTTTTATTGTATAATTAATAAAATTTGAAGGCAAAAAATAGTCCCAAGAACCCAACAAGAAAATGGGGTGTCAGAAAGAATGAATAGGACAATCATGGAACGTGCAAAGAGTATGAGATTGCATGCTAGATTTCCTCTTCATTTCTAGGTAGATGTTTTAAACATTGATTTTTATTTGATAAAAAATTGACATTTAGCCCCCTTAGATGGTGGTATTCTAGAGGAACCATAGACTGAAAAAAAGGCAAATTATACATTTCTAAAAACATTTGGTTGTGAAGCTTTTGTCCATGTTGATAAAGAAAATAGAACCAAGCTTGATGTTAAATCTCTAAAACGTACATTCATTGGATGTGGAGTAGATGACTAGGGTTATCGCTCATGTGGTTTTCAAAATCTTAAAATAATTAGTAGTAGAGATGTTATATTCAATGAGAAGGGTATGTATAAAAAATAGTTGCAGGAAAAGAAGCATGAACATGTCAAACAAGAATATGTGGTGTTGGATGAGACTCCTAAAACTAAAAAACCACTTGTACCTTATTCTTAGCAAGAATAGGTTATCCCACAAACTCTTGTAAGTGTTAGAAATTCTACAAGGTCAAATAGACCTCCGAAAAGCTATTCTCCTTCTTTGTATTTCATTTTATTAACTCATTATGGTGAACAAGAATAATATGAAGAAGTAATGCAAGTGGATGCCAAACAATAGTCTAAGTTGGGTATGAAAGAGGAGGTGGACTCCTTGTTGAAAAATAAGACTTGGCACTTAGTTCTGCTACCTAAAGGAAAAAGAACCTTGCCTAACAAATGGGTTTATAGGCTAAAGGAGGAAGATGGAGGAAAGAAAAGGTATATGGCTAGACTTGTGATAAAAGGTTTTTTCATAGAAAAAGGGAATAGATTTTGATGAAATATTCTCCCCTATTGTAGAAATGACTTCAATTAGAACTGTACTAAGTCTTGTGGTTGCAGATGACTTGCATCTTGACTAACTAGATGTCAAGACAACTTTTCGCCATGGAGATTTAGAGGAAGAATTTTACATGCAACAACTAGAGGGATATGAGGTCAAGGGTAAGGAGAATTTTGTGTACAGGTTAAGGAAAAGTTAGTATGGCCCAGAGCAGGCACCTCAACAATGGTATTTAAAATTTGATAGTTTCATGGTTGAACAAGGGTACCATAGATGTCATTTTGATTTAGTGTGTATATTTTAAGATATTGAATAATGGGAGCTACAATATCATGTTACTATATGTTGATGACATGCTTTTTGTTGGGTCTAATATGCAACAAATAAATGAACTTAAACATAAATGAGCAAGGTCATTTGCTATGAAGGATTTAGGTGTTGCTAAGCAAATCCTTGGTATGAAGATTACATAAGACAAGAAAAATAGAAACTTAGGTTTGTCCTAAAGTGAGTATATAAAGAAGGTGTTGAGAGTATTTAATATGTAGGATGCAAAAGCAATCAGTACACCTTTGTCCAGTCATTTCAAATTGACTAAGGAAATGTTCCCAAAGGCATAAGAAGAGGTAGATAAAATGTCTAACATCTTGTATTCATCAGTTTTTGGTAGTCTAATGTATGCAATGGTCTATACATGACTAGATATTGCCCATGGTGTGGGAGTTTCCAGTGGGTATATGAGCAATCCAGGTATGGAACATTTGAATTCTATCAAATGGATTCTTCAATATTTGAAAGGTACTACTACAAAGGCATAATGTTTCACAGGATCTAGTTCTACTATGAGTGGATATGTTGACTCTAATCTTCCAAGAGATATTGATACAAGGATGAGTACTACAGGGTATTTTTTCACTATAGGAGGCACTGTAGTTAGTTGGATTTCTAGATTGAAAAAGCTTAATGCACTTTCAACCACTAAAGTAGAGTATGTAGATGCTACAGATGCTAGCAACGAGATGATTTGGCTACAATGTTTTATGGAGGAATTGGGTCAGAAATAGGAAGATCACACATTGTATAATGATAGCCAGAGTTCCATTCATCTTGCAAAGAATTCTTCTTTTCATTCAAGGACAAAGCACATACAACTTAGGTATCATTTTATAAGGTCTATTTTGGAGGATGGCTAATTGCGGCTTGAAAAGATTCACACAAGTGAAAATCCAATAGGCATGTTCATGAAGGAAATTCCCAAGGAGAATTTGGTTTCTTCCTCAACTTCTATTGGGCTTCTTGACTAATGATTGTGTAGGTAATACACAGAAAAACATCAAGTACTATGTGTCTCTTTTGAGACTCAGTAAGAAATCTAGCTTTTCCCTGAAATACATGATTATTCCTAAGTTTCCAAATCAACTTGAGAATATGAGAAGACAAAATAGACCTTAATAAATTGAACAATTTATTGCTAGAGATCTTTCCAAAAAGAATATTATGAATGTTGAAGTTCCCATCAAAGGAGAAACCAAGCAGATCTTAGACATGTTTAGCAAAAGAGCTAGTGAAGAAAACATGAAGGATAGATTCATTCTATTGGTAAATAAGGTAGATGTTAGGCACCCCTCCTGGCTTCTTGAATGGAAGTTCATGCAACCACAATTTCCAAAGAAAATAAGAAATCTTAGGTTCAATTGGTTTGGACCAAAGCTTCTACAAATAACTTTTCCAAGTCAAGGGGTTAAGGGTAGGGTTCCAATGAGAATTGAGATGATCAAGGATGGTATGGCTAGTAGTAAGAGAAAAAAAATGTTTTTGGACATGACAAGGTGGAGAGGGGTAGATTCAATCCATCTAAGTTTAAACAAACAGGATGAGGGAGAGCAAGAGTAGGAGGAGACCAAATATCTCTCAAACACAAGTTTAATAGAGCAATAAGTCCTCTAATGGGAATTAGGAAGGTTGAACCTATCCTGAAGAGCATCCCATTAGATAAGCTTTCCATCCATAAAGATATCTTGAAATCTACAAATGCCATCTTGTGCCCAATTCTTAAAAGAAGAACAATCTACAAGAGCTAAGAATTTTGCATCTTTTTTTAAATTCCACCGTATGGAACCTCTTCCACACCATCTTTTTTCCTAGTTTCATTGTCTAAATAGAACGAAATAAGGGTTTGACAGTATGCAATCCCTTCCATAAGGATTTAAAGACATTAGAACCTTTGACAAAAAAAATTAACATTGATATCCTAGATATGCAATATATCTAATCTACTCCAATACTCATGAATAGGAAAGCCATTACAAATATCATATCTAACAAGGACCTTCAATGGTTCATCACCCTCGATGGCTTTCACAATCCATTTGATTAGTAACACAATACCTTGAAGCATAAGATCTTTAAGACCTAATCCACTGTTGTCCTTACTCATAGTGCACTAGTCCCATCTAACCACATGCCTAGTTTTACCTCCTCTCCCATCTGACCATAGGAAGCTTCTAATAATCTTTTGAACAGAGTGAAATTGACCCACATTGAATAATCAAGCAGATGAAAAATACATAGTATATGAAGAAAGGATCCTTTTCTAGACTTGAATAATCCTAACCATACTTAGATATGTTGTGTTCCTTTATCCAATATCACATGTGATTAACATTAGGATACCAATATATCTTACTATGTGGTATGGGCCTATCAAACCAATATTAAATTTCTCACACTAGGTTGGAGCATTATCATCCCATCCTAAAATGATAAATTTATTGATGGAGACCTTGTTGGCTAACGCTTTACAAATGATATCAAATTTAGTCATGAGATGAGTCATATTTTCCTCTTCAAGCACAAAAAGGATTGTAGTATCATCAATGAATTGGATGTTTTATCTTTCCTCTTGATTGGGTAGAATAGGGCCTCCAATTATTGGGGAGAGAACATGATCTCTAAGAAAATAATGCAAGGAATCCGTAGAAATAACAAAGAGGGAGGGAGCCAGTGGAAACCCTTATCTGATTGACTTGGATAGACAAAATGCTCCTAATCTTACCCCATTAACTTCCACAGTTGATGTAGCATATTTCATTAAGGTTGAAACCATATGGCAGAATTGATGTGGGAAACCTAAGGCATCAAGCATCATCAAGATGAATTCCCATTCTATAATGGATATTCTTTTTCATAGTCAATGAGGAGCATGCCAATATGTTGGCTAGAAGATTTAGCCCAATCCATGGTTTTCCAATGAGTGATTAGATTTTCCAATATATAGTGGGCTTTAACAAATCCAGTCTAAGTAAGATTGATAATCTTGTGAATGATACTCTCCACCCTTGATAAGAAAATTCTGGCCAAGATCTTATATGATACATTAAGTAATGTGATTGGCCTCCAACTTTTTATTAGGGTTTTATCCCTAGTTTTGGGACTAAGTTTAATAAGACCAGCATTGATCTCTAGTCCTAAAGTTCCCCTAATAAGGGAAAACTCATATAACTATTTGAGTTCAGTCTTGATCCACTCCATGTTGGTTTTGAAGAATTCTACTAGTAGACCATATAGCCCTAGGGCTTTCTCTATGACCATTCTTTGTATAGTTTCCTTGATTTCCTCTAGACTGATAGGAGCTTCAAGAGTATAGAGTTTGATTTAGAAAGTTTCTTAGGAATAATAGAATGGATATTTTCTCTTGATCCTTTCATATAATTATCAACATCTTACAACCTAAAGACATTTTTTTAATATTTAGAGAAGGCATCAAGGATAGATCCTAGTTCTACAATAATATTCTCATCCTCACACAAACAATCAATCTTATCTTTCACTTCTTTACATTTAAAGATCTGAAAAAACAATTTAGATCCCTTATCATAAAACTTTAACCAATTAAACCTTGAACTAGTTCTAGCTCCATGAGCTTTTCTTGTTTGAAGCTTCCTAATGTTGTGTCTAGCTCTGGCCACTGAGTCCACCTCTTTTCCATTGAACTAATGGAAGTGAGAAGATACTTCAGCCCCGTGGAGGAAGGAAATCAACTTTAACTCCTTGGCTCTAACATCCTTATCTTTTTTCTTTCCCACTATCTTAAACAAATTTTTCCAAGATTGAAGGTTCGAAGTTCATTTACTTGAAGGGTCCTTATGTTTCCAAATAGAGGAGTTATACCAATTAATGATTGAGACTGCAGCCTAAACCTCCTCCTCATCAACTAGAGAAGTATTCAGAGCAAAGGAATTGTGCTTCTTATGTTCGTGGATAGGTTGGTTAATCCTAAATATTTCCACAATGATGGAATGATGACTAGAGAGTGAAAAGGGGATAGCTTGAATCGGATTATCACCTTGAGGTTTAGAGCAACTGATGTTGCCTTTGTTATAATACACTCTGTCAAGTATAGAATAAATTATTTTATCTCCTTCCTAAAAATTTGATCAAGTAAACCGTATGCCTTTTGAATGAGTCTTCAGACTAGCTAGGGGATCAATGAGATTAGGTTTATTAATTTGTTTGTTCCAAATATAGTCTTCATTTATTTTTTGATTAAATTTAAATCCTCCACTCTTGTCCCAGGCATGTTCTATCATATTGAAATCTCTAGCCATGATCAATGGAAGGTCAGGAAGAAGAGGGAGCCATTGCCAAAATTTGACTCTATCATATGGGTCATTAGGAGCAAATATTAAACATACATCAAATTCAAAGTCTTTTACTTTGAAGGAAGCCCATGTTATTTGATTGCAAAGGAAATACCCCCACTGATAGATATATTTCTTCATTTTTTGACCTACCAGAATAGAAGTACCTCATTTACCTCTTTCGTGATTGGTGGAAAAAAACTAAATCATCCTTCCTAATGCATCTTAAAGCAATTTCCTATGAAAATCCTACAACTTTAAATTCTTGTAATAATAGGATATCAAAATCTTTCACCCATCTTAAAAATATTTTAACAAATCCACTTTCTTTTAGAGGATTCCAATCCTCTAACATTCCAAGATGTCAACTTAAACATCTCCATACCAATTTTGTATTTAATAGTTTCCATAAGGGAGTGGAATCCTCTATAGTAATCTGGGAGCTTCTCTCGAGATATTTTAGAGGGTTTAAGATTGGTTTCAAATTGTCAAGGTCTCTCTCTTTTTCTCCTCACTAATTCCCCCTTAGCAAGAATGAAAGGCTCTGACTTAGTTGAGTTTTTATGTTTTCTTCCCTTATATTTAGCTTTAAATGAAAAAGGGTCTAGTTCAACTAAATACTCCTTCACTAAACCAACCCTAGACTTTCCATTTGGGGGAATATTAGTCTGTACCTTCTCTTCAACCTAGCTTTCCTCTCTAGAGGACCTAGCAAGGACATCTTTCTAGGAATTATGAGAGCAATGGGGGAAAGTACCCTTGAGAAAAGGGGGAGGCAAAGGAGGAGGGGTCGGCATAATAATGAGCTCATAATCATTCAACCTCTCCTTAGGGAGAAGAAAATCTCCTACTATAGGAATTTGTATCTTCTTAGATTCAAGGACTTCCTCCACTCCCTCAACTTCAATAGCAACCTCTAAAGAAGCACAAATAGGAGCAAGAGAAGGTAAAGGAAAAATATTCTGCAAGATAGGAGAATGTGAAGTGTGAATATCTACACCATGGGGAGTAGATTTATAAATATGAGCCCTTTCATTTATGGTTGTGAGAGCCAATTGTTGAGCATTAAGGAAAGAAGTAAGGGGTTAGAGAGAATTAAAGCTAGGGTTATGTTTTTCATTGGTGACTTTTAAATCCATTCCAATTTTGTCCCTTGGGCTTAGGTCTTTACTCAAAGCAACATTGTTAGAGTTTACAAAAAAATGCATTTTTAGATTATCAAGAGAGGCATGAATGCCATCCACATTTTCCATCGAAGCTTGGTTGGCCGAGTCTAATCAAGGCATGTCTGGAGAAGAATTCATACTTGCATGATAAATGGAGGATTTGAGTTTTGGGGGAGTAGAGCCATTGGGGGGATTTGGCTACTAGGGGGAGGGTAGTAGACAAAAATTTCTTTTTCTTTTTCAAAATAGGACAATCCTTCCTTCTATGCCATTCTTTTCATAGCAAGCATTAAGGCCATCCATATATGAGATTTTCCATTCAACGAGGGAATTATCCAACTCTAGCCAAATGATATTAGGCACATCTATGTCTGGATAGATAGAGAGTAGAACACACACATCCGAATTAGGGATTAAGGTATTAGAATGATAGACCTTCAAAACTCTACCTATTGGTTCCAAAAATTGAGGAATGAAATTCTAGAAAAACATTGGGAGGTAATTGACCATAACCCATCTTGGACAAGATAATGGAAGAATTTTATCATTAACAACATCCATAGACCAAGGAAAAGCTCAGAATTCACATTGGCCCACTCTCCAAAATTGTCTTTTAACAATGACTCTTTGGGATTTGGGGTTAGAAAATATCGATATGAAAAGACCTTTTTGAATCATTCGATGGGAGGAGTAATGAAACCCTAATTTATTGTCTGAGACTTTACACAACCAATCATTCGAAAAGTTTTTGGAAGGTAAATAGATGGGTCTATTGTAGCAAAAAAATAACACAATTTTTAAGCCTATTTTTCTCCTTGCTTAACTCTAACTACATTTGTTCATTAGATTTAGTGATGAAGTTTGGGGAAACTATTTCCTTACCCTCCAAGCAGCATTTGAAATGGAAGCGGTGACATTTGACATTTGGTGGCTTTTGATGAATTTGGCTCCTAGTTCTACAACTCAGGATCCTTGCAATGCTTGTTTCAAAGATTTGTGAGCTTGGTCCTATCCTAAGGTGTGTTGGCCATGGTTAGGATCCTTCACCTTCTCAAATTCACAAGCATCGAGCAATGGCAACAAAGGTTTCCTTTGAGGGATTTCAGACGTAATGGAAGAGGGAAAAGAAGAGTGATTTTATAAATAAACCAACATATACATTAAGATTATGAAAAATTAACATTTTGTATACTATTTTTAAATTTAAAATAAATAATTATTTTTATTTTAAAATTAGACTAATAAATTTAATATAGTTAAATTATACGCAAATGAATATTATAACAATAGTTATAATGAATATATTAATTCTTCATACAATAATCAATTATTCTATAAATACCAGCCACTATGTGACACTTGTTTAATTTTACTTTACAAGTCTATTATTTGGAGTAAATTTTAAAAATTAGTTGTTTGCATTATTTTTTTATATTTGTTTTCAACCTGGTTTGTTTTATTTTATTTTGTATTGATATATAAATTTGACATTTAGAACAAAATTAGTATTTTATTATTTTAAAAATGAAGTCTTTGCATTTAATTTATACGACTGATTTTTAAAGTTTTATTTTGTATTAATATATAAATTTGATATTTTGAACAAATTTTTTTAATTGAACAAATTTTTTTAATTGACATAAAAAGTTAGCTGATCGCTATTTCATTACATTAAAAATTAACTATTTACATTTAGTTTCTTATATTTGTTTTAAAAATTCATTAAATATGAATTTTAAGATGTTTTATTTTACTTTGATATATAGATGTGACATTTATAGAGAACTTATTTTAATAATTTTTTTAACAACTAATTTTAAATATTATATTTTAATAATTATGTATTTTTATGTTTTTAAGAAGTAAAAATTATTTTAAGGATAAATTCAATATCAATATTGTAATATTAACATGTTACTAAGAAAAGTGTGTAATAATAAATTTGTCATTCTTTATGTAACCTTAAAATGCACATCTATTATATTAAAGTAAAAACAGCTTCTAACTTCCATTTTATCATTGTACTTCTGAAGCCGAAGATAAACTTTCGAACTTCACCAACATCAGCATTTATGAACACTCATAAATGGCGAAACTCATTCCTATATCGCCAATAATGAAGAATTCAGAACTGGTATCGGACATCATGGATACTTTAAACCTGCCAAGCCACATCTGTACCATTCATTATCTTTGGTGATTTGCTTTAAGCGATACTCAAGTCTGGCCGATATGAAGGTTGAATGAATAGACTGGGAACTTACCTAACTAATTAATGCGGTCTCATTATTTGATACAACCTGCTGTCAATTCAAGCCAAAACTAGGGAACTTGTATCTCAATTGATGGTCCGTGGCTATACAGCCACCAAAATGCACTTCCTTTACATTGCTTTTTGAACTTCTAAAAAAATTGACTAAGTCCTCTCCTTAGTATGGAAGTGCATCAATTGTTGCACATGTAACTTAAATTGTGGCAGCTCACATAGGAAAAGTTGTTTTGTTCATCATTTGTTCTAACTAGTGCATTTGTTTTTATGAGTACATGCTGACTCACTCACATTGTATGTATCAGCTTTGAATTATTTTCCACTGCAATTTGGAAGTTAAGCTACAGAATAGGTAAAATAGATCTTATGGATATTCCTGATGATCTCTTCTGTTCTCAGATTTTATCAAGACTCCCTCTGAAGGAAGCAGTTCGCTTCTCTGCCGTTGCTAAAATATGGTGTAGGGCATGGACGGGATTTCTCAGTCTGATGTGAAGTGCATTGATTTGAATAGTAGAGGTAGTCTGCTGGAAGTTTCAAAAACAGAGATGGAGGTTTCTGAGTCAATCTTTTCATGTGTGATCCTTACATCTCTGTCTCTGAGGCATTTTAAAATGACAAAGGTGCCTTCACTATTTCAAGGTTTCTCTAGACTTGTAACTTGTAATCTTGAATGTGTTAAGCTAAGTGAGCAAGCATTTGAGGCAGTCCTGAAATTATGTTGCCTTCTTGAAAGTCTAAAGATACGCGAATGCCAATTACCTTCAAATTTGAGAATAATATCATTGAGTCTTAAGTCTCTCGCTCTTGTTCAACAGAGCTGTTACACTCTGTCAGTGGAAGCAAATTGCCCAAAGCTAGAAAGCATTACAATTCTTCAAAGCCCTGGCTTGGTGATGGCGAACATATGTTTACCTGTACGTGTTCGCTTAGTTACGGATTCCCCGTATCTTAAGCATTTTGCAACAGTAAAATCGTTGAAGAATATTACCTGTTTTGATTTTATAGATTTCAGCGATGTCAAGGTTTGTCAAAGCTTTCCTCACTTGGAAGAGTTGTCCATTGAGTCTTGCTTGTTTAGTCCTCTCCGTGTACGGTAAGTATTTATGTTCTTCAATTCCAATCTTTTGAAATCAAACAATGTTAAAAGGATACCGATAATTTCCTGCAGCTCCTTTTGCTTTTTAAATTTTTGGTTTTTCTAATTTATACAATTACTGCTCAATAAGAGAATTAATCGCATAATGGGTGTTTTGTTTTAAATTTTTAACGACTGCAAGATATATTTTCCTTGCAGGATCTGGTAGATTTGGAGACTCTACAACTCGTGAATTTGAAGACATTTATTCTGAATATTGTGTTGCCTCCTGTAATAGCCATTGGTGACGACGAAGAAAAAACTGATGCGGCCTTTATATTATGTTCTTGTGTTTTGAAAGGCGCCCCTCTCTTGAAAACAGTCAGAATTGTCATGGCGATGGATTACACCTCAGAAACATTTGGATCTTATGGATCTGATGATACTACTCTTCAATTGGTCAATGATTTCCTAAGTCTGGCAAGGGACTTTCCCGAAACCAAAATTTCATTTTCAAGCTAGACTGCCTCTTTGTGCATTTTACATTGTCTAATATAAGATAAGCTCGCTCTTGCTTTCCTTATAATGCTTGTATAATGAACACGAAATATGTGTTATATACTAAAATTTACTTGATCGGATGCTAAGGTTAATGAGCTGTATTAGTATACTAGTGAGATGCTGTTTTTTTGGGGGTTCTAAATATAATTAACCAGTTGCGTCTAGCTGGGTTTGATATCGGCCTTGCTACTGTGAGGCTATTGAACTTAGAATTTGTTAAAAAATGGTGAATTCTTCCTATCATGACACCAGTTTTTTAATGTGATTTTATAGCTAGTGGCCAAGAGATAAGGGTGCTTTTGATTTAATATCTGACCTGTGAACAATATAGTATAAGAAGTTCTGTAGATAAATGCTCCCTGGATTGGTGTATTTGGTGATGTCTATTGTGGTCTATCTGGTGGGTGTCTATGTTGAGATCACAATAAAGTGGTGATAATATATGTCTTCTTTTGTGATCATAGAATTTGGAATTTAGTCATATAATTTGGAATTTAACAAAATTGACTCATTAATGTTGTCTCTACTTTAATAATGTGTTGGTTATTATTTTGATGGAGGCACCTGCATCAAATGTGACTATGCTTAAGGCAATCTCCTCTTCTTTGATATCTTTCAAAAATTCAGTTAGTGTGAAGGGTCGTGAGGTTGGACAAGAAGGTATGGTTGAGCATGTGCTTGACTATATCCACTTTCTATGGGGTTTATCCAAGATAGATGATCCTTTTGTATTTGTTGATTGTATTATCTGAAAGATAATAGTTTTATTCGTATAAAGCTTTAATATAATACAAATGACATTTAGATCATTGATCATCGAAGATGTTTAAAAGTCCCTTTTAAAATTATCTTGATTTGAGCTTTTTGCGTATAGATCTCCGGTTAACGTTTAAGTGCAAAAGCACCGTGAGGCTCTTCATTTTTATGTACTTTATATAAATATCCTGGGTTATGAACATAAATATGGAGCGTTGAGATGATAGAAATTTCTTAAGGTACATAGGAATTGGAATGTTGGAGAAACAAGAGTTTTAGGAGAGTTTGAGTCCTTGTCTTTTGCAAAGGTCTGAGATTTGATCCTTGTCAAGATTCCTCAGAAACATATGTATGGTTATTAATATACCTAGAATATAAAATGGCTTCAAATGAATAGCAAAAACAAAAATATATATAGGATATTTGTCTTTACTAAATGGATATCTTATCAAATGCATGGATGGGTTGGCACCCAAACCATAAGAATGACTTTGTGAGCATACATGTATGTATACCCAACATCTTTTCTTAAAAAAATTGTTTACCCATGTACAAGATTGAATTTATTGTGAGATTGTTTACCCACATAGAAGATTGAATTTATTGTGATATTGTTGTGTAAGAGATTAAATTTACTATGACATTGTTGCCTGTGTCGTTCTCCCCCCCCCACCTTGTTTCTTAACATAGAAGTCTGATTTAATTTTTTTATTTTTAACTAAAAATATTTTCATTTATTTAATATTTAAAAATAATAATAATTGTTCTTTAAATTTGTGATCTTAGTCAGTGTTACACTACTTAAGTAAGTTATTTTTTGTTCAATAGTTATATAAGAGATTAAATTTACTGTGACATTGTTGCCTGTGTCATTTCCCCCCCCCCTTGTTTCTTAACATAGAAGTCTGATTTAATTTTTTATTTTTAATTGTGAGATTGTTTACCCATGTAGAAGATTGAATTTGTTGTGATATTGTTGTGTAAGAGATTAAATTTACTATGACATTGTTGCTTGTGTCATTCCCCCCCCCCCCTTATTTCTTAACATAGAAGTCTGATTTAATTTTTTATTTTTAACTAAAAATAATTTCATTTATTTAATATTTTTTTAAATATATAATTGTTCTTTAAATTTGTGATCTTAGTCATTGTTACACTACTTAAGTAAGTTATTTTTTGTTCAATAGTTATATAAGTCACAATAGTTGTATGCTCTTGCAACAATTAGAATATGATTTTTTGTTTATGTTCTTGCAACCAAGATAGGACATAGTAATATGGATGTGGCTATCCTCGCTATAGACCAATTTTAAAATTTTTGAAAGTATCATAGATTTTTTCAAAAATTTCATGATTTGATCTTCATGAATAACAAAAATAACAATTTTTAAAAAAAAAAAAATCACTATATTTCTATGAATATGGGGAAACAAAATTTTGACTGTCTTGTTTTAAGTGCATTTTGTTTGGAGATTAGGTTGTCCCTAGTAATATTGTTATGTTTGGTAAGGATTGTGTTATTATTTGTTGTTCCATTAAGATTAAGTTGATGCATGTCTGGTGTTTGTGCTATTTCATTTCCAACACGTCACTTTCTAGCAATCTTTTAGTTTTCATCTAGAGTAAGAGTGGCCTTGAATAGTTTGTGGTACAAATACACGAGCATTTGAAAGTGATATGAAAAATAATGAATCATTCATTGCATAATTAAATAGCGAGGTATGTGCAGATTTGACTAAAATCTACCATATCAAAGCAAACAATCAAGTATTTTTATTTTTCATATAAATCATTTTATTATTCCAATTTAAGTGTCCAAATTGACTTATTTCCACTAATAACATTTACTTAATTACTTATATTTACCAATAAAACTAATTTTATTCCTTTAAATTTAAAACCTTGATCATTAAATTTTTTTTTAAAAAAATATTAAGTCAAAATTTAAATATTTATTACACAAGTATTTATAATAATAGTTTTGAAAAAATAAAAGATAAAAAAATCTAAATATAGAAAGTTATAAAGATATAAATAAGAATTCAAATATGCAAAATAACAAAATCTAAATATCAATTCTTTGCATAAAATTGTTGGCTCCATCCACTTATAGAACTTGTCAAACAAATCATAAAAATAGTGAAAAATTATTTTAGAAATATTCCTACTCAAAGTGGGTGAGCTAGCGGCATTGGAAAATCCATGTGTGATGTTTGTACGACTTTTTCATTAATTCAAAATCTCTTGACAAAAATGAGAAATTATTTAATTTACATTACATTAGTTTGTTGGGATCAATATTTCCTAATAATAATAAATGGGAACGGATATGAGGGTTACATAGCCTGTACCTTTTACCGCCTATGCACCACAAGATTGTTCTTAAATTCTTTGCATGTTGAGTTTTCTATGATCTTCACTTTTCTTGATCTCCATTGAAGCTTTTTCATGCAATCAGAGGTAGTAGCATTTACAAATGAGAATGCACCCACTGTGATGGGTCTTATTGCAAAGTATTCAGTGCATCCAAAGGTTGAATAATGGAGGAGATTTTAGTGGCCTTCTAGGTAGGAGCTTTTAGTATTTTTGAAAAGTTTTTAATGTTTTTGTTAGTTTTTAGAAAGTTGGTTTTTATTAATAACTTCAAAACATTACTTCCAATTTTGAATGTTAGTTGGCATTCTTCTTATTTTAGTTTCAATAATATTTATGATAAAAATCAGCTTTTTTTGAGTTGTTTTAAAAATGACCAAAAATGACAAAATAGTTTTATGAAAAAAATGGTCAAAAATGGTAATTTCGGATTTGTATTTAAAATTGTAATTTCTCTCATTGTAGGAGGAGGATTTGGAAGAATAATAAAGAAGAATTTGGAGTTCTAATATTTATTTTTGTGTTCTTTCTCTCTTATGTTTATGTTAATTATTTGAGGAATTTTGGTTGCATCATCCCGTATCAAAGCACATAAGGTCTTAGAAAAGGAGATTGTTGTGGTTGTGTGGTTTTGAGTTTATGTTTATGTAGGTTGAGAGGAGGAACTAGTTCCTTGAAGTCTAGGTAGAGAAGATAAAATGCCTGGGTTGAGGCAAAGGCAATGCAGAAGCAAGGTTAGCAGACTTGTTTGAAGAACAAGATTTATTGATGAAGTATTTGCATAAGAGGAGAGAGGAAATAAAATAAAAGAGAAAGAGAGGAAGAGGAAGGAGGAAGAGATGAGGTGATTAGAGTTTAAAGAAATGTTAAGAAAATTACAAGAAAGTTGGAAACGATTAAGAAAGCTAATGGAATTAGAAATGCAAAAATGGTACCTACCAGTCAAGAAGAAGATCACATGGTCTATTCAGAAGATTATGCAAAGGAAGAAAAGGAACAAAGAGACACAAAAAAAAAAAGACGATCCAAAAAAGAAATGGTGAGTATACCAATAACTTTTTTGACATCAAGAATTGAAGAAGGCAAGATAAACATAGCCACAGAAGAGTCTTTTTGTCATTTTCAGCTTATGTTTAGAATTAGAAAACATAAATGGTTGTTTATAATGAGATTTCTAATGAAGATAATTTAGATTGTTTCAATGAGGTATATGAATGTTCCCGAAGGTATTATGTTAATTGTGTTCATGTTGACTATGTTGAAGACATAAATGATTATGGTACAAATGTTTATATAGAAGAAATGGAATTTTGAATTTTAAAGGTTGAGAAGATATTGAGTAGAATATGGATTAAGATAGTTGGGAACAATTAAGAAAGCTAATAGAATTAGAAATGCAAAAATGGTACCTATCAGTCAAGAAGAAGATCAGATGGCCTATTCAAAAGATTATTCAAAGGAAGAAAAGGAACAAAGAGACACAAAAATTAAAAGAAGATCCAAAAAATGAAATGGTGAGTATACCAATAACTTTTTTGACATCAAGAATTGAAGAAGCCAAGATAAACATAGCCGCAAAAGAGTCTTTTTGTCATTTTCAGCTTATGTTTAGAATTAGAAAACATAAATGGTTTTTTATAATAAGATTTCTAATGAAGATGATTTAGATTGTTTCAATGAGGTATATGAATGTTCCCGAAGGTATTATGTTAATTGTGGTCATGATGAATATGTTGAAGACATAAATGATTATGGTACAAAAGTTTATATAGAAAAAAATGGAATTTTGAATTTTAAAGGTTGAGAAGATATTGAGTAGAATATGGATTAAGAAAAGTAAGAGGAAGAGGAATCCAGTGACAAATGCAAAGAGGAAGATAAAATGTCAAAAATTTTGAAGACCGGGGAGAAGGAATAAACTTCCATTTCTTTGAGTCATTAAAATCAATGTTTGATACAATGGAAGGAAAGGTTCTAGAAAAGAAACTATACACATTCAAAAACAACTTGCAAGAGCTATGTTCCTTCAACTAGAGGAGAATGATACAGAAGATTTTAGTGACTTTCTATGTAGGAGCTTTTAGTTGTTTTCTAAAGCTTTTAATGTTTCTTAGTTTTTAGAAAGTTGGTTTTTATTAATAACCTCGAAATATTACTTCTAATTTTGAATGTTAGTTGGCAGCTCATATTATCTCAGTTTTAGGAAGCTTCAGAAAAAATTTAGTTTTTTTTGAGTTGTTTTAAAAGATTACCAAAAATGGCAAAGAAACAATTTTATGAAAAAAAGGCAAGAGCCTACAATACAACGGTAAATTGTGAGACTCTCATCGGAAGGTCTTGGGTTCAAATTTACTCGAGACTAACACATAATGATAACTAATCTCAACAATAATAATAAATAATCTAGGCTTCGACCGATTAGCTATAAAAAAATAGTTTTATGAAAAAAAAACTACCAAAAATTGGAATTTCAGATTTGCATTTAAAATTTTATAATTTCTCTCATTGTTGGAGAAGGATTTGGAAGAATAATAAATAAGAATTTGGAGTTCTAATATATGTTTTTGTGTTCTTTATCTCTTATATTTATGTTAATTATTTGAGGAATTTTGATTGCATCACTGAAGAAAAGCTACCAGGGGCAATGGCTCGAGGACTCTCCATAAGAAGCTATGAGGGGTCAATCATGGATTATGCTAGAACCTAGTAGAAGATTCTAGATATATTTAAAAAGAGAGAAATGCAACGATGTATTGATAAACTCTAAATTTGTGGCAACATATATTTATATTTCCAAAATGTTTGGCTAATGGAAAGCTCTCCAATGCATACTTAATTCATCATTATCCTTCTTAGCAGCTATCTTCTTTTATTTATTCTCCATTCTTAGTCACCTATCTTGTTTCAATTCTTTTATAATTATAATTTTAGGGAAAATAGTTTAACCATAAGGAAATTATTTTTAAGCCAATCAAAAAATTGAAATAGCATCTCATAATTCTATTTTTTAAATCTACCCTTATAAACTCTAGGGATATGACCCGTGATTAAGTAAAAAAATAAATAAGAGGGGGGTCAACTAAAAACATTATTTCCTTACCTTATATAATGCAAGGACTAAAAATTCTTTGTTGTTGATGGTTACCTTCAACATTGTAGGTTCACCCTGTCTATGGTAGTGATGATGACATGCATGGGCCATGCTATTTTTCTATACGAAATGACCATCCATATTGCTTTTTGCATCAAGATAGACTCCAAAATAAATTCATGGCTGGATAGAAATATGTGGTGAATTGAAGTCCCAATATTTGGTGATTTCAAGTTGTTGAAGGGTCATATAATGTATGCCCTTTCCAATTCTTCAAGAATTCCATTGGATTTTTAGCATTGTAAATATTTTTAGAAAATATCTATCTATGTTACATTAGTTCTTAGTTTAGATCAAAATAATTTTAAATTTAAAATAGTATCAATATATGATTGATTACTGTATAATTTTTAATAAAATTATTTTTATTATTATTCAAATTTTAAAATCATTAAAAATATAAAGATATTTCATGATCATATTTTTTAATTAGATTTTATATTTAAAGAGGCATTAATCATATTGTCAATATTCAATTTTATTCTAAGCAAATTATAGATAGATCTTGGGAGATATGAATATATTTTTATCTTACTTTGTATTTTACAATATATTTGGGTTCATATTTTCATGCTAAGTTTATATTATCATATTTTACATTGGACTTTATTCTAAACATATCTTACCTTTTATGATCATATTTTTACATTAAATTTTATTTTATACATATTTTAGATAAATTTTAGGAGAATGATACATTTACAATTATATTTTTGCATTAGAACCAACGCATTTGTTTACATTGAATATTATTCAATGTAAGTTTTAGGAGAAACTAATATATTTATTTATGTTTATATAGACTATATTTAAAATAAAATAATAAATAAATATTAATGTCTATATAGAGTACATTATTTATTTTTATATAAATGATATAATAATATCGATAATAGGTCATTTATGTATTTTTGTTTTGATGACTATGCATTTTTTATATATTAATCTATCTAATATATTTGTTTAAAATTTAAAATTTATGATATTAAATATTTTATCATTATATGAATGTGAGTGTGTGCAAATAATTTTAGTGTCTTTGTAGAAATTATAACTAGCTATCTATGTATATTATATGTTGCCTAATAGTTTTAGAGAAAGTTGATATATATATATATATATATATATATATACATATACATATATATCTATATACATATACATATATATATATACATCTATATGTATATATATGTATATATATGTACATATATATGTATATATATGTACATATATATGTATATATATGTACATATATATGTATATATATGTACATATATATGTATATATATGTACATATATATACATATATATGTATATATATATGTATATGTATATATATATATATATGTATATATGTATATATGTATATGTATATGTATATATATATATATGTGTGTGTGTGTGTGTGTGTGTGTGTGTGTGTGTGTATCAATTAAAATTTATATTCATGTTATGATAAGATTTGGTGTATGGTTAGGGTGTAAAAGGATATATATATTTTTTATGTTTTATTTGGTTTCATGGTTAGGTTTAGATTATAGTTTTTCTTGATATTCAATTGTGAAAATGGTAGACTGCATTTACATTTTCATGTTCATGTTTTGATAAGATTTGGTTTACCATTAGGGTACAAAGTGGTATTTTTGTAATGCTATATTTGGGTTGATGGTTAGGTTAAGGTTATAATTTGGCTTATTATTCAATTATGTAAAGGAATATAATTTATTCTCATTTGAAGTTATGATTTTAATTCAAAATTATTGTATGACTATTGAATTAAGTTCATAATTAGGGTACGGTAGGGTTTAGGGCAAGATTTTATATTTATTTAATATTAGGGGCTCTTAATGGATTTAGTCTAGCATTATGTTAGGACTAATAGATCATTATGAGAGTTAGGTTTTATATGTTTATGTATACAATTAAATTGTGTTTTGTGTTGTGGGGTAAAAGTACAAAGTTGTGCCACCTTTGAGACTGACTTATTAGAACAACTAAATTTGAGTATTTATGTCAAAAAAAAAAAATTTGTTGAAACATACAATCTAGATAACTTCATTTTAGAGAAGTTATATATGGTCTCACACCTTTCTAGTTGAAAATGTCTACTAAATGCATGTTTTATACTAGTTTGTATCTAATTACTAAGTAAATAAAATTATTTCAAAATTTTGATGTTTCAATAACTCTTACTATTTTTTATGATATTATTTACTATTTTTTATGATATTATTTTAATAAAATATAAATATCATTTTATAGATCTCAAAATCAAGAATATTCTCATATAGAGTTTATAATGTTTTAATTAGATATAGTATTAAAAAAGATCTACAAGCATGCATTTTAATAATAAAAAAGATGTCAATTTTCAGAAAGAAAAAAATATTAAATTATATCAATTTAAAAAAAAAATTATAGGATGTTCTAGAGGAGAGAGTCCTCTTCCAAAATGTATAATTTTTCTTTTGGAAAAATGTGGTGGGAGATGAAAACTATTGATTTTAGGTGAGTTGAAATTTGAATCATTATAAAAGAGATAATATAGGTCTAAGGAAAATTTTTATTTTTGATTTTTTTAGCTATATATGTTATCTATAACATAGTCTGGGATCAAAGAGAAATACATTTATTTCCATATAATTTTGTGGTGGGAACTAGACACCTTATTTTCAACATTTTTTAGCAACTAAAAAATTATCTATAAAGATTAGGAAATATATCAATTCTTATTCCAAATAATTATTAAAAATTATATTGCTAAACTTCATCCATTTCTACACATTTTAGTAGTTTACTTCATTTTCAAATTCTAACATAAGAGTTAGATTTGGTTGAATTGAATGTTTGGATTATAGTTAAATCTTGTTTAATTTTTAAAAAGTTCTAATATATTTAAGGGTTACAATTCAACTAAATCCTAATATATATAAGGACATGTGTATGTTTAAACTTAATATGCACTACAAATATGTATATTACTACATATGTAATATGTAAATTGTGTGTGTGTGTGTGTGTGTGTGTGTGCATGCACATGCATTTATACATAACTCTCTCTCTCTCTCTCTCTCTCTCTCTCACACACACACACACACACACACACACACACACACACACACACACACACACACACACACAAGTGTCTATCTTGAGCTCTACTTATCCCCTATCTTTAGCTATATGTCATTTCTCCATCATTCCCCATTTTCCCTCTACCTCATCTCTCCCCTCCCACTTCACCCTTTGTCATGAGGACACACACACACACACACACACACACATACACACACACACATCCTTTAGGTTATGTTTTCAACATGGTAGAGTATTCAATCAAAGTTGGTATTGTATATTCATATTAATTATTATAAGGAATGATATTTTCTTTAGTCTCAAATAAATGGTAAACTCTCTTAATGTAGATTTAGTTTAACATGAGGGCTAAAATTTGGTATATTATATTTATTAAATTAAAAAAATTAACTATCAATTTCAATTCTTGAAATATATTTGTATAATATTTTTTGATATTACATATATTTACATTAAAATTTAAAAATATACAAAAAAATTAAATAATTTATGTAATAATATTCTTGTATTAAATATTTTAAAATAACTTATCTTATATAATATTATTTTATCTATTGTTAAATGGCTAAACAATATTGGATTTTTTAATATATATTTTTAATTTAATTTTTTTATCTATTTCTATTTAATAATTATTTATTTTAATGATTAATATATAAAAATATTTATTTATTTGGTGATCGACTGATGTTGGAAGATTTAAAGAGCACACTTTCATCCTTTCCTATTTTTTTGTTTTGTTTAAGTTTGCAATTATTATGGGGGCTTGTCCAAAGTCTTTCATTTTATGCATTGACCATGGTTGATAGTCAGTTGCTTGTGGAGCTTTGTCTTTGATAGAGGGAGATTTGGATTGTTTGGATCTTTCATTACTAGGTGTTGGAAGTGTTCTACTCTTAGTGTCTAGTGTTTTGTTTGTACTTTAGGTGAGCACCCAATAATTGTTTCTTTTCTTAAACAACAAAATTTAAATATAAAAATAAAATTTAGTCATATATATGATTTAATATATCCCATTATTTTAATGTTACAAAGGTTTAAAAAAATTTAGATAGTAGTTTTTTGCAATCCATTAAACTTATTTGTTCTATTTTATGGGTAGACTATTACAATTTTTGTATCAACATTTTGGATCACACTTTGTGATCCAAAACATTGATACCAAATTTAAAATACAATCTACTCAAAAGATGCACCAACAAATAATAAATTTGTGTTAAACATAATGAGATTAAATCAACACATAAATATATTTGTTAAAAAACTTAATTATAGATTTGATTATGTTACCAAAAAATCATTGTTAGTAAAAAATAATGAATTATAACTAATAAAACACATATATTGAAGAAAAGGATTACAATTTGCAATTGAAAGAATAAGGAAAAACATATGTAATGAAAAAAAATATTGCGCGTGATAGTATAAAAGTCGATAATAGTTTGTATAATGTATATAGTTTTTTTTTGCATGAATAAAATCATATCGTTGACCAATGATAACTAATTTGGTCGATGTAAAGACCTTATAAAATAATTACTGATGAGATTAGTATTACATCCTTTATTTTCTTCATGATTAGCTTTTACCTCCCCCAAAACATCTGAGAAAATAACTATTCTATTAAATATCTCTCTTACTTTTGCTACAACATTTCTCATTCTCAAAATTTCATTATCCTCAACGAAATAAATTCCCACTACTACATTTTCAAAATGTAAAAGCCATTTATAACAACACTCCAATGAAGATTTTTCACATTTATCAATAATAGTTTGAGGGGATCCATCAGAGTTCACTAAGGCAAGTGGACTTGGCATAATGAATTTAGACTCATTGTTAGAGTGGTCCATTATATTAATATTATCTCCTTAGAAAACCATTAGAGATTGTAAATTAAAAATTATTACATGTAATTTATCATATATGGTGGCTATGAAAAATATAGAGCATGTATACAGAAGAAAATATGATTTGCAATAGAGAGAATACATTATATTCATTTTTAATTTAAACAAATGAAAGACAAATTATAGAAGTGTAATATTTCAATATTTTGAATTTCTTAAACATTGTGGAGTGTGTGTACTAATTTAATAGTATAAATATATTTCATAAAAAAATCTAAGAGCTTTAATTTTAAATTGTAAATTATCTAAATTTTTTAATTAAATATGTAATATATTAAATAATTAGGAAAAATATAAAATATTTTATATACTCTAAATGGGTTACAACACAAGTAAATACAAATATGAATGACAAATTTATTTTTCCATTTAAAATTGTTTGATTATATATTGAAATCATCATGGAGTTATTTTAAATATGATATTGAAATTGATTACAATAATATCAAGAATCAATCATTTGAATTTGAATCACTACATCATTACAATGAATCATGTTCTGTTGAAGTAGGTCATCAGTATTAGGATCCAACATGTCAAACCAATATATGTGCTCAAAGGTTCTTCATCTTATATATGAAGTACCATTATTTGAATGCCTTAGTACAAAAAATTCATAGATTGATTACATCCATGTAGCCCACATCTTTCAACCATATATGAATTCCAAGGCATATTTGTAATCCAACAAATTGTATACAACAAAATTGGCCACGATAGTGAAAATTCTCTAGACCTTGAGTATTAACCTACAAAGCTTGAATGATTGTTTTCAACCACTGAGAACCATTTTCATCTGAATCTATGGGATAAAGAGCTTGTTCTAAATAGATCTTTGCAGGAATAAAGTACAATTCAACAAGATCACTCTCCTCATAGAAAACAAATTCATCAAAAATAGGATCTCTATAGAAATGGTTGAGATTTCAAAGAGTTGGAGGATAAAACCTAAAAGACCATCTTCTAGAAGATTTCTTTTTGAAGATAAATAATTTTCCATTTCTTCACCATGAATTCTTGTTAGATAAACATGCTCATAGAAATCATCGGTTCTAATTGTTCTTTGCCTTAACATTTCTTTCTAAAATATCTTAAAGAAAGAAAAAGAAAAAAGATTGCGTAAAAAGAGAAGGAAATATAAATAAAGGGTATGTGTAGGATCATGGTCAACCAAACTATGGCCTTAAGTGCCAGTGGAAAACCAAAAAATCAGGGATATGTTAACTTGACAGATAATTTTAAAGTAGTTATGAGCTTTATATCAAAAAGTTGAAAGAATATGTAGGAAGTTGAATATAGTTTCCAAAATACTAGGCCTTTTTTGGAGAATTTTTTTAAATTTATCAAAAGTTTGGATTTTAATGCAATAATACAAAAAATTCAAGGCAAAAATAAAAAGTAGGTGTATGTCTGACCACCTTGATCAAAATCAAATGATAATATTACTATCAAATAAGAAATGAGAAGGACTTAACCTTATTCTAAACATATTCTTTTGTCATAATATTAGCCAACTTGGGGAGATCAAGCAAGTTAAGTGGGGAAAATAAAGAGTTAATAGAAACCCTGTCAGTACCCAAATCAGCCAAACAATCAACTAAAAGGTTGCCTTCTTTATAAGTACACATGATGTAAGATTTAGAGATTGAATCAAGAAGAGACCATACTTGATGTAATATATACTATATGGACCAATTACATACATGACATTTAATATACACATTAATAATAATTGATGGATTCCCTTGAACATGTAGCATAGATATAGAAAGTGATTTTGCAAGCTCCAAACCAAAAATCAAGGCCAAGGCCTCAACTTTGTTATTAGTAGATTGAGGGAGAGAAGATGATTTTGCTACAATCACATGACCTTTAAAATCTCTAATGACTATGCCATAGCCAGAGTTTCCTAGATTTCCTCTAGAGGCCCCATCAAAATTGAGTTTGAAATAACCCTCACTTGGAGGAATCCACTTGGTTTGTGCTTGAATAAGAGGAATCTTGGATGGACACAATGGAGTTGGAAGTTGAGGGAAAAGTAAACCCTTCCACTGCTAAATAATATAGCCATCCTAAGGAGAAAAAACATGTTTACCCTTATATTTACTTATTGAAGCATTAACAATCTCAATAATTGATCTCTCTAATCCTTCCAAAAATTGAGGTATTGGAGATGATGTCTATCTAAAAATTCTCTTGTTTCTTTCGCACCAAATTGCCCATAATATAGATGCAGGGATGCACTTCCAAAGGCATGAAAACATTGATTTAGAGTATAAGATTGACCATGCTTGGAATAAATCCCATAGAGAAATAGGTAATGGCATATTGAAATTAAGCTTATCAAGGAAAAAATGACAATATTCTTGGGCAAAAGGGCAGTTTAAGAGGAGGTGGTCTGTTGTTTCTATAGCTTACAGGCAAAGCACATAGTTAAAGGGATAAAAAATGTTCAATCTATGAAGATAATTGCTAGTTAAAATTTGGTTCTTAAGTGCAAGCCATGCAAATCCTGCTTTTGGAAGAACTAAGCTAATATATATGATTATTATTATTAAATATAATAAAGTAATATATATGATTATTATTATTATTAAATATAATCTAGTAATATATTATTATTATACTAAAATAAATAGTCATATATTAATATTATATAATATAGTAATGTATTATTATTAAATATAATATAGTCGAATGCATTGAAAGGGGTCATAGGTTATCCTATGACCCCTTTTGACTCATTTGATCAAACCAAATAGTTTCCTAACCCCTAGGGACATATGTTGTCATGAAATGCATTTTCACCCATTCGATCAAATCAAATAGGTCCTTAGGGGTCCTAGGACCCCTAGGGACATATGTTGTCATCAAATACATTGAAAGGGCTCATAGGGTATATAACCCATTCGATCAAACCAAATAGGTCCCTAGGGGTGCTAGGACTCATAGGGACATATGTTGTCATGTAATGCATCAGAAGGGGTCATAGGTTATCCTATGACTTCTTTCAATCCATTTTATCAAATTGAATAGGTCCGTAGGGTTCCCAAGGCGCCTAGGACCCCTAGCAACATATGTATTCATGAAATGAATCAAAAAGGGTCATAGGTTATCCTATGACCCCTTTTGACCCATTCGATCAATCCAAATAAGTCCCTAGGGTTCTAAAATTCCTAGAGATATATTTTCTATCATGAAATGCATTGAAACAGGTCATAGGTTATTCAATGACCCCTTTTGACCTAGTTGATCAAACCAAGTAGGTCCTTAGGGGTCCTAAGACCCATAGGGACATATGTTGTCATGAAATGCGTTGAAAGAGGTCATAGGTTATCCTATGACCCATTTCGACCCATTCGATCAAACTAAATAGGTCCCTAGAGGTCTTAGGACCTGATGCATCAACTTTTGGGAGTCATAACTTTTGACTTGGATGAGGGTTTTAGCTAAAAATTTATAGGCAGTTGACTAAAGAGGAGTTATTTGGATTGTTGATGGAGCTCAACTCGATAGTTGGCTATTTTGACATTTTTTTGGGAGCCTGAAATTTCATCTTAACCTCCAAAATTCAAAGTTTCTACTTTTTTTTTCAAATTTTTAGAAAGTTGTTTTTTTTTTTTTTTTTTTTTTTTGTAATAAATCCAAAATCTTATTCTTGATTTCGTGGATTAGTTGAAAATTTATCTTGCCTTAGTTGGGATATTTTCTTGAGAAAAATGGGGATTCATAGGATGGGTTTTGGAAATTACCAAAAATGGAAAATTCTATTATTATTTTTCTAAAAATCTGCGAAATATGATAATTTTTAGAATTGTAATAAGTAGGAATTTTCTTTTATTATAAGGTAGAGTAGAGTTGGAGAAGTTTAATGAAGAATCTGGTGTTCTAAAAATATGTGTTGTATTAGTATTTTCTTAGTATTATTTTGAAAAGGTTTGAGCTACATCATGGGCTACATTTTCTATAGAAATTTTATCCAAATTTTAGTAGTATTGTAGCACCCATAATAGAACGTACTAGAGGAAGGGAGTTCACATGGACACCAGATGCTGAAGAGAGTTTTAAATTCTTGAAAAAAGGTAACCAAAGCTCCTATATTGATACTTCCAAATTTTGAATTTTTTTGAGAAGTAGACTGTGATGCTTCATATGTTGGGATAGGTGTTGTTCTTAGCCAAGTAGGTAAGCCTATGGCCTTCTTTAGTGAGAGATTGAATGGAGTAAGAAAGAATTATTCTACCTATGATCTAGAGTTTTATGCAATTGTTCAAGCATTAAGACATTGGAGGCACTATCTAGTCCCACATGAGTTTGTGTTGTTTACTAATCATATTGCTCTGAAATATCTCAACATATAGAAGAAGTTGAATAGTTGACATGCCAATTGGGTATCTTTCTTATAGGGATATACTTTTGTCCTGAAACATAAGTCTAGAAAAAAAAAAGGTTGCTGATGCTTTGAGCAGGCGTGCTACACTATGAACCACAATGGAAATAGAGGTCATCGATTTTGATGTTATTAAGGCCTTATATGAAACTGATGATAATTTTTGGGAAATTGTAGAATAGCTAAAGGCATCATCATTTGGTGAGTTGGATCATGTGAAATGTGACTCTTTTATGTAGGATAGTTACCTCTTTAAGGGTAAACAACTATGTATACTAGGCAGATCCATGTGGGAAAACATTATCAAGGAATTTCACAGTAGTGGACTAGCTAGACACTTTGGAAAGAAAAAAACCATAAACCTGGTGTAAGGTAAGTATTATTTGCCCAATATAAAGAGGGACATTACTACATATGTGGCAAGGTGCAGAATCTATTAAGTGGCTAAAGAACATTCATGGAATACATAATTATACATTTCTTTATTAGTTCCATTGAACCATTAACTGATGTGAGTATGGATTTTGTATTAGGTCTCCCACACACAACAAGGTAATGATTCTTTTTTTTGGTTATTGATCGTTTTCAAAAATATCCACTTTATTGCTTGTAAAAAGACTAATAATGCAACTAGAGTAGAATAACTAATTTTCTCAAAAGTTGTTCATTTACATGGCCTTCCAAAGACCATTACCTCTAATAGAGACACTAAGTTATTGATCCATTTTTGGAGGACTCTCTAGAGGAAATTAGGAACATAGTTACAATTTAGTAGTGCTTATCATCCTAAAATGGATGGATAAATAGAGGTAGTCAATTGGAGTTTAGGAAATTTGTTATGTTGTATTGTGGGGGAGAAGCCTAAACAATGGGACTTGGCATTACCCTAGGAAAAATTTTCCTTTAACAATTCTATTAATAGATACACCAAAAAATCTCCATTTTAAATTGTCTATCGTAGAAACCCTCAAGGTGTTTTAGATCTTGTGTCACTTCTATTGGGAGATAGAATTAGTGATGATGGAGTTGCCTTTGATGAACACCTTCACTAGCTCCAACAAGATGTCAGACAAAAGTTACAAGATAATAATGTGAATTACAAGATTGCTATAGATGCTATTCAGAGCCAAAAAATATTTTTTGTTGGTGACCTGGTGATGGTTTACTTGAGGTATGAATGGTTTCCTATAAACACCTATCATAAATTGAAGTATAAAAAGATTGGGCCTTGCAAAATCATTAAAAAGATTAATGATAATGCTTATGAGGTTAGCTTACAAGTAAATCCTAACATTTCCCCTATTTTTAATGTTTTTGATTTATAAACATTCCATGTAGAAGTTCCCAATGCAAATGATGACCAGGGAGTGGATTGGCAACATCACCTCCCCAATAAGATGAAGGAAAAGATTGACAAAATTCTTAACAAGAAAACTACCTCCACAAGGCATGGCCGTCATAACAAATACCTAATATAGTGGGATAGGTTACCTAAAACAAAGAGTACATGGTTATCTAAGTGGGTAGTAATGCAATTGGATTCGATCAAATTGCAGCAATTTATAGACAACCACTTGTAGGAGTTGTGCTCCTTTCAAGAAGGGGAGAATGATTTAGCCCAAACCCTTTCAAAATAATACTTAGAAAATACTAACAGAACATAGATTTTCAAAACACCAGATTCTTCATTAAACTTCTCCAACTCTACTCTACCTTACAATGAAAGAAAATGCCTACTTATTACAATTCTAAAAATTACCATATTTATTAGATTTTCATAAAAATTAAAATTTTCTATTTTTAGTAATTTCCAAAAGCCATCCTATAAATCCTGATTTTTCCCAATAAAATCCCCCAACTAAGGCAAGATGAATTGACAACTAATCCATGAAATCAAGAATACAAGTTTGCATTTATTACAAAAAAGGAACTTTCTAAAAAATTGGAAAAAGTAGAAAAACCCAATTTTGGAGGTCAAGATGAAATTTTAGGCTCCCAAAAAAATTGTCAAAATGACCACCTATTGAACTACGCTCCACTAACAGTCCAAATAACTCCTCCTCATGTAATTGCTTGTAAAAGTTTAGCCAAAACCCACATCTAAGTCAAAAGTTATGACTCGTGGAAGTTGATAGATTAGGACCCCTAGGGACATGTTGTCATGAAATGCATCAAAAGGGGTCATAGGTTATCTTATGACCCCTTTCAACACATTCAATCAAACCAAATAGGTTATGTTGTCTTGAAATGCATTGAAAGGTGTCATAGGATAACCCATTTGACCCATCAAATTTTTTTACCATCATTTATTGTTGCCTTTATTTTGCTGCATAACAGAAGCACTTGAAAATCTAAGAATTTTGGTGGACGTCTCACCATACATAACCCTTATTGGCTTAATAAATAATATTTTTATTCTAAACAAGATCATTCATTGCTCTATATTTTTAATGGAAACTTTTTCTATTATAGATGGATTACCGTAGCCTACGAACCCATACTTATATAATAATAATACATTACTATATTTATAGAATAATAATAATATATGACTATAGAATAATAATAATAATATATATTAATATATTATATTTAATAATAATAATACATTACTATATTATATAATAATTATAATATATTAATATATATTAAATATATTAATAATAATAATAATATATTACTATATTATATTTAATAAAATACTAATATATAATAATATGTAATTTTATTCACATTGCCCACACTTGCCAAATTTTGACCTCCCTCAAAAATTTGGGTGACTATTTTGGGTATCTGATCTTGAATTAGATACCCATTGTGGGATCGGGTACCCTAAAAATGGCATTCTTTTTCCAAAATATTCTATCACTACAAACCTGCCAATCACATTATTTTGGACCATTTTCATGGGTTTGGAGAAAATTGAGTGCTTGGGGCCCATACAATCAAAAAAGTTGTTATAATGTATGATAGTTGTCTGATATTGTTGTCTTAATGTGGAGCAGTAGTTGTCAAAAGGATAAATGGAAAAGGAAGGTATCAAATCAAGACATTGCAACATATAGGGAAAGGGACAAGGTAAATTGCTGAAAGAAGATACAAGGTGTGTTAAATGTGAATCAAGTTGACAATGTATTGATAAAAGGTGAAATCATAGAGTCACATAATGCATATGTATAGTTTGGGAATGAAAATGTACCAATTGATAATGATAATGCTAGGATTGAAAATTTGGAGAATCAAAATTTACCAATTCATAATGAAAATGTCATGATTGACCATGTCAAAAATGAAAATGTATAAGAACATTACATATCTCCTAATTATAATCAACATGAAGGTCCTAGAATGCCAAAATGGATAATTAAAATTAATGAAATGATTATTACCAATTTGAAGGAAAACATCACAAAGAACCATTCGGTAATGGGCTTCAAGACTATATAAGATATTTTTCAGCAACAAGATAGTGGTGGAGCAATGCCAACATTTTATGCATTTACTAAAAATGCAAAAGATGAGACCTATGCTTTTCAAATTTAAGATTCATGTCAATAAAAAATGGAAAGAAATGCCATTATTGTGAAGAATCTTTTTAGTGCTCTCAATAACGTTGAGAAAAATAGCAGGGAGAAGGATAAGATAGCTGGTCAAAGGATTATTACAATCTCTTTGGTAAGTCATCATTTGAAAAGGGGAATATATATGAGACAAACTTGTATTGACTTGAACCTAAATCATATTACTTTGAGAAGAGTACTTAGTAGATAAGAGAGAATTGATGATCCTCTTCAAAATGAAACATGTACTGTCAGTGGGAGATTTCCATATTTTGATAAGAAGCCAGCTAATGATTTAAAGAAAGAAATTACATAGTTTTGGCACTCCATCTCATGTGTATCACCGAATGCTACAAATGTGTTGAAGTTGAGAATTGGCATTAAAGACCGCGTGCCACATCCTAAACATTATTTAGAGGTAAGTCAAACTATGTTGTTCAATGAATTTAGAGAGAGTCATCCAAGATTGCATATATCACAAATGGATTTTGAATCTTTGAAGACATTTTACTATGTGCTCCTTAAAATTTGAAATACATGTTGTTGCAAATATGATGCGGAGTTTTCTATGCACCATGAACTATTATGCTCCATCCGTTCTACTTTGTATAGTAGAGAAATGTTGGAGAATTATGGGGCTAGTAGGCTTCCATAATCATCAAGAGACTTGGTAGATCAATTTTTATATCATAGAGTTTATGGCCATTTCTTTTATAGAAATTCTTTCTTAAATGAGAAGTGTTCAGAAGTGGTGGCTTATCCAAGTTTGACACATGTTTCTATGAGTGTTACAAAAAAGATCTTGGGAGGGTAATAGTAAAAAAATGGCATATGAAATGGTGAAATGCTCATTGAAGAGTGGAGGTGAGGACTCTAGATGTGAATTGGATGCAAAAGAAATTAGTGTGGCTAGTTTTATTTCAGATTTCAAGATAAATCCTTTCTACAAGTTTGCAAGGCATAGTCATAGGTCTCAGTGGTTGGATCATTAAATTAGAATGTGTTAGGAGACTTTTTCCATTGGCACTATTATATTAGTTGTTGACTTTGTAGAGAATTAAAAATTGTAGCCCCAAGATGAGACACAATCTTAGTATTACAACTCCATTTAGATTGTTATTTTTGTCCACATAACATATAGGCATGCCACTAATAGTGTAGAAGATAATTGAAAGATTATTAGAGAGTACCACTTTTACATTAGTGATGATAGATCTCACTCTCACGAGTTTGTGCAATACTATTTTGAGAATTATCTTGATTTCTTATAGGAGCATGACATTCTTATGGATAGACATATCATTTGGTCAGATAATTGAACATGCCAATTCAGGAATGCTCACATGTTTTATTGGTTGTGTAGGATGCACATAGAGAGGGGGGTGGGTGCCTCATATTTGGCATTTCTTTGAGTTTAGCCATGGGAAAGGGGAACATGATGGAGCAGGGGCATGTGTGAAGAGAGCTCTAGTTAAGGAGCAATTGAAGATTTTAGGAGTAGAACTTCTTGATGCTCATAGTATTGTTGATTGGTATAGTTTAGTATTATCATAGGGGGGACTCTTGATTCAGTAGTATGCAGGTTTGTTTGGTTGGTTGAGGAAGGGTCCATAGGTTATAAATCAGAGTGTGCTACTATTAGAGACTCATAAAAAATGCATTCATTTTGGAGCTCTGATTCTAGTACATGGATTTGGACACGTCAACTAGCTTGCTTTTATCCTAGTTATTTTTAGTGTGATTAGGATCACTGTGAGTCGAGTGAGTGGGTGGACACATGGGCTTCACATTATTATACTCCATTTTCTATCACACCCTCTATCAGAAATGATGACATGGAAATTGCACTTGAGCATAACCATCTATTGGATCTTCTTTAGCTAGGACATGTCTTTGCATTGGTTGTACCATAAGAGAATGATGAGATATATCTTTGTCCCTAGGTCTTTCTAAAGATAATTTTGATAATGTCATTAAGAGGTTTAATTTTTTTTGTCAGGCTTTGGTGTCCAAAATTTTCCCTTCAAAATCTACTGTGCTAAGATGGTCTCTTAAACCACCTCACTGGCTGGTAAATAAGGGTTGGCAGTGGATAGGACCCAATCAGATTGTGAGGTATCTAGGTATTCCTTTCTTAGTAGAACCCAATATTAAGGATATATGGGGTTGGGTGTATGGTAAAATCAATAAGAAGCACATAAAATGGTAGAATCACTCACTCTCCATTGCAGGATGATACCAAGTGGTTCAAAAAATACTTTCATCTTATCACATCTACTATGCTTTAGGTTGTTTGTTTCTTAATTCTCATGTGAATATGATTGAAAAAATTCTTTGTGACTTTCTTTGGTCAAATGGGAAGGGGAGCTAGAAAAAAAATTGTGTTAAATGGGCATGGTGTTTTTAGGTGAAGAGGAAAGGTGGATTGGGCTTGAAGGACCTTAAAACACATGGTTTGGCTCTTGCCTCTAAATGCTCTATGGGGTAATGAGCCATGGAAAATTCTTATTAGAAACAACATAATGAAGCCTGCTAGTAGGAAAGGTAAGCAGTGGAAGGATATTCTAGTGATTTACATTGTATTTGGTGAGTGTAATATGAGATTATTTGAGTCTAAGATTTTTTAAACCTTCTAGAAGGCATGGGTACATGTGAGGTAGTTCATTTAGGAAACGGGGGCAGTTAGAGTTCCTCCTTATTTTCTTGTTAAAGACAAATCTTATTGGTGGGGGCCCTTTTGCAATGGTAAACTTTTGGCTCTTACACAAAGTTGTTCTACAAAGGCATGTAATTCAAAGGGGATCTCTTTGATATAGGATATCTTGGTGGGTGGGTACTAAGGGGAGTTAGAGGAGATTAAAGGAAAATTTAGCATCCCTAATTCTTAAAAGAAGACATATACCCTGAATACAAAAGCATTTAATTCCAATGTCCCTTGTGAAATTATTGATTCTAATGCTTTCCTTGATAAGGCTAAATTGTCTGATGGTAGTTTGTTAGTTGATACTACTACCAGGGGTTTGTATCTTTGTATGAAGAATGATTCATCTCTTATTACTTGGGTGTCCTAGTGTTGGGGGAAAATTAATCCCTTTTCTAATTGGTCTTTCTTTTTTGAGTAGTTTTGAAAAGGTAAAATTGAACCCAAGAAAATTTTCTTTAAGTGGCTACTATTGATAAAAAAATTGGCTATTGGTTAGGTGCTCTCTTCAATTGGTATTTCCCCTATTTCTTTCTGTCTATGTAATGTTGTTGAGTCTTTTGAGCATTTATTTTTTGAGTGTGTATATGCCCATAAGATTTGGGCTATTTTTCTTGGTTCCTCTTATCTTTGGAATAGCATGTCTAGTATCTCTTAGAGTGAAATTCTTGTAGGCTATGTGGAAAAATTTGATTCGAATCTTAATAATTTTATGTTTTCTCATACAATTGAGGTTTTATGGACTCTTTGGAAGGAAAAGAACAAAGAAATCTTTCAAGCTGAGAGAAGGAAACTTATTGAGTTTAACATTAAACTCATTTTAATATAATTTCACAAGTTTCATTGGTGCTCCACATTACTAGGAGTGAGTTCATGGTTCTAATGTAGGAAGGTAGCCTAGTGATAACAAAGATCAACTATAGGTTGTGAATTATATTGCTGAGATTCAGAGCTTTCTTGCCTCCATCGAGGTGGAGGATTTGACCAATATGGTCAATATTTTGTAGCTTAATAGTGGCTCCAACTAGGGCAATGCTTTGGCTGGATGGGACGATGAGGCCCAAGTAGAGGTGATTCAGATCTTTGAAGAGACTCATGTGGTCGATAATGACCAAGGTAGCCATACTGATGGATGGGAGTAGATTACAACCTCCTTTTAATTTTTTTTTGGTTATATGTAAATGGTTGTATAACTTTGTGAATTAGTTCAAATTATAAGTGTAATTGTTTAGCTATCATCCCCCCCAAATTTTGTAATTGTATATGTAATGGGGGTGTGATCAGTAATGTTAATTCTTAGACTTAGCTCTATACATGTATTTATTTCTAAACTATCTTAATAGAAAAAAAATAATCCTTTTGTGACTTTTTTTCACATATGAAACTAAAGCAGTTTTGTCATCTTCATCAGAATTTTCTTTCATATGAACATAAACAACTTTATCATCATTTCTTTTAGATTTAGTGTTAGTTTATTCTTCAACATTATAAAATGATTTCTTACATTTATCATTCTTTTTCATCTTGTAGTTTTAGTCATATCTCCTTCCTTTTTACTTTCTTTGCTTTCTCTCATCCTTGTCTTCTCTATCATGACACCTTGCAACAACATGACCAATCTTGTTGCATGAAAAGAAGAAGAAGGTAATTTACCTTTGTACTTACCTCTGCGTCTTCCAAATATTTTTCAATAATTTCTTCAAGATAATCAAGCTCATAATTAGAAGTGTCACTTTCACTCTTCACATGTTTTTTATTTTCTCTTGCTAAAAACCAGTTGTAACTTAAAAGAAAATTCAATGATAGCGGGTGTCAAATTATCAAAATTAGACATCTCAAAAGTAGTAATTCTACAAGTTACACTTTCCAAAGTCAAATTGTTACTTGGAGTACATCTCAGATCTTGTATTGTAATTACCCTAATGATATATAAAGGAAGTAGAGTTATTATTATCTTTCTTATAATTGTTTCATCATTAATTTCCTTAATTTTTGTGCAATACTGCACTATATTCTCACCTTCCATCATTTTCATTTCATCAAATTTTCCTCTCAAGCTCTCTAAATCAGGTCTTAAGACATTTTCATCTCGTTCATATACATGGTCTTTAGTTTTTCCCACATTACTTTTGCACATTTTCATCAACTTCCTTGGATAGTTTTACATTTATCACCATGCCAGTTTCACCTACCGACTCTTCAATAGCTATAGACATCCACCAACTATTCCCAAATGTTTAACATGCTCTCATACCCCTCCAATGTGACAACCAATCTTTATCACAAACCCTATGCTCTCTAGGGTCTTCTCAAGTCTTCCATCTAATCAAATAGCAATTTTTTGACACCCTATGCCTATGAAGATTCTATCCAAGAGATCTCACTTCAATTGGTGCACATCAATAGGCTAGTACAAGATTAATCAAACTTGCACAAACACAAAAATAACCCTAATGCTCCTTGGACCTTTCCATTTGGTCAATTGAATACCTAGGAATACCATAGGTTACTCATAAACATACTAAACCTAAAACAAGTGCAAAACCCTATTCAAGTTACAATCCACAAATTAATTTTTGATTAGGTGCTTGGAAAAATGCTACACGAATTAGCCCTCCAAATGTAGTAAAATTGAGATATTTTGAAAACTACCTTAACAATTTCCAAAAAAAATAACCTTTCTAGATACTTTTTTTTAATTACTTGAATATTTGTAACTCTCAAGCCCCCAACTTGTCTATAGAACCCAAGCACAATTCTAGGCTTAATTTGAGGGTTTCAAGGATTTTGGTGTTGTTTGAGTTTTAAAACTCCTAAAATTCCTTACCTAGAATCTTACTCTAGATTGGAGTTGTCCCTCACCATATACTTACCACATTCTTGGATTGAAGAATCAAATCTTTCAATCTACTCCAAATGCTCTTTTTCAAATTTGTGATCCCTACCCAAACATGGTTTTCTTGCGTGGGAATCACACTAAAAATTCTAGTTTTACTTCCAATGGGATCTCCTTTTCTATACATAATTTACAAGGATTCTAGTTCCAAATTCCCAAATTTTATACCATGCATATGATGGGAGATGACCCTAGCACTCCATTTTATGCTAGCTGTCTAGTTTAGAACAACAAACTGTTGAAACACAAAATCTACAAACCCTATAAAATAACAAAAAATAATAAAATAAATGAATTAAAACCTCTACTAAGACTTTCAACTTATAAAACCCTAATTCTTATCCATACAAAGCATGAACAATACTCAAAATAATAAACTACTGTAATAAAGAAAATGTTGATTACAGTCCATATACTGTCATTTCTCCCTATTCCAACCTCCTGAAAAGGTTGAGTTTGACCTCATATAGGCTTTGAAGTTAAATTTACAAATAATTTAAGTGGTTGAAGGGCTCCCACTAAGAAATTTCTCTTTTTCCATAAAAGTTGCAAAAGTTGTCAATGACAACTTTGCAATAAATGAATAATTTTTTTGCAAGTTTGCAAATTATCTACCCAAACTTTCTCTACTTGCTACCAAACTTTTCAAAAAACATAATATATATCCAAAACACCTAATAAGGACCCTAAAACACTTTCTTACATTATTTGGCCCTCAAAACCCAAAAATTCTCTATTCAACCAAATGAGTACTTTTTGAGCAGTTAGGAGCAATATTACATTGTAGGACTCTTCAAACATATTTAGCCTCACCTTAGGACCAAGTTGATCCTATTATTACTCTATTGATGTGGCTAGCATCACCACAATCCAAAAATACTAGAGAAGCATGAGGTCTACCCTTAGCCTACCACTAAGGTTCTGACACTCGGTCATCACTAAATTTCTTGGTTGCTATAGAGCTTCTAGCTTAGCATCAACATTTTCACTTGTTCAATACTAAGTCTTGGTAAGAAATAAATTTTCTCCGTAGTTATAGTATCTTGGTCAACGCTAGCATCACTTGACATAGACTTCAAAACTTCTTGATCTTGCACTTTGTTCCTCAATCAATTTTATGCAATCTGTCAGTCTCTTCACATGTCTTCATTCTATAAACAATAAAATTATCTTGTCAAAGTATAACTAATAAAATGTCCATTTTGACTTCCTTTTCATAACTCAACCCTTCCTCTAAGTTCTTTTTTTATGATAAATTTTTCAAATCCTCTTCAACAATCAAATATATATGACATCTTGATCAGAAAGAAATATGTCTCATTAGTAGATTTGATATTAATGAAAATACAATAATTATTATAATTGTAGTTTCTAACAATGTCCCTCTTTGGAATTGATGGAAAAATCTTGAATATATTATTTTATGAATAGAGTATCCCTCTTTGTTACCATTCAATTCAGAAGATTTCATTTTCACGAGTAACCAATATCCTTAGTTTCATTGGGATTTTCATCCATGCAATTTATGAAAGTCCCCAAAATTTTTCAGTTTAGACTCCCTCTATCATAGATATTTAGGTCAATATACTTTTTTATATTATTCCTCATATACTCCCTCTATCATAGATATTTAGGTCAATATACATTTTTATATTATTCCTCATTTATTTCTCTTCCCTGTTGTAATATTTTATATATACTATCCCTTTTATCAGTTTTATGCATATTCTTCCTCTTATCTATTTTATACATACTCCCCCTCTTTGACAACAGTGCTGAGACACTATCTCTCTTGGCTTCATTTTATTTATACGTCTTGATTATGTGGATAATTACATGATAGGGCTGAATTTTTTCATTTGTATATGATTGATCTATTATGGTGTTCTACTTCTTTACTTACTTGACTACCTTAGTAACCTCTTAAAATAGAACTATCTACATCAATTTGTAAGATATTATTATTATTAATTTTGATGCAGTGCCTCATTGTAGCTCAAGTAGCTTTATTTAGGGGAATCACCCCTTATTTAATACTAGGTAGATATTAATTAGCATCTTTAGGTAGGGTTTTAGTGAATATATTAATAATATGTTCTTTGGTGTGTATATATTCTAATTTCACTTCATTGTCCTGAACTAGTTATTTTAATTTTTGATACTTGATAGCAATGTGGTTTGTTTTTATTTTCACCACAAGATTCTTTGATATGTTGATAGCACTTGTGTTATCATAATAAATAACCACTGGATCTACAATGTCTTCTTTCATTCTTTTAAATAATTTCTTGATCCACATAATGTTTGAATAGTTCACTATAACTGCCACCTACTTAGTTTCATTTGTTGATTGGGAAATACAATTCTATTTCTTTCTTGTCCATGACACTAATCTCTTTCCTAGAAAGAATTCATCTCCACAAGTGATTTCTCTATCATCAATATTTTTTGTCTAATCACAGTAAGTGAACAACTTCAGGTCAAATATATCACTCCTCTTGTAATAAAATCCATAGTTGTCTATACCTTTTAGATATCTCAATACACTTTTCACATCCATCATATGGTTCCCCTTAATATTTTCTAAAATCTAGCAACTATCCCAATAGCTAATCTAATATTAGGTCTTCTATGGACAATATATTGAAGTTTTCCAATAATTGACCTATATAATGTTTGGTTCACATCAATGAATTCATCATTTTTAGATAACTTATGTCTTGTAGACATAGTTGTTCTCACTAGTCTTTATTCTTCCATTCCAAAAAAATTTAGTATCTCATGGATATATTTGGACTGAGTAATGAAAAAATGAAAATTCATTTGATATACTTGCAAGCCAACAAAAAATTTGATTTCATCAAATATTGACATTTAAAATTCCTTTTTTTTTCCTTAGCAAATGATTTGCAAAATGCTTCTTTCCCTCCAAATATAATGTCATCAACAAAGATTTTAGATATTAGTATGTGATTGTTCTTACCACTCTTCAAGTATAGATTATTGTAATCATTTTTTCCTTTCAAAACCAATTCCACCAAGTAATTGTGAAGTCTTTCATACCATTCTCTTGGAGCTAATTTCAATACATATTTGTGTACAATTTATATACCATATTCTTCTTTTTTAGGTCTATTGAGACTCATAATTGAAGCCTTAATTTTGAGTACCATTCAAAAAATAAAGCCTTATAAGCAATTTTGATGCATGTGTACCATGCTATCCATTTGAGGCCTAATAGGTGTTTAATTTTACTAACACCTTTCATTTAGTACGTCTATATGTTCCATGAAGATAAATTTCCATTTTGAGGCATTCTGTGAAGTTTTGTTTTGAGCAATGTCCAAATTTGCATTTTTGATAAGTGTCAAATGGCAATAGGAGGCCTAGTTTGCAATTGAATATCTTGCACCTAGTAATGTTTCATAAATATTTCCTTTGGGAGTGTTTAGTGTCCATACCAAAGAGTGTATGTTTAAAATTTAGTGTTGTTTAAATAGTTTTTGACTAGGTTTTCAATCCCTCAAAGTTGGTCATTTATTGTTGGCATGTTGATGCCGATTATTTAGAATTCTAGGAGACCTTGTTTGACTTGTTGTAACTTTGATCCAGTTGACTAAAATGATAAAATTCCCTTCATTTTGTATTTTAAAGGTAAAAGACTTGCTACATTTCAATTTTGAGCTTATAATGAATCTGTTTGATCAGTTTTTGAATGCAATTTGGAACTTTTTACTAGTGTCAAGAAAGGCAAAGTGGTAAGTACCCTTGTTCATGATGTCATATCTCTAAATCTATGATAGGTGAGATCAAATTGATTATGCCATTGTTTTCTACTCCTAAAATACTTGAAGTGTGCCATTTTGCAAGTCTTGAAAAATCCATCTACATACTTTCCTAGGTCCATTCCATTCATAAAAACCACCTTTTTGCTAGTGTTCCCAGTCTACAAATTTTGAGTAGTCTACTTTGACCACTCACCATTCGTGACTAGTTATTCATCATGAGACCTAATCCTAGATAGTAGACCAATACCATAGTTTTCATTCCTCCAAGTATCCATTTACCTAGTTTTCAAAGCCAAAACAAAACGCGATTTATTATTTTCTGACATGTTTTCTCACAGGTAGTTCTAAGAGGAGAAGTTTGATTTTCATTATCTTTTGATTAAGAATTATTCATGAGATGATATTTGACAGGGTAAGAGTCTACAAAATGAACAATCAATATGTTCAGTTTTAAAGCTTCATTATTTGTTTGGATTAGTTTTTAAAGCCAACCGACAGACCCTATTAGCAGAAAGTTGACAATTTGTAGAAATAGATGAAAATGAGTGATTAAAGGTTGAATCAGTGATCAAATGGTTTTTATTCATAATTAGATATCCATCAGATCAGTTTGGAATGTTAGTTGTTTGAAAATATTTTTTTTTAGTCAGATCCACTTTAGGGCTTGACTAAAGTTTTCTAAACTGAAAGGGTTATAGTGATTCTAATCATTGTGATTTTTCAATATGGATGCACACCATTCAAAGATGAAAAGATAGCAAGGTGAGATGTTTAATATAAGCCCATGAAGCCACAATTGTTTGATACCAACATGTTTTTCAAATGTCTAATATTGCAATGATCCATTGGTTCTCAGTCTTCAACTCCTTCATGATGGTTATTTTTCTCACTGGTCGGGTCTTTATGATTATGATGCACACATTGAGGAATGACTATGCAAAATATGTCTATGAAGATGATGATCTAGAAACCCTACAAAGAGATGGAAGAACAATGGTTTATGTCTATCTCTATTCCATATATTATTGTGTCCTAGAAAATGAGACTTGCAAGAAGCATGGGTTAACAAGAAAACACTAGTCTAAAGCCTTCAAAATGCATCAAACATTCACCAAATGCAAGGAATAAATATCAACTAATTCTTGCTTGGGTTTTGCAACCCTAAGCAACCAACTAGTCCAACCTTCCAACCACCTCTACAACTCAACAAAGGCACCGATGAGAGGCCTTGTTGGTGTGTTAGGATGGGGAGATATATTTGGTGTGCTCTCCCAAACACAACAATAATGAAATCTCTTGAGTGAGTGAGTGCAAGTGTGTATGCAAGTAAGATATGAATCTAGACTAAATGAGATGGAGATTACCTCAAGAAATGGCTATGGAGAGAGCCATTCTTGCAGGCCTTCAAGGATGAAGATGATATGCAATGAAAGAACTAACTAGATATGCAAACTATGATAAAAATGCAAGCTAAAATTAAGCTACAAGTGCATGTAGAAACTAGGTTAACAATGCATAATGCAAACTAAATCAGCTACCAAATTGTTAGCATGAATCTAAAAATCTCTATGAAGAACAACTACAAATGAAAAACCCTTAGCATGAAGATTCTAAACTCAAAATGACATGATAACAATGCAATAATGGAATGTGTGAAATGTTTGAGACAAGGCCTCTATTTATAGGCTTGAGGGAAGGCTTGGTGAGGTGGTAGCCATGTAGGTGCCACCTAAGGTGACATGCAAGCCATGCAAATGGTCAAGAATTCAAAGTTTTCTCACACATGTGTGAGCAAACTTGAGAGGAAGAGTGGGAGACAAGAGTGCCATCTCACACATGTGTGAGCACACTCTTGGGGTAATGAGGGGGATTAGAAGGGTGATTAGGTTGATTAAGTGAGATTAGAAGAGGGAGTAGGCTAAAGGGGATGATAGTGATAGGTATAGGTGTGATTAAATTAAATGAAATTTAATTTAATCATGGTTTAGAAGAATTAATGGGTTATGAGGATTTAAATAAATATAATTTATTTTTAAAAAAGGGAATGTGGATACTTATGTGTTAAATTAATTTAACACATAAGGGCTACAAGTATTTAAATACTTAGGAAAAGTGAACTCGTTTAATTAAAATAATTTAATTAAACGAGTAGAAGAATGTGAAAAATATAATTAATTAATAATAATTAGTCACAATGTTCACGGGTGATATTAATAAATTAATATAGTATTCAGGGACGATTTTAAGTGTCTACAATTATTACTACATGAAAAGAAAAGATGTCTAAATTTTTTAAAACAAGCTTCTATTTGGGTTATACTCTTTTGTTTTTCCTTGGTTTGGGCTTCTTATCACTACATTCATACAAAATATTGAGTCAAAGAGTATGAACTAGAATCATAAGATGAAGCCTCTCAAATCTAGGATGTCTCATGAAGTGCTATAACTATCTCAATCCAATGGATTGGTTTGATTGTTGAATGCCTCTATAAAATGTGGTTTCATAGACCACTACCACTACACCAAAAATTCATCAAGAAAGAAGCATTTATCTTTCCAATTATCATTAGGAGGTCATTTTTTTGACACAACATTGTTGGAGAAGAAAGTGAGACTTTAGACCAAGTGTATAAAGGGAATACTCAAAGTGCTCATGGAGGATTTGAAATTGGTGATCAATGATGTCTGATGAAAGTGTTGAGATGATGCATAACCATGCTAAGGTAGAGTGTAATTAGGAAGGAAATAAAGTTTGAAGAGATTCGTTGCTCAACTCACCAAATGGAATAGGCATGAAAAGTGGGAGAGAGCATAAACACTGATGTTGATAAACATCTCTAGCACAATAGGAAGCATAGTAGGTTGGAACGAGGAGTAGTGGTTAAAAAGTAAAAGCTACAATGAGTCACTCACTAGCTATTGTAACAATGAAACTCCAGATTGTGGAGGAGAGAAAATGAAGATAGAAGTAGAGGTCAAAATGAGGTAGCTGGTCCAGAAGGTGAAAGGGTGGAAGACATGCCTCCCTTTCACCTTCTTTGGTGAAATCACCTAAGATCTGAGGTAACCACATACTTTATCCACCTTGTTGTTATAATGGGACATGATCACTACTTCAAAGAATCTTTTCTTGTCAAAATATTTTCAACTAAATTCATTCCTCTCTATGAGCTTGTCCCTTTATCCATCATTAAGTGATCCTATTTTTTCAAGTGGTTCTGCATCTCCAAAATTGAAGGATTTTGAAAAGTATTGTTAGTCTTGGTTAATGGACCAAAAGAGGCTACTTGGAGACTTAAGTGACTTAGTTAGCAGCTTAATTTTTAGTAAAAATGTAAGTGGAAAGAAAAGTTGAAGAGGACTTGGGGTTTTAATCCTACATTGACACCATAGGAGTATTTGTTTTGTTTAAATCCAAAACCACACAATAGACTTAATGTCTATAATACATGCCTTTCTATAAGTAAAAACTCCTGTATAGGGCCCCCACCCACAACCAGGCTAGAAGAAGATGTAAAGAAATTTTGACATGTGGCTCAAGTTGAGACAATGATGTGGCTGAACATGTGGACTTGAGAATGAATCAAATTTTTACATGTGGCTACCTAAGAACTAGTCATGAGATGACAAGTGGAAAAGAAGACTCCACCAAGGTGTAGATTTTGGTGTGTCGACATGGCATAGGGGGACACATGTTGTGAAGGTACATCTCCGCATGCGCAGTCAGTAGCCTACTCACTATAATGCAGGGAAGCACCTAGCTAACACGTGTCAGTGGGCCCCGATCCATGGTGACATGGTAGGAGTAACTCCTAGACTAATAATGAAGTGCCACATGTCAGTGACATGGTAGGAACAAACAAAGTAGTGACATGGTAGTGACAGGATAGTCAGATAGCTAATAAGAAGCTACGACATGATGGTAACTAGTAGACCAATTAGAGGGTACCATGTAGCACCTAATGGTAAGTGATGTTACCAAGGTTTGATCAATTAGAGCATGACATTTGTCACAGCTTGGTCAAATGTCTCTGACTCGAATATAAATTGGAGGGAAATTCAACCATGCATAAAAAAATTAAATTTTTGATGATTTCTCCCTAAAATCACATGCAATAGAGGTTTAGTAAAGTTGATCTTAAACCTATAGTCCAAACTTTAGGGAAATTATAAATTTTTGAATTTTGAAATTTTAAAAGCTGAAGTGTAGACCAATGACCATTGCAAGGGGTATATTTTTCAAAATTAGGTTCTGGGAGTTTCTGATGGGCAAATATAGTAGTATTATATATCACTAGATTTGAGAGAAGATGAACTTTCTATTTATGGATTTTTTTTTTCACATAGGAAGCCATCTGCTTCGGTTATATGAGGTTTTCTCCTAGATTCCTAATATGTAAGCACATTTAGATATTGAAGTTCAAATGTAATTTCTAGTAGTGTGATGAGATGAATGTGGATAAAAAGATAGTAAAAATGTAGTTATGGATGAGGTTGGTCACTATCAAGTCAGTTAAATCTAGTTTTTATCAGCATTCCATGATTCATTTTGGATATTTTGGTTACACAAAGGTTTCCATCAATCCTAAGAGATATTTCCCAGTTGGTTACAGAATAATGATGAAAACCAAATCAAATTTCAAAGAGGTAGAAAGAGGAGAGATGTTTTAAAACAAAAAAGGGTGGAGATTCAAGTGGACACATGTCATCTTGAAATTAGATTTAGGATTCCATTCTTCCTCTATATCTTTCTTTTTATCATCCAATGTAAGGGTTGGTTCCAGTTTGTCTATGAGACCACATTATTGGTTCTAGAAATGTGATTCCACCATTTTCTTCAAAAAAAAATTTCTCTTGTATGAACAACAATAGTGAAGATAATATAAAAACTTCTAATCTATTAGGTTTTTATATATTTTAATTTCATGCATTTGAATGTATAGTTCCAAAGAATTGAATACAAATGAGTAGGAATCCCTTGGTTTCATTCTGATTCTTGTCTCCTATCTCTTGAATCTACAAACTTATGTGGCTTAAGGAAAAAGAGCTAATACCCATTTGCATCCCCTTAAGGTTGTATGTCTCATATTTTTTTCTATTAGAACAAAGGGCCAAGTAAATGCTTGATGTGTTTGATGGGGTTGTAGGTTATTTGAGAAGGATACTTCATAAGAATCAGATCTTTGTAGACACCAATGTGCAATTCAAAAAGTGATAACACATATCTGATATATGGGTGTATGAAATTTATATGTTATTGATATCACAAATTTATGTGTTTGATTCATGGAATTTCCAAATAGATAAGGCACTGTTAGCTACAGGATCACTTGTTCTTACTACTGCATATTTGGGGTCTTGTTGAAAGTTAACATCATTAATCAAATGTTTTTCCCTTTAATGTTGAAGAACTGAAAATGATTCTCTCACATAGCTTAGTAATTTCTTTGGCCATGTTATTAGCTATTCCATGTATGAGATCTATGCATAAGTGTTAGAAGATCTTAGGACTTTTATCTGCTTTTTCAAGATTCAATTTTATGTTTTAGCACTAGTACCATATAAGTGAATTTGAGGTATACCTGCCTAGGTTTTGTAGAGACTAAAGTAGAAGAAGGATCTAGCCTTATAGTTGGCCCAGTGTCTGAAAAGGTATGTTGTAGATGGGAAGTAGTTGCCTGTAGATGTTTCTTATTCTCATCTAGATAATTTGAAACAATGTTGTTTCAAAATACCAACAAGGTCCACAAATCCTTTAATTTGTTCTATGTATACTTCTTCCTCAAGTATACCATTCAAAAATGTGGATTTGAAATCCATTTGATATATCTTAAATTTTTTGTAGGTTGAATATAAAAGTAGAGTTTTTTCTCCTTCCAATATTTCTATGAGAGAAAAGTTTTCTCCAGAGTCAAATTGTTCTTCTTGAGCATAACCTTTGCACACCATTGTTTCCTTGTTCCTTGTAATTTCACCTATTTAATTAGCTTATTCCTAAAAACCCACTTTGTACCAATAACATTTTTGTCCATTGGTCTAGGTAATAAAGTTTGAGTTTTGATCTTCTATTTTTTTTTAACTTCTTTATTCATTACCTAGATCCAAACTTCATTATCCTGTCCATCATTCATTGATTTGGGTTCAAATTCATAATGTAAGCATGTATAACTTATCATTCTCTTCCTTGTTATAACACTTAGAGATTCACCATATCCAATTTTCTTTTAGGTTTATGATGTCCTCTTACATATTTAGCTAGCACATGTGATCTCGTTCTATGTTACTAAACATGTTTTCCTTGAAACCCAATCTCAAGCTCATTATCTATTTCTTGTTTAGGTTTTGCTTCTACAAGCTTGACATTGACTACACGATGGTTGCCATTATCTATCTATGACTAAACATCTTCTTCATTTTTCTCCCCACCCACTACCTACTTCTCATGAATCAATTTTTGTACCTTGGCATTTGTTGTCTACTTGGAAACTATAACTATTTGTTCTTGTTTACAAGGAGTTCTTGTAGCACCATCATCCACATATATGAATGAACTTTAATCTTTGTGTTCTTTCTTACATTCAACATCATTTCTTTCTACAAATATATCAACTTTCACATTTGCACTTTCCACAACTTTGTTATTGTTAGAGTTTAAATAATTGTAAGCTTTACTCCTGGTGGAATATCCTAGGAATATACCTTCTTCACTCTTAGCATTATTTTTTCCATTCCTATTATCTTTTAATATGTATCATTTTCTTCCCAATATTTTGAAATATTTTACATTAGGATCATAACCATACCATAGTTCAAAAGGTGTACAATTTGCACATTTCTTCACTTGGACTTTGTTCAAGGTATAGCCAACATTACTAACAACTTCGCTCCAATATCTTTGCAATACATTTTTCTCTATCATCAATGTTCTAGAACACTCCATGACTAATTTTTTTCTCCTTTCAACTATCCCATTTGGAGGAGGGGTCCTTAGTGCTGACATCTATCTCTTAATTCCTCTATTGTTATAGAATATATTGAACTCATTAGAAATGAATTTACTAGCTCTACCTGATCTTAAACACTTTAAACTCTTCCCTATTTATTTTTCAACTCTTGCAAAACATTACTTAAATAATTGAAGAACATTATGTTTTCTAGCTTTGAGAAACATCATAATCATCATCCTAGAGTAATCATCAATAAGAAAAATAAAATACTTATCTCCACAATATATTTTAACATCAATAGGTCTACATAGGTCAGTATGAACCAATTCCAAAATATCATTCGATGTGTATGTTTTTCTCTTGAAACTAGACATTGTCAGTTTCTCGAATTGAAATTGTTTACACATAGCAATTTTAGGCTTCTTTAGTTTTGGAAACTCTCTTAATCTCTTCATTTTACTAATGTTCACCAAATTGTCAAAATTTACATGACTTAACCTTTTGTGCCATAACTAAGCATCTTCTTTTTGTGCAAACAAACATGTATCATTAAATAAATCTAGATAGAATAAGCTACTTGTTATCTGATGACCACTTCTAGTTGGCTTACCACCAGCATAATATATCTTGGCCTTTCTATGATGGAATTCAATTTTGTACACTAATTTTTTTAAACTTTGAAACTCTCAGAAAACTATAGCTAAATCCTTCCACCCAATAAACATAGTCATACTCAATTTTTTTAGTCAATTAAATAGTTTCTTTTACCTTTCATAATACATGAAATATCATTACCAAATTTAACACAACCACCCTTGTATGGTCCAATATCCTCAAATTTATTTCTATCACCAGTCATATGATTAGAGAAACCACTATCAATTACCCAAATAGAAATTAAGTTCATATGTGAAATTAAAGGAGTTTTCTCATCTTCATCATAATCTTCTTTCATAGCAACATAAAAAACTTCATCTTCATTACTTTTGAATTCAGTGTTAATTTCTTCTTTAGCAATGTAACAACATTTCTTAGCTTTTTCATCTGTGTTCTTCTAGTCTTGACCATCTCTCTTGCTTTTTTATTTTCTTTCCTTTCTCTCATCTTTGTCTTCTTTGTCAAGACATCTTTTAGCATTATGACCAACCTTGTTGCATGAAAAAAATTTGTAAGTAGTTTACCTTTGTATTTAGCTCTGCCTCTTCTAAATATATTTGTAATAAGTACTTCAAGTTAATCAAGTTCATCATCAAAAGTGTCTCTATCACTCTTCACATCTTTTCCTTTTCTTTTTCTAATAACCAATTGTGACCTTAAAGAACATTCAATGGTAGCATGTGTGTAATTACAAAAATTAGACATCTCAAAAGTAGCAAATCCATGAATTATACATTTTGAAATCAAACTATTACCTGGAGTACATCTAAGCTCTTTTATTGTAGAAACCCTAATGGCATACATATGAAGTAGAGTCCTTAATACCTTTCTTATCACTTTTTTATCTTCAATTTTTCCATTTGCACCTCAAATATCATTTATAACTTCCTCGATTCTTGTGCAATATTGCACTATGTTCTCACCTTCTATCATTCTCATTTCATCAAATTTTCCCATCGAGTTTTTTGATTAGGCTCTTAAAACATTGTCATCTTTGCCATTTATGATCTTTAGTTTTTCCCACATTTTATTTTGACTATCACAATCTTTTATGTCATCAAACTTAGCATAGCTTAGAGCTAAAGGAATCTCCAACATTTTTCGATTATGTTCATTCTTTAATCTCAAATGTTGACTAGTCATAGGGATGATTACTACCTTCACATATTCATTATCCAAAAATCTTATTGAAACATGACTAATAATCTCTATATGCAACATCATCATCATTCACCATTTAGGAAAGGTCTCCTTGTTCAACTTGTGTACTTCCCTTTTTGTGAGTCATGATCTTTAGCTTTGAGTACATTTAAAAATAAAGAACCAATGCTTTGATACCAATTTTTTGAATATTTATAATAACTTAGAGTGGGGTGGGGGGTGAATCAATTACTCAAGGTCCATTAATACCAATGGAATAATCAAAGACTTACAAAAATTCTTTTCAAAATTATCCTACATCTCGATCTCTATTGTAGTTTGAATAATAATATCAACTAGTAGTTTACTGTCCTAACATAACTAGCTTGAGGAATGTACACATTTGAAATGTAAAACACCATAAAAAATTCAATATAAATTTGACAGTAGGATTTATAGTGGAAACCCAATTTGGGAAAAACCATCAACAACATGTCACCACTTTTTCACTCTTCTGAAGTGACCTCTATTAGGAGCCAACCCTATTAAAGGTTACAATACACATTATTAAATCTGACATAGTTAAAGAATTTAATCACCCTGTTAGGTGTACTCTTGATTGAGGACTTTAGAAAATTTTATTAGAATGTAACCTACTTAAAGGATTTACACATACACTTAAGTTCTTAATGATTGATAGGTCAACCTTTGGTTAAATGGATTTTAATACAAATTGTTTACATTAATTAGAAAGAAAACAATAGGGATTCATTTGTATAATTGTAACGTAGTTTGTAGTTTTATATTTTTTCTTAGTTCATATGCTAAATCCTTGATGATCCTCCCTTTTCATCTTTTTCCTTCATTTACTTGGCAACCCTTCTGATGATACTCAAATTTGCATTCCCCATTTTGAGCCCTATAAATGCATTTTCTTGCTTATATACCTTGCTATTTTTTTAAGGTCCACAAGGTGTTTTTTGTTTCTAACACCTTGAATTTAGTATATCCATACATTCTATAATGTTAAACTCATATTCTGAGTTATTCTGCAAAGTTCCATATTGGGCAGTGTTCATTTATGTATTTTTGCATGTCAAACAGTGTATAGTAGCCTAGTTTTCCTTTGAATATTATTTAGCTAGTAATATTTCATGGCTTGATACTTTGGGATTGTTTGGTATGCATATCAATGAACCTATGTTTCAACTTCTGGGTCATTTTGATATATTTTTATTAAGTTTTGAATACATCAAAGTTTGTTATTTATCTCTATCATGCTAATGCAAAATGCCGTGAAATCTAGGAGGCCCTATATAACAGATTATAAATTTGACCTAGTTGACCATAGAGATAAATTTCTTCTTACATTGCATTCTAGAGGTCGCATACTTGCTATGCTCTAGTTTTGAGCTTATGACGAATCTATTTGATCAGCTTTCAAACATGATTTTGAATGCAATTTATAACTTTTATTGGTGTCATAAAACACAGATTGGTCGAGAGCCCTATTTGGGATGTCATATCTTTGAATCCGTGATAGCCTGGATCAAATGGTTTGTACCACTATGATATACTATAAAATACTTCAAGTGTGTCCATTCTTAAATCTTGATTAGTTCATTTACACACTTCCATAGATCTATTTTGTTTGCAAAAACTAATTTGTACCTAGTTTCCCAGTTTTGCAATTTGGAAAGCCTATGTTTATCTGATTTCCATTTGTGCCCTATGATTCATTGTAAGCCCTAGTAATGGAATCTTTTTCTCTATATGGAAATGAAAAATTGTCCATTTTTTGTCCTTTCTAGTGATTGTTTGTCCAATTTTCAAACTTGAAAAATAACCCAATTTATTGTTTCTAACATGTTTAATTTGGAAGATAATTTGAAGTAGGCATGTTCGGATGTTGATATCTTTTGACTCTAATGTCATCATGAGCGACAATTCAGAAATTTGGTTAAGTATGTTAGAGAGAACATAAGTTCATAGTTTTGGGCTTTTGTCAGGTGTTTTGGTCAGTTTTTGAGGACAACCATTGAGCCTCCTAACAATGAGTTTGTAGTCTACAAAAATGGTGTGAAAATGGAGTTATAAGATGTTCCAATGATTTTTTTCATTTCCAATCATTACAATGCGGTTAAGGGATAAATATGAGAATGCTAGTTGTCTGAAAGGAAATTATTTTTAGTTGGACCTACTTTGGGGTTTGACTAATTTCTTTAAGCATGGGTGATTTGACTATCAATCAAAGAATCACCTTACCTTACTTTGAAGGTAGTACCTATATGTAGAACACATGAGATTGAAAGGATGTATGTGATATTGTAGGAGCGTATCAACATAATGGGGATGACAAGATGTGGTAATGACATGATTATGTCCTTATATGCTTCAAATTATTTGAATGCATGATCAAAGTTATAAAATAAAGAAGAGGGATTCAAATGAAGACAAAGTGGGGTGAATAGAAGGCACACCGTGTGAGGAAGTCATTGCATGAAAAGAAGAAACCATAGGCTAAAGGGAAATTTCACATAAAATAGAACAATGCAATCAACAGGGGAGGCTATTTGCACAAAAGGAGACCATAGCTTCACATTGAAGGGGAAGATCACCAAGACAATAGTAAAGACCATCCACAATGATAAGGGAGCTCCACATTTTGGCAAAGGTAGCACTTCCACGCACCACACCGTCCACACCAAGGAAAGGGAAGAGCCCCATAGGAGAGAGAAACTTGTGAAAGGACAAAAGGCATCTTGTGCCATTAAAAGAAGACACTAGTAGTAGGGGGATCCATGGATCAGTAGGAAGAGGGGAGTCACCAAAGGAAGACAAGATAAAAAAATGTCGAAGGGGAGACTAGATCATAGTCAAGCCCCACATGGAAGGAACAACTCCAATTGTGGGGAAGAAGTGCAAAGGATGTAGATATTATATCCCACATTGAGGGTGAGGAAGGTTTTATATGTCCTTATAAGTCAAATGAGTCAATAGCAATGTGTCTCCAAGGACACATGTAATAAGTGATCTTGAGCTTGATGTGTGGAGGGGCCTATCTACTATGGCATAATCGTGGTCAACAAAACATTTGACCCACATGGTGCATAATGGAGTTGGCATATGGTTGGAAGCTAGATCCTAAAGGGTTTCAATGCTATGATGAGACCCCTTGTGTGAGATTAGAGGAGGGGATAGAAGGGACTGCAATTCTATGACTGGCATAAGGTCGGGGAGATAAATTTTAAGGGTTCTGATGCCACAAAACCTTCCCAGCATAAGATTAGATATTGAGACTTTCCAAGGTGAGACATTACAAACATGGTAAGTCTAAAGAGCTTGTCTTATGGTTAGGGAAGATGAATTCAAGAGCTATGACATTACAATTTGGTCATAATATAATAGGCTAAAAATAAAGTATTTAAGATGGAATTGATGGATTAGGGTCTAACACTTGGCATCAGTGGATTTGAGAGATAAGGGTAAAATGGAAAAGGAAAAAAAAGTAAAATTCATAGAAGCATTAATGCATGAAATTTTAAAATTCGAAGACTTGATAAATTTAATGGTTTTATATAGTTTCGAGTATATGATAATTTAAATTTTTCATTTTTAACTCTATTCATGGTCCAGGGCTGAAAAATTCAAACACACCTAAAAAGCATGATTTTTATCTAGAATGTGCAATGTAATATACCATCAAAATTAGAAAAAGATGAATTTTCCACTTATGCAATTTGTTTTTGCACAAGGGTTTTCTGGAAGTAGCTACAAGAGGTTGTGTGATTCTAGGGAAATCTCAGTGAAAAATGTAGATTTATTGTTGTAGATGAAATTGAGATTAGATATAGTTAGAATTTCATCAAATTTGAATTCGTTGGCAACTTTAATGATGATTTGATTGTTTTAATGGGTAGTTGGTTGCAAATAATGTTTTTGTCAGCAAAAGTAGAAGTGACAAGCCAAGATTGGATTTCAAGCTTTAGCATAGTTATGATGTATTTTTGATATTTCTTTTGGGGGTATTTTGATGATTACTTTAAAGGGGGATATATCATATATTTCTGTATCATTTATGGTTTTAATTATAGGTAGATAAAGAATGTTTAGTTTCAACAACATTAGATTGAGGCTTATTATAGTGGGACACATGTTAATTTTAGTTTCTAGATCTTGAAATATCTTCTCTTTTATATATTCTTCTTCTTTGCTCATTGTAAGGGTTCTAATTTTTAGATTTTCTCACTATTGTGAGACTAGATAGGTTCCAATTTTTATGATTAGTGAGACCACAAGGTTGGCTCCAGTTTTAGAGTTGTGATACCATTTCTTCTGAGTATTTCTTTGTTATGAACAACAATATTATATTTCTTTTGAAACATTTTAGCTCATACAATCATTCATTTTGTATTTTCTAAGTTTTGACATACAGATGATGTATTGGTTTCAATGAGATTAATACAAGAACTTCATTTTTCTTAGTTTCATTCTGATTCTAATCTCCTTCCTCTATTATCTATAATGTTTTTTATGAACGAAGAGCTTAAACTCATTTACAATTGTTTAAGGTTGTATGTCTAGATAAATTTATTAGTGGAACAAAGATCCATGTAAATGCTTGTTTACATTGATAGGGTTGTAGGTTACACCAGGAGTATTATATTAAGTATGAGAGTTTTGTGAAGATTGATGTCTATTTGCAAGTTATATAGATAGATTGGATGCCTGAGTATATGAGTATATTAGGATGTCTATCTATATATAAGTTTTAGTTGATACCCAATGGATAAGGGACTGGTTAGCTCAAAGATTGCATGTCCTCTACTGTTGCATATCTGGGTCATGTTGAGATTCAAATTATCAATCAAATATCTTTCCCTTTACATTTAGGAATTAAAAGAGTTTTCCCTCACTTTGTTTTTCAAGTTCATGTGCTCTGTTATTAGCTATTTCACCCATGAATTCTTACATAAACATAGAAGATTAAGGGATTGTATCTATTATCTAGATTTAGTTTTATGCCTTTATATTGGTACCATATAAAGAATCTGAGGTCCACCCACCTAGGTCTTGTAGAGCCTAAAGAAAAAGAAGGAGTTATGCCTTATAGTTGGCCCAAGATTGCAATCAAGTGCATCTATCATAGGAAGTTTCTAACCTTAGGTGTATTGGTCTAGTTTCTTGGTTATGTTTAAATCTATTAAATCAGGAGCCAAAAAAATGGTGACTTTGCTAGGGAAATGATGGCAAATAAGCCTTGTTAAAAGGACAAAAATCTTTGGTGTGAATTGAATATTTTAATTCTATTTTTTAGTATGGTTTTTCCCATCTAAGTCAACCAAAAAAATGGTGACTCTAATGGGGACACACGTTGTCAATACCTGATAAGGAGCTAGAAATCTCTGATATATTGTGCATATTCAGTTTGGTATGCAAGGTTTTGTGTTTTTTTAGTGATGTTTTATCCATGATAGCAGTAGCTTTCAAGGTTGAACAAAGATTATATTGTCACTAGTGATTCCATCATCAATCAATTTAGCTAGAAAGTGTTTTCAAAGTGTTGTAGTAGTCAAAGTCAAGAATGAACAAGCATGGTTTGTTCTCTATTTTTCAAGATTGTAAATCTATAAGAATGGTGTGATGATTTGTATTTCTCCTGCCATTGAAAGTTTGGTTTAGATTTTGTCAAGAAGAAAATCTTGTTTTATTTCTCATGTTTATGAGTGGCGGCTCTATCTCTTTACCAATGTGTCCTAGTTGATTTCATGTTGAAAAGTTGAAGGAATTTTAGTTGTATTGGAAAATATGAAACTCTTGATAGTTTCTTGGAAAAGAACTATTTCTTAATTAAGGTTCAGTGTTGTTGCTTTTTCTGTTATAAAAAATCTAAATGTTTGAAGGTGAATCATAGCAATGATTTATTTATCCTTTTAAAGAAAGTGGCAGCTCTATAATAGTTTCATATATGGTGTGAGGGAGTTCATGTCAGCACCAATGCTAGAATTAACAAGGGAAAAGTTTTTACATCAACATTGAAGGTATTTTACTTTTCATAAGTTTCATTTTCATGAAAGTTGAATGTTAAAATATTAGTACCTCTATTTAGTGATTTTTAACACTATAGAAAGAGGTGAAGTTTTTATTCTAAGATGGATTTAGACAACAAGTTTGAGGTTAGTCTACCAATTTTTGAAAGTTTGAAAACTGTGGCTACTAATTTTGTTATGTTGAATAAGCAGATCTACAATATGATTGTTAGTATAGTCAAAGGGAAAATGGGAAGTCTTTAGGGTCTAAATGTTCAACAAGTTTATATAAAGTTTAAATTAGTAATCGGTATGATTCCTTTGCATTCTAGTCTAGAGGAATCTTCCCTACCTAGTATTTTCCTAGATATTATAGCACCAGATTCAATTACTTGGTCAAGGTCAACACGTATAAGGTTACAAGAGATTTTGCAAGCTGAGACATTCATTAGGGAGATGGAAAGTGATAATGATATTGTTCATATTATGTCTCTTAATAATGATAATACATGTGCCAAAAGTCAGGGTAATGATGAATATAATGAATCTGTAAACAATGATAATATGTCTTTTAAGTGTGAAGAGATCAATTCAAATTTTAATGAATCATAAGATTGTAATCAGAATTAAGAAGATGGACAAGAAATTGAAAATGGGTCTTCTAGTAGTGAATATGAGTTTGAAGAAGTTTTTAATAGAAAAAGAGGTAGTTCTTACCATGATAAAAATAAATATTTTGATGATTCTGATATTTTAGATTGTCATACTATGTTCCTGCTATTGTAAGTTCTTCATGTCATCCAGATAATAATCATAGCCAGGAGAATATTTGTGAGGAAATCTTCTTGAGCTTGGATGAGATTTTAGATTTGTTGGCTCATGAGTTTGAGAAATTTGTAAGTACTTCTAAGGATGTTCGTATTTTCTTGCATAATGTTTCTTCATTTAGTCAACTCACTTCCCCAATGTTTGATGTGGAAAAAGATACAAAATCTAAAAAATCTTTATCAAAATTTTGAGTTACATATGGAAATACCTCAGATGTATATACACATGATGACTTGATAGATGTAGGGAATGTCATTTAAAGGAAGTTTTCTACTACCTCAGTTCTTTCTTGTGTTGGTGATTGTTCTACAATATGTTTTGATACTTCATGAAATGAAGAGGAAGATAGTGAAAATAATATTACTAATTCTAAGATTCCTTTTTACAATGAAAAATCATGTAATAAGACATTTGATGATTTTAAGGTTCCCTCTAACAATTGGTTAGATGAAGAAAAAGATTGTGATCAATATATTTTGGATCAACATTTTCAGAACAATTTTTTAGATTTGGTAACTAATCAATTTTTTTAGTATGAAGAGTTTTCAGCCAGTGGTAAATTTGATGTGATGAGTAATATAACTACAAAGAGGTAGGGATCAGATCTTACATACCCTTCATACTTGGATACACAAGATGAGTTACAAATTGATTCATGTAACTCGTTGAATGAAGTAGAATACCAAAATTTTATGTTTTTGATTGAAGATTTCCATGAGTCAATTAGTGATGATCAGTTTCTGTTTGATATTAGTAGTTATGATTATGTTAATTCATATTTTCATTGTGAGAAAAGTGAAGAAAGTGTGTCTTGTTTTTATATAGACTATGAAAGTGATGATGATAGTTTTTCTTTTCCTAACAAAGTGATTGAAAGTGTTGATGTGTTGGGTAAAGAAAAGGAGAATGAAAGTTTCAATTTATCTCAAGAAGATGTTAATGAGAATTAGGTATATGGCAGAGATAAGAAGTTTGTGAAGTTTTGGTGGCTCAGGGCCACCATCTTGTATAGTTAAAATAGTTTCCCTATTTTTAGTAAGTTGTTCGAGAAAGTTTTTTGAAGTGATCTTCTTCTTCTAGAGATCATTTTTCTTTCCATGCCCATAAGGGGCATCCATCCATAGAAAGATCCACTGATGACACTCAAATTTGCATTCCCATTTTGAGTACCATTCCAAATTTTGAGTCATTTTGAGCCCAATAAATGCATTTTCTTGCTTATATACTCAGTTGTTGTTTTAAGGTCCATAAGATGTTTTATGTTTCTAACACCTCGCATTCAGCATGTCCATGCATTCTATAATGTTAAACTCACATTATAAGTTATTCTGTGAAGTTCCATATTGGGCAGTGTTCATTTTTGCATTTTTGCCTAAGTGTCAAATAATGTATAGTAGCCCAGTTCTCCTTTGAATATCCTTTACTTGGTAATATTTCATGAATCGATGCTTTGTGATTGTTTACTATGCATATCACTGAACCTATGTTTCAATTTTTGAGTCATTTCAATATATTTTGATCAGGTTTTTAATCCCTCAAAGTTTATTATTTATCTCTATCATGTTGATGCAAAATGCCCTAACATCTGGGAGGCCCTATTTGACTGATTATAACTTTGACCCAATTGACCATATAGATTAAAAAAAATTTACATTGGATTCTAGAGGTCACATACTTTCTATGCTCTAGAATTTAGCTTATGAATAATCCATTTGATTAGTTTTCAAATGTGATTTCGAATGCAATTTATAACTTTTACTGGGGTCATAAAACACAAATTGGTCAAGAGCCCTTTTTGGGATGTCATATCTTTGAATCTATGATAGCATAGATCAAATGGTTCATACCACTATAATCTACTCCAAAAATAATTCAAGTGTGTCAATTCTTAAATCTTGATGAATCTGTTTTCACACTCCCCCAGATCTATTTTGTTTGCAAAAACTACTTTTTACCCAGTTTCCCAGTTTTGCAATTCTAAAAGCCTATGTTTGTCTAATTTACATTTTTCCCTATAAATTTTTCATAAGTTGTAATCATGGAATAATTTACTCTATATTCCAAAGAAAAAATTACCTAATTATTGTCCTTTCAAGTGATCATTTGCCCAGTTTTCAAAGTTGAAACTGAACCCAATTTATTGTTTCTAACACGTTTGATTTGCATGTTAATTTGAAGTAGACATGTTCGGTTGTCGATATCTTTTGAATTTTATGTCATCATGAGCTATGATTTGGAGAAATAGTTAAGTATGTTGGAGAGAATAGAAGTGCATAGTTTCAAGCTTCTATCAAGTGTTTCAGTCTATTTTTGAGGCTAGTCATTGTGCCTCTTGACAGTGAGTTTGTAGTTTATAGAAATGGTGAAAATGGAGTTTTAAAGTGATGTTCTAGCAATTTTTTTCATTTCCAGTCATTACAATGGGGTCAAGGGATAAATATGAGGATACCAATTGATTGAAAGGAGTTTTTTTTTTATCTGGACCTACTTTGGGGTTTGATTAATTTCTTTAGGCATGGGTGATTGTGACTATCAATCAAAGAATTTCCTTACATTACCTTAAAGATAGTACCCATATGTAGAGCATGTGAGATAAAAAAGATGTATGTTATAGTGCAAGAGCCTATCAACATAATGGGGATGACAAGATGTGGTAATGGCATGATTATGTCCTTTTACAATTCAAATTATTTAAATGCATGGTGAAGACAAAGTGGGGTAAATAGAAGACACACCATGTGAGAAAGCCACTGCATGAAAGGAAGAAACTACAAGCTAAAGGGAAATCTCCCATAAAACAAAACAAAGGTGATTTGTAGAAGAGGTGACCATAGCTTCACATTAAAGGGGAAGATCGCCATGGAAATAGTAAAGACCATCCACGATGATGAGTGAGCTCCATGTTTTGGTAGAGGTAGCACTTTCACCGACCACATTGTCCGTGCCAAGGAAAGGGTTGAGCCGCATAGGAGACAATAGACCACATTTTGGAGCACCCACATTAGGACACAAGGAATCTTGCACCTTAAAAAGAAGATGCCAATTATAGGGGCATCCATGGCTCAATAGGAAGAAGGGAGTTGCCAAAGGAAGTGGAGCTAAAAATATGTCAAAGGGTAGACTAGATCAAAGCTAAGCCCCATGTGGAAGGAAAAGCTCTAGTTGCACGGAAGAAGTGTAGAGGACATAGATATTATATCCCACATTGGGGGCAAGGAAAGTTTTATATATATTTATAAGCCAAATGAGTCGATAGCAATGTGTCTTCAATGCAGACACATAATATGCGACACTAAGCTTGATGTGTGGAGGGGCCCATCTACTATGGCATGATTGTGGTGAAATTTTTTTTGACCCATTTGGTACATAATAGAGTTGGCATGTGCTCAAAATCTAGATCCCAAAGGGCTTCAATGCTATGATGAGACCCCTTGAATTAGATCAGAGAAGGGGAGAGAAGAGCCTGCAATTATGACTGGTGTAAGGTTGGGGAGATAAATTTTAAGGGCTTTCATGGCATGAAACTCACCCAACATAAGATCAAATATTTAGACTTTCCAAAGTGAGATATTACAAAAATTGTAAGTTTGAAGAGCTTTTCATATGGCCAGAGAAGATGAATTCGAGTGCTATGACATTATGATTTGCTCAAAATATCATAGGCTAAAAAATTAAAGTATTTTAGATGGAATTGACGAATCATGGTCTAACACTTGGCATCAGTGGATTGTAGAGATAAGGGAAAAATGGAAAAGGAATCAAAAATAAAATTTAGAGAAGTATTAACACATGAAATTTTAAAATTAAAAGACTTGATAAATGTAATGGTTTTTTATAGTTTTTTATTATATAATCATTTAAATTTTTCATTTTTAACTTTGTTCATGGGCTGGAAAATTCAAATACACTTGAGAAGCACCATTTTTGTCTGAAATGTCCAGTGTAATATACTGTCAGAATCGACAAAATATGACTTTTCCATTTCTATAGTTAGTTTTTGCATAGGTGTTTGTTGGAAGTAGCTACATGAGGATTTGTGATTCTAGGGAAATCTCAGTGAAAAATGTAGATTTATTATTGTAAATAAAATTAAGATCATATATAGTCAAAATTTCATCAAATTTGATTTCATTGGAAACTTTAATGATGATTTGATTATTTTAATGGGTAGTTGGTTGGAAATGAAGTTTCTATTAGCAAAAGCAGAAGTGATAGGCCAAGATTGGATTTAAAGTTTCAACACAGTTTATGATGTATTTTTTATATTTATTCTAGGGATATTTTTCTTATTACTTTAAAGGGGGATATATCAGATTTTTTGCATCATTTATGGTTTTAATTGTGGGAAGATGAAGGAAGTTTAGTTTCAACAACATTAGATTGAAGATTATTTTAGTGGGGCACATGTCAATTTTAGTTTCTAGATCCTGAAATATCTTCTCTTCTATATATTCTTCTTCTCTACTCATTGTAAGGGTTACAATTTTTAGATTTTCTCACTATTGTGAGACCAGACAGGTTCCATTTTTAATGACTAGTGAGACCACAAGGTTGATCTAGTTTTAGAGTTGTGATACCTTTTCTTCTTAGTATTCCTCTATTATGAATAGAAATATTATATTTATTTTGAAGCATTTTAGCTTATACAGCCATTCATTTTGTATTTTCTGAGTTTTGACATATAGATGATGTTTTGGTTTTAATGAGATTAATACAAGAGCTTCATTTTTCTTAGTTTCATTATGATTCTCATCTCCTTCCTCTATTATCTAAAATGTTTTGTGTTTAAGAATGAAGAGGTTAAACTCATTTATAATCCTTTGAGGTTTTATGTTTGGATAAATTTTTTAGTGGAACAAAGATCCATGTAAATGCTTGTTTACATTAATAGGGTTGTAGGTTACACTGGAAGGATATTATAGTAAGTATGAGAGTTTTATGAAGATTGATGTTTATTTACAATTCAAATAGATAGATTAGATGCCTGAGTATATGAGTATATTAGGATGTCCATCTGTATGTTAAGGTTTAGTTGATATCCAATGAATAAGGAACTAGTGAGCTTAGAGATTGCATGTCCTCTACTGTTGCATACCCAGGTTATGTTGAGATCCAAATTATCAATCGAATATCTTTCCATTTATGTTTAGGAATTAAATGTATTTTGGCTCACTTTGTTTATCAGGTTCATGTGCTTTTTTATTATCTATTTCACCCATTAATGATTGCATAAACATAGAAAATTAAGAGATTTAATCTATTATCTAGATTTAGTTGTATGCCTTTACACTAGTACCATATAAAGAATATGAGGTCCACCCACCTAGCTCTTGTACAGCCTAAGGAAGAAGAAGGAATTATGACTTATAGTTGGTGCAAGATTATAGTCAAGTGCATCCATCATAGGAAGTTTCTATCCTTACATGTATTGGTCTGGTTTCTTGATTATGTTTAAATCTATTAAATCAGAAACCAACACCTTCAAGCATTGAACCTTTTCTTCACAAAGGACTCAAGACTTGTATTTGGATTTTCTTATCAAACTCAATAGTTTTGTTCCATCTTTACTAGAAATATTTCAAATATGCACAACTTCTTTTCTCTCTTCTTTTTCACTTCTCACACTCATAGAAGTTTTCCTCTGTGGTTACTTAAATAGATAATTCTTGTCCTTTTCCATTTTTCACAATCACCATAGATTTTAAGGTTTATGATTTGATCCAATATATTCATTATATCTATTCATCTCTATCTCTTCTCTAGAAACTTCTCACAAAATCCATTCATTATGTATCTTAACTAATCCTATTCTTGAATTAAATGATCTAACATGTCAATCCTTATCTTCAACACACTTTTCAAATCCCGTGAAATCAACTAAGTTGACTAGAAATCATGATTTTTCCCAAACAATCAAAATATTGTTCCTCAACCCACACTAAGGTTTTATACTCAGCCATTACTAAATTCCTTTGTCACCATAGAGCTTCTAGCTAGACATCAACAATATCACTTGGTCAATGCATATGCCTAGTCAAAACTGAGTTTTCTCAGCATTTATAGTGGCTTGGTTGACAATACAATCACTCATCAAAGAGTTGAAAACTTCTTGATCTTTTATTCTGTTTCTTAGTCAAGATTATGCAATCTGTTATTCTTTGCACATGTCTTCATAATATAAACAATCAAATTATCTTATCAAAGTCTAAGTAATCAAATGTCCATTATAGCTTCTCTTTGATAACTCACACTTTTCTCTAGGTTTTTTTGTTATGAGGAATTTCCCAATTACTCTTCATCAATCAAATAGATATGACATTTTGATGAAGGGTGCTCTCCTTAATACCATAAACACATTACACAAACAAAGAAACAACAAAAAATGTGAGAATAAAATATGAACTTCTTCTTATTTGCATCAGAAATGTGAAATCATAGAATTCATAAGTACAATATGGTAACCCACATGGGTGCCTTCATTACAATAATTTGCAAGACAAGTTGTGAACTACCACCAAAGCTATCCTAGACAATGTTCGAGCCTTTATTAAATAGGAAATTTTATGCTACCTAAGAAGGTTCTAGATGTTGAAACTTAATACCTAGGGCCAATAGACCCTAACAATACATATAGAGTCAGCCAAATACATCTTGGATAATTATTTTAGATATTTTGGGTAGCTAAACTTTGAAAGGCCATAACTCATGAACTGTTTCTCTGATTGGCTATTATAACCACTTTTCGCATATGCTAGCTCTTGATCTACAAACTCAAACAATTCTAGCACCCTTCCATCAAGTTTTTGGACCTCATTTAGGCACTCTAAGGCCTCCAATGGTGATCCTAGAGATTTTTTTACAAATTATTTCTACTAAAAATCTGTAATAACTTCTCTGATACTTATGCTTGAGGAATGAGATTTTTATGGTAGGCTTACAACTCTGAAAGAAACCTTCCTATAGAAAATGAGAAGATTTTGAGCTCATATTACAAACTTACTTAAAATAGCAAGCCTCTAGAAATAGCAACCCCCTATCTACTAGTCCTTATTAAAAAAGAAAAGACTGAAATAAAAATATTTTTGGGTAATGCAAGATTGCCCCTACATTAGACATTGAGGGTAACTTGAAAAGTGATCATGTCATGTCTCAGGTGTTCAGAGGAAAATAGAGATGGTTAACCTCCTTCTTTGCTATCCATGATCAATCCTCAACTAGCCTCCCTTTCAATTTGACTAGGTATTCTTCATAAGTTTTGTTACTTGTACTTTTTCCAACATGACTATCCAATATCTCCTCAATCTCCTTTGTAGGTAAACTGGTTGTTGGAATACTCCATTGTGCTTCTGCAACTTCATCTCCATCACCTCCTTCATAATACTATATCAATTCCAAAATATTAACTACCGGTGAAACATTAAATTCAATAGGCCACTCAACTTCATAAGCATTTCTAGAATCATGCCTTTTCACTATCTTGCATGGTCAAAACTTCTTCATCTTTAGCTTATTATATGTACCTACTAGAAAATGTTCCTTTCTAAAATGAACCATGACTTCATCTACAATCTGAAATTCCTTGTACCTCTTTTTCACATCTAACTTAGCCTTATACTATGTATTCATCTCTATTATGTGTTTCCTCACCTCCTCATGGATGTTCTTCAAATGTTTAGCAAAATCTTCTACTTCAAAACTACTTATCTCTCCTTCATCCAACTACCTCAATTTAGAATAATTTTTTGGACTGCTCCCATATACAATCTAGAATGGGGATTTACCAGTACTCTTATTCATAGAATTATTATATGAAAATTTAGCCTATAGTAAAATTAGATCCCATCCTTTTAGCTTGTCTTCAGAAAAACATCTTAGCAAGTTTCCAAAACTACTATTCACAACTTTTGTTTGTCTATTAGTTTGTGGATAATATAATGAACTAAACTTCAAAGTTCTCTTCAACTTCTTCTACAATGTACACCAGAAATACCTAACAAATTTGGTATAGGTAATGGCTGATACAACCTTCTAATATGATTTACTCCTTTCACCACCTGACATACTCTGCAACTTTGTACAAGCTTCCTCACATCTTGCTACAACTGTGGCTAGTAATAATTCTCTACAACCAAAGCTATGGTTTTACCTTTGTCAAAATATCCAGCCAATCTCCACTATGCTTCTCCTTGATCAAATTCTCTCTTATTGAACTTCTAGGAATGCACAATTGGTCTTCTTTGAACAATATACTATCTTGGATCGTGAAATCCAACCACTTTGTCTTATCAACTAGAATAGGTTCTGTACAAGCCTTCCATGCTTCACCAAAATTAGGATCATCTAGATACAAAGTACTGAGTTCCTTGAACCCAACCACCTCTATCTACATTTTTGATAGCAAAAGTTTTCTTCTATAAGAGCATCAACAAATCTATCAGAATTCTCACTCCTGTGTTTCAAAATAAATCTATAACTCTACAAAAACTCAACCCACTTCAAATGCCTTTGGTTCAATTTTCCTTGACTATTTAATATTGCAAAGCTTGATGATCAGTATAGAAAATAAACTCCTTAGGAAGAAGGTAGTGTCTCCACTTCCTCAATGCTTGAACTATAGCATGAAATTTGTGATCATAAACTAAATATTTTCTTTTGGCATCATTAAATTTCTCACTAAATTAAGTAGTAGGTCTACCTTCTTGGCTCATAATAGCTCCTATTACAATACCACTAGCATCGTAGTCTACTTGAAACACCTTCTCAAAAATAGGAAGTGCTAAAACCAACTATTCAGTGACTTTCTATTACTCTTATCCACCCCTATAGTCCACTTAAATTATTTCCTATCCCCTCTAATTGTTTCAACCAAGGGTCCACAAATATTGCTAAAATCTCTTATGAACTTTCTATAAAAACTATCTAGTCCATGAAAAGATCTTACCTCTATCACACTCCTTGGATTAGGCCATGCAAGGATAGCCTTCACTTTCTCTGGGTCCATTTTTCAGACCTTCTGATGAAACTACAAATCCCAAGTACACCAACTCCTTTACAAAATTGCACTTCTTCATATTTATCAGCAACTTTTTTTTCCCTCAACTTAACAAACACCTTGCAAATGTGGATCAAATGCTCCTCCAATGTCTTACTAAAGATAAAAATATCATCTAGGTAAACAATAAAAAACTTACTTTGAAACTCCTTCAGTCCCTCATTCATGAGCCTCATGAAAGTGCTTGATGCATTGGTTAGCCCAAAAGGTATGACTAACCACTCATATAGTCCTTCTCTTGTCTTGAAAGTAGTATCCTACTCATCATCTTCTCTAATACAATTTTATGGTACCCACCTTTTAGATCTATCTTTGTGAAATACTCATCTCCACTCAAACAATCCATAATATCATCCATCCTTGGTAATGTAAATCTGTACTTGATTGTGATCTTGTTGATAGCATGAGAATCTATGCACATTCTCCATTCTCCATTCTTCTTTGGTGTGAATACTATTGGTACAAAAAATGGACTCGAATTCTCTCAAATCAACCCTTTTTGCAACAACTCATGAACTTTCCTATTCAACTCTTCACTTTGTGTTGCTTTGTTTGGAAATTTGGCTCCTAGAACCAAATCCATCTAGTGATTGATTTTCCTCATTGGGGGCAATCCATCAGGTATATTATCTAATACAATATTATAAATCTCTCCCAACATATTTGCAACTTCTATAGGTACCTCCTCTACTTCTTCTTTACTATCTTTTGGAATTGCAAAAAAACACATATGCTCAAGCTTTGTATCTTTGAGAAACAATTTTCCATCAACAAAACATATTCTTGTAGCACTACATACCTTTTCTTCTTTCTCCTCTAATGGTTTCAACTTATGTTTCACTCCATCCTTAGTTAATGTGTAGGTATTTTCTTGCCCATTGTGTACAACATGCTTGTCAAATTTTGATGGACTACCTAACAACATATGACATATTCCATAGGTACGATATCACATAGTACCTAATCCTAGTAGTTTCCAATCCTAAAACTCATAGAGCACTACTCATTGACCATGACCTTTTGGTCATCTTGCACCCAAGCAATACTACATAGATGTGGGTGTTTCTATCTCTTCAACTTCAACTTGGTGACCATCATTTCTGACACCAAATTGTCAGTACTTCCACTATCAATGATCACATTACAACACTTATCTTCACATCTATGCCTTGTGTGAAATAAGCTCCTTCTTTGATTAGGTTCATTCTCACCACTGAATAAGACTCTTCTGTTACCTAGGACTTCTCCTCTTTTTGCATCTTCAGAATGTGAGTATTTGACATCTTCATCAACATGTGCAACTCTAGCCTGGCCTTCTATTCTTTGATTTTTCCTTCCTTGGTTTTGAGAACATTGAAATGCTCTATGCCCTTCTTCTCCATAGTGAAAAAATTTCCCATGGAAGCTTCCTCTTCTAGATCCTTTTCCTCTGCCTCTTCCTCTCTAATCTCTATTATTGTAGTCATGGAAACTATTGGAATTGTTTCCCCTTTGGTTTTGATTGCTACTTCTAGCCTTATCCTTTTTCTTCTGATCATCATTACAACCTCCATAAGATCATCCACCACAACATCTTCTACTATTCTTGTTGTCAAACTTCTTGCCTAGTTTCTCCTCAACTCTTAAGGAAAACTAGTATGCCTCCTTAATACTATTCATTCAAACCACACTCAAATCATCCTAAATTCTTGGCCCTAGCCCATTAAGATAACATGTGACTTTCTCCTTATCAGCTTCTACATGACTAGTTCTAATGAAAACTTTGTAGAACTCTTTAGTATACTCTTGAACAGATTTTCTAGCTTGTTTCATGCCTTGCATATTCTTCAACAAGTCAAAATCATAATCCATAAGAATGAATTATCCCTTCATTTTAGCTATGATCTAATCCCATCTAGTGATTATGTCCTTTCCCTTTCTATTTTGCTCCAATTGAACCTCTTGCCTCAATATCTTCATACTCAAAGTACTCCTCCAGTTCATTGATCCAACCAATTAGATCCTTTGGGTTAAGATTGGTCAAACACAAGATTTTTTTAATTCCAAAATACTAAAGTCTAAAATTAATTAATTATTATTTATTTAGAAAAAAAATATCCAAAAATATGTGTCACATCTAGGTATGAGTCTAATTCTTATATCTAGAATATTATTAAAAAATATTATCATTTTATTTTGATTAGGGTGGTCAGACATATATCTACTTATTTTTGTTTTGAAATTTTTGTAATATTGCATTAAAATTCAAAATTTTGACCCATCAATTTTTATATTTTTTAGATAAGTTCCAGTAGTCTAGAAACTAGATTCAATTTTCTAGAGATTCTTTTCGCTTAACTTTTTGATATTAAGTTAATAAGAAGTAGAAAATTGCATGTCAAGTTGACATAACCCTAATTTTCTAATTTTTTATTGCCACTTAAGGGCATAGTTTGGTTGACCATGATCCTACACATACCCACATACTCTCCCTCTTTGATAAAAATTCCAAAGACACTATCTCTCTTGGCTTCATTTTCTTTATACATCTTGATTACATAGATAATTACATGTTAGGGCTGAATTACATGATCTATATATGACTGATATGTTATGCAATAGCTTTCTTTTCATAACTCAACCTTTCATCTAGGTTTTTTTTTATGAGAAAGTTCTAAATTCCTCTCCATCAACAAAATAGATATGACATTTAAATCATACAAAAATATGTCTCACCGATATATTTGACATCAATGAAAATGCAATAATTGTTTCAATTTTAGTTTCCAAAAAAATAATGTATTGATTCATACATCTTTACCAAGGCCATTACAACTACAACATCCAAAAAATAATTAACTATCTTTTATGATTCAATGGATGTCCATAAAGAATTTTAAGGATTCCAATTTGGTATTAACATAGAAGATGCTAGAAATAGTTGAGTAGTCTAGTTTAAGAGCAACCAATTGAATTTTCTTGAGGCCATATTTCTTTGAAGATTTTTTTAAATTTTTCTTTTTTTTACTTGTCTATACTTTCAAATTTTGTGTTCCTATCTAGAATGACAATTGCAACTACAACATATGAAAAAATTGAGCTATCTATTATACTTTGATGAATGTAAATATCATGTTCCAAATATCATGTGTTGGCATAGAAAGAAGGTCATATTTACACCTATCATTTATATCTTCTTTAATGCTTGTAAATAATTTATAATTTTTTTTTGATAGGATGCATGAAACCATACCTCCTAAAATAATTTAATGGGTACATCTACATAGATTTTCTTCAAATTACTTGAATAACATGATTTTTTTAATATCATAGATGGTGTTTATTCTCCCCTCTTAAAAATACCTATTTCAAATATTTTTATTTTTATATAGTGGCTATGATTTCTCATATGTTAGCTAACTAAATACAATAGTTTTATGCAATTTAAGATGCCTCGGATCAATATCAATGATATCTTCTACAAGTTACAAAAGATTCAAGTAAGTCATAACTTTATTTTCACAGAGTTGAAGGGAGGTTTTAGTCACAATTTAATATCAATAATCATCTTCCTTGAATTATTTTACTTCCACTATCATGAACATAGACACACAAGTGGTACTTTTGAGGAAGCAAGTTGAGAATAGTTGAAACCTCAATTAGTATACATGGACAAAAGGTGGAGCTAAAAGAACCCAAATTCTAGTAGAGGTATGCATGTTTGTTAGATTTTTTAAATTTTTTTTTTTGAAGCTATAGACCCTAGAAGACATCAAAAATCTAATCCCTATAGGCAAGAGAATGTCAACAACACCAACAAATCAAAACAACTAAGGTACTAGAAGACTTCTAATAAAAACAACCAAGAAATCCCCTATTATAAAACCACCAAGGAATCTTGATCATAAATAATTTCCTAAATATCCTCAACATAGTTAGTGATAATCTTGCATAAGAGTTGATCAAACAAGGTATATGCATATGTGGTGAGTCCTCAAATTTTCCCAAGGATTGTTATGAGAAAAAACTTCCATTAATTTACTAGTGTGATATCCAAATCCTAGGAAATCATCTATAGTACATTTGGGGTATGGTCAAACCCATCGAATAACTTGGGAAACTATATTTACCTTTTACTTGTGCATATACCTTCTCCAAACAACTCATATATGCATAGGTGAAGACTATATATGTTGAGGATATTAAGAAAACCATTAGTAGTCAAAATTTCTTGATGGTATTAATTCGTTGGTGGTCTTCTAATAAGGTAAATTTCTTACTTGTTTTAATAACAAGTTTTCTATTATTTTAGCTATTTTGATTTTTAGACTTGCTGGTTGTATTTCCTATCTCTAGAGGTCACAATTATGTTGCTGACTATAGTCTATAACTTAAAAAAACTATAGACCTCTCATAGATATGCATAGATATGCTAGAAATTATATTGTTTCATATCTATATACTATCAATTTATACAAATTAAGGTTTTATTATCCTTGACTCACTTTCTTAAAAGTATCAAGTTTGTTGCTATTAAAATTATAATGATAACAAAAAAATATTCAACAAGGATATTGTATGTGCAATGGTAGCCCAATCAAAAGGGTATCAAAATTTTAATGCCTAGACAAATACTAATGACAAGGATATTTTTTGTGCAATGATATAATTGTTAGGTTCCTAGACACACATTCATCAAACTTCCAATGGTATGCTCAATCCCAACTATAATATTTCTAAACAAACTAGCATTGTTATTATGACAACCAATCTAATTCTAGTGATGATAGTGACATGAGAATTTTAAAAATATTAGCATTATGTTTCTTGCATTAAGTATTATATTAGTAATGAAATTTTCATCATTTTTTTGGCAAATTAGCATTAAATTTCTTATAATTATTCATTGAATTCCTATGGAATCCAATTCTAACTTGCCAATATTATTTTGACACCTATAAATATTATACTTACAACTACTAATAGGGTTAATAAATTTTTTATGGAGTCTAAAGTCCTTAGAATGTCTAACAATTATCTTTTATGGTCTTATTAGTCAATTTTATAATCATTGGAAGTCATAATTGTAACTAATAGACATCAAAATAATTCCCCAAATATATTGGTGTTCCCAGACCAAACCATGCAATGCAAAAAATTTCTAGATTCTTGATCACTAAATGATTGTCATTCTCTCTTTAGTAGTTTTTAATTTATGTATTTGGTGATGTAACCTCCTCCTTTCCTTGTGATTATGATTCTTTATCTCATTTTTATTTTGACAAGGTAGTGATAAAGCCCTTAAGTCATTACCTAGTAGAAACATAGTGCATGTTGAGCATCATTTGCTAGACAATACATGACAAGAAATATGATAGTTAGTGTTGAGCAATCTATGCATCCTAAGTCACTTAGGCACCCAACAAATAGAAGGAGTTGACAAAGTTAGTATGCATCAAGTGATATAGGTGTTGAGAGAACAATATATGTCAATTTGTTTGGAAGCTAAGTTACATCATTATGAGCATAGTGCTGGCCATGCATCAAAGCCTTTGGATGTTGAGTAAAGAGTTTGTGACATATTTTCTTGTAATGACACAAACTACTATATAAAACATTTTTGGGTTGACATATGCATCATTTTATGATTATAGAAGATAACGATTGAGTCATATTGACAATCCCTATGCAGTACATGCAACTAATCATATTAAGGGATGTTTTAGGTGGAAATATAGATCAACCACAATCATTGATTCTAACTTAACCCTAGTCCATTTATATTTAATTAAGGAGGAAAACCCTAAAGAATTTGTATGATATAAGGAGATGCCTAAGAGACAATTACTAAGCATAGAGAGAGAATTCATGGTGACTATGAAGGTTATGATAGTGATATGAAATTGTAAAATTAGTTAAAGAGAACAAAACAGAGTAGAGGAAAGACAAATAAGACATATATGATCAGAATGATCAAGGATTCATCAAGAAAAAAAAGATCTGACATCTAGTAGTGAGGTGCTAATTAAAGGATCATGGTGCTAAATCATTTTAACATGTGATATAGAGAAAATATCCTAACAAAATAGCCTTAATATATTTTGAGTCCTAATAGGTTGTTGTAAATCACTTAACCAAGTGCTTACTTAATTGTAAGTGTAAATCCTCTAACAAGGTGAGACCTAACAGTCTTTGATAGGGTAGACTCCTCATAGGATAGATCATAGTTTATGATCAAACTCATTGTAACCATAAATGGCTACACGTTACAAATACACTAGTAAATATTTGTGGATGTCATCCCAACCCTAGTTTTACCATCTGCTTGGAGGGTTTCTAGGTAACTAAATCTATTGTCTCATGTGTTAAATTTGTTTATGCTATGAATGCAATATATAGGTAGCTATTTTAGTTTATATGATAAATAATGAGATGAATATGTGGTGAATATCTTATGGTTAAGGTTTTTAAGTTCTTATTTATCCCCTCCTCCCCCTCTCTCAGAGTTTATTTTTCATATTCTTATTTTCAACAATTGGCATGAAAGCATTGGTTCTCTGGAAGGAAAGTGTGATAGCTTGAGAGGAAAGATCTTGAAGATATAAGTCTAAAAATTGGGAAATGTTATTGATAACTAGAAGATTGAAATACAACTTCTCCTATATCAACACAAGGAAGGCAGAGATGAACTAGTACATTCAATGAATAGAAGAAAAGTGATAGCTATTCATAAAGATGACACTCAATATCAAGAAATTGATAAAACTAGACTATTTGAGGATGGAAACTCTTGAGAGTTTGATGAAGCCATTACAGATTTGATGGAAAAGAATGGTGCCCTAACTGAAGAAGTTAGAAATCTCAAAAGGGAATAAGAAGTGCAATCAATACTATTGTGTGAACATTTGAGTTAAAAAGAAATTTGAAGAAAAAGTCATGATTCAAGAAGAAAAAAGAATTTTGGCTAATAAACTTGAAGATAAGACATTAGGTTTTCAAAATCTTGCAAACATGCAATTGGATACAATGAATCAATTGATGCTTGCAAATTGAGAAATCAGTAGGAAAGAAATTGAGACTACTATTTTGAAAACATATAATTCCCTATTGCAAAATGAGTTGAGGACAAAAAGAGAAAATCTTAACAAGCCAAGTAAATTCATAAAGTATTTTGAAAAATTAATGGAATCATCAAGACCTAATGTAATGATACTAATGGATTGGATACACCACTACTAAAGAAGGACAATCACCTAGGAGTTGTGAACAAATGAGTAAAAAAGGTAAGAGTACAAAACCCACTTGTCATAACTATAAAAAATTAGGTCACACAACTAATGTTTGCAGGAGAAATAATGGAAATTAGAACCATAAACAAAAATTTAGGGGTTAGAAGAAGGAAGATTGTAGTACATCAAGTGTAGATGAAGTCACTTCATCTAATAGATTAGGTGATCACATCACTCCTAACTAGGAAATCAAAAGGTATATGTGGAACTAATATTTCAAAGTTATATTATGCATTAGTTCCAAAAATCTAATATTTGAAAAGATTACCTATGCATGAATCAAGATGAAACGGAGTGATTTATACCTAGAGAAAATCTATAGATTAGTTATTTTATATGCTGCTGCAAAGCATGAAAATTTTGTAGTTGTTGCCAAGCATGAATGAAATTTTTGTTATTTTGGATCAATAGAATTGTGTTAGTGTTGGCCAAGCTCATTATGTTACCCAAGCATACTGGAGATCATTTGCAAGCTGAGTGAGTGGTAAATCTTATGATAGCCACACTTACATCTATGTAAGTGTTAAGAATTTATCAAGCTGAATATCAATGGTTATATAGTCAATTTTTGACTCATTTGTATTCATTACTAATTGAAGAGAGCATGAAGAGTGTGAAGGAGAATTAGAAAAGGAGATCCTAACATTTTTTAACTATACTTGACTACTACTCAATATCATCCTACAAATTTAAAAGGTATTTAGCTATTGTCGAGTTACACTATTTGAATTTTCATAAACCTTAAGTAGTCAAGATGTTAGCTAGCTATTCTAAAAGTGTTAGGAAGGAAGGAAAGGAATAATAACATTTTCATCTCCTCCATAGATATCTTTCAACTTGATCCACATCTCATGTGCAATAGGACAGTCTTTGACTTCATCAAATTCAACATAATTGAAAGTAGAGGAAATGTCAATCATCATTATGTTATGTTTCTTCTTTTCTATAATTTCTTCTATAGTCAAACTTCTATTAAGTGCCACATACTTGGTGTTCATATATTTTAGGCCTGCATCTCCAATTGTTGCCAAATGTAGCATCATGAGTTCTTCCAATTCTTTGAGGATATATCTATTCAACTTAGGGATCTCCCTTCTATAAGACATCTTGATCTTTATCTTAGGTACTTGAAACCTTATCTGCAAGCACCAAATAGTTTGATACAAATTGCTAGAAATGAAAGATGAGTAAATAAAAGGTGAAAAGTGAGTTAGTTACTAAAAAAAAAATCCAAGTTCCTTAGGATGTCAATAAAAAATGAAACCAAAACTTTGCTAAAACCATTGTAAATTGGTTAGCACAAAATCAATCAATTAGCACAGTAACTCAATTTACACTAGGAATAAATGTCACTCAATTAATACTAAATATATGCACTATTATTTGGTTAACAATGAACATGAAAATCTTATGATATTAAGTGTGATTAACCTTAATTAACTTAGTTGTAGAAACATAAATAAAATAACATGAACACATGAGATACCAAGATTTAATATGGAAACCTAAGTTGGGAAAACCACCAATTGCAATTAGTTACTATTTTTCACACTTTTGAACTAAGCCCTATTAGGAACTAACCTTGTTAAAGGTTACAAAACACACTATTAGTAATGACCATCTTAAAGGATTTAGATCACCATATTAGGAGTGGCCTTATTTGATATCTTGAGACACTTCAATCTAGAAATGCCACCTTGCTAAAGGATTTGGAAAATAGTTTTTGAGCTAACTCTATTAGGATATTTGTTTCACTACTACAATTATTAGAGACTAAAAATGACTTGACCTGATTGGTGATGCAATTGTCTTTCTAATTTCATATCTCTGTTCTAGCTTGATTACTTGATCATCCTTGATTATAATGTTTTTTGTAGCTTAGTTAACTTGGATACTCTGTTATCCTTCCAATTATCTTCATTTATTCATCTTCTCTTCTTCCACACATTCTCCTTTTATTAATCCTCAACTTGACCTTATACTTATATGAATTACCTTTCCAAGTTGTCTATGACAACTAAGCACCTTATCCAACATTCTAGGTGCTTCCTGAGAGGCCTTTATATACAGGCACTCTTAGCGCATTTGAATATCACATTCTAAATATAGCAATGTATTCAAACATACTCTGATTAATTGATCATATTAATTTTTTGATCTATAGTTGTGCTTGTGTTTGAATTCTTAGTCCTTGGGTGAATCTTTCCCTTAGGAAAATTCTTACATGGTATCAGAGCAACTTGGAGACTTTTTCATCACATAGCCATTTGAGACCATCATCTTGCTTCATCATCATAGCCTGACTCTGGAGTATCATAGAAATTGGGAGTTTCCAACATCAAATCTAACCTCAACATTGTGTTTGGAACATTGATTCAGTGAATTTTGACTATAATTTTGCGTACCTTAGCCATAGTCAAAATTGAGGCAATTTCATTTCAAACCAGCACCTAAAGGACCAATTTGTAACATTGGTATGATCATTTCAGATCTATATATTTAATTTTCAGATCTGCATTTTTTCAATCTGCATTTTTGCTATTTTTTTTTTGGATCTGCATTATTTTTTAGATTTTTTTTGGCCATAGGGCCATAGGAGAGATTTTTTGTAGGTGAAGATTGGTGCTTGTTGGTGCAAATCTATATTTGCACCACATTTAGAAGGTCCAAAAACCCCCAAGTCAGATTTTGTTTCATCCAAATTGGACATCTAAGATAAAATCTAGAGTCATTTGTTTTTTGGAGGTGTGATGGTGATTCACAAAAAATAACAGTAGCAATGATTTTCAAACAATGATATCCTTCTCATACGGACTTCTTTTTGCAAAATTTTTTTTTTTTGTTTTGGGTAGGATTTTGTGATCTCTATTTCTGAATTTTTTGGCAACTCCAAAATCTCAAATTTTTTGGGTACAAGCTCATCTAGACTCCAAATCAAGTTCCATTTTTTTTGAAAGTGCATATATTTTTTTCTACTTTCTAGATCTACAATCACAGTATAGGTTCTATGGATAGAAATACTACTTTCAGAAATAGGCCCTAAATTGGCAAGTAGCTATCAAGTGCTCAAATCATACATTAGGGGGGGTTTCTTTGATTTTATTTGATTCTTTGGGGGGTCATTGATTGATCTCATGGAGTCTTGTCAAATTTGTCAATTTGGTATTAGACCACAGTTGACAACAAGGAACTATTACAAATGGAGGACTTTGATAATTGACCATCTAAGAGAACATCCAAGATTGATTCCTTATCTCTATTCAATGCCACCACATTTTGATTGGACATATATTATCAAGCTTAATCAATTTTTGTGTAAAAGTATGAGTAAGGAATCTTTTGGTCCTCTTAGATTGGCACATTTTCCTTGTGATATTTGTTGGTCTATTTTGAAGCATATGGAGATCCATGTGATCCTCCATCTCCACAGGACTTTCTACATCCAATCACTCGAGATTTGGTTTCTTCAACTTTAGAAGAGATCACACCTCCAGCTCATGTTGCTCCTATTGATCCTATTCTAGCTATAGATGCTTCAGATTTAGTGTAGTAGGACCATTTATGTCTTCCTATTCTACCTTCATGTGATGACTTCCTTTCTACCATTGCAAGCCTATTCATGGAGTCTTGCATTAAAGATGTGGGAGACATTATTGATGACATACATCTTCTCTTTGAGGAAGATACTCCATCCTATGCCGTAGTGATAGATTCATGTACTTCAGCACTACAGGGTAGTCATGGTCTTCTAGGTGATGATTTCTTGCCAGACATTTTAGTTCTATTCTTGGAGTCACACACAACAGATATGGGAGACTTTCATGATGATTTATCACTTCTCTTTGCTAAGGCATATTCTTCTATAGTTATTACACATTCTCTACATGATCAATCCTTCTAGGTTGGTGTGATTGTGGATTCTTATGTACAACATTTGTGGGAGATCTCTTTCACATTTGAGAAGATTTTTTGTTTCCTAAAGAAAGGTCTACCACACTACTTATTTGATCTACACTTCTCTTTAGCAATTTTGGAGGAAGCCATCATCAACATCGACACAAGGACACTTGAATCAGTTTCAGAGACATTGATCATCATAGATATTCCTTCTCTATATAGGGAACACATCTCATAGGTACCCTTGCATCTATTTCTTCCCAAAGGGAGGAACATCATTCAGATGTCATGGATCAACTTCTACATTGGAGCATTCCTCATTGATCAAAATTCTTCTTTTGGGGGGGGGAAGCCTATTCTATCTCTCTTCCTTCTCTCATTCTCCTTTGTATATACTGGATGTATGTCATAATGGGGGGGTCTTGATTACTCCATCCATCCATGCATCCCTTTTCATCTCTCTTTTTGGGGGAGGGTTTTTCCCATGAGGTTTTCCCTCTTTCGTCGCTTTATGAGAGAGTTGCATTTTCATTATGTACATGGGTAGCTAACATGAGCTAGTAGCCGAGACCTATTCTGCATCTTCATCCTAGTTTTGTAAGCTTAAGGGCATTCCCCCTAAGTTGAACTTAAGGGGGGTTGTTTGTGTAAATAAGTATTCACTATTTACACTTACTTAAGTTTACTTAGGTTAATGAATTATTTTAATATTTATTTATTAGCCACCTAGGAGTATGTTCACTCTTGTGAGTTGTCATGATGAAATCATAGTGGTCTACACCTCTTTTAAGAACACGTTGTCTACAACACAGGAATTTTCTACACACATATAACACTTTTTCATTCTTATCCATTCATCTAGAATGTTGGATAAGGTTCTTATTTTTCTTATCTCCGAGTTGTTTCTAGAGACATTCTAGGTGCTTCTTGAGAGGCCTTTATATACAAGCACTCCTAGTGTGTTTGACTATCACATTCTGAAGAGAGCAATGTATTCGGACATACTCTGATTAATTGATCATATCCATTTTGTGCCTATAGTTGTTCTTTTGTTTGAGTTCTTAGTTCCTAGGTGAATCTTTCCCTTATGCCAATTCTTATAGTCTTGAATACACTTTTATACAATCAATAATCAACCCTTAAGTCAGATTGAACTAACAAAATAATCCAACAGACTCAATATGCCAATACAAGAAAATCCTTCATTAGTTAACCCAACTTAGTCAACACTAACTCAAAAAATATTTTTCTTTGGTAATTGAGTGAACTAGATTAACACTGCATTATGAACTAAATTTCCTTTGTTAACTAAGTGAGCTCAATTAACATTCGTTCCATGCCAACCTTCCTTTGTTAATCAAGTGAGCTCAGTTAACACTAGATTTCCTCTAATGCTTGAGTGAGCTTGGTAGATACTAACTCTGAACTTGGTTATCTCTAGAATGCTTGACATACATTTTAAACTATCCTCATTGCTCAAGTGAGCTCAATAGACATTGACTAGTAAAGGCTTAACATTTTGTGTAACATCAAAGACAATACAAAAATGAACAATTATTTTCAACAAACCTTTCATAAACTTCAACATGAACAATGTGGGATAAATCAAGAAATTGAAACTTCCCCTTCCACACCCAAAGGAAATGCTTGACCACATCGAGTTTTTTCATTTAGGAGAACCTATGTTTGAATGTGAGATTCACAAGGGAAAATAAGACATCTATTGCATTTTTTCACTAAGCTGCCTGGGGCACTTTTAAAACAACACCTCTTATAGTATGTACTAATAAAATTTTGTACTTATGCTACACATATCTCTCATAGTTTGGGCTGAAAATGATGAAGCTAATTCATTTTTACCTTTGTATTATCACAAGCCATATTGGAAAATAATTTAAGAATGAACACATCTAACTTTGGTAGTAATTAGGGCAAGATTATGTGTATTTACCTACAAATGACATTCTCTATATTATATTATCTCAGCATGGTAATGGAATGAAATTGTATTGCATTGAGAATCACATCCATTCATTGGCTGAGAAGACCATTTTTGTCACAAACCTATGTCATTGATATGTATCATTTGGGAAAAGCAATCATAAACTTTGTATAACTCCCTCAGAATAACTACTATCGTCAATTCACCCCACTCTTCCAAATTGGAAATTATTGATTACTTATTTGTTTGGATTTTGTACTAGTTAGGAAGAAATTAAAATAGAGGTGTTTTGTCCTTAGCTCATTGTTTAATGAGTAAGCACCTCAAAAATTTTAGATTTATTCCTTAAAAGATGAAAAGGTCACCATGGATCCCCATGACCTCTCCACACATATTTTCATATTCGCAACCAATAAACACTTTGTAATAATCACACATGCCCCTTTATTTTCTCTTGAGCATACATATCTAATCTATATAATCATCTCATTCCTCTTTGTCTTAAGAATGTTGCAAAGAATTAATCATACCTCTCCACATAGTTCATATTTGTTAATTTACATCAATGGGGTACCTGCCCTATTTAAAATTATACCATTTTCACAATACCTTATAGATATACAACAAAAGGTGATGACCATTAATATCATTCTCTTAATTTTTTGACTATATTCACGTTCGAGTCAATGCACAATTTCTATCTTCATGCCTGGCCTTGTGAATACCACCTTCATGGTTAGAAAAAATAAAAGCTTGAGTTGATACCGTGCTTAACAGTATCATCAAGTACTTATAAAGAGAGAGCCATGTTGACCATAATGAATTATCCTCCATTTAAAGAAAGGAGCCTTCTATGATTTAGATAATAGTTTATTTGCAAGATCCTTACTAAATTAAATTTTAAAACATGTAAGCTTTGGGAATTTTTTAACACTTTTAGTTTCTCTATTTTTACCCTTATGTGTATACTCCCACATATCTATTTTACTTCAAATAATAATGAATGTGTAATAAAATATTTTTGAGATTAGAATCATAATAATAATATCCTTCTTAAACCTTCAATCTCCAAACACTATCATGTTAATTTAATGAGATTATTCAGGCCCCAAAGTGGGTCCATTTGAATTTGTTTCAATGAACTCAACAACCTGACTTAAAAAATTACCCATTACGCTTAATGCATTGATTATAAATTAATGACATCACTAGTTAACCACTTAAAATCTAATTTTTTGATATGTTATGATAATTGTTCATTTCATGCCAAGAGGTCTCAAGACTAGCCTTAAAGACTAACTAAATCAAGTAATTGAGCCTTGAATCCTTACATTTGTGTTCTCTACTATGCAATATTTCATAGTGTAAATTTTCATCTTATGACAACACTTGGGTCAAAAGATATGAATCGCCAAAGTTTCCTACTTCAAATTGATCATGCAAACATGTTAAAATCATGAAATTGCCTCCGACTTAGAGTTTGAAAACTAGTCAAACAACCATTTGGGAATCTGAAACCTGAGGCATAGGTAGACTCTTACATGGAGAGTGTAAATCTTAAATTTTGGTTGATGAAAAATAATTGGGTACTTTTGGCTAGCATGCAAAGCAAGCTTTTAGAAATTATAGAACTGGGAATCATGGTGAATCAATGATTCTTGCAAGTGGAATAGACATAGGAAAATACACATATGGATTCATCAATATTTGAAAATTTGCATACTAGAATAATTTTTTGAGTATATTATAGTGGTGAAATCTTTTCATCAACATCTATCAGGGTTTCAAAGTTATAAAATCTTGAACATGGCTATTGATCAATCTGTAGATCTAGTTACTAGTAAAACTTTAAAGAAAATAATTTGGAATCACATTTCAGAACTAGTCAAAAAAATTCATCATAAACTCAAATTTGAAACATAAAATTTTTCTGACCCATAGAGTTCAATGATGAGGGAATTTTCTAAATAGGGTCAACTAAGTCAAATTTACAGTCATGCAAACTAGGCTAGTGGTAAACTATCATAAAGGTGAATTGGACAATTTTGAGTTTTTTATTATGGAATCATCTTGATAAAGCCATCCAATGAATTCATCAAAGCTTCAAATTGAAAACATAGGATGTCCATTGATACAATGCATCTATAAGACCATTTCTTCAAAATAGTGAATAGGTCATAAAATATTCAATATCCAACAAGACTTCCCAGAATTTTGAAAAATTGTGTATCAGCACGACAACAATAAACAACCAACTTTAGGGAATTAAAAAACTTATCAAAACTTATCAAAATGACTTGAAATATGAAACATAGGTTTTATGATATGTACACTCGATAGTCTCAAAGTGGTGAATTGTGACATTTTACTAGTTACATGATATTCAAATGCAAACTAGGTTTCCCATCATTTTTTGATACTTAAGAAAAAAATGTAGATTTCTCAAATGCTCAAATTCACACTTCACTGAATGATTCAAAAATTATAAATAAATACTTGAGGTGTATGAAAATAATAAATTAAAGGTAATAAGAAATTTTAACACATCCCATGACTCAAAACATCAGTTAGGTAGATATACATGAAAATCTTTTATAGGGGCTTCATTCTTAGAAATTTTTTCATAATGGTACTCAAAATGGGCTTGCAATTTTCACTGCCGATAGTGGCTCTATCTTGCAATGCATGTATCTTATAGGAATGGAAAGGATTTACACCTCTAGAATAAGTAGATCACTCAAAAAAATCTCTCTAAATAACACTTTATTAAAAGGAAGAAATCTACTCATAACTATACAAATAATGGTTCTGGGTGACCAAAATTTAAACAAAAATTCTTACCTCTGTCATAAACATTTTTTTTAAATTTAAAACTTCTTGAGGAAAGCTTAAAGTGTATTTTCTATTAGTTTAACCAATCATGTCAAAATCTTCACTCAACTCATTAGGGGAAACAAACTCATCCTCTTCACATTCATATTAGATAGGAAAACTAGAAACACTCTCTTCATCTAGATTACTATTAAAATGTATATCAGCATGCTCATGACCATTAAAATAAAATTGAAAATAATCTTCAAAAACTAATAATACTATACTTAATCCAAAAATTCATTACTAAAGTTTGAGATACCACTTAGTGCATTCCTTATGGTTAACACCCTTTCATTCTTTTCATGTATGAATAGTGGATGATATTTAGATTAATTATTTGAGTACTTGTTACTAACTAATTATTATATATACTATACTTTTAATTATTAATTTATTCATTATTACTACTTTTATTTTCCTATACTTATTTTATTTACTAACTATTTATAATTAATTTCCAAATTAAGATCTATCATTTGTTCATTTAGGTCTATAAGCTCAATAATAATAATCTCAATGCTCTACTAACATCTGCATTTATCAGCCACTTTTATCTATCCTATTACAATTCCTACCATTTGAATGAATAATAGCATTAATCTTCATTTCATTTTTGCTAGGCTTAACCATAATTCCAACTACTAACACTTGACATCAATCACCAAACAAACAAAAGAACCAATAAAATGAAATAGACTTAATTTAGTGCGATCTCCTCAATGCCCTTAACACATGATTTAAATATAATAATAATCCAATATCTTCCTTTTCAATGATGGTATATAGGTATAGGCATGTGTCTAGACTGACTCCATTTCTTGAATGCCCGATGCAATTAGCATAAAATAATAGTGAAGGTATAATATAATGGTCATTTTATATTTATATATTTACCGTTCATAACCATAAACTATTCATTTATAAACATAAAATCATAATACTAATCAAGTCATAATAAACTAAAATGTTATGTTATATCATGGATAATTATATTAATTGATTCATTAACTATAACTAGTATAGTAATTATTATTATTATTACTTGCTAATACTAACACACCATCTAATTTTTTTATCCTTTGAAAACAATTCATATTCTTATAGTTCCATCATAAAATAGTTTTGGCTAACTTAGTATTTTAGCCATTTAATCTTGTCTACAAAAGTTTACTAGTATAATCTCCACACTATTAATTGATTTAGAGTATTTATAAATATACTAATATTGTTATTTGTAATAATATAATTTATTACTATTTTTATTATCATCCTATATGAACCAAAAAGTTCCCACCCCCCCACCTTTCCAACTTACTTTACTCCAAATAAATTTGTAACTTAACACCTATTTCATACTAACCTAAATAATCACACCAAACTCCTAGGCAACCCACATGAACTATGCTTTAATCCCAAGCCTTAAACTACTAATTTTAATTACTAACCAACTATTACACATTCCACTTATGTATTCTAAACCAACCCTTAAAACTCTAATTCCCCAAATCCTTGCATGCTTCCAAGGAAGCTTCTCCATGCACAAGTGAGAGGAGGGCAGCTTTTGGAGGCACTCATGAAGATGGGAAGACATGGGTGGTAAAGGAACCCATTTTTTTAAAAGCCCAAAAGCCCTCTTCACAACATAAAAAAGTAGGCATGTTGTTTTGTTGCAAATCACATCATCTGTTATGTAATGTTTTCTTAGAGCAAGGCTAATGTATATTCCATCTTTCTGTTCATGTGATTTGACCTGTCCATCCTAGGTTGAGTGTTATGGTTTGAAAGAAAATGGGGAACCCTTATTAAATCATTGACATATATGTCAAAGGGACATAAAGTTCCATTCAATTTCCTTGGAGCCTTTTGGGAGTTGACGCCATGTTAGTAGGGACCTCCTATCCTTTTGATATATATTTTCTCCTTATAGCTACCTAAGAACATGTAAGTATAAACATTGATTGATTATTTTGTTTGTTGGGAGAATTAAGGTATGCGTAGTATGGTATAGGATAGTGTAGAATATATGATAGTGTATTATTTTATTGACTTATGTCTCTTTCAACATTGTGGTCAGCCCTTACTTCAAGATTTACCCTTAATTAAATTTTTTGACTTCCTATTTAAAAGATGTTGGTTTGTACTTATAGGTTACCTTGAGATTGGATATTTAAATCATACTTTCTTAGCTAGGTATTGTATTACTTACCCCTCTAAGATTCTATGGTATATTCTCTTAAATATTTTATTATTCTATATTGTATGTGCATTATTTTCACTTCCTTCATACAAATTCTAGATAGTGATTGTGCATCTACAACATATATTTTCTTATGAAGTTTATACTACATCATATATTTGGTATACTTCCATCTATTATAGCTATGATATTAAGACAATTCATTTGGTGATAAGCTTAAAGTTATTTGACACTCCTCTACACATGAATAGGATTTTGAATATATTCAAGGCACTTGAATAAGAGTTTAATACATGAAATGCACTTGTATCAAAATCAAATATGAAATCATTAGATCTCTCTCTCATACATACTATGGAGTTTTACATGCACTTCCTTGCTGATATAATGCATAATGATCCTTTTCCTCATATGATCTATTGTATTATACTGCATCTATATGTACCAATTCATAACTTTAAAATGAACATGATGCAAATCAATATATAATTCTTTATATGGACCTTAAGATTAATAAAGTGTTTAAATGGATTAAGACTCTTTGCATCCCTTAATTGTGATACATCAATGTTACATTCCCATGCAACTAAGTATGCTATCAAATCTTACGAGGTATTTACGTAGGAAGATATCCTAGTTTCATCCTCCCCAATAGTTCACACATTGAAGAGTATACTTTTTTAATACAATGCACTATGGCATAGAGGAAGGGTTTTACCCTTACGAGGAAACATTCAATATCATAAAGAAGGATTTCATTCTTTCAACTGACATGGCCCTTATTTGCGCATTAAACATGGAAAAACATCACACTTCTTCCTTGAAACCCAAGAGCACAAGATCTGCAATAAGAGCACAAAACCTGCAACAAGAACACAAAACAAGGAACCATGGAGGTTCACCTCCCAACCTAGGCTTCTATGAAGCCACCCACTAAGAAAGGGCAACAAGGGTCAAATGGGATACATTCATTCAAGCATCACAATAAAAACAAACATGAATACCATAGTTTAACGACACATTTATAATACCCAACCAAGGCTTGCATAATGATTTACAGATGGAATCATATACATTGGGTGAAGGTGGTCTCTTCAAGGAGGAGAATGCCATATCCTTGTGAAACAAAAAATATTGTAATTGAAATATTTCAATAAGTCTTCCAAGAAACATGCCACAACAAGGCTACCAATAACCCATGCCTCAACAAGTTTATTAACACTTACTCCTCTTTACCTATCCTCACTTATACCTCCATAGAGCAATAGGAAGGAATATGGCTTCAATGGAGCCCATACTCCGTGAAAACTATCCCCTCTCCAAGAGAAGGATTTCTCAACTCCAATGTAAAGCCCAACTAACCCCTTTACCCCAAGGCTTCTCTTCCCTCCCAAGGGTGAGTGAAGCCTTCACACCCAACAAATTCAAGAAACAAGATCAAATGCAAGTAAATCCAACATGATCATTACAACTACTGCATACACTACATGCATCACATAAACCTTACAAGAACACTTTTGCAAATCTCCATTATTCAACTCTCAAGAGATAAGAAAATTCATGGCATGAAGTAGTAAACTCCTTTCAAGCTAATGGCTATGAAGTGTTGATGAAGAGCTTCCTTCATTTCTTCCAAGTTTCCACATACAAACCCTAAGTGTCTCTACAATTAGAGAGTGGGTGAACAACCCTTAAGTTTGACACAAGCTCCTCTAAAATGACCTCCACTAGCATTCCCACCTACCCCTCTTACACCCTTGTATCTTTCTACCAATAAGATCTTAATCAAGTGGTGGCATGAGGATAGAAGTCATGTGATACTCTAATTTTCAAATTGGCTTGAAAATTATTAGTTTAAAGGGTCTCCCAAGTCCCCTAGACCAACTTATGCATACATTTAGACCCCCAACCTATACTACTACCATGTGCGAAACTTATTTTCACCAAAATAACACTTGGGAACCACTTTTAGGCTCTCTAAAGTTCTTACCAAATTTTAAATTTGAATTCCATCATGAAGGTGACTCATCCTAACGCTCTCTAATGTGGGCTAACTTAATTTTATAATGGGGATTAAATTTAGGTTAAATGACTTTATGTCCAAAACTCTATATGACATGTCATTTACACATAGACAACACAATTATCAAATGACACACACACATTAAAACACTTACATATCATGACAACATGTCTCTAAATGATCATGAGCTTTAAACTTATAACACCCATAAACAATCAAATTATGAAATGAACACAATACAATGAGGTTTTGAATCTTCCAAAGATTCACCTTGGCTTTACCATGTTCACATAGGTTTGAATATTGTTTCCTCAAATAATCTCCATGGTTGAACTTTCCTGCACACTCAACTTAATGTCAATAGCCCAATGAAATAATATAGAAATAAATGCAAATAACTGTAAAATAATCCAATATTGGTTAATTGCATTAACATATTCAATTAACTTCCATCTAATTGTTTACATAAAATATTCAAAACATTGAAATATCAAGATATGTATAACATTAATCTTTCTAATCATAACAAAATTACTATTCTAAATACCATCACAATCCTTGTCTATCATAACAATGAAACATTGAAGTTATGTCTCTTAAATTATTAAAACATTTTAAAAGGATCTTAGTATATATGTAACAAGTGAAAATCACCATTGAGCAGACTTGTTAACCAGTATCCTTTCAAATCAACTAACCAAAGTAATATTTCTAACAATGTCCTTTTTATCTTGTTATGAGGCATGCCCACCCTAGAATTAGTTTATCATGCCATTGAATGTTTCCAAAGTATGTCATCATACTTTGATTTCAATCTATGAGTGCAACCATTATGTTTTGTTATCATAAGATCTATATTCATTGTTTTTTCTTATAAGAGTGAATGTTAATTCATCTCCCCTAATTGTCTAGTAAATCATACCTTGAATCTCATGACTAGGTTCTCAGTTTGAACATGTTAAGTTTCATTTTTATGTCATCCTATCTTCTCAATATAATGTTACTGGATAGGGTATCAACCTTATAATAATCAATATCTACATCAGTCTCTAATATATTCTCACAAATCATTATTAGTAATAAAAATGTGAATCATACCTTAATTATCTCCTAATCATGTTTATTTCATCAAGGTCTATAATAGGGTACTAGTGTGGGGGCCTTACATACTGATCATCAAGCTTTACAATATTTAAATAGTCAAGGAAAATTAGACCAAAGATATTTGAAGTTGGTTGAGTTTCTGTAGATGCTCTTAGTATAAGACAACTTTTGTTGACACAAGTGCAGACAAAGGTGGTTGGGTTGAAGGAACTCAATACTTTGTATTCAAATGATCCAAATTTTGGTGAAGCATGGAAGGATTTTATGAATTTTTTAATACTTGATAGGACAAAGTGGTTGGATCTCATGATCCAAGATAGTATATTGTTCAAAGGAAGCTAGTTATGCATTCCTAGAAGTTTAATGAGAGAGAATTTCATCAACAAGAAGCATAGTGGAGGATTATATGGAAATTTTGGAAGAGATAAGACCATTTCTTTGGTTGCTAAGAATTATTTCTGGCTATAGTTGCAGCAAGATGTGAAGAAGCTTGTACATAGTTGCAAAGTATGTGAGATGGAGAAAGGAGTGAAATAGAACACAAGGTTGGATAAGCCATTACCTGTACCAAAGAAGTAGTGGGAGAATGTCAGCATGGATTTTATTCTTTAGTTATTGAGGACACAATGTAGGCATGATTCTAATTTATTGGTGGTAAATGGGTTTTCAAAGATTACACATTTTATTCCTTGCAAGAATACTAGTGATGTTGCTCATGTGGTAGAGTTATTTTTTATAGAAGTGGCTAGACTACATGGTCTTCCAAAGAGTATTGTTTAAGATCGAGATACCAAATTTTTTGAGTATTTTTGGTGTAAGAAGAAGTTGAAGACAACTTTGAAGATTAGTTCATCACATCATCCATAGACTGATGGACAGACAAAAGTTGTGAATCATAGTTTGGGAAACTTGTTGAGATGTTTGGTTGGAGACAAGCCAAAAGGATGGGATCTGATTTTACCATAGGTAGAATTTTCATATAATATTTTTTTCAATAGGAGTAATGGTAAATTACCATTCCAAATTGTATACTAGAGTAGTCCCAAGAATGCTTCTAAATTGAGGTAGTTGGATAAAGGAGAGATAAGTAGTGTTGAAGCAGAAGGTTTTGATGAACATTTGAAGAACATCCATGAAGAAGTGAGGAAGAACATCATAAAGATGAATACACAATATAAGGTTAAGGTAAATGTGAAAAGGAGGTATAAGGAATTTCAAATTGGAGATGAAGTCATGATTCATTTGAGAAAGGAGCATTTTCCAATGAGTACATATAATAAGTTAAAGATTTAGAAGTTTGGACCATGCAAGATAGTGAAAAGGCCTAGAAATGCTTATTAAGTGGAGTTGTCTACTAAATTGAATATTTCACTATTATTTAAGATTTGATAGATTATTATGAAGGAGGTGATGGAGATGAAGTTTTAGAAGCATATTGGATTATTCTAGTAGCTAGTTTAAGTATAAAGAAGATTGAGATATTGGATAGTCATGTTGGAAAAAGTACAAGGAACAAAACTTATGAGGAATACATGGTGAAATGGAAAGGGAGGCCAATAGAAGATTCATCATGGCTAGCAAGGGAGGAGGTTAACGCTCTTGGTTTTCTTTTGAACTCCTAAGACATGATGGAGTCACTTCTCAAATTACCTTGGGTGTCTGATGCTAGAGCATCTTGGGTGTAAGAGCAATCTTGCATCACCTAAAAATATTTTCCTTTTAGTCTTTTCTATTTTAATAAGGACTAGTAGAAAAGGTGGTTACTATTGCTAGGAGCTTACTATTTTTATTAGAATTTTCATTCGAGCTCAAAATATTTTCATTTTCTACATGAAGGTTCATTTCAAAATTATAAGCCTACCATAAAAATCTCTTTGCTCTAGCTTAAGTATTAGAGAAGTTACTTCAGTTTTTTGGTAGAAACTTTAGGAGAAAAATATTCAGGCTCATCATTGGAGGCCTTATGGTGCCTAGATGAGGTCCAAAATCTTGACATAAGTGTGCTTCTATTGTTTTGAGCCTATAGATCAAGAGTTAGCATTTTCAAAAAGTGGTTATAATAGCCAATTGGAGAAATGATTTGAGAGTTATGGCCTTTTGAAGTTGGGCTACATGAAATTTCTAAAACAATTTTTCAAAGACGCATTTAGCTAACTCTATATGTATTCTTAGGGTGTTTTAGCCACATGTATTAAGTTTGAGCATCTAAAACCTTCTTGGGTGGCATAAAATTGCCTATTTAAGAAAGACTCAAACATTTTTTAGGATAATTTTGAGTGATAGTTCACAACTTAGTCTTATAGATTACTGTAATGAAGGTGCCCATGTGGGTTAGCATATTGTACTTGTGAATTTTGTAATTCCTTAATTGCGGAAAAAATAAGAAGTCCATATTATGATCTTACAATTTATATTGTTTCTTTGTTTTTGTTATGCTTTTATGGTATTAAGGGGATCAACCTTCATCAAAGGAAAGGGAAAGTACAAAGGAAAAATTCCTCTTTGGGCTTTTGTGAAGAATTTGGTCACATTGTTACAAGGTGTCCAAACAAAGAAGGAAAATAAGAAAAGAAGTACAACAAGTAGAAAGGCAAGAAAGATTTCAAAAGCTACAAGGATGACAAAGTCAAAGGTAAGAAATCTTGTTATATGGCTAAAGACTATGATAGTAGTGATGAGGATGAAATGGGTCTATATTGCTATTAAAGATGAATCAGATGATGAAAGTCATAAGATTTCCCTCATTTTTCATGTTGGAAAAAATGAAACATGATTCATAGATAGTGGTTGTTCTCATCATATGACTGGTGAATAAAAAAAAGTTTGAGAAATTGTAACACTATGATGGCGGGAGTGTTAGATTTGGCAATGATGAACCATGCTATGTAAAAGGAAAAGGATGCATTACATTAACAAATTAACTTTGGTGTGTTAATGCTTATTGGGTTGAAGGAGTGAAACATAATCTACTTAGTGTGGCATAGTTGAACAATATTGGATTTAAGATAGAACTCGTGAAAGGTAAGGTAAAGCTACTAAATGGGAAAGGAAATTTGGTTAGGACTAGCAATTAAAAAAACTTAATCTATCCTATCTTGATCTAACTGGAATTTCATGTTTTCTAGCTCAAGTAGAAGAAAATTGGTTATGGAATAAGAGGTTGTCATGTAAATTTTGATAACCTGGTCAACATAAGCAAGAAGATAAGAGTGAGAGGCATTCCAAGCCTCAAGAAACCTGATATGAGCATGTACGAGAATTGTCAAATCAATAATATGAAAAAAAAATTGTTTTAAAAGAAAGAATTATCATTCTAAAGAAGTTGTGGAGTTGGTTCATTCAGACCTTTGTGGACCTATTGGCATAGAAAGCTACTATGGAGACAAGAACTTTATTTTATTTGTTGGCGATTATTCTAAGATGATGAAAATAATGTACTTGAAGGATAAATTAGAAGCTTTTCAAAAATTCAAGTGTTATCTAGGTGGATTAGAGAAAGAAACAAGAAAGAAACTAATGTGTCTAAGATCAAATAGAGGAGGAGAATTCATCTCTCATGAATTCAATGAATTCTGCAATTAGAAAGGAATCAAAAGACACGTATCAACACCTAGTACACCTCAAGAGAATGGAATAGAAGAAAGAAGAAATACATCTATCATGGAATGTGCAAGGACTTTGATGATAGAGAAAAAAATTACAATCAAATACTTGAAGGAAGTAGTCAACACTGTAGTACATACCTTGAACTGGGTTCATTTGAAGAAAAATTTAGAGAAAAATCCCCACAAATTATGCTATGGCTATAAACTTAATGTCTATTATTTCAAAGTATTTGGAAGAAAAATTTATTTCTTAAAACAGTCAACAAAAGGAAAATTTTCTGTGAAAAGCGGTGAAGGCATATTTCTGGGATATTCTAACAAAAGCAAAGCATACAAGTGTTTGAAAATATGTATTCACAAGGTTATAGAGAGTGCACATGTGAAGATTGATGAGTTTCTAGAAAATTTTGAATAACAAAGAAATAAGCAACCTAAAGACTATAGAAAATTTGTTTACTATGAGCCTGATTCCTTATCTAAAGTTCAAGCTAATGCAATTAAGAATCAACAGTCCTCACCACCTAAGTCTCAAAAATCTCTAGTTCAACTTGATTTGCAACTAGTGCAAACTGATGCATAATCAAAAGGACTTGAGTCACTGTCAGAAGGACCTAAGTTTTAGCTAGTGGAAACTAAGTCATAGTCTAAAGGATTCGATTCATAGATAGTGGGACCCAAGCATGATTTCAAAGATCATTTTGAGAAAGGTGAATTGAGTCATTCAAGTCCTAGATCTAAGAAGAAGATACATATGCTTTCTAGATATGTTAGAAGACATCATGCACTTAACAAAATAATTGGAGATGAGTCAGAAAGCACTATGACAAGGAAAAAATTAAAATGAATAAGACTTGCTCTCTTCTTCCTAGACCCAAGGATAAGAATGTAAGTGGCACAAAATGGGTATTCAAAAATAAGTTGAATGAAAATGGAGAAGTATTAAGAAATAAGGCAAGGCTAGTATGAAAGGTTTATGCTCAAGAAGAAGATATTGACTATGGAAAAAAAATTTCTCCTACTACTAGACTAGAAGGTGTTAGAAAACTACTTGCTTATGTTGCACATAATGGATTCAAAGTGTATTAGTAAATAGATTTTAGTGATGCATCAACCAAGTATTTGAAGATTAGTTAGGGTTGATGTAGTATTATAAGGGCATATTGAATATGAATCAATACATTAGGTAAATGGAAAGTCTATTGAATATTGTCTTTGGCATTAAGATGTCAAAGAGGGACAATATGCTATCAATATCAAGAAATTTTGTAATTATTTATACTTTTGGCATGAGATGTCAAAAGGAAGAGTTTTCTATCAAGTTAGATGAAGATTAAAGAAGAAAATCTCATTGATATAGGGGGAAACTAAAATTAGATAATCATTCTAGAGGGAGAGACTAATCTTAGAGGTAGCTCATGTACTAATATAAGAGTTATGATGGATGAGAATTAGAATCAAAGGATATTATTGTTACTTTAATTTTTCTCTAAAATTTCATTGTATTATGACCTATTGTGTTGCCATCAATGATAAAGATGGATATTGTTGAAAATAATTGATCAATTGTATATTGTCTTTGATGTTACACAAAATCTCATATCTTTGAAATTAGTGTCTATCAAGCTCATTCAAGGGATGAAGATAGTTTCCTTTTTCTATTTTTCATTCCAATTTTTACCAAGTTTAGAAGATAGTTTCTACTGAGTTCACTCGAGAACAAAAGAAACTTTTGTAGAAGTTAAGTGTTAACCAAGCTCAAACAGTAAGCAAAAGAAAGTTGGCATTGAACTAGTCTTAACTGAGCTCACTTGGTCACCCAAGGAAATTTAGATTAGGAGGCAGTGTTAACCGAGCTTAATTGGTTAACAAAGAAAATTCTATTATGAGTTAGTGTCGATTGATTTGGGTTGACTAATGAAAGACTTTTCTATATCAGTATATTGATTCTTTTGGATTAATTTTTTTGTTCTATTTTACTCAACCTTTGATTACTAAATATTTGTAAGTGTGTTAAGCTGACTTGATAATTTAATTCATATAAGTATAATATCAAGTTGAGGATTGGAGAGAGAAAATGTGGAATGGAAGAAGTTGAATAGAGGAAGAGAATTGATGGGATAAACAGAGTATCCTTGTTGATTGAGCTACAAAGAATATTATGATGAAGGAGGATCAAGTAATGAAGCTAGAATAGAGATTTGAAATCAACAAGTTACATGCATCAAAAATTAGGTCAAGTCATTGTTACTCTCTAATAATTGTAGAACTGATTTAAATCTCTTGACATATATTTGCCAAATCCTCTATTAAGGTGATATTTCAAGATTAAAGTATCTAAAGAGATCTAACAAGGCCACTCCTAATAGGGTGGTCTAAATCCTTTAATAGGATCACACCTAACAGTGTGTTTTGTAATGTTCAATAGTGTTGGGTCCTAATAGGGCTCGCTTTAGAAGAGTGAAAAATTGTAACTAGTTGCAATTGGTTTTTTTTTTCCAAATTAGGTTTCAACATTAAATCTTGGCATCTCATCTATTCCTATTATTTTCTTAATAATTTTGAAAATAATTTAATTAAGGTTAATCATACTTAATATCATAAATTTTTCATGTTCAGTGTAAACAAAGTAACAATGCTTATATTCAATACTAATTGAGTTTTATTGTGTTCACCAAGTGCTTCAGTGTAAGTTGGATTACATCGAGTAGAGATTGGTTTTGTTTTGTACTAACATCTTAAGGGACTGGGATTTGTTTTTATGTTAACTAATTCACCCCTTCCCTCTTAGTTAGTCCTCTTACATTTCCAACAACAATGTCTTCAAACACACTTTTATTAATAAGTAAACGATTTTCCGGTGTAGGTTCCAAATCTATTTTAAACTAATACCTCTTTCTCCTAGTTCTGAAAAAACCAAATATGGCACTACATTTCTACCAAAGAGATGAAATAAAAAACACTCTACACTATAACTCAACTGATCTATATCCAAATATTTCATAATTTGAATCACCACAATATTTTTAATTATCTAATAAATCTCAAATAGAATCACAATAGTAGTTATACTCCTTGTACCAATCTTCACACTTCAACCATATACTTCATTAACCTGAAATTGAAAAGTATGAATACCTACTTGATGTGTTGCATACACCAATATCTTTCACTATGAGACATGGACTTCTTGAGAACCTTGCAAGCATATCTCTTTTATGAAAATGAAGTTAAATCCATAGATCTAACAAGATTGCCACTCCAAACTATCTAGTGTCAATTCCTTCAAGATTTCACAACATAAACCATTGTCGAAACTTCTATTAGGATGAATGTTGATGATAATACAATGTGGGAGTATCCTAAACAATAGAGATTAATGATATATTACATTCATGACTGTGTTTTTCATTGATGTCAACATAGCATAGTTTTTGTAAAGACTAGCTGAGTAGTAGATATAGATCTTAATGGTATGGACAATGACTTGAATATCTAGTCATGTCTAGATATGGACATGTATGACACATTTTCTTGATGAGGTAGTCAAGTGAATAGAGTATAAGTTGAAGAAATACATAAGTTGTACCTGATTTATAGAGAACAATTTAGAGATAGAGTATTGGGAAAATAGTTATTGATGATTTTTGCCTACCTTACATCTGGTATGTAATGAAGAGATGCATAGTAAGTTAGTGATAGATGATAGTTAGTTAGTGTGCAAGCCTTAGTATTTCATGTGTGAAGTTTTTTATAAACTATGAAATGATAGTACTATTGTAATTATAATTAATTAATTAATTATCTTATTTTAATTAATTGGAAAAGCATCAAAGCCAACTCAAGGAATTATTATGAAGATATGTTATAAAGGAAAGATAATTTCCTTGATTGTAATGAATATGATGTGGATTGGGATCATTTTTTAAGTGTGCAAAAAGAAGAATATTTCTTACTAAATGCATGTAAGTGATCCAAGGGATTATTGGATGTGAGACTCAAGAATTGTTTACAAGATCTAAAGGAAGAAAAAACTAGTTGACAAGATAGAGATAGATGAAAAAAGTACATTTTAGTTCTATTATTGTGCAAGGAATAATAAAAAGATAATTTGAATAGTTAGATCATTTGTCTTTCCCTTGAATTTGTTTAGGTAGTGGGTCCAATTGTCTTCCACAACTCCTAACAGGGTTCACACAACTCCTAATAGGGTTGAAATATCCTAACAAGGATTTGAAGTATCCTAATAGGGACTCATATGTACTAAATGTTATAATAGACTCCTAACAAGTTCTATCCTCTAAAAATTAATGTTTATATTAGTACATCATCTTGTGGGTACCATCCCCAATGGATTTTTCCCTCTGATCAAGGGTTTCCCTAGTTAACATATCTAGTGTTATTGTGTATGTGTATCTTCTTATAGTTTTATATTACATTACTGATAGGTTTATGATTGTTTAAGGTTATTAATTGTGATATTTGTTGGATAACTGATTCACCCCACCTTAAGTTATATTAGTGGACTATATATTCTAACAATTGGTATCAAAGCATCAGGTCCTTGAAGAATAAGCTTGACAACTTTAGGAGATATATGGAAAATATGTTCAAGAAGGATAGTCCAATATTCTATGGGGCCAACTATGATAGTTGGAAGGAGAAGATGAAGAATCATCTATTGTCCATGGGTCCATAATATTGGATCTTGACAAAAAGTTAGAAGATAATCATTGACGAAGAAAATGTTGAAGAATGCAGTGAAGAAGAGAGAGATCTATTCATGTGTAACATGAGAGAAAGAGAAGCTTGATTAATAGGTCTTGTAGAGAATGAATACATTTAGGTAAAGTCACCTATTACATTTCATGAAATTTGGAAAGCATTAGAATCTACTTTTGAAGGTGACGATCATGCAAAAAGAATGAGATTATAGAATTGGATATGTAGATTCCAAGATTCTAGAATGATGAAAGATGAATTTATAAGAATTTATATTAGTAGAATATTAGAAATGGTTATAGGAATTTAGTCTCATGGTGGAATCAATGAAGATGATGAAGTCATATAGAAGATCTTGAAAAGTTTGACACTATACTAAGGATTTCACAAATGAAATATTGCTTGGAAGATTAGAATCTACACAAGTAGATATGATATAGTCTGGAGAAATTACAAGAGTCAAAACATCTTTTAGTGCCCCAAACATTCAACCTAATTTGACAAGGAGTGTAAGCACACATGGAAATTTTGGTGGTAGAAATAGAGCTGATGAAGACAAGAAGTTTAAAGAAGGAATAGACCTTTTGGTGAGAAGAGAAAAAGAAGGTAAGAAAATCTTGAAATGTTGTACTTGTAATGAATTTGGTCATTATGCATCTAGATTTCCTAAAAGAGAGAAGAAGTATAAGGGATAGTTTAACCCTAGAAGAGATAGATATAGAGATAGGAATTGTTTGTTTGCAAATGAAGATGAAGAATCTGATGATGAATTAGGATTTGTGGCTATCAAGGAAGATGATTGTGATAGAGAAATTAGAGAAGAAAAAGCTCAAGTTACTCAAGTGAAAAATAAATTTGATTAGATATTTGATAGTGGTTGTTCACATCACATAACTAGTGATATGAATAAGTTTGTGAAGTTAAAGAATCATGATGGAGGTATTCTGTCATATAATAGGAATTAGATCCATTACTCTTGATGGTACAACTAACATTGATGATGTCTATTTTGTTGATGGATTGAAGCATAACTTGTTGAGTGTTGGATAGTTGGTTGACAAGTGTTATCTATTGCAGTTCACTAAGAAGACCTATACTATAAAAATAGAGATGGTAAAATGACTGGAACTGGCACTAGATCCAAAGGTAACTTGTTTCTATCAAATCCTACTGAGATGACATGTTCAGTAGCAAAACTGGATAAAAATTGGTTGTAGCATAGAAGATTCTGTCACATAAAATTTGGTAACATTGTGAAGGTTTGTAGCACTTTTGCAGTCAAAGACTTGCTTAAGATTGTTAAGCCTACTGATGTTTTGTGTAAGGAATGTATTTTGGCTAAGAAGAAGAAACATTCCCTAGCAAGAAGTTTACTACCATAGTGAAGACGAAGATCGTTCACATAGAACTAAGTGGTCCTTCTAGAACAATAGGATTCTATGGAAAAATGTATTTTTATGATTTTTGTTAATGATTTCACTAGAATGATGTGAGTAGCATTTATTAAAGAGAAATCTTAAGCTTTTGGAAAGTTTAAGATATTTAAGCATAGATTTAAGAATGAATCTGGTGTTAAGATTAAGTGTTTGAGACCTAATAGAGGAGGACAATTCACCTCTAGAGAATTTAACATATCTTGTGAAGAAAATGGAATCGAAAGACAACTATCTACACTTAGAACACCTGAGAAAAATGAGAGTGCTGAGAAGAAATAAGTCTATAGAGTGATGTTATTTGAGAATGATGTTTCTAAGACATTCTAGAGATAAGCAGTTAATAGAATAGTATATACTCTAAATAGATATAGATCAAAAAAGGTATGGGCAAGACACTTTATGAACTATAGTTTGGATATTCACCATCAATCAAGTATTTTAGGATATTTGGGACCAAATGTTATATTAAGAGAGATGATGACATTGATAAGTTTGATTCAAGAAGTGATGAAATTATTTTTATTGGCTATTCAATGAAAAGTAAGGCTTACAGATACTATAACTATAGAACTACTATGATAGATGAATGCATAAATGTAAGGATTAATGAGAATTTTGGAACTAAAGAAAAGATGGTAGATTATAATTTAAATGAAGAAGAGAATAAGTCTAGAATTGTTAGACATAGTGATGAAGTTTTCTTTAAGACTGAAAATGACTTGCAAAATGATGTGCTAACTTTGAAACGTAGAGGAGAACAAAGTTAGGAACCTAGATAAGAGATAAGAGTTGAGATGTCAAATCCTACACCTAACAAAAATCTGACAAGGAATCTTCCTCCCAAGTAGATAATTTAAAGTAAAGACAAAGGAATAATGATAATAAATAGAGTAAATGAGCATATATGTTCAATATCTCAAGTTGAACCTAAGTGTGTACATGAAGTAGTCAAAGATAATCATTGGATCCAAGCAAGGAAGGAAGAATTGGGTCAAATAGTAAAGAATGACACATGGGAGTTACTTCCTAGACCAAAACACAAGAATGTGATAGGAACAAAATGTGTTTTTAGGAATAATATGAATGAAGAAGGAGAAGTTGTGAGAAAAAAAGCCATAGTTGTTTGTAAAGGTTATTCATAGAAAGAATACATTGAATATGAGGAAACATATGCACTAGTAGCAAGAATGGAAGTAGTAAGGATCTTCCTAGCTTATGCAGTGAAAAAGAAACTCAAGGTTTATCATATGGATGATAAATCAACCTTTCTAAATGGAGAACTAGAAGAATATGTTTATATTGAGTTTCTTTATAAAAATAAAAACACATGGTATGTAGATTGAAGAAAGATCTTTATGGTTTGAAGTAAGCACTGAGAACCTAGTATGTAAGGTTCAAAAGTTACTTGGAAAAGCTTGGATTTCCTAAAGGTACAATAGATAGTAACTTGTATCTAAAAGAAGTTGAAATTTTTTTGTTGATTATTGTAATATTTATTGATGACATCATTTTTTGGAGGTAATGATGAGCCTAGTGATAATTTTTTTAAAGAGATGAAGAAAAAATTTGAAATGAGCATGATATGAGAAATGATCTTTTCCTAGGGCTACAAATTGTGTAGAGTAATGCTAGTATATTCATTTAACAAGCTAAGTACCTAAAAGATTTTTTGAAAAGGTTTGGTTTTGAAATTTTTAAACCTATTGGCATACCTTTTATAATTGGTCACATGTTATCTAGCAAAGATGAGACACGTGTAGTTGAGTAGAAGACGTATAGATCCATGATTACAAGTTTGTAGTATCTAACTGACAATAGACTCGGTATAGAAAATGGAGATAGGATTGTAGCTAGATTTCAAGCTGATCCTAAGGAATATCATTTTGTAGTAGTTAAGAGAATATTCAAATATCTAAAACAAAAATCTAACTATGGAATTTGGTATGATAGATTGAGTGATTTCACTCTATTTCATATATTGATGTTGATTGGGTAGGAGATATGGATTATAGAAAGAGCACTAGTGGTAGAGCATTATTTCTTGGGGGAAGACTAGTTTCTTGTTTAAGAAAGAAGAAAGATTGTATTCCACAGAGTATTGCTGAGGCGAGAAACAATTATAATCAAGTTATGTGGATGAAGAAGATGTTGAAGAGTATTAGAATTAAGATTGAAGAAAATAATATCATTTAATGTGATAACACAAGTATAGAGAGTGTGTCTATGAATCATGCTTCTCATTCTAAGACTAAACATATATCAATTAAGTAAATTGTGCTAAGAGATAAAGCAACATAAATGAAGACTAGATTGGAATATGTAAGTAATATATATTAGATTATATATATCTTTATGAAAGGTTTTCCTAAAGATACATTTGAATACTTAAGAGGTAGCTTGGGGTTATGCCCCTACCTACTTATGAGTAGCTGATGCAGAGAGTACATCAGTCTAAAAGTAGAAAGAAATATTGTTTGACTAGATAGAATGTTGATGCTTCTAATAGGTGTTTTGAAATTGTATGATTTCAATTTATCGCGACAAGAACATAATACATCTAAGGGTAGCTACCTCCCATCTACATCACATCCTTTTAGACACTACACCAACTATAAGTCTAGACCTTTCTTCTACTTTATGCTCTGTAAAACCTAGGTAGGTGCACGTATAGATTCTTTAAAAAGTACTAGTTGTTCAAAAACATAAACTGAATCTAAACAAAGTAGATGAAATAGCTAGTAACATAACCTAAGAAATTGATAAGATAAGTTAGTGTAACACTTTTTAGTTCTTCAACATGAAAAAGAAAAGATTTTGATTAATGATATTGAATATCAACACAACCCATCTATGCAACAAAAAACACATGCAATCTCTTAGCTGACCAGTCCCTTATTCATTGGGTATAAGCTAAATCAAAACATATACATGGATACCTGACATATACTCATATATTCAAATATCTAATATATCCATTCACCTTATAAATAGACATCCATCTTCATAAAAACTCTCATACCTATTGTGATATCCTCCTAGTGAAAACTTGCAACCCTGTCATGATAAATAAGCATTTACTTGGTTCTTTGTTTCAATAGAAAACCTATCTAAATGTGCAACCTTAAGGGATTGAAAATGAGTGTAAGCTCTTTTTTCTTAAACACAAAAATTAGTAAACAAAAGAGGAAGGATACAAGAATTAGAATGAAACTAGTAAAATGAAGCTTTTTATTAATCTCCTTGAAGCCAATACATCAAGTATATGCTAAAACTTGGATTATACACAACAAACGACTATGTAATCTATCTTCTTATAGAAAAATACAACTATTGTTCATAAAAAATAAATATGCAAATTAAAATGATGGAAATATAGTTTTGATCCAAACTTGTGGCATCATGGACTAATTGCAACCAACATGGTATTACAATAATAAAATATAAAAAAAATTGAAACCCTTACAATGAGAGAGAAAAAGAAAGATATAGAAGAGGAATGAAATCCCATATCTGATTTGGAAGTGATACGTGTCCACTTGAATCTTCATTTTCTACTACTACAAAATATCTCTCTTCTCTCTATAGTGAAAATCAAAAAAGAATCTCATCATTGTGCTATAATGAACTTGAAATATCTTCTCTAACTGATGAAAAATCCTATTCTGATAAAACCATCAAGGATGCATCTAAAATCCTTATAAAACCCTCACTAAACTGACTCGCAGGTGAGAAAATCTATCACAAGTACATCCATACTACCTTTAGTACATATCTAATTCAATATCTTGCCAAAAATTAGATCTAAACCGCCATCCGTGAAATTGGTTGAAAATTGAATACATAGGACAAAACCTTGAATAACTCCAACATATTTCTTCATGTAAAAAAAAAATCTGAGTATGGGAAGTTTGTTCTCTCCTAGTTTCAATGGTATATGATAGTGTTATATCTAGATATCACAAATGCCCAAAATCTCCATTAGAAAACTAGGCCCATCATAAGGATATCAAGTCTACAATTTGTTGCAAGTACTTAATATTTCCTAAAGTCAAAACTTTAGGTTATAATCTAAAATTTATTTACAACACCTAATATATGTACCATTTGAAGAAAATAATAAAAAACTTGATTTTATGCAATTTGACAATTTTCCCTCAATTACCAATCTGGGTCAACCTAGGTTGCCTAAGCTCAATATGTCCCATGTCATGATTCATTTATTTCTTGCACTATCAGTTACTTTTCCACCTAGTTTCCAGGTGGTGCCACCCTATTGGTTCTCAAAGTGTTATGTCTAACTAGGTCAGTTGCTATGTGGAAGCCTCTAATTAGGTCACCATGTTGCCATACTTAACTGGTGACATAGTGACAATCATAAGATTTTCCATTTGGTATGATTTGGTGCAATCGATCTACTGACTATCACATCACCATCTAGATGCCACGTGTCATGCTATGATTGTATTTCTAATTTGCTAACCCCATCAACACTTTTCCATGTCATTGTGACATTGTGATATTACAACATGTGTCACCTTTGTCCATGTCATTCTTTTATCATCTACTTTGTAATCTATGCCACATCACTGATGCCATGAGATCATTCCTACCATGTGGTGGCTTGTCACTTTGTCACCATGAAATCTAGGGTTTGCCACATTCCTAGGGACATAGTGGCATTATGACAATTTTCTAACCTCACCATGGCAGCACCTAGGGAAGTGTGTGATGCTCAAAAACCTTTGTCATGTGTGCACTTTTAGTTTATCAAGCTGCTACATTAGTGTGCTACAATTTTCTAGGTTGTGCAAAATTTTGTTACACCCTCCAACTAAATGGGGCCCACTATATGAGTTTTGTGGCTTTCCAAAAGCCGAAGTCTTAAAGACAATATGTTATCTGGAATTGAAGTATTTCAATAAGAAAAATAACTTGCACCACATGAATGTGGGATTATGGGTTTGGAATGTTCTTTCAAACACCATAGGCCTCCCTATCTTCTCATGATATGAGCTACTTGTGTAGACTCCTTGATTAGTGCAAAGTGGGATATAACTCCTTTCAAAGAGGAGAGGCATGTAATAACAAATTCATTGTTATTCACAATCTATCATGCATTGTTCAAAAGAAAAAAAAAATCATTACTTGGGCTCTACTCCTCCATTGGTGTGATTTTTTTTGTCTTGGGGCTAGTTCTCTTCCTGCACTGATGAAAAAGGATGCTTATGGTGGTGAATAGCACCAAAAACTCCTCCCAAGCACCACTAATGACATCCAAGTCTGCTTCTCCTCACATGAATGGAGGCTTCAACAACAATCTACTCATATGCAACCCTCCATTTAAAAACTTTACTTATGACTACTTCCATGTAAGGTTGTATCTAATGTTATTAGTTGCATAGATCTGGAACAATCTCCTTATTCAGATTCATGGCTCTTTGCTTGAGATGAAATTCACTTGTGGAATAGTTAAACAAGATCCTTTGTTAAGGCTTTACACCCATCATTGCATGTTAAATGTCATCACATTTGGTCCTACTTTAACATTATCTGCCAACTCATTTACTTAACTAGATCTATCCTCCTCATGGTTTCCCTCATGATATGATACCACTCATTGGTTACAAGTAGAAAAATTGGCATTAATAACATCAAAATAACATAGAAGGTGAAAGAAGAATGAAACCACATGCCCAACTTCCAATGTTTTGGCATTGCTTCCCCACTTTAAAATCAATTCAATGGATTGCCTCCACCATTTGAAACCATACATATGTGAATAATCTCCCTTTTTGCTCCAAGTCCTCCCACCCCTTCATTCTAATGTGCTCATGACTTATATTTGAAATGAGTGGTTGTTTCAAACTCTAATTTGGTGTATGTTTGTGTGTGTGTGTTATGTTTTTATTCATCATAGCATGGCACATGGAGAAAAATAAGGCTTCTTCCAATTTGTATTTCAAAGTTTTCAATGTTGTCATCCCTTTGGTTAATGCATGCAAAGACATCCATTGAATATCCTATTATTACATCAACAAATACGCATCAAATTTATTAGGCATAATTTTTCTAACAAGATAGGATGCTCTCCTCAAAAAACACACTCATGTAGAGATATAACAATGTCTAAGAGTTTATCATATACATTTAGGTGAGAAAATAAGAGGAACAAGAGGATTGAGTCTTATTTTCCCTATTAAAGCTTTAAACTTTGAAATAACTTTCTACCTCATTAAGCTTGTCAACATTTTTGTAACCTATTCGATACTTAAATGTGTGATCCTACTAAACAATAAACATTACTTTGTTAAGCTACCCGCACATGGAAGCTATACATCTCCCTAATTTATCATAGGCATAATCTCACACCCTAATTTGGTTCTAGATGATGACACATCCAACTTAGATCAATACATTCTCACATATTTCCATCATTTAGCATTTAAAATGTATGTATTTGGTATAATTTCTTTTACAAGTTCATAAGATAGTTTGCATTATAGATTTAGAGTAAATTTGAACATTCATCTAGCTTAGTTGCATTCATCAAATCCTTAATTCTTAGACAGTCTAGTTGCTTACACCTCAATTCTTAGAATATTAACAAGCAAAATCCCTTTAGATAGAAGGCAATAGTTTTCCTTGTAGGACTCCTCTTGGGTGAACAATCTCATGTTCATTCCAAGATGGATCCGCATATAAAGATTCTGTTGAAGTGTTTGTGAGGTTTAGAGGCCCACATTTAATAGGTACATTTCTAGTGCCCACTGTGGGGTCAAGAAAATCAATTTCTCAAACCTTTTTTGCACTTTTTAAATCAATTTTCAAGCTCTCTGTCCATATAGTTTGGTACAATTCCATGCAGGTTTAGAAATCTTCACGCAAGATAATCCATTTTTGTGAAAGGATTTTGAATCTTCGCTTGAAGATTCTTTTCGGTTCATGCACGAAAGTGCTCTAGCACATGAACTTTTGTGTGGCACCTTATTTCTTTACGCAAGTTGTAAAAATATTTTGCACAACTCTACTAGAGATCTTGCACGAGATCTTGTAATATCAACCTCTATTTCATGAATTTTTATTTTTCTATTTACTTAATTTTCTTAACGTACTTTTTCTTTTAATCTGTGTTGCTCTATTTCTCTAATTTTCTATAGCTTAACTATTGTCTATAGGATGATTTTTTGAAGATTCCTTATACAATCCACTCAAACATGGACTAACGGTTTTCTTGCAGGACACTATCAAAGATATGTTTGTCGAAGACCAATTATCAAACCCACAAAACAACATGTCTTATTTATTGCTTTCAAAACTAGATTAAATAGGGCTTGTGAACTTCTTAGGGTGCAAGATGGAATAATAGGGGATTATGCTCTTCAGCACTTGGAGGTCATGACCAAGGGTGAATTAGAAACCTAGATGCTTCTGAAAGATAGTATTTTGAGGGAGGCAAGCAGCTTAGTTGTTCTCCAGTGCTTGTTCTCTTCTATGATAAAATGATGATTTTCTTTTAAGAGAATCCAAATCTTTAAGGAAGGATGAGTCTGGATTGATTAAGCTAAGTGGGTAATTAATCTATTTTGTGTGTTTGGGTGAGAAAGTAAGGTAGAGAAGTATGCTCTTTCCCCTTTGGGGAAATCAAAAAATTTGACCCTTGCAATCAAACCACTAGTTTGAGTCAATCCTTTAGGGCCCGTTTGGTTGCTAGAATTAGATTAGAATTGGCATTCAGAATTCTGAAAAAAAGTTAATCCACTGTTTGGGTTAGTCAAATTGGAATTGGAATTGTAAAAAAATAGAACTTCATATGCCCATTTAACCTCCAAAACTTTGATTTGGTATTCCACCGAAATAGGTGGAACTGATGTAATTCTCATTTTAATTCCAATTTGGCCAAAATGAGAATTACGGAATAAATAAAAATGAAGTTTTGTTACAGGTCTGCCTAACCTATTTTATGTACTACTCACATTGCTCTGCTCAAAATTTTTGTTGCATCTGGAGTTTCTCTGCACAAGTATGCATTTGGGTTTGTTTGTGTCTCATTTTGACTATAGCTATCTTAGAAGAAGCATGTTAGAGAAGACATCATATCTCTGTGTGTTGGAGAAACTCAGCAGAATGTCTCACAAATACTCTTCATAGTTAAAGCCCCCTTCACTAAATTGGAGGAATCTCGAGAGCAAGTCTGGTCTAATATCTAATTCCCCACTTCTCCTTCAAATTATGTCTCTCACAAAATCATGAACAACACGGGTTGCCTGGGCAAGAGTGTCTTCAGATCCAATGTTGAAAGCTTACTTGACATCTAAAAACTCAAATTTGGAGAGAGTGGGGTCGAAAAAGTTGAGATCCATCCCAAATGCCGCTTTGCAGATGTTGAATGAAAACTTGTGCAAAACATCTTGAAAATCAAGAAAACTCCCACTTTGAGAAGCCTGCTCCAACAATGGCAGCAAACAATCCATCATCTCAGACTACACAACAATGAAATTTCTTAGCGATTTGGTATTGAATTCATAGCTTGCAATGTTCCTCTACAATCTCCATGACTCTTCATCTACGTTGAAGATTCCATTGCTGCGAAGATCATGCAAAATCTCATTAAAATTTTGACCTTTTACTAGTATTCCAATTCTACAATGTGTAACCAAACAGAGGACATTTGTATGCCCACAATGAATTTTTGCTCAACCAAACAGTCACAAATTGAATCCCCTAATCATAATCTGGATTCTAAATTCTAGAATCCTAAAGCCAACATTCTGAATGCCAATGCTTAATTTATATTCTAGCAACCAAAGGGGCCCTTAGAGGGCCTACCAGAGTGATCCAACCTCAAGGAATAACCCAGGTGAGCATAATCCTTTTGCTAGAGATTCCAACACACTATAATCAAGATGCTTTGTAGAGTGAAAGACTCCAAAGCTGGATTAATTTCTTCCCCTTGATTCTTGATATCACATATCAAGGTGAAGCTCTATCTGTGCATTGGTCGACACCGGCCCCTAGCTTGCTAAGAAAGTAATGTGCACTTTCAGATGCTAGTGTGGGCTGCAGGTCTCAACTCCACTTGTGGAACCACCGAGAATTAATACAAATAGAAGCCAAGTAAAAACCTTGTAGTTACAAGCCACTTGGTTCACCTACAAAAGGAGGCATAATCTTTGTGCAAGGAGGGAGAAAAATCTCTCCTATAGAACTCACCATAGGCATGCTACTAGATGTTTGAAGGTGGTATACGTGCTTGTCCCCTACCATAAGGGTGCTTGTTCAACATATACTATTGAGTCCTTTGAATATACCAAAAACATGGGTGCCCTCTAGGGGGTGACACGGCTATTTGAGGTACACGCATGCGCATAAGATGTGGGACAAAGGTTTTGCATTCTCTACCAATTTTTTTTTTAGGGATAAAAGCATGTTTATTCTTAAGTCATCAACAACCCCAAAACTGTCTACAACAAACATAGGTCAAGAGTTCCCTATCCTGTTGAGTTGCTTTGCCCTCAGTAGGACTATTTTTGACTACTGCTCACTTCCCACTATCTTGTGCAAATACATTACCTTGATTGAATCTTGAAACATTGTCCAAATGTCCTAGTACGTTAACCTTGTTGTTTGTCCAATCAACTTTGTCTGATAAATCTGTCCAATCTATCTAAATAGCCTAAAAATCTCTTCAAAATCCAACGCTTTTGTTAATCTAGTCTTGCCATCGCAAAGAAGCTGCCAACAAAAGATTCTAGCATTAGGATTCTTCTTCTAAGGAGGTTAGACATTTTGTTGTGGATAATTATCTATAGAATAGAATCATGTTTTAGTGGAATCACAAGCTTATGGAATTTTGATGATCAATAGTGAACAAATGGTTAATTGAAATGCCTTATTTCAAATTGAAAATCAAAAAAAAAAAAGGGTGCTCCCTAAATGATGAAGACATTCATTGTACTTTTCAAGCATAACATTAATATATTTTTGTATTTTATCTTTAAATATTGCTATATTATCATGACATTTTTCATTTTATCAATTTTTTTGTACTTTTTGAAAGAGAGATAAGAAATTTGTGTTTAATATTATTCAAATTGCATTACAAGAAACACATAAAAAACCAAGTGCTTTGGGAAAGAATAACTTAGTTGTAGTGAAGAATGGGTCAATTGCAGCTTTAAAAAATGGTAAACAAGAATCAAGTGAGGATGAGTCTTCTGATGAGGTACTCCATGGTTAAGCCAAGTCTTCAGTACATAATAAAGCAACTGAATTTCATAAAAAAAAAATTTGATAGTTGATTTGTTTAAATATTTCCCATCAAAAATTACTTAGTACATCTCATCTTTTTTCTTCATAGGAGCTTACAGTTCTAGTGAATCTGGTAGTGAAGAATCTGAAGAAGATATTTTAGCAAAGGTATATTTGGTGTTCTTTTTAAAGCGAAAATGTGACTGGAAATTTTGTATATTGTCATATTTCACATGCAAAATGTTAGGAATAAGGTGTCTCAACCTTGTATAATTCCTATTCTTATTATTTGTTTTTTAAAATGTATTTCTTGCAAATAACGTTGATGTGTCGACATCTTGAATTTTGTGTAAGGAGATCATGACTAAAATGGTTATGACGGATTCCTGTGACACATAAGAGCTATGTTAGGAAGATTCAATGACAAGTGAAGACATGTGGCAACTAAGATATTTGAGTACTGTACACTCTACCCCAATAGTGCAATTCCTATTTTCTCAAAGAATGGTAAAACCCTAATACAATTTACCTTTGGGAGTAGCCCTAAAGTGAAGTGCATGTTATAAGAATTTTTAGGGTTGTGAAGAGATGCGATGTGAAAAGGGTTTATTGTTGGTACTGCGAGTAGCTACTGGAGTCTTCAATTGTTGATGTTGAACTTGCATTGCAAGTATATTGTAACCTCGTGTTGAAGATAATACATTGCATAGGTTTTGAAGGGGTGGGGTTGTTTTACTGAAAGGTTTTTCCCCACCAGAAAATCCTTGTGTTTATGTGCTCCTTTCTCTGTCTATTCTCTATATGCATGGTTGGGTGCAATATTGTTGTTTACATGATATTGAATCTGTAAGTGTAGAAGATTTTAATAGGATTTGCATCATACTTTCCTTATGAGATTAGTGTATGAAGCTATTTTCGCACCTGAGTTTCCTTACACAAATAGGTCAAATTGTAAATAGAGGTGAATTCGTATGGATTTAAGTTTCTTCTTCATTATTTATAATGCTCTCTATTCATCCTTTATAGCTGTAAAAATATACTTGTTTATTTTGACCTTTCCAGATACCCTTTACCAAGTTCTTGAAGATTCCAAAATATCTTGGGCTAACCCCACTCTAGCATGTCCTAACTCCTTTCCTTTTTCTCCAAGTTTTGTCTTTACTACTATGGCAAAGCAAGGGGTGTTTTTCACCTTAAGGGTTTTCAAAAACTCCTCTTCAACCATCATCACACTAGATGCATGTTGGATCTCCTTCCTATCTTTTGGTAGTAGTCTCATGGTGTATTCCTTCCCATTTTTGGAGATGATGTAAATATTGCTCCTTCCATCATGCTAATTGACATCAAATTTCCAGAGCCTACCTAACAATAGGTGACAAGCATCCATTTTTGCAACATCATGGACAATCTTGTTTTTGTACTCCCCTATTTGAAATTGAACATGAACTTGTTAATTTACTATGACTTGCTACTCCTTATTTAGCCATGAAACCTTATAAGGGTTAGGATGATACAACTTATTCAATCCAAGATTCTCTACCATTTCTACTAAGGCTATATTATTAGTTGAACTAAAATCTACAATAACTTTGCAGACCTTACCTCTTACCTTGCAGAGAGTTCTAAATAATGTATTTCTTTCGGGAGGTTCTTACTCTATGACAGTTTTCAGTGGGGTTCTATTGAACATTAGAGACTCTCCTATCCATGGATTAGCATTTCCTCTTTCCCCTTGGTCACTTTGTGCATCCTCCTCTTGAGCCAAATGGGCTCTCCTATTCCCTTCTTGGTTGTTGTAGCACATTTTCTTAGGAAGTGCTTGTATGTAGCAAGTGCAATATGTAGAGGTAGAGTTATGGAAAGTCAACTAAGTATTTGTTTCTTTTAATTTTTTATATTTTTTTATCTCTTTATCAATCTATCTCTCTATCTATACCTCTTTCTATCTATCTCACTTTAGTATTCATTTTTATATGTGTCTTCCTCTTACTACTCCATCTCAAGGTTGCAAACAAATCATCCTTCTTTCACCAACTAGTCATTCCATTCAAGAAAGACAATGTCTAATGATATTAATGCACAAAAAAATAGGGAGAATAAAAAGAAAAATATGATGGAGAATGTTATTGTACTTGCAAAATTTGTAAGGGCTTAAAGACTCGATGATATCTAATCACAATAGCTGAGAAAAATTGTAGGCAACATGGTCACATTGAAGGAGGAAACAAATATTGTCCATTGGTATGTATTTTAATAAAATATAAATTACATAAGACATGATTTGATGATGACATCTTGGTCATGGTTAATATAAAGTCATCATTTTCATATAGGTCAATGTCCCTGAGTTTCATGTTATGGACCATGGCAATTCAGAGAATGTGGATTCCCAAATAAGGGAACATGGAGGTGTGAATATTGAAGTAGAAGGTAATGATACCATGGAAGAAGACCACAATGATGAAGATCACGATGATCAAGATGATCATGATGATGTTGATGTAGAGCTTGATGTACCTATACTTGAGAAGGAACACGAGTCCCTATAATGAAGGCTTTAAAACAACTCTTCTTGCCACTGTATTATTGTTGGTGAACTTGAAGGTTATGAATGGTTTATCCAATGTTACATAATTTATCCCAGTTGTGCATTTTTTTGATCCTATGAATGTTGGAAAGAATGTAATGTAGACATTATGGAAAATCTTGGATGGAAGGTGTGACAAAGACCAAATTGTCAAAACTTGTACTGACATTGAAGAATCCAACCATGTAATGAAAAATGACTTTTGATCAAATAAAAATAGAGACCAGATTGATAGAAGTTACCTTATTTGGTTATTGTCAGAGTAGCAGGGAAATGATATAAAAGAAATCATAAAAAAATATGATTTCCCACAAGATTTGTTGCGAACATAAACAATCTCATATCAAAGAAAAGTGAATTTGGGCCAGCATTGAAAACACACAATTGGGATACATTTATTAAGGTAATTCATGTTATTTTGTATTCACTATATATTTATATACTGCATGTAGTTATAATTACATTCTTTTATAAAATATTGACAAGATTATTTTACAAATATTTTAGTATGTTCTATCTCTATCTCTCCCACACCGGTTCACCAACAATGTCAAACAAGTTATATATGATCTTGGAAAATACATGAGGTGGTTGTCATCTAAAGAAATAAATAAAGAAGATATAAATTATTGGAAGAGAAGAATTCCTCTTCTTATGTGTGAAATGAAAAAGTGTCTACCTCCAAGTTTTTTCAATACACAAGAACACTACCTCATACATCAAGTTGAAGAGATTTAATTGCGTGGATCTGTACCAACCAGGTCAATGTGGATAGTTGAAAGGCACTTGAAATTTTTGAAAGCCATGCATCTTAAGGGTTCTATGGTGGAGGGATATATGGTATACTAGACCATGGTGTACATTAGTGAATATCTTCCTAAGTTTTTAGCAAAGATCCATGTAGATCATATTTGGGATCCCAACTTAATTAACAAATTCGAAGGGGAGTACTTGATGGGCAAAGGTAGATCAAGGAAAGTGAGAGGTAAATCTAAGATGTTATTGTAGTTAATTAATTTTTATAAATCTTCAATATATGTTGTTTGTAATTGGTGTATTTTTTTTTAAATAGGTGGTCGAGAGTGGGATGCAATACATTTATATATTGCAAACAATCTTGATTGGATGATAGAATGGATTGAACGATGTCAACAAAATGGTTGCTCATTAACATGGGAAGGTGTTTCTTCATTGGTTATAGAAGCTTATTGTAATGGAGATTCCAATGTTATGCCGATGGTAGTTGATCTAGTAAAGGGTTTAAGAGTTGGAGAGGTACGTAGAAATTTATTAATGATCATAACTCGATATATGTTTCATATCAACTCACGATACAAATAATTTACACACACTTTGAAAATTGTAGGTCAAGCACCACAGAGCTATGTACTATCATGGCCACAAATTTCACATAAAAAATTTGGATGACACAAAGAAAACTTGTGATTCTAGGATACTTGTAGTTTTTGAGCTCACCAATATATCATCTAGAAACAACATACATCCTCAACAATTTCAAAATCAATACTATGGAATTTTGGATAATATAATTGAGTGCGACTTTAACTCCTTGAAAGTAGTTCTATCTTTTGTCAAATTTTATAGGTTACAACTAAATCAAAATGATCCAGATAGAATGATTATTCAACATGATAATGGTTTTACAATGATTAATACAAGGTCATTTGAGCTAGTTGGAGATGAGCCTTATGTTCTTCCAAGCCAATTTGAGCAAGTGTTTTACTCAGAGGTTCCACATAAATAGGGTTGGTCATTTTTTGTTAGACATGATCCAAGAGGAAGGTCGATAAAGTATAATGTTATGGAAGATGAAGATATTGAAGATGATGAAGAAGCAGATGATGAAGATCAAGAAGATAGTGATGACGATGATGGTGATGATGGTGATGATGATGGTGATGATGATGATGGTGATGGTGATGATGTTGATGATGATGGTGATCATGGTGATGATGATGATGATGATGATGATGATGATGATGATGATGAAGAATAAGACAATAATCAATGACTATAAACATCATCACCTCTTCTATTGATGATCTTGCATTGCATATATAAGGCAATTTTTTTCATGTTTACAATGTTGCATATTGTTCATGTTGTCTTCTAAGTTATTTGTAGTATACACATATCATGTAATTTTTAGCTAACTTAAGATAAATGATTAACATATGCAGAAAAATTGATTACATATTTATTGTGTTCATTTTGAATGATTGCAACATATGTTATTTATAATTAACAATGTTTATATTGTGTTTGATTATCACCCTTTTTGCAAATAGTCAATTGACTATAGACATTGTCACCCCTTCTATTGATGATCTTGCATTCCATATATAAGATAAATTTGTTCATGTTTACAATGTTGCCTATTGTTCATGTTGTCTTCAAAATTATTTGTACCATACATGTATCGTGTAAATTTTAGCTAACTTAAGATAAATGATTAACATATGCAAGAAATTTGATTACATATTTATTTTGTTCATTTATAATGATTAAAAGATATGTTATTTATAATTACCAATGTTTATATTGTGTCTTATTATCACCCTTTTTGCAAATAGTCAATTGACTACAAGTACATCTTCACCCCTTCTATTGATGATCTTGCATTGCATATATAAGGTAAATTTTTTCATGTTTATTCATATCATGTAATTTTTAACTAACTTAAGATAAATGATTAACATATGTAGGAAATTTGACCCCTTTGGCATGGATCGTGCACAGTGACATGGATTAGTAGGTATAAGTCAATAAATAGACATATTTTTCTTATATTCTTCTTGTTTATCATTGAGAATGTATGTTATAAATAGACATATTATATAATCATATAATGTATATATAGAAAAAGAATTTCCATATACAAATATAATTGTTTAATCACTTTTAAGTTACTAGATTTTATATTTGTCACTTTCACTTTCCATTTGATGGATTGCAGAACCCACCAAATAGGTACTTGTTAGATCTATCTACATCAAATGAGGGAAATGAGGAAATGGTAGATGAAATCTCTACATGTAGTATAGCTAAAATAGGCAGATCAACTAGAGGTCAAAAGATGAGAAAAATATTTGATAAATGCATGCAATTTTTCCTTGCTAATGGGGGGTCATGTTCTTATGATGATGAGACCAAAGGCGACATCAAGGTGCCCTTTTGATACACACACATTGAGAAAGAATGGGTACCTAATGAGCTACCTCCAATTAACATAGATTTTTGTGCTAATGAGAGGATATATCGTATTGCTCCATCCTCATTACATGGTTTGGGCCTATTTTCCATGGATGGGATAAAGGTATGTTACAAAAAAGTTGTCGAATTGTTCAATATAAAAAGAGTATGCATATGTATGCACTATCAACTAATTATATACAATGGAAAGAAAATGATCAAAGTAAAAGGCTTTCTATGTACATAGATGGGAGACCAAAAGCAACAGGTAATGTTGCAGGTTTTATAAATAGTATGCGACCTTCCTGAACTAGCAAACAACTAAATTACATATTTGAGGTGCGTAAGGGGAATGAAGTTTTTGTTTTTGCAATAAAATCAATAAGTGTAGGGGAAAAACTACTAATATATTACCATTTAAATCACATAGATACAAACAAAGTTACTATCATGAGGGTTGTAAGTACTATATACCATTTTGTTAATAAGCTTTTTTTTGTTGTCTATTGCTTTTAGTTAGTTGAATTTTTTATGTTTAATCTTTGTGATAGGACAATATGGATCCGATAGATGATAGAGGCCACCAGGATGCTACTCCCACCCCTTATTCAGCAAGGGTAAACCTTATTAAAATTATATAAATTAGATAGTTGAAAAATGTTATATTATTACATTATTTTATTTATATTTTTTGAGTTTTTATGATAATTTTACTAATATTCCTCGCACAATTTGTTGTTTAAGATAAGGGAAAAGCACCAACAGTAAGTAATGAGCCACTAGCTATGCCTTCTAATGATGATATTGCTAAAACTCCCAATGTAACAATAATGTTGAAGAAAAAAATTTAAAAAATTAATTTAGAAATAATGAAAATTTTGGATGAGGCAAATATTCCATTCAAGGAGATGATGAAGATGCTATCATATTTTAGAGCATGAGCTCATCATTATGAAGTAAGTAGTAATGAATCTTGGAGCTTGTAAAATAATCTTTTAGTTAACAAGTTAGAACAAATTTTTTATTTTGAACATTCAAAAACTTCTTCAGTTAACTATTACTTTTATTATTTCATAATGTCTTTGCTAACAATGTATTGTTTAGGTCATCCAGTTAGGAGACTCCTATGTGGTTGATGGACATCCATACGAGATTGTCAACTACAATATTGGCAACAAGGGGATGTCCAGTTGGTAAATCCTTGTTTTTCTATATTTGGTTTTGTGTTAATTATGAGTTGATAATTTGTACTTTAATCTTGGGTGCATCACATAGTGGATTTTTTTTGTGGTAGGAGATGCACCATATGCTATGCCGCCAGATGCAGATCATAGTGCATGTATTGGTGATAATTCACCATCATTTCCTGGAGCTACCCGTGTTTCTAGCATGGGAGCTATGTAGATGTTATTGTTGATTGACAATGATGAATCAATGCCTTTAAAATATCCTAAGAATCTAGGTACTTTAAATAATTATTTTTTATATTGTAATAAGGATTTTCTTGCAAGACATAAACATGATAGGAAGTGGTGAATGCAAGGGCTTTTCATGTGGAGTGATGCCTCATGACCTTCTTTAGTATGTCATATTGTGCGAGTTGTTTAATTATTCTAGAATTCCTTTTTATTAGGGGTTTGGTAGGATCATTTGAATTATCAATGAAAAAGTCTATACCAATAATTCTCTAGTTTAGTAATTCAATTTGAGCTATGAAGTATTTGTTTCAGTACCTGTGGTGGTTTTAATTTGGATTGCTTAAATGGTTTATATCCTTCAAGAGAGGAATGAATGATTTAGTCATAGTCTAGGCAAATTTTTAACTCATAATGTTTTTCCTTTGTTCATATCACAATTCCCCATCTTGTATTGAGGCTCTACTTCAATTTTTGGCTAATATATTGTATTTGATTGTGTTGTCATATTATTACATACAATTATTCCCTTATTTTGGTAGCTGTTATAATTTTTTGAACCACAGTATGAGGGATTTCCTTCTAGAGGTTAATGTTACATAAGCCATTGGAATTTAAATAATCCCTTGAATGATAGAGCCTCATCCAATAAAAATATGTGATGTCCTCTTTTGTATTTTATTGTTTGGTAAAAACTTGAACTTCTTCTACTCTATTGTCTTCTGGAGCTGGAAACATTTATGTCACTTGTAATTTAGAGTTCATGATTTCCTTTAGTAATATTTAACAAGTCTATTATGCTAGGGCACAACCCTCTACAAGTCTATTTTGCATTTTAATGTTTTTGAACTTAATGTTTTTGAACTGGATCTGTGAGTTCCAAATTTGATCTAAATATTTCTACTAGCACTATATGTTTCAATAGTATCCAAATAATGCATATGAAATGGATCTATGAGATTCAAATTTGATCTAACTTTTTTAGAGCCTATATCTTCCCCTCATTAGTGAAAAAACCCTATTTTTCTCTTTCCTTTGTCCAGTTTATTTTTTCAGTTTGTATTGCTCTTGTTCTTTTCTTCATTTTACTTGTTCATGAACTCTAGAAGGCCTTGTATGAAGCATTTATTTTCATCATTAAATTTCCTAGTTTTCCTATTTAAAACCTTAGAAGAGTTAACTAGAACAACTCCATTCTCAAGTACCTTCAAGAACTTGTGCATCAAGATTTCTATTGTGAGGTAGAAGTCAACCAAAATTAGAATATCAAACAAATATGAGTAAAATTGCAGTAAGATTTTCCATTTATAAGTGCTTGATAAATAATACATTATTTACATTGAACTCATTTTCAAAAATTACCTTTTGGTGCACATCAGCCATGGAAATTGTCAAATGAAGAAATACATTAATTGTAACTAAAACAACAACACTATTTACATGTTGTAGCCTATCCTCGATAAGATTCATTATGTAAAAAATGTCATTGTTTTTAGAAGGAACATACTTAGATAGGATTTTGTGTGCAACATATATTTGATATTCATGTGCCAACTATGATCAGTAAATGGTAGAATCGATTAATCAATTTTTTGCAACTTTGTAGGTGAATGGGATTCTATCAATGTATGCATTCCTTTCTATCTGTTACTATTTTTTCTGTTTCTTCATGGTATTGTTTCTTAACTATTTGTGTGACTTCTCAAATTGTTGTCAATGTGTCATATTTCTTCAAAACAAGTTTGCAGAATTACTTTTGATCTTTTGATTTCAGACAATAATGATATTGAGAACATTACATTTCACATGCCAATGAAATTTTCATATATTATTTTCATTATTGCACTTCAGCCATACAGAAAAACATGCTTATGAAATAAACTATTGCATAAGTACCGTGGCGCGAATATTTTTTCTAGGTAAGGTTTTTACATAATCAACCCTTTAATCTCAAATTTGTTCTTTATCTTTTGCTTAATGTTTGAGGTGCTTCTGCACCACTTTGGATTAATTATCCCATGATATTTTTTGCATAAAATGATACATTTTATAGGAAGCTTTATGAACTCACGCTACAAAGATTCGAGTCCACCATATGCACAAGGTGGAACATCATAAGTGAACTAATTTTATCCCACTAGTTTTTTTTCATATCATTAATTGGTGCAACATTTTTCCTTTCATTCAGCTCTTTTCTTGTACTAGCTATATCAAACAATTTTTTGTTTATTCTTAAAAGGTGGGACTTCCAAGATCAAAGATATAAAGCATGAGTTTGTAGTAATATTTTTAATCATAAGAAATTGTTACAAAAAGCTTGCAAACATCTTAAGGTTGTGAGGGACTCATATAGAAAGAGTCTCATCCTAAACCCAAAGTACAAGCATCCTCCCTTTATTGCAGTAAGGGACTAGAATGAGTTAATTTTGGATGCAAAAGAGAAAGGGGAAGATCGAAGAGAAAGTACACCAGCAAATCCAAGAAGGTATGCAATAGTATTAACTACTAGTACATTAATTTAATAATGCACTAATTAGTACTGATATTTATATCTATATCATCTAACATATTTCAAATGATTCATAGGTTGAAAGGAACTAATTTTAATCGAAAGGCCATGGAAGAACACAAAAAAATTCCCTTCAAGCAAGCCTATGCAGCCATGGCTGAATGTCTATAGCAAGCTTCCATTTCCCTAACCAACAGTCTCCAGCATCATGTGCACAAGTAAATATGCCAAAAAATATATTATAAATTGAATACTTGAGCAACAATCTATTTGATAATAATGTGCATGACATTGCAATACAACATGTTAATCGTGACATAGATAATACATAACATCATTAAGCCCTTGATGTGTATCGTACTATCCATGGAGGTGATCATTTGCTATTTAAAACTAATTAAGTAATTATTAATACAATTTAATATCTTTAATTGAACTTGGTGTAATCTTTTTGTGTGTATTTTAGAGGATATAGAATCATGTCATACTAAATGAGTGCCAGAGGATGTTTAGACTAATCAGCAGGTAGATCAAGTCGCACATTTAGGTAAAGAAAATCTATGTTTTGTTCTTTTAAATTAATTTTTTGATTTATAGTTCTTTTACTTAAATAAAAACTTGTAATTCACTAATATAAAATGGAGTGAATTTAACTCATGAAGTACTTTTTATTTCAATGAAACCCCCCTTTGGTGCAGTGGCCTCATGATGTTCCTGTTGGAAATATTCAAGATATGACAAGTTACTGAGAGGGGAGGGGTGAATCAGTAACTTTTAAAATTTCAAACAATAAAACTGCATACTGATATATTCACCATTCATCCAAGTAACCTACTATAAGAATGAAACAAAATCATTTGCAACACTTGAACACACAGATTTGGTGACCCAGAAACCTTCCAAATAGAAAGTAAAACTGGGGTGGGGATGAAACCCACAAAGCTTCGTTACTGCAGTATGAAGTTGGTTGGTTAAGGCTTACAATGACCACTTCTGGTGATCTGCCCTGTTAGGAGCACAAAGGATTGCTAGATCCACCTTGTTAGAGGATTTACAAACATACAATAAAGTATGCACTCTGTTAGGATATTTACAAAAGACTGTTAAGTCTACCTTGTTAAAGGATTTACAAAAACTTATTCACCTGTTAGAATGAAATAGTGGATCTGATTACAACTTATTGTTGATAAGATCCGCTATGCTCTGATTCACCTTGATGTGATAGATAAAAATTTTTTGCTCCAAAACTTGACCTGGCTGAATACCTTCACAACTCAGCACACATACTTTCGCACACATGTATTTCTTTCACACTTTCACATTTTCATTCATTACCATTACAATTGAATGATACAATACATTGCATATATATACCATCCAAATAAACAATACATGCAAGGTCGGCCAAAACAACAAGTGCAAATCTCTATACAAAGTCGGCCCAAGGTAAAAACTCGGGTTCACTGAACTGACTCGGTGTCCTTCTAATACTCGGCATCCACTGCGTTACTCGACATCGTCATGCACTCGATAAAAGTGAAGGCACGGTCCATACTAAACACTTCGAGTAGTTCTGAACTCGATAACCACTGGAGACTCGGTAGAAGAGATGTCACTCGGTGAACACTTCTATCTGAACTATAGCTCGGTGATCAAAGGAAACACTCGATAGAACCTTGTGACTCGGTGATAGTTAGTTTCCTTGATAACCGTCTGAGCTCGATAAAATTAATTTCCTTGATAACCTCAGAAGCTCGGTTATCACAAAGTTCTTGGTCAATACTAAGTACATCTTCACTCTGTCAAAACTGATTCCTTTCTTTACCTCGAACACTCGGTAAACACTGGCTGCTTTGTTCACCTCGATCACTTGGTAAACACTAACTTCTTTGTTCACCTCGATCACTCGGTAAACACTGAGAACTAGGTAAAGCTTGGCTTACAAAGGAATGTCCGATGAGAGCTCGGTAAGCATTCAGAATCCAATAAGTGTTGTAACTAATGACAAAAATGTATCATAATGCCAACAATCTCCCCATTTGGCATTAGTGACAAAAACACTTATGAGACAAAATTTATCTGACATGCTGATGACTGATTTTGAATATACATAGCTTCGCTATATAAAACTCCCCCATAGAATGTACATACAGTATTTACATGAGCTGTATATCTCTTCCTTTGTACAATTTTTCCGAAAACACTTATTCACCCATAGTATACATATCCAACAATAATCTCCCCCTTTTTGACAATAATGCCAAAGAATAAAAGAATATATATACTTATATAGAAACACCAAAATGAGAGATGAACTCTGAATGTACCTGAAGAATAAGCTGGAGAGTCTTATCCCAATTCTCTTGCAAAATTTTGCAGGTGGAAAGAGCTACTTGAACTTCAGCCAAAAGTTCAATCACATGGTCTGCAATGGAGAAGTTATTATCATGGATTAATGTCTTTGAATGTGCAATGTGCTTCTGCATTGAATCCATGATGGGAAGGATCATGTTTTGGATATCTATCAATGTAGATCGGATCCTTGCCTCTTCTCTCAATAGCTCTGCCTGCTTCTCTGACAAAAATTTGATCCTGAGGTGATGAGATGAGCTTGAACTGGGGTCAAGCTTCAAGTTTTGTGTGCTCACCTTCAGATCCTCATCAATTTTATTTAGTTTCTCTCTTATTCCCTTAGTGTACTCGGTAACATCACAAAGCTTATCAAAAAGAGATGTTACATTATTAAAAGAATTTTCCATATCTGCCAAAACTGAGGTTAATGCAACCTGATTTATTGCAATGTTCTGGGCAATGTGCCCCAACACCTTATTATCAAATTTCTTTATTGCATGCTCAATCAAATTTTCTTGTCCGGAGGCATCTTCATTGAATTTATTAACTGCCTCTTCCAATTGAATCAAAATGTGTTGAGAAGTATCAACATCAACACCTATAGCCTCAGTAATTATGTTCTGGGCATCCTCAATTATCCTGTATTCCTTATCCCTTTCCGATCTTAACTGCATCTGAGTAGCCTTTTTCTCAATAAGTTGACTAGCATACCTCATTTCTTCAATGGTAGCATTATCAAAGTCAATCTTTGGAATTACTATCTCTGTGTCCAAGTCAATGTCTTCAGGAATTTCCTTTCTAGTGATTATAAGTCTTAATGGTTTCTTTTGTTTGACTTCTGAGATGACTGGTTTGACCTTTGGAATAGACACAACAGTAGAGACAGAAGGACTAGCAGTAAAAACTGGGATGCTTGAGGGTTGAGTGCCAATAGGAGTATGTACAGGGTCAAAAATTTGAGTACTGGCCAAAAATGGTGATACACTCGATAATATAGTATCTAAGCTCACTGTGCCTAAAGTAGATGGTGAAAAAATTGTAGAACAAATTGGAGTAGTCAAAATTGGAGAACTCACAGCAATACCAACTGATGATGATGGAGTTGAGGAGGCCAACTCGGTAGATGAAGAGGGGTGCAGCTCGGTAGACGAAGAGGGATGCAGCTCGGTAGATGAAGTGGTAGTCACTTCCACTGATGATACTTGGAGCTGAGATATGGCAAGTGTAGATGGTAAATCTGGTGTAGATGAACCTAGTGAAGCTGACTCCAACCTTGATGATGTCACAGGTTTAGCTAGGGAGTGAGGAAGGGATGCAATAACTGCCGCTGCAATTTTTACCGGATCATCCTCCTTATCTTCCTCTTTAGCTTCTTCCTCTTTGTCTTCTTCCTCTTTCTCTTCCATCATTGCATGCAACTCTCCTAGTGTAACTGTGATGGATGGAGCGCTATCTGATTCATCACTGCTACTGCTGCTATCATCATCCTTTATTTCTACTGGGTCTACACTGGGCTTATGTAGATGATAGATGTTTTTCCACATGTTTGTAGCATCATTTACAACATGCTCTATATCTTTGATCAAAATCAAACAAGTGTGGAATCTGATCATCATTTTACCTTCATAGGTTTTCAATTCAGATTTTACCTCTGCTCTAGTGAGACTAGGCCAAAGATTCTTCAGGGATTGCTCATATATATCTTTTACCGTCTTGGTGGCTAACTCCCATCTTAACTGTACTCTCACCAGTAGTTCTTTAGAGATATGAGGAGCAATCTGGTCCGGGGAGTATTTCCATTTTCCCATTTTGTTAAGTACCAGTTCCTCAATCTGCATTTTCTCTGCATCAGTCCTTGTCTCAAATTTCAATGCCTTGAAATTTGTGATGCCAGCTCCTTCTTCCAATGATTTGAGCCTTTGCTCGAATGTAGGTGTAGGTTTGACCAATACAGGTTCCTGAATACCTTTTCTTGTCCTCCGAGTAAATACTGTAGTAGGCTGCTTCTTGGGCTTGGTAATGATTACCTTGCCTTTCTTCTTTGTCGGTTGCTCTTCTTCTGATTCTTCTTCTCCTTCTTCTTCTTCTTCACTTTCTTTATCTTCACCTTTTCCCTCGGTGAGCATAAGAGGACCCATTGCAGTTTTTAGTTTGGCCACTTTCCTCTTACCTTTGCTGATGGCCTGTGGAATTTTGATTTCCAGTTCAATTCTGGCCTTTGCTTCATCATAAGTACCAAAAATCCATTGCCTTGGGTCTACTGGCTCATTTATCAGTGCTTCAATGATATCCCTTGTTTCATCAATATTTACCTCATATGGAAGAGGTTTCACCCATGCAACTCGGGGTCTAACTGGCTGTATGTAGACCTTGTCACAGTCAACCATAAAACATATGTCATCTTTATATTCTTCAACAAGCCTAAGAGGAATTCTGAATCAGTTATTCATCCTCTCCTTAAAGTCTTCAAAATTTTCTCCCATTTCTGCTATAAACTCTTTAATCTAATACAAAATTGGGACATCTTTTCTCCATTCTACGGTTCCCTTTGATGGAAAGAATTTTTGTACATAAAATAATAAACATATTAATAGAGATCCAAATTTACAGGGGTTATTCTTCGATGTCCTTATACTCTCCATGTTCTTGTTTAACTGCTTCAACATTACTTCTGACAGATCAAACTCAAGATTCTTCTTTACAATTTTCAGGGCCAAATCCACAGCGTCACACGGTACACTATTTAACTTGCTGGAACTATATAACTTATATGCAATAATATGTATGCCAAATCTTAGTTCCGGATATCTTACAGTGTTAACCTTCAAACCTCTACGGTCCCACTCAGCTGGGGTTTGCCTCTGTAACTCATCCCGTCCTAGGGTTTTGGTGGTTTTGGCTTTGCTGAGCATCGAGAGACCCGTGATTTTGTGAATCATCTTCTTGGTTATCAAAATGGGTTGTTCCAACAACAACTGACCATTATGCACTCGACTCAAGATATACCTAATCTATTTGGTTTGGAAGTTTCTAGGCATATGCGCGATGTGAGTCAAACCTTTAGTTTCTAAATGCTTGTGCTCGATTTTGAGAGAACCATTTACACATAACTCCACTAGGGCATTATCCATGTCCAATGTCCCTATTTCTTGAATAGCACACTTAAAATGAGTGTGAATGTCATTCATGAGGAGTACCTTGGGTGGAATCTATGATTGAGCTCCATTGGGATCGAGCGATTCAGCGATGGCAGGAACGAGCTTGAATGTAGGTGCCTTCCATTTTGTTCCCATCACAAGCATTTTGGAACCCTTCTTCGCCTTGCTACTGCTGGTGCTTGTAGATGCCATTGCTGCTCGGTGAGTGAAAAGGTTTCGTAAGAATACTTCGCTCGAAAATCTCTTGAAATCGCTTGAACTCACTTGAAAGCCTTTTTTTTCTGTGTAAATCTCAAATTCGCGGTGAAAAATGAAGTCGAAATCTTCCCTTTTGATGAAAAATTTGCCATTAATGTTTAGTACGGAGGTAGCTACGATCGACAGACTATCATCCACTAGCTCGGCTTAAACTTTGCAACTCGGTGACCAAAAGAAAATAGGTTAAACCGACCTTAACTCGGTAAGAGAAGAACCAACCATGCTCGGTAAGTGCAACTTGGTGAAAGAAGCCTTATTGCACCCGACTGAGCTTGGTAAGGTCATGTACCGACCATGATCCTGATGTATCTGAAATACTAATTTGATCATATTTTCATTCTAGGACTGCTTAGGATATTGCTTTGTAGATATAGTCCTGGTCTTATCCTGATGAGTCTTAATTGGAAATGGTAGAGTCACTCACTTCTTGAGTGACCATTCCATCACTTGAATTATCTGGCTCGGTAGACTTAGGAATCCATTGCTGCTTCATTTGCTTCCGAATATTGTCTACTTTGATTTTCTTCTCATCCTCGACTTTCTTTATGTTCATGCAGTTTTTAGATATATGACCAAGTTCTGTACATGTATAACATCTTACTGTGGTATCCCTTTTTCTTAGGTGATGCCTTGCACAGTTTATCCCAATATGACCATATTCTCCACAATAATGACATCTGCACCAAGTGTTGTAGTCCCAACCAAATATTGCTTTGACAAGTTGTTCAGCTGGATTAAATGATTTGGATTTGCATTGTGATGCCTTATGACCTTGCTTTTGGTATTTGTGACATTTACCTTCAAATTTCAGTTTTTCTTTGCATTCATTGGCTTTGTGTCCATGCTGATTGCAATTGTAGCACTTTCCATTAAATTTTCCTTTTCCATTGCTCCAACATCTATTAGATGTATGACCTAACTTACCACAGTGGCTGCAAGTAGGTCTTTGATTCTTTTGAGTACCCTGTTTGGAGGATTCACCTTCTTCCTTGTATCCAAGGCCTGCTTTACCATTTTGTTTATGAAAGTTTTCTTCATTTTGCAGATTCAATTGATCCATGTACTTTTGAGATTTTACCATTCTCTCATTGACTTTTTTTTTAGAGATTAGATCACTTTGTAAGCTTGCATTGATTTGCCTTTCAGTAATTAAGTCATTTCTCAAATTCTCATTCTCAGATCTTAGATTCATAATTTCTTCCTTTGCATTAGATAATTGAGTTACAAGATTTTCAAGCTAAGAGGATTGATTATTCCTTACCTCTAAGTCTTCAGCTGCCTTGTTCCTTTGCTCCAAGATTTCACATAGCCTGATGGACTGGATTTCTTGTTCCCTTTTGAGCTTTCTTACTTCTTCTTGCAGAGATCCATTCTTTTCTAAAAGTTCTTTGATTGCTTTGTCAGCTTCATCTGAACTACTTGATGGTGAGAGATCTTCAATCTTTTCTTCAACATACTGATGGTCATTCATTTGCCTTGCAAGTTCTTTTCTTCTTTTCAAGGATTGTGAAAGATGCTCTTTTTCTTCATTGAGTTGAGCCATGGCCATTTTCAGATCTAGCTTTTCATTCTCAATAGATTTGTCAAGTCTGAATATCTCCATTGTCCTTGATCTTTTCTCAAGCTGTGAAGCTTTTATCTTGAGAACCTTATTGCTCTGATACCAATTGTTGGAAATATTCAAGATATGACAAGTTACTGAGAGGGGAGGGGTGAATCAATGACTTTTAAAATTTCAAACAATAAAACTGCATACTGATATATTCACCATTCATCCAAGTAACCTACTGCAAGCATGAAACAAAATCATTTGCAACACTTGAACACACAGATTTGGTGACCCAAAAACCTTCCAAATAGAAAGTAAAACTGGGGTGGGGATGAAACCCACAAAGCTTTGTTACTGCAGTATGAAGTTGGCCGGTTAAGGCTTACAATGACCACTTCTAGTGATCTGCCCTAATAGGAGCACAAAGGATTGCTAGATCCACCTTGTTAGAGGATTTACAAACAAACAATAAAGTATGCACTCTGTTAGGAGATTTACAAAAGACTGTTAAGTCTACCTTGTTAAAGGATTTACAAAAACTGATTCACCTGTTAGAATGAAACAGTGGATCTGATTACAACTGATTGCTGATAAGATCCGCTATGCTCTGATTCACCTTGATGTGATAGATAAAACTTTTCTGCTCCAAAACTTGACCTTGATGAATACCTTCACAACTCAGCACACATACTTTCGCACACATGTATTTCTTTCACACTTTCACATTTTCATTCATTACCATTACATTTGAATGATACAATACATTGCATATATATACCATCCAAATAAACAATACATGCAAGGTCGGCCAAAACAACAAGTGCAAATCTCTATACAAAGTCGGCCCAAGGTAAAAACTTGGGTTCACTGAACTGACTCAGTGTCCTTCTGATACTCGGTGTCCACTGTGTTACTCAGCATCGTCATGCACTCGGTAGAAGTGAAGGCACGGTCCATACTAAATACTTCGAGTAGTTCTAAACTCGGTAACCACTGGAGACTCGGTAGAAGAGATGTCACTCGGTGAATACTTCTATCTGAACTATAGCTCGGTGATCAAAGGAAACACTCGATAGAACCTTGTGACTCGGTGATAGTTAGTTTCCTTGATAACCGTCTGAGCTCGATAAAATTAATTTCCTTGATAATCTCAGGAGCTCAGTTATCACAAAGTTCTCGGTCAATACTAAGTACATCTTCACTCGGTCAAAACTGATTCCTTTCTTTACCTCGAACACTCGGTAAACACTGGCTGCTTTGTTCACCTCGATCACTCGGTTAACACTGACTTCTTTGTTCACCTCGATCACTCGGTAAACACTAAGAACTAGGTAAAGCTTGGCTTACAAAGGAATGTCCGGTGAGAGCTCGGTAAGCATTCAGAATCCAATAAGTGTTGTAACTAATGACAAAAATGTATCATAATGCCAACAGTTCCTAAATGGATGAGGAGGAGACATGCATTAGAACCAGTAGAGGAGGGGGATGACAAGGGCATTGATATTCATCTTAAAAATTTTATGAAGAAAAGAAATAGCAAGAAAGCCAAAAATAAATGATTGTTTTGTGTTAATGAATTTTATGTTTTAGTGACTTATTCATGAATGTTGGGTATTAATGAATATTGTGTTAATGAATTAGTCATGAATGACTTACTCTTGAATGTTGCATGTTAATGAATTATTCATGAATATTGTGTGTTAATAAGTTTTATGTGTTAAGGAATGTTATCATGTGATTATAATGATTGAAAGTTATATTTCAAAAATGGATGAATGAATGAATGTTTTTAAATGTTAATGGGGAATTTAGAGTGAATTTTTTTTTTTTTTTTTTTGGGGAGGGGGGGCGTTGGGGAGTGCCGGGCCAAATGAGCTTCCACCTTCATGTGGTTGGCCCTATTTAGTAGAGAATATTAAACTATTCTAGAAACCAAGTGAAGCTCAAACTTTAAAGATAAGCTTATAGTTAATAGTGACAACCAATTAGCAAGTCCAAATGAAGTTCTTCGTTACAAGTATATTTTTAGTTTTTAAAGCACGATGTCATGTTTTAATATTTTGTAGTTTTTTTCTTGAGTTCAAGTATTCTTTTAATATAACAACATAATTTATGACCATTTTAGTAACTATTCTAACATTGCTTTATGAAAAATCCTTTTTTGGCAAAGATGGCGATAAGTGGTGCTATCTATTCCTTGGGAGATTGGATTGCATAGGTTTGTATCTCAAAATCATTTGCATGTGGTAGAAAAGTATACTTACAACCATTTCATTCTACATTTAAAAAAATTGATGACACGCTAGATACAAAATAATGCTAAGTATGGAGATAAGCATTCATAAACGAGGTGGTGAGAAAGATAAGTATTCATAAACAAGGTGGTGGGAAAGAAGGTGAGAAAGTGAGTATTTTGGGTGAGTAGTACTCTCTAATCACATGTTTTCTACTTCTTCAAAGATTGGGTTTTTATACTCTTATGCTCTAAGTGGTACTTTTTTGTGTTTATAGGATGGAGAAAGTAAACATTAAGTCTGTGTGTGTTGTCATCCTCTTTTCCTAGTTTTTAGTCCTTTCTTACTATAATAGAAACATTGGTCTCATTAATAAAGCTCTTTACTTATATAGTAGTTGTATTCTTGAGTTGTGACTAAAAATTGAGAGCATGCAATGTAGGCAGCGACAATGAGAAGCTTTCCAACCCCATTATCCATGTCAGCACTCACAACACTTTTGGGATCCATTGAAACTGTTGCTTTGATAGTGTTTTTGGACAAGGGTGTTGATAAATCATCATGGTCTTTGGAATGAAGTGGGGTTTTCACTTTTGTTCTTGGGGTGAGTGAAACTAATCATATCATTTTATTGTTGTTAATGTTTTGAATCAAATTTAATCATTCATCATTTTAATCTAGGAATATTTTGATTTTCCTATTTAAAAAAAAAAAATTCATATTTTGATATTTTGAAATTTACATTAGGTAGATAAATTTAATTTCTTTTTTGGCTCCTCTGCTACCAAGTATCCTTGTTTTGAAATTAACATAATTCTAGAGTCATCCAAAAGATTGGAAAATGTTGAATTTTGTAACATGCATTGAGAATGCTAAAATAATATCAATATCTCTTTGAATGTTATGTTTCTAGCTTCAATAATGGCATTTTCTAACTTTTTTAATGAGCAAACATGTTCTTCATTGATATCTTCAAGACTACATTCTCTTTCACCCATAATGTAGATTAAATGACCCTTTCATTTTCACATGTTTCTACCACATGTTTCTACTATACTTCATAAGATCTAAGGGCCAAATTATTTATTATGGAATTTCCCCTTACTTAACATTACAATATATGACAACAAGCATCAATAACACTTTTCTACACAACATCATTAGTTTATAGTGGTAATTGATGGATGAAGTTGAGTGCTTTGGTGATGCAATTGAAAGCAACTATAATGTTGGAATGAAAGCAACTATAATTCTAGATCGAGGGATATTTATGTGTGAATATATTCTTTCCTTTGACAGAACTTCACTATCAACATAGTAACATGTTGGCCAATAAAAAACTAATGCACTTGTATCTTCTTTGTTTGAAATATAGAAATATTAAGTCAAATTCAAATTAATTTCTAATTTAAATTCGCCTTCTTGCACTCTTGAAGGGAAATGACACTTCTCATATTGTTTTGATGGTAATTATGGCACTTCTAATATTGTTTCTAATCTTAACTTTATTCAACACTTGCATCATACTCTTTAGATCTTGTCACAACACAACTCTAGTATTTCATGGAATTACTTATGCATTTATGGATACTTGCACTTAGTGACACTGCTTTTCCACGCAACTAGAGAGTACCTTCTCAAAATGTGGTATATAACTTTTTGTTGTTTTCGTTAAAAAACTATTAAACTAATATTTACCTCATGATACTTCATGCAAAAAAAACACGCATATATATATTTCAAGAGACTGAAACTCTAAACATATTCCACAATTATAAAAGAAGAAGATTAGCATTGCTGTGATTTCCGCTTTGCTTCACTCACAATGCAATTATTCCACCTGTACTATGTGAAAAAGTTGAGGAGCCAAAAAATAAATTAACATAAGTTCTTGGTATGATTGAAGGATGTGATTGTAGATAAATTGTGTAGACAAAGTAATATATCTCATCCAATAATCATAGACCTAGGTGTTTGTTTTTTATTCAATCCATCATTATGCATGGTTATTCAATGTTAGCTCTTGAGTTAATGTTGCATCTTGCTAGAGCCAACATTAGTGAAGATTCACTTTGTTTAGCACACTATTTTTTGGTAATTTGGCTTTAAAATATTTATGGATTGTATACATTTCTTTATAGAAGATGATAGAGTTATACATTTTGTTATGAATTGATATTTAAGATTGAGTGTTTTGATTGTGAAGGAGAAAGAGAAAGGCGAACATTATGTGCAAATTCATACTCAGTGTCTAGACATAACCTAAATCGTTATTATCTTCAATAGTGTTTTAGCATACTATTCTTAGATAAGGATAGTGTGAACATTATGTGCAGATTCATACTTAGTGTCTAGATTTAGAATATTCCTAACATCCTAAAACCTTGTTATCTTACTCATGAATCCTCTAGGAAGGTGGCATAGTGCAGGGTCCTTTTCGAATGCCTCATTATGACCTTGAGTGACTTGAACCATGCTACAATTATTTATATTTGGGAAAATTTAGACATATCAATTGCTTCTTTCAAAATATTGACTACTTGTTTGTACATGGAAGTAAGGATTTGAAGGCTAAACAAATCCTACTAAATGTGAATAGCTTTTAAAGAAATCTAAATCAATAAATACTGAATCCACAAGATCGTCAACTGCAAAAAACATCATAACAATGATATAGTAATAAGGATGTTGCCTTCCTCAAACTAACAAGAGATCTAGTTGGATAATATGAAGTTTGAAAGAATGGTAAATGAAATCCATGGACTCATAGGGATAAGATGAATACATAGTTTTTAGAGGTAGTCAATGAAGCAACTAGGAAATTTAATGGTTGATTTTAAATGTGCTGATAAGTGTCATAGTACAACTTAAATTGGATCTGGTTACATGAATGTATTGTTTCTAGACTTAGAGACCAACACAAGGGCTAAATTTACTAATTTCATCTTTACTCTTCTAAACTTGGGTATGTGGGCCTATGTAGAATAGTAAGATCTACACTTTAATACTTCTCTGAACCATTACAAATCTTTTGTTTGGAATTGGTTTAATAGTATGCTTGGTAGAACATAGTGTAAGCATATAATCTAATGCACTTCATTTATTCTTATGTTTGATAAGAGTTTGTAATATGATTGATTTAGAGTTATGTTGAGTCTATGCACTTAATAACTGAATTAGTTTTGCTAAAGGTGAAATTATTGTATGAAATGTTATATTAGAGAGTAATTATTGTTGAGGAATCCCTATATTCCTTGTTATACTAGATATGTGCTTCCAATGAATCATTAAACATATTGGGATTTCATATACAATGTTTGACTATATTAGTATAAATTGTTGAACCATGATATATATTGAAACTTCATATTCATGGATATACTGAACTAGTGCATCGACCATTCCATAATGTGTGCTGAGTATAGACAAACCCCTTTCTTAAATTGTTTGTCTATATTACTATCTTTGAAATGTTGTAGCATTTAGTTTGATGTCAGGATAAATGAGTTAATGTGTAGATGGTCTTTCTTGTCTAATAAAGGTCTAAACTCATAACAAAATATGTTGTATATCATAGTAGGAATGCAATATTCATAAAATAATTAGACTTCTATGAACTCTTTCATGACATGTTCCTTGATTCTTATAAAAAACAATAGTAAACCTTTTTGTGCAAAAACCTTGGTGATCGATTTAATTTCGAAAGATTGATGCCAAGAGTTTAGAACTTGTAATTAGATTGCTTGTTCTATCACAACAAGCTAAAACTTTGATTTAATTTGGTACTGCCTAAATAGATTTATCTAAGAATATTCTAGGGCCAATGCCTAGGTTTGTCTTCTTTTTGTATATCCATTGCCATCTCATTTTGTACATTCACATGTTTATAGATTCAAATTACTAAATGTTTGGCAAATGTTCTGGCAGCTTTGTTTCTAGAGTATTGATAGATGGGAGAAGTGAAAGTCAAATTTTTTACAAGTGTAGATAGGAAGATCATCACCACCGGTTGGGGATACAAGAGTACAGTTCCATAATGATCAAGTTCAATTGTTGGTTGTTCACGAGACCTAGCTTGCTATTTATAATGCTTCTAAGTTTAACCATTTGCATTATGTAAGTCTTTGTCACCAATTTAGAATTCAAATTTAGTAAGTCATAATGATTTAAGCTACTTTCTCTATATGAGTGTAAACTGATATCACATTTTCATGTACTACAATGGACACCTCATGATTCTCTATCTGCTCCCATTTCAAGTGCGATATATTCATGCAACAATATTCTCTTAATTTCAGGCTACTATGATGGTGTTGTTGGATTATTTGATGCAGAGAGCTTGAGGCCATGCTGTCATATTATAACTTCTACATATTTAGCTTCAGGCATGAATAGGTAATTTGGCTCAGGGAGGCAAAAGTTATGCTATGTATGGATAAATAGATCCCCAAGTATTTTATGATTTAACTCAAAATGTATCCTTTGATTATTCATGTAGTGTCCATCCTCTAGTAATTGCATCACATCCATCTAACTCAAATCAATTCACTCTTGGAATGACTAGCAGAGGAGTTTATGTCATTAAGCCTTTAGAATCAATAGGAAAGTGGAGTGTGGGACCTCCTCTAGATAATGGTACCATTGGATCAAATCCAACATTAAGAAATCAAGGTTTAGAACCAGCTCCAAGGTAGTTCATCATATTAAAACATGGAAAATGGTGCCTTGTACTAACTTTTTATGTTTATCACTGACCTATCTGCAACTCCACAATCGATATTGATAGTCTCTGGCCCTCACCACACTCCTTTTGTTATATATCAATCTTGTAATTTGTATATATATCTTCAAGACCATGGTGCCTCTTTGTGAATAAGTTTGAGGTTTTAGAGAAAATCATTCACTTATGAACATTCCATCAAAGATGATGTATACTAAGGATATGACTTTTCTAGCTATTAAGTGAAAGTTTAATATTTTTTGAACATTCAAATAACTTTACTTTTATTGATGCAGCTGAAATATGAGTGTCTTTTGTGTTCTTAACAAATCATAAGCTTTCAACTTTTGTGAAGCCATTACAAATGCAAATGAACTACAACTGGTGAGGTGTCAATTTTAAGGCAATTCTTGTTTCTATAACGTACAGTTCAATTGCTAGAAATATTTCATCTAGAGGTGTCAATTGATAGATTGTTAACTTTTCATGTCATTTTCTACTTTGGTTGGGTATTTCTCCTTGCATTTTTAAATCTTGTTGTTGTCTTTAACTTAATGACAATTTGTGATGGGGAAACAACCCAAGAACAGAATGGACACAACAGAAAAGGGAAATTATATTAACTAAGAAAATAAGCTAGTAAAAATAGTATAGAGAAAATAAACTTTAGAACATGCCCTAAGGGCTTACAATAGCATAAATCTGGAGAATATTTCTCCTTTTAGCACCTCCTCTCAAACTCCACACCGAACTGCCTTTTACAATGCCAGAAATCTCCTTAAATAGACCCCAGAGGGTTAAGGACTAGGAGTACATTCTAGAAAGTTCTAGTAGGCATCCACCGACAAAATAGAAGGTTCTGGAAGCTGCGTTAGAAGTCGGTGCAAATCTAGAAGAATCTAGAAATGGTAACGAAAGTTTCGAGAGGCATAACTTTTTAACCGTAGCTCCGATTGACAAACCATTTACATTTTTAGAAAGCTCTCAAAGTGCTCTATAGCCCTATGGACTAGCTTCGCTCATCCCCAATTTTTTGACCCTTTTCGAGGTCATTTAATGCCCCAAACCTGACTTTGAAGCATTCTTAGGAGGTCTCCAAAACCTGAAAAACTGTAATAACTTTCAAACCGTGGGGCCTATTGACCTGATTCTTTTTTTGGAATTCTCTAAATCATGATTATATTCATCTGGCCAATTCACACCTAGTTTACCGAAATGATGGCCCAAATACATGCTCCTATTTTTTTGGGATTTTCAAACGCACTTATAGTTGAACTATGAGAGTTGGAACCTTTATTTGAGCCAAATGGGTATCCAAAAATGTAAAGACATGAAACAGAAACTAAGTCTAAGTACATTTTTTTTGGTGACAAAGGATTGCCCTTATACCTCTGGATGCTCCTGCATCAATTTGGTATTACATCTAGGGCGATAACATAGTTGAGTTAAAACTTTACATTAAAGAAAACATCAAGGGATAATATTTGGATTGTGGATATTTATAAATTATATTGGTTTTAGACATGGTTATAGTTATAGTTATAGTTATATATGCGATCTTATGATGATGTGATTGGGACTATAAATTTTTTGGTCACATTTATCTATTTGAAAAATAGAGATTAGTTAGTGTTATTAGCTTTCATTCTTGATAAAGAATTCTTTCCTAATTTTATTTTTCCCTATAGTCTTCACAAGCAATGGTGTCTCAAGAACCCAAATTTAGGTGAGTTGTGCCAATTATTGCAAAGGTTTTTCTCTCAGAGGAGCCTTTTAAACTGCACAAAAATTGATTGTGAAAGATAATTGCTCGGTAGACACTCAAGATATCATGCACATTTCTTCCTCCTTCCCATTTTTTTGTATGAAATAAATCATGTGATGAAAAAAACAATGGTGTTGAGGTAGAAATGTGCATGATACCCTGAGTCTTATGCACCAAGAAATTATTCCTTAGAATCAAATTGTGTGCAGTTTAGAAGGCTCCTATGAGAGAAAATCTTTTAGAATAATTGGGAAAGCTCGTATAAATTTCTACCAAGCATTGGTCTCAATTTCAATGTACATGTCTTCCCTTTTCCATTGAATGTATGGCACTGCCATAGAAAATTAAGGGGTATTCATCTCAATTTAAATGATAGGTTGAAGGAATCTTGGTCTCAATTTTGATGATGGTTGGTCATTTTTTCCATTGAGCATCAAGGGGCTTACGTTGAAATTTTTGTCAGCGATGCTTGCAAATGGGGAAGTAAGAGTTTAGGTTGGACTAAGGAAATTGACTAAATTCATGTTGGTAACTCAAGCTTTTTGAAGTCAAAATTTTGAGGCAAAATAATGGGGTCAAAAAATCAACTAAAAAATATCGACGACAAGTTTAGTCATCTATTCGACAAACTCTAGTCGCAATTTTGACATTTTTGCATTGAAATTTAGGGATAAATTTACTAGTGACCTCCCTCAGTAGGCACTACTTTAGCCGCATGCAGTTTCTATTTATGCTTTTTTATGAATAGTTTATGATTCTGGCTTCAACTATGTGAACTCTTATGGCATGATCTTGTATCCCTCATACCCTTTTTTTGAATTATAATCTTAGTATATTATTTATTAATAAAAAAGGACTATTCATATAAGATGGTTTTAATTTTATTAAAATATTTATAATTATTTTACAAAACAAAACATGATGTTTTGGCAAGAAGAGGAATAAGATGTATGCTCTCTATGTGTTCTATGGCTACTATAGTTTCCACATCAAAAAAACTATATGTTCTACTTGTGCATACCATGCTGCATGCATTCACAAATATAATAAATCCATTTAAATAAAGAAAAAATGTCACAACTCGCTCTTCCCATACCTAAATAAAGCAATGTTTGTGCTACCACCTAGCTTTTTTACTAGATAATAAATTACTTTGGTCAATAAAGATTAAAATAATTAAATGAATATTTCAAAAAATTTAGGGCTATGATGGCTACAAATCAAAATGATGGATGATGGTTATGGTGCTACCATCCTCATCTTCTACGAGTTCTTCCTAATATCATCCCAATAGGAGTTTTGGGGGAGATTTTCTTGAAATGATTAACATACAAGATAGGATAGCATTGAAAGAAGGGAGGAAGATTGCGAGTTGGATGAAAAATTGTATAGCTGAAAGAAATATTAGCAATCATTGGAATAACCAGGTGCTTCTTGCTTTGAATAATTTTTAGTTTTTTTCTTATGCTTCATACAAATTATGACGATTCATGCTATTTTGATTACTATGATTTTTTTTTTAAGAAGGAGAAACTTCTTGTGTACCTAGCCTTTTGATTGGTTAATCTAGATTAAAATAGACAAAAGAATGTTAGGAATCGATAATGGAAAATCACTAGTAAATGTATTCGATATCAATTATTGGGATTCATATTGAATCAATTTTATGGTATACTATACCTAATTTTATGTGCTTCCAATTAAAATGCTATGATATCTAATATGATCAAAAGTTGATAGACTCATGAAATTTAATTTAATACCACTAGAGATGTTATACTATTGCTATGACTCTTAGCTTGACCATAAACTTGTGCTTTGATTTACATATCGATCATTCTTTAATTGTTCTATCATGACTCCAAAATTCTTGAGCTTAGACCAAAGGATTCACATATAGTTTCATGTGTGATTGTTCTTGTTCAATGCCATGGATTCTCTCTCTCTCTCTCTCTCTCTCTCTCTCTCTCTCTCTCTCTCTCTCTCTCTCTCTCTCTCTCTCTCTCTCTCTCTCTCTCTCTCTCTCTCTCTCTCTCTCTCTCTCTCTCTCTCTCTCTGTAAGTGTTAGATGCAAAAAATTTCTAATGTTTCCACTTACTATTTACTCTAAGTGAAAACGTCTTAAGTAAAAGCCCTTTGATAGCATGGAAAATGGCTAAAAGACTATATATGTTCCTTCCTTGTTGAATGGCTATAGGATGTGTTATAATTCTTACTCAACTATGCCCCATTGGATGGATAGATGAGGGTCACATGTAAGGTTGTGGATGAACTAAAAACTATATCTTATCTCCATCTTGGCTAAAATAAGAAAGAGTGCTCATTTTCCTCCTTAGGTACAAGGCCAAAAATGCATTTTAATATTTAACCTTTGTTGGATTAGAACTTTTTGTAGTTATAATCTATGTATTTATTGTTATATTAAATGAGTAGTTTTTGTGCTAAATCTTTGTATTTAACATTGTTAGATTAGTTTTGTTGTAGTTGCAATATCTATATTCAATGTTATATCAGATGAGTGGTTATTGTGTTGAATCTTTGTATTTAATACTACTAGATTAGTGTTTTTGTAGTTATAATATCTATATTCCTTGTTATTATGTATACTCTTCCACTAATTTCTAATATCAAAAAGACTTCATATACAATGTTTTTAATATATTAGGGACATCATTGAATCCTAATATATGATGAAACTTCATATTTATTGATAAACTAAACTAGTACATCCACTATTTCATGAATCATATTGAGTATAGATGAACACATTTTTAATATTGATTGTCTTTACTACAATCTTTCAAATACTATAGCTATGTAGTTTGTAGGAGATTCTACTTATACTTATAAAGAAAACAAGGTGAAATTGGATGAAATAAAAAAATAATCTTTTTGTATTATGTTGAACCAATCCTGAGTGTTAATTTTTAACTTCTTTATTAGATGGGTACAATGTGACAAAAAGGGAGGGTTAAACATGGATTCAAGACTGTTTGATTCTCTCTAGGTCTACTAGTACTAAATGATGGATACTTTACGTGGAGTTCCTCCTTTCAGTTAATTCTAGCATCCCATTTCAGAGTGGGTTATTTTGGAATAGTTAGAACATTTCCTCTAAATGAAACTTAAATGATCTTCTCATTGAAAGGATACATTAATTTATTAATGAACTAAAAATAAAATGTGAATACTCTTTTTACATGATGTCTATGATTACATTGAAGTATAATCGTTGTGTTTCAATAATGAATAGTGGATGGAAATCCTATGTCCTTCTCTTTTATTTTTCTGAGATATAGTGGTATCTGACATTTATTAATTGTGGTAACACATTAAGAAAATTGTTTATGTTTAAATGATTATGCTATGTAATCATAAAAATTTTCATTGGGTGATTTGTTGCATAGGTAATAACAATAGAAAATGTATTATTACATTGTTGTATTTTAGTGTTGCATAAGTTTGGGAAGAGAATATGGTCCTAAGATATGGAAATCAATGGAAAGCAATGATGTTTTCATTGGAAATATAGATGAAGTACCTAAGAGGGGAGGGGTGAATCAGTTACCATAAAAATAATTCCAACAATCCCTTAGATGTCTATAAAGCTTACTTACTGCTGATACTCGATAAATAGTGCAAAAATACAGTAACTCAGCAAGTTAACTAGTTACTAATCATCTAGCATTCAAAGTTATTAATATGCATGCAAAGGTTAATTAAATGAACACAAGAGACACTAGATTTAATGTGGAAACCCAATATGGGAAAAACCACCAAGTAACTAGTCACCAATTTTCACTCTTCTGAAGTGAACCCTATTAGGAGCTAACCCTGTTAAAGGTTACAATACACATTGTTAGGTGTGACCTTGTTAGAGGATTTAATCACCCTATTAGGAGTGGCTTGGTTAGAGGTCTTTAGAACAATTCAACTAAATTTTCACCTTGTTAGAGGATTTACAAAATGGTTGTTAAACCAACTGTATAAAGAGATTGTAAATTCACTGTTACAGTGATTAGAAAGAAATAATGAAATGACCTGAATGATATGCAACTTATCTTTTGCTGATTACAAATATATGTTCTTCTTTACCAGATCCTTACTGATTGAATATAACTTTGCAGCTCCTCCAGGAGATCTAATCCTTCATTAGAATTCACTCATTATTTGCTTATTCCTTCCTCATCCATATACTCACATTTGCACACATATACATTATTCGATAACTTGAACATCTATATATATACCTTTCAGATTTATCAAGTCAGCTCAAATATAAATTACAAGTGAAAAAAATCAGTCAGCTACATTTATTCCATGAAAAAATTGAGCTTAATATTAAAACAATAAAATCCTTCGCTGGCTGACCTAGCTTGGTAACCACTGCTCCAGAATGGTTTTCTAGTGTTAACCAAGTGAAGCTTGATAAACACTGCTCCAAAATGGTTTTCTAGTGTTAACCATGTGAAGCTCGGTAAACACTACAAACCCTATAAAAGTTCTTTGGAGATCGAGCGAACTCATTTAGCACTGACCTTCCTTTGCTGACCTTGTGAGCTCGATAGAAGCTAACTTTTGCCATATTTCCTTTGATGACGGAGTTATCTCAGTAGACACTAACTTTCTGCCTCATTTTCTTTGATGATGGAGTGAGCTTGCTAGAAGCTAACTTTCCTTTGCTGACCTTGTGAGCTTAGTAGACTCTTTTTGATGACTGATATGACATTTGTGTAACATCAAAGACAACACTCAATTAACAATTGTATCCAACAATCTCTCTCTTTGGCATTGATGGCAACACAACATGTCATAGTAGAATGAAATTTGAAAACAAGTCTAACAAGTCTTTTTCTATTAGAACATCTTTCTTTTAGGAAACTCTCCCTCTTTTAGTAATCTCTCTCTATGAAGGAATTAAATAGCAAAATTTTCTCTCAAACAAATTTCAAAAAGATATGATGGTAAAACTCTCCCTCTTTGACAACACATGCCAAAGACAACACAACTGAAATGAATTTTAGTGTACCTTTAGTACTGATTCATATGCAATGTTTCCTAAATATTCTACATCAGCTAATAGATCTTCAACTTGGTATGCATTGATGCATCACTAAAACTTCATTTTAGTGAACTTCAAATAGGGGACTGACCCCTAACTTACCTCTTAGATATAAGAATGCATCCTTAGGTAATGGCTTTGTGAATATGTCAGCAATTTGGTCCTTTGTACGGACATATTCCAATCTAATCTCCATATCTTGCACCAATTCTCTAACAAAATGATATTTTATTGCAATGTGCTTGGTTTTGGAATGCATCATTAGATTCTTAGATATGTTGATTGGACTTGTATTATCGTAGAATATAACAACTAGTTCTTTTCTTTCCACCTTCATGCCTTCCAACAATTGTTTAAACCAAACAATATTAGAACAGTTTACTACTGCAGCAACATACTTTGCCTTTGTTGTAGATTGGGATGTAAAATTTTGCTTTTTGCTTGTCCAAGAAACCAATCTCTTTTCTAGAAAGAATGCTCCTCCACTTGTACTTTTTCTATCATCAAGGTTTCTTACCCAATCAGCATCAGTAAACACTTTCAAATTTAGGTTACCTCCAAATTTGTACCATAAAGCATAATCTTCAGTTCCTTTCAAATATCTCATTATTCTTTTGATTGACATCATGTGATTTTCTCTTGGTTTTGCTAAAAATCTTGCTACAATACCAACTACAAGGGAAATATCTAGCCTAGTATGAACTATATACTACAACTTTCCAATCATAGATCTATACAAAATTTGATCTACTTCTTTTGATTCATCTTCCTTGGTAATTTTTAATCCCATACACATAGGAGTCCCAACTAGTTTATATTCTTCCATACCAAATTTTTTTAATATCTCCTTAATGTATTTTGATTGAGTGATGTAGATACCATTTTTATTCTATTGAATTTGAAGACCAACAAAGAATTTTATCTCACCAAACATAGACATTTCAAATTCCTTGTTCATTTGTTCAAAAAATTCTTTGCAAAGATCATCATTCCCTAGGAAAATAGTATCATCTACAAATATTTTTGCCAAGACAATCTTATCATCTAGTCCTTCCTTTATATACAAGCTACTATTATCATTAGTTTTTTGAAAACCAATCTAAATAAGATAGTTATGCAATCTTTTATACCATGCTCTAGGAGCTTGTTTTAGACCATATAGTGCCTTATGTAATTTGCAAACCATTTTTCTTTTATCTGGATCAACAAAACTTTCAGGTTGTTCAATGTAAACCTCTTCATCTAGTATACCATTGAGGAATGCTAACTTGACATCCATCTAATAAACTTTGAATCCTTCGTGAGAAGCATATGCAAGTAAGATTCTGACTCCTTCCAATCTTGTAATAGGAGAAAAAGCTTTTCCATAGTCTATTCCTTCTTCTTGAGCATATCCTTTGCATACTAGTCTAGCTTTGTTTCTTGATATCTTACCATCTTCAGTCAACTTGTTTTTAAATATCCACTTAGTTCCAATCATATTTTTATTTTTAGGCTTGGGTAAAAGAGTCCATGTCTTGTTTTTCTCTATCTGCTCTATCTCTTCATTCATAGCCTCAATCCCATTATCATTTCCTAAAGCATCTTTGGTATTTCTAGGTTCAAAATCAGCAAGTAAACAAGTACCTTTCAACTTATTTCTTGTCATGGTTCCTTCATATTTGTCTCTAATGATCTGATCTGTTGAATGATGTCTCCTGACATATTTTGCTAATATAGGTTCTTTTCCTTTTGAATGAATTTCATTGATATCCTTTTGCATTTCAACTTTAGGTTTAGGTTGTTCTAGCTTGGTAGATATTGGCTCAGGTCCTTCAGACTCAGTAGACACTTGCTTGGTAGCATTTGAATGTAACTCATGTTGCTGTAGCTCAGTTTGAACTTCTTGTAACTCAATTATTGATGACTTAGGAGTAGAAGATTCCTGAATGATTTGTACTATATAAGGTTCAATGAAAATAAACCTTCTATACTTTTCTTTCTTCTTCAGTCCTTTCTACAAACTCATCAACTTTCACATGTGCACTTTCTATGACTTTGTTAGTAGACAAGTTCAAACATCTATATGCTTTACTTTTGCAAGAGTATCTCATAAATGTTTCTTCATCACTTTTCACATCAAATTTTCCTTTTCTAGATTCTTTCAATATGTAACATTTACTTCCAAATAATTTTAGATAACTTACATTAGGTTTATAGCCATACCGTAGCTCATAGGGAGTTTTGAATGAGTTCCCTTTTAGATATACTTGGTTTAGGGTATGAACTGTAGTGCTGATAGCTTCCTTCCAATATTTAATAGCAATGCCTTTTTCAATCATTAAGGTTCTTGCACAATCCATGATAGATCTTTTCCTTCTTTCAGCTATTCCATTTTGCTTAGGAGTTCTAGGGGCTGATACCTATCTTTTGATTCCCCTTTCAATACAAAAGTTATTGAACTCATGTGAAATGAATTCTCCACCTCTATCTGACCTTAATAATTTCAATCTTTTCCCTATTTCCTTTTCTACTCTGGCCAAATACCATTTGAATTACTCAAATTCTTTTGATTTGATCCTTAGATACATGATAGTCATCATTCTTGAGTAGTCATCAACAAAAAGAATGAAGAACTTTTCTCTAGTATAAATTTCAATTCTAATGGGTCCACATAAATCAGTATGTACAATTTTTAATATATCTTTAGACTGATAGTTTTTACTTTTAAAGCTAGTCTTTCCCATTTTACCAATCTGACAATTCTTGCATAGACCAACCTTAGGTTTCTTTATGTTAGGAATGCCTCTTACTTTCTTGAATTTTCTTATCTTCACCAAATTATCAAAATTGACATGACACAACCTTTTATGCCATAACCAATTTTCTTCAACTTTAGCAATAAAACATGAACATTCACCAAGTTCAAGATAAAATAAATTACCTTTTGTTTGAGTGCCTGATACAATTAGTTTTCCTTTGTCATCCAACAGTCTCGCTTTTCCATGCATGAATTCTACTTTGAATCCATTATTGAGTAGTTGTGCCACACTCAACAAATTATTCTTTAGTCATTTTACCCAATAGGCATTATCACATATAAGTTCTTTGGTTAGAGAGATTCTTCCTCTTCCTTTTATACAACAAGGTTCATTGCTACCAAATCTTACACTACCACCATCATAGTCTTCAAAATATTCAAATTTAGTTTTATCACCAGTCACGTGATGAGAAAAACCACCATCTATGATCCATGTATCATTTTTGCTCAAATGAGAAATAGTGCCATTTCCTCATCATTATCAAACTCATCTTTCACAGTAATGTAGACAATTTCATCTTCTTCTTCATCATTAGAATCATTAGAATCTTTAGCCATAAAACATGTTTTCTTACCTTTATCTTTGAATGATTTGAAGTCTTTCTTGTCATTGTACTTGTAATCTTTCTTCTCATTTTTGTTCTGCTTGTTTGGGAACCTAGTAGCAATATGACCAACTTCCTCACATGAAAAACATATTAGAAGAACTTTACCTTTATATTTTCCTCTGCCTATAGAGTATTTCCTTGCTAGTAGAGCTTCAATCACCTCAAGATCACTGTCTGAACTTTGGTCTGATTCATCTTCACTTTCTGACTGAGATTCCTTTTCCTTTTTTCTTTTCTCCTTTAGTGAAATCTTGGCTTCAAATGATGATTCAATAATTTTGGAAGCTAGAACATAGTTTTCATAGTTGTCTAGTTCAAATGCAGTCAATCTTCCAACTATGGCTTCTAGATTTATCTTATGATTTGCTTGACATCTTCTTTTTTGAATTGCGGAGACTCTAATTGCATAGATTGGTAGTAATGTTATGAGAACTTTACTTATAACTGTCTCTTCACTAATATCTCCTCCAAATGCTTTGATTGGACTGACACATGCTTTAACTCTTTCAACATATTTGGCAATTGTCCTCTCAAACTTTCTGCTTTGGCTCTTCTTACACTATCATCTCCTCATATATTTTTTTCAACTTGTTCCACATTTCAAAGGAAGTTTTGCAATCCTTGATGTCATCAAATTCTTCATAACTTAGAGCAGATGCTATATCTATCATCATAATGTTGCGAGTCTTCTTTTTAGCAATATCATTGATAGATAGTGTACCAGCAGGTTCTGCATATTTTTCATCAAGGTACTTAAGTCTTGTATCACCAATGGATGCTAGATGAAGTCTCATCAGTCCTTGCCATGTAGAGAATTTTTTCCTATTAAGTCTTGGAATTTCCCTTTTGTAAGACATCCTGATCTTTAGCTTAGATCCTTGAAATCTTTTTCTGAAAGCACCAAAAGCTCTGATACCAATTGTTGGAAATATAGATGAAGTAACTGAGAGGGGAGGGGTGAATTAGTTACCACAAAAAAATTCCAAAAATCCCTTAGATGTCTATAAAGCTTACTTATTGCTGATGCTTAGTAAATAGTGCAAAAATATTGTAACTGGGTAAGTTAACTAGTTACTGATCATCTAGCATTCAAAGTTATTAATATGCATGCAAAGGTTAATTAAATGAACAAAAGAGACACAAATTTAACGTGGAAACCCAATATGGAAAAAAATCACCAAGTAACTTGGCACCAATTTTCACTCTTCTAAAGTGAGCCCTATTAGGAGCCAACCCTATTAAAGGTTACAATATACACTGTTAGGTGTGAGCTTGTTATAGGATTTAATCACCCTATTAGGAGTCGCTTGGTTAGAGGTCTTTAGAACAATTCAACTGAATTGTAACCTTGTTAGAGGATTTACAAAATGGCTATTAAACCAATTCTGTAAAGAGATTCTAAATTCGCTGTTACAATGATTAGAAAGCAACAATGAAATGATCTAAATGATATGCAACTTATCTTTTGCTGATTACAAATCTATGTTTTGCTTTACTGGATCCTTACTAATTGAATACAACTTTGTAGCTCCTCCAGGATATCTAATCCTTCATCAGAATTTGCTCATTATTTGTTTATTCGTTCCTCATCCATATACTCACATTTCCACACATATACATTATTCCATAACTTGAACATCTATATATATATATTTTAGATTTATCAAGTCGGCTCAAATATAAGTTACAACAACTGAAAAACATCAGTCGACTACATTTATTCCATGAAACAATTGAGCTTAATATCAAAATAATAAAATCCTTTGCTGGCCGACCCAGCTTGGTAACTGCTACTCCAAAATGGTTTTATAATTTTAACCAAGTGAAGCTCGGTAAACACTGCTCTAGAATGGTTTTCTAGTGTTAACCATGTGAAGCTCGGTAAACATTGGAAACCCTGTAAAAGTCCTTTGGAGACCAAGTGAACTCAGTTAGCACTGACTTTCCTTTGCTAACCTTGTAAGCTCAGTAGAAGCTAACTTTTTCCATATTTCCTTTGATGACAGAGTTATCTTCGTAGAACCTAACTTTCTACCACATTTTCTTTGATGACCGAGTGAGCTCAATAGAAGCTAAATTTTCTTTGCTAACCTTCTGAGCTCGGTAGACTCTATCCAATGACTGATATGACATTTGTGTAACATCAAAAACAACACTTAATTAAAAATTGTATCCAATAGTTGTTACTTTAATATGCACCTTGTATATCTATGTTTTATGAGAGTAATTCAAGACATGATTACATTCTTAGAATATACTCAATGGAAGGTGAGTTTCAATATATGTAAATGTATGTATCATTTTTGTTAAAGTTAATGATAGTTAATCAACTATTTTTGAATGGTCAATATTCTTTAACTTTGACTCATGTTGAATTTTTCACATTTTATGGAGATTGCTGACATGGCATTGATTTTGCAGGAGCAATCTTTACATATGGTATTAGAGCTCTTGGTTCCACACTTGGGCCTTGAGTTCACTATGCTAGATAGGAAACTGTAAGTCAGCTAGCTTAAATTTTGTTGTATGGGTTGATGACATGGGTTCCATGGTGTTTCTTCTAGTTATGATTACTTTGACATAGAAGAATAAGATGCTCCTTATGCATGTCAAGATTTTGGGTTGACAATTATTTTCTTTTAAAGATAGTCAAAATAGAAAGTTTATGGAATGATTTGGTAATTTGTGTATCTCATATGGTTATAACTATACTTAAATTTAAATTATGTCATGGTATAATATGCATATTTTTGTATTATACTTCAATTTTTATTTATTTGCATATGTGATGCAAGAAAGGTGTGAATTTCTAATAACTATTGAGATAGTCAAATGATGGTTGAGTTTTGCGCTAGCTTATGAGTGCCTATGAATTCAATATTTGACTTGTGATAGCTATTTTCACTTAGGTTTACACCCTTCTCTAGAGCCTATGCATGAGGACAACCTAGTGAAACATGGAAACAACCTCCAAGATGTGGGATTTGAACTGTGAGGTAGAGTCTTCGGAGAAGGCCAACTTCCTCTTACTATCAGGATGCACCTAACTACTCTTGGAGAGGAAAAGGGAGAAAGAGAACATGAAAGAAAAATCTACCTAATCTAATCTAAAGAGGTGATCCACCAAAATAGAGTGTTCAAACCAATCTTTTCCCATATATGCACTATTGAATTAGAATGAAACTAAAGATATTACACATTCAGACTTGCTTTAATCAAATAATCACATGCACATCAGAATACCAAGATGAACAACTAAAGGAAAGGGATATTCACTTATATTATCATTAATGGATCCAAGGAGATATAGTCATGTTGGTTACTGACTTCCACAAAACATCAATGAGAGGCAAGGATTCTTGCACTTTTACACCAATGGGTGAAGGAGATACAACATAATTCATGCTGTTCAGAGGCATAGGGGAATTTTACACTGTAGTTGCAGAGCAAAAATAGAAAATAACAGAGAATGTTCCAACCATAACAAAATCTACAAAATTTGCCTTTATAGTGCAGGCATAACTAAGATTTTTTTCCTGACTAAAATTACTCTACAACCACTACGATTATGTCTCTACCAAGAATAATCATGGGGATCTGAGGAAATCTGATCTAATTATATCTATAGGTACCATGAAATATGATCTTTCATGTCAAATAATGCCTTGAGAAGATAGAAGCAGCTCCATTAAGCCATTCTAACCAAGTAGATAGATCACTAGAGGTGGTGGAGTGTTCTTCTTTGGTTTAGCATTCATTTTTGGTGGTTGGGATCGATCATGAAGATCGAATCGCATGAAAAAACCTTGATTTCCTCTATTCCTGGTTCATGAATCAGCATGATGAGTAGGTCAACATAACCCTGGCATCAAGACGAGCCACATGGACCAACTAGTTTATTTCGTTCTTCCACCTCATGGGTCTTCTCGATTTTGACCACATCTTTCTCTAACTAACCATGCCAACCTGTTAAAACTTAACTGTGACGGGTTATAACAATTTCTAGCCCTTAACTATCAACCCAACTACGATATCTTCTTGGGCCCATTAGCACACATGTCGTTGAATTACCAACTCACTATACATAACCTTCGAGCTCCTTTCCATGGCGGGTTAATGACGATTGTTGATTTGCTTTGATCCTGCCAATGACAATCAATACAACCTAATGAGAATAGTGATGGGTGCTTCGCTCACTAACTTGCCATACATATCTTTTGAGCATCTTTCCATAGTGATGTAACAAGTACCGTTGATTTGCCACCATCTAACAGTCCTAAAGATACATCCAATCTACCCTATGCTTTGCAGCTCAGAAATAGGACCCACCACCCATGTGTCACCAAGTCATCAACTTGCTATACTTAACTAGCGTGCATCTTCACATGGCAAGTTAATGAGGACCATAGATCTATGCTGATCTGACGACCCTGAAAGTCGCACTGAAGGGACTAGCCCACCTTTGCACTAACATTGCCCTAGCCAATGAGAAATCCACCAACTGCTGATGTGTACACTAACCTGTACACTTATTCTTGATGTATCATTGGCTCAGGGTCCACCATTTGGCTCATGGAATAGACCTAGCCCCACATGACATGTGGTAGCAAATTGCCAACTCGCTATAGCTAAACTTTGAGCATCTTCTCTTGGTGAGCTAATGAGAGCCTTTGATCCAAAGTCGATCCAAGGGTGAAGAAATTGCATCCAACATCCTGAAGGTTGGTGGGGCCCATACTCACTAAGTCACTATGAGTAAATGACTTGCAACTTTCCATGGTGAGAAGATGATGGCTATTGGTCCTGTTTGATCTGATGCTCACGATCTCTCCTATGCACTGTTACCTTTCCACCTCACATGTGGTCCTACTAGTGGTTGATTTTATGGTGCCTCGCTACTTTGCTAATCAGCGAGATGCTTGAGTTTTTCGATAGTGAGGTAGCGAGTTCCGGTGACCTTTTCCAAACTCGGTGTTGGAGAAATAGATCGAACCACCACTGCCAGACTGGGCCCATTGAGACACATGGAAAACACTCACTATGTTGTGATACATAAAGGTTGAGCAGATTTCCTTGGCGGCGTAATGAGGGTCATTGATCTGGGGAGATCTGAAGGCGAGGAAATTTGCATGCTAACAAGGCAAAACATGAAATACCTTGGGCATTAAAATATCATTAAAAATAGGTACTAGCCGTTGGTGGGCAGAAATTCAAAATTTGAATATTGGTGGGGGCATAAAAAATGGTAACAATACCAATGAAAATATCTTTTTATTGTGTAAATGACATCTGATGCACATGCGGTGCAAGAATCTATTTTTATTTTATGTCAGATTCATGAGGCTCATCGAGTAAACTAATATGATTAGTAGGAAGAACATGGATTTCATTTGCAAAATTATTGCATGTTCTATTATGCATTTAGAAATTTGTGATTATCAAGATAAATTATATGTGATGCATGTGAAGCTTGGTTATGTTCTTAACAACCCTTAGACATAGGTGTCATTAAACATTTACTCCCTCTTGGTGACTAGTGAGAGTCATTGTGCTTTAAGTGAATGGGGTTTTCATTTTATTATGGTTAGTTTCATAAACTTGGATGTGATGAAGGACTAGCTTGAAATTTTATGTTCTTTGCGACCATAAAGCCACCAATTTCGTTACCTATTTATTGTAACTTTTCTTCACTTTTATTTTTGGTTTTGTACCTCCTTTTTGGACTTTGACTTTAGAGTTATGAATCTTATTTTCAAGAGTTCTTTGATCTTGAGGTGGCTAGGGTGTGAGTGTATTTTTGATGGTGCTAGTCTTATTATTTGAAAGTGATGTCATCTATCATGTTTAGTCTGGAACATTGATAAGATGTTGAAAGGAGTAGATTGTGAAGAACATGTCATTCTTCCTTTTGCATATTTTAGTTTGTTTTGTTTTTTTTTTTTAATTTGGAAAGGTTACCTTCCACTATGGGTTCCAAATGTGGAAAAATAGGGAAGGGTAGAAGTGATGCTTTCATTTTTCAACTCTACCTACTAGTGTAATATTGGCACTACAAAAATGCTTTGGCCAAAGCTATGTGCATATGTTTATCTAATATGCTTGCCCATGCTATCCATGATTATGGCTACTTGGACATATCTAGAAAGTAGTATGTTTCATGGGTGCACTAGATACCTCCTATTTTTTGCACTTTTGGACATTGCAAGGTTGGGAATTCTATGTGTTAGGTAGGATCCCATAGAAAGTACCTATGGTATTGTGAGGACATTACCAGATTGAGAATTCTATTTGTTAGGTAGGATCCCAAGGAACTGCATTTTGTATTATTTGGGCATTGCAAGGTTGGGCATTCTATGTGTTAGGTAGAATCTCATGGAAGTGTAAGGTTTTATGGTTGGTCAAAAAAGTGCCTCAGATTTAATGGCATGAAGGACATGCATCACAACTTGTGCTTATATGTTGGTTAAACATAATATGGCGTCAAGATGGGTTGAGGGCCTATGGTCACTAAATTGATAAAAATTGGAATTAATGATCCTTGTAGGTCATTGGTGAGCACACAAAAATGATTTAATTAATGGTATTGATCATATGGTAGATTGAATTGCACCTATACAATGTGCTTATTGTTTCATGTATGACATGTAGGTTAACATTTTCTATGATGCCCATTGAGGTATGATGCTTTAAATTATAATTTGTGTATTTATTAAATCATGAATTTTGATGGATGGATGACATGTAGGTCAACTCCTTGGATAATGTCATGTGTTACATTCTTAAATGGATAGTTATTTGTTAATCCTTGATTATTGTAATGAAATAGATGTTGACTATTCAAACTATGGTTTTTCTTGATTATTTTTGTGATTCTTGCAATTGTTGATGTGGAAATTATTTAGTAGGACATGATTCTTACATATGATGAAATAAATTTTGACATGTAGATCAACTTTTTTAGTATATTCATGTGATGATATGTTGTTCTCAACAAATTAATAGATAATTGATTTATGAAATGTAATTATTATTGCACCTATCATTTTGACATGTATGTTGGAAACTATAATTAAGTTGCATAATTTAATTAACTGGAAGATATTTTATGTACTTGTTGATTCAACTATGTGTAGTCAAATTTTGACTAACTTGACTTGACATTTTGGCCTATGTGGCAAGTGTATGAAAATGTGGTCTTCCTATGAGAATGCAAAAGGGTATGTGCAGATCGTTCTTTTATTTATTTTGGAAACATTTTACATTGGTGTTATGTATATGTGATGATCCACCATGCATGTGACTTCTACCTAATAGAAACTTGTTGACTCATTTTATTTAGTCAACTTAGTCAATGAATGATGATCAATGATTTGGTCATCTTGAGTTATTTTTTTTGGATTCCTAGTGGATATGTTGTTTGACATAAACTGAGTTATTATGCACTCGACTCAGACCATTTGGTCAACATGTGTGTGTTTGGGATTTGGTTTGATTATCTATTGATGTACAACTTTTGGTCAATGTTAATTTATCACAAATGATTGTGTGGCCTTCTATCATCCATTTACCTATCATAATAAGTTATATTATGTTTATGATAAATGATCCATTATGATGTAAATATATTAGGATGTCAACTTTTTCAAGCACTTAGATGCATAATAATGCTTGAATCCTAATGAGTACATTGATGATGTTATATTCCTATGTCATTATATTTCATGATGAATCAAATTATGATAAATTAGTGTGATTGCATTACTTGATTATGTTTCATGGACACTCACCTATTGATGTCGATGCTAACTCACTTAGTGACCACCATATATTAGATGACACATATGGTACATATGGTTGATTATTTATGTTACTCATGATCAAGATGTGATTAAAATATAAATTAAGAAGTTGTAAAGTTAAAGGAAATGACTCCTAATATTTGAATTTATCTCCTTCAAATACTAACATTGTCATGAGCTAAAATCACTATCAATGTATATGTATGAGTATGGCAGGAAGTGGGTGTGCAGTATCTACTAGTGGGGTCAAATCCATGTGAGGCCTAGGTATGATAAGTAAGCACAGGTATGTGTTTGATATCATGTGATTTTAAGGTAATATGTTACTTAATATTGAGAATCATTGAAATAAGGAATTATTTAGTTACTATTTCATTGGATAATTGATTTTGATATTATGCTAGACTAATATTTGGTGTTGTTCTTATGAATGAATAGAGGAATGACACATTATAAGAAATGGGGAATATTTTCAAAGAGAGGTAGTCTATCCTTTTAAAACTATATGATGGTAATGGAATTCACACACTCGCTTAGAAATACACTTCAAATGATTAATAATTATATGTGTTTACTTCAAGTTAGATTTTATCCTTCTCATAACTATGTTTACATCAATATTATTTAGTACTATCTTTCAACAAGTCATGTGCAAATTTTATTAGTATCCATTTTCTTTTGAGGAATGAAATTTGACGTGAATAAGTAGATAGAAGTCAAGAATATTGATAGAATTGAATATAGTACACACATTATTCTAAGTAATGAATGCTAGATTTTAGGATTCTAAATAAGATTTTACTAAATCTCTTTGAATATGCCTACATTGTCTTACTTATCTGCATCAAGGTGATGCATTTTCTAAGGGAGAGAGCATGTCACAACTCGCTCTTCCCATACCTGAATAAAGTGATGTTTGTGCTGCCACTTGGCTCTTGTACTAGATACTAAATTACTTTGGTCAATATAGATTAACATAATTAAATGAATAATTCAATATTTTTAGGGTTATGATGGTTACAAATCAAAATGATGGATGGCAGTTATGGAGCTACAATCCTCATCTTCTTAAAGTTCTTCCTAACATCATCCCAATAGGAGTTTTCAGGGAGATTTCTTTGAAACAATTAACATATAGGAGGGGAAAACACTGAAAGAAGGGAGGTCGATTGCAAGTTGGACAAAGGAAGACATAGTTGGAAGAAATATTAGCAATCATTGGAATAACCAAGCTCTTATTGCATTGAATAGTTTGTAGTTTTTTTCTTGAACTTCATATAAATTATGAGTGTTCATGTTATTCTAACTACGATGATGATTATTTTCAAGAAATACCAACTTCTTGCATACCCAATCATTTGATTGGTTAATCTAGTTAAAAATAGACAAAAGAATGTTGGGAATTGATAATGGAAAATCACTAGTAAATGTATTCAATTTCAATTATTGGGATTCATATTGAATCAATTTTATGGTATAATATCCCTAATCATATGTGCTTTCAATTAAAATTCTATGATATCTCATATGATCAAAACTTGACAGACTCATGAAATTGAATCGAATAATATAGATATTTCCAAGTAATACCACTAGAGATGTTATATTATCATTGTGACTCTTAGCTTGACCATGAGCTTGTGCTTTGATTTACCTATCGACTATTCTTTAACTATTCGGTCACAACTCCAAAATTCTCTAGCTTAGACCAAAGGATTCACATATAGTTCCATCTATGATTATTCTTGTTCAATCTCATGGATACTCTAGACCTCTCTCTCTCTCTCTTCCTAAGTGTTATATGCAAGACATTTCTAATTTTTCCACTTACAATTTATTCTAAGTGAAAAATTCTTAAGTAAAAGCCCTTTCATAGCATATAAAATGGTTGGAAGACTATATATGTCTTTTTCTTGCTGACTTGCTCTAGAATGTGTTATAATAATTACTCAACTATGCCCAATTGGATAGATAGATGAGTTTCACATGTAAGGATGTGGATGAACTTGAAACTAGATCTTATATTCCTCTTGGCTAAACTAAGAAAGAGTGCTAATTTTTTTCCTTGGGTACAAGGCCAATAGTGCATATTAGTATTTAATATTTGTTGGATTAGCACTTGTTGTAGTTGTAATCTTTATATTCACTATTATATTAGATGAGTGGTTGTTGTCTTGAATCTTTTTATTTAACATTACTAGATTAGTGTTGTTGTAGTTGTAATCTCTGTATTCAATGTTATATCAGATGAGTGGTTGTTGTGTTGAATCTCTATATTTAACATTGTTCGATTACTGTTGTTGTAGTCATAGTCTTTGTATTCCTTCTTATTATGGATACACTTCTACTGATTTCTAATATAAAACAAGACTTTGTATCAATGTTTTTACTATATTAGGGACATCACTTAATCCTAATATATGCTGAAAATTCATATTTCTTAATAAACTAAACTAATAAAACCATTATTCTATGAAGTGTGTTGAGTATAGATGAACAAGTTTCTAAAATTGGTTATCTTTATCACAATATTTGAAATACTATAGCTATGTTGTTCATAGGAGATTCTATTTATTCTTGAAAAGAAAATATGGTGAAATTGGAAAATAATCATGTTGTACTCTGTTGAATTGATCCTGAGTGTGAATTTTCAACTCCTTTATTAGAAGGGTATAATGTGAAAAAGGGAGGGTTAGACATGGATATATGACTATCTGATTCTCTCTACTTGATAGTACTAAATAATGAATGCTTTAGGTTTAGTTTCTCCTTTCAATTAATTATGGCATCCTATTTCAGAGTGGATTATTTTGGAATAGTTAGATAAGATAAGATAAGATAAAATAAATTATTAATGTCTACAAAAAACCAAAATAGTTTATGGAACTGAGCACACAAACAAAAGAGCCAGCCAAGCAAAGGCACCAAACGATGACTAAAAAGGAACAAAGTAACAAGAAGAAAGAAAGAAAAGGTAAGGACTAAGGGTCCTTCATTGTCACAAAGAAATCCATAATAGAGAGGTACATTTGTGGACAATCCATAGTCTTTGAATGCCCTGAAGAACCCCTATAGGATTGATGCTACTTGTAGAGACTGGTACAATGTCTAATAGATCTAGAATGTGAAGTAGTGGAAGACCTTCTCAAACCCCACGGAGGAGACAAGGGAGAGAAAAATGTGGTAATGAAATGAAACTTAAATTATCTTCTCATTGAAATGATACATTGATTTATTAACGAAATTACAAGAAAATGTGAATACTCTTTTTACAAGATGTCAATGACTACACTGAAGTATAATCATTGTGTTTAAATAATGAATAGTGGATTGAAATCCTGTATCCTTTTCTTTTCTTTTTTTCTAAGATATAGTGGTATCTAACACTTATTAATTAGAGAGTGGTAATAGATTAAAAGAATTGTTAGCGTTTAAATTATCATGCTATGTAATCATAAAAATTATCATTGCATGATGCCTTGGATAGGTAATAATAGTAGAAAAGGTATTATTGCATTGTTGTATTTCAATGTTGCATAAGTTTGGGAAGAGAATATTCTCCCAAGATATGGAAATGAATGGAAAGAAATGATGTTGTTACTTTAATATGCACCTTGTACATCTATATTTTATGAGTTTAATTCAAGATATCATTAAATTCTTGGCATATTGCTCAATGGAGGGTGAGTTTCATTGTAGTATAGAGAAGATATATATATATATATATATATATATATATATATATATATATATATATATATATATATATATATATATATATATATATATATATATATATATATATATATATATATATATATATATATATATATATATATATATATATATATGTGTGTGTGTGTGTGTGTGTGTGTGTAATGTGTCATACACAATTCCATTACCACTCTTGCTTTTATCTACTTAGAATTCCTCAATGTTGAGCTGGGTATCTTTCATGTAAGAAAAGCTTCTGGGGAAGCTTAATAGCTTTGTGGTAGGGTGGTAAAACACTCCTATAATATTCTTACCCTTGTGTTCTTAGATAGGTTCGAGAGCTTTTTCCAAAATGATTGACATAATGAGTTCATCATGGTATTATGTGTGTGTGCGTGTGTGTGTGTGTGTGTCTATGTATATATATATATATATATATATATATCTGTATGTATGTATGTATGTATGTATGTATGTATATATATGTATATATATATACACATAAATACATATACATATATATATGCATGTGTGTGTGTGTGTGTGTGTATGCATCTTTTTTGTTAAAGTTAATGATAGTTAATCAACTATTGTTGAGTGGTCAATATTCCTTAATTTTTTCTTGCATTCAAATTTTTTACAATTTATGGATGTTTGTGTGTGTGTGTGTGTGTGTGTGTGTGTGTGTGATTTTTGTTAAAGTTAGTGATATTTAATCAACTATTGTTGAGTGGTCAACATTCCTTAACTTTGACTTGCATTGAATTTTTTGCATTTTATGTAGATTGTTGATGTGGCATTGGTTTTGTAGGGGTAGTCTTTACATTATAGGGACTCAAAGAATGTTGTGTCATTGTCACATGCCTTGATGTTTCAAATATAATTTCAAAGGGACTCAAGGGATATATAGGAAGGTCATCATTACATCATTCTTTATATGTTTTGAAAGAGTGGATGCACTGGGATGACCTAGATTGAATTCACTATGTGTACCATTTGATAGATTTTTAAGTTATTGTGTTATTGTAGAAAGCTTAGATACCAATTAAAATCATCTTTTGGAAGGAAATTCTTTTACAATTGTTTGGATAGATATTGAAATTAAATGGGCTAAGTTTATGCTCATGTAGCAATGATGCTACGTTAACTATTATCTTTTCCTTTGAATTACCCCAAAAAGAACTGCTATTTGCACACAAACATGCCAAAAAAATACCATGAACACTACCAGTTCTTTTTTTCTTTTCATTTTTTAGTTTTCTTGATTGCTGATCGATATATTTGTCCAAAAGTATTACACTAGTTATTCGGGATTCTTACTGGCAGGTATTGGACCAACATTTTAAAATAAAATTTTGGACCACCTCACACTGTATGAGTTCTACAAAAATGTGGGAAAGCTGAAAGGTTATCTTTAAGTCTTTCACTCACCTATGAAGGTTCATAAGATAATGATAAATTTTGACATATGGATTAGGAACTGTAGGTGTGTGAAGTTAGCTTGGGCAACTATTGGGTCATTACCCCTATACTAAAGACCATGGAAAAAGTTTAAAACAAAATTATTTCAAGCACTCAAAGAGACTACTTCTAAATCTAGTTTTTTTGTTTCTTTACTTTTAAGTGATCAAATTCTATAGTTTTTATCAACAACTAGTAACCTCCGTGTTGCGAAGATCTTTTGAGAGGAAAAAAAAATGGAAAAATATTAAATTTTAAAATATATTAATAAAAATAAATAAAAAATAAATGATTAAATTTCAATGAATATATATATAATAATTTTATTACAATTATGAAATGATTATGTTTATTATAGAAAGCAAAGTTTTGAAATGAAGCAATGACAATGACAATTCTCTCTCCATTTTTTTAAAAAAAAGTTCTAGAGCAGATATTATTTTTAACCTCTAAGTTATTGGAAATTAGCTGAATAGAAGAATATGTACACCATAGTTAAAGTCATTGTGCCTTTTCCTTATTACAAACTCTGTTATGCCTTATTAAAAACTCTGCCTAGACACACAACCATCCATGAGATTAGAAAAATGTCAATATAGAAATATGAAACAAAAAAAAGCACAGTAGTTGGAATACATAGCAAGAATAACCAATAAAAATCACAAATCAAAAGTTTTAGGTTATAAATTATAAATTTATCGATTAAACTTGTGCTTTTTCTTTGATAAAAAACTTGACCACAAGTTTATCAATAAACTGTGATTCTTCACTTCAAAAAAGAAACTTTTTTTGAGCAAGTCATAAATTTTTTTATGTTCCACAACATTTTTCAGAGAGGAACAAGGACGATAGGGAACATATTTATGAGACATATTATATTCTTTTTAAAGTTTTATATAACCTTTCATGACAATATTTATGGGGAAAATGTATTGTCTAATTCCCAAAATAAGCTTTCAAATCGAAAACTTTGATACATGCATGAAAATAGATTTAACTTAGCGTCACTTTGAACCATTGGTTAATGTCAAATCCCACTTGGATTTGTTTCTACTTCATTTTGTTAAGAAAAATATTGATTTGTATTGGTTTTTAATATATTGCATGGTGTTTTAGGGACATGGACAAAGGGACAACAATGGAGGTGCATTTCTAGGACATTTCCTTAAGGGTCAAAAATAGGGAACACATCCCCATGTAGAAAAATATTTGTTGAAATTCTTCCCATTTCTACCAATGAATCCAAATATTCATGTTTTTCACCTTGTTTCAACCCACTATTTGTTCCAAGCTTTTCACATTAACCTATGTTGGTTTTTAATATCTTGCATGGTGTTTTGGGGATAGGGACAACAACAAACGTGCATTTTGTAGGACATTTCCTAAAGGGTTCATAATAGAGAAGAGCTCTCCATGCAATAAAATAATTTTTGTAATTTTTCTCATTTGTAATAATGAATCCAAGTAATCATGCTTTTGACCTATCTTTTATCTTATTGTTGAAATTTACTCTGATGTTTCTTTAAAGCTTAAACAAATATGAAATTATCCATCTTTCACTACCATGACTATTGTACTATCTTGACAATAGATGACATATTTGAAAAATTTGATGCTAAAAATGTATACATAATTGAAATCAGTAGTATTGGAAAATAAATATGTTTAATTTTTAAAAAAACTCATCAAATAAAAGGAAAAATAAAATAGTAACTTTTAAGTTAGTAAATTTAATTATAATGTAAACCTTATGTTAAAATAATGTTTTAAAATAAAAATTATGTCATAGAATAATATAGCTAACATCTACATTAAAAGTGGATTGTGTTTTCTTTTTTCATAAAAAAATAAAAGGGGCTCATTTTGTAAGAGGTAAATTTCTACACATGTGACCCCTACTGATAACCATAACTTATAAGAGTTTAATCTAGAAAAAATGAAAGATTAAAATATAGGTCTTTGTTGGCCAGTTTATCTAATTTTTGTAGATAAACAACCCATTTAATTTTTATAATATATGATAAGGATACATTTAAGATTTCTTTTCAAAGGGAAAGTGAGGGCGCACAAGAAAAATCATAAAATAAAGCCATGGAATTATTATTAGGTCAGTAATAACTAGGCCTTACAACTTCCCTTCAACACCAACATGGCTACACACTTGCCCTTATTTGGGTGACTAATTATTAGTGACCAAATGTTTAATCATTTATTCAATCATTTATTTAGTCACTTATGTTTGTCTAACCTTGTGATTTTACCTGATGATCAAATTAGTCATTTATCCAGTCACTTGCACTTAGAAATTTTAGAACATTAATATAATTTGATCACTTTTAGTCATGTGACTAATTCTTTTAGTCTTGTGGCTAAATATTTTAGTCATGTAGTCATTTATTTGCCAAATTTCTACTAGTGGAGGGAAGTCTCAAACAATAAGGAATACCTTTAAACCATCCCAAACTCAACATAGTGGGAGCATACAGTCACTAGGGTACTTCACTCTAAAAATATACATAGTTTGTTGTCTAACCAATGAGAAATGAGATCTTGTCAATAAACTAATAATGCTAGGTACACCTTTAACATTAACATTAGTTTTAGAATTCATTCAATTATGTAGTAAGTTTAATAACCATTACATGAACAAGTTAAGCAAGAAAGTACCTAAATTGTAGTCCAATACAAGTACTAAATCTAATTTCCCTATAATCAAAAAATGATTAACTTATTAAAAAACCACACCATATCCTTCTACCCCTCTTCATTAAAATGGATTGTACAGTATATGACATATAAAATGACTTTTCAACTTCCTAAAGACACCTATCCAAGCGTACATGCTTGATGACCCTTCACAGTCCAAAATTATCATTTTGCAAAAACATATTGTTAGCAACATTTTTGACAACTTTGCAATATTTTACAACTTTTACGATTTTTGAAATTTTATGCTACCACATGCATGGAATGTTGACATTACAATCATGTTTGTTATTAGTATGCACACTTATTTAGACTGTAAGTATCTATCAAGCTTATTGTATAGTTACCATTGTTAACTAAGCATTTTAGTCTCTATCAAGTTCTATAGTTGTTATTGAGTTCAAGGAATAGTATTTAGTTTGTGCCAAGTAGTTTCTACCATGATGGAAATCAACAGTGTAAACCAAGCTTCATAATATTTACTAATTTCCTCAGTACAAACTAAGATGTGTAGTGCTTACCAAGTTCTTAGTTACAATGATGTAAATCAAGTGTTAATTGAGCTATGCAGTGTTAACCAAGTAATTCAATTTATACCAAGCTCACAATGATAGCATTGATCAAGCTATGCAGTATGAATCAAGTGATTTAGTTTACATGCCATGTTTTGCGATATTCACTGAGTCACTAGTGCAGACCAAGTTCAAACTACTTGAAAATGATTAGTATGGACTAAGCTTCTATGTCTACTAAATGCATGATGATGTTGAGCATTGAGTATGAATACTGAGTATCAAAACCTCACTAAGCTAGTCTTTAGAACCCAAGTTCCTATAGTTTGGGCTGACTTTGTTCATTTTTGTAAAATTGTATTGTAGCTAGCTTTGTTAATTTATAAATTGGATTAGTATAGATGTAATGTATTATATAACATCTAATAAGAAGTTAGAATTTAATATAGATAGCAGAGAAGAGTAGAAGAGAAAATTAGAAAGGGTAAAATAGTATAAAGAACAAAAAAGATTTATCTATCATAGTAAGGTGATCATTGCACTCAAGGAAATCTCACTAAGCAAACCAAGTTCTAGATCAAAGATCAGCTACTCTTTCATCCTAGCATGTGGATCAATTAAATCCTTTCACAAGGTAGACTTAATAGTCTTTTGTAAATCTCTTTACCAAGTGTATACTTCACTATATGTTTGTAAATTCTTCTGCAAGGTGGACCTAGTAGTACTTATTGCTCCTAATAGGGTAGATCATTAAGTGATCATTGTAAGCCTCAATAGGCCATACTGGAGTACTAAAGCTAATTGTGGGTATCATCCCCAACCTAGTTTTACTTTCTATCTTGAAAGGTTTCTGGGTCATCATATTGTGTGTCAAAAGTGTTATGAATGCTTTAATGATTTAAGCTTTTCATGCATTTAATTAGACCAGAATAGACATGAAGGATTAATTAAAAATAAAAGACTAAAGTTTTATAAGTTACTGATTGACCCCTCCCCTCTTAGTAACATAGCATATCACATATATTTCCAACAATTGGTATCAGAGCATTTTGGTTCTCAGGAAAGAAGTTTAATAGTGTGAGCAAAGATTAGAGGGTATGGAGATATTTAGACTTGACAAGGCTATTGGAAATGAGAAACTAGATTTGGAATTGGCTATTGGGAAACTCAAGAAAGAAAAGGAGCAACTCTCTCAATCCTTGAAAAGAAGAAAAGATCCTACAATCCATATGAATGACCATCTCTACATTGAAGAAATAATTGAAGGCATTTACTTAGAAAGCAATTCAAATGAAGAAATAGAGAACTATTAGAAAATAATAGTACACTTCAAGAAAAAGTAAGAAAGCTAAGAAGAGAGCAAGAAATTTAGTTAGTAATATTATGTGAACTCATGGAAGTGAAAGAAGAAATAAAAGAAGAGATAGAAGGAAAGAATAATGAAATTCAACATCTATCCCTTCAGCGAGAAAACTTCATTAATCAACTCACCAATGGAAATGAAGAAATCATGAATTTACGATCAAAGAATGAAAATCGCAGAATGATCTAAACATAGAAAGGTAAACCAATGAGAGGATGATGAAATATCAACCAGGCATAAATCAATTAAATGAGAAAATCCAATGCAGAAAAAAAGGAAAAGGAGGAATTAGATATATAGAAGAAGGTGAATCATCCAAGAAAGTAGCTCAAAAGAATTAAAGACCTACTTGCAATCACTATAGTAAGATAGGTCATACTTCAAAGAAATGTTGGAGCAATGGGAAAGCTTAATTCAATGAAAAATGCTACAATTGTAATCAGCACGGTCATAGAACTAATGGATACAAAGAGAAACCTAAGTTTGACAGCAAATGTCACAAATGTAAGAAGCATGGACACAAATCTTCAAAATGAGAAACTAAGATATTGAACCCACCAGAACAGATTGTAAAAGTTATATTTGGTTGGGACTATGACACTTGGTACAGATGTCATTACTCTAGAGAATTTGGAGACATTGGAATTAATTGTGTAAAAAATCACATAAGGACAAGAGACACTATCAAAAGATGCTTCATTTGTACAAAACATGGTCATCTTGCCAAGAAGTATATGAATAATGGAAGAATTAAAGATCAAAAGAAGGAAAACATTGATAACATCATAAAGTAGATGAGAAAACAATGGATTCCAAAATCTTCTAGGAATGCAAGTCCAAGAAATAATGAACATGTCACCCAAGAATTGGGTGGCTCTAGCATTTCCACCTAATCTCTCAAAGGAAAACTGGAACTAGAATTCTAAAGAAGACATCTCACATTAGTTCCAGTTAGTAGAATGAAAGATACATATTGGCATTCAAGATGCAAAGGGATCACTGAGTATTCAAGATGCTAGTCATCACTGAATAAGGTTAGGTTGTAGACCTTAATGAGTGAGGTTAGGTTGTAAGACCCTACCAAGCAAGGTCAGGAGCTACTATATTTGTTGTGTGGCTATGGAGTCATGGATGACTATTTTCCATTTAGGAAAATAATTGTACCAAGCATTTATGGTGATTGAAAGGAGAAATTTGATACAAAGGGTGAAATCAAAGTCATTTGTCACCAATTTTTCAGAGCTATTTGTTGAAAGTGATTTTTGAGCATCCAAGCAATCTAAGCGAATCACTATTGGAGATTTCCATGTCTTTGAAAACCCTATGAAGTGAAATGACATATACTAGCAGAAAATCAAAGAAAGGATCTAATATGTTAGTTTGAGCCATAGAATGGAAGACACCAAACTTTAAGCTGAGTTTGGTTATCACATGAATCCTAGATCCAAGTGGAGCTCAATACCAAAATAACATTAAAGGTACTATTAATCAATGATATTCACTCACATTTTTGGTTTTCTATTCAAGATATTAGAACTTTGGAAATGGATGAATTCCTTAAAGAAATGTGTGTGAATGGTGTGTTAAAATGGGAGCATCAACACCTTGAAGCAAAGGGTTTGACTCACATTTTATATACACGATATGATTTTTAGATCAAATGGATAAGATTGATCCTTACCTATATGCATAATGGTTAGTTGTGATTGGAACAACCTATTTTGATAACCAAGAAGATGATCCATAGGATTACTAGTCTTCCTATGTTGGCAAAAGAAAAAATGATGAAAACCCTAAGTCACGTCGATCTTGAAAAGAAAACCCTTGTCAAGTCGGATGGAAGGGGAATGAAGATTAGCTATGTTATAGATATGGAACTAAAGTTTAGGATACATGTCATTGCACACAAGATATATAGGTTGAGTAGACTCGATAGTGTGTCATGTGAAGTAGTGGATTTCGCATACAAGGTGGTGAAAATTAACATATTACTTGACCTTGCCTAGCTGATGTTGAATTTGTTCAAGAAGAATATGAAGAGTATAGAACTTCAAAGAAAAATCTTTGTAAGTTTGGTTCACTCTTAATTGTCTATATTTTTCTATGTACAAAGGTTCTTCCCATCCAAAGGTATAGTTGTATGGAGGAAGCATGTACCTTTTCTTTATCAAATTAATGAATATATAGTTGAAATGAGATAAAACTATGTTAATATTATATTTAATTACTTCAATGCATTCAAGGATAAGATGAACAATAGATTCAAGATACCTAGGAAACTCATTGATGATTACAAAGATGATGTTTGTTTCATGGTTGTTAGTGATAAAGTATATATTCAAGAATCACCTAATCCAATGAGTGTTAAGTGTTCCATTTATTCTCATGAGAGATGGATTCATGTTCAATCACTATTCATGAAACATGAGTCAATGTGTTTGACTCAACATCACATAGTTAAATCCTGATAGCAATATCACAATTTGACTTGCTATGAAAATTATCTCCTACTTATCAATTGATGAGATTAAGGGGATTTCTAATGAATGGTTAATAAGGTACAACACTTGGTGAAGGTTTTGCAAATGGGTTTGCAAGATTTGGGTTTAACCATGGAGGAAACTTTGTCATTAAGTGAACTTAGGCTAGAGTAGTACTGGAATGGGTGACCTCCTGAGAAGTCCTAGTGCTTCACCCCTAGAAGCATCACCTAGATCCAATGAGTGCTAAGTGTTCCATTTATTCTGATGAGAGATGGATTCATGTTAAATCACTACTTATGAAACATGGGTCAATGAGTTAGACTCAAAATCGCATAGTTAAATCCTTATAGCAATATCACAATATATTCAAGTAGTTAGATTGAAAATTGTATGGGTTAAGCCTCTAGGTTTTGAGATTAACATTGATGAAACCAAGGACATTATTGAGGCACTAATTAATGAACCTGTTGACCCAAAAGATGCATAGTTTGGAACCTATGATGAAGCAAAGAACTTGAAATAAAACTCCCTCAAGTAGTCAAAAAAAGGAAGAAGAGAATTACAAAATTAAAAACTAGCTCCACTCTTATATTGAGTGAAGGAAAAGGAGATGACATTGAGGATGATGAAGTAGAAGGTGAAGAGAAATTAGAGGAAGAAGAGCTAGTAAAGAAGAATGGTAAGGTTATAATAACTAGGTCTGCCAAACCATCTACTACTATGTTCACAACAAGGTCATCTAGGAAGAAACTTGACAAAGAAGTAGGAAATGTGATCTCTAAAAGGTGTCCACCCACCTTTGAAGAAACATTGAAGGAAATAAATTCAAGAGTAAGCATAACAAACTTTAGATCAATAAAGTATGAGACTAGGACTATAGAGGAAAAAAACCAAATAGAAGACATGATAATGTCTAAAATGGGTAAGTGGAAATATTCCCCAAATCAACTTGTTCAGAAAATTCTAAGTGATCTAATGGAGAAAATCAATCCAGTATGGGAGAATGCTATGAAAACTACTAAAGACATATATGAGCAGACCTTGAGACAACTCATGTCGAGTTTAAATGATAAGGAAGTAAAATAATCATTAAAGAAGAATGAAGAAAGCTTACCTTTAGATTCAACACTTGTCTTATATTGATGAATGACATTGAACATCTGGTCAAGAATGCCACCAAAACATGGAAGAAAATTTATGTTCTTTATAATCAAAGTGATTTTTTTCTAATGTCGATGACAAGGATGAAGATGCTGATGAACATGAAAAAGATGGAGAAATTGACAATGAGAAAGTTACACATCATGATAACATAGATGATGAGGAAGATGAATAGAGATAGGAAGCTATTGAGGAAGATTTACCTAATATTCAAAACATAGAGGAGATTGAACCATAGAAAAAAAATTTAGTGATCATAGCCTCACTTCATCATTCTCTCAGTGAAACATTGAAAACATCAAGCCCAAAGAAAGCTACTATAGAATTGTTTATAACAAACATTGTTAGTACAAGTATTCAATCAATTTTTTCACTTGTTTAGCTTAGTACTTCATTGACAAAAGTGACAAGCACTTCATCTACTGAGCAAGTAGCACTTTCTCCTACATCAGGTTTGGCTATAGTATGTATTCCTTCAATAAGTGCATTATCTACTCTTTTAGCTAGTCCTACTATTTCTACCATTGTTTCCATTCCTAGCATGCAAATAATAAGTGCAAGGATGGTTGAGACCAAGCCTCAACCAAGCACAAATTTTTTGAGTAAAGGCAAAGAGAATGAAGAAGAAACTAATCTTGATGAAGAGATTGTTATTCCAAAATGGGACATCTCCAATCTAAATCCTGATCAAATGCATATATTTGGAGAGCTACTTCAGAAGAAAGCTAAGCAAAAAAGGCTTAGAGAAGGGAAGAAAAAAATTCAAGTAATTAAAGATGCAAACAATATCCTAGCAGAGACACTAAACACAAAGGTTTACACTTCTCAACCAATTCTGATTTTGTTAGCAAGATAGTCCAAAAATTCAATGAAGATTTGAATGGATAGGAGAAACTATTGTAGAGGGCTAAGAAGAAGTTCAAGAATAAAGTTTTGGAACTAGTAGCTCAACAGATTTCTATTCATCAAGTAGATCTATCCACTATTCTAGGCTCATTGGAGACCTCTTGCAACAATGTGTCTACATTATTTGGTAAGCTCTGTCATATTTTGATTTCACCAAACAAAATAAAGAAAAAATTTCTAAAATTGATGATGATCTGAAGGAAAGTGCACAATAGTTACAACTTGACCTGAGTTATAGCTCTACCCACTACATAAAGATTAGATTCTTAACTGATATACAAGTAGCATTGCTAAGAGAAGAAGCCAGAATAAGAGCCACATTGATAAATATATAGGTGATAATTCTCCCACAGATGGATCCATTGCATAAACATATTACACATGCTAAAACACTCATCCATGATAACAAATTCTCAATTCTAGATCACATGATAGAACTTTCAGTAGATGTTCAAGTTACATTGCACACATGCATAGTGCTACAAGAAAATTGGGAATAGACAATGGCACTAATCTTGAAGGTACATTCATATCTCTTGTCACATTTTGGTGTTACTATATAAATATATAGCATACATCTTTACTATTATTGTCAAAAACGGGGAGAAGATGTATATTGGAAAGAGGAGAAGATATAATATAAGATGTAGTATACATAAAAGGGGAGAAAATATGTAAAGTGTATTGTGTGTGTGTGTGTGTGTGTGTGTGTGTGTGTGTGTGTGTGTGTGTGGGTGGGTCAGGAGGGGGTGAGAATTATCATATTATATATGTATAGATACTCAGAGAAACATCTTCTACAAAAGAAATTTTGAAAAATTTGAAAAAGAGAATACTCTACTCAGTTGGAGACACAAGATGATAAATGGAAGATATTTTTGAACTCTTTAAATTTATTTTTGACTAATAAGTGTTTTTGTCACTAATGCCAAAGGGGAAAATTGTTAACATTACAGTCATATTTTTTATTAGTGACACACACTTATTCAAATTGTAAGTATCTATTGAGCTTATTATACAGTTAACAGTCTTAATCAAGCATTTCAATTTTAACCATGATGGCAATCAGTAGTGTAAACTGAGCTTCCTAAGATTTATTGAGTTCCTCAGTGAAAACTGAGTTGTGCAGTGCTTACCGAGTTCATTATTAAAGTTATGTAAATCAAGTATTAACCAAGCCATATAGTGTTAACCAAGTGATTTAGTTTATACCAAGCTCATAGTGATAGTATCGATTGAGCTATGTAGTATGAATCGAGCGATTCAATTTATGTTCCCAGTTTCACAATATTCACCAAGTCACTAATGTAGACTAAGTTCAAACCACTTGGAGGTGATCAAGACAGACTACTCTTCTACTTCTACTAAATGCATGGCAATATCGAGCATTGACTATGGATGTTGAGTATCAAAACCTCATCGAGCTAGTCTTTAGAACTTGAGTTCCTATAGTTTGGGTTGAGTTTGTGGATTTTTGTAAATTTGTATTATAGAAAAATTTATTAATTTGTAAATTTGATTGGTATATATGTAATGTATTGTATCACATATAATTAGAAGTAAGAATGTAATATAGATAGCAGAGAAGAGTGAATTTAAAAGGCTACAATAGTATAAGGAACAACAAAGATTTATCTATCACAACAAGGTGATCATTACACTCAAAGGAATCTCACTTAGTAAACCAAGTTACAAATAAGAGATCACCTACTATTTCATCCTAACAGGTGGATCAGTTAAATCCTTTCACAAGGTAGACTTAATAGTCTTTTATAAATCTCTTTACTAAGTGTATACTTCAGTGTATGTTTGTAAATCCTTTTGCAAGGTGGACCTAGTAGTCCTTATTTCTCCTAACAAGGTAGATCATCAAAAGCAATTATCATAGGCCTTAACAAGCCAAATTTATACTATAGTACTAAAGCTTGTGGGTATCATCCCCACAATAGTTTTACTTTCTATTTTTGAAGGTTTCTAAGTCACCATATTGTATATCAAAAGTTTTATGAATGCTTTAATTATTTTATCTTTTTATGCATGCAATTAGATAAAAATACACATGAAGGATTGATTGCTAATAAATGGTTAAAGTTTTATAAGTTCCTGATTCACCTCTCCGCTCTCAATAACTTAGACTATCACATGTATTTACAATAATTTTACAAAGTTAGAGTGAAAGAACAACAGATTGAAAGTAGAGTAGCTAGGTGTGGACTAATAGAGTGAAAGAAAACTAGCTAGGTGTGGGCCAAGATGGTAGGTGTTAAGAATAAAGGAAAAAGTTAGTAAACTATTTCAAGTAGTTATTGCAAGAGAAATCCCTAGGTTAGTGTGTGGGAGTAAATTATTGTAGGGGATTCCATGTGCTTAGAAGATAAAAACTATCTACTTGATGGAAACACTAGTATCATAATTTCAATAATAATAATTTTTCATGTAGAAATATATAGAGTAGTCATTCTAAGGGATAGATGTAGTCACATAGTTAATCAATGGGGTCTAAATGAGGACTAGAGTTCAAGAGACTACATAAATGCTAGAATAGATCACTATAAGGAGTTTGCTCAAACTAGATGCACAAATGTGTAAGCTTTGGAAATTTTGGAAAATAAATTTTTAGAAATAAAGATGATTTGGGAAGGAATGTGAAAGTTGGTTGGCCTAATCTTGTGAGCATGATTTGTTTGTATATTTCTAAGTCTTGTATAATCTTGTAATATTTTATTATTTTTTATTATGTAAAAGATACTACTAATGTTTGTATTTTTACGTTTTGTATATTTATAGCCTAAATATTTTCATGTTAAGAAAGACCATGCCTGCCAATATAACACATAACAAAATAATGAGACAATTGCTACATTATGCTCTCAGTTTCGAAGAAAATTTGATAAATGTAATTTTCCTTGTAAAAATTTTAAGGGATTCTTGAGAAGGCATATGTTCCTCTATACCAAGGCTCCCAAAACACTCTTCTCTTTGCTATAGTGTTGTTGGTGAACTTGAAGGTTATGAATGATTTATCCAATGTAGCAATGTCACATATCCTATTTTTGTCATTTTCAATGTTAGCATACCATTACTATGTATTATATTAACAAATCATTTTTTTTTTGTAGGTTGATGTGTGATTTTTTGTTACTAGCATCAAATAGTTTTCCTTGTTTGTAGTAAGAATTATATACTATTATGCATCAAATTGGAATGAAGTATCAGAAAATACATGCATGTTCCAATGATCACATTCTATATCATAAACAACATGAATTTGGAATAGAATGCCATGATTTTTGTATTAGTGGATATTAGTTAAATGAAATAACAAAAAAAGTTCCTCATAAGGTTCTTCAATACATTCTCCTTATTCCATGTCTTGAACAATTGTTCATGTACACTAGCTTGGCACAATTAATGGATTACCATGCACACAATAGAAGTCAAGATGATATTATGTGAATGTATGCAAATAGTTTTGTGTTTAAGAACATAGAAGACAGGTGGCCAATATTTAAAGAAGAACCTCATAATCTAAAGATTTCATTGGTAGTAGATGGTGTCAATCCATTTGGAGATATTAGATTTGTTTACTCATTGTGGCATATTTTTGTTATTAACCATAACATTCATCCTTGGATACACATTAAGAGGGAGCACATAATGTTGTCAATGATTATACTAGGTATTTTTTTATTTAATAGTTATCTAAATTAATTTATAAGCAACACATCAAAATGGTCATAATAATTATGTAATTTTTATGTTCATTCAAACAGGTAAGTACCAAGTTAAAGATATCAACATGTATATTGAGCCCTTTATTGATGAGTTGTTGAAGTTGAGGAATGGGGTCACTATGTGTAAACTCTCTAAACCAATAGGTCAAAGAAAATTTCAATTTTATAAAATTCTTGTATGGATAGTACATGATGCCCCTAGGCTCACTCATTTTTGTGGTATGTTTTACTGTTAAGGTCACATATTTTTGGTGTGTTATAGTGCTTACACATTGTTGTTGTATATTTATGTTGTGCATGATGATTGTACATGATATTTTAGGTCTTCCAACAAAGAGAAAATTTGCATGTCCATTTTGTGGTACGAAGATGAAATCTCCTCATTCAACTAGTTTACGAAACTAGGTGTACGATGAGTTTAGGAACTTTGTAATGCCCCGCCTGAAGATCCTCAGAACAAGGTTGAAATACAAAACAAGATATTTTTTTTAACAAGTATGAGTCCACATGACAACATCATAAAATGATCACATAGATCACAATGGAAGTCTTAACCACCATCCTAACTACCAATGAATCTTCAAATGCCACTACTAAAAATTACACACTCACAATAGGAAATAGAAATCCAAAATGACTAGAATACTAAGAATCTAAGATCTATCAAGACATGGAAAATTAAGTAAACCCAATGGGTACTAGAATCACCAAAAATTGATCCCAAAAAACTAGTGCAGATGCCCCTTTTTTTTGTGTGAGAACGAATAGTAGATAGATTTTTGCATGAATATATGCAATATACCCTATGAAAAATACCTTTCCATGCAAGGATGTGCACCAAATGGTGGGAGAAGGTACTTGGTAAAATATCCAAGAGACCCAAAATTGGTGTTGGGTTTCACATAAAAAGGTTCTCAATGCCATGAGAAGAAACCCAACATACCACATTAGATCTTGCATTCTTGCACGAGAAATCATAATTTTGCATGAGATCTCAAAACAACAAGCTAGAGAACAAAGAAGTAAAAGTTAAGAGATGAATTCTCTACACATTGGGGAGTACCAAATCAATGATTCAAGGTGTAAACACTTGAGTAATCTACTAAGAGATGGAAGCAAGATCTAACCATGTAACAAGAAGAGAAGGCAAAAATATAGATCAAAACATCATAGTGTACTAAAAAAACATAGTAATAAATAGAAATAACATCGCAATGTACAGTAAAACTAAACTAAGTATGGAATTCCTCCCAACCATAATAGCTTCATAAGACCATCATGGGCCTTATCCATCCCTCACATATAATATCCTAAGCTATAGATTAGATCATTGGTACTATCATATAAGGATGTCACTACTAAAACATGGTACAACATAAGCATAAGGAAATCTAACATGCTAGAAGTAAAGCATAAGATACTCCTACCAATATGGATAACATCATCTATACCTTGCTAGTGGTATAGGTAGCTATGCCTCCCAACCATGTGAAACCTACAAGTCCACTCACACCATGTGGATGGAGATAATGATCCAACCATAAACACACATAAAGCACAATGTCCATGGCTAACACTCACACAAGATAGTATGGTGCTTGAAACAAGGACAAAGACAATGCATTTACTACAGGTCCTAGTTAGACACTTAATGGGTAGTATGTAGGGGTTAACATCATGAAGAGTCACTTGGTATCAACAAGCCAAAGCTAGGAATGTGTAGATTCAACTCCCTCAATGGAAAGACTCTAGCACAGATTATTATCTTAAGTTTTATTACCACCCAATGTGTTATTTAGTTCACTTGACTAAAACTTCTTTCGCCAATCCTCTGGCCACAATGATCACCAGGCTGAGTTAGAAACCCCCTCCATATGCTACCCTACCCTACTCATACTCATCCAATGATGAGTGGCCATAGACATGAAAATTTCAATCCCAACCCTAATGATCATAACTCTTGGAAGTACCATGAAAGATTAGGTCTTGTAAGTCCCCCAAAAAATGTATGCACATGTACTCATGTGTGGTGTACCACCTTCATGAAGATCATAACATAAGAACTGGATGAGAACACAAAGCAAAAAGTCATGCAACCAAAAACATGCTAGGGAGGATGAATGTGAAATGCATCCAAATGCATCATAAAAGTGCAACAAAGGTCTAACCAACATCCAAAAAGATAATCCAAGTCCATTACCAAACTCATGACAAGAAAACCAACAAAAATAGGGTGACATGTAAAATGAGGTAAAAACCCTATAAGCTAGAAAACTACAAAATTAAAACCTATTTGGCATTTGGGTATAAAAACCATGAAAATCCAATAATATTTAGATTCAAACATTGTATCTAGAAATTGCCAGCATAACACTGCAAAACCCAAAACCCTCATCCCAAAAATAGTGAAAACATTAATACCTAACCAACTAGGTAGAGCCAACAAATAGAAATGGATGGGAACACTAGTTCTTAGCCTCTAGACAAATAGCTACTAAAAATAGAAGTTGGAACAAAGTAGAAACAAGAAAACAAGAAAGCCCTACCTAATAGCGAAAGGGTGAAATCTGAAATTAGGCTTATAAAATAAATAATCTACCAAAATTGATGAAAGTGGTCACAAAGCATGGTCTCCCCGAACCATATCCAAAGAGACTAACCTCACAAAAATCTTACACTCACAACTACTAGAACAAACAAAAATACAATCCTTTAGGAAGAGGATTTCGAAAAAGCTTTCCAATTTTCTAATTTGCAAAATAGAAAAGTGAAAAAACAATTTCCTTTTTCAACACTTATTCACTTTTTGAGTGAATAGTCAATTACAAAAAAATAGTGAATTAGACAAGCTAGACTTTGAGTCAACCCAAATGAAAATAGGTTATTCCTTGTAACAGGAGTTCACCTAAGGCAAAGCTACCAAAAATTAAAATCAATAAAATTTAAAGCCTAAAAACCAAAAATTATAGAAAGTCACTTAACAACTTTCACAATAGTATGAAGCTCTAAATGCATAGACACACTTATTGGTCTAATCACATATTTAGATGAGTTCATATTTAATAATCATTAAAAGGTTTAATTTAAACAATTAAATAAGGATATGTTGACTGTACAAGGGTAACATTGGTAAAACATGAATAGTTAAATCACTAACTCCATGTGCCACTGCCAGGGATATAAATCCTCACACTAAAACACATGATCAAGTACAATCACATATAATTTCATATTCAAAGAAATAAATGGATTAAATAACTAATTTAACCATTTATTCAATTATATCTAAATAATCCATTTACATTACCCACACTCACATAAAACATATAGAGAGAAGAATGAAGTAAGTCACCATAGCATAAAATCCAACACATAACATAATTAGAAACTATATCCAAATACTAAAAAATCAACTATCATCATAGATCTATTGTTATCTCAAAATGACATCAACATGTAAATATGCTAAATTGAATAGCATAGTAGTTTAGCATCTATGATACTAAATCAAAGTATAACATCTAACCCTCAGGTCTTCCTAAAGTACATATAATAGGAGTATCAAGTATCTCTCAAATCAAAATAGACAAGGTACAGACTAAAAATACAAGATGCACTACATCCTCCCCAACTAGTACAAGCTTATTCCTCAAAGCCAACAAAAAGATAGGGGTACAATCCCCTCAAACATATACCATCCCAAGTCATAGAGGTCTCATTTCTTGGGTCCCATTGGACCCTTACCTTCTTGATGTCTTGACCTCAAAAGCTCAACGTTCACTACTATATAATACAAATTGTCTCCAAAGTAAGCTGCACATCCATTACCTACAAAGCATCCCAATAAAGAACATGAGTCACATCTCAAATATATTTCCTCAAAACAAAAACATGAAAAACATCATGGATGTGCAATAGGCTAGGTGGAGATGCTAGTTGATAAGCAATAGGACCAATCCTCTTGGGGATCTCAAATGGTTTGACAAAATCTGTTCCCAGCTCAGAGCCTTTCCCATAATGGATGGGGCTCTTCCTTGGCCACACTCTCAAAGACACACTATCACCAATAGAAAAGTGATGATCCAACCTATGGGCATTTGCATACTTCTTTTGACTATCCCGATTAGTAACCAAATTCTCTCCAATATGAACAATCTACTGCTCCATATCTTGAAGTATCTCTAGACCCAAAAGAACTTGGTCCTCTAAATGATCCCAACTCAAAGGGGTATAGAATGGCCTACCATACAAGACCTAAAAAGGTGACATGCCAAGAGAACTTTAATACTTGTTATTGTATGCAAACTCAACAAGGTACAAATAGTCCTCCCACTTCACCTACCTATCTATAACATACATGAAAAATATATCCTCTAGAACCTAATTCACTCTCTTAGTTTGACCATCTTTCTCTGAGTAGTAAGCCAAACTAAAATTGACTTGTGTACCCAAAGCATGTTGGAGAGACATCCATAGTGTAGAAGTAAACATTAGATCTGTATCTGAAATAATCCGATGAGGAATCCCATGCAAATGAATAATATCCTCCAAGAAAACATGTGTTATAGAAGAAGTTGTGTAGGATGTTCTAATGGGTGAAAAATGTGCTACCTTGGACAACTTGTCCAGTATCACTGTGATACAATCATGCCTCTATGATGACATAGGAAACCCTATGATAAAATCAATAAAAAATTGTATCCCACTTCCACTCTAGAATGGTATGTGGTTGCAAAATACCTACTAGTTCCTAATACTCTACCTTCACTCACTAGCACTCAAGACATCTCGTAAAAAAATCAACAACATTGTATCTCATCCCTGCACAAAAGTAAAGCTATTTGAGATCAGCATGCATCTTCTTGACACTAAGATATGCAAAATATGGTACACGATGTGCCTTCAACAAAACTAGGGTATGAAGATCACCTGAGATGGGTACATAGATACGCCCCAAGTGTCATAATAGCCCATTGGACTTGAACATATAACCTAAAAATCTCCCTTCAAGGGTACATCCAAACTTGATCTCTACCCTCACCTCATGATACCAAGTGTGACTAAGAAAAGCCTCTAAGATATGGCCTCACAAATCCAATCCCAACGCCATCACTAATACCTCATGTCACCTCCTAGTCAAGGCATCGTTGATGATATTCTCCTTCCCTTAAATGTAATGAACATCAAAGTTGTACTCACACAAGAACTCCAACCGACAACATTGCCATGCATTCAAGTCTTGCTAAGTAAAAATATATTGTAAGCTTCTATGATTGCTACACAACTCAAACCTATGTCCCAAAAGAAAATGACTCCATCAAATAAGAACATGCACTATGGACACGTGTTCTAAATGATGAGTGGGGTAGCTAAGCTCATGGTTCTTGAGTTTACTAGATTCATATGCAATCACTCGACCATCCTACATCAACACCATACCCCATGCCTTCCAATGAAGCATCTATGCAATCCATGTAATTACCTATAGGATTAGGCACTACAATGACTAGTGCACTTGTCAAACACTCCTTAAGAGCATTAAATCTAGCCTCACACTTGTCTGACCAAACATACCTTTTCCCTTTTTGCTAAATAGAAGTGATGGAATGAGCTACTCATGAGAAATCCTTCACGAAGTCATAGTAGTAACTCACCAATCTGATAAAGATGTGAACTTATGAGAGATTAGTGGGTACCAACCAATCCATGATAGCATGAATCTTCTGTGGATCCACTACAATTCCATAACCAATGATAATGTGTCTCAAATACTTTACCTCTAACTAGAAGAACCTACATTTACTCAAGTTTCCATATATTTGATGGTCTCTCAAGCACTGCAACACTTTACAAAAAATGACTTCATGCTCCTCCATAGTCTTTGAATAGACTAATATGTCATCTAGGAATACAATGGCACAATAATTTATGTAAGTGCAAAATACACCATTCATCAAACTCATAAACATTGATGGCAAATTGGTTAACCCAAAGGGTACAATAGTGAACTTATAATATTGATATTGTGTACAAATAGATATTTGATGAATGTTAGCCACCTGGATATGAAGATGATGGTATCCTGACTTAGGATCAATCTTCGAGAACACTTGTGCTCCCTTCATTTGATAAAACAAGTCATCTATTCTTGGAAAAGGATAATGGTTCTTCACCATCACCTTATTCAATTGTCAATAGTCAATGCAAAAATGCAAAGAACCATCCTTCTTCTTCAGGAAGATGATTGGTGTACCCCATGGGGATACACTAGGAAAAATATGGTTGTTGGCCAACAATTTCTCCAACTACAATCCGAGCTCACTCAACTCCTGAGTAGTCATTCAGTAAGGAGCTTATGGAATCAATTCCACTCCTAGTACGAGAGAAATCCAAAAATTAATGTCATGCTATAGTGGCATACCTAGAATTTCCTTAAGAAAAATATCAACATACTCATGAAGGAGTCGGTGATCATAAAGTATCATTGTATGGCTCTCGACTTCCTCAAGATCATTGAGAGAAATAAGAAATAACTGACAACACTTCCGCACACTCTTCTTTAGTTGATTAGCTAAGATCATTCAAAGTGAGACTATTCTCAAGACTCTCAAAAGTTCCACTTACCAACTGCTATTACCAACACACTATACCATCTTATGGCAGAAATCTATATTCACTTGATGGGCGGCTAGCCAATTCATGCCCAACACAATGTCATTTGATCCAAGAGGTGGAATGTGTAGATCCACTATGTTGGTGAAGGTTCCCAAATACAAAACACAACTCCTAACCAACAAGTTAATAACCACTTTGAAACTTGTGGCTAGCTCAACCTGCCACCTATCAACCTAATTCACTACCACTAGCCCACATTGCTAAATAAAAGATAATGACATCAAAAAATCTGAAGCACCAGAGTCAAACAGAACTAAAGTTGAAATACCATGCAACATACCTATTGGCTCCTAATTTAATAGTTTTAAAAATAACCAAGAAACCAAACCAATGCATCTAAGGCTAGCAAATTCCTAAGATGGATACACTCCACTACAATCTTGGGCCAACTATAAGGCATAAATCCTTCTTCACTTCAAGCTCTACAAAACCTAGGTGGGTTAATCTTGATGTTCTAACATATGGTCCCTATACAAATAAATATTTGATCTAAACCTATCAACAATAGATGAAACCCTTTTGTCTTTTGATATTGATGCAATAACATAGGAATGAGATAGGTACAAACTGTAACCTATTATTCCATAATCTAAGTGAGGGTTAACTCCTTTCAGGCCACTACAAAACATGAAATAATGAATTGATTTGATTAAAATATTTTGTGCAAATAACTTTCATATCAGCTTGCATCTAATTTAGTGATCAATGCCTTATCCATTGGGACATGGAGTCATTACCAACAGGTTGACCTAACTTGATTTCTTTACAATTAATTTTTTCAAATGAAATCCACAAATCTATTCTTATGAAATATCCCCTTTGTATACCTAGAAACCCTATTAGAGCATTGAAGCATTTACTTGACTTCTTTAAAAAAAAAAAAAAAAAAAAACAAATTTGACATACAACTCATCCAAGATGCCTTGAATAAAATGTATCTTATTCATTTAATCTCAAAGTCAATAGCATATGAAGAATTAGAAGATAGAATAAGGAAACCTAGATAATTCATGTAAATCCCCTTTTATATTCATCCTTGGAAAGACTAAATACATAAACTGGTAAAACTAAATAAATCACTAGATAATTCACATGATGTAGCATCAATTTCCATTATCTCGTAATAACAATACATGAAATGAAATAAAAATTGCACAAGAGTGGATGCGTGACCTTCACTGCTAGAACTCAACTTAATAGATTAGAAGCAAAACCAACAACAACCTTGGTTTCATAGTGAAAACTGGAACCCTATTAGTATCATAGAGAAAACTACCAACTTGGTATCACAACAGTGAGAAACTTCTCTAAAATTGGAACCCTTACAATGGAGAAAGAAAGAGAAAGATATAGGAGGAAGTGAATTCCTAGATCTATTTTGCATTTGGCATGTGTCCACTTGGAATTCCATCTCCTAGTAGTTGCAAAACCTCTTTCATTTTTCTACTCATTTGATTTGATATGGTTTTTATTATTATTCTGTTAAAAACTTGCAAATATCTTTGCTGAATGATGAAAACCATTGAATCATGACTCCAACTAAAATTCTCAAAATTCATCACATCTAAAAACATAATATTCACAAAACTAAAAATTGGAGCCAAATTATACCAGAATAGCATAATATCCTCAAAACTATCCCAACAAACCTTTTACCTGTGTTCTTACCAAGTATGTAACTGTGTTTCCAATTTTAACCCATCTCATTAAGAAGGCTCAAATTTTGCATTTTTTCCTGTGGCCACTCATGGTTAACAGCTGCACAAAATTTGACTATAAAAATTGAGAGCTCATTCTTTTTTGATTCCAATAGTATATTATACTGCATAATTTGCATTGAAATCATGCCCCTAAGATGAGTTCAAAATTCTAGCTCCCAAGCCATGAGTAGAGCTAAAATAAAAATTTAAATGATTATATAGTCAAACTATATAGAAATATTCAAATCATTTAAATATTTAAACCATTTGAAATACTGCGTTGAAATCTCTGAATTAATTTTTATATTCATTTTTCCAAATCAACCACTACCACCTATCCATCCTTCATTTCCCTTGTTTGTAATGTTGTTATCCTTAACAATCAAGCAAATCTCCATAGTGACATATCAATGATCATTGATTTGATCTTGATCCAACAATTAGAATGTTTCATCTAAATTCTGACTTGGGCATGGGTCCATGTTGCTACTGATGTGGGAATGGCTTGTCTAGCTAGCATGTAATTTGATATTCAAATCCTCTCTGTAACACCATGTAGTTTGGGTCCCACTTTTCCATGTGTCACATTAGCACTTCCCCACATTACCTAAATTCCTTGAAACTTGAAAATGCATGTAAGTTCCAACCCTTGATATTAGTTCTACCATAACACCTAATTAACTTTATCAACCAATCGAAAATCCCCACGTGAAGTAGTACATTTTGAAAAATTCCATGCAAGCAGGTTCCTTATTATCTTCTAAAAAGGTGGGTCCCTCACATTACATTCACCATGCATCAGGCTAGTGCTTCCCTACTTTATCTAACTAGTGAGCACTTTCAAAATGTAGGCAAGTGCCAGACATCAATCTCTGAAAGATCAATGGTGGAATAGCTTAAACCATTTTGACAATTTCAGATAAAAGTGATTACATCAGTGAGGACACATGTCAATAAGGTGCTTACCCACTTTATTTATTTGTCATGCAACTTCACCAAGTGCTATCTGTTGATTATGTCAAGATCAAAGGTGGAGCCAAGTGATGTTATTGGAAACCATGTTAGCCCAAACAACTTATGGGATTTTGACACTTGTGATATGAAAGGAGAACAACTGTTAGTAGTGTTAGTTTATCTTATGACACTGACATCACCATAGACATGTGTCCACAAGGAACTTCCCCACATTATTTAAATCTCTTGTATCTTGAAAATGTGGGCAAGTACTAGCCTTTGATCTTGCACAAATCAATGATCACACAAACTTGTACCCTTATATTGTCCAGTTAGCTATCTTGTCCAATAAGATATCACCTTTTAAATGAACATGCACTGACAAGTCTGATAGTGGCACAAGTTGTAATATTAATTTTGATAATTTTTGTGCCCATTACATCATCATTTGAAACTTTGGCATATATGTGTCATTTCCTACCAACGAATGTACTCTGATTCAATATGGCTTTACAAACTAGCATGACTCAACATCCTTCTTCACAACTTGGTCCCACTATGCCACACGATGCATTGGCACTTTCCCACATTATTTAAAACTATTGTAGGTTCTTAATATGGGGAAGTTCCCTCCATAAATCTTACCAAGATTGATGGTGAATCAAAATTCATGCCTAATTGGATCCAGTTAGCAATATTGACCAATGAAACATGTTCTTTTTGTTCTAGCTCATCTGATATTTGCCATGAGAAAACTTCAATATGCATTCTGACAAAGTGGGTCCATGACATCACTATGTGCTATGTGTCTCATTAGTGCTTGCCCACATTATGTAAATGTCATGCAACTTCATATAGTAGGTAAGTGGCAGCCCTTGATCTTAGCAAAATTGATAATCCCAAAATTTTGCATCCTTATAACATCTAATCAGCTAAACTAACCAAAATGAGATACTACCTTTTTAATACAGATCACCTAACAAATACCATGGAAGAAACATTGGGACTAACCTCTAAAAAAGGTGGGCCCATGACATCACATTGTTCCATGCATCACATTGCCACTTACATGCTTTATTTAAACTTTGATCAACTTGATCAAGCAGTAAAGCACCCATCGCTCATCTTCCAAAGATCAATAGCATACAGATGTGATGTCCAAAAGTGAACCCATTGTATGATTTCACCAACAATATTTCTAGAAAGTTGCACTTGCTTTGACCAACATTGACAATTCTAAAAAAGGTTTGACACATTGTGGCTTTTGTGGTGCACTAAAAATCCACCATTAACAAGTGCTACGTGGCATAAAGGTGCTTGCCCACATTCCTTAAAAGTTGAGTAGATCCATCTTGCAGGTATGCACTCACCGTTGATTTTGGAGAGATCAATGGCTAGCCCAGAACAAACTATCATAGTTAAGATACTTTACAAAACACTAAATAGCCATGGTTAGGACATAGGTGACTGGGGCAAAATAGTTGGGAGAGGATTTTGAAAAGATATATGTGGAAATTTTGAAATAAAATATTTTAAAAGGACTAAAACTTCCTGCATATATTTGAATTCAAACAAATGAAAACCCTACCCTTGGAAACATGGAGCACAAACAATATTAAGGTAACATAAAATTAAGGATTTTTGATTTATGGAAAATAATTTTGAAACACAATCCTAATTTTGAATAAGCAATTAAATTTTCCACTGGGAAATGAAAAAAAAATGAATGGTGAAAAATCAGGCCAACAATACCTATAGCCTCAACTACTATACCTTGATGATCCACTTGATGTTTTTCAACCACCACAAAGACTCTATGATTCATACCAGTATCTCCTTTAGTAGGCTTAGATCTAGCTGCACCCCTTACCAGATCCTATAGATGATTTGATGGAGCTCTCAAAATATTTATGGCTAGGATGGCCACAAGAATAGTAGTTTCCTCCAAAGTTGGAACTTGTTTCGTGACCACCCTTGGCAGGACTAGGATAAGATGCACTATCCTTGCTAGAATTTTGTTGGGCACTCTGAGGAGGATGATCCTATTGAGATTTCTATCCTTGGTTGTGGCTATTTCTTTTCTTTCCTGAGGTACCAAAATATTGTCCACCCTTGGTCTAAAACATCTTCTTATTCTAATGGTGATAACCACCCTGAGAGGGTTTTGATTGGGGTTGGTCCTTCCTAGAAGACTTAGTGAACTAGGAATCCTACCCTAAATGCTTAGAACTTTGGTTCTAAGAACCAAATCTACTATTGAAACCTCTGGCCAAATTTTCCTCTATAATACATCCCTTCTCAATAGTGGGAACAAAAGTCCTAGGTTGATAACCTATTTAATGAGGGCATCCTTAAGGCCTTTGATGAAATGATGAGTAAGGAGTAAATCATCATGGTTATAACAAGAATAATACCTAAGCTCAAAGAGACACATTTTGTACGGATCCACTATCAAGTTCCCTTGCCAGATCACATGGAACTCATCAGCATGAGCCTCCATGAACTGAGGGGATAAGAATCTCTCTCAGAACCTCTCCTTAATGATCTCCTTGGTGAGATTTGTAATGTTGATCTAGAGCTTCTAACTCTCAATATTCCACCATATGGATGTGTGTTCCCTTAACTACATAATCACAAAATGTGCTCTTAAATTGTTTGCATATGGATACATGGTGAAGCAACACTCCATGTCCAATAACCAAGTTTTTTCATTGAGGCCACCTCCCTTACCATCATACAATGGTAGTTTGGATTGATGAAGAGACTTCATGATATCCAACCTAATGTAATCTTCATTGTTGTAGTCCCTACCACCCCAATGGTGTGCTTGGCCACCTAATGCAGTATGGGAATGTTCATGTTCATGTTCTTTCTCTCTATGCTTTGAATGATGGGAATCCCAATGATAAGACGCCTCATCCTTGTTTTTATCCTGCTAGTAGTCCTCAAAATGAGGGCCTAAGTGAGAAAGAATCTCCTCAAGCATTGACATTAATTCCCCCACACCATTCAAATTATTATTACCATATTTTCCCTCTCCTTCTTAAAATTACACTTCTTGGCATTAATCTCTATGGTTATTGCTATGGGTAACACCCTGATCACTAGGTCTGTATGCAAGAGGCATCACTATGGGAACACCAAGATACTATTAGAACAATTTGATCAAAAGCATAAGAATCAAAACCATGAACTAACAAGATATCAAAATAGCAACCATAATATAATAATACACAATAGAAAACAAAACCATAGTGGAAGCATAATATAAAGATCGTAAAGTTGCAACATGGGCTCTGATACCAGATGTAATGCCTTGTCTGGAGATCCTTGGAACAAGGATGAAATAAAAGCCAAAATAATTTTTTTTACAAGAATTAGTGCCAATGATAAAATCATACACAAATCATATAGATCAAAATGAAATTCTTATACTATTTTTTAGTCTTAACACTCAAGTACTCTACTAATAGATGGAAGTAGCATCTAACTATCTAACAAGTACAGAAGAGAAAAATATAGAAGGAAACATTGTAGCATACTAAAGCAACATCAAAATAAATAGAAATAACATCACAATGTATAGTACAACCAAACTAAGTATGTGGTTCCTCCCAACCATAATAGCATCATAAGATCATTGTGGACCCTAGCCATCTCCCATGTGTAACATCCCAAGCTACTGATCAAATTATTGGTACTATCATATAAGGACATCACTACTAAAACATGCTACAACATAAGCATAAGGAAATCTAACATGCTAGAAGTAAAGCATAAGATACACCTACCAATATAGATAACATCATCTATCATACGCTAATAATCATAATAATGAAATGCATTCATAACTAGCATCATCTAAACATGATATAAAAGCATCCCAATGGAAGAATAAATCATAAGAAAGAATAATCTTGACCCTAAAATACCAAGTGAAAGCATCTAGCAAAGGTTGCACTAGTATAGTAGACTATCTTTATATAGTAGTCCCTAGCAATGGTATAAGTAGCTATGCCTCCCAACCATGAGGAATGTGTAGGTACACTCATGTCATGCTGATAGAGATAATGATCCAACCACAAAGACACATAAAACACAACATCCATGGCTAACACTCATGCTAGGTAGTATGATCACTAAAACCAAGACAAAGACAATGCTTATACTATAGGTCTTGGCTAGACACTCAATGGGCTACTAAGTAGGGGTTGACATCATGGAGAGTCACTTGGCATCCACAAGCCCAAGCTTGGAATATGTAGATTCATCTCCCTTAATGGAAAGGCTCTAGGATAGATTATTATTGTAAGCTTTAATTACCATCTAGTGTGTTATTTAGTTATCACTTGATTAAAACTACTTTAGCCAACCCTTTGGGTATAGTGATAACTAGACTATGATATAGAAGCCCCCTTCATATGCTACCCTAACCTACCCATGCTCATCCAATGATGAGTGCCTATAGGCATACAAATTTTCAACCCATCCCCAATGATCATAACTTTTGGAAGTGCCATAGAAGATCAAGCCTCGTAAGTCACCTAAAAAATGTACATGCACATACTCATGTGTGGTGTACCATCATCATGAAGATCATAACATAAGGACTAGATGAGAACAAAAAATAGAAAGTCACTCAACTAAAAAAAAACTTAGGAGGATGGATGTGACACACATCCTAATGCAGCATAAAAGTGAAAAAAAGGTTCGAATGATATCCAAATGGATAATCTAGGTCCATGAATAGACTCATGCCAAGAAAATTTGCAAAAATAGGGAAACACACAAAATGAGGTAAAAATCCAAAAAAATAGGAAACTACAATATTACAACCCATCTATCATTTGGGTATAAAAACGCCAAAAAACCAATAATATTTTGATTTGGACACTGTATACAAAATAACCAACATCATCGCATCAAAACCCAAACCCCTCAACCAAATAATAGGAAAAATGTTTATACCTAACCAACTGGGTAGAACTAGCAAACAAAAATGAAGGGAAACACTACTTCTCGACCTCTAAACAAACAACTACCAAAAATAGAAGTTGGAATGAAGTAGAAACAAGGAAATTTGAAAGCCCAACCTGACAACAAAAGGGAAAAAATTGAGATCAGGTTAATAAAATAAATAATCTGCCAAAACTGCTAAAAGTGATGGTAAAGTAAGGTCTCTTCGAGTTGGATCCAATGAGACTGACCTTGCAAAAATCACATGCTCATAGCTCCTAGAATGAACAAAAATCCAATCCTTTTGGTAGAGGATTTTAGAAAAGCTCTCCAATTTGAGAAAAGTGAGAAAATAATTCCCTTTTCCAATACTTTTTCACTTTTCAAGTGAATAGTCGATTAGGGAAAATAGCCCATTAGACTAGCTAGACTTCAAATCAACCCAAACGAAAATCAATTATTCCTTATAATAGGAATTCACCCAAGGAAAAGCTTCCATAAATTAAATTCAATAAGATTGAAAGCCAGGAAACCCAAAATCACAAAAAATCACATAACAACTTTCATGATAATGCGAAGCTCTATATGCATAAACATGCTTATTGGTCTAATTGGATAATGTAGATGAGTTTGTATTTAATAATCACTGAAAGTTTTAATTTAAACAATTAAATAAGGATATGTTGACCATACAGGGATGCCATTGGTAAAATATGAATAGATGAATCCATGTACCACTGCCATGGATATAAATCATGCACACCAAAACACATAATCAAGTGTAATCACATATAATATCATGGATGAAGCAATAAATGCATTAAATAACTAATTTAACCATTTATTTGATTATATCTAAATTATCTATTTACATCACCCATGCTCTCATAAAGCATAAAAAGACAAGAATAAAGTAAACCACCATAGCATAAAATCCAACAGATAACATAATTAGAAACTATGTCCAAATACTAGAAAATTAGATATCATCATAGATCTACTGTCATCTCAAAATGATATCAACATGAAAATATGATAAACTGGATAGGATAGTAGTATAACATTTATCATACTAAATCAAAGTATAACATTTGACCCTCACATCATCTCAAAGAACATATAATAAGCGTATCAAATATCTCTCAAATCAAAATTGACAAGGTACAAAAACAAATGCAAGAGGTCTAGTAAACACTTTCTCTACAATAATCATAAGTATCAAATCAGTAAAAAACATCTTTTTTAATGGAAAGAAGAGAGAAAATCAAGACCATGAAGAATGACACCATTTCGATGGAATTTGAAATATAATAGACTAAATTGTCATGGTAATGCTATTCCCTCTGATGATTTTTGTTTGAAATTTATATTTTGATATTGTCTTTTATTTAGTAATTATGAAATTGATGTTGATGAAGTTCATCAAGGTATGAATGACCAACTTCCTGGAGGAATAAAAAGTTATCCTCCTCAATTTAGTAGGTTTCCATACTACAAGTATCTCCCAATCGTGCATTTGTTTGATATTATACATATTGCAAATAATATAATAGAGACATTATGGAAAATATGTGATGGAAGGCATGAAAAAGAAAAAAATTGACAAAATTTGTAATGACATTAATGAATCCAATCATGTACTAAAATTTTCATTGAATCAAACAGAAAAAGAGACTGCATAAATAAGTGTGCCCTTCTTTGGTTATTAATGGAGAAGAAAAGTGATGCATTAAAATAAATAATTAAAAATAAATAAATTCCCATGGTAATTTCTTTAAATATACATAGTCTTGTATCAAAGGAAGGTGATTTTGGGCCAAGGTTGAAAACTTCTAATTGACATACCTTCGTCAAGGTAAGTCATGTTGTTTATTTATAATATATTTGTAAAATTGCATTTACTTCTTATTACATTATTTAATAATATATTGATAAGATAATTTTTTAATTAATGCAATATATCCTACCTCTATCCCTCCCACACTAGTTTGACAATAGTATTAAACAAGTTATATATGATCTTGGAAAATACATGAGGTTGGAAGTGTTATTTCTTATATTTTTGGTACATTTATTATATTTACGACATGATTTACTTTTAATGTTATTTATGGTTTTTTTTTTTTTAAAGTCTTGTTTATATGTTCTTGCATGTTGAATCTCTTTTAGTTGGTTATCATCTAAATAAATTGATTAAAAAAATATAAAATATTAGAAGAGAAAAATGCCCCAACTTATGTGTGGAATGTAAAAGTGACTACCTTCAACTTTTTCTAATGTTCAAGAACACTACTTCATACATTAGGTTCAGGGGATTGAATTGTGTGGGCTTGTAAAAAGTAGGTCAATCTAGATGGTTGAGAGACACTTGAAATTTATGAAGAGCTTGGTTCAACAAAGTCAACGTCCTAAGGGTTCTATGGTGGAGGGGTATATGGTACACTAGACCATGGTGTACATTAGTAAATATCTTCCTAGCTTTGCAAAAAATATCCATATAGATCACATTTGGGATCTCAACTCTATTAACAAATTCAAAGGAGATTACTTAATGGGGAAAGGTAGATTGAGGAAAGTAAGGTAATTATAAGGTGCTATTATAGTTTATTAATTCTTATAAATATTCAATATAAGTCATTTCTAAGTGGTCTATTCATTTTCTTTATAGCTGGTCATGAGTCAGATGCACTACATTTGTGTATTGCATACAAACTTGATTAGATGATGGCATGGGTTCAACAATCTCAAGAAAATGGTTGCTCATTGACATGTGATGTTGTTGCATCATTGGCTAAATGTAAGACCCCACATCATTATAGACTTTTAAGATCATTACGGGATTAATAGAACCATAGTATGTTCTCATTAGATTGTGAAAATTTAATTAATTAAGTTGATTGTATAGGGAACATAAAATACTCATTGAATCATTAGCAAAATGGTATGATCTACATATCTTTCTTTTGATGAACCCTTGCATGATTAAAAGGTTTTCTTGTAACTTATTTAAATTTGATTGCCAAAATTTCATGTCATACATTATAATATTTGACTTGTGCTTGTAAGACCTTGTGACCAGTTGTACTAATTTTCTCTATTATGACAAAGAAAAGATGTGTATTTGTCCATATTGCAAAATGAAATATGATAGGAAATTTTTTAAATAAATTTTTATGATAAGTCCTTGTTGTCATTATGTAGTATAATGGTAAAGATATGCATAGTTTCATAATGTGAGGCACCTTTATTAAGAAAAGAATATTGTTTGAGCACTGATACGACTTAATTTGTGATTAACTAGATACATGATTCAAAACTTATGGCATAATCATCTCTTGAGAAAATTTGATAAAAGGCACCTTGTAGATAGTTACTAATATGTTACAAGTAGACATGTTATAGTGATTTTCAAGTAAAAACCTTGAATTTTGATGATTTGAAATAATGATTTTGTTGCCAAATTCTATCTCAACTCCCAATACCATGTTTATCACCAGTCTACCACTTTTGCAATGGGTTTCATTGATTTTCAATGTTTAAGAAAAATAGATTAGCTAATTTATTGGATTTCATAAAAAACATCAACAAACATTTTATTGATTAGATTTTCACAAAACTTTGAGTATTCATAAAACTCCATGCCTTCAAATCTTACGAGTATTTTTAGTTTTATGAAATGTAGACCTCACTAACTATTTTATACATATAATGTACTAAGGTTGGTAGTAATTTCTCCCATGTCTACATAAGATGTAGCATATATTCAAGGTCCCTTGGCTCAAAGAATTCAATTAGCCCAATAAGACAACAATAGAGGTTGAGGAATTAATACAAAATTGTTATTTAATTAACAAATATTGAAATAAATTACCTCCACTTTCAATGTCATCAAGTCCATAAAATCTTGACCAAAATCACTAATTTGACTCCTCTTATGCGAAGGATAGAGAAACTATAGCAACATAGACATCTCAACTCCTACAAATCTAGAACCAATAATCACATCCTTCACACCTTCCGCATCTTGTTTCATAACTTCCTTGTGAGTTTTTCTCTTATTTCTATAATACATAGCAATACACAAATTCCCATTTCTCATCACTACTTCTATTATTCTCCAAAATTGATTCACAATCAATTTCGATCCATCACTATAGGAAATAGTGACCCCTTTTGAAAATCACACTACTTTATCACTGTAACACACAACGATCAACCAATCTTATTGCTAATCACTACAACACAAACTTTCTTTCATCGATCATAAAAAGAACTTATCACCATATCATATAGTGATAAAACCCACTTCATCACTTATCTCCAAAACAAAATAGCTCAATCTCAACTAGTGATAATGTTATCACCCATTGTCGTAACCAAAACCTCATCTCCCCAGTTGCTAATGATCACTTAAGGTTATAGCAATACACCTTTCTTTATCACTCATCACCATATTTTTAATCTGTCTTCTCCACATAGAGATAAACTTGATCTCTATATGTTATAGTGACATCTAACTAGACTTTGAAGATTACTCTGCAACTATCACCATAATATACATAGATACTTGATGCTGCATCATTGTAGCTATAGCGATATATGATATTTTTCAATACTTTTACCATCATTGGTGGAAGGTTTGACAACCAAATATAGCAAAATTTTGGTGCTAATTTCTTGGCCTTAACTAAGGTTCTCAAAAACTTGACCAACTATTGTCTCAATTTTGATGAAATGATCGACTAGGATACCATCATTGGTTTAGCATTGTGGTAAGATGTGGCACCCATTTTTATTATAAATGGTTAAATTTGTGGTGATGACAATGGCAAAATGTTGGTACATATATTGATGAGGACTTTCTTTTAAAGTTCAACTTGAAAAAATATTTTTTGAAATTATGATATGAAAAGTAATGGCATGGCCATTTGTGGATCATTCGAGCAAATTGGGTAGAAAATTCAACCAATCTTCATTGAAAATAGAGGCCAATTCTACTCATGCCACATGGGAAAAATCTACTCCAAAAAGAGGTGGAAAAAATGTTGAAAATAATTGATGAAGGAGTGAAGAAGCCTCTAAATAATGGAATGTCCCAGAAGATGGGAAGAAAAGATGATCATGAAGAAAAACATTGAAGCATGGAGCTGCAAACATTGTCAAACTATTGATTTGAAGAGCCTCCACTGTATAGAACATGACCAGGTAGAGAAGACTAAGCCTAAAGAGATGATCAATAGAACATGGAAGGTATCTTTATGGCCTCAAAAAATAGGAATGAAAGAATTTCTATATGGTAAATGATCCATCTCACTGAAATGCATAGGTATCCATCCACTGCAACTGCCTTATACATATGATCAAATATTAAATACATAGCTCACTCTATTCAACCAAGAAAGAAATAGAACAAACATAACCCCCCTATAATACTGACATGTATGACGTCGACACTAAAATTGAATGCAATATCTCCTATAAAAGAAGAACCAGGAACATCAAGAGTACAAAAGAGGTACAAACACCTATAATGGCACATGTCATTGACACTTTATGAGGCTAATGTAATAGAAGGAACACTCACTATACAAAGGAAGATGGAAAATATGGACAATGTGAAATGCTCTAAAGCACTTTATAATGTAGCACAAGTATAAAAAAACACAAAGATGTGCAAGATCCAAAAATGCAATAGAGTGTTATCTCAGTGCAATTACAAAATAACTACAAATGATGTTAAAAAATATCAAAAGAGGCATAAGACTGATACAAGAGTTAATTCAACCCATGAAAAATCTTCTAAAGAAATAAAATTGATCTCCAAACCTGAAACAAGATATGCATTAGAATAACAAAAAGCAAAAAATTGAATGGGGTATGCCTGGAGTAGAATTTGGTAAATAGAATTATCTCAAGATATGCCTCATGGAGTTCAAAAATACAACTTCTAAATTTGACAACATAAATTGGAAACTAAATAGAATAAAAAGTTCAAATAAAGTAAACCATCATGATGGGCTAGGAATCAATTTTTTGACGATATCTTGTTTGCACAAAATAGAGTCTCGATGAATAAGTTATGGCCAAAAAACCACATGTAGGTAAAAAAGGAACTAGAAGGGGAAAATAACAAAAACACCACCTTGAAATCCATTCTAAAATTCCTTGGGAAGTAGTCCCATTAGTACTAGAAATCACCTTAGGAAGCATGCTAGGTCATACTAGAAACTATCTTGGGAAGCATACAGGTTTCATGCCATACTTGCCTCAAGTAGCAAGCTTGTTTCCATACAAAATTATATTGGAAAGCATGTTAGTTATGTACAATAAATTGTCTTGATTTTTGTGCCAAAAATTTTTAATTTTTTTACCCAAAAAATATCAATTTTTGTTAAAAAAATCTTGATATTTGAGTTACAATACCTCAATTTTTGTGTCAAAAAATCTCTATTTCTATTCCAAAAAATAGTAAAGTTTTTTCTTTGAGAAATGTGTCAAACTTGGGAGCATTGTTTTTGCCTCATATTTGAACTATGTCCAAATTGGATAAATTTTAGATCAAAACGAGGTTTCTATGTGCTCTTAGCTCAATGGTCATGTTTGTTTGGGCTCAAATTGACCCAATAATTGTTGGAAACAAGATTATTTGTATGGAATCTAGAATAATAGTTATATTGTCAATGATGTCAAACCTACTACTAGCTGGTGAAAAAATTACTTAGTTGGTCTAAATACTATCATTTGTTTGATTGATTAAGATGATTTGATCAAATCTGATAACAACAACACCTAGAGGAAAGGTTGAGTTATTTGGTATAGAAAAGAAGTACTAAGACCAAGTGAGACATCGAAAATAAGATGTATCACTTATATACTTAAAGATGAATTTGATGGATACACTAGCTAAGTCTAGAAGAACTTAGAAAGAATTTTTTTTGTACCAAGCTTGAGTGAGTGATAAGTTTGTGTCGAGGAAAGTTAGTTTAACCCGAGCAAAAAATCAGCTAGTGCCAAGAAAAGGGAAGTCTAGTGGATGTCGAGTGAATTTTGTATGAACAAATTAATTCTAGTGTGTGATGAGTAATAGTAAAAGACAATATATGTCAAGTGAACTATCAGTGGATGTCGAGCAACATAGTGTGTGCCAAGCATTAGAGGTTAGTTAATGTCAAGTGATAACATTATGAGTTACATCTTGAATTTGCTAATCGAAGTTGACAAAGTTGATTTCTTTGATTGTGTGAAGCATGTAGAAGATAAGATTCATGATTTGGTGGCACAAAATTCAAGATAAACCATTTTGAGGAAAACTCAAAGTGGATTGTGAAGAAGGTTTCTAGAGGTAGCAAAATGGAAAAGTGGGAAGATTCAATGAATTTGACCAAACCTTTGAATGAATGATTTTTATTGAGTGGAAAAAGACCTAAATTATCTTTATAAGGGGATACAAGGCTTGAAGAAATAATTGGTATGTGCAAGAACCGAAGGAAGACAAGGAGTCTAGGGGCTTGCTTCTTATGGTGGCCGAAGCAAGAAGGCTTAGGAGGATGAATTATTGAAGGGTGAACAAGCCATTAGAGATAAAGTGAATGAAGATAAGGAGAATGGAGGATTGAAATAAAGATCTATAATCTACAAGTGAGCTGTAATTTTTTATCAACTCAAGCCTTATTGTTACTTTCTAATCATTGTATCAATCTAGGGTAACTCCTTTGGATTAAGGTTGACCTAGTAGTCATTTTTAAATCATTTAACTAGGGGAAATTCTAATGGAATTGTATAAAGTCCTCTAAAAAAGCTCACTCTTAATAGGGTGATTGAAATCCTTTAACCAAGTTACATTTAATAGTGTGTTATTGTCACCTTTAACAAGGTTGGCCTTTCACAGGGCATCATTTCAGAAGAGTGAGAATTAGTAGCATGATATTTGTAGTTTTTCCCAAATTGGGTTTCTACATAAAATCCTTGTGTCATAGGAGTGAACGATTCTATTATGTTTCATGCTTACATTTTTGCAAAGTGATTTTGACCTTGCATATTAACTTACAAGTAATTTTTTAATGATATAATGGATGCATGCAGAATATATGATAAGGAGTTATATGTATGGTTTGAGTTAAGTGCTGAAAAATTTAATTGGGACATTTGGACCTTAGATAATTAATCCGCTACCCCTCTCATTTATTCTAAAGTATTCCAACAATTGGTATCAAAACATTTGTTTCTTGTGAGAGATAGTTTGAAGGTACTATAAGATAAAGATCAAAATTTCTAAGAGAGAGGTACCCAAGCTTAAAAAGGACAATTTTATTGCATAGAAATGTTTGATGAAGCTACATCTAGGAGGTCTTAGAGATCATGCACAAATTACTATTTCTATTGAATGTGTTGACCATGTTGGAGCCTAACCACTGAGGATCTTAAAAAGAAGAAAGAGCACAATCACACAATGTTAGAGATTGCATCTGCCCTAAATTACTCCAAGTTTGCTAACATCAAGGATTATGTCAGTGCAAAGAAGATGTGGGATGCTTTTCACACCATTTATGGTGGAGCCAAAAATGTTTTAAGAACCAAATCTAAAATCCTAAGAGGTAAGTTCGATACATGAAAATGCAAGAAGGTGAGAACACTGTTCGATATTTCTCTGGAATAAAAGATGTAGTCAATGCTATTAATGGTGCTAATGGTAACAATGATGATGAGACTATATTGAGAAAAGTATTGAAGACACTTCTACCCATCTATTCTATTAGATTTTATGTCATACAAGAACTAAGATGTATACCAGGGAATAATCAAACTCTTGAAAGTTTAGTAAGTAGACTCACTACCTTTGAACTCTTTAATTTTGACAATTTCAAATCTAAGAATATTGAATCAGATTTGAAAGATAAGTTATCACTAAAAGAACTTAATGAAAAGAAAAAGAAAAATAGCAAACATGTTTCTAGTGATAGTGATACAAATGAGGAGGATGTAGAACAACTTCAAGCATTGTTGGCTAGGAGATTTCATAGAGGCAAAGGAAAACAACAAAGCTAAGATGTCTATCATATGTTTTATTTGTAATGAGGTTGGTCATATTCTTGCAAGGTGCCTTGAGAAGAACAACAATAGAAGTGGAGAAAAATTTAGAAGCAAAAGAGATGAGAATAAGAATAAGGATTACAAAGAAAAAGGAAAGAAATACTGCTACATTGCGAAAGATGAATCCTACGAAGACTCTGATGATCATAAGGATGGAGTTTTCTATGTTGCAATGAAGGGTAATTCTAATGTAGATGAGGAAACTACACTGGAATCTTATGTGAATAAGAGTGACAAATGGATTATTAAGGCTAGTTTTTCCAATCACATGACTGGAGATAAAATTAAGTTCAATTCCCTTATGCATTATGATGGTAATAGTGTTAGATTTGGAAATTATGCACCATGTCTTGTCAAAGGAAAATGATCAATTAAGTTGACATATAGTATTATATGTGACAATTCTTATTATGTAGGACTAAACTATAATTTGTTAAGTGTGTCACAACTAAATAGTGTTGGATTTAAGGTTGAATTTGAAAGTAGAAAAGCCAAGATCTATGATGTCAATGAAGAGCTAATTGGTAATGGTTATCAAACTAGAGGTAATCTATTCTACCTTGACATGAATGATGTTATTTGTTGAGTTGTACAATTTAATAATCTATGGTTGTGGCACAAAAGACTATCTCATGTTAATTTTGATAATTTGGTTAGTATCAGTAAGATGAAGATAGTCAGAAGTTCTCCAAAAATTAAAGAAACCAAATAAATAATGTTAGTTAGGGAAGATGGCTAAATTAATTTTTTAAAGACTCATTCTTCAAAATAAATTATTTAATTAGTTCATATTGATTTATGTGGACCAATCAATGTGCAAAGCTACAAAGGTGACAAGTACATTATCCTATTTGTTGATTATTATTCTAGGATGATGGTAGTTATGTTTTTAAAGAAAAAATATTATGCATTCCAAATGTTTAAGTAGTACTTACCTATAGTAGAAAAGGAAACTAGCAAGTTCTTGAAATATTTGAGAATTGACTTAGGTTGATAATTTATATCACATGAGTTTGAGATGTTTTATAATGATAGAGGAATTAAAAGATAGACTTCTGCACCTAGAACCCCTCCACAAAATGGAATTTATGACAGGGGAAATAGATCTTGATGGACTATGCCAGAAAACTGATGATGGAGAAGAGTACATTTCTTTTAAATAGTGGAGAGAAGTTGTAAATACAACTATCTATACCCTAAACTGAGTACAAGTCAAGAAAGGTACTCATTCAACACCTTTTGAATTATGGTATGGATACTCATCCAATGCAAAATATTTTAAGGTATTTTGAAGCAAGTAATGCATTCTTAAGGATAATACACATAGAAAATTTGATGCTAAAAGTGAGTAAGGTGTATTTCCTAGGCTATTCCACAACAAGTAAAGTTTATAAGTGTTTAAATACTAGCACTAAAAACATTGTGGAGAATGAAAATGTGAAGTTTGATGAGTATATAGAGGTACATGAAGCTAAACCTACAAAATAACTTGAAGATTACAAATTGCAAAAAAAATCTAAGGTACATTCTAATAATGAGATTAGTACACATGAAAGTAATGTTGAGTTACCTGATAGAGAAGCACATAGTGATTCTGATGTTGAGAGACATGTCAAAGAAAAAAAAGTAGAACCAAGATTGTTAAAGTATGTCAAGAGACATCATCTCGCTATACAAATTACTAGAGATAAAGAGGTGAGACATATGACAAGAACCAAGTTGAGAAGTGGTACATGTCTTTTAAGCATGCATGAACCTAAATTAGTTAGGGATGCATTGGAAAATGATGACTAGAGTCAAACCATGAGAGAAGAGTGTTGAAAATAATCAAGACTAGTTAGGTTACTGAGAGGGGAGGGGTGAATCAGTAACCTCAAAAACTTTTAAATCAATTCAACACTTTAACAATATAAATCATTCACCATTTATTCATCTAATCTACTGCATGCATGAGAAAAGATAAACATTCATAACACATGAACATAATATTTTGGTGACCCAAAAACCTTCCAAATAGAAAGTAAAACTGGGGTGGGGATGATACCCACAAAACTTCACTATTGTAGTATAAAGTTGGCCTGTTAGGGCTTACATTGACCATTTTGATGATCTTCCCTTTTAAGAGCAATTTGGACTACTAGATCCACCTTATTAGAGATTTTACAAACATACAATGAAGTATGCACTCTGTTAGGACATTTATACAAAGACTATTAAGTCTATCCTATTAAAGGATTTAGAAAATTGATTCACCTGTCAGGATAAAATGGTAGATCTGACTTACAGCTTGATTGTTGATTAGATCTTGAAGTATAGATCACCTCTTGTGATTGATATGTCTTTCCTGCTCCTTGTAAACCTTGTTGTATACTCTACTTTGTTGTTGATTCCCATTCATTCTTCTCAAAACATTACAATATCCATTCCTTGCTCATACTAATCATATATTAAAAATGATACAATACATTACATATATACCATTTCAATATTTACAATTGCAAGGTCGAGTAAAATGCAAGCAAACAAAATATTACTGAGTTAGCCAAACAGTAGAAAACCTGGATTCTTCAAGCTAACTTGGTGACCTTTTGATACTCAGCATCCACTTTATTACTCAGCATTGTCATGCACTTAGTAGAAGTAGAAGCATGGTCCATACTAATCAAACAACATAGCTTGGAACTTGGTAACCATTAGAGACTTGGTGGATATAGTGTCACTTGGTAGATACTGAATCCTTCATTTACCTAGCTGTCACTCGGTAAACACTACACATCCATCACTCGATAGAAACTAGCTTCACTTCACACAACCTAATGACTTGGTAGAGACTATGAAGCTTGATATACACTGCTGAACTGCACACTCACTCAGTAGCTTTAGGAATGCTCAGTGTGAACTGCTTAAGTGATGAACTTACAAGGTAAGCACTGAATGCTCGGTACAAATTGTAGACTGAGAGATGAGCTCAGTAACCATTCAAAATTGAATAAGTTTTGTAACTAATGAAAAATATAATATAATGCCAACAATCTCCCCCTTTGGCATTAGTGACAAAAACACTTATGAGCCAAAACTTATGTACACTAACATACTAATTTTTTATTTTTAAAAATTGATCTTTGTAAAGCTGTTGTATATACATATCTTACATGTATGCCCCATACATATGGTATAATATATACATAGCTTTATATTATACATAAATCAATATATTTTCTCTCTTGATTTCTTCACAAGTCTCTTACTATCTCTTACCACCCCTTTTTGACAATAATTCCAAAGGGATATGCAAAATATTCAAATATAGACACCAAAATGTGAGAGAAATTTGGAGTGTACCTTGAGAATAAGAGCCAATGTTTGATCCCAATTGTCTTGCAAATTTTTGCAGGTGGAGAGTGCCACTTGAACTTCTATAGAAAGTTCAATCATATGATCTACTATAGAAAAAATTTTATCCTAGACTAATATTTTTGAATATGCAATGTGTTTCTACATTAAGTCCATAATTGGAAGGATCATATTCTAGATGTCAATCAGTGTAGACCTAATCCTAACTTCCTCTCTTAGTAATTCTGCCTACATTTCTAACAAAACTTTCACCTTCATGTGATGTGATGAGCTTGAACTAGGGTCAAGCTATATCCTTTGAGTGCTTGCCTTCATATCTATATCAATTTTACTTAATTTCTCCTTTATACCCTCAGTGAACTCGGTAACATCACAAAGCTTTCCAAAAAGGTGATGTTACATTGGTAAAGGATTGTTCAAGGTTGCTCAAAATTGTAGATAGCTCTATCTTATTTATTGCAATGTGCTCAAGCACCTTATTATCAAATTTTTTCTCTACCTTCTCAATGAGATTTTCTTGGCCAGAGGTGTCCTCATTGAACTTATTCATAGCTTCTTTTAATTGTAGAAAAATGTGTTGAGATGAGTCAACATCAACACCTATAGCCTTAGTTATTATATTTTTAGCATTCTCAATTATTGTGAACTCTTTATCTCTCTCATCTTGAAGCTTTTTCTACCTTGCCTTTTGCTCCAAAAGTTGACTGACTAGTCTCATTTCATCAACTATGGCAGTGTCCAGATCTATCTTAGTAATAACAATTTCCTTGTCAAAATCAATGTCTTCATTAATTGCTTTGCTAGTAAGCAGAAGTTTTAGAGTTTTTGGTTTTACTTCTATGCTTACTTCCTTGGACTTAGAAATGGAAACAAAATTAGAAGTAGTTGGACTAGTTGTAAAACTTGAATTGGTCTAACTAAAGGAAAACTGAGAGAAGTACTAACTATATCCAAAACTGATGTAGTACCCAAAAATGAAGTACTAATAGGTAATGTAAAAACTAGAATATTTACAACTAAAGAGCTAACTAGAAAAAAAGATGGTGCAATTAAAGTTGTAGATGACAAAACTATAGAATGTGTTGGTAAACTTACTGTACATGCTGCAGTAGAAGTTGTCACAATTGAAGAACTAGCAGTTATGCATACTGCTGAGGTAGATTTCATGGGAGCTAATGAAGAGGGATGAAATTCGATAGATGAATTAACTAACACTTCCATGGTAGATACCTAGAGATATGAGGTAGCAGGTGTAGATGATATTTCTGAGGTGGTGGCAGTCATTCCTACTGAAGATAACTCCAACCCTGATGATGTAGCTATTTTAGGTGGAGAATGAGGAAGGGAAGCAATGACCTCTACTACAATTTTCATTGGATTGTCTTCTTCATCTCCTTCCTTGTCTTCCTCTTTAGCTTCTTCCTCTTTCTCTTCATCATCAACCTTAAGTGCCTAATAGTCTTCAACATCAATAGTAATACATGGAGTTATATCATCTTCTTCATCACTATCACCATCATCATCCTTAATTTCCACTAGGTCATCACTAGGCTTATGGATATGATATATGTTCTTCCACATTTTTGTTGCATCTTTAACAACATGCTCAATGTATTTGATTAAAATCAAACATGTATGGAATCTAATCATCATTTTACCTTTATTTTTTATTATTTCCTTGACTTCTACATCTATAAGATTGGGTAGTAACTTCCTCAAAGATTGTTCATATATATCTTTTGTTGTCTGTATAGTAGATTCCCACCTTCGTTGTAATCTTACCAATAATTCTTTTGAGATATGAGGAGCAATTTGATCCAGGGAATACTTCCATATTCCCATTTTGGTGAGTACCAACCCCTCAATTTACATATTCTCAGCATTAGTCCTCATCTCAAACTTTAAAGACTTGAAGTTTGTGATGATGGCTCCTTCTTCCATTTGTTTTAATCTTTCTTGGAAGGTGAGTGGGGGATTTCTGAGCACAATTTCACCTTTTCCTTCTATAATCATATGAGTGCCAGAGGAAATTTTCATCTTGGTTATTTTCCTCTTGCCTTTACTAATTGCTTGGGGCAGCTTGATTTCAAGCTCAATTCTAGCTTTTGCCTCATCATATGTATCAAAAATTGGTTGCTTAGGATCAACTAGCTCATTCATAAGTGCTTTAATAATGCCCCTAGTTTCATCAATATTGACCTCATAAGGGATATGTTTCATCCATGCAACTTGGGGCTTGATTGCCTCAATGTACACTCTATCACAGTCAATCATAAAACACAAATCATCTTTATCATCCTCAACAAGTTTAGGAGGAATCTTGAACTTGTTTTTCATCCTTTCTTTGAAATCTTAAAAATAATTATCCATAATGCTGTCAAAGTTTACACCCATTTCAGCAATAAACTCATTTATCTGATATAAAATAGGAACATCTTTTCTCCACATAATAGAACCTTTAGATGGGAAAAAATTTTGCAAATAAGAGAAAAGACATGTCAAAAAAGAACCAAATTTACAAGGGTTGTTCTTTGATGTCCTAATACTATCCATATTCTTATTCAATTGTTTCAATAGCAATTTTGACAAGTCAAATTCCATGTTTTTCTTCACAACCTTAAATACTAAATCCAGTGCCTCACATGGCACATTGTTCAAATGAATAGAGCTATAAATCTTATGGGAAATTACATCAATACCAAACCTTAACTCCACATCAAAAATAGTGCTAATTTTAAAAGCTCTACCATCCCAGTTTGCTAGGGTTTTCTTCTAGAGTTCATCCCGACCTAGGGTTTTGGTAGAGTTTTCTTTGCTTAGCATGGGAAGACCTATAATCTTGTGAATCATCTTCTTGTTTATTAATAGGAGATACTCTAGCCATAGTTGACCAATGTGTACATGACTAAGAATGTATCTAATTCACTTAATTTGAAAACTTCTTGGCAGGTGTGATATGGTTCAACCCTTTGGTTTCTAAGTGTTTATGCTCAGGTTTAAGTGAACCATCAACACACATTTCCCCTAATGCATAATCCATCTCTAGGGTTCCTATTTCCTAAATAGAACACTAAAAATGAGTCTGAATGTTGTTAATTAAAAGTACCTTTGGTGGAATTTGAGATTATGTACCATTAGGGTCGAGTGCCTCTCCAACTATTGGAACTAGCTTGAAATTAGGTGCTTTCCACTCCACACCCTTAACCAACATTTTTGAACCTCTTTTTGCCTTGCTACTGCTAGTACTCTCAGATGCCATCACTGTTCGATAAATGATAGAAATTTTTGAACAAATTTTTTGTTGGAAATTCACTCAAAATAGCCTGGATGCACCTGGAATCGCTTAGCTCTTTGAATACTAAAGTTGCAGTGAAAAATGAAATCAAATTCTCCCCTTTATGATGAAAATTCACCATTAATTCTAGGTACCATAATGATGTAGTGCATGATAGACTGTCATCCACTCACTAGCTCGATACAAAACTTGTGACCCAACGATCAAACAAAACTTTACTTCTCCCGACCTAGCTTGGTTGAGTCTATGACAAACCTTGCTCGGTATGAACTGATCTCATGTGATCCCTTTGTATCCAAAATAATGATTTGAATCTTTTGCTTTCTTTTCTTTGGAACTACTTGAGATTTAGCTTGAAGATGTAATTCCAGTTCCTCCTTCATGAATCTAATTGGAAATGGTGGAGTCACCCACTTCTTGAGTGACATTACCATCATTTGAATTGTTCTGCTTGATAGATTTAGGAATCCACTGTTGTCTCATTTTCTTCCTAATTTTATCAACTTTAGCTTTCTTCTCGTCTTCAGCTCTTCCTATATTCATGCAATTTTTAGCTATATAACCAATTTTAGTGCATGTATAACATCTTAGTATTGAATCTCTCTTTCTTAAGTGATGCCTTGTGCAATCTATGCCAATATGTCGATATTCTCCACAATAGTGACATCTAGACCAAGTGTTGTAGTCCCAACCAAATACTGCTTTGAAAAATTGTTCAACTGTATTGAATGATTTAGATTTGCATTCAGATTCCTTGTGACCTTGTTTCTTGCATTTGTGACATTTACCTTCAAATTTTGGTTTGTTTTTGCATTCATTGGCTTTATGACCATGTTCGCTACAATTGTAGCATTTTTCATTGAATTTTTCCTTTCCATTGTTCCAATATCTATTTGATGTATGAAAACTCGGGTTCTTCAAACTGACTTGGTGACCTTTTGATAGTCAACATCCATTGTATTACTCGACATCATCATGCACTCAGTAGAAGTAGAAGAACAATCCATACTAATCACATAACATAGCTTGGAGACTCGGTAGATATTGTGTCATTTAGTAGATATTGAATCCTTCGTTTACCTAGTTGTCACTCCATAAACACTACATAATCATCACTTAGTAGAAACTAGCTTCACATCACACAACCTGATGACTCAGTAGACATTGTGAAGCTCAGTATGCACTACTGAATTGCACACTCACTTGGTAGCTTTAAGAATGCTCAGTGTGAACTGCGTAAGTGAGGAAAATAGAAGGTAACCACTGAATGCTTGGTATAAACTATAGACTAAGTGATGAGCTCGGTAACCATTTAGAATTGAATAAATGTTGTCACTAATGAGAAATATGGTATAACTCAAACAAAGAGATTGATATAATTGAGAAGAAAAAACCTATTTTCTTGTGCCCAAACCAAAGAATAAGAATGTTATTGGAAACAACAGGGTGTATAGAAAAAGTTTAGAAAAAAATGGTGAAGCCACAAGAAATAAAGAATTATTAGTTTGCAAGGGGTATGCTCAAGAAGAAGGAATAGATAGTGGAGAAACATTTTCTCCTATTGCAAGATTACAAGGAGTAAGAACTCTACTTGCTTACTCTACATAGAAAAGTTTCAAATTTTATCAAATGGATGTGAAATCTACATTTCTAAATGGTATATTAGAAGAAGAGGTTTACATTGAATAACCTAAATGATTTTTTGATGAAAACAACAAGAATACGGTATGTAGACTACACAATGATTTATATGGTTTAAAGAAAAGCACCTAGAGCATGCTATGAGAGACTTCATAATTATCTTGTGAAGATTGGTTTTAAGAGAACTAATGACAATAGTAATCTATACTTGAAGATTGAAGGTGGTAAAGGTATTTTACTAGCTGAAATTTATGTTGACGAAATCATATTTAGAGGGAAAAATACATTGTCTAAGACATTTGCTGATGAAATGATGCAAGAATTGGAAGTGTCTGTGTTTTGATAGGTTAAATTATTTGTTTGCCTACAAGTGTACCAAATGCAATATGGTATTTAGATCACTCAATCTAACTATGTTAAGGAAATATTGAAAACTTTTGGTATGGAGGATTAAATACTTGTTAGCATGCCTATGATCATAGGACATAAGCTATCAAAGAATAATGATTCTACTGATGTGAACCAAACTTTGTAGAAGTCTATGATTGGAAAATTGCAATATGTAGTTCATTGGAGACATGACATTGCATTAGATGTTGATATTGTTGCAAGATTCTCTAAAAATCTTAAGGAGAATCATTTGATGGCTATAAAAATGAATATGAGACATCTAAAAGCAATAGAGGACTTTGGTCTATACTACAAGAAAAATGATAAGTTTTAATTGAGATCCTATATAGATGTTGATTGGGCTAAAAATTTTGATGATAGAAAAAGTAAAAGTGGTGGAGCATTTTTCTTGGAAAAGAGACTAGTTAGGTGGACTAGTAAGAAATGAAATTGCATATTAAAATCTACTACTAAAGCTGAATATATTGTTGTTGTAGTGAATTGTACCAATATTGCATGGATAAAACAACTACTCAAAGGAATGAAGGAGGAAATTATTGAACTTGTTGTACTCTATGATGATAACACAAGTGCAATAAACATATCTAAGAACCCTATGATGCACATAAAGAAAAAATATATAGCTATCAAGTATCATTACTTGAGAGAGCTCGCTCAAGAAAAAAAAGTAAATATAGAATATTTGAATACCAAAGAAAAAATAGCTGATATATTCCCAAAAGCTTTACCTAAGGATGCTCATGGGTACCTAAGAGGTAAACTAGGGGTGGTACCCATATCCAAAGCTATTTAGGAAGCATGAGAGGTGCCCTACATCAACTGAGTTGAATGAAAAATGTTATACATTGATGTATTGAAAATTACTTTAGAACTTCTCCAAATTAATAAAAGATCTAGAACAAAAGATTAGTCACAACTAAGGTGGTAGTAGGGGAAGTTGAATTGTTAACATCTACATGTTGAAATGACAAGTCTTTAGCATTGTTGTCAAAGAGCGAGATATAAGTACTGAGGCATAGGGAGAAATAAGAGTATAAAAAGATAGATACCTGAATAGCAGAAAGAGGATGAAATACCCCAAAGAAGGAGTAATTAGAGAAAGTCAGGCAGTTAAAGAGAGACAATAAGATAATAAATCAGTAAAAAACCATGATTAAGATATAAAAGAAAGAAGGAGATTGATAAAGATACATTACACTACAGAGAGGAAGAACACAAACAGATAGAAAAAGAAAATTAATACAAGTATGTTTGATATTGTTTTTGGTTTGCCATCAATGCCAAAGAGGAAGATTGTTCAAAACAAGATTGTTTGTACACAATTTGGAAAAATAATTATATTTTTAACGATTTCAAACTTGCTACTTGTTTATGAGATAATTGCTTGTTTGGTATGAATGCTATCATGTGTTTGATTGATGAAGAGGATTTGATCAAATGTGATAAAAGGACTAGATAAAGAAAAGGTTGAGTTATTTGGTGCATAAATGAAGTAGTAAGACCAAGCAATAAATGGATAATATGATGAATTGTTTATCTACTTAAAGATGAAGTTGATGGATACATTAGCTAAGTCTAGAAGAACATAGAAAGAAAATTATGTCTACCAAGCTTGACCTAGTGATTAGTAGGTGTCAAGAAAAATTAGTTCAAGATAAGCAAAAAATTAGTTAGTGCCAAGAAAAGGGAAGATATAGTGTATGTCAAGTTAATTTAGTGTGTTTCAAGTAAATTATAGTGTGTAATGAGTGACAGTAAAAGGCAATATGTACTAAGAAAACTGTTAGTGGATTCCAAGCAACATAGTGTGTGTGTGTGTGGAGCATTAGAGGTTAGTTAACACCAAGTGACAACATTATGAGTTAGATCATGAATTTTCTAATCTAAGTAGATAAAGTTTATTTCTTGGATTGTGTGAACTGTATGGAAGATAAGCTTCATGAATTGGAGGCACAGAATTCAAGATAAACCATTTTGAGATGAACTCAAAGTGGATTGTGAAGGAAGTTTCTAAATGGAGCGAAATGGAAAAGTGGGCAGATTCAATGAATCTAACCTAACCTTCGAATGGATGATTTTTATTGAGTGGAAAAAGACCTAAATTGTCTTTATAAGGGGATATAAGGCTTGAAGCAACAATTGGCATATGTGAGAACCTCAGAAAGACAAGAAGTCTAGGGTTTTGCTTCATATGTTGGCTGAATTTTAGAGACTACAATTGGCATGCAAAGCAAGAAGGCTTAAGAGGATGAATGCTTCAAGGGTGAACAAGCTATTAGAGCTAGATTGAATGAGGCCAAATAGAATGGAGAACTAAAACAAAGATTTGTAATTTGCAAGTGAGTTCTAAGTTTTCTATCAGATCAACCTTTACTATTACTTTCTAATCATCATATCAATCTAGGGTAAATCCTTTGGATTAAGTTTGACATAACAGTCATTTGTAAATCATTTAAATAGGTAAAATTATAATGAAATGGTCTAAAGTCCTCTAACAAGGCTCACTCCTAACGTAGTGATTAAAATCCTTTTACCACATCACATTTCACAGTATATATTGTAACCTTTAATAGGGTTAGTCTTTCATAGGGCATCACTTTATAAGAGTGAGAATTAGTAGCATGTTGCTAGTGGTTTTTACCAAATTGGGTTTCCAAGTAAAATCCTTGTGTCATATGTGTCAATTATTCTATTATGTTTCATGTTTACATTTCTGTAAAGTGATTTTGGCCTAGGACAGTAACCTACAAGTAAGTTCTAAGTGATCTATTGGATGCATGCAAGATATATGATAAGGGGATATATGTATGAGTTTTTTAAGCACTGAAAAGTTTAATTGGGACATTTGGACATTAGATAATTGATTCACCCTAGTCTTAGTTGATGATGTGGTGATATTAAAAAATTAAAGGCTGACATGTGGTGGTCAGATATAGAGATGGTGATGTTAGTAGGTGACATGTGGCAACATCTCGTAATCCCACAAGGTGATGATGATGTCATTATAATGCAACACGATTGTATCATGTGGTAGTGACACCTTGGTGGAGCCAAGTGATGTGGTGAATTAATGAGGATTCTAGCATGAATCATGGAGGGTCATGTGGCACTGATAGTATGAGCCACCTAGGCATGCTAACAAGTTTTTGACTAAGTAATCATTGGACATTAGGGACAAATCAAAACATGACATGTATCACTTCCATGATTGACCAGTCAACTAGGTGAGAAAATGAAAGAAATTTTCTTAAACTTATTATAGGGATTTTGAGGTTTTCTCTTTTGGATGAATGCACAAGCTCAAGATAAAAAAAGAAAATTAATTTTTTGAATGGGTCCCACGTTTTTAATATCTGAATCATGTATATTATAAAGTTTTGGATTTTAAAATGAGATAAAATTTTCAAAGGAAATTTATGCATATTTAGTTTGTTGGTCTGCCTAGTTTTTCAATGGAGGGATACCTACTTTAATATTCATCACACATAGGACTATTATATATGATTAAAAAGACCTCAGAGATAATTTTCTAGATTTGCAATCCAAATAGAGTTGGATGTCTTTTCTTCTAAATGTAATAGTTGGGTCAAGGCTAAGCTTGGTGAAGTTCCTCCCAGCAATGTTATTTTTCCTTCTAATTAGTTTGGTGGAGTTTTAGTAGTGGTTTTAGTAGAAAATGCGATATTTTCTCCATGAAGGGTTGTCCATCTTTTTGAGAAGATATTTTCGAGTTGGTTACAAGCAATGATGAAGGTCATATTTGGTTTTTAGCTGAGAATAGAGGAGGGAGATTTTCCTTTAGTAGATGATGAAGAACCAAGAAAGCAAGTGTTAGTCTCAAATTAGATTCAACCCTTCTTTCTTCTTCTACTTATTCTCTTTTTCTTTCATTGTGTAGGGTTGGTTCCAAGTCTTTTGGACAAGTTTCCATGGCTATGATTATAACATTTTATTTGTATGAAAAATAATAATATCCTATCTATTTTGTGTATTTCATGAGTTTGTCTCATATATCTTAATGTATTTACTTCAAGAAAATGAATACAAAGCAGCAAAATCACTTAGTTTCATTATGATTGTTGTCTCCTATCTCTATTGTTTACAATTTCTTGGTGATATGTGGTGAAAGAAAATAGATATCAGTTACATATCATTTTGATTTGTATGTTTAGATGTGTTTTAACATTGATTCAAAGAATAAAATAAATGCTTGATATGTCTTAACAGGGTTGTAAATTTCATGGGAGGATCTAACGAGTGTGAGATTCATTGTGAAAATTGACTTTTGATCCATAAGATGAATGGATAGATCATTGATATCTTGATGTGTGTTTTAATTTGTGGAATACCCAATGGATATGGCATTAATAAGCCATATGATCTACACGTTTCTTGTTGTTTCATATGTGGGTTTTTCTGAGATCAATTTATTATCATAATCAAGGTATAATATAGTAGTAATTTTTTGTATTTTGGAAAAGTTGACATTTTCATGGTGTCTTCTTTGGCAATTTGTGAGCTATTCTATGGTGGTCTAATTACCTAGCTTTATCAGGTTTACTATGTCATTGCTCCATCTAATTTCCAAGAAAACTTTGCATTTGAATTTTTTTAGGCAGTATTTGCCTTTCACTCAATTGACTAGATAATGGTAACTGATGCCATGTTTACCAAGCTTCAATGTTAGATTTGCATGTAGTATCGAAAATTCACCAATAGTTGTTCATTATTTTGTGGAGGAATTGGCTCATTTCACCTTATGGAAAGTGGAGAAATCAACTCATTTTTCCTTATGGATTCATTCGTATAAATTCCAATTGGAAATTACTATTCACCCAAACAATGCAACATTGATTAAATACCACTGGCGCTCTTTCAAATTTATTGAGTCTATGTGTATCTCTGATTTATCTTCTTACCAAGTAATAGAGTTCTAGATTTTAGGCATGACATGTCATAGAGAGAGATTCAGAGATAGCTTTCGCATTCCATTTCATAAAATCTATTCCAAAATCATTTCTATCAAGGGTAAGAGTGCAAATTGGATGATATTTCTACTTCTAGCTATTCAAAATTTCTAAATTTTGCCTCCTAAATGTTACAATTTGTTTGAAATAGAATGTTTGTATATTTAAGGATATAAGTGATGCCCTAGTGTTATTGGTGTAACACTAATCATAATTTGTATCTCTTATGACTTCTAATATATAATTTCATTATGTTTTTTCTCTAGCCTCTATTTTGATTAGATATTAATAGTGTTAGGTCCTATGGAAAATGAAAACCATTCATCATTTACCACAACTAGTACTAAGTACTTGATCCAATCCTCATCTCATTGAATGTATTGATCATCCTTTCTCTATTCTTTACTAGTCTCAAAATTCATTGTATCCTCTACCTGATGATGATCTTCTTTAGCATCTATGTCCTAATCTTTCTTATCCAACTTTTTATCCTTTGACATTTTCTTTGTCTACTCAATTTGTTCAACTTTATCTCCATCATCTTGTTCTTCTTGTTGATCTTGATCACTAACTTCATCTTTGATATCCTTTGTCATTGCTAATACTTCTTGCATAATTTTGCCAATTTCATTCAAATTGTCAACACAAGTAGTGTTCAGATCATTAAATGGATCTTCTTCACTTATAGTTGCATCAATAGGTATTGGTACACCTCCTATATAAACATTAGGTTGTTCAACAATGCTAACAAACTATTATGCTTCCTTGTCACTTCTTCTCATTATTTTAGGCACATTAATTGTAAATTCCATAGATTTCTTCTTAGGTTTCATGGAAATAAGGTCTTTAAGTATTTGATGTACTAAATTCCCCATTTCTTCTTGAATTTTATCATATTGAATTGCCATAATTTCAAAGGTTCTCAACATCCCACTCAGCAATGGATTCATATTTTCAAGCACATTATTCAAATTCTAAAAACTTATTGAAGTACATTTTTTTACTAATTTTATCTTCTCTCAAATTTTCATCTTTCTCAATAGCTGTTAGCCTTATATCTTCTAGTTTATTAAACAAGTGTTCTAGTATGCTTCGTTTAAGCTCAACAACATTCCTCTTAAAATTTGAAAGATGTTTTACTATCGCATTCTCAAGTTTCTCAACAATGGATTCATATTTTGAAGCATATTATTCAAATTCTCAAAACTTATCAAGGTACATTTTTTTACTAATCTCATCTTCTCTCATTTTTTCATCTTTCTCTATAGCTCTTAGTCTTATTTCTTCCAATTTGTTAAGAAAGTCTTATGGTATGCTTCTCTTAAGCTCACAACATTCCTCTTCAAATTTAAATTACATTTTACTATTGCATTCTCAACTTGTCTTTGATCATTATCATTGTATCTCTAGTAATTTTTATTTTTTTACTGAATTCAATTTCCCATCATGTTCTATTCTTTCTATGATTCTCATCAGTTTTGGCTTCTAGTTATTCCTTTACAAAACTAGGTCTTATTGATGTTCCTCAATTTTCTCTTCATCTCTATGTATTGCAAACTCTTCCTCTTTCTCCTCTTCTTCTAATTCTTTATCCCTCTTTGTCTTCCTCTGAATAGTCAATTTTGGTTTCTTGAAGGTTGAACCATGTGCTTTAGCTTTGTGTCTAGGGGCTTTCTTTGGATCTTCAACCTTTCTCTTAATTGGTATTTCAATATGCTTCTTTGGTTCATCTTCCTTCTTGACTGCAAGTGAGGTCCTAGATTTCCTTCTAGGAGTTACAATTTGTGGAATTATTTGCACCTTAGTGATTTAAGTATCATCCTCAACCTTTATTTTACCTTAAATTCTATTGTTGCCTCTTATGTCTTGTGTTCTAGTGCTACATGAGTGCTAGAGGCTTCAAGTTTAGCCTTATCTTGCATTTCACTAGCCCTTCATTTGTTTTTCCTTCCTTTCTTATTTTGTCATGTATTTCTCTTTAACAAAATTTTCTACCATTTTGGAAATTTTTCTCTTTCTTTCTCTAATATGCAATTATTTTGTTACCTCACTAAACTTCTCCTTAGATATGTCCCCCATTTAGGCCATTCATCTTCTCTATTAGAATCTAACATTTTCATATCACCACCTTCTAAAATTTCCACACTAACCTCATAAACCATTAAGTAAATAAATACTTCTCTAGGATTTACTACCTCCATACATGTGTAATTTATCTCCACCATAAAACATATAATATCTACATGCTTCACCATAGACTTAATAATCCTTACTCTTTGTTTCATCCCCACTTGAAATACTTTGATCATCCCAAATATATTTATTGTTATCATAAATTTAGGTCATCTATTATAGTGATCGATAACTAAATCCATTGCACATGTTCTACTGATCCACTCAATATGTGGCATGTTGGGAAACTTGTGGAAAACTTGGAAGAATAGGTAGACTACTAAGGATCCAAATCTAAAACATGTATAATTGTCTTGTTTAATCCTTTTTATATTTTTAAGTATTTGTTTCTTCAATATTTCACAAACATTAACTTGTTTTCTATCCACATTCATCTTATAAGCTGCATGAATGAACCATACTAAAATTGAGCCATGAAACTAATCTTCCACCAAGAAATATGCACCACCACATTTCTAAAGAAACAATAAATATATAAAAAGGAATGAGCCCTATGTAGTCATTAGGCTCACAAAATTAAGGAAAAATAGTCACCTACAACACTGTCAAAGAGAAGTCAATATAAATGGATCTCAAACTAATAGGAATACCTTCAAAATGAATTCAAGTTCTCATTAAAACTTCAAGGAATCATAACTTGTATATTATTAGATCAAAGTGTAAAGGTAACAATACAAACGACCAAGCAATACTCAAACTTTTTACTCAAGATTGTAGAAACCCATGTATCTTCATTAAGAAAACTATTCACCTTACACTCCCCTTCATTCTCCACATTCAACAACATCAAATAGGCATCTATCAAGAGTTTTTAAACTGCTTTTGCATACCAAACCCCCCATAACTACACAAACCCCCATCCCAACCAACTAACCATTAAAGTTCAAATTTGAAATTCATGACTAGAGTAATGTTCAAGCCAAAAACATAACTAGATGATAAAGAATCACATATCTCTCAAAATAGTATGTATGTACAAAAAAACATGTACTAATGTGGTATGCAGTCTCAATCCTTTGACTTCCCATTTTATCTCTCTTATAAACTTTAATAAGGCAACTTTAATAGAAACTTGTATAATATAACTTTAATATGGAAAATCTTATAAATTTGGACATTCTCACAATTTTAGAAATTGAAGAGATGGCAAGTTCTTGACATCTAAGTCATCTAAAGAGGTTACTATTCATGTCCAAAAGCACAGAGTAGAATAAACAGTATAGAGTTGAAAGGATTTTAGTATCTGCATTCTCTGGAGCTATGTAAATTTGAATTCATAGGTTAGTTATATTAAATTGTTATATAGAGAAAACTTGATATTCAGCTTCCTTATTTTCCTTTGCTTGGAATTCATCAAGGCATATTGTATTTGATATTTTAAGTAGGAAACTCTTTAACATTATTTTGATTTATTGTTTTGTATACTTTTATTTTTACCAGTTCAATAGTTTGTATTAGAGATTATATCTGCAACTATAATTATTATAGAGTCTAGATAGACCAAAAAGATCAATGTTCCTTTAATAGACTAAATTTATTCAAGAATCCTAGTATTCTTCATGGAAGTTGAAACAACTTTCAATATCGTTTTCTTACTATAAGAAATATTTTTTAATGTATGTCATAAATATGTAGATGTCAAGGTGGGTTTAAATCTTCAATAAATGGTCAGTATAGAAATAGTGATTAGGTTTTGATGGATGGAGCTCTTGTTTATTTCTAAATAGTTCAACTTGGTTTCCATAGATTGCTTGATCAGATCTATGTCATCAAAACTTTCACATATTTACTCATTCATTTAGAACAAGCTTAAATTGTTGAAGATTGTTGCATTTCCAATTATCACAATCAAAGGAAACCACAAACCCCATAAAAGCTAAACCAAACAGCCTATAGTTGAAACAAAAGCAACAAATTTTGTGCTTTAAGAGACAGAAGGAAATGAATATAAAAAATTGCAGGATTCCAAGTTGATGAAGAAAGGAAAGGAAAAGTAAGTCCTAATGAAATCCTCTTAATGAAGCGACAAGAGTTAACTACATTATAAATCTATTTTAGGAGTAAAACATGTAAATAACCTTAGCAATCAACCAAAAATAGAGCAAACTAAGATGACCATAATAGGCATAGGGTTGGCCAAAAATATCAAAAATATTTTTTATTCAACAATGTAATAAGGAAAATATCTTCAATAAAACTTCACTGCACCAGTGTCAAATGCTCACATTAGAAGAAAATGTGTCAGTGATTATTTATCAAGCACAACAAGTTATGATGTTTGACTACCAAAAAGGATTCACAAGTATATATATTAGGATCATTTGCAAAACTATTCACCTTACATTCCCCTTCATTTTCCACATTCAAGAACATGAAATAGGTTTTTAAACTCCTTTTGCATATCAAATCTCCCATAACTACACAAACCCCCATCACAACCGACTAGCCATCAAAGTTCAAATTTCAAATTTGCAACTAGAGTTGTGTTCAAGCCAAAAGCATAACTAGATGATAAGGAATCACACATCTCTCAAAAGAGTATTTATTTACAAAACACATGTACTAATGTGGTATGCAGTCTCAATCCTCTAATTTTGGACAACATGGGTGGAATTGTAAATGATTATGTGATTCTAATTTAGATTAACATTTTATCCATTACTTATAAATTATCCTAGTTATGGTGGACTAGGTCTTTGTATGATGGGGACACAACCCAAGAACAAAATGGACACAACAGAAAAGGGGGAAATTATATTAACTAAGAAAATAAGCTAGTACAAACAGTATAGAGAAAATAAACTTCAAAACATGCCCTAAGGGCTTACAATAGCATAAATCTAGAGATAATTTCTCCTTTCAGTACCTCCTCTCAAACTTCACTCTGAACTGCCTTTTACAATGCCAGAAATCTCCTTAAATAGACCCTGGAGGGTTAAGGACTAGGAGTACATTCTATAAAGTGCTAGTAGGCATCCACTGACCAAATAGAAGGTTCCAGAAGCTACGTTAGAAGTCTGCACAATTCTAGAAGAATCCAAAAATGGTAACCAAACTTTCGGGAGGCATAACTTTTGAACCGTAGCTCCGATTGACGAACCAGTTACATTTTCAAAAAGATCTCGAAGTGCTCTATAGCCCTACAGACAAGCTTCACTTGTATCCCATTTTTTGGACCTTTTTGAGGTCATTTAATACCCCTAACCTGACTTTGAAGCATTCTTAGGAGGTCTCCAAAACTCAAAAAATTGCAATAACTTTCAAATCGTGAGACCTTTTGACCTGATTCTTTTTCTGGAATGTTCTAAATCAAAATTACATTCATCTGGCCAATTCACATCTTCTAAGTCACCAAAATGATGGCCAAATTGCATGCTGGTATTTTTTCAGGATTTTCTAGCACACTGATAGTTGAACTGTGAGAGTGCGAACCTTTATTTCACCCAAATGGGTGTCCAAAAATGAAAACACATGAAATAGAAACTAAGTATAAGTAATTTTGTTTTTTGGGTGACACAGGATTGCCCTTATACCTCTTGATGCTCCTACATCAGACACTCAGGGTAGATTGAAAAGTGACCTTGTTACTTTATGAATGGTAGAGGAAATCCCAAATGGGAAACCTCGGCTACTGAAATTCAAGTTGAGTCCTTGATCGATCATCCTTTCCATTTGACCAAATACTCTTCATACTACCTATTTCTGATACTCCTACCCACACGATGATCTAGAATGTCTTCTATGTCCACCTTCTTAGAAGCAGGAATTGGACATGGCTCTAACACCAGCTCCTCATCTGCACCATCATCATGATAGTCTGTTAAATCTACAATGTTGAAAATGGGAGAAATGTGAATACCATCTGGCAGGTCCACCTCATATGCATTTTCTGAGTCATGTTTCTTCAGCATTTTGCAGGGGCCAAATTTCTTCATTTTCAGCTTGTTGTAAGTACCGGCTAGAAATCTTTCTTTTCATAAGTGCACCATGACTAAATCTCCTACTTTGAATTCCTTATGTCTTATCCTTTGATCAACCCTAGCTTTATACTCTTGATTCATCTTGGTAATGTGTGCTTGAACCTCCTCATGTAGACACCTGATATGTTCAGCAAATTCCTCAGATTTAGCACTTGTCCTCTCCCCTTGTTCTATCTTCCTCAGCTCTGGTGCAGTCCTTGGGCTACTCCCATATACAATTTGGAATGGTGATTTTCTAGTACTCCTATTTATAGAGTTATTATAAGAAAACTCTACATGTGGAAGAATCAAATCACATCCCTTGGGCTTATCCCCAACTAAACATCTCAGCAAATTGCCTAGACTTCTGTTTACCACTTCTGTTTTGCCATCAGTTTGTGGGTGATGTGTGGAACTAAATTTCAAGTCAGTTCTTAACTTTGTCCACAATGTCCTCCAAAAATACCCCACAAATTTAGTATCTCTGTCAAAAACTATGCTCCTTGCAAGATCATGTAGTCTTACCACCTCTTTGAAAAACAAGTCTGCAATATGGACATCATCATGAGTTTTGTGGCATGGAATGAAATGTGCCATTTTGGAGAACCTATCAACCACCACGAATACAGAGTCATTACCCCTTTGTGTCCTTGGAAATCCAAGAACAAAATCCATACTTATGTCCTCCCATGGCCTTGATAGAACAGGAAATGCCCGATATAGGCCAGTATTGTGGCTAAACCCCTTGGCAACTTGACAAACCTTGCAACTCTGTACAAACTTCTTCACATCCTGTGAAATTTGAGGCCAAAAATAATGTTCGCTAAGAATGGAAATGGTTTTATCTCAACCAAAATGCCCTGCCATCCCTCCACTATGTTTCTCCTTAATCAGATTTTCCCTCATGGAACTTCTTGGAATGCACAATTGACTACCCTTGAACAACATGCCACCCTGAATCAAATAGTCTAACCACTTGGTTCTATCTACAGCAACAGGTTCTTTACATGCTTTTCGTGCTTCAGCAAAATCAGGATCCTCAGCGTACAAATTCTTGAGTTCATCAAACCCAACTACTTCAACCTACATTACTTTAAGCAACAATTGTCTCCTACTTAGTGCATCTGCAACCCTGTTAGATTTTCCACTTCTATGCTTCAACATAAATGTATAACTCTGCAAGAACTCTACCCACTTCATATGCCTCTGATTCAATTTACCTTGGCTATTTAGGTACTGTAATGCCTAATGATCAATATACAAAAAAAATTCCTTTGGCAATAAATAATGCCTCCATTTCTTCAAGCCCTGAACTATTGCATAGAACTCTTGATCATAAACAAAATACTTCTTCTTTGCATCATTCAATTTTTCACTAAAATATGCATTAGGCTTACCTTCTTAGCTTAATACAGCCCCAATAGCACTGCCACTAGCATCACAATCCACCTAGAACACTTTTCTAAAATATGGAAGTGCCAACACAGGCTGTTCTGTCACCTTCTTCTTCAGCAATTGAAAACTTCTCGCAGCTGCTACAGTCTATTTGAACTCTTTTCTATCCCTTCTTATTGTATCAATTAGGGGTGCACATATGCCATTGAAATTCTTAATAAACTTCCTATAAAAACTAACCAAACCATGAAATGATCTTACCTCAGTAGCAGACCTTGGAGTAGGCCAGTCCAAGATGGCTTTTACCTTCTCTAAATCCATTTTGAGACCTTCAGGTGATATAACAAACCCCAAATAGACTAACTCCCTTTTTGCAAAGATACACTTCTTTAGATTAATTAATAGTTTCTCTTCCCTTAGCCTTTAAAGGACACTACGAATATGCAATAAATGTTCTTCCAAAGTCTTGCTGAAAACTAAAATGTCATCCAAATAAAAAATAAAAAATTTTCCCAAGAACTTCTTAAGTACCTCATTCATGAGCCGCATGAAGGTGCTTGGGGCATTCATCAATCCAAAGGGCATGACTAACCACTCATAAAGACCCTCCTTGGTCTTGAAGGCTATTTTCCACTCATCTGCTTCTCGAATCCGTATCTGGTGATAACCACTCTTCATATCTATCTTTGTGAAGTACTGAGCTCCACTCAAGCAGTCCATAAGATCACCCATCCTTGGAAAAGGAAACTAGTACTTGATGGTGATTGTATTTATAACTTGAGAATCTGTACATATCATCCACTCTCCATCCTTCTTTAGTGCGAGTACTGCAGGTACTACACATGGACTCAGGCTCTCTCGAATTAAGCCCTTCCTCAACAGCTCCTGAACCTGTCTATTTAGTTACTTTGTTTCATTAGGATTCATCCTGTGAGTGGCCTTGTTAGGCAAAATAGCTCCTAGAATTAGATTGATTTGATGACTGATTTGCCTTACTGGTGGCAATCCATCTAGAACATTATCAGAGATAATATCTCCAAACTCCCCGAGTAAATTTGAAACTTCAAGTGGTATTTCACTACTACCTTCTTTATCTTTTCTAGGAATCAAAGCATAGCACATATGTTGATGTTTCATGCCATCTAAAAACTTCCTTTCATCAACAAGACAAATCCTAGCACTGCTACATACCTATTCACCTTCCTTTTTCATGGGCTTCAATTTGTGGTGAACTCCATCCTTAGTCAGAGAGTATGTGTTTGCATGTCCATCATGTACTGCATGTCTATCAAACTACCATGGTCTACCAAACAATAGATGGGCAACATCTATCAAAATAACATCATAGAGAACTTCATCATGGTAACTCCCAATTTTGATTTTCACTAAACATTGTTCACTTACCAGGACTTTATTATCATCTTTTACCCACGCAATCCGATAAGGCTGGGGATGATTCTCCCTCTTGAGCTTCAACTTAGAGACCATCTCTTCTGATACCAAGTTATCAGTGCTACCACCATCAAATATCATGTCACAACATTTATCCTCACACTTGCATTTGGTACGGACCAAACTCCTCTGTTGTGCTAGTTTAATCTCACCACTTAGTAGGACTATTTCATTTACCAAGGTCTGTCCTCTTTCTCTATCCTCTGAATGTGATGATTGTGCATCCTCATCCAGATGAGGAACCCTAGCTTGGCCCTCAGCTCTCCTATTTGTCCTTCCTTTTCATTGAGGGCATTCAAAGGCACGATGACCTTCTTCATTGCAATGGAAATAGGTACCACAGAAGCCTCCTCTTCCTTTTCCACGCCCTCTACCTCTTCCTCTCTGATTTCCAAAGTCTTGGTCATGGGAGTGGTTGCAACCCTCATTCCTCTGGTTCCTACTAGTACCCTCACCTTCATTTTTCTTTTGGGTTTCATTGCGGCCTCCAGATGACCTATCGCTTCCCCTTCCTCCTTGACCACACCCTCTTTATCTTCCTTCAAACCTTTTATTTAGCTTCTCTTCAACTCGTAGGGAAAACTGCTATGCCTCTTCAATGCTAGTCATTCTTACCAGACTTAATTCCTCCTGGATGTTAGGTCGCAACCCACTGATATAACGAGCAACCTTCTCCTTATTTGCTTCTGCATGCCCCACTCTAATAAAGAGTTGATAAAATTCCTCTGTATATTCTTGGATTGATCTTCCTGCTTGCTTTAACCCATGCATCTTCTTAAACAAATCAAGCTCGTAGTCCACAGGAATGAACTGCTTCTTCAATTTGTCCACCATGCGATCCCATCTTGTGATCTTCTCCTTTCCTCTTCTATTTCTTTCCAATTGGACCTCTTGCCACCAGATTTTGGCATGGCCTTTTAGTTTGGCCTTTGCAAACTTAACCCTATTTGGGTCCCTGATATCGTCATACTCAAAGTATTCTTCCAGTTCATTGATCCAATCGATCAACTCATCTGGTTTCAGATTTCCTAAAAATACACCCACTTCAATTGTGGGTCTTTTCCCAAACTTAGTAATGGCCCTAAAAAGCCTTTCCTCTGCATGATTCAAAACTTCCCCCTCAAATTCCCCTTCTGGTCCCATAAATTCTTCTTCATTTTCATCCTCACTATTGTCAGAAGTGGCAACATTTTCTCCTCTACAAAGCTCCTCTTGCAATGCTTGTACCTGCCTTTGGAGGGCTCTAATGTCCTCAAGATTAATAGCTTTGGCCCTTCTGCCATGCTCTCTTCATGGAGGCATCTTCTAACTCAAACCCATAACCACATAGTCCTGGTGCAGACTGCCTCATAGTTGGTGCTCTGTCTACACACTCAGGAGAACCTGCCCTGATACCACTTGATGGAGACACAACCCAAGAACAAAATGGACACAACAGAATAGGGAGAAATTATATTAACTAATAAAATAAGCTAGTACAAATAGTAAAGAGAAAATAAAATTCAAAACATGCCCTAAGGGCTTACAATAGCATAAATTTGGAGATAATTTCTCCTTTCAGTACCTCCTCTCAAACTCCACTCTGAATTGCCTTTTACAATGCCAGAAATCTCCATAAATAGACTCCGGAGGGTTAAGGACTAGGAGTACATTCTAGAAAGTGCTAGTAGGCATCAATTGACCAAATAGAAGGTTCATGAAGCTGTGTTAGAAGTCGGCACAATTCTAGAAGAATCCAAAAATGATAACTGAAATTTTGAGAGGCATAACTTTTGAACTGGAGCTCTGATTGACGAACCGTTTACATTTTCAGAAAGCTCTTGAAGTGCTCTATAGCCCTGTGGACATGCTTTTCCTGTCCCCCATTTTTTGGCCCTTTTTGAGGTCATTTAATGCCCCTAACCTAAATTTGAAGCATTCTTAGGAGGTCTCCAAAACTCGAAAAATTGCAATAACTTTCAAACCATGGGGCCTTTTGACCTGATTCTTTTTCTAGAATTCTCTAAATCACAATTACATTCATTTGGCCAATTCACACCTACTAGGTCACCAAAATGATGGCCAAATTGCATGCTCCTATTTTATCAAGATTTTCTAGCACACTGATAGTTGAACTATGAGAGTTGGAACCTTTATTTGACCCAAATGGGTGTCCAAAAATGAAAACACATGAAAAAGAAACTAAGTTTAAGTACTTTTTTTTTTTGGGTGATACAGGATTGCCCTTATACCTCTGGATGCTCCTGCATCAGACACCTAGGGTAGATTGAAAAGTGACCTTGTCACTTTATGAATGGTAGAGGAAATCCCAAATGGGAAACCTCAGCTGCTGAAATCCAAGTTGAGTTGTCAATCAGTTGTCCTTTCCATTTGACCAAATATTCTTCATACTGCCTATTTTTGGTATTCCTACCCACATGATGATCTAGAATTTCTTCTATCTCCTCCTTCTTAGAAATAGGAATTGGACATGGCTCTAACACCAGCTCCTCATCTACATCATCATCATGATACTCTGTTAAATCTGCAATGTTGAAAATGGGAGAAATGTGAATACCATCTAGCAGCTCCACCTCATATGCATTTCCTGAGTCATGTTTGCTCATAATTTTGTAGGGGCCAAATTTCTTCATTTTCAACTTGTTGTAAGTACCGACTGGAAATATTTCTTTTCGTAAGTGCACCATGACTAAATCTCCTACTTGGAATTCCTTATGTCTTCTCCTTTAATCAGCCCTAGCTTTATACTCTTGATTCATCTTGATAATATGTACTTGAAGCTCCTCATGTAGACACTTGATATGTTAAGAAAATTCTTCAACTTCAACACTTGTCCTCTCCCCTTGTTCTATCTTCCTCAGCTCTGCTGTAGTCGTTGGGTTACTCCCATATACAATTTGGAATGGTGATTTTCTAGTACTCCTATTTATAGAGTTATTATAAGAAAACTCTGCCTGTGGTAGAATCAAATCCCATCCCTTGGGCTTATCCCCAACTAAACATCTTAGCAAATTGCCCAGACTTCTGTTTACCACTTCTGTTTCACCATCAGTTTGTGGGTGATGTGTGGAACTAAATTTCAAGTCAGTTCTTAAATTTTTCCACAATGTCCTCCAAAAATACCCCACAAATTTAGTATCTCTGTTAGAAACTATGCTCCTTGGAAGACCATGTAATCTTACCATGTCTTTGAAAAACAAGTCTGCAATATGGATAGCATCATGAGTTTTGTGGCATGGAATGAAATGTGCTATTTTGGAGAACCTATCAACCACCACGAGTATAGAGTCATTACCCCTTTGTGTCCTTGGCAATCCAAGAACAAAATCCATACTTATGTCCTCCCATGGCCTTGATGGAACAGGCAATGGCTGATATAGGCCAGTATTGTGACTAAACCCCTTGGCAACTTGACAAACCTGGCAACTCTATACAAAATTCTTCACATCCTGTGAAATTTGAGGCCAAAAATAATGTTCTTTAAGAATGGCAATGGTCTTATCTCGACCAAAAATCCCTGCCATCCCTCCACTATGTTCCTCCTTAATCAATTTTTCCATCATGAAACTTCTTCGAATGCACAATTGACTACCCTTGAACAACATGCCATTCTGAATCAAATAGTCTAACCACTTGGTTCTATCTACAGCAATAGCTTCTTTACAAGCTTTCCATGCTTCAGCAAAATCAGGATCCTCGGGGTACAAATTCTTGAGTTCATCAAATGCAACTACTTCAACCTATATTACTGTAAGCAACAACTATCTCCTACTTAGTGCATTTGCAACCCTGTTAGATTTTCCACTTCTATGCTTCAAAACAAATGTATAACTCTGCGAGAACTCTACCCACTTCATATGCCTCTGATTCAATTTACCTTGTCTATTTAGGTACTATAATGCCTGATGATCAGTATACAAAACAAATTCCTTTGGAAATAAATAATTTCTCCATTTCTTTAAGGCCTGAACTATTGCATAGAACTCTTGATCATAAACAGAATACTTCTTCTCTACATCATTCAATTTTTAACTAAAATATGCAATAGGCTTACCTTCTTGGCTTAATATAGCCTTAATAGAGATGCCACTAGCATCACAATCCACCTGCAACACTTTTCTAAAATCTAGAAGTGTCGACACAGGCTGTTCTATCACCTTCTTCCTCAGCAATTCAAAACTTCTCACAGCTACTGCAGTCCATTTGAACTCTTTTCTATCCCCTCTTATTGTATCAGTTAGGGGTGCACATATGCCACTGAAATTCTTAATAAACTTCCTATAAAAATTGACCAGACCATGAAATGATCTTACCTCAGTAGCAGACCTTGGAGTAGGCCAGTCCAAGATGGCTTTTACCTTTGTTGGATCCATTTTGAGGCCTTTAGGTGATATAACAAACCCCAAATAGACTAACTCCCTTTTTGCAAAGATACACTTCTTTAGATTAATTAATAGTTTCTCTTCCCTTAGCCTTTCAAGGACACTACTAATATGCAATAAATGTTCTTCTAAAGTCTTGCTGAAAATTAAAATGTCATCCAAATAAACAATAACAAATTTTCCCAAGAACTTCTTAAGTACCTCATTCATGAGTCGCATGAAGGTGCTTAGGGCGTTTGTCAATCCAAAGGGCATGACTAACCACTCATAAAGACCCTCCTTGGTCTTGAAGGCTATTTTCCACTCATCTCCTTCTCGAATCTATATCTGGTGATAACCACTCTTCAGATCTATCTTTGTGAAGTATTGAGCTCCACTCAAACAGTCCATAAGATCATCCATCCTTGGCAAAGGAAATCGGTACTTGATGGTGATTCTATTTATAGCTTGAGAATCTGTACACATCCTCCACTCTCCATCCCTCTTTGGTGTGAGTATTGCAGGTACTGGACATGGACTTAGGCTCTCTTGAATCAAGTCCTTCCTCAACAGCTCTTGAACCTGTCTATTTAGCTCCTCTGTTTCAGTAGGAGTCATCCTGTGAGCAGCCTTGTTAAGCAAACTAGCTCCTGGAATTAGATCTATCTGATGACTGATTTGCCTTATTGGTGGCAATCCATCTGGAACATTATCAGAGATAATATCTCCAAACTCCCCTAGTAAATTTGAAACTTCAAGTGGTATTTCACTACTACCTTCTTTATCTTTTCTAGGAATCAAAGCATAGCACATATGTTGATGTTTCATGCCATCTAAAAACTTCCCTTCATCAACAAGACAAATCCTAGCATTGCTACATACCTGTTCACCTTCCTTTTTCATGGGCTTCAATTTGTGACAAACTCCATCCTTTGTCAGAGAGTATGTGTTTGCATGTCCATCATGTACTGCATGTCTATGAAGCTTCCATGGTCTACCCAACAATAGATGGTAAACATCCATTGAAGTAACATCATAGAGAAATTCATCATGGTAACTCCCAATTTTTATTTTCACTAAACATTGTTCACTTACTAGGACCTTATGATCATCTTTTACCCATGCAATCTGATAAGGCTAGGAATGTTTCTCCCTCTTGAGCTTTAGCTTAGAGACCATCTCTTCTAATACCAAGTTATTGGTGCTACCACCATCAATGGTCACATCACAACATTTATCCTCACACTTGCATTTGGTACAGAACAAACTCCTCCATTGTCCTAGTTCAATCTCACCACTTAGTAGGACTTTCATTTACCAAGGTCTCTCCTCTTTCTGCATCCTCTGACTGTGATGATTTTGCATCCTCATCCACATGAGCAACCCTAGCTTGGCCATCATCTCTCCTATCTGTCCTTCCTTGTCATTGAGGGCATTAAAAAGCATGATGACCTTCTTCATTGCAATGGAAATAGGTACCATGGAAGCCTTCTCTTCCTTGTCCACATCCTCTACCTCTTCCTCTCTGATTTCCAAAGTCTTGCTCATATGAGCGGTTGAAACCCTCATTCTTCTGGTTGCTACTAGTACCCTCATCTTCATTTTTCTTTTTGGTTTCATTGTGGCCTACAAATGACCTACCACTTCCCCTTCCTCCTTGACCATGCCCTCTTTGTCTTCCTTCAAACCTTTTATTTAGCTTCTCTTCAACTTGTAGGGAAAACTGGTATGCCTCTTCAATGCTGATCATTCTTACTAGACTTAATTCCTCCTGGATGCTAGGTCGCTACCCACTGATATAACGAGCAACCTTCTCCTTATTTTCTTCTACATGCCCTAATCTAATCAAGAGTCGATAAAATTCCTCTGTATATTCTTGGACTAATCTTCCTGCTTGCTTTAACCCATGCATCTTCTTAAACAAATCAAGCTCGTAATCCACAGGAATGAACTGCTTCTTCAATTTGTCCACCATGCGATCCCATCTTGTGATCTTCTCCTTTCCTCTTCTATTTCTTTCCAATTGGACCTCTTGCCACCAGATTTTGGCATGGCCTTTCAGTTTGGCCTTTGCAAACTTAACCCTATCTGGGTCCTTGATATCCTTATACTCAAAGTATTCTTCCAGTTCATTGATCCAATCGATCAACTCATCTGGTTTCAGATTTCCTGAAAATACACCCACTTCAATTGTGGATCTTTTCCCAAACTTAGTAATGGCCCTAAAAAGCCTTTCCTTTGCATGATTTAGAACTTTCCTGTCAAATTCCCCTTCTGGTCCCATAACTTCTTCTTCATTTTCATCCTCACTGTCGTCACTAGTGGCAACATTTGCTCCTATACGGAGCTCCTCTTGCAATGCTTGTACCTACCTTTGGAGGGCTCTAACCTCCTTAGGATTAATAGCCCTGACCTTTTCACCATGATCTCTTCATGGAAGAATCTTCTAACTCAAACCCACAACCATACAGTCCTTGTGGAGACTTTCTCACAGTCGGCGCTTTGTCTCCACACTCAGGAAAACCTACTCTGATACAACTTGATGGGGACACAACCCAAGAATAGAATGGATAGAATAGAAAAGGGGGAAATTATATTAACTAAGAAAATAAGCTAGTTCAAACAATATAGAGAAAATAAACTTCAAAACATGCCCTCAGGGCTTACAATACCATAAATCTAGAGATAATTTATCCTTTCAGTACCTCCTCTCAAACTCCACTCCGAACTGCCTTTTACAATGCTAGAAATCTTCTTAAATAGACCCCTGAGTGTTAAGGACTAAGAGTACATTCTAGAAAGTGATAGTAGGCATCCACCGACCAAATAGAAGGTTCTAGAAGTTGCGTTAGAAGTTGGCACAATTCTAGAAGAATCCAAAAATGGTAACCAAACTTTTGGGAGGCATAACTTTTGAACCAAAGCTCCGATTGACGAACCGTTTACATTTTCGAAAAGCTCTAGAAGTGCTCTATAGCCCTATGGAAAAGCTTTGCTTGTCCTCCATTTTTTGTTCATTTTCAAGGTCATTTAATGCCCCTAACCTGACTTCAAAGCATTCTTAGGAGGTCTCCAAAACCTGAAAAATTGCAATAACTTTCAAACCGTGGGGCCTTTTGACCTAATTCTTTTTCTGGAATGCTCTAAATCACAATTACATTCATCTGGCCAATTCACACCTTCTAGGTCACCAAAATGATGGCCAAATTGCATTCTCCTATTTTTTCAAGATTTTCTAGGACACTGATAGTCGAACTGTGAGAATTGGAACCTTTATTTGACCCAAATGGGTGTCCAAAAATGAAAACACATGAAACAAAAACTAAGTCTAAGTACTTTTTTTTTTTGGGTGACATAGGATTGCCCTTATACCTCTGGATGCTCTTGCATCAGACACCCAGGGTAATTGAAAAGTGACCTTGTCACTTTATGAATGGTAGAGGAAATCCCAAATGGGAAACCTTAGCTACTGAAATCCAAGTTGAGTCCTCAATCATTCGTCCTTTCCATTTGACCAAATACTCTTCATACTACCTATTTTTGGTACTCCTACCCACACGATGATCTAGAATGTCTATTATCTCCTTCTTCTTAGAAGTAGGAATTGGACATGGCTCTAACACCAGCTCCTCATCTACACCATTATCATGATACTCTGTTAAATTTGCAATGTCGAAAATAGGAAAAATGTGAATTCCATCTGGTAGCTCCACCTCATATGCATTTCCTGAGTCATGTTTCTTCAGAATTTTGGAGGGGCCAAATTTCTTCATTTTCAGCTTGTTTTAAGTACCGACTAGAAATCTTTCTTTTCGTAAGTGCACCATGACTAAATCTCCTACTTGGAATTCCTTATGTCTTCTCCTTTGATCAGCCCTAGCTCTATACTCTTGATTCATCTTGGTAATGTGTGCTTGAACCTCCTCATGTAGATGCCTGATATGTTCAGCAAATTCCTCAGCTTCAGCACTTGTCCTCTCCCTTTGTTCTATCTTCCTCAACTCTGGTGCAGTCCTTGGGCTACTCCCATAAACAATTTTGAATGGTGATTTTCCAGTACTCCTATTTATAGAGTTATTATAAGAAAACTCTTCTTGTGGTAGAATCAAATCCCATCCCCTAGGCTTATCCCCAACTAAACATCCTAGCAAATTGCCTAGACTTCTGTTTACCACTTCTGTTTCGCCATCAGTTTGTGGGTGATGTGTGGAACTAAATTTCAAGTCAGTTCTTAACTTTGTCCACAATGTCCTCCAAAAATACCCCACAAATTTAGTATCTCTGTCAAAAACTATGCTCCTTGCAAGATCATGTAGTCTTACCACCTCTTTGAAAAACAAGTCTGCAATATGGACATCATCATGAGTTTTGTGGCATGGAATGAAATGTGCCATTTTGGAGAACCTATCAACCACCACGAATACAGAGTCATTACCCTTTTGTGTCCTTGGCAATCCAAGAACAAAATCCATACTTATGTCCTTCCATGGCCTTGATAGAACAGGAAATGCCTGATATAGGCCAGTATTGTGAATAAACCCCTTGGCAACTTGACAAACCTGGCAACTCTGTACAAACTTCTTCACATCCTGTGAAATTTGAGTCCAAAAATAATGTTCTCTAAGAATGGAAATGGTTTTATCTCAACCAAAATGCCCTGCCATCCCTCCACTATGTTTCTCCTTAATCAGATTTTCCCTCATGGAACTTCTTGGAATTCACAATTGACTACCCTTGAACAACATGCCACCCTGAATCAAATAGTCTAACCACTTGGTTCTATCTACAGCAACAGGTTCTTTAAATTCTTTCCATGCTTCAGCAAAATTAGGATCCTCAGCGTACAAATTCTTGAGTTCATCAAACCCAACTACTTCAACCTACATTACTTTAAGCAACAACTGTCTCCTACTTAGTGCATCTGCAACCCTGTTAGATTTTCCACTTCTATGCTTCAACATAAATGTATAACTCTGCAAGAACTCTACCCACTTCATTTTCCTCTGATTCAATTTACCTTGGCTATTTAGGTACTATAATGCCTGATGATCAGTATACAAAAAAAATTCTTTTGGCAATAAATAATGCCTCCATTTCTTTAAGGCCTAAACTATTGCATAGAACTCTTGATCATAAACAAAATACTTCTTCTTTGCATCATTCAATTTTTCACTAAAATATGAAATAGGCTTACCTTCTTGGCTTAATACAGCCCCAATAGCGCTGCCACTAGCATTACAATCCACCTGGAACACTTTTCTAAATTATAGAAGTGCCAACACAGGCTGTTCTGTCACCTTCTTCTTCAGCAATTCAAAACTTCATGCAGCTGCTGCAGTCCATTTGAACTCTTTTCTATCGCCTCTTATTGTATCAGTTAGGGGTGCAAATATGCCACTAAAATTCTTAATAAACTTTGTGTAAAAACTAACCAGACCATGAAATGATCTTACCTCAGTAGAAAACCTTGGAGTAGGCTAGTCCAAGATGGCTTTCACCTTCTCTGGATCCATTTTGAGACCTTCAGGTGATATAACAAACCCCAAATAGACTAACTCCCTTTTTGCAAAGATACACTTCTTCAAATTAATTAATAGTTTCTCTTCCCTTAGCCTTTCAAGGACACTACGAATATGCAATAAATTTTCTTCCAAAGTCTTGCTGAAAATTAAAATGTCATCCAAATAAACAATAACAAATTTTCCTAAGAACTTATTAAGTACCTCATTCATGAGCCACATGAAGGTGCTTGGGGTGTTCGTCAATCCAAAGGGCATGACTAACCACTCATAAAGACCCTCCTTGGTCTTGAAGGCTATTTTCTACTCATCTCCTTCTCGAATCCATATCTGGTGATAACCACTCTTCAAATCTATCTTTGTGAAGTACTGAGCTCCACTCAAGCAGTCCATAAGATCATCCATCCTTGGCAAAGGAAACTGGTACTTGATGGTGATCCTATTTATAGCTCAAGAATCTGTACACATCCTCCACTCTCCATCCTTCTTTGGTGTGAGTATTGTAGGTATTGCACATGGACTCAGGCTCTCTCGAATCAAGCCCTTCCTCAATAGCTCCTAAACCTATCTATTTAGCTCCTCTATTTTAGTAGGAGTCATCCTGTGAGCAGCCTTGTTAGGAAAACTAGCTCCTAGAATAAGATCTATCTGATGACTAATTTGCCTTACTGGTCGCAATCCATCTGGAACATTATCAGAGATAATATCTCCAAACTCCCCTAGTAAATCTGAAACTTCAAGTGGTATTTCACTACTACCTCCTTTATCTTTCTTAGGAATCAAAGCATAACACATATGCTAATGTTTCATGCCATCTAAAAACTTCCTTTCATCAACAAGACAAATCCTAGCACTGCTACATACCTTTTCACCTTCCTTTTCCATGAGCTTCAATTTGTGGTGAACTTCATTCTTTGTCAGAGAGTATGTGTTTGCATGTCCATCATGTACTACTTTTCTATCAAACTACCATGGTCTACCCAACAATAGATGGCAAACATCCATTGAAATAACATCACAGAGAACTTCATCATGGTAACTCCCAATTTTGAATTTCACTAAACATTGTTCGCTTACCAGAGCCTTATTATCATCTTTTACCCATGCAATCCGATAAGGCTGGGGATGTTTCTCCCTCTTGAGCTTCAGCTTAGAGACCATCTCTTCTGATACCAAGTTATCAGTGCTACCACCATTAATGATCATGTCACAACATTTATCCTCACACTTGAATCTAGTACGGAACAAACTCCTCCGTTGTCCTGGTTCAATCTCACCACTTAGTAGGACTCTTCAATTTACCAAGGTCTCTCCTCTTTTTACATCCTTTGAATGTGATGATTGTGCATCGTCATCCACATGAGCAACCCTAGCTTGGCCCTCAGCTCTCCTATCATTCCTTCCTTGTCGTTGAGGGCATTCAAAGGCACGATGACCTTCTTCATAGCAATGGAAACAAGTACCACAGAAGCCTCCTCTTCTTTGTCCACGTCCTCTACCTCTTCCTCTCTAATTTCCAAAGTCTTGGTCACGGGAGCAGTTGAAACCCTCATTCCTCTGGTTCCTGCTAGTACCCTCATCTTCATTTTTCTTTTGGGTTTCATTGCGACCTCCAGATGACCTATCGCTTCCCCTTCTTCCTTGATCATGCCCTCTTTGTCTTCCTTCAAACCTTTTATTTAGCTTCTCTTCAACTCGTAGGGAAAATTGGTATGCCTCTTCAACACTGGTCATTCTTACCAGACTTAATTCCTCCTAGATGCTAGGTCACAACCCACTGATATAACGAGCAACCTTCTCCTTATTTGCTTCTGCATGCCCTGCTCTAATCAAGAGTCGATAAAATTCCTCTATATATTCTTGGACTGATCATCCTACTTTCTTTAACCCATGCATCTTCTTAAACAAATCAAGCTCGTAGTCTACAGGAATGAACTGCTTCTTCAATTTGTCCGCCATGCGATCCCATCTTGTGATCTTCTCCTTTCCTCTTCTGTTTCCTTCCAATTGGATCTCTTGCCACCAAATTTTGGCATGGCCTTTCAGTTTGGCCTTTGCAAACTTAACCCTATTTGGGTCCCTGATATCCTCATACTCAAAGTATTCTTACAGTTCATTGATCCAATCGATCAACTCATCTGGTTTCAAATTTCCTGAAAATACACCCACTTCAATTGTGGGTCTTTTCCCAAACTTAGTAATGGCCCTAAAAAGCCTTTCCTCTACATGATTCTGAACTTCCTCATCAAATTCCCCTTTTGGTCCCATAACTTCTTCTTCATTTTCATCCTCACTATTGTCACTAGTAGCAACATTTGCTCCTCTACGGAGCTCCTCTTGCAATGCTTGTACCTGCCTTAGGAGGGCTCTAACCTCCTTAGGATTAATAGCTCTAGCCCTTCCACCATTCTCTCTTCATGGAGGCATCTTCTAACTCAAACCCACAACCACAGAGTTCTAGTGCAGACTGCCTCACAGTCGACGCTCTATCTACACACTCAGGAAAACTTGCTCTGATACCACTTGATGGGGACACAACCCAAGAATAGAATGGACACAACAGAAAAGGGGGAAATTATATTAACTAAGAAAATAAGCTAGTACAGATAGTATAGAGAAAATAAACTTCAAAACATGCACCAAGGGCTTACAATAGGATAAATCTGGAGATAATTTCTCCTTTCAGTACCTCCTCTCAAGCTCCACTCCGAACTGCCTTTTACAATGCCAGAAATCTCTTTAAATAGACCCCGGAGGGTTAAGGACTAGGAGTACATTCTAGAAAGTGCTAGTAGGCATCCACCGACCAAATCAAAGGTTCCAAAAGCTGCATTAGAAGTCAACACAATCCTAGAAGAATCCAGAAACAGTAACCGAACTTTCAGGAGGCATAACTTTTGAACTGTAGCTTTGATTGACGAACCATTTATATTTTTGAAAAGCTCTCAAAGTGCTCTATAGCCCTATGGACAAGCTTTACTTGTCCCCCATTTTTTGGCCCTTTTTGAGGTCATTTAATGCCCCTAACTTGACTTTGAAGCATTCTTAGGAGGTCTCCAAAACCAAAAAAATTGCAATAACTTTCAAACCGTGGGGCCTTTTGAACTGATTCTTTTTCTGGAATGCTATAAATCACAATTACATTCATCTAGCCAATTAATACCTTCAAGGTCACCAAAATGGTGGCCAAATTGCATGCTCCTATTTTTTTAGGATTTTCTAGCACACTGATAGTTGAACTTTGAGAGTTCGAACGTTTATTTGACCCAAATTGGTGTTCAAAAATGAAAACACATGAAACAGAAACTAAGTCTAAGTACATTTTTTTTTTGGGTGACACAGGATTTCCCTTATGACTCTAGATGCTCCTGCATCATTGCAGGTTTTTTTATTTTTGTTGGATTGTATATTTTGGCAGCCAACATGTAGGAAAGAGACTAGAGTTACAATCTCACAACACATTACATGGATATTAGAATTCGAGATAAAGTGTAAAGGAAAAAGGTAGGAAATAATTTCTTTACACTTCATAGTATTGCTATTATTAATTAATTTCAATTACTAGTCTGAAACTAATACTACTTATTTTTAGGGAAGTAAATGAATTGTCAATGGATTGAGATGTTAGTGGAGGGTGAGTCTCTAACTAATACTACTTAGTCTTAGGGAAGTGAAACTAAAGGGGTTGTTAATAGAAGGCTACATGTTGACAAGGGTAAGACCCCCAAGGGTAGTGAATGGATTAATCTTACATCAAAATGCCCAAAACTTAGAGATACTACCATAAAGGCTTTCTTTGGAATCAACAATGTTGCTAGTCCATCAACTTATGTAGCTACAAGTGTAGAAGTAAATCATAATAGCTCACCACCACCAAAAGACGGGGTCATTATTCAATTAAATCAAAATGCATCAAACAAGGATAACAATGTTCAAACAATAGAAGATGTTTTAATAGAAGATAATATTGATGTTGGTAGGAAGGGGAAAAAAACAAGGAATGTAAAAATGGGGTGGGAGTGGGAAATGAAAAAAAATTTCTAGGTTGATTGGGTAGCAAAGTACTGGTTTATTGAACTAGTCAAAAATAATGATGAACCACCAACAAAATGCAGGTGTACAATTTTTACTTGGAAAGCTAAAAGAGAGAAAAAGTTCCAGCTAAAGCTTGACTCTATAGAAAAAAATATTGGTAAGGTTTATGAAAAATAAATCATAGATGGAAAGGAAGTAGTGGTAGTGAGATGGAAATAAAAGGAAGAATGCCTTCATTTTAAGTATGCCATAGAATATGAACAACATTTCAATAAAATAGCGACAATTGGTAGTGGCAGTAGTGACAATCCAATCAAAGTTGGGCAAGTCAACATGTGACCAATGATGCAAACTTGGCAGAGACTATTCATATGAGTGTTATTTTTCATATTTTATCTAGAGGGCATCCTATGAGAGACTCTTTAGAATATAATAATTTATTATCTTTTTTTAGAGTTCCTCCCTATCCTATGTCACATTGGTAAACATACATTGGATGGAAAATGGCAAGCCATCTTGCTAAGGTGGAAAAGAAAAATGTACAAGAGAGAGCAAAAGAATCCAAGTTCATTTCATTATCCTTAGATGAAGTCACTAAGATAGATAACACTTCTTGGGTCTGTATGTATGTATATACTGTAAAAGAACATGTCTGTCAAGCTCATCTACTTTGTGTTTGTAAAAAGAGGGCCAATTCAATTGTAGAAAATTTATATTTAGAATTTAAGAAAGCTTTGAACGAAATTACTTATATGGATGACTTGATAATTTCCAAGAAGTTAGTATGTATTGTTGGGTGATGCGACGTGCTCCCCTGCTCACAGGTGGTTAATTATGTGGTGTTTCATGTTCACTAATAGTCATGGCTTTTGGTGCAACAGAAAATGGGCCCTACAATTGGTATTAGAGCTTGGTTTTTGCCTAGTCATGGGTTCAAATCTCCCCGGTGCCATCCTGACCCATGTAAGCACCTGGTATGCGCATCGAGGGGGATATTGTTGGGTGATGCGATGCGCTCCCCTGATGACAGGTGGTTAATTATGTGGTGTTTCATGTTCACTAACAGTCATGACTTTTGGTGCAACGAAAAATGGGCCCTACATGTATTAGAGCTCATGAAGCTGCAATAATGCAAGGGTAAAGGATGGGTCTTTGTGCAAGATTAAAAACTAGTATTGCACCTTACATTCTTGGCATACACTACATGGTCCACCGAATGAATTTATCATAAAATATTGGAAGTAGTTTTCCTATAGTGTCAAAAGTTGAACATCTAATCCGTGAGCTCCACTCCTACTTTTGCAAAAATCCTAAATGTTTTGTAGAATTTAAGATTTTTGCTAAGTGAGTAACAATAGGAAATTAGATTCTCAAGGATGTTGAGACTAGATGGATATCTTCGCATGGACTAGCATAATGAGTTCTAGTAGTATATCAATCCTTGATTGGAATTATATATGAGCAATGCCTTATAGTAGACAAAGCTCCTAATTTGTTAAATAAGGTAAGTGATATAGAGAGCCTATTAACTTTAGCCAGTCTTCTCCCCATGCTGGATTTAATGAATAAACTTGTTAAGAAAGCCCAAGACAAAACTATGTATATTTATGAGTATAGTGATTTATGTAACATGATATGCATGGCTCTGGATTTTTTTTATTCAGATCTCATAGGTCAGAACCCAATTTTTTCAAGGTGGGAGATAATTATAGATTTGAATCATGCTAAGAATTTTTTATGATTCAATGCAAAAAATGAGCTATGTGTGTTTATGAGAGGATTTCAAATACCAATGCACTGGAATCTAAGACAAGCAAGAGAGGCAGAGTGCTACCAGTTGGAAAGGATGATTTTGACAAGATTGTTAAATTTATTAGTGAAAATGTGAAGTCTATTTCCTACCAACTTTCAAGTGAGATTCATGAAAGATTCCCTTGAGAAGAAAATCTTCATGTCATGAGTTGTGTGTTTCATCAATTTTTGAAACACTTTGGAGATAATCCAAGTGATGCAAAGTTGTTTCATAATAAACTTGATGAATTGATAACACAGTTTTCAAAGCATACAGATTGAAATGGACAACAAATAAAAGGAATCTTAGATTAAAATAATCTTAAAAAATGATGTAAACATTTTGCATTGTGTATGTAACATTGGATGGAAAGCTTTGAGAATCAATTTGATCCTGGTGAAATAAAAAGGCTCTAGAAAAGGATAAGTTAGAGTGAAGTATTGCATACTTCAATATCAAAATATTTTAAAATTGCTAATTTATGTGAAACAATGATATTAGGGCTAGTGCAAGATGAAAGAGTTTTTAGTGCATTGGGGTTTTTGAAATCAAAGGTCAAAAATAAACTAGACAAAAAATTGGAATTTTACTTGAGGTTTTTTGTAACTCAATACAATATCAGAGATTTTCCTTATGATATGTCATTGAACATTTGGAATTCCATGTGTGAAAGATTAGGCCTTTGAAACACTTCAAAAGATGGTGGTGCTACTATTGATTCCAACATAAATGATGAATTTAGGTCTTAGAGTCAAAATGAAGATGAAGATTTTATGGATTTTGAATACCTAACTCAGAATGAAGAGGAACCTATTAGTACTAGTTAGTTTCAAGATTTGGAGTCCATATGGGCTATAGAAGCATCACACTTGAGACTGAGTCAATGAAGTGATTTAGCATTCATTTATAAGGTATTTATAGCTACACTCTACTTCAATTCTTCCATATTCAATCATATAACAATTACTATTTAAAAAAATAGAGTTCAATATTTTTGTTACTCTATTGTTGACATAATGTTATTTTGTTGGGATAACTTAATATAATAACTTAATGACAACTCTCATATCAGTATATCTTGAGAAAAATAAAAATCTCAAAAAAGAAATAAGAGAATTATGTCACAAATTTGAAATTTTTAATGAGTGAATGCTTTTACAAAGATGGAAAAGGAAAGAAAATGTTTTATGTATGATGAACATTAATAAATTAACCATTTCATAAGTTAATAATAGAGCCAAGCAATTCCTTACTTTTTTGGATCACAAATTATCATTAAGGATACTTTGTGTCATAAAGTTTCATACAATTGTGCTTGCCTATGGTCATACTCACATTGGATTTTTACCATCATTAATTGTAGAGATTCCTTTACCTCAAGCATTCTCTATAAGATAAGGAAATAGTTGGCATATCTAGTATTCATGAGCTTGAGAAGCGTATAGTTAAAGAAAATGATATTGATGATTCCCACATTGGATTTACCATCATTAATTCTACTAACTCTTTTACCTCAAGTACCTTTTGTAACAAAAGAAAGTAGTTGGCATATCTAGTATCCACAGGGTTGGGAAGTGTACATTAGAAGATGATATTAATGAGTGGATGATGTTTAATATTCATTCACACATCCCTTACCCAAGTTTGTCTCATTTCCTATGGCATTACATCCAATATAGAATACTCTCTATCAAGGCACATGGTCTGTACTTATGTTCTTTGTGGTGCAAATGAAGGACGAACAACAATTGCATCTTTGAACATTTGTTTGAGGCGGGAAGAATTTTTGGTAGAATCTTGAACTACCAAACATGTACCACCTCTACCTCCATGTACCACCTAGTAACTTTTATAGCTAGAGTTATTGTTTCACATTCTTTTAATAACCTTTTCTCTCTTATGTAGGTTCTATGGACATGTCTCTATCATCTTTGGAATGGCTATGCCCTCTCTTTCATTTCCTTCTATAAATCTCACATTTTTGCTATATCCTCTTGCAAATATTACTTTCTATAAATGTGTTTTTTTTTTGCCAAAAGTTTTCTATGGGGGACATATCATATGCATCCCAAAAATGTATCTAATAGGGGAGGAGTCAATATATGTAGGTGATGCACCACTAGGGTACCTAGGTATAATATACAAAATTTAATAATATTTATAATGAAGATACCAACTTCTCTAGTCCAAAACTATTGGTTGTCTGCTATGTCATTTGATCTTGGAAAAAATAGCATTGGCTTTGATTGCATGTTCTCATTTTGATGACTTATGCAAATATTTTCTATATCAAGGGTACATGCAATTGATTGTAATCTATACTTGTATCCCCAAGACACCTATTTATAATATACAAAATTGAATAATATTTATGATCAAGAAAATAGTTTTTCTAATCCAAACCTATTGGTTGTCTACTATGCCATTTGATTTTGCAAAAATAGCATTAGCTTTGATTGTATGTTCTCTTTTTGATGATTTATGTAGATTATTTCCTGTATTGAGGGTACATGCAATTGGCTATCATCTATATTTGCATAAGTTGGTGGGCATCTTTTTTTGTTCCAATCAAAGTTTTTTTACTCATTAATAAACTACAGGCTTGTGTCCTTGACAAAAGTCTTAATTAGAAAGTCTATCCTTAATACAAGGCTAGATTGGCTTAAATTAAATTGTCTATTCATTGAAGGCCAACTTACAAAAATAGTTAGGTATTGTTACCTTGTTCTCAAACTCTGTCTAAAATAGTTTTTTTTTTTGGCAAAATCTATAGGTACAACTGTAGTTATTGTAGCAACAACATTAATAGCAAGGCCCTTTACTTCAAAATTATTAAAGCCCTTCTCTTTAGCAACAACAAGTGGGGTTAGGTCTTGGATTGCAGTCACAATCCATTTCAGCTACAAATGTTGCATCTCAACATCAGTAGGTACAATCATTTGCTGCTCAAGTTCTTACAACAAGTTTACATCAAAAGAAAATAGTAATCATCTGATTTCTTGTTTGCAGTTAATTATTTTACCTTTTGAATAAGTGGGAAAAGAGAATGAAACATTGTGTTGTTCCTTTTGTCATTTTCATTTTTGTTTCTAAGCTTTTCTAAATGCTTTTCAAAATAAACATTTCATCAATTAAGGTGGAGGGTCAAAATCTTTAGCCTCTACAATAGAAATCAATAGAAGATTCACATGAAGCAATGGCATGCCAGTGGATATGGGAGAAGTTTTACTAGTGAAGAGACCTAAAGAATTCTTATAATTTTAATATTCCTATAAGAACATATTAAAACTCAATGCTTTGAATTTTATAGTATCAATTAGATACACTAACAAGGGTTTGATTGTTTCTTTTAGATCAAAGTGGTTTTGAAGTTGATAGTTTTTATTTAATTTCTTGTCAAGGAAGGGGGATATGAATAATACTGGCAACAAGCCCTTGTATTCACTTTTTTAAAAATTACAATTAAATACCCTAATCAAAAAAAGATAATATATTGTTCACTTATTTTGGTTGCTCACCCTAAATCTTATCATACACCATTTCTTATCCTACATGAATAAATCTCTCTTGTAGAATGCTTAGATATGTTGGGGTAAAATCCTTGCATTTGTATTGTGAATATTGTGGATTCCTTTTGTGTTCATTAGACATATTTTTTAGCTACTTTTCTTAATACATCATACTAAATTATGCATATTTTATTATGCCCATTCACTGTGGTAATGAACACTAGAGATGTGCAATGCAAAATAACATCAAAACATAAAAGTTTTCATCAATTAAAAAGTTTATAGCTTGGGATATATTTAATAATTCAATTTGAATACCATTTTTGTAATGAAATTTTTTTGGATGAATGATGGTTTAAGGAACTTACTAAATTGTTGAACATGGAGAGTTGTTTTTGTATATGAAAAATTCATACCTAGTGAAAATCGATATCTTGATATGAGGTTTCATCATCAAGATGTATTAATATTCATACTGATATTGAAACCTAGACTTTATCATTTTTCGATTGAGTATTTGGTATCTACTATCACATCTATAAATTTTCTTTTCATTGTAAGGTTGCATAGGATCATCCTCTCAATAAGGCTCACATTCCTACTCATGATTCTATCATTCATTCACTTGTATAATCATATGTCATGGATCTGTTAAATTCAGTTGTTATTTGTAAAGTGTTTTTGCAATTGCATACAGGATTTTTGTTTCAATCTTTCAAAATCTGTAGTGTCTAGACCTCATATCAAGCACTTTCATAACTTGTGACTCATTAGTCTTTATGTACTCTTATAAACATGTTTTTGGGATTAATTTTAGTAGAATGTGATCGTAATTGTGCTAATCTATTGCAGTCAACTTGTCTTTGATGTCTTGAAATATAAACATGAGTGCTAAGAGTAGTGGCAATGTTGTATGAGTCTTCTCCAATTTATTTTACTTTAAACAACAAGTATGATAGTCAAGAGTTGATTAAAATAGAAATTGTCCATGTTTGTGATACAAACCATGGAACATCCAACCTATTTATTGATCATTAGGTCATGGAGGTTATGAAGAAACAAAGGGTGGGAAAGAAAATTGATTTTGGTAGAACTCATATCTTCATTAAGATCAAGCTAGCAACAAACTTGGATTGAATTGTTAATCAAGTATAGTTGATGTTTACTTCAAACATTGAGTTGAAAAGCTCACAAATTACTAACAATATAGGTGTAGCATGGATTCTGCATCTTTTAGGCTTTTACTAGCCTTTCAATTTAAACTGATACATGTCAACTAACTTAATTATGAAAATATTTTGTATTGAATTTACATTTAAACTTTAGACTATATGGTGTTCTTGAATCTACATGCTAAAATAAATGCTATGTTCCTAAAGTGTCAAATCCTCTTACTAAATATTAACTTATGACTTATGAGAGAAATGCTAAGATGAGAAATATAATTACAAATTGCTAAGATGAGAAATATAATTATAAAACTTAACCATATAACTATAATGTATATATTTTATATCTAGTAGTAGCACAATGAATTAATTTGCCCACAAAATTTATGTTTAATTTTGAAATTATTATTATTCGCTAATGTATATATTTTCCATCTAATACAATGAAATGGTTCACCCAAAAAATTAATATTTTACTATGATAATTATTTTTTGTTTGTCAATACATATATTTTTGTGGTTTTAAAATAACACAATGTCTCCATATTTTACTAATTTTTTGAGAGACTATGAATTATTCACCAATCGAGATTATTATTTTTTCTTTGTAAACTGATTTTTTTGCAACAAAAATTAATTTTTTTTGTCAAGTGTTTTACACCTTTCGCCAAGGTTTTACACCTTTTTTAAAGGGGTGGTTTGTTAAAGTATACCATGATCAAAATCCTTTTTCCCTTTCATATTGTACAATTAAAAATGATACCCACACTTAACTTATCAATCTCGTAAGTCATGTTAGTAGCTATTTCAGGCCCTTGTCATTGCATAAGCATATAAGATTTGGGGTTTTAATCTTCTTAGTATAGATCTAGATTTATAATTTTTGCATTGTTAACATAATGGAATCTAAGGCCTAGTGGCCTAGGTCTTGCAGAGTCTAAAGTGAAGAAGGAGTTTAGCCTTATAGTTTGTCTAGGTTCTAAAAAAAGTGTATCAATCATAGGATTTATCTTCCCTTAGATGCATTTTTTAAAGCTTCCCAATAGTTAAAATCACTAAAATTAGGAGCCAACAAACAAGAACTCGTTATGTGCTTTTCACTAATCTCAAGGGGAGCCCTAGCCATTTTTTGAATAGAAGACTCTTCGTAAAGATTGAATCTGAATTAATTTTGATAGGTTGTAAACTAAAAACATAGGGAGGGAAGATAATTGAAGTTTGATAAGAAATAAACTGAATATAGAAAACAAGGAGGGTGGGTGTATAAAATCAAGAATGTGGTGAGTTAATTCGAGACCTTTAACATATCTCATATATACTTTATGTGAAATAATGTTACATATATTATTTGAAATACCATAAATAATTTGAAGGTAGAGATTTTATTAAGGACTTTTATTGTGGGCTAGCATCTCTCATGCTGATTTGTGACATGGTTTAACAACCTCTTGTATAAAGTACAAGTCTTGTGGTTATATCGGGTATTGATATGTTTTCCTTTTAGTGCAATAGAGAACCCTACCTTCTAACAAGTTGTATCAAATTTTAGATATAAGTTCAAAGCCGTATAGGTTGTGGTGAGTAATGATGAGAGAGGGATTGTTTACAATGGGTCAATATCTCTTAGGAGCATGAACATGACATGTTTTAACCTATGCATTCTACAAATCCAGTGGTTGTACTAGGCATTGATGTGTTGACCATTTTGTGCAATGTGATTCCTATCTTTGAATAATAACATATGTGAAAGGGTGACTTGCTATGTTCGTACAATCACACTCTCCCAACAAAATGACATGCTTAGATTTAGTAAATAAGAGACATTTTATTAAACACAATGCTATTCTTATGTTGCACATGGTGGAACTTGTTTCTAGAATGATGCAAAGGCTACCTAGTACAAAGCATTAGGTTGGTTTCATTCTATAACTTATAATACCCATAATGGATTCCTTCATTTTCTAGATAGCGTATAATTAATAAATAACTTTTAATGGGCACATGTTGGAAATAATGCTTATGAAATTATTAAAAATTAGAGAGGAGGGGTTCATGAATGGCTTAATTTTGGTGACTTGGGATAAGTATTTAAGAAGTAATTAAAAGTATCAACTGAATGTCAATATTGTAGCCATATTGTTTTCAACATGTCTCTTGATTTTAGGGAAACGAGGAATAATTTTGAAGCTATCATGGTCATGTTCATGGTGTAGGCTTCCATTTTGATCTCCTCTACTCTTTTACTTACTCCAACTACTTTATTTATTGTTGTCTTCTCATGGAGAGTTCTAGACCTCTCATTTTGTAAACTATACTTCTAGATTATTAGGTTTAGGTTTAGGGTGTGTCGGTTAAAGTATTCTCCACAAGTTTGTAGATATTTTGTCTTCTCGGCTAATGCTAGATTTCTCTAGAATTTTTTATGTTTTACTATAAAAGGCACTATGTACTCATTTGAGATCATGGTGGATGAAATATAATATATTTTATTGTGTAGTAGCACATTGTGTTGTTCTATATTTTTGTTGCTTTTCCGCTGCCCATCCATCATATTGGTATAAAAGTTGTAGAAAATATGGGCATTGTTTTTATGGGCAGATGTCTTTGTGGGTGAAGGGAAAATGAGAGCAATGCTAAAGATCTAATGAAGAGATCATAGTTGTTGTGTGAGGAAGGAAGAGAAAAGGTTTGTAGTTGTGACAAGAGAGAAAGTTTTGCTGTTAAATCATGGCAAGAACTAGTGGAAGTATTTCATAGCGAAAAATTCCAACTTTTAATGGAAAAAAATATGATTACTGAAGCATCAAAATGAAAACTCTTTTTGTTCTCAAGATGTTTGGAATTTAGTTGAAAGTAGGTTCCCTGAACCAACAAATCAGCAAGCATGTCAAGCTCTTTCACAAGCTGAAAAGGATGCTAAGTCATTGTTCTTTATTCAGCAGGTAGTGGAGGAAGCAATATTTCCAAAGGTAGCTACTGCCACAAGCTCAAACGAAGCATGTGACAACTTGCAATCAACATACCAAGGCACACGAAAGGTAAAAACTTCAAAGTTACAAAATCTTAGAAGAGATTTTGAAAATTTGCAAATGAAAGATTTAGATTCAATAGACTCATTCTTCACTCAAACAATGCGGATAATAAATTAGATTAGATCTTATGGAGAAACCCTTAGAGATCAAAAAGTTGTAGAGAAAATACTTAGAAGCCTACCAAATAAGTTTAATTCAAGAGTTGCAACCATTGAAAATTCTAAGGATCTCTCCTTGCTATCAATAGATGAGTTAATGGGTTCTCTCTTATCACATGAACAAAGGTTGAATAATTCTTGAACCTCATCATTGGAGAATGCTTTCAAGACTCAAATTTCATTTGGAAGAACAAGAGGAAAATTAGATTATAGCAAAGACAGAAGATATTTTACACCAAGAGGAGGAAGACAAAATCCATAGTTTGAGAGTAGAAGGCCAGCATCAAGCTCACAAACCCATTTCACATCAACAAGAGGAAGGGGGAACAACCATCATTAAGGAGAAAGGTATTAAAAATCTAACATCTAATGTCCTTATTGTAATAAATTTTGGCATTTGTCATCTGAGTGTAGAAAAATAAAATATGGCATCAATAGGAAGAAGCCACATTTAACAAATGAAATTCAGCCCAACACTAATGAGCAAAACACCATTTTGATAACATGCAATGTTGCACAAGAGAGTTCTAAAGAAGTGTGGTTCTTAGATAGTGGTTATAGTAACCATATGAATGGGTCTAAGGAGATATTCTCAACAATAGATGAATCATTAAAATCAAAGGTTAAGTTGGGGAATGATCATCAAATTCCAATCATGGAAAAAAGGTCAATTAGCATAAGAACTAAGAAAGGTGAAGAAAAGGAAATTCCTAATGTATATTATGTTCCTGGATTGCAACACAATCTCATAAGCATTGGGCAACTAGTACAAAAGTGATATAGAATATATTTTGAAAATGGTGAATGTGTGATTCTAGATAAAAGACCAAGCAATAGGCTGATTGCAAAATTTGAAATGACTCAAAATAGAATATTCCCACTTAAAATATAAAGTGAATTATTCTTAGAGCCAAATGAATTGCAAAAAGTAGCTGAATCTACATTCAAAGCTTTACACAGAAATGAATCTTGGCTATGGCATTTAAGGTTTGGTCATTTAAACTTTTAAAGGGTTACAACTCTTATATAAGAAATGAATGGTCTATGGGTTGCCCTCAGTAGAGCCACTTAACACAACATGTGAGAGTTGCATTTTGGCAAAGCAACATAGAGAAAAAATTTCAGTTGGAAAGTCTTATAGAGAAAAACATCCACTTGAGATAGTCCATTTAGATCTTTGTGGGCCAATGCAAACACCATCCTTAAGCTGAAAACTTTCTTTCTTGACATTTATTGATGATTTCAGTATAAAAGTTTTGGTTTCTTTTGTGAAGTATAAATCATATGTACTTGCTATCTTTAAAGAGTTCAAGGCAAAACTTGAAAAATAAAATGGATACTCTATTAAAACATTAAGAACCGATCAAGGTGGAGAATACATATCAAATGATTTTTTGAATTTTTGCAAAGAAAATGGCATATGAAATAATTTACATCAAGGTACACTTCATAAGAAAAGGGAGTAGCAGAAAGAACAAATAGAACAATTATGGATATGAAAAGGAGTATGTTAAAGGAGAAACACTTACCAAATGAGTATTGGGCTGAAGCAGTTGCATATTCAGCATACATACTAAATAGATGTCCAATGAAAGTAGTAATAAATAAAACATCAGAAGAAGCTTGGAGCAAAAGGATGCACAATATAGCACATTTGAGAATATTTGGTTGTGTGGCATACTCATTGGTACCTCAAGAAGTGAGACAAAAATTAGATGACAGAGAAGAGAAGTGCATATTTGTGGGATATAGTGAACAATCCAAGGCATATAGGCTATACAATTCCATCACAAAGAAGTTAATAATAAGTTGTGATGTTGAGTTTGTAGAAGAAGAAGCATGGGATGGTTTCTTGGATAAGTCAACTATGGTTGCAACTAGTGTTCCACAAGAAAATAAAGAAAATGAAACTCAACATGTGCATTCTACAATAGAAACAAATGTTCCTAAAACACCTACAAGGGCACCTACCTCTCAAAACACTACTACTCCAGCAAGCACTTACAGTAGTGAATCATCTAATCCAACACTTGCATCATTAAGATCAAGTTCTATAAATACTTCAAGGAAGACACAAAGTCTTAGGGACATATATGATGAATTACAAGAGGCTGAAAATGATGATTTATGCATTAATTTTTCACTCTTAGCACATGCTGATCCAATTTATTTTGAAGAAGCTATTAAAGATGAAAAATGGATTTCAACCATGGATGAAGAAATTCAGTCAATGGAAAAGAATGATATTTGGGACGTAGTAGATCTTTCTAAAGGCAAGGATGTGATTGGAGTTAAGTGGGTATACAAAAAAAAATATAATGCTGATGGAAAAATAGAGAAACATAAGGCAAGACTAGTAGCCAAAGGCTTCACACAACAACTGGGTATAGACTACAATCAAACATTTGCACCCATGGCAAGATTAGACACTATTAGAATGATTTTATCGACAAGAGTCCAAAATAATTGAAAGGTTTATCAAATGGACGTGAAATCAACATTCTTGAATGGAATTTTAGAAGAAGAAGTGTGTATAAAACAACCACCAGAATATGAAATTTTGGGAGAACAACATAAGGTATACAAGCTAAAGAAGGCACTATATGGCTTGAAGCAAGCTCCTAGAGCTTGGTACACCAGAATAGGCTCTTATTTTGTGAATAATGGTTATAGTAAGTGTGGCAATGAACCAACTTTGTATGGAAAAGTGAGAAATGAAGGAGAAATATTGATAGTTTTCTTATATGTAGATGATTTGATATTCACCACTAATATGTCAATTAACAATTTCAAGGCAACCATGAAAAATGAATTTGATATGACTGATTTGGGACTCATGAGATATTTTCTTAGGATACAAGAAAATCAAAATGATCAAGGCATTTTTATTTGTCAATGTAAGTATGCTACTAATTTGTTGAAAATATTTTAAATGAAAAATGTGAATTCAACCCCTACACCAGTTGTGTTGGGTTTAAAACTTAGCAAGAATGATGAAATTCCTAATGTAGACACAACTTTATTCAAAATATTAGTTAGCAACCTTTTATATTTGATAGCTACAAGACCAGATATAATGCATGGAGTTAGTTTCATTTCTAGATTCATGGACAAACCAAAAGAAACTCATTTGAAAGCTAGCAAGAGGATTTTGAGGTATATAGTTGGAACAAAGAACTTTGGGATCTTATATGCACATTCAAATCATTACAAACTGATTGGCTATATAGATAGTGATTGGGAAACTAGCTTAGATGATAAAAGAAGGAATTTAGGACATATCTTTCACCTAGGATTAGGAGCTATTTCTTGGGAATTAATGAAGTAGGCAATTGTGACATTATCATCAGCTAAAGCAAAATATATTGTAGTAACATCAATAGCTTGTCAAGCAATGTGGATGAGAAGAGTACTTTCAGACTTGAAGCATCCACAAGAAGGACCTACAAGAATATATTGTGATAATAATTCTGCAATTTCTTTATCAAAATATCATGTCTTTCATCAACATAGTAAACATTTAAATATAAGATATCATTATATTCGTGAATTAGTGAACAATGGTGACATATTTCTTAAGTTTTGTAGGTTCAAAGAACAATTGGCAAACATTTTCACAAAGCCTCTTGCAAAGAATGTTTTTGAACATCTTTGACAAACTATTGGTATTATAGACAAACATGGCAATGAAGATTAAGGGGGAGTGTTGGTGACGTAGGCTTCCAGCCTATCCTTTTTAATCTCCCCTACTCTTTTACTTACTCCAACTACTTTATTTATTGACATCTTCTCATGGAAAGTTCTAAACCTCTCATTTTGTAAACTATACATCTAGATTATTAGGTTTAGGTTTAGGGTGTGTTAGTTAAAGTATTTTCCAAAAGTTTGAGTTGGCTATAATATTTTTCAAAATTTTGTAGATATTTTGTCTTCTCGGCTAATGCTAGATTTCACTAAAATATTGTATGCTTACCTATAAAAAGGCACTATGTACTGATTTGAGATCATAGTGAATGAAATATAATTTATATTATTTTATGGCAGCATATTGTGTTGTTTTTTGTTTTTGTTATTTTTCCTCTACCCATCCATTAGATCATGCTTATCTATTCCTAGTGGCATAGAGGTATAAACAATTTCTTAAATCGTAGCTGAATTTTGATACCCAATTTTAAGATGAGGCTAAAGCTTAGATATGAAGATCACAACCCATTGCAATTCTTTGTAGTGCACGGTGTCACCATAGACATGGTAGACTATAGGAGTAAGAATGCAAGAAATTGATTTATGAAGAAGGTGTGAATGTAGAGGTGGGAGATAGAAGTTGACGTAATATTTGACATGAGAAGACGCTTATATCATATAGAAGGATAATGATGGGTAAGCCACAAGTTGAAATAGATCCATATAGAAGTTAACCATTTAAGTTTTAATAGAAAATAGTATTCTCGGTATTTAAGTGTTTTTAGACATTTCTTTATCATGAAATTATGGTATGACTTTATATCCTCATTTTCCTTTTGTTATTGTAAATGATAGATGTTAAGATTATAGAAAAAGTTGGTAGTTCAAATGAATACTTATTATTTACTGTATTGTATTTTACTTCAGTCATTTTATTTACATACATAAGAAGATTCATATTTTACTCCTATATTTTCTCTCTAACTCAAATCTACTTATCCAAAGACATGTTAAATTGATAACTTAGCTCTATTAAACTAAAGGTAGAATATTAAGGAAATAACTAAAGACCTTATTTTCATGCATGATTTTTTTGAGAAAGCTTATATAAAAATGGTCTCTTTTTAAACTATATTATGGTCACAAAGTTATAAATAATTGTTATATCTTTGTCAACAAGTGTTATTAGGAAAATAAATATATATTCCCTGCTCCCATAAACTCACTCCTATTAATGAACCTTAGGATTTTAATTCTATTGTGTATAAAGTTGATAAAGTTTCTATTCTATATTTTTAAAATTCCATAATTAAGTGACTAATTTATCAATTAAATGTGGAACTAAAAAAATAGCAGCCCTGAAGCTATTATAGAGGTAGAGGCCAAAGTGATGGATTGGTCCAAAAATAGTGTAGAAGAAAAATTGTGACAAGTTGTTGATGAGCTATTAATGAGATTGGAAAATTAAGAAATCATTGATGATTAATTAGGTTTTTGAAGTGACAGATTTGATTCCCTCTAATCAAGAGAAATAGGAGATGCGCTGGGTTCTATCCAATGTCAAATCCAACCAAAATAAGGTTAACAAAAACAAAGGAGATGTGGTCAGCATTAGTAAGGAGATGATAGACAAAATGATCTCTTCCTTCAACACTCTCTATGAGGAAATAGAATAGAGAAAGCCTAAAAGAACAAAGCACAAGGAGACTATGTTGGTTGTTGTTAGAAATTTAATGCTATAGGTTGGTTGTCCTTGGAGCTAAATGCCCACGTACCACCCTGATGGCCTGCACAACAGTCAAAAACATTGAATGCAAGTAGGTGAGTTCAAATTCAAAATGAGAGGGAAATTGCTTTTGGCAAGAAGAAAAATGGATTGAATCTAATCTATTTGACCAATAGAGGAATTGGATCAATTACAAAGTAGAGAAGTGAAAGAGTGTAGAGTAGAGAAGTGCAAGAGCATAGAGTAGAGAAGGAAGTTGATCAACAAATCAAATTAGAGTTCAAAAGATAGAAAGAAGTTTTAGTTTCATGTGTCTAGTTGCTTTTGTTGGATCATTTTGTTATTCTATAAGTTCATTTAATTTTTCATATGAAGTTGTGATTGCTCAAGGCATTGTTGTATGTAGCCATTAGAGTTGCAAGTTTGAAGTTTTAGGGTTTTTCTCATTGAAGCCAAATGCCCCCAGATTTTGTAATAGTTTTGTTGAATAGAATATAAGCAAGCAAACAAGCATACTTGTCAATCTATTGTCCTCCTTCTACTTAACATTACATGTTTTGCATTTAAGATATCCATACTTGCAAGTTTTTGAAGTTATCCCCTTTGAGTTTTAATAATGGAAATGTTCAAAATATAAGTCTATTAAATTGCTCACTCAGTTTAGTCTTTGACTAAATTCACTCTCTACTATTATTGTTGAGCTCACTTGTCATCCTCTCTTCCTGAGGATCACCTTGCAATAATGACCAAGCTCACTCAGCATACAGTGTGTCGTGCCCTTAGTGCTGAGTCACTAAGCTCCTGCCCTTAGTGCTAAGTCTCTCTTCTCCTTCTTGTTTCGAGATTACTCGGCACCATCCTCCTATCACTTGGCACCCTCTTCTGCCAAGCAAGTCTATTACTCTACATTGGTTGTTGTTGAGAAAAATTATTAAAGGTTGTGATTTATTTTTCACAGTTGTTTAGTAAATGAAATAAGGCCCTTTCAAAGACTAGTTTTGCAGTATGTAAGACATACATGCTTTCTAGATATTCTCAAGGAGATTAACTAAGATTGGGAGGAGATTAATAGCTTATCTATCTAGTCTTATGTTTCTTGGTTTCAGTCCCTTAAGGTTTTAGATTTCTAGTCCGTTTGTTATGTTTGTCTAATTTTTCTAATAAAAGTAAATTCAAATGAATAACTTTCAAATTATCTAAAGACTTGATATTATTTTTGTTGCAATAGATTTGACCATCAGCACATTAAATACAGTTACTTTAAAAATATTTAAATAAATCTAGATCAAAATATACCTCCATCTATTCACATTATTACTCAAATAAAATTTCTATTAAAATAATAATTTTCCTTCGTAACACCAAATCAATTATTGCACAATGTTAAGTAATTCTTTTAATAAGAAACTATTGTTCTATTTTGAAAAATTAAAAGCAGTTTAAAAATGATAAATCTTAGATGTCCAATTAGACGAATTTATTTTTCAAATTGAAAAGTTGTCTCACTATAACAATCAATAAATTACATGTTCGAAAATTTATTTAATCAAATAAAATAGAACAATCTCGGCTGATATTACTGGGTAACGACTCTTTTAGTTTCCAACAACCTGACAATTTTATCTTCCTCATCCCCGTGAGGTCTTTGAAGGTTGATGGCCATTGCTCTAAGGCAGAGCAGTGCCTCAAATCTATCTCTTTTAAATTCTCCAGTTCTCCAAAACCAGACGGCAATTCTTTCAACCCAGAACAATGGCTCAATTTTAATACTTCCAATTTTTTGAGCTGACCAAAATCAGAAGGCAATTGTTTCAACTCAGAGCAGTGGCTCAAATCTAATCGTTCCAGATTTTCGAGCTGCCCAAAGTCCTCAGGCAATCCCTCCAACCCAGAACAGTGGCTCAAGTTCAAATTTTTCAGATTTTTGAGGTGTCCGAAATTAGATGGCAATTCTTTCAATTTCGTGCACTTATTTAAGTGCAACAATTTTAAACTGCTCAATTTCCCAAAGCCTGAAGGCAATTGTTTCAATTCAATGCAATGGACTAGGGACAACTCTTTTAGATTTCTGAGTTCGACAAATTTGGAAGGAAGTTCCTTCAATTGCTGACATCCATCTAAATTAAATTTCTCTAACTTTTCCAGCTTTTCTACTCCATCAGGTAGTTTTTGCATATTTTGCAAACCATAAAATTTTAGTTTCACAAGGGAAGAAGGTGAAGTGTCTCTGCCAGGATTTATTGAACTAATGTTCCCATTCTTTGTTAAAAATGTAATGGACGTAACACGCAGGTTTGGAGGAACCTGGATATTTGCACAATAATTATAAACAAACAAACAAAATTTGCAAGTATAATTATAGAATCTAATTGAAGTTGATTTAAATGACATCATCTAACGAGGGCATAAATTACCTCAGTGTAAGAACCTCAAATAGGCTCTACGCTGATCATTGTTTGTCTCTTTGAGTGTAATGATTGTTTTTTATTTGTTTTTGAATGTTTTAATCTTTTTTTGGGTTTTTGAGTTGATGAAAAGAAAATACAAATATTGAAAACTAATCTTACCTAAAATTATAACTCAAATCTGATTATAATGCTAATCAAATTCATTTATTCAGATGGCTCCTAATGTATGTACAATACTTATTGCTAGAAGAATATATTAAAAACATCATCATTAATAGTTGAAAAAAACTTGATTTTTGTCTCCAATACGCAACCACGCTGCTGGTTGCTTCCTCCTTGGGCAGCGCCTATCAAAAATCGCAATATTAAATTTCTGATTTTTAATTCACTGTAGTGCTGTACTGTTCACAGCATTGTAGCTGCTGTTATAACCCCTTCCAACCTGTAAACAGATTCATCCAAAATGAAGTCAACTCACAGGCAAAATGAAGTCAACTCACAGGAAAAATTCAAGTGTTATTTCCACCCTCAAATTGCATCAACTCTGAAGATACTACGTTCTCCCACCTCAAATTGCATCAACTCTGAAGATACTACGTTCTCCACAGTCTGAATTCTTCTCGAACTTATAAAAACCTTTGTTGCCACAACTTTAAGAAATTTCACAAGGCAAAGTTTTTAAGTAATTCTCATAACCCCCTCTTGAAGGAAGATAAGGTTTGTTTATAAGGACTTCTCAACTCCAGAATGAGTCTGCACACTCAATGTGGGATAAAAGATATAATAATAACATAAAAAATGTTATTACATTAAAACTTAGAAAATCCCTTTTAATTTTTCCATAAGCTTGGACCCACAATTAATTGAAACAATGGCCCCTTTTATGATATCATGACTCTTATTTAAGTTATATATTATAACTTAACAATATAGGCTCAAAACCAATAATGTTTATTTTAACTAAATAAACATTAATATCTCCATTATTACTCAACATTTTTGAATGTCGTTTGGACTGGGAGCTAACATGATAGAACTGCATATGACCATACCCCTTTTCTAAAAATAGCAGGAGTCTATCTTTATAACTCCAAAACTGCTAAAAATAGCCTGACCAAGCCAAACTCAAAGCAAAACTCATCATAAACAAACTCTGGCAACCCAGAAGAGTACTCTGCTCTTTGGAGGATCTCCACACCAAGGTGACCCTCTATCCAATCTTATTAGCCTACGAGGGTCTCTGATAGGCTAATCACCAGCTAAAGTGATGTCTCTAGCTAGAAGGGGACATCACACTCAGATAAGCTCATGGCTTGTGTGAAGGGGCCACTATAGTAAGCGAGATTCCCAAGCCGGTCAAACTTCACTGGTAAATCAGGGATGTCACTGGGAATTTTGAGGTATCTGAGTTGCTTAAATGTTATATTACATTTCCCACTCAATGTAATTTGTGATCCTTTATCATATGATAGCACTCTTAAGCAACTGCTCATAGACTTAAGATGATCAGCATTAATTTCTACTGGAGGCTGCTGACGTTCTCCGCGAATAAAGATGCCTTTTAAATTTTTTAGTCTCTGCCAAAAAGAGGAATATATATATATATATATAGTTGTGAATTAATAAAAGCATTTCGATCAAAGTAGCCACAAATGTTGTAAATTTTACATACCTCTTGATCATTCAAACATTGCAATAAACTTTCAGTATCTGTTATTCTGTTTTGCTCTGCCAGCTTTTTCCCTCTTGCTTGAACTATATTATGAATTGTGATTGATCCATCTTCAGATCGCTTGATGAACGATGCCTTTTCTAGGGCTCTGATTTCCTCCTCGCTTAATGATTCCATTTCAAACAGATGTATATTTGGATTAATATAAAAGAAAGCTGTGATATCGAGGACAGCCTCTTTTACAGGCTCTAATAATCTGTTGTATACAAAATCAACCATACAGTCACTTATATCTTCCACTTTTCCCCCTGCTTTAAGCAACTCAAATATCATCGTATTTGGATTTGTAGTGCTTAAAGCGAGTTGAGCACCAGCTAATTCAAGTAGAAGCGGGATGCCGCCACACCGCTCGAGGAGGTCACATATATGCGTTTCACCATTTTGGTCGCCGCCTCTCTTTAATAAAATCTTTCTGGCCTCAGTCTCTGGAAGAGGATCCACGTGATATTGATGGCGGCGCTGAATATTCCAGAAAAAATTTTCCGTCTCCTCAAGATTTCGAGTAGTGACGAGTACTCTGCTTTTGGGTGGAAGGCAGCTACCCAGGTCTTCAGGCAAAAGCTGTCTGAGATCTGTCCATTTGAGAGCGTTGTCAATATACAGAAATAGAGGCTGATTAGGATTTCTTTGACAAACTGACCAAATCTTTTGTCGATCATTGTCACAGTCTGTCAATTCAACGTTCTCTTTGAACATTTTTCTTAAAATCAATTCTTGGTTGACTTTAAGATCATTTTTGGTACAATTTTGATCTATGTGAATTCTTAACTTCTTATAGGTTAGGGGATCGATTCGGTCATAAACTGCATCAACCAGTGTTGTTTTTCCGATCCCCCCAAAACCATAGACTACCACAACTTGCGGCGATGTATGTTGCGCATTCAAATCCAGAAGCTGAATTACTTTTTCCTCCGCTCTTTCAAGTCCAACTATAAATATTGTGGAAAGCATAAATCAAAATCTGTCTCGTAAGATCAAAACATAACCCGAAGAGGAAAATTTGTCGGAAAATCGAAACACGTCTTACCTTTCCGGTCGTATGTAAGCTTTGATTGTGAAGCAACCTTTGGTAATCTACTTTGTATGTCAGTTACGGCTAACAAAGTGAGGTCTTGATAGAAACGGTCTATTTTTCCTTTGAAACGACTTAAACCATCGGCAGTGACTGTAGCCGTAAGAAACCTTCACACAATACACGTATTGAAGTTAGATTAAATATCTTGACTAAAAGACACCCATGACTAGCAATAAGGTGATTCTAGATAATAGCAAAGAGATCTCATCCTTTCACAGATTTCGATTAAAAATCCATATTTGTTAGAACCGTCACAACTACTAAAGATTATTACTATTTCAAAACATTGTAGTAATTTAGTAGTCGTTAAGAGTAAAATCTACATGGAGCGATGAGTTGGAATAGGAGCAATGGGGTATTTCAAATCTTTGTGTTGAAGAGTGAGAAGATGGGGATGAAGATGACCATCCGGAAGATCTAACCAGGCATAGCATATATGTTGGGATATGAAGTCTAATGGTAACATGACCCTTTATTTCTCCTCCTTTCTTTGTATCGAAAAACATAGTTCTATAAATGGCTATGTATTGATTTGTTGTATCATATTTGACTAATATAAAAGATTCCATGCTGAGTGTGGATGTAGACAAGTTTTGCTAAACTAAAATAAACATTATATTCTTGTGTTTTGTCTTCTTCATTTACATGCATTCCTTTGCTCATCTCAATATTTTGTATTAAAGCCTGATTCTCTGAGATTCAAAATAGAAAGCAGGAAATGTTACAGTGCATGGCTGTGCTAGTTAGACTTCAGGGAGAGATTGTTTAGATATGAAGCCCTTCCATCATATGACCTTTTATTTCCCCTCCTTTATTTGTATTCAAAGAGAAATTTGTATAAATGACTGCGTCCAGTAATCTGGTGTATCATATTTGATTAATATAAAAGATTCCCTACTAGAACATGGATGTAGATAAGATTTATTGAACTACAATAAATATTATGTTCTTATATTTTGTCTTCGTCATTTATGTCTAATTTCGTTTCTCTTCTCATCTTAATATTTACAATGCATTGGCAATACATCTCTATCTTTGCCTTACCACTTTTGGAGGGCTCGACTCATTTGAGCGAGTGTGTGGCTTCCCATTTGGACCCTACTCGTACTTATCTGGCGAGCTTATTTCTTGCTTGTTTACTCTATGGAAGTGGCGTAATTGGTAGAAATCTTTCTGTGATGAGCCCTTTTCCAGGCTTCTCCCCAGCCTCACAAGTTCCTCTAGACAATGGGATTGGCCATTTTTATCCCTTTCCAGGAGATGAAACTCCCGTACTCTTTCAAGAGATTTCGTGTTGCCACAGTACAATGCTTTCTCTATTCATTTTCGGCGTGGTTTTAGAGTGGCCTATGTTACGAGTGTCTTCTTTCTTTTCCCATGTTTGTGACATGCTGGCTACTACAATGGTTTCCCTTTTTAATTTTTAATCGGCTACTTCATCCTAATCATGTTTTCTCGTGACTATAGCTTCTATTCTTTTCCTTTCTGAACTAGCTCGTGGTTGCCATGTTCATGTTGTATGGTGATGCGGCTCCTATGTCTTCAATTGTTTTCCTTGTTGAGATTGTTGTGGCGGAAGTGGTTAGTGGGTTGGATATTGGTTATAATTGTGATGTTGATATCTAGGTTTAATTATTTGTTAGAAATAAATTAATTACCTGCTACTATGGTCAGCACAGACCAACTAACCACCATGACAATCAGTCGTCTTCTACCATCCATCCACGGTCCACTTTAAATGTTGCAGCTAACTATGGTCTATGGTCTTATAGCATTTATTATGTATTTTCTTTTAAATTAATAGACAGGGCCTGTGATCAGCAAAGCCCGTTATTTGGGTTTCTCCCTTGGCTTCATCTGTGTGATATTATATTTAGGTTTCTCTCTTGTGTTGTGTTATGGTTTTGTTAACTTGGTATTAGAGCTAATGGTAAATGATGTAAGAGTCTAGAGAGCAAGGAAGTGTGGAGGGTTGCTTGTCTTATTAAGGAGATGATTGTTGTGAGAAGGTGGCACCCAGTACAAAGTCGGATTGAAGATTTGCGAATGCTAGTGTGTTGAGTGAGTGTAGAGAGCAAGGAAGTGTTTAAGCTGTAGCCAAAGCAGCTTCAAAGAAATCTACTAAAACGTGATTGTTATCATGTGCGATAGTGTTTGATAAGCCATTGTCAAAGATGATTGACATTGCATTTGAATGGAAGATTGTTGGAATTCTGTAGAATAACTAAGAGGGGGGTGAATCAGTTATCCAAGGTCTAGATGTACAAATAAAACTTTTCACAACTTAGCAAACCTATATTCATAAAACATTTTCATCATGCATGCATCCATTAGGTGATAAAATCACTTAAACTTGTAGGTTACTATCAAATCAACATTCATAGTATGTGATTGACACTTGATGTTGATTTGCAATATGATTTAGAGCATCTTCATCTACATACATACCTTCATAAAAGTATACAAATGATTTGTATTTTTTTGGTTGCTTCATAGGTTCAGCCTCATGTACTTATATATATTCATCAAATTTCACATTTGAACTTTACACAACCTTGTTAGTGTTAGTATTTAAACACTTACAAGCTTTACTTCTTGTGGAATAGCCAAAGAATATGCCCTCTTCACTTTTTGCATCTAATTTACCATTTCTGAAAACCTTGAGAATATAACATTTGCTTCCAAATATCTTAAAATATTTTACATTAGGTGAGTATCCATACCATAGTTCAAAAAGTTTTGAATGAGTACCTTTCTTAATTTGCACACTATTCAAGGTATAGATAGTTGTACTTATAGATTTTCTCCAATATTTCAAGCTAACATTTTTCACCACCATGAGTTTCCTAGCATAGTTCATTACAGATTTGTTCCTCCTTTCAGCAATTCCATTTTGTGGACGGGTCCTAGGAGCAGATGTATATCTTTTGCAGACCCATTTGATGTAAATTCTCCTCCATTGTCAGATCTCAAACATTTCAGAATTTTACCTATTTCCTTCTCTACTCTCGCTAAGTACCACTTAAACATTTAGAAAGCATCAAATTTCTATTTCAGAAACATAACTATCATTATTCTAGAATAATCATCAACCAATAGCATAATGTACTTATATCTTTTACAGCTTTGCACCTCAATTGGTTCACACAAGTTAGAATGAACAATCTCTAATATTCCTTTAGAGGTATGAGTCTTATTCTTAAAACTTGACTCTGTTATTTTACCTAACTGACTTTTTTGTATATTATCTTATCAGGGTACTTCAATTTTGGAAAACCTCTGACTCTTTTCATGTTACTGATACTAACCATGTTATCAAAATTAACATGGCATAACCTCTTGTGCCATAGCCACACATCATCAAATTCTACAACTAAAGAAATAGTATCCTTTATATAAAGGTAGAATAGATTACCACCAATTTGATAATCCTTTCCAATTAGTTTTCCATTAGTATCATACATCTTAGCAATCTTGTTCTCAAACTCAGCCTTACAACCTAAATTATTCAGTTGTGACATGCTCAACAAATTATCATTAAGTCCTTCGACATAATAAGCATTATCACATAAAACCATTTCTGTGAGTTTGATAAAACTTTTTCCTTTTATCAGATAGGATGCATCATTACCAGACCTTACACTATCTCCATCACAATAATTAAAGGTAATGAACTTACTTTTATCTCTAGTCATGTGATATGAACACCCACTGTCAATGATCCATTTTCATTGTTGTTCACACAAAACCCTAGTTTAGTTGTCTCATCTTCATCAGATTCATTCTTCATTGCAACATATACCACTTCATTATGATGATCATGAGATCCATCTTTTGTTTCCTCTTTAGCAATGTACAAGACTTCTTGCCTTTGTCTTTATACTCTTTGCTCTCTTCATCTCTTCTACTTTTGGACTTGTCTCCACCTCTGCACTTCCTTTTTTCTTGACATCTAGCAATAATATGACCAATTTTATTGCAATTGAAACAAATGGTAGGTGGTAACTTACCTTTGAATTTTCCTTTACCTTTGTGAGATCTCCTTGCTAGCAGTGCTTCATGTTGCTCTACATCTTCCCCATCTATATCACTATCACTAGACACATATTTTGCATTTATCTTCTTCTTCTAACTAGGTTCCTTCAATGATAGCATGGCTTTGAAAGAAGATTCAACATTGTCAGATTTGTAATTATCAAAATTAGATACCTTGAAAAAGTAGTGAGCCTACCTACTAGACCTTCAAGAATCATATCAATGTTTGGTATACATATCAATTCTTGTATTACAGAAACTCTAATAACGTAAATAGGCAGCAATGTTCTCAAAACTTTTCTCAGTATAGTCTCATTGTCTATTTTACCATTAACTTCTCTTATTTTATTAACATCATCTTTAATCCTAGAGCAATATTGAGCAATATTCTTACCTTCTTGCATTCTCATATAATCAAACTTACCTCTAAGACTTTCAGATTTGGCTATTATAAAATTTATGTCACCTCCATAGATAGTGTGTAGAGCATCCCGCATTTTCTTTGCACTATGAGAACCCTTAATATCATCAAATTTGACATAACTTAGGGCAGAGGCAATTTCCAATATTGCCTAGTTGTGTTGTTTCTTCTTTTTTAGATCTTTAGCAGTTAGGGCTCTAACAGGGTCAACATGCTTAGTGGTGATGGTAGATTATGGATGATCTCCAAGACCTCCTAGGTGTAGTTTCATTAGACTTTGCCATGCAGGAAAGTTATCTCTATTAAGCTTGTGTACCTCTTTATTTGACATCTTGATCTTTTGCTTCTAGTGCCTTAAAACTAGTCCTCTTAAGTGGATGGCTCTGAGACCAATTGCTAAAATTATTTAAAATAATTGAGAAGGCAAGTGAATCATTTATCTAAGGTCAAGATGTACAAAAAAAAAATTTCAGAACTTAGTGGACCCATATCCATAAAACATTTTCATAATGCATGCATCAAGAAAGAGTGAAACAACTATATTTTTAGAGAAAAAATTCCCCATTGGAGGTGGTATTCGATAAAATTATGTCTCTAATTGGAGGATGTACTTTTATTGGGAAATCGAAACCAACCCCCATGCAACTAGAAAATTGCTAGGTAGAATTATGGGAAATATGTTATTTAGTTTTAAGAATGGATAATATGAAGACCCAAAATAGGAAGGGTACTGGTTTCAACTCATCCCCTCCCCAAATTGGTGGAAACTGAATTTTAATGTATTAGGGAGGAATGATAGGGAAGCTATTGGAGGGGTTATCTAGGAATTACAAGGAATAGACGTGTAGTTGTGGGAAAGTTTCAAGCAATAAGCCTAAAGAATCAGATCTTCTCTGGGGGGTGGAGATAATGTGTAATTTGAGAATTCAAAATCTACTTGTGGAGGGTGACTCCTTACTTGTCATAAAATCCTTTAAAAGGGTCAGTAAGATGAGCTAGCGTGCTATGTCAATTACAAGGGATGCAAAAATTTATTAAGTGTGCATAAGGAATTCAGAATTCAACATGTGTACTTTGAAGGCAAACAAGTGGATGATAGATTAGTGGGGTACAAGCATGGAGCCATCAATTTCCAAATTTGGGAAGAAGAGTATGATTTTCCAGTGTCAATTATTTTTCTCGCTCCAAAAGATAGGCTTTTCATGTGATGATGAATATTTCAAAAATATGGTTTATGGTTGATGTCATCATAATTACAATGTACTTCATGGGGGTTTTGGTGAAGATATGTTCGAAATGGTTCAACCATTTATTAAATACATTAATTATGTCTTTATATACTAAGGGCAAAGTTGTAACCCAATGCAAGATTTGGAATAATTTTGTGCAATCTCAAAGGATCAAACTTTCCTTTCATCAATGGCTACTTTTACGGAAAGGTTATAAAGGGGTGATGAGTTGGTAAGGAAGGACTACAATTTATTCCATTTTAATTAATGGTAAACTCAAGTGTAATCAAAACACCATAAGTCGTTTTATTTGCAAACTCTATGTTAGGTGGTAAAAGGTTTTTGTCTCATTTCTCTGTGACTTTTGTAGGTGTTTGTGAGTAGTATGGTTCTAGAGATGAACGAAGTTGTGGAGGTCTTTTCAATTGTGTTTGGAAAATAAGAAATAATAAAGAGTGCCAATATTCAGGTTCACCCACCCAACATTGAAGAGGTTATCATGAAGGATAAGACAAAGTTGACTTATTTAAAGGGAGGTGGGTTACTCCCATTTTTGGAGAGGATTGAAGGGTATGATGAGAAGGTAACTTGACAGTTTGTGGATTCTTGGAAGAATCATTGGGTAAAGGGAAATCAATTCTTCTTTGAGATAAATGAAGAGCTGATTACTAATACCACCGATCTAGTTATGGAAGGGAAAAAATGGACATAACAATTGAGGGTTGCAGATGAGACTAGCTGGAAGAAAATTTTCTAACCTAGCGAGGCTTCTATTCATTTCTGTACTGACTTATCTCACAAGAAGTTACTAAAACCCTTAGATATGGTCTCTTACACCTTTATGAGGTACATAACCATTGAAGATAGAGTTAAGGTGTGTTACTATTATCATTTTCCCATCCTTAACCACTTTAGCAAGAGGGAATGTATCTCCTTTCCTTACTTGTCATTTTAATCCATCAAATATTGTGTGTAGAATATATTCAAGAAGAGAGAATAGGGTAAAAGATACACTGCATACCACGAAGCTTTAATGTTTCACCTATTTAATTTTTGTAAAAGATTCAACCAATAGATTCACAACTTAGTCCCTTCCCCTCTCAAAATCATTGAGGTTTCCCAAACATGAGCCCCTTCTTCTAAAATCAAGTATGAGAAGGAGCCCTTTGACACGGCTAGAAGGGTCAAAATGGAGAGAATTGATGTTTTAGATATTGAAAGCATTGGAACAATTGTAGAAAAGGGTACCAATAGATCCAGTAAGAGGTTGAGGGAGAAAATTCCCTTGACCACCCCGAGTAAGGGAAAACATGTTAATTTTGAGTCCATTGATAAAACTTTGAAGAGAGGTGTACCTTGATCCAAAAGGAAAGCCACTAAGAGAAATTAAGTGGAGCAGGAGGAGGAAGAGATAGGTAGTGAAGGGAAGAATGAGGAAGACTTGGTTAGGGATCAGAATAACCTTATGCCCCCCTGTGTGTCTGATACTTCTAAAATGGAAGTTAATACCATGGAGTCTAGAAAAGAAGGTGATATGGGTGACCAAGGAATAGTTAATTCCCTAAATATAGTCTTTAATATGGGCATTTAGAAATGGGGTAAGTGCAAGAAGTTGGGTCTCACTTTTGGGCAAAAAGTGGAAGTATTTTTCCCATTTTTGAAATTTCTTGTCAATTGATGTCAAAATTTGATGCATTTAGAGATTGAATATAAAAAAAACTTTAGAAATAAAAATTGTAGTGTTTGGAATCTACTTTTTGAATAAGTAATTTATTTGTGTACCCATATGATAGATTTTTTTTTTGGTATGGATCTTTAGAAATAGCTTTTTCAAAACGTCTATTTCAGGACCATACCACACTCATGTACGAACACCATAATTTGACACAAATAAATAATTTTTTGTAAATTATTTTAAACAAAGTTACCTAACACACCAAAGATTGATGATAATATTTTTTCCCTAATTTTTTATTGAATAATTTTTTATTACTAATTTTTCATTGGCTATAAAGGTAGATTTTTAAACCTCTTGTGTACAGACACCATAATTTGATTAGAATTTCACTTTTTTCAAAAATAAAATTTCAAACTTCAAAATAATTGAATGTATATTGATGACATATAAATTAATTTACGAAAAATCATAAAATAAAAAAGTTATTAAAGTTTTAGTGAACATCGCTATTTTACATTTTGGTACCACCTTTGTTTAAAAGCTAATAGAAAAATAGTAAATAAAATAATAACACTATAAAATTTATATTCCTAAAATTAGGATAGTGAGAGCTTTAATAGGTTTTTGTTTCGTAAAAAAATTGATCAAGAATATCCTTTAAAAATTATGGTAACGCATGAATTGTTAGTTCAATGCCTTAGCCAAATCTTGAGAGGCCAAGGCATAGGATTGGTCTCACTAAGCCTATCCTAAACCAAAATCTAAGGTAGGAAAAAAAAAACCCACCTCATGTTGTAAGAAACAAGCACCCGCTATTTGAAATTCAAAAAATTGGTACCCATTTTGAAAAATTAAAAGCGACATTTAAAATCCCCATAATTTTTTAGAAATGAGCACCCAATTTTTACTTTAGAAAAAAAGAGTTCTCAATTTTTAAGAAATGGTTACCCATTTCTAAAAAATTTATTTAAAAAATAAAAATAAAAATAAGTAGTCAGTTTTTAAAAAAATGGGTGCTCATTTTTTAAATTTAGGGTCCTATACCCAAACTTAAAACGGGTGCCCATTTTTTAAAATCGGGTACCTATTTCTAAGAGGTCTCATTCTGAAGATTTGAGTTTTGTGGAATTGCGACCCAACTTTGTGCATTCACCTAACAAGGGGTGGTCATGTGGGGAGTAATAAACCTAAAGATGGGAAAATGGTGGGAGGTGACACTCAAAAGTAGGAGAGCACTATGGGAAAGGAGGATATCATCAAACATCCATCAAGGAATCCAAATTTTACCAAACTATAGGAATCTATCTCCAGCTCGATCAAGGAAAAAGAGGAATTACAGGACAGGCTCAATAGAGTTGCCAAATTTTGTGTGTGAGTGATGCATTCTGCTGCCACCACCCTTTACCTCCTACAAATTGGGAATGAGGAAATTGCAGAAGTCAATGAAATGGTGACAATCTATTCGTTGTACGGATTTTCGATCAACAAATAGTTGTGTTTGTTACTAGAGAACCAGATGAACCAAACTAAGAAGAGTTAGCTCGTGCTCTCTTGCTTTGGTTTTGTGTATGGTTGTTAGTTTCTACTTGCCCCAAGGGTATGTTTTTGTTGGTAATTATTAGACTCACTTTACACCCGAAGATGTATATGGGGCCTGTTTTATGTATAACTCTGAAAATATCATATTGAGTGGTTGTAGTAAGTTTTAGTATAGAAACATAGTAGTTTGGAGCATTTTGATATTAAGGAAAGGGGTTGGTTGATAATTTGGAAGTGACTTTTGTCTATTCTTTAGCCTTATTTTCTATTTTAGGTTAGGCCCCATTTTGGCTACTTTTTAATATTAAAAAAACCATGCCAAACCCCAAAGAACACTTTGAAGTTTGTGGCAACATTCAAAAATACTCTTGTGAAACATAACTCAACTAGACAAAGTGAAAGAAGCCTCAACTGGAAATCGATAAGACCCTACTAAAGACCCTCAAATTAAAACACTTCTCATTTCTCTTATTATCGACCATCTCTCTTTGCACCCTACATTTACATCTTTGATGGATATGGTTATATTTTTTATTTTTTTCTTTTTTCTTTTTTTCTTTTTCTTTTTAATGACGTAACACCAAAATGATAAAAATTTCAATGAACAAACACATAATGACCTACCAATTGATCTCATATACTCTACAAATTTATTCAAATAAAGTAGACTCCTTAATTTACCTTCCACCACTTTTGAACATACCAATTGCATATCAAGATCCACTTGCTAATTTAGATTAAAATAAACTTATTTAATAGATTATATAAAATCCATAATTGATATCTACCACTTTTCAAAAAGAAACCTTAAAAATATAATATTTAATATTAAATATATTGATTTGAACAATATTAAACAAATATTTAAATAATAAATATTTTTATAATACATATTTTTTAAAATAACTATATTTCTCGCAAAATATATAATACTTTTTTTCCCTTAACTTGATGTAACTATCAATTGAAAGGCATTTAAGTAGTAATACCATTTCTTTTGATATCGAACTCGCCTCTTATAATATTTCAACTCAAAACATAATAGATGGTTAGAACTCACCTGAAAAATTTAGCGGCCGCAAGTTGGGAGGCGCACATGGTGCATCCTACAATAATGAAGTTGACTGCCTCGTTTAGTTTCTCTTTTTGCTGAGGCATTTGCTCATCGAGTTTCACAATTTGCTTTCCAAGATCGACCATAACTTTCAACATTTCAAGGCACTCTTTCTGATTTCGAGACATCTCACTATATCTCGCCAATACAAATCCCAACATAGAAAGTGCTGTCCCCACCCAATGAATTTTTCCAGCACCTCTGAGCATATCTGTGAGAAACTTCTGTGTCTCTGCACTTACGCCATCAATGGAATCATTCTGTACGGAACATTTCCATAGGGATGTAAGTTAGCTACGACGATCAACATCCGTTTAAAAATAATGTCCCGTACGTTTAGTTTTATCCGCATCAAATGATTCCCTCATAGAAATTTTTAAAAAATTCATTTTTTCAATGCGAAAAGCTCAAATGTCACCTCCTTAGGAAGTTTGCTAATGTGCTTATCTACCAGCTCCAGAACTTTTTGGCCATCATCGATATAAAAATTTGCTGGTGAAATATAGTCTTCTTTTTCCTTCTCTCCCGACTGTACTTGACAACGATACGTTTATACTCAAGTTGATTGACAATAATAGATTAGGGAAGCAAAGTAATATAGATGACTATAATTATTGAGAATCAAAAGATATTTTATAATTTGGTTCTAGAAATAGCTATTCTACAGACCATATGTTCAAATAACTTACAGCGATCTTCAGTAGCTCTTCGATAAACTGAATCAGATCGTGAAGCTGGCTTATATTTGTTGAATCTCTGTAAAAAGTTAGCCAAATAAAATTTAGTCTCACCAGAAGGTTCGGAAGTGGCAGATAGCGTAGAGGGTCGCAAAGAAGAGGAAGGGGTAGAAGACACAGCACTGGCTGATTGTTAATCAGAAGGTTTTGAGGATAACGGATTCTTTGGAGACTCAAGATTGGCTGCTTGTTGAGACCCAGCTGTGGTTCCTTGCTGTGGAGGTAAAGATGGTAAGAAGCAACACAATAAACGTGAACAAAAACTGCCCATTTTTATCAGTAAGGAAATGATAGAGCTAAGCTGGGGAACTGATGAAAATCAAAAGCAGGGGCTGCTACTTCTTTCTTTGTAGATAGGATGATTACTCACTGGGTTCATCTGGCTTCTGTCTCTTTAATTTAACTTCATCGAAGAGACTGTTTTTCCACGAAAAGTCAAGGTGGCTCATCGTTTGAAAAAAGATGGAAATCCAACAGCTGTTTCAACAATGGTGGAAATAGACAGAACTTTGCCTGGTGGAACAAAAAAAACCTACCGAGCTTGCTGGGAAATTAAACATCGAATAATATAAAGCTGGACCTCAAGAGCACGAAAAGACAGAGAAATGCCTTTCTAATCATTTGTTTTAGTCTCTTGTGCAAATTTCGTTCATTCTCACTATTTCCTTGATAAAAATCTGCAACTTGAACTCAACTAAGATCAAATTGTTAATGTTTAGAATTAGAAAATACACCAATTAACCAACTAATTATAGGTGAAAAAGATAGATTAATTCTTGGTAATAAAATTACTAATTGTTTAGTGGTGAAATGGAAGCACTTTAAATAAGATGTAGACTTCTACTTTACATGGTCACTAAGCGATTCAATTGCATTGTGAAAGGGAAAGAGGGGAATTTTCAAATATGATTCCACCTTTAACCCAAATTAGATTAGCTAGTACCCAAAAGAGGAAGGATGGTAAAACTAAATCCAAATTATAGGAGGAATACAATACAAGGAAATGTGTTGTTTCGCCAATTGATAGAATAAAATGAATATCAAATTGAACTAATTTCTTAGAAGTGTAAATCTAGATGCTATGCGAATACAATTAGCCCAATTAAGATACAAATCTAGGGGGTAAAGATATGGAGGGAAGTAAAATATGAAAGACTCACCTTGAAATGCATGGAGGAAGATGTGTTTTTGCTCAAGAACTCCACAATCTAAATCTTTTATGAATTTCCAATAGTGGATCTCACAATAAAATGAAGAAAGGAACAAAACCCATAAATATCCATGAAATCTAAGACTGAAGGACTAGGTCGACTTGGAAGGATGTAATACAACTAGGTTGACGTAGTTTGCGACTCCAAAACTAATGACTCCAGAAAGCTTGCGAGCTGTAGGCTCTAGATCTCTAGATTTGTAATCCTTTTCACTAACAACTAGCAAATCAACACAAAAATGAAAGGTTTGGGGGTTGGGGTTTGATGAGAGCCTGCCTTGGTCAAGCTCTAGGTTAAGGAATTAATTGTAAATGATAAATGTAAATGCAAATGACTTTAAAGAACAAGATAAATGTTAGGATTCACCATTCCTGTGTTTATGTAATATAGTTGTATTATAGATCTTGAATTAGGAATATAAGGTATCTCCACTCTTTGCAATGGATCTACCATAATTCCATGGTGGTGCCATGGATATGAATATGCATCAATGAAGAAGAAGATGAATGCTTCAGTTCAGATCTCCTCCCTTGATGGATAACAATATGCTAGAGCTTGAAGAGGAAATGCTCATAAAGAATTTTCCAATGCTAGATAGGAATCTCCTTCTTGAATTGTTGAAAAAGCCTTGAAAACATGAACTCCGTCAATGCAAAAGAAATAAATCTTCACTAGAGAGCAAGGGCTTGAGTATGTGAATTAATGAGATGTTTGAGCTTGATGAGATATTAAAATGAAGCCTCCAAGTCTCCTTAAATATGAATTTTTTGGCAAGAAAACAACATAGGAAAAATGGATAATGGTCGTAAACTAATTAAACCATCAAGGATTTTCAGGTCCCAAGATCCAAAACCTATAGGGACAAGGTCAACCTAGGTTGATCTAGTCATGGACTATGTCAACCTGCAAGAGGTCGACCTAGTCTAGACTACATCGACCTAGGTAGACCTCATCCAGGAGGGTAAGTTCTAGGTGCCATAGAAATTCAAGGAAGATACCAAAAGGATAGGGTGGAATGATGGAAGAGAGAAAAGCTAAAGAAGAGTAAGCACATGCATATCCATGTTTTGAAGAAGGAATCATGACGAGGAGGGAGCTAAAAGGTCTTAAAAGTCAATTGCATCCATTTTAAGGTGGTGCATTTATCCCCAACTTTAGCAGGAGTCAAGAGTCTTCAAACTCACAGTAAAGTAGAGCAAAAGAAAAAATCTTATCATGACTAAGGGGAAAAAGAAATAAACCCCCAACAAACTTGAGTCTTTGTCACATCCAAAATCATAATAAGAGAGATAAGTTCTACAAAAAATAAAAGGGTGTATTTTCTTGCTCAAGTAGGTTCGTGTGCCTTATTGTGAACCACACAAGGAAAATGAAATAATTAAGGGTCTTTTCGAAAGGGGATGGCATGCTAGTCAACTCATCGAAGATGAAAGAAATGGTCAATCAAGCAATTCAACTTTAAAGGAACTCTTTGTCCCAAATAAAGAAAAATAAAAAATTAATCGAGGTATAAGGATTTGTGTGTCCTTGTGGGATCAAAACAAGACTGGGCTTTCTACACAAGGATAATGCCTCCTAATATTTTAATTGTTTAGAGAGAGATCCAAAAAGAGACCAAGCCCCCAAGAACTATCAAATTAGAAGTAAAAATAAAAAGAGAGAGACAAAACTTGAAATAACAATGCACATATGTGGGTATACCTTATAAATTATACCAAGCACTAAATGTTGAAGTACTCCAAAGCATACACAAAATCTCTATTTTTATTCCATGGGAAAAAAGGATGAGGAAAGTGTACGCCCCCACATTAAAGCAATTGTAAATACCTTAACAAAAGCACTTGCTTTGACAAAAGAATGCATTTATCCATGAAAGAATATTTCCACTATGAGATACCCCCAATAGAAGAAACACATCAAGGCAAGTGAGCATAATAAGACGATAGAGCACAAAAGGGATCTTCTAATTAAAGGGTTAATAAGATCATATGATTAACATGTAATATTTTGTGAAGTATCAAAATATCATCATTCCCCAAAGGAAGTAGAACCATGAAACAATGAAGGAAAGATAGAAACGAGATATGAAGAAGAGTATTTTTGGGTCAATAATATGCAGACCAAAATGAATTAGTGCTCCCATATCATAAACAACCAAAAAAGACTACACAAGATCACTAGTATGAACAATAGCATAGCTACATGAGAACATGCAATGACTTATAGAAGAAAGAGATACAAATAGAAGAATTAAATGAGGCTCACTTTATTTTCTTGAGCTCAACAAAGAAAGAAGAATTGTCTAAAGAAATCATAAGACAAGATAAAACAAAAATACAATATGGGAGAAACACAACACAAGAATACTAAAAACCATCATGATGGATGGATTCCACATCAAGTGTTCCACTTGCACCCTGCGCCCATCTTGGTCAAAAATTCTAGGGTAAGGATGATGACTCATGAGAAGAACCACATCCATAATAGTAGGTATCATAGAAATTTCTAAACAAGGACTTTAAGAGTTGCTATGCTAATTACTAGGAATAATTGTAAGATGTGTAGAAAACATGTTAGGAAAATCACTATCTATAATAATAATATTTTTCATCACTACTATCATGTAAAGTATCTTCCATGTCTAGATTAATTGAATCTATAATATTAACAAAATCATCATTTACAATGTTACCTTTTGTAGCTTCCTCTAAAGACTTATGATAAATTTGATCAAAAGAAGGTAAATGTTGAGACATAGATGTAGGTTGAGAAGAAAGAGAATGAGATTTATATTGATAGTTCTTGCAACAATGATAATTATGTTGGTAATGAATAGTCTTATGAGGGATAATAGGAGGAATAGAATCAACAACCATAGGTTTCGAAGAGAGAAAATCAATGGGTTGAGATGTAGTAGTTGAAGGAAAAGAGACAAAAGTAGAAGGAATAGATGGAGTCGACAAGATAGGGAGAGGTGAGTAACCCTTAGGAAAACTAAGTTCCATAATATTGTCTATTGTATATCATTGATAGTTTATATAGAGATGGTCATGATGAGTAGTTGGTTTTTTAGAATGAGATGACCAATAAAAAACAATCTTAACACAATCTCTAGGACCTAATGGTTCATAAATAAATAAATTGATAGCAATAATGTCTCCATCAGAAATACATTTGAGGCATTCATAAATATTAAAAGGTACAACTTTCATGGAAGAAATCCATGAAATACCAAGCTTAACTTGGAATTGATCAAAAGTGGGAATAATAACAAAGGTGGTATGAACAATTTTCCTTTAAAGTTCAATAGGTAATGTGATAGAACCTTTAGGTGGATAGAGAAAACTATTACAATTTTAAATCCATATAGGAATTGAATCATAAGTGTCTCTATGTAATCATTTGTGAAAAATGTGTTCTTTGGTTATAACATTCACAACAAAAGAATGATCAACCAAAGTATCACGAGAAGGAATAAAATCAACTCTAGTAGTGATGTAAAGAGGACCATTAGATTCCTTAAATACATAAGACTAACTAAAGATAATCATAGGAGGTGTTAGCTTAGGATCAAGTGGAGAGGAAATTGGAGGTTGACAGTCTAACTTAACATGATTAACCACATGATTTAGTTCCTCTATCTTCTCATCATAATCAATATGTTGTTTGGAAGAATAAGGTTGATTAATAACATTCATTGAGTGTGAAAGTAAAGGATAAGTATCGATATAGAAATTATGATTAGGTGACACAACAAACTTATTCATTTTATTAGCTTGAGCATCAATATAAATAGCCTTAGAATAATTAAGGTCCTGAATAGATTTTTTCAAAACAATAACACTTTTGAGTATCATGACCTGGTTGACAGAGATATTGATAGAAAACACTAATGTCAAAAGAGTTTATTATATTGTTGTGAGAAAAATAACTACAAGGATCTATCCATAAAGGTATGTAGAAACAATTTAGCCATAAGCCTGTAGTAATGAGAAAAAGCACTACATATATTCTAGACAGTTTTAACATGAATCATGGGATCTCCCTTACCATTGTAAGTCTCAAGATGAGGTACATCAACATGTTCTATAATAATAGCACGAAGGATATCTAAGTAAATGGGATTAACAACATCACACGTAGGAATATTGTACTTACATTGAGTTAAATGTGCAAGTTATTGTTGTAAGGTAGAGACGGTTTTAGCTTAAGTGTTAATGGTAGGATAGGAAGATATGCTAGTAGGCATAGTTATGAAAGATGGATTAGAAAAGTTATAAGAGGTGGAAGGAACATGTGAAGATGTCAATAGAGGATGAGAAGGAATGGGTAAAGGGTTTAAATAGGTAAAAGGAACTGTATTATATGAAGGTAATCGATAAGGAACAAAAGTAGGAGGAACACTCATGTGAACTGAAATTCTAGGAAGACCAACACTTAAAAGGAGTGGACACTTGTGTAGAAGTAGTAATAAGAGATAGAGCATAGGTAGGCATTGAGTAGTAATTTTGTATGATGTTAACAATAGTTCTATATTCTTACGAATCTCTATCTTAAAAAGTTTCAATAAAAAATCTAAGGTTTTAGATGGATATTTTTCAACCTATTGGGTAGCTTAATCAAAGATAAATTTGAATGCTCACAAGGAGGCCTTTGCAGTAACTTATCAATTTTGCACAACTTTGACGAAACATAACAAAAAAACCAATGTATTTTTGTATTTTCCATTTTATGATGAATATAATTTCTAATCAATGCAACTATATAAATTCCTATTTTAACCACATGTTTGACAAATAAAATAAAAAAGATAGAGTGATGATAGATTTAAAGAAAATTATTGGAGGAAAAATTCCTAATGGACATAAGCTAAAGCAACAACATGTCTACAAATTTAATTATCAAACATACTAGGTAGGAAACCAATGAAATTAAAAGAAGTGCTTCCTCAAATCAACTAATGAAATTGTTGATGTCAACTTTACTGAAAACTTAAAGATGTTTCAGAATTTTTGAAATTGTGTAGCCACAAAAAGTATGTACACACAAGACAAAACACTATGTAAGAACAATAGTGGTCCTTCCTACAATTTGTCACAACAATGGAATTTTTTAACATAAGGAAAATAAAAGACATAAAAAAATTCATAATTATCACAAAAAATAAAACCATTAGCTCAATTCTTACTCATGATCATGAATTCACAAAAAATAACACACTCTAGCAAGATTTACTACACTTAGAATGAGAGCACTAATAGAATTTTTTTTTGCATCATTATATTGTCTTAGAGTACATAATACATCCATGTATTTAAAGGAAATCCTCTCCTTTTTTTGTGTTATGAGTGAGAGCTCTTCTAATTCAAATACTATCTTAAAAGCTCATAAAATAAAGCTAATTATATACAAATTGACTCTTTAAATAGTGTTACGTAGGTTTCCATGATTATTTATATTAATTAATGGGTGCATGAGCCTTCACATGAAATAAAACAATAAAAGAAAAAGAGGATACAAAGAGAGAATCCATGAGATTATCTAGGAGTCACTACGACTTCTAAAAATTTAAGGTTGACCTTCTCTAGGTGTTTATGGGATTTGAACTATTGTCAAAATAAATTTATAGTGCATAGAAAGCTAAAACATTGTGAATGGTGGTTAACTGTTAGTGCATTGCTTAATGTTCAGAATTGTCAAAGTGCACCTCTTGATTTAGTGCACATTGTGAAAATTTAACCTCTATGAATTAAGTCCACCTTCTAATAATCTCACCTCTATGAAGAGTTTATCTTTTGACACTAGAAAAAATGAAATAAATTTCCCAAGTGTGAAAACTCAATTTCTAGCATCTAGGTTTTCTTCCCTTTGGACCAAAATGATTTGTGGATGTGTTGTTCTAAACTTTTGGATGATGGTAGATAGGGTAAACTTTAAGAAACCCTCCTCCAGAGAAATATATAAATTATTGGAAAATATTTCACTATTTTGAAAAACCAAATTACTTGTATTCATGAATCTCTCAATTTTTAAATTTTAAATATTATTTACATTGGCGCTATTTTCGAATGATAACTTTTGAGTAGAAAATATTGGTAAATCTCAAGGAATCTCGCTAATCACCATGAAATATTACAAATCAAAATTGATAATATTTTATATCATCAAAATTCTAAGGATAATTAAATTGTATTTTAAATCAATAGAGAATACTAAATATTGGTGATATATCCCTAAAGTAACTAATAATTATGATAATTATTAGTGAAGTAATCTTTAATTTCTTTGATAATATATAATATTTAGGTGAATAAAATCTAATCGTGTATCAAATATTTTGGTGAATCTTTGAGTTTAATTTTAATAAAATAAATAATTGAGTTATTTTAAATAGATTAGAGCTAAATTAATAAAAATGTGGTGATTTAGGTTGCATTAAGTCTTAAATTATTGGCCAAATTACTAGCAAAATTTTTCTAAAATTTGCAAAATTATGAATATTCGCCTCTAAAAAACACCCTAATGGTGGATATGTCTTGAGTTCCTAGAATATTTAAGGACTCATAGATATTTTACAACACTTGATGATAATTACTGATCTCCAAGCTAGTATCCACAAAATCCTCCAATCTAAAATCTAACTCTTGTAGTGCTTCTTCAATTTTGAATATATATCTAATATCATCTTGACAGGATGTTGCCTCAAACAATGCTCAAATTTTTTGTATTATTGTTTCTACTTAAGAAAGCTAACTTCTTGACTCATCCCCAAAAATCTTTAGGTTGGTAGCATTATAGTACTTATCCACCTCCAAAAATTTCTTTTTATCTTTGTTCTTCATGTTCTAAATATCGTCCTATAATCCTACCATGACTCTATTGTCATTTGATACCTTCTTAATCTAATAATCTATTTTATGCAATTCTTTGACCATAAATACATCCATCAACATCTGATACCTTTGACATTTGATAGTCTTCAAAGCTTTCAAATCATTGATCTAGATATGCGCTTCATCCATTAGCCTAAAATATTTTTCTATTACCGTGATCAATTCATCAACATTATTATGGATGTTGTATAGAAGATTCAAATTATCTCCAGTTATTTGTACCCCTCTATCTTCAAAACTGTGACGCCACCTTTTTCAAGCATCCAAAAATGAATCAATCCCTTTCATAGTCTTTTCTCATTCTTTCTTCTCTAGAGAAGCCACTGAACAAACCTCTAGATGGTCAAGGTCAATTAGGACCACTATTTCATTAACATGTCCTCTTAGCAACTCATTATGATTTCTTAATACCAAAATCTCTATCACATTATTATCAAAGTGTAAACACTTTCTTGAAGCTTGTAGTGATCAAACCCTTTGCCTCAACTACTGTGAGCCTTCCTAGAACTATCTCCTCCATTAAATAGTCTTTTGGAGATATATATATAGTATCCATATGGGGAGGTGGGATGATAATGTGTGTAAATAGATCTTCATTATGATTCCTCATGATAAAAACTAGCATCTTATGACCACCTTTAGCAGGTTCTCATAATTTGACTTCATTTATCAACTCAATCATACCCTCCTACTTCATGTATTCCATATATCTCCTTTGGCATGTTATTTACACTTCTTTTTCAACCATGCTGGAGTAGGTCCCATGATAGATATTTATTGAGGTGATGATATTGATTCTGTTGTTGGCCCTTTCCCCTTATCATCTCATTCTAAAGTCTTCGCTTGTCTTGGGAACACTACTACTTGAGCCTCTCTTTCTACCTAGGGAAAGAATATAGTCTCTTCTCTATGAGAGATCTATTCTCCTTACTCAACAATTTTTCCATGCTTTGAAACTTCATCTATATATAGCTAGACATAATCATCTGCCTCCTCAGCCTAGCTCTCCATGTCTATTACTAGAGGAGGTATTTTGACAACTTCTAGTTCTTCCCAAGGAGGAGGCACAAATGAAATGTTCACCAATGGTGGAGGAGGTATACAAAGTGGCCCTTTGGGTAAGGGAGGAAAATGATTTCAATCCCCTCTTAGTGATTAATTTTGAGAGATAACCTATTAGAAATAGATAATACTGAGAGGTGGGGTGAATCAATATTCTAGAAACTTTTGCCCAAAACTAAATATTGTTAATTACTTTATAGCTTGCATATGAAATTAAATCAATAATGTTAAATATTAAATATAACCATACATATAGAGAACTCATACCATCATTATTTGTTAACTAGGGAAACTATGGTGGGGATGATACCCTATTAGGAGTTTCTACAATCCTGTTAGGAGTTGGTAGATTAATTACAATGTATGAAAGAAGACCCTACAGCCCTAACATTCAATTATACAATTAAGTTCCTTCACATTATATATATATATATATATATATATATATATATATATATATATATATATATATATATATATATATATATATATATATAACACTTTCTCACTATTGTGACTCAGACATTCTATGATCTTACATCAGATTTCACATCACATAAGGATCACAAAGAGTTCTCACAATAGTTCTCATGTCACATCTAATCATGCAACTTCCACAATATTTACGCATTACACACATTCACTACGCAACACAATTTCCCATTATTTGCACAACATATGATCTTTACTTATATATTGCACATTCATAAATGGTTGCTTAGTCAACTTCCATGTCTTCACACACTTGACATAATAAAATAATATCCACTTAGTTGGCTTAACATGACTTAATAATTATTTTGATACCAAAATAATTCCTGATGCTGTGCAACTCTATTTTCTACTATGCTTTGTTCTGCACCATTAAATACTAGCATAGTTAAACTTACTATAACTTGTGCCATACTAACTATACACACATGTGCAACAGTACATGACATCATGATAATATTATAAACCTTTCCTCAATTGTGTATAAGCTAAGTCTCTACACATCATCTTTATTGTTAGATTAGTTCACTATACTCCTACAAACTATCTAATACTTAGATGATTTTATGTCCATGATTGCATAAATGAAATGCTAAGTGTACGTTACCATAAATGACAACCATCAAGACATCTAATTGACCATATTGCCAACATCTCCCTCATCATTTTCCCTACCATCTGCATTCCTCTTGGTATGAAGTCAAAGTTCAAAATATCAAATACATATGTCCCATCTCCTTCCATCTCTTTAGCCCATCCTTCCATTTCTTGATCAGAGGCACCTAATAGAATTGGCTATTTTTGGATGGAAGGTGGTTTTTACATTAATCTCTTCCTTATTTCATCTTTATTAGATCTTCCTGACCAAGTTCTCCTATTGAGTGGGATATACTCAATTTTCTCCCCTTCCCCATTTTGAGGCTAAGGTATGGTATCCAAAACTTGAGGAGACAAAGTACTTTTCTTCTTCAACTTTCTCCTTTTCTTTCACATCATCATCATCATAGTTTGAGCTCTCTTGGGTATAGATGGGGTGGGCTCCGCTTGGGTTTTTAGGGCTTCCTCCACTATTGTCTCTTCTTTCTCATGATGATCTTGTTTAGGATGGCCTTACTATGGTTGAGTCTATTCTTGTTGAGGCTCTTCTTGTTGTGTTCTTTCTAAAGAATCCCTTTACCTCTTCTTAATTTTTATCCTATCTATCTAGAAGTACTCCACCTCCCATTTTTGATGGTGTATTGTCTTAGGTCATACAGGTGAATTCATTGGATATGTATGAGCTATGATATTTGTTCCTTTACATATCTTTGGTTAGGTTATTTCTTGCAAAGTTGGAGCATGAGGAACTAAAAACTAGTGAAAAAATTTTCTTAGCCATTCCATGGTTAATTGTATAACATGTCAGGCCCTATGATGGATATTGATGAGACCCAATTATATCCTATTCTATACCACATTTTATACCCTTTCATACACCTTCCCAACCATTTCTACATTCCATTTCCTTTCCATTTCCATATTATTTTACCATTTTTATGTTGCATATGATTCAATATATAAGACATTTAATATAGTTTTAAGATTAAAATATGGAAAATAATTATTGATTGTCTTTATTAATAAGCATTATTATTTTATGCCTTGGAGAATATAGTTTGCAACAAGTATATCTATCTATCAATTGTTATTTCTATGTCACATTGAAGTTGAAAGAGCTAATTAAGGAGAGCATATAAATAATGCACCGATTGTTTCGAAGAAATTAAAATCAGTTTGAGCCATTTTTCATATGTGTCCACTTCACAACAGTCAATTTTATGTTTCAATTTGTAAGCAAATGAAGATGAATCTGGAAAATCCAAGACATGGGTTTTGTCCAGAAAGGGCCCAATTAAGTTTCCACGCGGTAAAATCTTTAGAAATGGAAGGAAGGAAAAGATACAAGCGATTTTCTCAAAGCAACATTTTATAATTTATTGTTGCAGCCAAGATTACATATACACCAGTATTTTGTTGGCCATAGGCCAAAATAAGTTATTTTGTTTTACACTATTTCAGATATTAGTTGTAGCCATGGTTTATAAATAAGTTTGTAATATCAGTCTAGGAGGAGGAGGAGAGTCGATTTATAGCAGATTTTTATATCAGAAAAATACTTCTACACACAGATCTTCCTATAGCAGAATTTTGTGTGAGTTCAATATTATTTATTGTTGAATAAAATGTCACTATTCTGATCAAGGACGAGTAGAAAGTTGTTCATATTTCATCACCAAGAATGCTGAGGAGGTAGGATCCACTTCTTGGGATGACTGGTGATTTAGTTTAGATTGTTTGTGTGTTTTTATTTTTGGTGTGTTATTATTTTGATTTTATTTCATACATATAATTATATTTGGTTTGTGTTTGTTTGAGATTTAAATGCAAATTCATATTTGTATGCTTTTTTATTTAATTATTGTAATATTAATTTGTAGATTAAAACTTTATTCTTTCTATCTAGTTTAGAATAGTTTTTCTTTAACAAATTTCAACTAGTTCCTGTCACCAGGAAGTGATAGTTCTTGTCGCCAGGAAGTGACAGTTCCTGTCGCCAATTTTGTTTGGTTTATTGTAGGTTTCCTTCAACATTTTCGAGTTGCATGCATCCCCACTTGGTTTGCTATCTTCATCCCTTCAGCATATAGCCACTATGCCTTTCACGAGTTAACGACCTCAGATTGATATTTAAATGTGAGATGAACTGGCTCTTAACCTTATCATTTATCTTTAATATTTGTACCATAGTTTCACCCAACATTTTGGCACCATTTTTAGGGAAAGGTATTAAAGGTGTGAAATCGTAGTAAGTCAAGTTAGGAACAATGTGCTTTTATGAGTGTCTGATCAAGTGTCGACCTTGGTTAGTCTGGTACCATAGGTTTGCATTGCAGTAAATCATGTAGGCACATTTTATTTTTTACTCTGCAAATAAGTTTTAGAAGTTAGATGTATTTTTTATGTTATAATTTGTTGTTGTGAGTAATTGATAAAGAAAGGGAAATTTGAAGAAAAATGTTTAGAATGATGCATTTTCAAGGTAGTCCAACATCAAATATGAAAATGAGAATTTGTGGAGGAATTGTGTCAACCAAAGGTGATGTTTTCATGTGCTGACTACCTAATGAATGCAACTTAAATAATCTTGATCTTCCATTGTCACAAGGATGTCCAATTGTTATTTCTAAGTCTAAACAAGAGGATATAATTGATGAATTTTTAGAACAATGTGACTTTGAGAGTGATATATTCATTGATTTTTGTTTTATTTGTCACAGACAACATGATAAATGTATATGTGCAAACAATAAAGATCACAAGGTGAATGAAGTACTAGATCTTTGTGAGCCTCACCATGCTAAGGATGTAAGTGAAAAATTCTTCCTTATAAGTGGTGAGCGATTTCAAACACCAAATCAAGAAGATCAAGGTATGGATTATTCTATTGCATTGGAAAGACAACATGTTTCTTCAAAACATAAGTTTCCACATAGTATCCACAATGAATATAATCATGCATTTTCACAACAACCTATATATCCATCTTATATTCTACCATCTCCATTATTCCCATCCTACTCATATCCACTACTATATATCCAATACAACCTTTTCCATTATCCTTATTCCATTCATTTCACCCACCATCCACCACAACATATCCACCAATGGAAATTACAATTCCTCATAAAAAATTACATAATAAGGTGGATCAAATAACACATGTTGATGACATTTCAATTATCCTTTTAAATTCTCTTCATGTGCATGAAAATGATGATGTGACTAAAAGATGTAATCTTTGTATAGAAGAATTAAAAGAACATATTGATCAATTCAAAAACCATTGATTTAGTTCTTCTTATCTATTTATTGAATCATAAAATTTTAAGATATTTTACACACAAAGAAATTGCACATTTTGATTTTATCATTGAAAATATATGTGTGTGTGTATGTGTGTGTGTGTTGGAATTAATCATGCACTACAAGTTGTTTTAATAACCATTCTAGAGTTGTGTGTGATGAAAAATGATAACTTACAAGATCTATTCTCTAAAAATGTTTTAATATACAAATATATAGATCTTGGGAGGATTATGATAAAAATGTGTATTCCTCACACACTTATTGATTTGGATCCAGTTGATTAAACAAAACTTGAAGGATTTGAATGCATTAATGACCAAATAACATGTCTTGGAAATGGATGTTCATTATTCTTTATTGTTGATTCTTTACATTATCTTGAGATGACTAAATACACTAAGGATGATTCATTCATTTAACAAGAACCAAGGTATTAATATCTATATATTTCTCATTCTTGGTTGTTGTATCTTAAGATGACCATTCATAAATAATAGGCATTGAATCACTTTATTGATTCTTTGGATGGTTTGAATGCTCATGAGACATCAAGAAGGAATCCATAGAAATACTAAAACTGAAAGATATTCTTAAATTTGCCTACTTAACTTTTTCTTGATGTTATTATGACCTTGTAGAATGAAGTTAAGTTGGAAATCCCCCCAACTATATGGTTATTGGATAATTTCAAATAAAGCTTCATTAATCGTTCCATTGGTGCTTTTGGTAAACCTCCATATGTGGGATCTCAACCAATTCAAGGTATGTGTTCTTGTGTTGATTTTACTTGATACTATATATACACAAGAATTCTTAGTTATTTATCCACTTTTTAATATTATCAAGTATTACTTCATATTAATAACTCTACCTATCATTTGCAAACATAAATTGCCTAGTTAATGGTCGAGTTATTGAATGGATGATTTTTTTAGTATACTTGATATGCTTGGTCTTGAGAATGTGGTTAAAGGTCTCTTATTGTGGAGAGATGATAACAATTGGTAATGTTTCTTTGTGCGAGTGTTAAGTAATACTCTATCATGGCTTTTCCGAGCTATACGGAGCATGGTGGTTAGTAACTTGGTCTATGGGACTCTTAAATCTTTTAGTGCTATTCTATAGAGCTATACATCTAGAGACAACTTGAAGACATACATAAGCATCTTGGGAGTATTTAGGATCATCACATGCCTTGCTAGAGACATGTCTCTATCTACCTCAAATTTTATGGACACATTGGTGACTACAATTGGTTTTTTACTCTACAACTTGGCATTTGGTAATGAAGCTGCGTTATTTCATGCAATGGATACCTCATATTCTTATCAAGATAAGATAACATAGCTTCATGTGGTGTCATCATCGAGCAATATATCTTTTGAGAATTGTTCTTGTTATCAGTAATTCTTTTAGCCAAGTGTGTCAGTGCATGTTCTAAAGTTCTAAAAGGAGATTCCATAGTCAGTGGCATTAGATACATGGATCAACATTGGTTTTGTGGGAAAATGGTTCTCCTACTCAAGTTATTCTCGGTCATCATTTTGAGTTCACTATATAATCTAGTTTCAATGATGCCTTTTGTCAGGAGATGGAAAGAAACCAGGTTTTTGATGATATCACTCTTTTTCATCCATAGAAGGAATTATTTTTTCCTTTGGTCATTCTATGCACTTATTCAAAAATGAAAAACAAATGAAAAAAATGAAAAAGAAAAAGAAAAAGAAAAAAAGAAAAAAAAGATCCAACAATGAAAACTTTTGGGCATTGTTGGTCAGTTAATATTTGAAAATTAGTTTTTGGCAGATATTAACTAAAAAATAAACTCTTAATGGTGAAAACTATTTTTACAACCCCATTAAGCGATAAGTGATTGGAAAATAGCTTGCCAGTGGTCACTTATTGTTATCAAAATTTGAAAAAAAAAAAAAAAAAACAAACAAAGAAAAAAAGAAGAAGAAAAGAAATAATGAAAAATGCACTTATTCGATTGAGCTAACTAATTTTTTTTTTCAGGGACACCTAGTTACTTCTTTGGCTATTTCTTTCTTAGCGTTTCTTGCATCACTTATTATGCATTGTGTGGTTGTACTTTAGTTTCTGGTGATCACCATGATTTTGATCACATATCCTAAGTACTACACATTAAGTTGAGATGCTATGGAAAATGGATCAAGCTTCCCTCAGTGTGCTTTATATTACTTCTTTCAACTGGTGACCTTTTCTCCAACATTCATTCCAGTCTGCATTTGTGGTTCTTTCTCAGTTTGTGCTTCACAATTTAAGTGATCTTTTGGCTTCTAGACCTTGGCATCCATGGATGTGCATGTTGGTAAAATAATCAATTTTATTTTTCATTGTTTTATCTCTGAACTTTATTAATATTTCTTATTATATTGATCATATGTGCAACATACCTACCTTTCCTCTTCTTATTTCCCATGGACGGTCAACCATTCCAATTGGGGGGAGGTATACCGTGTTTATTATATATATTTTCACTCATTATGCTTTATCCTTGTGTATCCCATCTTGAAACACATTATTTCCTACTTCATATTTTTCATTTCATCATGTATGACCCTTATTATTTTCTTTTTCTAATCATTTGCATTGCCTACCATTTCACCAATTCTAACCAAGCTCAAGTGTGTTAATAAATTTTTCAAAAGACCTCCTATACATCTAGCATTTGAGAAATATAATGTCAGGAAAATTTAAAATACAATGTTGCATATATGAATGTTAAAATCAAAGATGCAAAATAGAAAGTGAAATGAAATAAACATGAGCTATAAAAGTTAAAAGTGAAGAAGACAAATTCTATAAATTCAAGGTTCCATCTAAAAATTAAAAGATTGCACAGGGATGTGCAATATGTTAAGTTGGGGTAATGATGAGACCCAATTATGTCCTATTCTATATCACATTTTATACCCTTTCATACACCTTCCTAACCATTTCTACATTCCATTTCCTTTCCATTTCCATATTATTTCACCATTTTTATGTTGCATATGATTCAATATATAAGATATATTTACTATAGTTTTAAGATTAAAATATGAAAAATAATTATTGATTGTCTTTATTAGTAAGCCTTATTATTTTATGCCTTGGAGAATATAGTTTGCAACAAGTATATCTATCTATCAATTGTTATTGCTATGTCACATTGAAGTTGAAAGAGCTAATTAAGGAGAGCCTATAATGTATGTGCTGATTGTTTGGAAGAAATTAAAATCAGTTTGAGCCATTTTTCATAGCTGTCCACTTTACAATAGTCAATTTTGTGTTTCAATTTGTAAGCAAATGAAGATGAATCTGGAAAATCCAAGACATGGGTTTTCTCCAAAAAGGGCCCAATTAAGTTTCCGCATAGCAAAATCTTTAGAAATGGAAGGAAGGGAAAGATACAAGCGGTTTTCTCAAGGCAAAATTTTCTAGTTTATTGTTGTGACCAAGATTACATGTACACCAGTATTTTGTTGGCCATAGGCCAAAATAAGTTAATTTGTTTTACACTATTTTAGATATTAGTTGTAGCCATGGTTTATAAATAAGTTTGTAATATTAGTCTAGGAGGAGGAGGAGAGAAGATTTATGGTAGATTTTTATATCAGAAAAATACTTCTGCATACAAATCTTCCTATAGCAAAATTTTGTGTGAGTTCAATATTATATATGGTTGAATAAAATGTCACTATTCTGATCAAGGAAGAGTAGAAAGTTGTTCATATTTCATCACCAAGAATGCTGAGGAGGTAGGATCCACTTCTTGAGATGACTGGTGATTTAGTTTAGATTGTTTATGTATTTTTATTTTTTGTGTGTTATTATTTTGATTTTATTTCATACATAGAATTATCTTTGGTTTGTGTTTGTTTGAGATTTAAATGCAAATTCAAATTTGTGTGCTTTTTTATTTAATTATTGTAATATTAATTTGTAGAATAAAACTTTATAGTTTCTATTTAGTTTAGAATAGTTTTTCTTTAACAAGTTTTGACTAGCTCCTATCACCAGGAAGTGACAGTTCTTGTTGCCAATTTTGTTTGGTTTATTGTAGGTTCCTTCCACATGTTCAAGTTGCATGCATTCCCACTTGGTTTGATATCTTCATCCCTTGAGCATATAGCCACTATACCTTTCACAAGTTTATGACCCTAGATTGATATTTAAATGTGAGATGAATTTTCTCTTAACCTTATCATTTATCCTTAATATTTGTACCACAGTTTCACCCAATAGATATCATCATTCCCTTCTCAATTGATCTTTTCATTCATAATGGGTCATTCATAGATCTTGTTCTTATTGTATAATGGATCGATTACATTAGGAGTATCTTTGTTCCACACCTTTAGATGCACATCCAAATAAAGTGACATTTATTTCCCCTGTAGACTCATCTTATAATAATCCCTAATCTGGACATCGTAGTCATTTATAGAGCTCCTCGATTGATCTTCAATCACCACACCTAGTATGCACATTTCCCTTACAAGTTTTTTCACCATCCCAAAATTTTCAAAGTAGGGGTGAGGTGTAAGATAATTCTATAAGGGGTATAGATTCCATTCAGAATTAGAAGTAACTATGTCTTGTTTTTTCTTAAGCTCGAAGGCTTTGATGGTGATTGGCTAGATCCATATCTTATTATGTTTTTTCCACATTTTGTCATAAGTTGAGGTCATTTTCCTTGCTATCTCCAATCATAACAATCTATTTGAAGAATAATGAGAAATATTTTACAAGCATAGGAAGCTACTAGCTTCCTAGATATAGGTGAACACTTTGAAGTGTATGATATAAGCTCCCATGTGTACTATTTGGGCCACTACTTCTATTGACATTCCTTTAGCATAGTCCCCTTTGATAAATCAAATGATAGAAAAAATATGAAACCATCCGTCACCTATCTATATTTGGGGTTTTTAAAGGGAATTTTTTTTCATAAGATGAGGGTAGACTATATGTGGCAACATATTTGCATCTTGCATGCTACCTCTCTTGACCAAACCAGGATAATCTATTGGTCTTGTGGCTAAGAGGTAGATGACATACACAATCATGTAGAATTGAGGATCATTCTTAAGCAAGATGAGTTATTCATCTAAGTTGTCACTAAGGATCGTATTCCAATCAATTAGCATCCTTCATATTATGATGGTTTATATGAAATTCACCATCAAAGCCTTTAGATGGCTTGCTACTAGGAGGCCCATGGATTTACTCAAAAGGACTATAGAGTAGCTAATACTATTGATCATATATCCTTAGGTCATGTATACTTTTCAACCTCTTTGGTTCAATGGTGGCTTTGTGATGACATACTTTTCTTGTACTATCTCCCTTGCCTTTGTTCCATTGTCCCTATACTACAAATATTTTATATCATAAGTGATCTTAAAGTATTGATCTACCTTCGAGAGATGGAAGATCTTCTAAATGTTTTTTGGACTTATGTCTAGCCCTATTTCACCTCTCACACTCTTAACAATCTTCTTTGTAGGTACACAATGGTGACCTAGAGTCATCATTAGTTTAGTGGACTAGACAAATACTATATGGGAAGCCCCATTTATGAGCCCAATCTTGATCTATGCTGACACCATTACTGATCTTTCTTTGGGTTTATTGAATAGTAGTAGAAATGCATTCCAATTGATATGCCCCAATTTGGTGTCATGGATCTCTAAGTATTTATCTCTAAATCTAGACTTCTTCAATACTCCTAATTGTTTTAAATTCATTGGTTTAGGAGTGATATTTGCAGTCATGGAAGATGAATATTATGTTATTTTATGTGCACAAAAGATAAATGTTAGTGTGTCATCAATAACACACAAAAATATTCTTTAAGAGACTTGACTGAACTACCAAAAACTTATTAAACTTGAAGAATGTAAAAGCTTTGTCATATTATCACTAGAAAGGTGCACATGTGCAACTTGTGCATGGCACACATATGTGACCATGCCTTGTTCTGAGTTAGGTTATGCACATGTAGTAGTTATGCACAACATGTGCATATGAAGTACATGTAGAGGAGGTGTTAGCAATGTGGATAATATAGTAAAATTAAGGGTTTACATTTGTGATAACATGTCATTCTCATATAGAAGGTAGGACTTACAGTTGAATAATCCATGATTATAGACATAAAATTGTTTAAGTGTTCGAAAGTTTTGTTATTAGTTCAAAGGAAATCATAGTATTAAAAAGTCTATAGTGGTAATCAACATGTGTGTAGTTAAGGACAGGTACAATAAAGTGTCATGATGACATACCTAAGTGCACACATTAATAAGAACAATGCATAGAAAGTTACAAGTAAAACACCAAAAAAGGCAGTATTCATAATAGAATAGAACACAATATAAATAGAGGAATAAAGTGTTAAGGAATTATATTGTTATGAAATACTTACTTAATTGTGTAGAGATGACATCCTAGATGTTTACCCTAATTTAGCATAATGTGTAAATCCATAAAATTGAGCGCATAAGAGATTTTGTGAAAGAAAAGAGTATAAGTAAAGAGTCATGACTTACATAGTAGGAAGGTGTGTTGAAATATGAATGTGAAGTATATTATATAGATGAAAAATAAGTATGTGATATGTGAACCTATATGAGTGACCAATGATGTGAATATTGATGTAAGATTAGAGCTATGTGAAGTACAGTAGTCAGAAATAAAGATGTTTTTGTATCTATCTCATTTTTTATAAAGGCGCTACATTGTATAATTGTATGTTAGGGAAACAAGATTTTCTTTCATATAGTTTTAATTGTACTTCCAACTCCTAATAGGGTTGAAGCAACTCCTAACAGGGTTGAGGCTTTTAGCAAGGCTTATTCCTCTAACAAGGACCGAGACACTATATGTAACTCACAGACTCCTAACATGGCCAATAATGTTAACATGACTCTTTTACTTAGTTGATCATTTTGTGGGTGCCATGATCACCAATGTTTTCCCTTGGCCATGGTTCCCTAGTTAACAAAATATGGAGTTATGAGTTCTCTTTGTGTATGGTTTTATTTATTATTCAACATTATTAGTTTACTTTTGTATGCATGTTGAAAAGTAATTAATAGTGTCTAGTTGTGAGGAAAAGGTTGTAGAATATTGATTCACCCACACTTTCAGTATTATCTATTTTTGACAATTGGTATCAGGGCATAGTTACTTAGAAAAGGCCTAACAACTTGAGTAAGATCCCTATGGATATGGAACAATTCAAGAGGAATCTTGAAGAAGCCCTTGAGAAAATTGATATTTTTATAGAAGAAGGAGACAACTTGAAAGAAAGGTATGAAGATGTGAAAGATTATATTGGAAACCTAAAAGCTAAGATTGATTACCTAAAATCTAGAAAAATAAAATAAAATAGAAAACTAGTCAAAGTGATGAAATAGAAACCCTTAAGAAAGGAGTTGAGATCTTTAAACATGAATTGAAAATTGTTGAACTTTAGTTGAGTCTAAAGAAGGATGATATTAAGACTACACCAGATCTAAAATCTAAGAATGTTGACCTAAGATACCACCTAACTCAAGTAACATTTGAATTATATTCTATTAGAATAGAGTATGTAGAATTAGAAAGTTACAATATCATTATAAAAGGAGAGCTAACTTAGGCTAAGAAATAGTTGGAGAAGATTTATTATAGTAGTGAGAAAATTAATGAACAACTATCCTATCAGAGACCTTCTTATGATTAGACAGGCCTTGGATATCTTATTGGAGAAAAAGAAACCACAAAAATTAAAGTTAGGAAGGAACCAAATCTAGTTGTTGAAACCTCTGAAACTAAAGAATTTGATCAGAATAGGAGTGAACCAAGCAAATATATAGAATTATCTAAAGAATTTGAGCTAGTTAATCAACCTAAGAAACATGATGAACCAAAACAAAAGGAGAAAGTTGAACCACCTAAGGAGGCTAGATATGGATTTAGAGGTGGATGTTTTATATGCAATGAAGTTGGTCATATGAAGAGAGGTTGCACAAGTAAGTCTTTTAACCCTATCACTAATTTCTATTGTTATAATTGTCATCATTTTGGACATAAAGAAATCGTTTGTAAGAAACCTATGTTTAATAATAATAATAGAAATAGTAGAATTCTTAGGAATACTAACCCTATAGGTAAGGAAAGAAGGAAGTTACAAAGTAGATCCAATGATGGAGAAAGACCTAATAAAGTAAGCAACCATATTGTATGTTATAGATGTAACAACTAAAGACACATTGTAGGATCTTGTAGAGCATGAGACAATCATAATAGAATTAATGAAAGAAAGTATGCACCTATATGTTAGTTATGCAATAACTTTTGACACAAAATGATATTTTGTAGAATGGATAGAAGAAATTTCAGTACTGATCCAAACTATAGAAGGAATAATAATAAAAATTATAGAAGAAATGATAATCTTAGCAATAAAAACCAGAAGGAAGCATGTAAAGGTCATGTTGAATAATTCAAGGGAGTATTTGTGTACAAAAATGATCCAAAAGGTTCATGCATAGTTTTAGATGAACAATTTTTCAATGCACCTGAAGAAAGAATGAAATCATCCATAGTGTGTAATTTATCTAATTTGAATTAAGAACCTTTTGTCAAAGACAAAGCATCAAAAAGATGGAATAGAAGTCAAAAGTCAAGTTGAGTGTTGCAAAGTTAACACAAGATAGTAAATATTATAAGGAAGCTCTAGTTAAGAGCACAATTCATTTGGTAATTACATAAAGAAGAATGAAGACAAACAAGTTTACTAGTTAAAAGAGTAACAATTTTACAAATTTTGGTAGATACACAACTAATGCAAAGTTCAATTTGAAATATTTAAAGGATGCGAACAATATTTTGAGTACCATTCAATCTTGTGAGGAGTTAAGGAGAAATTTAGAGAAATTTCAGAGAAAGTAAAGGTGATTTTGAAGCATTTATAGTGTGAAGAGGAAAAAGGCCAAGTTTCATGAAATTTGGGAATTTTCTAAAGCTTTTGAAGCATTTGAATTTGGTGAAATAGAGAATCCTATTGAGAGTGATGTTAGTGAAAAGGCGACATATGTGTTTAAGAAGAACACTTTCATATCTCAAGTAGATGATCTGTTAGGATAATTTTTGCAGGTTCTAGAAAATGCTATTCATGTAGAAGATATTAGGTCATACATTCACTTCAAATTTGTGAGTATTGGGGACACTACCATTCTTAAGGATTTCAACCTAGTGTGTCAAGGACTCTTGTCATTGAAACAAGAGTACACACATTTGAAGGAACTAAACATAGTGAATCATATGTTTTATATGGAGTTCGACAACCATGAATTGAGCAAAATCATTCTAAGATGCAATTAGGAAGGAATGTTTTAGGTTGGTGATGTGCCTTTCATAATTTAAATTGACATGATTCTATTGAAATTAAGGTCAATTTGTCTATCACTGACTCAACACTTCATCAAATGGTGTGTTAGTTGCTACCAAGCCAAATAGACAGTGTTCAATTCATGCTGAGCTACACAAAATCTACCAAGAATCATAGATAGTTTATAGTATAGACAAAATTCCTATAGTCCAATGACTAATTATAAATCTAGCTTCTCATTGTCAATACCCTTATCAAGTGTGAATACCTCCATTTCCTTAGATCTTAGGTCAAGCTATTAAACTTTTCTCTAAGAACAACAGAGCTCTGATACTAATTTTTGGAGATATTATGACAAGCTAAGTTACTAATCACTTCCAAGTAGTCTTGAAATTGGTCTACATTGGTGACTCAATGAATACTATGAAATTTGGCATATAAACTGAATCACTTGATTCATACTACATAGCACAGTAAACACTATCACCTCGATCTCGGTATAGACTAAGTCACTTGGTTAACACTAGAATAAATTTACATTAACTATGAACTCGATGACCACTGCATAGCTCAATTTGTACTAGTAGACTTATCATACACTAAGATGCTCAATTTATATTACTAATCATCGACTCTATAGTAACTTCTCGGTACAAATTGAAATCTATCCAAAGGACTCGGTAGCAACTCTAGAGCTCGATAACAACTAAAATGCTTGGTTAACACTGTTAACTTTTTAATATTCTTAGTATGAACTTATAATCTAATTAAGTGTATGTCACTAAGAACAAAAATGACTAGAATGTTAACAAGATTATCTTACAAGTAGACATGTATAGGGCACAACTTCAGGATTGTGATGAACCCATTAAGGATGGAAATTTGATAAAACATGTGATGACTCATCCTCCTCCTAAATATGATTCTTTTGCTTCTAGTTATAATACCCACAAAGTAACAATGGGTATTAACTTCACTAAACCGTCATTCGAGTCATTTTCAGGAATGCTAGTCTTAGAACATGAAAAGTTAGTAAGTATGGGAATTCTTGAGTCTTCCAATAACAAAGCCTTTGTAGCTAATCAAGGAAATCCAAGAGGTAAAAAATCCAACAAGAAGCAAAAGAAGTGGAAGGCTAAGCCACAAGATGACACACAACAATCTTCCTCTATGCGTCAATCTTCCTCCACATAACAATATTCTTCACAACAAGGCAAGTCTTTTTCCAAAAATAATCAAAAGGGGAAAAAATTCAATAAAAGGGAGAAGAAAACTTGTCCCTATTGTAAGAAGAATGGTCATGATTAACATAAGTGTAAGGATAAAAAAATTGATGATTTTCTAAACATAATGAGGAAACATAAAATTGATGTACCAAATGCCTATACAAATAAGGGATCTTCAACCACTTCAAAGGGTAAGGAGCAAGGTTTGGTATCAAGTATAAACAATTCTAATGAATGGCTTCTCGATTTAGGAGCTACACATCATATGGGCGCTTCAAGGGAGTATTTTTCCTCTTTGAAACCATCACATGTACCTTACATCTAAGTGGGAAATGACATACAAGTGGAAGTTGAAGGAAAAGGAAATGTTGAGGTTGACAATGGAGTTTTCAAGCATGTTCTTCATGTTCCCAACCTTAGCACCAACCTTCTTTCAATCTACCAAACAACTCACTATGGATATGGCAAAAAAGTGGAGTTCCTTCCTAATTTAGTTGTGGTAAAAAATCTAAAGGATGATTCTACGGTGGAAATTAGAAAGGATAATCATGATACAAGACTTTATTACTTTTCTCATTTTGTGCCTAAGTCCATTTCCCTTGCCTTGTTGACCCACTCAAATTCACATAGTAATCTATAGCATGAGAGATTTGAACATCTCAATTACCGCTACCTTCAATAGCTTAGCAACAAGGATATGGTCATAGGTCTACCTCAAGTCAAGTATTTAGAGGGTGTATGTATAGGTTTTGAACTAGGCAAGCATCATGAGGAGAAGTTTGACAAGGGGAAGTCTTGGAGAGCTATTGTTGTTCTTGAATTGGTTCATAGTGATATAGCTGGCCCATTTCCAGCACCATCATTTGGTAAGGCTTTCTATGTTCTCACCTTTATTTATGACTTTTCATGCTACACTTGGGTCTTCTTTCTTGCTCATAAGAGTGAAGTGTTTGATAAGTTTATCACCTTTAAAGCTCAAGTTGAGAAGCAATCAGGGAAAGCCATCAAGATTCTACAAATAGATAATGGAAGGGAATATGTCAACTCAAGGCTTATGGACTTTTGTACTAATGAGGGTACTGATATTAAAAATTCAATTACATACACTCCACAAAAAAATGGTGTTGTTGAAAGAAAGAATAGAACACTTAAGGAGATGACCACTTGTATGCTACAACATAAGTCTCTAGATCAAGTTTTTTTGATAGAAGCCATGTGTTGTGCCAATTACATCTAAAATAGAAGTCCCCATAAGGCCTTAGATGGAATTACACCTTTTGAGGCTTGGTGTGGAAGAAAACCAAGTATAAAACACTTTGAGGTTTTTGGTTGTCTAGAATGGGCAATGATACCTCAACAAAAATGGAAGGCATTGGATCCTCAAAGAAAACCTTGTATATTTGTTGGATATCTTGACCACCTTAAGGCATAGAAACTCATGGATCCAAAGACACATAAAATTTTCTTTGAGAAGAGTATTCACTTTGGAGAGACTTGTCCAAGTTTAGCTCCTTCAACTCCTCCTTCCTCCTTTATGGAAAGTGATGATAGTGATGATAGTGACTTGGAAGGTGATATTCCTTCAACATTGACTCACAGAACACCACCTTCATAGCATTCACAAATAGTTGAGGATATTCCTTCTTCTTCTTCTTCCACTAGACCTCATTGGGCACAAAAAACACTTGATTTAGTATGTTCATTAGTGGGAAATCCTTCAGATACTAGGAGGACAAGATCACAACATCAGCAAATTCCACATGCATACATTGTTGTAGTGATAGGTCCATGTAATTCAATACAGTTGGGTACACCTTGTCTTCTAGTTGCAACATCAGGGGATGACTACTTGATAGATATTTTAGGTTTTTTTGTAGAGTCCTACATAGTAGATCTAGCAAACATTATTGATGATATACATCTTCTCTTTGCTGAATATGATCCTTCTTGAGCTGTTTCGAGGGAACACTCTAACTCTCATGTCCATTCTCTACATGATCAGTACTTCAAGGTTGATATGATTATGGATCCTTATGTACAATAGTTGCAAGAGGTCTCTTTATCATTTAAGGAGACCATTAGTTCTTTGGATATGTTCTACATCTATCCTTACTAGATCTGAAATTGTTCTTTTCAATATTGTTGGAAGGGGTGATTGTCAATATTGACACATGGAAAATTGAGCAGGTTTTAGAGACACCATTCATCTTTAAGATTCTTTCTACACATTAAGGAAGTATCTCATCCCACTTTCTCCATTTTCAGAGAGATTGTATTGCATTGCATCACATTATATGTAGAGAATTACATTTCTACATGGGTACCTAACATGGCCTAGTATCTGGGACCCATCATGCATTTTCATTATAGCTTTTGTGAGATTAAGTGCATTCCTCTAAGTTGCATTTAAAGGCAGGTGCTAGTGTAAATAATTAATTATTATTACACTTTACTTAAGTTTATTTAGGTTAAATGTGTTATTTTATTAGTTATCATATAGACACCTAGGAGTATGCATAGTTATATGAGTTGTCTTGTTGACAACACAAGAGTTTGCATATTCATTTGAGTTGTCATGTAGAAAAAATAGTTGTTTGCACTCCAATTGAGCACATGGTGTCTACATCTCTTTATATGATACACCTGTAATCTTATCCTCTCATCATTGCACAAACTTCTATACTCAATGGAGGATAATCCACTCTTGGTGGACAAATGCTTAGTTGTGAGGCTTATCACTTTGCTAACTCCTAGTAATTCTGGATGCCTTTATATACAAGCACTTCTAGTGTGTATGTACATATGATATTCTTAAATTGTTATTATGATCATCCATTATTGGTCCATATTGTGCTAAGTGTTCAAGCTTCTTGATCTTGGCATCATTTTTCCTCAAGGCAAATTCTTACAATAATATTGTGAAGGTTAGTAGCACTTTTACAGTCAGAGACTTTCCTAAGATTACAAATCCTACTAATGTTTTGTGTAAGGAATGTATTTTGGCTAAGTAGAAGAAAGTATTGTTCCCTAGAAAGAAGTTCACTACTATATAGAAGCTAGAGATCATTCACACATATTTGAGTGTCCTTCTTGAACAAGAAGATTCTATGGTGAATGATATTTTATGATTTTTTTGTTGATTTCACTAGAATGATGTGGATAGAATTTCTTAAAGATAAATTTGAAGCTTTTGAGAAGTTTAAGATATTTAAGAATATAATTGAGAACGAATCTGGTGTTAAGATAAAGTCCTTATAATTTGATAGAGCAGGAGAATTCACCTCTAGAGAATTTAACATATTTTGTGAAGAGAATGGAATCAAAAGGAAGCTATTTGCACCTATAACACCTAAGAAAAAAAAGAATTTTGAAAGAAGAAACAAGTCAATAGTAGAAGCAACAAGAGTGGTGTTGTCTAAGAATGATATTTCTAAGACATTTTGGAGAGAAGTAGTCAATACAACATTATATACTATGAATAGAGTGTAGATCGGGAAATATATGGACAAGGCACATTATGAACTATGGTTTGCACCTTCACCATTAGTTAAGTATTTTAGAATATTTGGGAGTAAATGTTACATTAAGAGAGATGATGATATTGGTAAGTTTGATCCAAGAAATGATGAGGGAATGTTTCTTTTCTATTCATTGAAAATTAAGGTTTACAAATGTTTCAACTATAGAACTAAGACAATACTTGAATGCAAAAATGTAAGGATTAATGAAAAGTTTTGAATTAAAGAAAAGATGATATATTATAATTTAGATGAAGAAGAAAATAATTCTAGAATTGTTAGATAGAATGCTGAAGTTTTCTTTGAGACTAACAATGATTTGTAGAATGATGTGCTAACTATTGAGAAAAGAAGAGAACAAAGGTCTAAACCTAGAGAATTGATAAGAGTTAAGATGTCAACTCCTAATAGGAATCTAACAAAGAATCACCCTCCTAAGAAAATAATTGGAAGCAAAGACAAAGGTGTGATGACAAGGAATAGAGTAAATGAGGAGATATGTCTAATATCTTAAGCTGAACCTAAGAGCATAGATGAAGTAATTAAAGATTATCATTTGATTTAATAAATGAAGGAATAATTGCATTAGATAGTATAAATTGATACATGGGAGTTAGTTCCTAGACCTAAAGACAAGAATGGTATAGGAACCAAGTGTGTATTTAGGAATAAGATGAATGGACAAGATGAAGTTGTGAGGAATAAAGGTAGAACTATATGCAAGGGATATTCATAATAAGAAGGTATAGGCTATGAGGATACATATGCACCTATAACTAGAATGGAAGTAGTAAGTATGTTCATGGCTTATGCAGTGAATAAGTAGTTCCAGGTTTATCAGATGGATGTTAAATCAACATTTTTGAATGGAGAACTTGGAGAAGAGGTATATATAGAGAAGCCTAAAGGTTTTACTTTATCAAAGATAAAGACATGGTATGTAGATTAAATAAATCTTTATATAGTACAAAACAAGCACCTAGAACCTAGTATGCAAGGTTGGATAGTTATTTGGAAAATCATGGATTTGCTAAAGATACAATAGATAATAACCTGTATTTGAAAGAAGTTGAAAATGCTTTGTTGATTATTGTAATATTTTTTGATGACATCATTTTGGGAGGCAATGATGAAGCAAGTAATAGATTTTCTCAAAAGATGAAGAATAAGTTTGAAATGAGCATGATAGGAAAAATGAAGTTTTTCCTAGGATTGAAAATTGTATAATATAGTGATGGTATTTTCATTTCACAAGATAAGTACTTAAAATATTTGTCGAAAAATTTTGGTTTGAAAAATTTTAAACCTATTGCTACACCTATTTTAACTGATCACAAGTTATCCAACAAAGATGAGACACCTTTAATGGAGTAGAAGAAGTACAAATCTATGATTGGAGGTTGCATTATCTAACTCACACCATACCAGATATAGAGAATGCAGGTGGAATTGTAGTTAGATTTCAAGTTGTTCCTAAGTAATATCATTTTGTAGCAATAAAGAGAATATTTAGATATCTAAAAGGGACATTTGAGTATGGAATTTTGTATGATGTGATTTAACTCTATGTACATATACTAATGTGGATTGGGAAATTATTATGCATGACAAAATGAGCACTAGTGGTGGAGCATTCTTTCTTGGAGGAAGATTAGTTTCTTGGTTAAGTAAGAAGGAATATTGCATTTTGCAAACCACTGCAAAGGTAGAGTATGTTGTAGCATCAAATAATTGTATTCAAGTTATATGGATGAAGTAGATGCTGAAGGAAATCAAAATTCAGTTTGAAGAACCTAGTGTCATTTACTGTGATAACACAAGTATAGTGAGTATGTCTAAGAATCTTGTATTACTTTCTAAGAATAAGCATATATCTATTAAGTATCATGTGTTGAGAGAGAAAGCAATAGAAAAGAAGATTAGATTGGAGTATGTAAGCACTAAAGATTAGATTGTAGATATCTTTACAAATCCTTTGCCTAAAGATACATTTGGGTAATTTAGAGGTATGCTTGGGTTTATGCCCCTACCTACTTCTAAGTAGATGATGCAGCAAGTGCATCAGTCCAGTGGTACAGAGCACTATTGTAAAGCTTGGACTGGATGTTGATTCTTCTTCTAAGGGGGAGTAACTTATATTTATTGATCCATTGAAGACTCTTGGTATTTGGTATTCAATAATGTCTTTGGATAGTTGAACTGATTGAAGAGTTAAAAAAGTAGTTATAAACAATTGTTATTTTTGTATTTTTTTTGAGGTATTTGACATTGATGTCAATGGGGGAGAGTGTGATGCATGAGAAAAAAATCTCCTATGTATGGGGGAGAGAAGAGACCCTAAGCATGGGGGAGAGATATCTCTTTAGAGAGATTTAGAAATATTCATGTAAGGAAGTAGGCATATGCATCTAATGTATTGTAAATTTTTTAGTGTGAAGAAAACAATTGATCTCTAAGAAGGAGTATGCACCCATGTGCATCTGTTGTGTTCGAGAATTTTTTAGCATGTGGATAGCTAATGTCGGTCACAAAATCTAGAGGATTTCAAACTTTCTTGATGGAGAGCATTTGAGTAGATGAGGACAACAATAGCATCATAGTATTACTTGGTATTCTTGGAACTTAGATTTCTTTCATCTATGTTTCCATCAATGCCAAAGGGGGAGATTGTTAGCATGAATGTTGATGATACTACATTTGGGGAGTATCCTTAGCATTGGAGATTATTAACATGTTGCATTCATGGATATGTTTGTCATTAATGTCTACATTCAATAGTTTCTGTCAAGACTGGCTAAGTAGTAGACAAAGATCATGATGGTATAGATAATGGTTTGATTTTTTAGAGATGTACAGTTATGGACATGCTTGGCACCATTTCCTAATGACATGGTTAAGCATACAAAGTCAGAGTAGAAGATGTATAGAAGATGTACCTAATTTATAGAGAGCATTTCAAAAATAGAGTATTGAGAAATAAGTTCTTGATGTTTTTTGGCTATCTTACATTTGAGATGTAATGAAGAGATGTTCAATCAAGCAATGATAAAGGGAAGTTAGTTGATGATGTCAGTGAGTGTGTAAGCCCTAGTATCACGTGTGAAGTTTTCTATAGATTGTGAGCTAATAGTGCTACTATAATAGTAATTAATTAATTATTTTATTATAATTAATTAGGAAAGTCTCATGGCTAATTCAAAGAATTATTTTGAAGATATGGTATAAAGGAAAGATGCTTCCATTTTTTGTAATATGTATTGAATTATTATGATCATCATTGAAGTGAAAAGTGCAAAAGGGAGAAAAGTGCTAACTAAATGCATGTAAGTGATCCAAGTGATTATTAGATGCAAGATTCATGATTTGGTTACAAGATCAAAAGAAGAAGAGGGCTAGTTGATAGGATAGAGAAAGAGGAAGGAACAATAGAAAACCATTCTATTATTCTACAAGAAATAATACAAGGATCATTTGGACATTAGGTTCATTGATCTTTCCCTTAAAGCTATTTTGGTAGTGGATCCAACTATCTTCCACAACTCCTAACAAGGTTGGCACAACTCCTAACAGGCTTGGAATCTCCTAATAGGGATTTAAAGTCTCCTAATAGGGTCTATCCTCTAACAAGGAATATATATATTAGTACATCTTCTTGTGGATACCATTCCCACTAGGCTTTTCTCTTTGATCAAGGGTTTACCTAGTTAACATATCTAGTATTATTGTGTATCAGTGTCTTGTTGTGATTTTAGTTTATATTACTCATATGGTTTAGTTTGATTAAGGTTGAAATATGTGATAATAATTGGATAACAAATTCACCCCACCCCACCCCCCCGCCCCCCCCCTTGCCCCGCCCCCCTGCCCTCTTAGTTATATTAGTAGAGTATATATTCTAATAGAAGTTAGGTGTTATGTCATTTAACCAAATCATCCATTTTAAGGTTAGGTCAGATTCATCAAATCCTCCCTCTTTTCATTTTGATCCTTCTAGAAATGTCTTCTACAATCCCTTGAATTTTTCTCAAAACTATTCATCCCAAATTCTATGCTTCTAGCTCATCATACTTATCTTCCACATGCTTCACATAATTCAAGAAATCAAATTTATCAGCACAAATCCATCAAATCTTTAGTTTAACTCATACATTTTTCACTTAGAAATAATAGTCTTCTGATGCTTGGCTAACACTGGGTTACTCGGCATCAACTAAGTCTTCCTCACTTGGTAACTCATATATTGTCCACCTAATTCTTGGCACTTACTGAATTTTATTGTCACTTGACACATACTAAGTTTACTAACACTTGACACCAACTATATATTCTGACACTTGGGACATTCTAAATTTTTCTTGGCATGAACTAAGTTTTACTCAGCTTACACTATTTTATCAGCAAGGCTTGGTAGATACTTTTTATGTAAGCACTTCTTCTAGCCCTAGGTTAACTAACCACATACTTTAGCGTTAAGTAGATCGATAATACATCATTTCATTCATCTCTTACATGGTCCTAGTGCTCCCTTTATACACCAAATAAATTAACCTTTCTCTAGTTACTCTTGTTATACTATCTTTTCAAATCCTCTTCATCAATCAAACAAATGATAACATTCAGACAAAAAAATATTTATCTTACTAGCAAGTACTAGGTTTGACATCATTAACAAAATAATGATTGTTCCATGATAGATTCCACTTTTAGAATAATCTCTTTTCAAAATTTTTGTAATAAACATTATGTGGACTATTCATTTCTTTTTGAAGAGATGTTGGTGGCCCTATAGATTCATCATACCTTGTATAAACTCAAATTTTGAGTGAAATGAACTATTTTTTTTCTTCCATAATTTGTTGTCTAGAAATTATTTTATTCACATAAGAATTAACAATACTAAAAGTATCACACTAGGCTTTTTAGTCTAAAGTCATAATTTGGATTAGGCAATCTCTTGACAATGTGGGGAAAGAGATATGGCTCTATGTTATAGGTCATGAAGAACCATGCTGGGAAAAATGTGTTTAGGATAATAGCTAAAGTGATGAAAGAAGTTTTTATGTTAAACCCCAACATCACTCTACATGATAAAATTGATTTTGATGACTTACTGACTAGATATGATGCATAACATGTATACCTTTGAGGTGGACTACTGCAAGCACACTTTGTTAAGGTAGGCCATTTGACATTGGTAACACCATCTATTGTAGAGCCCCTATAGAAGAAATATATCAACCCTAGGGCATAGGCTCTGAATATTTCCCTCTATAATATTTTTTTCCTTAATGAACAAGAACATGTCCCAAAGGCCCTAGATTTTATGATGGTACAAATTCTACATTTTGAAATGAGCTTTATATTTAATTTTTCTTCCCATTTAGCTAAAGAAATCCATAATGGGGTAGTTGGCATAAGAAAGGGTAAGGTAGATAAACCTTTCATTTGGTATTCCCTCTTTACATACATGTGTCTATTTAAAGGTGTTTCTATCTTTATAGAAGATGTGAAATTAGAACAAAAAAGAGATGGAGAGAAGCTGATAGTCCAACTATGGAGTGTAGATATGACTTGGAAACTCACAGATACTAGTTTTTATCCATTTTGATTGATATTTTATATCTAAAATGAGGACATTATTAAGTTAAGACAACCCTTAAATTCCTAAACCTTTACTCAAACATATCAAGCATGAGGATCATACCAGGAGTTTGAAGGTTAGCCGCAATTGGAAAGATATCATCTGATATTCAGTCTCTACTATTTTTAGAGTATATGGTTTCAAAGAGAAGCCCCATGTCCTACCTTACCAAGTACCCTTAAAAGTAGGAGTTTCTCAAATTTTTTTGCAAATTGGATGACTTGGAGATAGAGAGAGAGAGAGAGAGAGAGAGAGAGAGAGAGAGAGAGAGAGAGAGAGAGAGAGAGAGAGAGAGTTGGTGGGAAGTGTTGGAATATCTTATTGGAAAGAATGCTTCTGAGGGGGGGGTGTGTGGGGTGGGGGGGGGGGGGGGTGAATCAAAAGTACTAGCTTTTTCCTTGTTTTAAATCCTTAATAACATATCTTTGAAATGAACATGCATGCATTTAACCAATCATGTAAAACAAATAAACATCACCACATAACACTTGAGATTTTGGTAACCCAGAAACCCTCCAGGAATAAGAAGGTAAAATTGGGGTGGGGATGATACCCACAAAATCACTATAGTAATAATGTTTGACCACTTCTGACGGTCTGCCTTGTTAAAGGCTTTACACTGTATCAATAGTGACCTGGTTAAAGGATTTAAAAACACTTTACATGAAGTGTTACCATGTCAAAGGATTTAATCACCTATTTAAAGGATCTACAAGATAGCTATTAAGCTAACCTATCATCATAGGATTTCCTTTATAATACAATTACTAGAGAATATGAGGTATAATAAACCTGATAGTTTACAATCCTTGATTGCTGAATACAAGCACTTGATCTACTTTCATCTGATTTTGATCCTCTGAGATCTAATACTCGTTTGTGTCACCTACTTTATTCTTGATTAATAGGATATTTAATTGCTGATCTCTTTCTCTAAGTCTCACTACTCTTTACTCAGAGCTCCACTTTTGATTATTTTTGTCTCCTTCATTCATCTATATATTTAAAATGTGATTTTTTCTTTCTTATAAAGATATTCGAAGACTTAGGGTTATGAATCTACGATCCAAAATGAATCTCTTTTTTCTCGCTCATTCCTTTCACATTTTCTATTGGTTACATGCCTTCTCCATTTTTCTTATTGGTTGTATGTAGATTGCATAGGAAATACAAAAGATTTGATCATATCATTTTAATCCTTCGATATTCGTCATATGTCAGCCAAGAAAATAGTCTACATCTAAGTTTGTGAAGTTACAAACTCATATGTTGATTATATGTTACTCGGCAGTTACTAATTCCAGATGCTCGACACATGTAATAAAACTGGCTTACTCGGCTCCTGTTACATTCTTGTATTGCTTAGTACTTGGATCATGGTCGACACCTAAATTCATTCGGAACTTCATTCTTACTCGGCACCTGATCTTCACTCGACACCTGAAGACTGCTCGACACTTGAAGATCACTCGGCACCTGTTGATTTTTCTTACTTGGCACATATTGTGGCTTGGCATACATAGTGATCTCGACTTCAATGTAGAAAGTGATTAAGTGTGTTGGCACTCAAGTGTCAAAACTATTTTGAGGCTAATAGGAAGATCCGAGGGGACATTTTTTCTAAATTTCACTATTGTCCACAATTTTGTGATAACCAAGGAAGCATGGAGAGTTAAGACACCCATGTAATTTTTTGGATAAATATCTAATGGCTCAATTCCATCTTCTCTTTATAGATCTAGAGGGATTTTAAAAAAAATTTACAGAAAGAACTAGGGCTATAATCATATATTTTACTATCTGGAGGACATACTCAAAATTGAATTTTCTTTGCAAGAACAAGAAGTAAAGAAAGAAAAAATTGACTATTTCTAGTAGAGTTCTAGAATTTTTTAATGCTTTAAATAGTAAAAATGATCCTTTGGGTGGCATCAAGTTTTGGGGAGATAAGGTTCTTGTAAATTGATGTCACATTTTACTAGGATTATGAAAAACTTGATTGAGAATAAAGAAGCATTAATAAAGGTATATCTAGGCTAGGCCAAGGAGGTGGAAAGAATAATGGTAAATAGAGTTATCACAAGTCTAGGGCAGTACACCCTCAAAAGGAAGCCTTGATATGTAGTTGTTAGGAATGTTGGGGAAAATCTTGTGCTACTTTATCAAAGGAAACATTTAAAGCACCCACCGTCAGAACCAAAAACTAAATAGAAAAGGTTAGATGAGGGATCTTCATCAAGGATAGAAGAATACAGTCCCTCTCAAACCCCCATACATTTTGATAATGAAGACTCCTTGAGGAAGAAATTTAAAAAAATGGGAGGCTAAGATAATTTTTTAATAACAACATCAGAGATAGAGGAGGGAATGTCTCAAAAATCCCCAATGTCACTCTTAGCCCTCACTAACGAGGATTACAAGGGAAGGGAAATTGACACTACTATAGAGAACGCTACTAGAAAATTTGTGACTGATGATGATTTTCTAAAATCTAGGGCATTCATTTAATTTTTGTGGAGAGCCAAAATTTCCAATTTTGAGGAGAAATGCAAGAAAATCAAAGGAGAGCAACCTAATAGACAAGACTTTAAAATTGAAGAATAGATTAAATTTGAGATGATGCAAAATTTTAGTTTAGATAACCCATGGAGGGGGAAGATAGTTATGTTGAAAACAAATTAATACAAGTATTATAAATGTGTTTCAATCATTATTTTGTCACTGATGTCAAACCTTTTACATGCTAGTAAGACAATTGCTTACATGATTTAAGTACTATCATTTTTTGTATTCATGAAGAGGATTTAATCAAAATAGATAACAATAGAACCTAGAGGAAACATTGAGTTATGATATGAAAAAGAGTACAATGATCAATTAAGATAGTGATATTATAGTGCATTGATAATCTACTTAAAGTTGCAAAGGTTGGTTACAGTAAGTAAGTTCAGAAGAACAAGTTAAATGAAATTTGTCTACCAAGCTTGACCAAGTGGATAGTAGGTGTCGAAAAAAGTTAGTGCAAGCCAAAAAAAAGAAGAAGCAAAAAATAAGTTGGAGCTAAGAAAAGTCTATTTTAGTGTAAGTCGAGTGAAATAGTGTAAGCTGAGTAAAGTTTAGTTGATGTTGAGCACCAATAAACTTTATTTTTTGTCGAGTGTTTTGATAGTGGATGTCAAGAAATACAGTATGTGTTAAGCATTAGAAGCTAGTTAATGTTGGGTGTAAGCATTATGAGAAAGATCAATAATTTAATGAATCTTAGTTCACAAGTTTATTTTCTTAGATTGCGTGAACAATGTGAAAGATAATATTAATGAGTTAGTGGCATAGAATTCAAGATGAACCATTTTGAGGTGAATTTAAACAAGATTGAAAGAGAAGTTTCTAGAAGGGAATGAATAAAAATGAAGGTAGATTGATTAAATCCTATCTAATCCAGCATAACCCTAAAATGGACGATGGAGGTTGAAACAAAAAAATATCTAAATTCTCTATTTATAGAGATTTCTGGTCAAAAGTAAGAGTTGATGTGTTAGAACCTAAGGAAGAGAAAGAGTCTAGGGTATTTTCTTCATTCAATGACCTAAGAGAAGAGACTACATTGGGAAACAAAGCAAGAAGGCTTAAGAGTATGGATGCTTGAAGGGTGAACAAGCTATGATAGCTCAAGAGTGTGAAATCCAAGTAGAATGGAAGATTGAAACAAAGATCTATAATCTACAAATGAAGTTGTAAGTTGTTATCATATCAAGCATTATTGTTACTATTTAATCATTGTATTAGTCTAGGGTAAATACTTTAAATTAAGGTTGAACTAATAGTCATTTGTAAATCCTTCAATTGGGTAACATTCCAAGTGAATGATCTAAATTCCTCTAACAATGCTCACTCCTAACATGGTGATTGAAATCTTTTAACCAGGTAACATTTAACAATGTGTGTTCTAACCTTTAATAGGGTTGGCCTTTCACAAGGCATCACTTTAGAAGAGAGAGTATTGGTAGCATGTTCTTGGTATTTTTCCCAAATTGGGTTTCTATGTTAACTCATTATGTCAAATGTGTTACTGAGTATATTATGTTTCATATTTACATTTCTATAAATTGATTTGACAGTAACCAACAAGTTTAAGTGATTGTATAATCTAATGGATGCATGCATGATGAAAATGATTTATGGATACAGGGTCACTAAGTTTTGAAAAGTTTTAATTGTACATCTAGACCTTGGATATCTATTTCAGCCCCTCTTTCTTAGTTTTTCTAAAGAATTCCAACAATTGGTATTAGAGCCATCTACTTAAAAGGACTATTTTGAAGGTACTAGAAGCACAAAGATCAAGATGTCAAAAAGAGAAGCACTCAAGCTTAATAGAGATAACTTTCCTACATGGAAATGTCTGATGAAGCTACACCTAGGAGGTCTTGGAGATCATGCACAATCTACCATTACTATTGAGCATACTAATCCTGCTAGAGTCCTAACTACTAAAGATCTAAAAAGAAGAAAGAACACAACCAAACAATGTTGGAGATTTCCTCTACCCTAAGATATATAGAGTTGGATGATTTCAAGAGTTGTGATAGTGCAAAGAAAATGTGGGATGCTCTACACACTATCTATGGAGGTGACAAAAATGTTCTAAGAGCCAAAGATGAAAGTCTTAGAGGTAAGTTCAATGATATGAGAATGCAAGAAAGTGAGAATAGTGCTGAATATTGTTCTAGGATAAACAATGTTGTTAATGCAATAAGAGGAGCTACTATTAAAATAAATGATGATATTGTACTAAGAAAACTTTTGAGAACATTGTTTCCCATCTATGCTCTTATATTTCTTTCAATACAAGAATTAAGATGTATACTAGGGAATGATCTGAGTCATGAAGTTCTAGTAGATAGGATCACTATTTTTGAGCTACCTAATTTTGATATTAAAACCCTAAAAATATTGAATCTACTTTCAAAGCTAAGTTGTCATTGAAGGAACCCAATGAGAAGAACAAAAGCTTAAAATATGTGTCCAGTGACAATGATATAGATGATGAAGATGTAGATCAACTTGTAGCACTACTAGCAAGGAGACTTCATAGAGGTAAATTCAATTTTAAAGGTAAGCTACCTATAATGTGTTTCAATTGTAATGAGGTTGGTCATATTGCAGTGAGATGTCTTGAGAAGAAGAATTATAGAAATGGTGACAACTACAAAAGTAACAGAGATGAAGAAAATGAAGAATACAAAGACAAAGGGAAGAAGTCTTACTATATTGCAAAAGAGGATACAAAAGAAGGATCTAAAGATCATGATGATGAAATGCAATGAAGGATGAATCTGATGAAGATAAGGTAATGACATCAGTGTCTTGTGTGAACAAGAATGACAAATGGATCATTGACAATGGGTGTTCAGATCACATGACCAAACACAAAAGTAAGTTCATTACCTTGAATTATTATGATGGAAATAGTGTGAGGTTTGGTAATGATGCACCATGTCTGATAAAAAGGAAAAGTTTCTATCAAGCTCATAGAAAAGATTCTATGTGACAATACATACTATGTTGAAGGGCTTTACTATAACTTTTTGAGTGTGTCACAACTAAATAATTTGGGATATAAGGTTGAGTTTGAGAATAAAATTGCTAAGATAGATGATACTGATGGAAAATTGATTGGAAAAAGTAATCAAACTATAGTTATTCTATTCTACCTTGATATAGACGATGCTACTTGTTTAGTTGTATAATTTGATGATGTGTGGATATGGAACAAAAGGTTATGTCATGTTAATTTTGATAACTTGGTTAGTATTAGTAACATAAGAAGAGTCAGAGGTTTGCCTAAGTTGAAAATGCCTGACAATATAATTTGCAAAAAATTTTAGTTGGGAAAAATGACAAAGTCAATTTTTAAAAGTAAGACTCATACCTCTACAAGAATATTAGAGAGTGTTCATACTGACTTGTGTGGACCAATTGAAGTGCAAAGCTACAAAAGAGATAAGTACATCATACTACTTGTTGATGATTATTCTAGGATGATGATAGTTATGCTTTTGAAACAGAAATTTCATGTTTCCTAAATACTTCAGTGGTACTTAGAAAGATTTTAGAAAGAAAAAGGAAAAATTTTGAAATGTTTAAGATTTAACAAAGGACGAGAATTTACATCAAATGAGTTTGAGATGTTTTGTAATGACAAGGAATCAAATGATAGATATCTACTCCTAGAACCCCTCCACAAAATGGAATTGTTGACTGGAGGAAGATATTTATAATGGACTATGCTAGGACACTCATGATGGTGAAAAATATTACTTTGAAATACTAGAGGGATGCTTTAAGTACAACTGTCTATACCTTGAACCATGTACAAGTCAAGAAAGGTACTTATTGAACACCTTTTTAACTATGATATGGAGACTCACCTAATGTAAAATATTTTAAGGTATTTGGAAGCAAGTGTTATATTCTCAAAGATTTTAGGAATGGTAAACTAGATGCAAAAAGTCAAAAAAGTATATTTCTTGGTTTTTCCACTAGAAGTAAATAGTGAGTGTCAACTCACTCATGTGTTGAGTCATTCAAGTGCCGAGAAGATAGTATATGCCGAATGATTCAAATGCCAAGCAAGTAGTGCATGTCAAGTCATTCAGATGTTAAGTGACAACATTGAAGTTATAGTTAGTGCCGAGCACCAAACACATCAGATGTCACATAATAAAATTTTGACATAATTATTTGTATTGGCACAAACTACTATGTAAACCATTTTAAAGCTAACTTAAGGATTGATTTACAATATTTTGTTGATAAGAATGAATCTTAAATGTGAATCCCTATGTATTACATGCATCTAATTGGTAAAAGGGAAGGTTTAAGCTAGAGTATTCCTAAGTTGTGAGTATTCATAATTTTGTAAATTTTAGAAAAAAATTGCTAGTAATTTGGTTAATAATTTTAGATTTAATGCAACATAAATTGCCACATTTTTTATAACATTTAGTTCTAAAATATTTAAAATTTCTCAATAATTTATTTTATTAAAAAATTAAACTCAAATATTCAACATAATATTCAATACATGATTAGATTTGTTTCACCTAAATATTATATATTATCAAAGAGATGAAAAGTAATTCACCAATAATTATTATAATTATTAGTTACTTTAAGGATATATTAAGAATATTTAGTTTTTACTATTGATTTAAAATATAATCTAATTATCTTCATAATTTCCATGAGATAAAACATATTCAATTTTGATTTGCAATATTCCATGATAGTTAGTGAACTTCCTATTATTATTGAGATTCGCCAATATTTTGTACTCAAAAATTATGATTCCAAAATAATCACCAATGTATATAATATTTAAAATAAAAAAACTAAGAGATTCATCAATAAAAATAATTTGGTTTTTCAAAATAATGAATGATATGTGAATAATTTATATCTTTTTCTGGAGGGGGGTTTCTTAAGGTTTACCCTAGTTTAAGTGGCAATATGGGTGAATCACAGTTGTTGATTCATACCTAATCCTAAGTCACCTAGGTCTTCTTAAGGAAGAGCAACCCTAAAATGTTCTTAGTCTAGAGAAGGAGAGTTTGCATGCACAATTAGGATATTCATGGTGACCAAGGTATTATGATTTAAGTTTCATTGCAAAATTAGCTAAAAGGAGAGCTAAGGAAAGGAAACAATGGACAACAGGGAGACATCTGATCAGAAAGGATCAAGTACACATCAGTGTAGAGGTGATCTAACATCAAGCAATAGAGTGCTAATTGTAGGATCATTGTTGAGACATTCTAACATGTGAATCAATTAAATATCTTAACATAGTAGTCCTAATAGACTATATTGAAATCATCTAACAAGGTTCTTACTCAATTGTGAGTTAAATTCCTTTAATAAGTCACACCTCTAATAGGGTGTTGAAATCCTTTAACAAGGTAAGATCTAACCATCTTTATTAGCTTTTAGCATGCAGACCTTTCATAGAGTAGATCATGTTTCATGATCAAACATTGTAACTTTTAGTAGATACATTTTATTACTGTAGTAGTGAATATTTGGGGGTGTCATCTCGCCCCAGTTTTACCTTCTCATTAGAGGGTTTCTAGGTAATCATATCTTGTGTCATACATGTGTGAATGCTTACTTGTTTACATACTTTAGATGTATATGCTTAATATGGTATTTTAGTTTACTTGTTGAATTGTGAGATTGATGTAAGGGTAAAAGTCTGAAGCACTGATTCTCCCCCCCTGAGAGTTTACCTTTCCTATTGTAATTCTAGGTAAGTCCTCTAAAAGAAAAGCTTTGTAGCTTTGAAGAAAGATCTTGGAAATGAAAGTATACAAGTTGGGGAAAGATTATTGAAATCTAGGAGATTAAAATAAAACTCTTTCTACATTAGTTGAATGAAGCAAGAGATGGTCTAAATAAATCAATGAGAAGAAGGAAGGAAATTGTTATTGAGTAGAATGACACACAATACCAAGAGATGGACACTATTGACTATTTGCAAATGAAAACTCCAATGAATTTGATGCAACAGTTTTAGATCTAATAGAAAAGAATAGTACCCTAGTTGAAGAGATTAGGAATGTAAAGATAGAGCAAGAATCACAAGCAATATTGCTATGTGAGGGGACTGAATAGAAAAAAAAAGCTATGGATGAAAAAGTCATGATTGAAGATGACAAAAGAGTTCTAACTAGCAGACTGGAAGAAATGTCATTAGACATAAATAAGATTTCTCACATGCAATTGGAGATAATGAATCGAGTCATGATTGCTAATCATGAAATAAATAGTAAAGACATTGAGATCATAGCACTAAAGTTGCAAAATGAATAGTTGAGAAATGATTTGAAAAGGGAAAAAGAGTTTGTTGAAAGTTTTAATAAGCCTAGTGAAGCTATTAAGTATTTTGAACAATTGATGAGATCCCCTAAATCTAATAGTGGTACTTCTAGATTGGGATACACTAGTACTGAAGAAGGAGAATCATCCAAAAGTGGTGAAGAAATAAGTAACAAATGTAAGAACTCCAAACCTATTTGTCATAATTATGGTAAGATACGTCATACTACTAATGTCTGTAGGACCAAGACTATAAATTTGAATGTTAAAAAGAAGAACATGGATCACTACCACAAGTACAACAAACAAGGTTATCAGGCACATGAATGTAGAACCAAGACCATGCACACTCAAAACATTTGAAAGATACTTCTATAATTGTTAGAAGTATGGATATAGAGCTTTTGAATGTAGATCCAATCCCAAGTGGTCATCAAACAAGTAGACAAGCGTAAAGAACAATGGCAACTCTTATAATTGGGTAAAAGGAAAAAGTTGTGACACCTTTCAGGCTAACTTATTAGAAGGATTGATTTTGAGTATTTTTATCTAAAAATCAATTTTGTTCAAACATATGATTTAGATAAATTCATTATAGCTAAGTTTTATAGGGTCTAACACTTTTCCCATTGGAAATATCTATTAAATGCATGTTCTATACTAGTTTGTATCCAATTACTAAAGAAGTATAATTATTTCATAAATCTGACATTTCACTAACTCTTACTAATTTTTATGATATTTTTTTAATAACTTATAAACACCATTTTATAGAGCTCAAAGTCAAGAATATTCTCATATAGATTTTATAGTATTTTAATTAGATATAGCATATTGTAATTAAAAAATTCTACAAGCACGTATTCAAACACTTGAAAAGATGTCAATTATGAGAATGAAAAAAGAATATTTAATCATATAAAAAAAATTAAAATTATATGCTCTAAATTTATTTCAATATATTTTTGTGGTGGGAACTAAATCCCTAATTTTCAGCATTTTTTAGCAACTAAAAAATCATGTATAAAAAAATATTAAAATATATCAATTCCTATTCTAAATAATTGTTAAAAATTATAATCCTAAATTTGATCAATTTCTACACATTTCATTAGTTAACTTTATTTTTAATTTCTAAATAATAATACCAATTTTATATCATTAAAGGTCAATAGTTATACTTTTGTTAGCCTTTTCCTTTAGAAAAGGTTGACACAAGTTTGTGCTTTTACCCAATTGGGATTATAATAAAATGTATTGTTGTCACTACTAACAAGAGTATGAACATATTCCTAATAATTTTATTAGAACACATTTCAAAAGTGATTACAAAAGGTGGTTAAGTCAAACCACATGTTTTAGTAGTTTGAAGACTGGTCACATAAGCAAAAATTATCCAACAAGGTCAAAGACACCAAGTTGTGAGTTCAACAAAAGAAAAGGAAAGGTAGATATTGAGAATGTTAGAGATGAGATGAACAAGACATGGAGGAGAAAGGAGGATTACAACACGCCAAGTGCAAATGAGATCACTTCACCCAATGGGTCAGGTGATCACACCTCCTCAAATTAAGCAATCAAGAGGTATGTGGGATTGATATTAATAAGGATATACTATACATCAGTTCCAGGGATTTAGTTTTTCAAAAATATTACATATTCATGAATAAAGATGCAAAGTGTTGTTAGGAATCAAGAAAGAAATTATATGTTTTGTTAGTTTTTATTTTACTACCAAGCATCAAAAGTTTCACTACGGTTGCCGAGTGAAATGTTAGTGGATGTCAAGCTAGAAAAGGTATTAGTGAAGGTCAAGCTCAGAGTGGTTGTTGAGTGTATGGAAAAACACATGAATACTAAGTGAGCTAGAAATTCAATTGAAGTCAAGCTTAAAATTATGTAAGAAATCAGCATTAAATGCAATATTTTAAGGGCTATTTGATCAATTTCTACTCACTGGACATCATTCAAATTTGAAGTAGAGAAATAAGAGCTAAAGGAAATATTGAGAAATTAATCTAAGGATTTACATGATATTTAAGAAGTTGTTTGACACCATTCTAGTAGGATTCACAAGGTATTTATCATGTGCCAAACTATCTAGTTTTAAATTTTGCAAACCCTAGTTTCATGTAATGGTGTCTAGTTCTTCCACAATGAAGGTTATATAGGGAAAAGAGGTTTTAAGTTTGCGATTGGTAAGAAATGAAATTAAACAACCTAATTTTAGGGCTATCCTAGATATAGCTTACAAATAGGATCCCTATGGTGCATTATCCATGATACTGTTAACCAAAAATTCCTTCCCGCCAAAGAATTAAATCCAAAAGCCTAAACATACCATAATGTTCATATATTTAACATTTCAAATATTAGGGCATGGTAGAATACTTTAGTTATACACATTATATAATAAGTCCCAAAGTTAAGTTCATGTTTTAATATCTCTGTGAACTTGCATTTCCCCTGCTATTAGATCTTCATAGATTGATGAGTGTCACTTTGTCACTTTGCAGAAAAATATGAACTTTATTTCAAGTGAAAAAGTGGTAGTAGGACATGTTTCCAGATGGGGCATTGTTCTTCTTCACTCAACACAATCATCAACAAGTTTTTGTCTACTATTAGATCTTCCTAGATCTATGGCCATTGCCTTGTCACCTTATGAAGTTACAAGTGTTTTTTGGAAGGAGGCAAAGTGACATTGTGATGCATGGAATAGGTAACATCATTACCTTGGTCATCCAACGAGGTAAAGAATTTTTAGGTTAGGTAGATCAATGTCAAATAGGTTGGTGCATAGATGAGTTCAAACTGGTTTGGATTCTGGGATGGTGGATAAATTGGTTGCATGTTTTCGGATTGTCAGATGGAAGAAGATCAACATATCTTGTTGAGTTTTTATGAAAAAATGATCAATCTTTAGTTATAGTGACATGGGGTCCCAACATGTGTCCCCAGTTGGCCCCATTTCTTCATATCAAAAGAGGTGAAAGATCAAACCTATAATGATATGACCATTTTTTTATGCTACCATCTTATGATCTAGTGTAAGATCATGAAGTTAATTCTTGAAGTTGTCAATGTTACAATATTCAACTATCATAGTATCTTAAAAGTGTATGGTCACAAAATATGATCATAGTTGTGGCTAAAGAGGTCTTTTGAAGACACAAAGACAAAGGGTTTGTCATAGCATCAAGGTGATTGTAAGATCGTGAAGAGACTTCAAAGGATGCCTAATGTTAAGATGAGTTGTTGACCATAAAATTGTAGGAAGGATGAAAGATTCCTTCAACCAGAAGATTTATTGTGTTGTAAGATCATAGGGGTCATCTTCTAGGCTAGAGATGATATGGGGGTTGTGACTTTATTGATGATCGTAAGATCATAGGTCCCTAGGTTGATGATGATAAAGGTGTTTCACTTGTCCAAGTTGAAAACAAAATGGTCTTTGTCCAATAAAATGGCAAGAAAAGTACATGATTAACATTGAATATTATTGACTTGTTGATACATCTGGCTTGGTGTGCTGATAGTGAGGAAGAAATGACTCTTTAATAACAAATCAGTATTTTTGATCATCTAAAGATTTCTTTTAGCATTCCCCATGCCTAGTAAATGCAAAAGGATCATGCACTCATCACCTAGTTATCCATCTACCCGGCTATGCATTAATGACTATCATTTCTGTCTTCTCAGGGTCATTCTTTTGGCAAAATATTGGATGTTCTTGCATCTAGGTTTGTTCCAAGATTAGTTTTTCTCTCTCTTTATGATTGATTTCTCCAAACTTGATGGTGGTAGTTGTGTTTTTCCTTGGAGTGGAAGCTATCTAAGTTATTCTTGAACTATAAAGGAAAATTTTGTAATCCTTCAAAGGGGGGTCTTTCTCTGATTCTCTAGTATTGCTTTCCACACATACTACTATAATTCCTTATGCCTCTGAGCCATTGTAATTCATTTTTGTATCTCTTTCAGCCATTAACACACTATGGAAGATGCCTTTGCCTCTAGTTAATGTTCTTGTCTATATTCTAAAATTTTCATGTTTTTATCTATTTTTGGCATTTGAATGATATTAAGTGAAGTTCCTTCCTATAGCATTCTTTTGTTATGTGAGCTGCATATGATTGTTGGGTTAAGAAAAGTCTGAATCTATATTCTTTGAGGTTATAACTGGTTAAATGTCCATTTATGGGTAGAGATAAGATCAAACACTCTGTTTTTGTGCATCACTTCCTTAAAATAGATTAGTGCTTTTCTTATATACATTATTTCTCCCTTTTCCTCTCAAAGATTAGTTAGGTGCATGTGGATAGTAAAGAAAGTTGGCCTTCTCCAAAGACTCAACCTCATAGTTCATGTCCCATAGCTTGGAGGTTGTTTCCATGTTTCACAAGGTTGTCCTTAGGTAAAAGCTTTGGAAAATGGGTGAAAACATTTGTGACAAAAAATACCACTACAAGTTTTGATGATACAAGATGTTAGAAATTGTTATACATACAAAATTGGAAGTATAGGTGATATAGAAATCAAGGACACAGATGGAAAACTATGTGAGAATGGAGCATTGAAGGAAGGATTTGAAGATGTTGAGAAGAAAGGGTTAACTCATGCCCTAGATTTCCCCAACATTTCCAAAATAAAGTGGATAAATTTTTTTTTGAGTTAGAATTCATGACAACTTTATATGACTAGAGAATGGACCAGTGAAAATCACCATGAAGATTGCATATAGAGTCACAAGGTATCCAACCCTAGAAGGGCCCAAGACAATTGGAAGTGAAGCTAAGGAAATAATTGAAAGAAACATAAAAGTTGTATGGACTAAATGAGGGATGAAAATTGAAACAATAGAAATCCTGTAATAGCTTTTGTAACTTGAGGAGTATAACACATAAGTTTTATCAATCTAGTAGATTAAATAGTGTACCTTGCATTGCATTTGATATAGGTTACAAAATAGTGAAGAAGGATCATACTTATGATCTTTCTGAGTTGTAGTTACAAAAATTGTTTGAGAATTTGGGAGCTATAACAAAAAATAAAAGTGAACAATGTAAATTTGGATCTATTCTTGTATGCATTTTCTTTTATGTATCGAATACATTTCCCACATTTGGTAAAGTCGCATGGAAAGTAAATAGACCTATTGTAGTTCAAATAGGTGAATTTATTGAGCAATTAGGCAATAACATTCAATCTATCATGATAAGTTATTTTGAAGATTTTAAACAATCAATAAAGAAAAGATTGAGGATACTAGTCTCAATAGTGGAGAAACATTTTTGATGATGTTTTCTTCCTAGTTGACACTGACTTCATAAATGTTCAGGCATCGATTCCTAGAGTGAGATGGCTAAGGTCATTAGGATATGAAATAAATGTTGATGAAGCCTTTGCAAAAATAATAGTATTAATTGCAGAAGAAGTGGATAAAGAAGCCACAACATTTGTAAACTATGACATGGCCAAATCAAAGATTACAATGGAATTGAAGGCTACTTTAGTGATTAGGAAGAAGAATAAACTACTTAAGAAATTGAAAGAAAGATTTGGTGATGAAGCCAAGGAAGAAGAAGAGGAATATGAAGAAGAAGAGAAACAACAAGCTCAAGTACCATTAGCATTAACAAAAGGTCAAGAAGAAGTAGAAATTATAGAAGGTGTCGAGGAAGAAAAATCTAGTAAAGTACCAGCAACTACTAAGAAGAAAAAGAGGAAATCAAAGACACAAGTAGTGAACAAACCAAAGAAGGTTGCAAAACCTAGTTAGCCTAAGCCTACAACACTTACCACAAGGGCTAGCACTAGAGTCACTATATAAAAGGATAAGGAATTAGCCAAGCCTAAGAAGAAGAAAGTTGAAGCTCAGAAGAGACCAAAGAGGAAATATGGTGCTCAAGCTAGATCTAATGAAGAGAAGACTAAATCATATGACAACAACCAATTTCAAGTGGTAAGTCATAATCCCTCTTTAGATTTAGACAATCTATGTTAGAATATAAGCAACAACGTTGATTTATTAGGATTCTCTCATATTGAGTTTGACAATCTTGGGACGATTGAAAAGAGTCAAGTTGAAGAGGTAGTATATGCCATGTTGACAATATTCAAAAAGAATCTAGAACTTGCCAAATTTGTACCTAAAAGCTTGTATTATAGATTTGAGAAAAAGTGGGATTATTTTTTAGACACTAAGAAACAAATTAGGGAGACAACTCTTGCCCAAGTTATGCAAGAACTTAGTAAGGATGACATGACTAAAGCCATTAAGAGGTATGCCACAATATTTGTGCCCAAATATAGGGCATTCATCATATTGTGAAATATTTTTAAGGGATGTTGTACTAAAATTCAAGCAAATATGGAAAATAACACATGGACTATCTACATCTATTGAAGCTAAGAAGACAACTATTGAGGTAGGTAAGAATGAAGAAGAAGATACTGAGAAAGGTATAGTTAAGGGAGGCACATATATGAGTATTGACATGCAAGTACCAGCTAAAGAAGAGTAGCAAACAAAACAATGTACAAGATACACAAGTGTCAAGTGCCAACCCTCCATAAGAGACACACACAATAATTGAAATTGTCAAAGTTAAGGTTGTCTCCAAGACTATTTCTCAAAAAATTAATTTCCTTACATAGGATTATTTTAGAAAGATAATTTTTGAGACCATTCTCCAGGCCAAACTATGTGACAGCCCTATACTAGTGAGTGTAGATGAAATTTAGAAGATAGATATAATAACAATAGGGGAGCAAGTAAAAATATCAAGCACACCTTTAGTCACTCCTCAAGTCCCAAGTGTAGAACATTCACTACCTATAGTGGTATATTAAAGGAAGTAGACAACAAGTTCCATTATCTATAAACTTATGTAAGACACTCTAGTCTTAGTGAATGTGTAGAAATCTGAAAAGACAAGGATGAGATAGTTGGATAAGACAATGTAGAGACACAAGTGAATGAAGGAACTCAAGGAAAAAAAGGTCAGGTAGATTCACCTACACCTCTGGCACAAGATGAAGGTGCAACTAGAACTACAGAGGAAGAAAAGAAGAAGACTAAAGAGTTAAGTTTGACATCCAAGCTAGAGGAGCAATAGGCAATTCAAACATTGGTGACATTACTGAAATCTACTACCCATCCTAGTCAAGCTCTTCACAGGCCAAGCATAGATACTAGACCATTACAATTCTCAAGGCCAAGTCCTAGTTAATCTAAGGTAGAAGAGGTAACTACATATGGTGATATTAGCCAAGGTGAAGAGATTGTATTGCCTGAATTTGATTTGGCAACAATCACAATTGATTAGATGCGTATATTACAAGAGGCCTTAGCAAAGAAGAAAAATCTAGAACTACTTAGAAGGGAGCATAGGTAGAAGCACACTTTGATTGACATTAAAGAGACTATCCTTGATGCATTCAGTCTACGAACTCTAGATGAAAACAAGCTCATCATTGAAAAATTAACAAATATAGTGAAAAGGGTTACTAATATCGACCTGGATACAAATGTAAAAATAATTGAATAATCTAAAAGGAAGTTCCAAAATAAGGTAAATGAGAAGATATCTAGTGCTATTGCACTGGCACAAGTTGAGCTAGGAGAGAAGGTCCTAGAGAATATTTTCTCTTTGTACACCAAATTGTGTAATCGTACAATCTTCACCCAAGAAATAAGGAATCAAATCTTGACTTTGGAGATCCATATATAGTCATATGGTGCTACTTTGCTGAAGTCTCTAGCTCAAAGTGAGAAACACTTCAGATACCTATTGCAATCCTAGAATCAGTTAGCATCTTTACAAGCAAATAAAGCCAATATTAGGGCTAAATTAATGAGCATCTCGTCAACTTTGACTCCACGCATGGAGATATTACATAAGGAACTAAATTATCCTAAAACTCTTACGTAGAAAGATCCTAATCTTTATACACTAGAAGGCTAAGTCTAACTTGTTGCCAACTTGGCCATTGAAAACAAGTCTTTGGAGGTAGCTTTTGACAATTGGAATGCATCCTTAAAGATTATACTTGAAGTCCATAAATCTTTTTTGGAAAAATACACTATAAGTGTATAACCCATGACATAAGTGTCTAAAAGGGGGAGTAAGAGTAATGGGGGAGCTAATGGGGGAGCAAGCAAAGTTAGATAGAGAGAAAAGAATGAGAAAATGCCAAGGGGGAGTAGGTAAGATACAAAGAAAAAATTGGGAGTAAGTGTACAGAGCAACAAAAGACAAAAATATTAGCTCAGACAAAAACAAAGATAGAGTGTTAGTTTATTCAAATCTACTTAGTAAGAGAAAGATTTTGATATAGAGTACTTAACTGAACTAAACAACTAGGTTAGGGGGAGTTATGAAATTTTGAGGTATGAAAGATAAGTCATCTATTGCAAAATTTTGATATTTTGAAATTTCGTATGGAAGTCAAATATATATCTATGTTTTTTATTAGGAAAATAGGTTTTACAGGGATCTTGAAACCCAAAGTTTTACAGCATTAAACAACTTAAAGCAAGAAAGTCAGAAAAAAACAAAAATAGCCTCAAAAGGCCAAAAACAAAGAGGCCCGAATCCAAGGAAACAAAGGCCAGGAACAGAGCTTGGCGAGCTCTGTTATGAGGAATATATATCTATGTTATGCTCATAAGGATAAGATAATTAATGCATGACTAAGTGTTATTTACACTCATGTTAAAGGGGGAGATTTTTAATCTCAAATTGGTTTTGGCAAGTGAGTGTCTATATACATAAGTCATTTACTTAGTTCATGGTGAATAAGTGACATATCATGAGCACAACATATACATTATAGCATGTTCAGTAAGTAGTGATTGTCAAGTCACTCCTATGCCAAGTCATTCAAGTACCAAGAAGATAGTATGTGCTAAGTGATTCAGGTGTCGAGCTAGGAATGCATGCTGAGTCATTCAGATGTCAAGTGACAAAATTGAAGTTATAGGTACTGCTAAGCACTAGGGAATTCAGATACTGAGTAATACAGTTTTGAAATAATTATTTTTGTTGTTACAAACTACTACATAAACCATTTTAAAGCCAAGTTAATGATTGATTTATGATCTTTTGTTGATAAGGATGAACCTTAAGTATGAATCCCTATGTATTACATGCATCCAATTGGTTAAAGGCAAGGTTTAAGTAGCAATATTGGTGAATCATAGCCATTGATTCATACATAATTCTAAGTCACCTAGGTCTTCTTAAGGAGGACAAACCCTAAAATGTTCTAAGTGTAGAGAAGGAGAGTTTACATGTGCAAGAAGGACATTTATAGTGAACAAGGTATTATGATTTAA